>CP130735.1:4315872-5661998 GCA_030553155.1 Nippostrongylus brasiliensis
GAGTGTCTAAAATATACTGCTAGCATTTACATTTTAGGGAGAGAGTGCTTCAGTGGTTCATGTGCTTCAGTAGGATTAATATATTTCTTCTCTGGGAATGCAAGATAATTCTCAAGTTAAGCTTTGCGGTTTACTCCTGCGCATGACTTGGTGGTTGCTCTCTTGGACCTAGCGGTTTCCCTCTTTCAACTGCCCTGTATCATTGTTGAGATGCCTGGGATGCACTATTGACTTCATCGAGAGCCTTTTTTATTGCACTAAGTCTCCTTCCATCGGTGCTGTTTTTTCCACTTTTGTTCTATTGGTGCTGGTTACGTTACCGACATTTGGAATAAATGAATAAATAAATAATTCTTGACGGACAGTGAGTCTCACCCTTATGGCACTACCTTGCTCAAGCACATTCCCGTGTTGAAAAAAGAGACTATTTTCCACGTATGGCACTAGGTCTGGTTGTCTAACTACCATGTCTGACGCAGAGAATTGTTCACTTTCAGATTGGTGTTTTGCAAGTGGTATAACACCAGCATGCGCTGACAAGGACCCACTTCTACCGGAAAATATGTGAGAACTTTTATCAAAGAATGGAATGCTAATGTTTTTGACGTTTTCTTATCAATATTACGACACGTTCAGTTAACCTCTTCACAATTGTTTCAGAAGGTCAGCGAATGGCCCAACGACAAATCCGATGAGAAATGGTGAGACTCAAATTGTAATTCACGTCGAGATCAACAGAATGAAGGTTTTAGGTGAGCAGCAAGGAGGCTGGCCATGGTCTGATCCTGAAGAACCGAGTACAATGCTTTGAAAAAAGCATCGAATATCGAACATATTGTGTATTTTGTGTTGTACATTTCGTGTATCTTGTCTTGTCTCTATGATTATGAAGTTCCCACTTCTGCGGTCAAGAGTGGAGCAAAGTGTACGACACACAAAACGTTAATAAGTACCTTCAGGACAACAGGCGGCTCGTCGAGACACGTTAACACCTTGGTAAAAAGCAAAAATATTTATTTATTTATTTAATTGCATCATAGGACGCGCACCAACCAAGACGAAAGTCACACGTGAATGAAATACTATTAGCGAAGGAAAGGTGAAGAAAATGATTATGATGAGCCTTTCAGTGGGTATGAGGCGCGATGGAGACAAGAAATAAACTTCGAATAGACAATGAGTGACCCAAATAGTGCGTAAAGTTGAGGGAAAAGCGCTTGCGCGACGGCAGAGCAGTGAGGGATCGTTTAGCGCAATCAATAATTAAAGTCACTGATCGAATTTGCTCCTATGCGTTAGTGGCTCGGTCCGGTGGCGCCGCGCCTAAGCAAAAAAATTAGGCATATAATTACATAGGGAAGAAATTAAACGAAAAAAGTGAATTTAGTCAAGATGTCCTTTAATAAGGAATAGCAGCCTTCTAGAAAACCCGAACGGCCAGTAAGCTTGCCTATATGAGGCGCCACCGAACTGCGCCACTAAAGCAAAGGAGCAAATTCGATCAAGGACGCTAGCCATTGATTGCGCCTCAATTGGTAATTATCGCCTCAATTGGATGGTAGTTCTTCAGAAAAGCGACGTGGATTGTGTTGCGACGTCTGCGAGTCATTACGGACCCACACGAGCCAGTCACTTAGCGGCGATCCAAATGTCGTTGCTGGCGAAAATCACTGTTTCTCAGCAGCAGAACAGAAGAAGCTACCGCGGAAATACGCTCACCTTCCCCGCCACTGCTCTCCTCTCCCTCTAAAGTTGTAGAAGGGTGTGAATGACCACTAAAGGGCCGTCGTGCTGCACCTAACCTCACATTACATATCGTCACGTGTCTTTAGAATCACATAAACACAAATTATAGTCTATGGTATCTTCGAATTAGATCTTTGAATTTCGATTAATACCCGAAAGCAGATCGCTCTGATGTAGCGAAACAGACCATTTAATCGAAGGCTTTACGCAGTACAAAATTATTGACAAAAATCTGTATCGGTCTTGTTAATACTATTGCTTGGATTTGTTTTCAGAACTGTTGCTAGTATCTTCTACCATCTTCTACCACCGAAGCCGCCTCCGCCTCCCTGCAATGATCAAGTGCATTTGGATGTTTTGTTGAACAATCCGAGTCCTAGCGAACCTTTGGCGCGAACACATCATCGTTGTTCAATCCAGCAAGCGTCTGATAATTCGGATCAAAAGTGCCGACCATTTTACCTTGCCCAGTAGTTGGTCGCTTGATGCCTCCACCGGGAGGAGCACCACCACCTCTTCCGAAACCCCCACCACCTCCAAAACCACCTCTGCCACCTCCTCCGAAAGCACCTCCGCCACCTCCAAAAGCACCTCCGCCACCTCCAAAACCACCTCCGCCACCTCCAAAGCCACCTCCGCCACCTCCTCCAAAACCGCCACCACCTCCTCCAAAACCACCTCTGCCACCTCCGCCATAGCCGCCGCCACCAAATCCTCCTCTTCCACCTTGACCCCATGCATTTGGTCTTCCGCCTCCAAACTGTTGTCCTCCTACTGGTCCACCCTAAACGGAATAGTTTATAAATGTCACACAGAGATTTTTTGATCAAAGACCAAGATTATCAAATGCTCTTCAACAGAATTACCTTTGGCTTGAACACTTCCTCATTGTTAAGACCAGCCAGCGTCTGATAATTGGGATCGAAGGTGCCGACCAGTTTATTTTGTCCAAGAACTGGCTTTTTGAAAGCTCCACCGCCGCCGAAAGCACCACCACCGGGAGGACCGCCGTCCTGAATCAATATCGTCTTTGGAGGTCTAAACCCATGAGTGAACAAGCGCAATTACCTTTCTCTTGAAAATCTCATCATTGTTGAGATTCGCCAACGTTTGGTAGTTGGGATCGAACGTGGCGACTTTTTTACCTCGATCTTGCTGTGGCGCTCTTATTTGAACATTTTCGCCACTACCACTCTCACCGATTCTCTCACCGGATTGCTGAAAGCGACAAAATTTTGCAAATAAATGAAGGTTCAAATGACAGGTCAGCACTCACCTTATTTTGAAAGATATCAGCGTTATTCAGACCGGCCAAGGTTTGATAATTTGGGTCGTAGGTACCAACAAGGTTTTTCTGCTGCGGAGCTCGAATATTGACTGGCTCTTTAGATCCAACGCCTTCATGCGAGCCACCTCCTTCTTTCGAGCCATAGCCTTCCCTCGATTCTCTCGAATCATATGAGTCTTGCGTTGGACGAATTTCATTCGTGTAGCCCTAAATGCAATAGAGTAATCCATAGTATTCTTCGGCGAAGAAATAGTCAATCAGCAGCTGTGCTCACTTCTATGAAGACATTCGGGTACTGCTGAAATTGTTTGCTCAATTCGGTGCTTGATTAGTAATTAGAAAAAATAATAAAGTTGCAGCCCATTACCTTTTTGCTCTTTCCACATAGAATTATAAGGGTTAAAGCACCACTCACACTGAAGATTAGGTGTAAAATTGTCAGGGTCTGAAACGAGTCGCTGTAGCCTAACAGCACACCTGATTTTTCAAAAACGTTGTTTTGGGCTCTTCGGGAACCCAAGGGAGACCTCGAGATATAATCCCAAATTCGCTACTGTCTGCGGTGAAAGTGCACCAACGATTTGCAGCATTCCGACTATAGCCTTTGTATTGTCGACAACCTAGTTGCGAGTAGAAAAGGAAATGAACCACACTCAATTTGATTCATTTGATAGTGCGCTCGTATAGAATCCCACGCTATTTTCTCTCATCTTCACGTCAGCACCGTAGAGAGCAGCGGTTCTTTTGAGTCTTATGCATTTTAAAAGGTGCCATGAAGGTTGGGCGGTGCATACTGCTAGTCTGCGTTATTGCGTCGAATCCATGTTGATTAGTATATTATCATCGTCAGCTTTGACCTTCTCAGACAAGTCTGGTACCAATTTACCGTCTCGGAAGGGATGGAAAGCTTGGTTAGCCAGGGCCGAGATCGATCGTTCGACCGTGGGGGTGTCACTACCGCTTCATACCACTGTACTTAGCGCGTCCTTATCGAAGACAGTGGGGTTGCGGCATAAGGGCGACACCAAAGATTCGACATTCGACAGATCCAGATCATCCTCCGCGCTAGTGGAAACATGGAGAGATCTCCGACTCCGCCCAGAGGCAGCCTGGCTCATCTCTTGGCCACACTGGGGGCCCCGATGTCGTCCCTAAATTGATATGCTTTGCCAGCGTCCCCTGACCCTTCACAGTGCGCATTTGCTGTGTCATATATGATCTGCCCCCAATGTCAAGACTCCTGGTGAGTGGCTCCCAGAGTTTCCAATTGAGAGCTCAAAGTATCGGGCCCGCTTAAACGAGCTACGTCGCTGGGTAGCCCTAGCGAGACCAACGTGACCTCAGCACATGGTACTAGATCTGTTAAGTGTTGAAAGTGTCCTCACGAGTTCCAGCATTCCGACAGGACCCTCCGTTTTGCCGACGTCCTAGTTACGAGTAGAAAATGGAAATGGACCCTACTCGATTTCGCTTGTTTGGTTGCGCTTCCATACGAAGGGCTCATGAATAGTGCCTCAGAGATAAGTTTTATGTTCCTCTATCTCATCATTGCACTTCAACATCGCTGTAAGTGGCCGCCTTTCCGATTATGGTTAGGACTTACAAACTGGTTAAACGGAACTTTATTGAACGAGCTGACGTTCGGAACTGCTGAACATCGTCCAGTGCTTAGAAAATACAAAAAAATACAAAATGTATACAGAAAAATACAATTCAAGAACCCCGGAACAAACAGAAATGACAGAAACAGGAACAAATGTTTATGTTGCTCAGGTTCTTTGAACATTTTTGAACAACACTATCGTTTCCAATGTTTCCTGCAACATTGCCCCCGTCAGTGATCAAGGTATTCGCCGCCACGAGTTAACCAGTTTTCCCCGAAAATGTGTTCGAAAACTCTTAGAACAACGATAAAACTGAAATGGTGTCCTCAGTGATAAACAGTGTCCTTGGAGAGGCAGCATAAAAGCATCCTTACGAAGGCATATTTACGCTTCTCGAGTTGCTCTCTATATCATACAGTGTTTGAAATTTTATCTCTCGAAATCTGAAACATCTCCTTCATAGGTACTTGCTCTACCTTCACTTCCTACGGGTTCTCATGAGTCTGTGAGGATGATTTTGTGGCTCTCATTCGCTGACTTTGCACCTCGTTAGTCATGATGTGTTTCAGACATGGGCACGACTTCTCTGGTAAACGGAGTGGCCACCATAACAGCCGTTGTTGTAGTGGCCTCGCTAGTTGGCGTTGGTTACATCATCAACGACATCAACTCCTTCTACAGTGAAGCCATCCAAGAAATCGATAACTTCAAGGTACTTTTCAAGACAGATAGTGCATCAGAAGAAAATCTGCGTTACAAAATAAGTACTGACCTTGCCCGTTCAGGACATCGCCAACTCTGCATGGCACGAGATGAGATCGACTCCAGAAATGGCTCGTGAAAAACGAGCCACTTTCGTTCGACAACGCGGAGCCTACGCCACCAGTGGAGGTTCTGGATGCAACTGCGGTCAGCAGGCTAACAACTGCCCAGCTGGACCACCTGGTCCACCTGGAGAGGCTGGTCAGGCTGGAGAGGATGGAGCACCTGGACAGGCTGGTCAGCCTGGTCGAAATGGAAACGCCGGCGGCAATGAGATGAACGGCAACGGATGCATCACATGTCCAGTTGGACCACCAGGACCACCAGGACCCGATGGAGAGGCTGGACCAGCTGGACCCGATGGAAACCCCGGAGCACCTGGATCAGGATCCGGACCAGGACCCGCTGGGCCACCTGGACCTCCAGGAGATGCTGGAAACGCCGGAGCTGACGGACAGGCTGGAGCACCAGGACAGCCAGGAGCACCAGGAACCAGTGGAAGAGGACAGCCTGGACCACCAGGACCACCAGGACCAAGTGGAGGACCTGGACAAAATGGACAGGATGGAGGAGCCGGTAGCGGAGGTAATGCTGGCCCACCAGGACCACCAGGACCTGACGGAAATCCTGGAACGCCTGGAGGAGATGGACAGCCCGGACAGCCCGGTACCGACGGCGAGCCAGGCAGTGATGCAGAGTACTGTCCATGCCCACCCAGAAATGGCAACCCATCAAATGATGCTCCTTCGACCAACTATGCTAAGCCACCAACTCCTGGAGGTGGCAGCACTGGTCCCGGATATGGAAAGAAGTCGGTGCGCAGACGTGTCGTCAAGAAGCGCGTCGTTAGAAGAAAGGCCGCCAACAAGGCCTAGAGTAAGGCTGCAAGCGACTGCATCGTATGAATTAATAAAGGGTTTCAAAGTTGGTGTCAGACCATGTCATACCTTTTCAACTTGTATTACTCCGGTGGGAAAAAATTATTGTGGAGTACGACTGTAGATGAAAGGCGCTTAAAGCTCCCGAGAAAGTTGATCCTACGAGTTCTTCGGTAGGAGCGGAAATTAAAGGAAATGTTGCGTGGCGCCAAAGTTGTACTTCACACAAGCCAATCGAAATTTGAAATTTCCTAAGATACGAGTTTATCCGTCCTTGAATTTCTGTACTGTGATCGCATGAGATTTTGTGTGGCAGACAGAATCCACAAGGACTAAGACAACGAGTTTCGAATTTTATTCTCAAACTCCACAAACGCAACGAAAAAATACTCTTGACTACCATTCAAACCCTCATCTCTTCTGCTTTCTTCGCAGAATTCATCGTTCACTGATCTTGACGAACAGTTCTTCGCCTACCGTAGCCACTATTCCCGCCATCTTTGCCTGCATCCCACACCAGACCCGCGTTTTGAGCTCCTGGACTTGTTCTGTATACGTTTCCACCACCAGTCTTGCTGATTGGATTCCATAGCAGTCCTGCGTTCTGTGTCTCTGGCCCTGAAGAGTAGCCGCTGCTGCCGCCGTTCTTGCTACTGGGATTCCATACAAGTCCAGCGTTCTGGGTGCCTGGACTTGTAGGATAGGCGTTTCCACTATCAGTCTTGCCGCTTGGATTCCATACCAGTCCTGCGTTTTGGGTCTCTGGACCTGTGGAGTAGCCGCTGCTGCCACCGTTCCTGCTGCTGGGATTCCATACAAGGCCAGCATTCTGTGTGCCTGGTCCAGTAGGATAGGCGCTTGCACCACCAGTCTTGCCGCTTGGATTCCATACCAGTCCTGCGTTTTGTGTCTCCGGTCGTGCGGAGTACCCACTGCTGCCTCCATTCCTTGGGTTAGAGTTCCAGAACAGTATTGCTGCGTTTTGTGGGCGCGGCTCTTTATGATCTCTTTTACTACTATCACGACCGTTGCTGTTAGCAGGATCCCACACCAGTCCTGCGTTCTCTGTCTCCGGCCCTGAAGAGTAGCCGCTGCTGCCGCCATTCTTGCTACTGGGATTCCATACAAGCCCAGCGTTCTGGGTGTCTGGACTTGTAGGATAGGCATTTCCACCACCATTCTTGCTGCTTGGATTCCATACCAGTCCTGCATTCTGTGTGACTGGACTTGTAGGATAGACATTTCCACCACCATTCTTGCTGCTTGGATTCCATACCAGTCCTGCATTCTGTGTCTCCGGCCCTGAAGAGTAGCCGCTGCTGCCACCGTTCCTGCTGCTGGGATTCCATACAAGGCCAGCATTCTGTGTGCCTGGTCCAGTAGGATAGGCGCTTGCACCACCAGTCTTGCCGCTTGGATTCCATACCAGTCCTGCGTTTTGTGTCTCCGGTCGTGCGGAGTACCCACTGCTGCCTCCATTCCTTGGGTTAGAGTTCCAGAACAGTATTGCTGCGTTTTGTGGGCGCGGCTCTTTATGATCTCTTTTACTACTATCACGACCGTTGCTGTTAGCAGGATCCCACACCAGTCCTGCGTTCTCTGTCTCCGGCCCTGAAGAGTAGCCGCTGCTGCCGCCATTCTTGCTACTGGGATTCCATACAAGCCCAGCGTTCTGGGTGTCTGGACTTGTAGGATAGGCATTTCCACCACCATTCTTGCTGCTTGGATTCCATACCA
Organism: Nippostrongylus brasiliensis; assembly: GCA_030553155.1. NCBI lineage: Eukaryota > Metazoa > Nematoda > Chromadorea > Rhabditida > Heligmosomidae > Nippostrongylus > Nippostrongylus brasiliensis. Next base: position 4,323,888 of record CP130735.1, read on the forward strand.
GTCCTGCATTCTGTGTGACTGGACTTGTAGGATAGACATTTCCACCACCATTCTTGCTGCTTGGATTCCATACCAGTCCTGCATTCTGTGTCTCCGGCCCTGAAGAGTAGCCGCTGCTGCCACCGTTCCTGCTACTGGGATCCCATACAAGGCCAGCATTCTGTGTGCCTTGTCCAGTAGGGTAGGCGTTTGCACCACCAGTCTTGCTGCTTGGACTCCATACCAGTCCTGCGTTTTGTGTATCCGGTCGTGCGGAGTAGCCACTGCTGCCTCCATTCTTTGGGTTAGAGTTCCAGAACAGTATTGCTGCGTTTTGTGGGCGCGGCCCTTTATGATTTCCTTTACTACTATCACGACCGTTGCTGTTAGCAGGATCCCACACCAGTCCTGCGTTCTGTGTCTCGGGCCCTGAAGAGTACCCGCTGCTGCCGCCGTTCTTGCTACTGGGATTCCATACAAGTCCAGCGTTCTGGGTGCCTGGACTTGTAGGATAGGCGTCTCCACCACCATTCTTGCTGCTTGGATTCCATACCAGTCCTGCATTCTGTGTATCTGTTCCTGCACTGCAACCGCCTCCTCTGTTGATACCACCGGCGACGACACTGAGTAGTGATATCACTGCTAGCAATGCAGAAACAGACATCACTTCACTCATAGTGTGGATCGTCCGTTCTCTGGAACAAAAACTGATGAGTAGTCGCAACTGCTCGAAACCACCTTGTTGAAACCTTGCAGCAAATGGCACAGATTGGTCCCGTCAGGTGGCTTATTAGGTTGTTGGTAAATGTGCAGTTAAATTATGGCAGCGGAAAGCAAATCTAAACAAGTAATTACAAGAGTTGTGTAAAAAAGGCATACATTCATCGGAAGAGAGAAAATCGAATTTTGAGAGTTAGTTGGACCTTTTCAAAATATTACAGTAATAGTAGGCAGAATTATACCAGGTGATGTAAGCGAAATTTGTCGTATTAGGTTAGGGTAGAGGAGGGCAAAGACGCTCAAACGAAAATCAATTGACTCCTATATCATCTCTATAGCAGGCCTGCCTTCCTCAAGCATGATTCAGGAGTTCATAAGACCGTTAGAGACCTTGTGCCTAGGAGGGTAAGTATTCGTGTTGCAAACACTACAAGAAGTCCGCAATGACCCAGGTAAAGCTGCGATTACGGTATTGGCTAAGAATGTACTTCTTACAATTACTTGCAACCTTCCAAACGGAACTGCCACCTGAGAAGTCATGTAACTTTTCTGCACCTACTCCTAACCTCCAGTTGAACGCAATTCCAGAATCCCTTATTCACCTGGCAAATGAAGATGGGAGAGTTATCGCTCCTTCCGTGCCTTTTTCTTCATATAGGAGGTTACGTTGCGCTTGAATTTGATACTAAGTGAATATTTAATAGTTTCGAGTATACAGAGCTTCAATGATTTTCGGTTGCGATGATAACCTGGATTAGCGGCAGTAACAGCGTAGTACACCAGAGCCCGGTATTACAATCGTTATGGAAGATGAGGCATAGGACTTTTTGATTAGAATGCTACTTTCAATATTATATCACGGGTAACACGTGTTTAAATTCGAATTTGGATCTCTAGAAGTGCTATCGAAAATACCCATGTATACAATCTTCCAAGAGGGGGAAGGAGTGGAGTACAAAGTGGGTTCAACTGTATGGAATCATGTACTACATGACATTATGCTGCGGGTTGATTGAATAAATAGCTGGATGGACATGATCATCGAATTATATATGGATAGCAGTGAGATCATCGGTTATGGTGGTAACGTTTCAGTTCTCTGATTGCCTTGAAAACAACTGATTAGCAAGGTAGGGCAACAGACATCGAATTGGTGTCGTTACTCGTTGAACTCTAATTTGGTTAGTGACACTGGTTAACAACTATCAGTTTGCCACTCATGGCATTGACAGCGAAATGGAGAAAGAGTATTCGTACTATCAAAATATTATTAACGTTTGCACTCATTGTCGAAATAATGAAAGCTAGGCAGAAGATGACCACAACAGAAAATGTCTACGTCTAATGTGTAACTCCGAGAAGCTGCAAAACGAAATTTTCTTGCAAAATTCTCAGCGAATATGCCGATTTTGCATGTCGTAAGGTGGGAGTTAGAGTCAGAGAGTGATATGTCTGCTTGGCATTTGGTAAGAAACGACTCTACAGTGATGCGGCCAATTTTCTACCGTAATCCGTCGTCAGCTCAGTTGTTTTTCCGTGAATAACAAACTTATAGCCTTGATATTTTTTATCTTTTATATACGTTCTCCTCCAGGAACAAGAAAATAGCGATGATATCGATTCGATTTCAGCCTTTATACAAACCCCCGTCATTTGCCAGGCTCTCTGACTGAGTTAGAGTTCGCGCCAAGGGCCGCACTGACGCAAAAATCGGTGCGGGCGCTTCTCGCGTGCTCGGTTACGACGGGTTACGGTGGAAAAGTGGCCACACCCCTGTAGAATCGTACTTGTGGCATTTGCTAGGGGGATGCTTTGACACGGTATGAAGAGAGACGAGCTTGCCGCGACTCATCCACAGCTGACAGGGAGCGTCGGCAAGTCGGCAGCCTAAGGCCTCACTCAGACTTTTGCTGCAGCAGTGTTGCAGCAGCGATAAAGGGGCCACCACGAAGTGCGTAGCAGCCCCTCGATCACTGCTGCAATGCTGCCGCAGCACAGTGTGAGTGTGACCTTGATGTTATTTGAACGAGTCTACTGATAAGGATATCGTTGTTTTGTGTATTCATCTTAAATCGGTTGGGTTTCATTTTCTACATGTAGCCCTGACAGTAATGACGCGGATTTCCGTACTTGATGTCCCATTCCAACTCGTAAGGCTCTGACAACCTTTTGTCGTTCTCAAAGCAAATGTAGTAGATACCTGCCATCTAATCTTGAGTCGTGAAAAGGATAAATCTTGCGTTGAAGTTTGAACTCGGACAGAACGTCAGGAGAGAAAGGTGTGGAGTTGCTGATGTGATGGCCTATCGTGAGCAGTTAGGGAAATGAATAAGAGCATCCTGAAGGATACTTCAGACACCCCTCTTCCAATGCGCTATGTGGGATAAATGGCTTACCAGCTCTGCCCTCTTTTTGACGAGCATCCTAAGCTCAACCGTTTCAGTGTCGCCTTTGTATAAGATAAGAAGTACATTTGGTCAATGTTCCTCTGCCACTCTCTTTTTCAGCTGTTATGTAAAGTAAAAGGTAAAGAAGTCGGCGTCGATCAGTCCCTGAAGGATATGCCGCCACTCGCGGTCAAAAATACACATTTAACCGTGACCTATTGCCAATGGTCGCGCCATCGCCAACTGATGAACGCGAACAGCAGGTCCGTTTGCTATGGATAAGGAGTGGTCAATGAGGAATGTAAAGTGAAAAGACGGAATCGTTGCTGATTGAACCTGGACCTCAGGAGAGGTGAAATGGGGAAAACACGAGCTGGATGGGTCAAGCGCCATTCATTAGCCTGTTGTATTGAAGTTGCGTAGCTTCGCCACGCTGCCAGGCTAGGGGAGGGACTCCGGGGTGGATGAGCTTACTTCTTTCCGGGTGGTGGAGAGGCTCAGCGACACGAAGGTTACGGAGGAAAACGGCGTTGAAGCTTATCCTAAGCATTGCAGAAACGAGAACTGCGAAGGGATCCAAAACCTCAACCATTGTACGATAACGGCCACCACCGCCACTCAGCCGTTTCCACTGCTTGCAGCTCTCTTTCGGTTCCCATATGACGGGCCACTCGAGGTCAGGCAGATCAGGTCTGCGAACGGACGAGTTGTCCGCATACATCAATTGTCGATGGAGCGAGCATTGGCAATAGGTCAAGCTTAAGGGTGTATTTTTAACCACCAGCACCACCGCATTCGTGTTCAATTCAGAATCGTAGAGGCTTGGTGAATGCGTATTTGCCCTATACAGTGACTTGCTGCGGCCAGCCGCTATACCAAATCAGTGTTTTTCCCTTCCTAGAAAAGTCTGGTACCAATTTACCGACCCCGGAGGGATGGAAGGCTTCGTTGGCTCGAACGAGGATCGGTCGACCGCGCGGGTATCAGCACCGCCTCTTATCACTGCACCGACGCGCCACTACCCATATAGCAACGGCATTTGGAGTTCCCATGACTTTGAAACAGGTACTATCAGGAGCTTTGTTACGATCTTGTCATCCACGAGTCATGTTGTCCTTTACGACAAAATAAGTTCGAACAAAGTACGGATCTCACCGGTCACGAGCAGAATCGACTAATTCGCGCTTCAGTCATTAAAATATTAGGCTGTCGCAAAATTAATTTCGGAAGTGGACCGCTGAATTCAAAGTGCAGTAACTCAGCTCAAACGCAACTTTATGAATCAAGGTAAAAACCTTCAGCAGCTAAACACCTGTGCCAGCGAAGTGGTAATAAATCCAAGTCTTTAGAGGAGAAACCAGTATCACGGGAATTAACGAAAGCAAGAAAGGCATTTTCAACATCTGTCAAATCAGCGGATTTTTTCTGACGCAAATAAGAATCAAATGCCTGTAAAAGGTGATAGGGCGAAAGGTCAGGAGAATAAGTAGGATGAGACAGAACTTCAATGCCCAACTGAGTCAATTTTCGCCGGGTGATCTTCGCAGTGTGTGCACATACGCTGTTCTGCAATAGGATCGTACCACTTCTGTTCGCTAGTGCCGGACACAACTTTGCAATTTCTGGTACATTTCGTCTAAATCACAACACTATGGCTCTGCTGCAACTGAACCACCAGGTGGCATGAAGCTATGATGGATAACTCCTCTACTACACCACCACAAAGTAATCATAACTTTTTAGGATGAAGTTTCGGTTTAGGAAAAGGGTTTGATGGAGCACGCTTATCAACCAAGTAAATCCCCCTAACTATTATTATAAGGGACCAATTTTTCATCTGCAGCTATAATTCGGTTGACAAACGGTTCATTTTTATAACGATTCAGGGGATTCAAACAGATGTCAAAACGCCTAAGCCCCTGCTCATCGGTCAATTCAAAAGGAATCCATTACGACATCATCTTCACCTTGCCGATTTGTTTTAAATGCCTTGCGATTGCACAGTAATGTACACCCAGGTCTTCTGCTAGCTTGCGAGTATTGATCTCTGGATTTGTTCCAACTGTTGTCCTAAAACCTCTTCATCAAGGGACCACTTGCGACCAGGACCAACCTTTCCTTCGAGATCAATATCACCAGAAGCAAATTTTCTAAAGCAGAGCTGCACTGTCCGTTCGCAAAGACAATCCATCCCGAAAGCTCTGCTTAAGGTTACGTGCAGCGAGATGTCCCAATTTATATTCATAAAGCATGAGCACTCGAAATTCACGTCGGTTCATGTTCGAATAAAGCCCTGGAAAAAATCGGCTGCGCAAACTAGAGAGACAGTAATATACGCTTTTGACAGAGTGGATAATCTGCTACCTGATAGTATGATTGGCTGTCCTTGAGACGAGATAATACGGCGTAAAAAAGTTTTCTTCTGAACACACTCAGACAACGAAATTAATTTTGCGACAGCCCAAAATAAAAATGCAAGCTGTCAAAACAAGGATGCAACTGCACGCAGAGGATAACCCGTAAATACTCGTAGCAAGCAATTTGTTTTGAAGGTGAGGCCGGAAGAGCTTCAAACCCATACACACACTTGTATAGGGAGTGTGTCGCTGCCTTTCTGTGTCCGAGGTCTGCTCACCCGCGGAGTGGGACTTAGCTTACCTTGCCTGCCACGCGAAATTTGTGCAAGATTGGGCGGGGCGGCCCTAATGCCCACAACAGAGAGCGGCGATGAATGCTACCTGTGCGTGACAGTCTCAACTTAAAACACCCTCTTGACGCGTACAAGGATACCACCAACACATGCCGAAATAACGAATAAACCAATTAGGAATTAGTGCGTGATCCTCACATTGATAGTCATAACATAACACCACATGCCTCACGCATTTACTTGAGACTACTATGCAAGTGTTAGAAAATATGACAACAATATGAATATAGGAAAGAAACACATTCTACTACGAGTTGCCGAACCACTATACCAGAAACATGTCACTAGGGGTCTAACCAAGAAGACGAAGACATGTGGGTCCCTCACATGGACCCTCAGCACAGCATGTTGGGTTGTACTCGTGCGTTGGATCCACATGTTACCTACGACTGTGCGTTGTCCTGCATACTCCGTTGAAGTCTCTCGTCCTGACGTTAACGGTCTTCCTCGGTCGGAGCGATGATGCAATGGCTGACAGAGCAGAATAGAAAACCGACAGGCTAGTGCGATGACATGACGAGTAGACTGAATGAGGGACGGACGCGCTGTGTCCGTGCGGCGCTTGTGCGTGTGGCGCGTGTGCGTGCGGTGGTCGTGGCGGGGCCCAAGCGTTGATCGAAAGTGCGTCCCTTCAAATCGTGAGAATGACGACAGAGAGATTACCGCTTCTCCGAGGTGTTGTAAAAATGTGGAAGAATGAGGAGATTTCCTTCTGTAAATTCTGCGGAATGGTTATTGAGAAGACGGTTATTCGTATTGTAACTACGTTAGACTGATTTTGTTCTGAAAGTGAAATTTTCATTTACCGTTTGTGAGATACACGCTGAAGAAGGAACAAAAACGCTGCAAACTTAATATCCCTAAGCATTGGTGAGGTAGCAGGTCAAGAGAAAATCGCCTAGGTCCAGATCTCATGTATACTCGCAAATTTGAACGTCGCCATATTGTTCGTTCCACTCTTCACATTCTGCTCTAAAAACACGAACACGGTTTGTTTTGATTGACTTAGTTTGGATTTTGCATTATTCTCGGAACATTCTGCACAAAACCGAAATTTCAAGGAATCAAGGACGTTCAAGGACGATGAAGATGATGAGTCGCACGCAGCGCCACCACAGAAACCAAAAGTGAGAACAATGTGGCTCAACACAACCTTTTTCCTTATAATGAAAACATTGTCAATGGTTCAGGATAACTGATGTCACAGTCAAACTATGTACAATGCCGTACTATAGAACTATAGACTACTGCTCTACTATAGACCCTGAGGGTTGATTCAGGGGTAACCATGTTGCATGAGCTGTGGTTCTCAATCAAACTATTGGGGTGTACTACCAAGCTTTATTCGTAATAGGGGGTAACTCTGGTTAAGCGGCCATATGAGAACTGAGGACACACACACAACCAGTCACAAAAATTTATTCAAAACAAAAAAATTCATAGACGAAGACGATGAATAAACCATAACTATCATCGCAGCCCATTTATCCTGTCTCGGCCGCGACTGCACACTCCAGATCGTTTATTTGTAGTCCATGGAACGTTGTGTGATCTAGTGACCTTATCTGGACCTAATGGAATTCTCAGAGCGTAAACTGCGGATCTACGTTTGCTTGAATTTTTTTATTTTTTATTCATCCTTACATCCACATGGATGTGCAATAAAACCAGAATTAGCAACGACACTGAGCAAAAAAGAAGAAAAGTACTACACTACACAGCAAAGATGTAGAAACAGAAACCGAAACCTCAGTACTGAGAACACAGATTATAATAATCAAAGAAACACTGGTTAACCTCAACATTTACCTTCATAAACCATTCATTCAATCATCATAGATGGGTTAGTACATATTCTGGGCAGATAGATATAAAGTATGCTAACGGCTATAGATATAGGGCACCGCGGTTGAGTAGATAAATTAAAAAAGGAAAAATTTTGTGGGTTTCAAGAATTACGTTACCGTGCTGTGCAACTGTCGCGATCCACATGCTGCGGAGTTGCAGGTTCGTTAGTAGCGGTACTGAAATTCTCCGGAAGTCTTCGGAAGTTGCCATCGTATTGCCATAGCACTGGAAGATTCGCAGCAGTACTCTCACTTTCCAGGAACCGGCCTTGAAAATTAGACCGCCTGCGGAAAATAAAATGATGGGTACCTACGATCCAAACTACCAAACCCTCGCTGGGATGAACAATGATGAAGTATTTGTACAAAGGGTGAGCGAAGACATAAGTTTTTCGTAAACTTTAACATGAAGACTCTGAGTAGGTGAGATACTGTAGAGCATACCTTGTAGCGTCTACAGAAATCATCTACCCATAATAGAATGGGCGACGGGGTGCGGACTTTATCCACCGCTCAAGAACCACCGTGCGGTCCCCCCTTCTTTTAGTCATCTCGCTACAGTGGTTTACGATGAGCTCATGAATTTTTCTCAGACCACCCCTAACAATCACGTCACAGGGACTGACCAGTAACATGTAATATTAGAATTGAAACAAATTGCATCTTGCACTTTCTGATCTCGCCTCAACAAAAATTTGTTTATATTCCTCAGATTTTGCATAAAGATTTGGTGTCGTGAAGCAAAGCTTTGTTCAGGGAGGGAAATGTGGAGGTCCAAATATAAGACCGCCTGCACAAAATAAAATGATGGGCACTTATGATCCAAATTACCAAACGCTGGCTGGAATGAACAACGATGACGTGTTCAAACCGAAGGTGTGTTATTCACATAAGATAATTCACTGCAAATACTTCATGTTGTCGCTTGGCGTTCGGAAAGAAATTTCTCTTAAATTTAACGACCCATAGGCAGTAGAAAAATCGAAACCTTCAATTGCACCACAGTAGGTCATAGGTTATGACACTGTGCGCCCTAGGCCCAAATTCATGAACAGACGAGCGGTCTCGGAAACTGCGACGCAGCCAGAACCAGACGACAGAGTCGATGAGAGATTGCGTTCAACATAGGAAGTTTAGGATAAGTAGAGAAAGTGCGCGCCGTTCACAGGCTATATCTCGGGGTTTATCGGGGTTTACCAATGATGAATGTGAGCCCTAGTTACCAATGATTGCGCCACCACTGAAAATGTAGAGGCGAGCCGAAGCGGAATTTTGTCATATTACTTGCTGGGAAGGTGGCGACAGCGGCTTGAATAGCGACTGAGCGCCAGGTATTTTAGAGAACTAATGCGCATTTACCATTGCGCCCTTAGGGACCACCCGTTTAACTTATTGCGACAAAACTGCTACTGTTAGTTTATATCCGGGCCCTAGTATGGTGTAGTGATATACACATTTACCAGGCCGAACGATCCTCGGAGAGTCTGGCTTTTGAATTTCAGTAACAATTGTAATTTAGGGCGGTGGTGGTGGTTTTGGCGGCGGTGGAGGTAATATCAGACCACCACAGCAGAATAAAATGGTTGGCACGTACGATCCGAACTATCAAACTCTAGCTGGAATGAACAACGACGACGTCTTCAAGAAAAAGGTAGTTGTCCAATATCAAACACATGTATTGAAAGTAACACTGTACAGCACGTCTTATTGGACAATTCAAGTGTGAGAGGTAAAAATCGCATAATTTTAACTTTCATACCATTTTCTCCTTCACCACTTAACTGCTCCGTGGCGGGTGTTAGGCATTAGGGAGCTCCATAAACCGCTATCAGCCTGATTAAATTTAACTGAATATGGATATATACTGCTAGAACATCATAACTGTTTTCGACACACTCCGAAAGAGTTGTTTCATGTGTAAAAGTGTTCCTCAGCAATACTGTCACCCCTCCTCTCTTGAACCGATCACAACGGACGGTGACGAATTCCCTACAAATACAACCAAGCAATGAATAAATATGTTGCTTCTCCAGCCAGATCTCAGGGAAAATGTAAATATCGTAGTTTTGACCAAGAAGATGTTGCACAAAGAGACAATTCCGAGACAGAGACCGATCACACCGACTGTGATGTAAATTGAATTCAGAGTCAATCCCACGTAGTGAGCACACTGTGAGCATTAGCCGTCTCTGAGCACTTGTACGCAACAGCGTAATCGGTGTGCGCGTCGGTTAGTTGCAACGGCCGTAACCGCACCATCCCGGCTGCCAGGGCGCCAGAGTAATGCGAAAATCGGTAACCGAATATGGAATGGAGAGGAATAATCAAATAATTATGATCAAATATAATCAAATCCAGTCAAAGCACCATCCTGTCGCAGCGGTAAATCTACGCCACGGAATATGGAATGGAGACTGGAATAATCAAAATAATTATGATCAAATATAATCAAAACCTCCGAATAATCGTAACCGCACCATCCCGGCTGCCAGGGCGCCAGAGTAATGCGAAAATCGGTAACCGAATATGGAATGGAGAGGAATAATCAAATAATTATGATCAAATATAATCAAATAATCGTAATCAAATAAGTTCCGTTTCTTCCCATAGCCTTAGACGGAAAAAAAGAACAAAGCCATCCCTGGGACTCATCAGTAAGGCAAGGAGGCAATGTGAAAAGAAAAACAAAGAAGTACGTTGGGATGTGGACGCAGCTACTCCACAAACGCTTACCGAAGAGCGTAACCGGCGCTCCAGCGGCAAATTCTGCCCCTCTGGAACAGAGTTTGCCGCTGGAGCGCCGGTAACGCTCTACGGTTAGCGTTTCACCGGCTTCGCCCGGTTCACCGCCAAAGTGACCATCCGCGCATTCACGAATCACGTTTTGGCGGATAACCGAAGTGAACTTCACCGACCGGCCGTGTAACCGGCAGATGAACCGCTCATGGATTCCGGCCCAGAAGTATCATCCAATCAGCTAAAGTGAGCAGCTGCTCCGTTCATAGAAGCAAATCATTCGCTTCTACTGCGTGGAAACAGTGTCAGTGTTAGTGTCATGAAAACTTCACAAAACGGTCACAGTGATGATGACGTGTTTCGGTTGATTTCATTACCATAGTTGACCTCAGAATGTGTTTCACTCTAAGAAATCTGCTCAAACCTTCTCTTTATATTCCTAATATTCCCAAGGGTTTTGAGCGCAATTCGGTTTCGTGAAGGCAAAATAGGATAAATATAACAATGTTACATAGAGAATGAAGCTCGGTAATGCAGGACGGTGGTGGCGGTGGTGGAAACATACGTGCGCCCGAGAACAAGAAAGTTGTTGGCACATACGACCCGAACTACCAAACATTAGCAGGAATGAACAACGACGACGTTTTCAAACAAAAAGTGAGTTTATGTCCAGCAGTTCTTTTTGATGATAACAAATATTCCCCTCAGCTGAAGTGCGCAGTGTTTCCCTTTCCACTATCCTCAATGTGTTATACTTCATTACGCTTTCATCTCTCCCTTCTTATGTTTCTTGCCGTTTTTCATATTTGTTTCATATTTGTGCCCTTTAAGACGTTAACAAAATGTTTTGAATCGTTCGAAATGGCATCTTTCACGTCCGACTCTCTATTAATCTTGGCATTGTGACGATACTGTTTTAGTTCGAGTTGTGAAGCTGGCCAAGAGGTTAAGGTTCTACAAAACCTGTCTTGGCCAGGTTCACAACTCAAACTAGAACAGGGTCGAAATGGTGTTGTGAATTAATTTGTCTTATCTCCTACTGAACAGAATTCGGAATGAGAGAAACCTTTCCTGTCCTACCCTCTTCTACCATCTGTTGTAGTTCATGGCCTGATTTCCAATTTCATTGTTGATCAATAATTTTTATTTGGGATTTTAATCAGCACATACTTAGGGTGACGGCGGCAAAGGCGGAGGAAACATTCGTGCCCCGCAAGAGAAAAAAGTCGTAGGGACGTATGATCCCAATTACCAAACACTTGCTGGCCTGAACAATGACGATGTATTCAAAGGGAAGGTATCGATTGGATATTAAATTGCTTGATTTTTTAGCTTTCTTATATACGAACCAGCCATTCAGCGGCCTGCCGGCCGACAAACGGCTGCTGGATACAACAAAATAAAAAGATTTAACATAGAACGATGATCAAATGGCATGTAACAAAAGACGGCTAGCTGAACTGATGAAATGCATCCCTGGGAGTACGGTAACGGGCAATCGTGGCGGGACCCATATGAGCCACCCGTGCCGAACTTTTGAGTGATGCCCGAAAAAAGCACCATAATGGAGTGCTTGCTACAATGCTATCACAGTTCAACCACAGCATAGTATCATTGCTATATATTTTAGCAAAAAGCAAGAGTTATCTGTACGGATATCTGGGTACAAACCAAATCGGCAGATGATGATTATATCATTATCTCGCTGCATTCAATTCGAAAAGCTTGTACAACGATAACGCCCATACTCCCCGTTTACCCTTTCGCGGAAAAAAAAGACAACTCTCCCAGAGAACTAGGCGAAAATGTCCTCTGTATACACGCGCTGGTGAGAAGTAAGGGTCTCTAAATCCACACCATTCCAATGAAAATACTCGTCATGGTTAGATCGAACATACCGTTATAGTAATGTTTCGATGCTGTTTCTCATCTATCTGGAAAGCTACGGTACAAACACGTGTAGTGAGATCAGAAGACCCATCTCGTCTCCCTATTCTTCACTGTTAAACACTATTACCTATCTTTGAGGGAGGAGACAATAAATCGAAAGATGGTGGAGGCGGAAACATCAAAGCACCGCAAGAAAAGAAAGTCGTTGGCACCTACGATCCGAACTATCAAACGTTGGCAGGAATGAACAACGATGACGTGTTCAGACCAAAGGTGAGCATCAGTTCTACGAATTCTCAAAACGGAGTCGAAGATGAGCAAGATGATCTCTATCTAGAAATAGTCTTCATACCCATAAACCTAAGGTAACAATTCTGAATAATTTTCGCAACACGTGTAGTGAGATCAGAAGACCCATCTCGTCTCCCTATTCTTCACAGTTAAACACCATTACCTATCTTTGAGGGAGGAGACAATAAATCGAAAGATGGTGGAGGCGGAAACATCAAAGCACCGCAAGAAAAGAAAGTCGTTGGCACCTACGATCCGAACTACCAAACGTTAGCAGGAATGAACAATGACGATGTCTTCAAGCCGAAGGTGGGAATTTACACCACGAGTGCTTCTGGAGATGAAATTAAAAGTTGGTGTGCCGCTGTTCATTGCGTCAACACCGACTGGTTGAATAGTATACGGCTCCTTGGAACCAATTGTTTTGCTGTGTAGCTGAGATCCGTCTAGGCTTACCGGTTGCAATTCTAGTGATAGGTTCCACTAATAGGAAATGATAGTTGAAATTTGAAATTAAGACTCCTGCCACAAGAGACACAACTTTCCTTTTCTCCTTGATGGTACGAAAGAAAGTCAGTACTCAAAGTAGTTGGAGTTCGGAAGTAGCGAGATAGCAATAAAGCGGAAGAATTACATTGGGCTGATTCCGCGATAAGTTGGCCCGACCACGCAAGGCGGTTGCAGGCAGTTGTTTGGAAGCTGCTGAGTGAAGCAATAAAGGGGATGAGAAATCTAACCTAACCAAGCCTCACATCCCTCCGTGATCTGGTAAATTGACATCGGACTTGTCTGGGAAGGTAAAGACGCTGACTTGGTACAGCGGCTGAACCCACAAGTCATTGTAGGACAAATGCGCGTTCACTTTGTCTCTACGAATCTGAATGGAACAAAAACGCGTCCTTAGGGGACCAATCAACGCCGACAGCCTTCACCTTGATTTCTTTTACTGGGAAGGGTTTCTTGTTTCTCCTACTCAATGATTACAACCAATGAAGACCACGGGACCTTACTAGGTGTTCCCATTGTCAGGCAAAAGCGCTAGCTACCTGTTATAACTACCATAGAGAAATCGGGTAACGGTAGTGCATTCATAGTTCCTTACTCCTTCAAGTCATGCATCTGAGCTCTATGCACAGTAGAATTATTCTGGAGATATCTTTTTTAGGCAGCTACGAAGTCTAAAGAAAATCAGGCTCCGGTGAGGCTTTCGAGGTTTAAAGGATTGAGTTTGAAGAAATCACTGAAGTAACCACATTTATTTCAGAAAGCAGGAAATATTGTGGCGAAACCGGTAGGGAATGGTTACGAATTTTCTTCCTTTCACTATCAATCCTATCTAATAACACCCATATTCGTCTATACCTAAGTAGAAGCAGCGTAAGCCCAACGACAAGATCATGTTAAGACCTAGCTTGATCGTAGAATAGAGAATAAAAATCGGTCGACAATTTATCCATCCGTTAGGGAAAGAAAGAAAGATGTCGACAATACACGTAAGTAAAGAAATAACGAACGATAGTGCTCACTTCATCTATTTCCTTAGACAAGCATGAAATAGCTGATTGTGGGGTTCCTCGGCAACGAAGGTCTGCTCCAAAAAACCTAAGATTTACATCTTCCTTAAATTAGCGAAAAATTCCGCTATAATCGATACTTCTCTGCTCACACAAACATAAACCATGACGAAGCAATGAAGCTCGGCCCGCCTTTCGAAAACAAACAAGTAGTCACACATGGAGGTTAGACCGCAGTTTACGCGTTGTAATCGCTAGCTTCAAGTTACTGGAATACATGTCTTTATTTTGCTAATGAGTACGATAGGCTCAACCTTTGTTTTTCAGTACGAGGAGAGCTTCAAAGAGGTGACTTCCCTATTGGCCATTATTGTTCCAAAAATGTTAATGTCTGCAATTAATTTCTTATAATTTAGAAAAAGAGAATAAACAAACGTCCCGTTAAGGTAAGTTTAGATCCAGTTATACTGTCACTTTTGTCGGCCTATCGACTGCAGGACGTCTGTTCGCCAGCTTCGTCAAGTAAATAAATACGTTCATGCTTGCCGAGTTAAGCTACACTTCGGTCAATTGGAATTTCGACAGTGTTCCAAGTTTTGACGCACTTTCAACATCTTCATCGAGTTTTCACTTACTTTCCTAACTTATCCCACTTTCACTCACTCACACTCCGCCCCCTTTAGCTCAATCCATTTCAAGTGGAATAAGACTGACGTCGGCAAACAATATAGGGTAGACGAAGTGTGTGTTATCATAGAATGTGATTTTCAAAGCGATCTCGGAGATAAGCAGTGATGAAACCATCACCAACCGCCACCACCACCAGTCATTTGAAAAATGAATTGACATCCGTACGTCCATGCATGCATCCATCCATCTATCCAAGTGAACAACTGGGTCTCGCTTATTATATAGTAAGGAAAGGATAATAGTAAGGATTGTGGTGATGCGCAAGAATGAAGAAACGGATGAAAAACGGGACGGAGAACGAACTCGTCGGACATTTGCACGAATTCTGCGCATTTAATATTTCGTGGGTAGTGACGAAAAGCCGCCAGCACCAACCGTCTTTAGCGGACGGTGGGCTGAACGGGTAATATCGAGCGTTTCTTTCTGTTTCTGAGAGACAGCTTCTATACTATCAAATCCAATCATAACGGTCACGAATTGACGTATTCCAGAAGGGGAGAGCTCGCCAAAAGGTTGCGTAGCGATGACACTCGACAAGAAAAGCTGAGAAGAATGATACAAATTACAATCGATTACTGAGACAGACACGTATAAACATACAATCTATTTTGTGCCGAACATGTTGAACAATGTCTACACCACTTTGCAACAAACGTCAACTACGAACAGAGTGAAATTCTGCCGTGAAAGGCACTACTCAAGGAAGCTCATTGGATTCGAAATACACTACTCAAGGAAGCTCATTGGATTCGAAATAAAGTAGAACACTAAGGCTGATGTCATGCCGTCGCTTTCGCTCCAGCGACACCCTATCAGCGAAGCTTTCCTCGAGCGAAAGCGACGGCATGACATTCCCTTAGGCCTTTGTTATACCGACGCTCACCCCCAGCGTCTGCCAGCGCAACTCGTCCCATTCAGTGCCAGACACCGTGGTAGCAGACGTGCGTGTGTTAGTCGCCCTGCCGGCGGCTGGCGGCTCAACTAACGCACGCACGTCTGCTACCACGGTGTCTGATACTGAATGGGACGAGTTGGGCTGGCAGACGCTGGGAGGTGAGCGTCGGTATAACAATGGCCTTAAAACGGCTGTTGTACTTTAACAGCTCGAAGGGGACTATCACACGATCGGTTTCACTTGAGCGAAGAATTGTGCAACTGACACTATTCAGCATGAGACACCGTAGTAGCAGACGTGTGCCAGTCATCCCGCCAGCCGCCGGCGAAGCCTCGCTTACTGGGTGTCGTGCCGTTGCCCGGGCGAAATGTCGCAACACTCGGGCACTACAGTGCGTTTCAAAAGTATGTATCCACCTTATATTCGGCAGTTTCACGCTTCGCATTCGTTTTTACGACCCGGCGTTTGTTGCATTAGATTCCTCGTGGTCAAAACATCTCGCTTGCTCTTCCCAGTGGAAATAATCATCTCCAGCAAAAACAGACCGTTTTTGAATTTTTTTGTTTGTTTCAAAATATGCATCCACTTGCAGAAAACACAATTCTTATCTAATTTTAAATAGTCGATTGGACCAACTTTTGCTCTAATAACTTGGGCATTCTATTACCCATGCTATCAACAAAGCTTCGGATCATGTCGTCGCTGATATTGTCCCAAGCGGATATCCCTCGCTCGTCGCAGTGACTCGGAATGAACTTGTAGCATGTTGGCTATTTGGCTTCAATCAGACTATCACGTATTACAATAGTCGACATGCAAAGATCCAGCGACAGTCGATCATGGAAAAGCGAAGTGTTAGCGCTTATTTGCGATAATGAAGCTTCCTTCGTTTCTTAAAATTGAAATGGAGTACTATAAATATCAGAATCCAATGTATTTCTGGAAGCTCAAGCTATATTCAACGTATCTTGAGACTTCAAGTCGTTCATAATATAATACTAAAAGAGGGACGACCTCTTGCTATTCCATAAAATATTGCATGGTAGGACCACCATCAGACTTGACGATTTTTTGACACTTAAGGCATCGAAAACACGTGGGGATCTGTTAAGTACGACTCTGCTAGAGCAAGGCTGAATTTTCGTAAATTTTTCTTCACGACTTGAACCGTTAATTCATTTGAGGTTATTCGCAAAAAGAATAAGATGCCTATTAGCTATGATTCGTTCAAAAAAAAACTCTGGACCAATATCTATGTTCTTGATACCTAGAAGTAATCCGATTATTTCACCATGTTCTTCATTTACTATCTTCGTTATCGCTCTTTGACCAATTCCTATGGTATGTGCCTTATTAGTTAATTTGGATTGTTTTGGTTTATTTTTCTGTTGTTTGTAATTTTTCCAGACTCATTTCGGTAATATGTTCTATGATATTTGTTGGAGTTTGCAGTCGTTCTCGTAATTATTGTCGTTTGTTGGTTCTTTACCCTACACGAGAAAACTTGTGTAATAAATGAATAAATAGATAAATAAATAAGCAAAAATATAAGATAATACTAACCATCTTTACAGCAATCGCTTATAAATTTCCCTTCAAATTCTAGTCTTCAGGCTTTCTCTGTTTCCCTTTGTTCATGTCAATACCGGCGCTATTCCATGGTGGTAGTGGTTTTAGTAGAGGTTCATGAAGCCTTAAATCCCTTCAGCACTAGTGAATTCATGGGGATATCCAGCTGCAATAGCGCAACTGTCGGTACTCATCATACAGCTAATCGAAAAAATAAGCTACTAAGAGGCTCATTACACGCTTACTCCGCAAGTAAGATGGAGTTCTGCACTCAATTGGATTAGATTCATAACTTTCACTTCAGTTCATACGTGACCGAAACATGTCCTATGGGTGCTGGGCAAAGTGAAGTTTCATGAACAAGTCATTTGACAACGGGTTGATTGTGAGCCATCAACCAAATTTTTCGTTGTGACGCGTTCATTAACTTTTTAAATCGTTTTATAGTTTCGCATTGCTGTGATTGACTAGGAGTTTAACATCGCTTTGGAATGACTAGTAAGTTAAGAAGTCGTTCTGATTTCCGCCATAACCCCCGCCGCCGCCGTATCCACCTCCACCGCCGCCGTATCCGCCTGATTTCCTTTTCTTGTCTTCTCCGAAGCAGTCGTTTCCAAGATTGGCTAACGTCTGAATAGGAACCTTCATTTTTCACATGTCACATAGGAAGGAGCCGGATAAAGGTGTGTAAAGGTGCCGGCGTTGATCAAAAGAGTCCGCCGCATTCGTGCTCATTTCAGAATCTTAGAAACACGATGAATGCGTGTTTGGCCTAGATAATGACTTGCGGGGGCCAGCGGCTTTACCAAGTTGGTGTCTCTACCTTCCGAGAAAGGTCTGGTATCAATTTAGTCCGGAGGAATGGACGTCTTGTTTAGCCCGGGTCGACATCAGATCGCTCAAGATTGCCTTGCCACCGGACTGCGCCACTAATGCAAAGGAGCAAATTCGATCAATGACGCTGATTATTGATTGCGCTTTAATTTTGCATTTTCGCCGCGTGGCGTCCAAACAAGCCCTTACATAACCCCTCGCGGCACAGTATCCTCTCTATCGTAATGCGTCCCCTTTGAAGACTTCATCATCAAAAACACTTACTTGATAATTTGGATCGTAGGTGCCTACTATTTTCTTCTCCGCCGGAGCTTTGATGTTCTCCCCGCTTACACCTCCCTACAACATTTCCAGTTTATTGAGCCTCATAGCGCAACACATTTCAAAGTGCTACGCTTCTGTTGTCACAAAAGGAAGAAATAAATTGATTTTGTTACGAGGAAGTCTTCCAACCTTTTGCCCACCCTTGGGTCTGAAAACGTCGTCGTTATTCAAACCAGCTAACGTCTGGTAGTTGGGATCGTATGTTCCTCGCATTTTGTTTTCCGTTGGTGGTCGAATGTTCACATTACCGCCCTAAGTGCTTTTGAAAATGAGTTACTGTTGGCTTGATAGACACGTCAATGTAGCGTTGGGTGCATAGAGCAGCAGAAAAATAAATCTGCTCTGAAGTGATACCTGATTACCACCGCCGCCGCCGCCGTCCTTTCTTTTGAAGACATCGTCATTGTTCAATCCAGCAAGGGTTTGGTAGTTCGGATCATAAGTTCCTTTCATCTGGTTTACCTTGGGCGCCCTGATTTGAAGTGGACCTCCACCGCCGGCGCCGCCATCAGCACTACCCTTGAAATAGGAGATAAGTATAAGGTTTGCTTCACGTTTCTGAGCTAATAAAATTATGGAGTAAACAGTACATAGTGAATATGGCATACACTTGAACATTTACAAATCTCTGAGGTCATCTTAAGAGCCATGTATGTTCACTTCTTCCCAGCTCCACTTCATATCGTACTTATAAATAAGCGAAACCACGATGTCTGTTTGTCAACGCTAGGGTCCCGCCGCGATTGTCCGTTATCGTACTCCCAGCGGCATATTTCATCAGTTCCTTGCCGTCTTTTGCTGCATGCTTTTTGTTCTTCGTTTTATTTGTTATCATAAATGTTTTATATGCGTTTCCTACCATTCATTAGTTCACTTGGCGGCCTGTAGGCGTCTGAATGGCTGGTCTCATGATAAGAGAGAAACTGAACGAAATGAGCTCTCCTGCCAAGACTTGTAAGAAATTGCTACAAATGGCCCAGTTGGTAATCTCGTCACTTTTGCTCCCACGATAGATGCGTATGAAAAAATTTTAGTAGGAAGGAGGTGGTAGTGCCGTGAAGCATTATCACTGTTGTTGGTCTTTTACGATTCTGCACATTTCGGATGGTAGTTCTTTTTCGGAACTAAAAGTTTGTTTTTCGTTTTGTCCTTTGTCGGCAGTGAATTCCTACTTCCTACTCATGCTGTTTTGATAAGTGAAAATTATGCGTATCACAACTCATACAAATTATCGTCGACCCACCTTAGGCTTGAAAACTTCGTCGTTGTTCAGACCAGCAAGTGTCTGATAATTTGGATCGTATGTACCTCGCATTTGATTTTCTTTTGGTGGACGAATTTGCGGAGGTGGTGGCTTCTGAAAGTCGCAATTGGTACCAGTAAACTAGTCAAACTCTGTCGCACATTGCATTTGTAAAAATTCATGGCTAACGGACTGCCATCCTACTTATTAAATGCCGAAAAAAATCAGTGTCACCTTTGGACCCGCGTTCTTCTTTCCCTTACCAGTCACATTCGGCGTTCCTTTTGCCCCTCCTCTTTTGAACTTCGGTTTCAAATCTCCAGAGTTTGATTCAGACTGAAATTCGGAGCAAATGAGGGAAGTCATTCTTAATGGGACCCTGGTATCAGGAAGCCTTTTTTGTTTTGTGTGTTGGATTTCTATGTTGGATTTCTATTGGATTATGTGGGACTTGTACCGAGAAGCTCAAGAAGCCCAGGAGTGTCGAACCCTCTACTAGGAGTCCCTTGCGGGCACTCGGGAGACCCGGTCTGGATATTACCACTTTCCGACATCGTCCCGTAGATGCGACACTAACCCAATACCAACAAGTTATCTAGTGAATGAGAGCGGCTACGCTCTGCCGATTACTTTTGCTCTACCGAGACACACAACAACAAAAACAACAATGCAGATAGTCGCGGTTACGAACCGTTCAACAGAACAAGCACAAAGAAAATACTTTTACTCAACAAATAAAATAACAGGAAAACCCTATACACAACAACACTTCAACAAGATGAAGTGCAGCACCCGAGCTTACGCTCTGCACGGACGGAGCTGACCTGAGCGAGGATCCTACCAGGGAACTACAAGGATACCTACCGAGAACTATCAGGAACTCTCCTGTCAGAACCTTCTAGGTGTCCCTACCGATTACGGGGAAACCCGGGCCTCGATGGGAATAACCCCAGTACAGCGACTGCACGCAGCCAACTGGGCCTGGGGGACACACCAAAGGGGGCGCCGAGACGATTTGGCCGGAGGTTGTTGCCACAACCCAGCCGCCGGAGTCGCTGTGCCGAGGCTCGCCCTTCCAACGATTCCAATCGTGGAAGTCCCAGTCGTCTCCTTGGGGATGCGCCTTGTTCCGGTCTTCGGCTTGCTCGAGTGGTCTGCTGGTCGCTTGTCCTCGTACCGTCCGCCAGGTGAGGTAAGGGTCGAATAAATCAGTAGTGCCCAGGGGTCCCTCTTATATGCGCCCTTGCGCAGGGAAGCTCCGCCCATCTTGCGCCGCGCAGCGCGGGTGCCGCAATATCGATCGGCCACGATCACGTGGCCGGGCCGGCACCTCGCCAGTACAGGGGATCGCCCTCCTCTACATGTGACAAGTGGTCACCCTTACAATTTGTTGGCAGTAACATTTATGGATTCAAAATAAACACGTCTTATTATATGTCGTATCCTCAGAACTAAAGTGATTACACGCTAATAAAAAAACCTTGAATGTGGATTACTCACCACACTTTCCCTGCGGTCGCTCTGAAAAAAAGGTTCTTACACGTACACATGTAGAGATTCAGTGCAGGAGAAAACGATCTAGAAGATTGGCAGGGCATTCTACGATCACCTTCTCTTACCAAGAATACAATGTGAGTTGGGGGTGCAGGGTGCTGGACTGCAATATTGCGTCGAATCTATGCTTCTTAACATGTTAACATGTTATCATTGTCATACCAATCATTGTTTCATTGTGGTGGTGTGAACAATTGTGTGGGGTTTACGAGTAAATCATGTCAGAACCGACAGAGTCGATCGTAAGCAATGATAGACATGATAACGATGGTGCTATATGGGTTGGGGTTGCAGCGTGCTGGTCTGTAATATTGCGTCGACTCCATGCTTATTAACATGTTAAGCTGTGGTCAATTCTGAGGAGTTCACAAGTCAATCATGTCTGAACCGACCGAGTTGATCGTAAATAATGGTAGACATGATAATGATAACACGTTAAAGTCGACGTAATGTTGCGGACCAGCACCCTGCACCCCCCCCCCAACCCACATAGCGCCCAGGGCACTACTTCCAAAGCAAAACAGACATTTATAAAAAAGAGGAACTGAATAAATTCAAATCAACAGAACGCTTCACCAGCGCAGGTTTTTTCTGACAGTGCAGTAAAGGTGACAGGAGCACGGAAGTGGTGATGAATGTAACGATCCACAGTACCTATAATTATAACATTCGTGATTGAGGACCTGTGTCGGTTACAGTAGCACCCACTGATTGTTGAGTGATGATGACAGTGAGTAGAAAAGTCGTCATACGACCGCTGCGTTCTCAAGTAAACTGAAAGACACCGTTTCCATCTTTTTCGGCTGATACCCATTGTTTTTCAAATGATACCATGGTTAGCCTATCAGCCATTGCTGAGGCTTTATACTTGCCTACTTTCGATACTTCTGACCAAGTGTGAGGAGCGATGGGTAGCATCTCCTTAAAGCCCCATTCAGAGGCTGCGTCAAATGACGCGAAAATTTGCGTCATTTTGACGCAAATTTCTGCGTCATTTGACGCGCTTGACGCATTCGCGCAAGGACCCTTCTCACGTTTGGACGTTTGCCAAGTGAAGCTATCCGATCGATAGACGCCCGGTCGTAGGTAAGTTGTGGATTTTGGATGCCGTCCGTGTCGTGCACTGGCTGCAGATGCACCGCGCACAACTCAGTTTACGGTGCCGCCGTTGACGCCGTTGACGCCGCGGAAAATGACGCCAGAGTGGCAGTCTGCGTCTCTGCCCTATCCTTAAGCATTGACGCGCCGCAATGCCGCAGCCTCTGAATGGGGCTTTAGGGCCCTTCAGTCTCTAGCGTGGGAGAAAACCAAAGCAGAACAGTAACAAGGGGTGAGCGTACTTCCCATTGCGCCCTTCTCGGCAGTGCTACTGGGATACGGTGATTTTCGTATGAGGGCCGGTAAAGACGTTTGGATCGTTGCCAAGCGGTTAGGGTTGATAGCAACGAGGCTTCATCAAATCCGTGTTGCTGTTGCAGTAGAGCGTGAAGGGTCGTTTAGTGTCTCCGTGACACTTCATAGATTTTCCTATCACTTTGCTAGGGAACTCGTATAGTTAGGGTTGTTCAGCGGGACTCTCGCTATAGGCCTCTTCAGACTTTTGTGCGTTGCTGCCGCAGTAATGATGAAACAAACTGCGCGACAGCTGCGCAGTAGCGCAGAATCCGTTAACAAATTTCTTTGCGAAAACCACATATATCGTCAACTATACACTAAATAGTTTTTTTGACCAACGACAGTCCAGTGGACGGCCGCATTAATGTGTGAAGGGGCCCTAACTTTCTCGTCTATTTTTACCTAAACTTCAGCTGCCTGAGTTATTATAATACTTACAACTCACTTTTTGCCATGATCTCCTACTGGAATACCGGTCGTTGTCAGCAATTATGGGTCGGTAGCATATTTGTATCAACGACATGCGTGGCCCTTCTAGGAATATGTGGGTGCTCCAAGAAAAAGTAAAGTGCGGGGAGAACATTGGCGTTGGCAAAATTTGACCGCATAGTTACGGGTTAAATTTTAGACGCTATTTACCCCTTACGCTTTATCAATGAAGTGCCATTTTTGATCAGAGTTGAAGCGATACATGCTATCCATTCTGCCGGATGTCCGTTGCTGTGCCCTTTTCACGGTCATCAAGATGTGCTCGTTATGCAGGCTGCTATTTTCAGGCGACAATCATCAAAGCAAATATCTCTTATCTGGCGCTGAACGAAAGGAGTGCAGGAAGTGCATCATCTTCAACTTTTCATACTGACTTACAAATGACAGAAGCCAAACTTATCAGCCTTCTGAAAATGTTTAATTTTTTAAACATGTCTGTAATTTGATTGCGATCTCATAAGGCTATTACATCTATTACGAGTCATTCTCTTCTAAGTTGGCTCTTCTTTTTCATCATAACACTGTTATTATCCCATCCCTATTACCTATTTCAATAATTTGGACGATGGCAGTTTCCCTTTGTAACGCCTGTCCGACAACGAGCGTGACTTGCTCACCTTGGACATTTTTGTTGTTCTGATGTGTTGTTGTTTCTGGTGCGCGTCTTGCGACGCACTAAAATAAATAAATAAATAAATTACAAACAATGTCCAATGGTCACATGTTGCTTTAAGGTTTTGCTATTCCGTCTGTGTTTTTTCGATTGTAAAATCGTAAGCAAACATGAAATGTGGCTTAAAATCCCGTTCCATGTTAGTCCCCAAGCATAAAAGCGAAGGTGGGCAGTTGCGGACCAGCAACGGAGGCCGTTCGCGGTCGGCCCATTAGTGGTAGCTATGCAATAAGCGCTATTTTTTGCCCAGTCTTAGCCTCGCCCGCTGTCACGGCATCACCAGCATTTCCCCTCAGAGGCGATCTCTCATCTCTTACCGAAAAACAATTCCATACCTATCACCGCGTCTCAGAGTAAATTACTATGCTAAAGCTTAAAAATGCTAAACTCTTCGAACGGGCCATTGTCGCTTCTTGTCGTTATTTGGATCTCACCTCATGTGCGCGGAATTGGACTCCTAGGTGCTGTGTGGCTAGATATTGGCATATGCAAAACGAATTGCCAGAGCCAGCCGCTATACCAATCGTTAAAAAGATTAGTTGAGTATACTATCCAAAATATGAAGGTAGAGAGGTATTATCTTGCTCCACCAGCTCGCCCTAAACAGCATAAATAATGGAAGTAATTTGTACCCACGGACGGGTGGCACTCCCGTCCGTACGATCATAAGTAGGGCTAGGAGTGCATCATATGGGGCATTGTTGGGGTGTTACAAGTCTATACCAAGTCAATGTTTCTACCTTCTCAAAGAAGTACGACACCTTATTAAGCGATACGCGATGAGATGGGTGCCGCACTTACTCAGTGAATCGAACAAAGCGGCCCGAGTCACCGTCGCAGGAATTCTCCTCAATATGGCCAGGAGGAGCAACTTTTTTGATTCCATTTTGACGTCGGATGAAAAGTGGATCTATTTCCAAAACGAAAGCAAAAAACGCCAATGGTTAAGCAAGGGTGAGCAGCCAATCCCGACTCCTAAACCTGACGAACACTGCCAGAAAGCCATGCTGTGTATTTGGTGGAATACAAAAGGCGTGGTGTACCAGGAAGTGCTGAACCCTGGTCAGAAGGTTACGGCAGACTTGTACTGTCAGCAGCTGTGCAGAGTCGAACTAGCGCTGCGTCGCCAAGGAGTGGAGACATCAACGATCAAAATCCTGCACGACAACGCTTCACCCCACACCGCAAAAATCACCCGGGAGTAACTCCAGGAGCTAGGCTGGCAGGTTCTGCCCCATGCTCCTTACAGCCCAGGTCTTGCTCCATCCGACTACCATTTATTTCGGCCGATGCAGCACTCATTGGCTGACAAGAGATTCCGAAACGTCACTGAAGTGCGGGTGTGGGTGTCGAGTTTTGTCGATATCTTTTAGATTGAGGTGCAGATTTGAGTCTTTTTGCAATGAACTTTCTTTTTCACTCAAACGGTAATCCATAACTTTCCAACCTAATATGAGCCCATGAAAAGTACATGAAGGGCTGAGCTTTGTGGACTCTTCGCGTGAGAGCAATCGATGCGGGACGGCCATTGACAATGCTTCAACGCCAGCATGTCGCAATCCTTTTCGTGTTTTAATTTCCCTTTTTTCTGAGTGATCTTTAACCAATATTTTGCCTTATTTGTGGATACTTGTTAATGGTGGTGGATCCTCAAGTTAATTGATTCGTTTATGGCATTTTATTTTTTCATTTAGTCATTTATTTATTTATTCAAAATCTCCAGTCGCTGATAAATAATAATTGTGAAAAAGACAACGTTGTAGTATACTCACTGGACTAAAAACTCGAAAAGAAACTTTAAAAAATGCAATGAGACACCCAACCAGAAAAACTAGGAAATCCATAAAAAAGTTCCAATTCGTCAGTTGGCACAGAAAGAATTGGATTAGGTCCTCAAACTAAGTGGTGGCGAGCAATTGGTTGACGATTATTAGAAAAGCATTGAGGGATAATCTAATGAAGCCGCGCTTTTGCACATTGTTCCTTGTTCTTTCCATCGTTAATAACCCTCTTCCAGTAGCGAGTAGTGACAGGTTTTTATTGTTAGACATATTCTGAATTGCTTGTCACCACTTTGTCCGAGGTCCTGACCGCATTCTTTCTGTACCAACTGGAGGTGAACTGGATTTTTTAGTTCTAAGGCTGGTTGAGCTTACATAATAAGACTCAGTAATAGAATCAGATCGTCGTGAATAGAATAAATGCGCTAACATTGAAATTATTAGGTTGGAAACTTATTTCGTGGACTGTTTCGCAGATAAATAAGATAAAAACAAACAAATAAATAAATAAAAAAGCAAATGAGTAAATGAAATCATCATGGAAAGGAAGCTATGAATATCAGTCGCCATTGCTTAAAATGCCAGTTCCACAACAAGGAAGTACTTCGGTGTCTGAACGTTCACTCGTTTCCGTCTGGTTCTGCTTTATGTTTACGTTTGTTCTCTGGTTCTCCGACACAACACATTGCCAGCGCCCACGAAGCTATTACAAAACTTCCGGTTTTGGTCGACAATAGCGGTTTCGACGGGGTCAAGCGTGCAGCTTCAATTCGTGTTTCACTCGTACAGTATCTCAGTTGTACGATATCTTGATAATTCCTCGGTTTCATTTTCTACATTTCTTCAGCTTTGTTCACTTGGGAACGGGAATGTATTAGATTTCTAAGTACTATTGTTTTTTTTAAATTTTGTGATCCGAGAACTTACTTCTTACTCATACATGATTACCTTAACACTCATGTAGTACATACATACAAAATTATGATCCCAATATGGAGCAAAATTTGAGATGCATATATCATTAAATCTAAAGCGGAATCTCCCCAATAAATGTGATCATTACGCATGACCAAGGTCGACAGCTGACTGTTGTTTCATCTGCTAATTCAAGTTTTTTGTTTGCAATCGCGTTGCGCCCACCCACTGACGATTTGGGTGGCTAGTACAATAAAAAATTCAGGCAAATGCCAATCGATTTGATATTGAAACATTTTTCAGTTATTTGTACTAACGGCTTTCCTGCTCTTTTTGTTATTAAGAGATTTTTCCTCTTTTTTAGCTTGTTTTTCCTCTTTCCTTGGAGCCACATGTTAGCTTTGTGCTACCTTTGTAATGTACATATTTTTACTAAATCTTCTATCGAAAGCTTTTCACGTTGCATGACTGATAGAAAATGTTTTTCTTTGGTAATGTGCCCAATACATTTTGGTCATCTTAGAAAGTCTTTTCCTTTTTAAATTCCTTGCTCACTTGCTAAACATTGTTTTTTCGGAGCTTCTGCGATGCTTTAATGAGTGGAAGCAACGAAATGGGAATGCTTAACATAAAGTTCAAAATTGAACACTTTTGAATATCTCAAATGCATGAACGAATCGAAGAAATTAACACATTTTTATTTCAATCTTGACAGCAGCTTTGCATACATATTGTTGAAACTTTCTATTGTCCATAGACCACATAGAAGATTGTTCAAAGCTAAGATTAAAATTATATTTCAATAGACCACATAGAAGATTGTTCGAAGCTAAGATTAAAATTATATCAAGTTGAAAAGCTTCTGTTGCTTTTCATTACTTTTATTTTTTCCTCAAATATTTCTACTTTATTTATTTTACATTTTGCTCCTCAGCCGTTCGATTTGCGAAACTGAAACAATGACGAATCAGAATGCTTAACATAAATTTCAATATCGCTGAGGAATGAGTCATGCGTCCGTTCAAGCGTCAGCTGTTAGCTCGAAGCATTCTCTCTCGGACGCTGACTCCTCGCTGGGTTTTTTGTTCTCTTCTAACCTACACGTCATTTTCCATTCAATCTTCAGTAGGATAGGAAATCTCCTCCCTCTTTTAACCTTCCTCTTTGTTCCCGTCATTCTGATTGTCATATTTGCACGAGTTTGCTCTGATTTCAGGATGGAAGACACCGCTGTCTACAAGAACCTTCTCGAAGAATCGCGGTATGTCCATTGCTAATCTGTTTTGGATTGTATGAAATTTAACTTATTTATTTTATTATTTTGAAATTTAATTTATTTACTCGTATTAAGAAGAGTAGATTTTATTATTTTTTATTCCGAAATTTGATTTATTCATTCATAATAAGGAGAACAACATATATTTAGTTTCTGAAAAATGTATAGACTCGAGGGGAACTAATGTTTCAAGCACGCATTAGAAATTTATTAAGCAAAGGTCAACTTGTTTTGAGAGCATCCAAAATACTTGTCAGAACTAGCAATGAGTTTCTTTAAAACCGTAAGGTGAGGTCAATTGTCATGGATTTTTGCAGGTAAAGTCAATCAAAATTCTATCCAGAAAGGCATCCAATTTAATTTTTTCAACGACGAGAATTTGTTAGTGATATACATACTTTTCTTGGTCTCTGTATAGGGATATGGTGAGAGATGAATAAATAAATAAATAAATAAATAAATAACTAAATACATAAATAACTGGAGCAGTTCAAGCATAACTACATCTACACAAAATTAGCAGCAGAATTTCAGAATTTAACAACAAAATACGTTTAATGTACAGTCTGTTCTATTTTATTTTCCCCCGTTTACAGAGAACCCCAAAAACCGTCACACTCACCGCCACCTAGGCTTCTGCTATCCGCTGTTCTGGTAGCTCTTGGTGGTCCGTTTAATTTTGGATACCAGGTAAGGACTGAATTACAGTATTTTTACTACAGATATTACTGTATTCAGTGCTTCAATTTAGCTGCTGATCACCAACCCCTCTCAAGAGGCATTTATCCAGTTCCTGAATCGCTCTCACTTTCTCAATCGGAATGAATACCTATCGCGAGAAGATCTGGAGGTAGGTTATTTGCTCTCGAGAAATTTCAAGCTTCTCTGTAAACAATGAATCTTCTGAAATTTCTACTCAAATGTAACAGGTTCAGTGCTGTTTTTGTGTGCAGTTGATTCCTTACGACCGTCGTCTAGAAAGTTCCATTATTTATTTATTTATTTATTTATTTCACTTCGCACACTGTCGCGCTAAACACTGAAAACGAAAAAAAACTGAAAACTAAAAAATTTGTCTCAAGTGTATCAATGATGCTACTCTTGAGCCAATTTTTTCAGATAACAAAGAAATGTTGCATGCAAATGAAATGCTCGAAATCCTAAACTACCGTAGGCGCCTTTTTCTCGGAAAGATCCATATTCATCAAATAGACAAATTTATTTTAGCAAAATTAGTGAAAAGAAGTAAAAAATTTAATACTGATGTTGGTTTCGATTTTCGGAATCTAGCAGTGATAGTGGGCACACGGAGACATGAAGATCTATGAAGTGATGTCCGATGTAAAAGCACTGTAACGTTTACAGTACCCTTGTAACTATTATTTTTTTATTTATTCTACATGAACAAGCCATGTGCGACGCTGATATGTTAAACGCTAAACAAAA
Source organism: Nippostrongylus brasiliensis (assembly GCA_030553155.1). Classification (NCBI taxonomy): domain Eukaryota; kingdom Metazoa; phylum Nematoda; class Chromadorea; order Rhabditida; family Heligmosomidae; genus Nippostrongylus; species Nippostrongylus brasiliensis. The sequence goes on from CP130735.1 coordinate 4,353,046, forward strand.
CAGTGCAAAAGAGTTATTGGTGAAGTGCAAAAGAGAAGCTTTCATTCAGATAGCACATATTTCTGTGACAAATCATTAATATCAACGCTTTAAGAGCCAATGGTCACTTGTGATATCGATATTCTTCTGGGGTTGCACTGCCGGCGCCTTCCTCATCCGCGTTTTGTCCGAGAAGTTTGGACGTAAAAGCAGTTTGCAGGTAATTTGACAAATTTAAGGAAGTGCTATATGTATAATATAATGAGGTTTGAAGGGTGTACCCGGGAAACATTAGCATACAAACACAAATTCGGAGTTTTTTTCTGAAGATGTGTTTTTCCTGAGTAGTGACCGATCTGCGGAGGGACCTGTTTCAAATGTGTCTCATGTGCAATGAAGTTCAAGTGCAAAAAATCTGATAATGATGATGATAACTGAGGTACGGGTTCAGCGCTCCGAAAAAATGGTGCTCAAATGATTCACTGTGATCCGAAGGAACATTTGTGGGGTTGGATGCAGATTTACGAACAATTTATGGTTTGAATTTTGATAGCATGTAAGAATGGAAGGCAAATGATAGATCACTTCCAACCTTTTTCAAAGTTACCGTAGACCTGTATACATATTTTTTGGCCCCTCAGTTCTTCCATTTACAAGTAACTACCCATTCTATTTATTTCAGATCTCCCACGCTATTCAGATTGCCTCGTGCTCTCTGACGGTGTTCAGCTACTACGTGAGTCATGCAATTCTTTTTATTTCTATTTTTTATTATGGTACTGGGCCCAGATTCATGAACGGACGAGCGGTCTCGGAAACCGCGGCGCAGCCAGGACCAGACGGCAGAGTCGATGAGAGATTGCGTTTGACATAGGAAGTTTAGGATAAGTAGACAAAGGTGGGCGCCGTTGGGGCTATATCTCGGGGTTTATCGGGGGTTTACCAATGATGAATGTGGGCCCTGAGCCCGGATTCACGACGGGTAGCGGCGGGGTATACGACCAAATATACCCGTACCGCGCGCAAACCGACATTGGTGAACGCGCGCCGCGGTTTAGACGGGGTTTAGGAGGAGTCTCCGACACCTCGCGATGAGGCAGGGTTTCGGAGACCTCGCACCTCGCACTCACTGCGAGCAGCGAATATCGATCGCCCGGCTCACGTGTCGACGGCGCTTGCCCACAGTGAGTGCGACTACGGCAGTTACGGCATAGGCTGTCGAGGTCTCCGAAACCTCGCCCTTCACGAATGGGAAATGACCGCAGGTTCGCGGTATCGAGCGGGTATAGCACCGACGAGGTATGGGAGACCGCTCGTTCCGTTCATGAATCCGGGCCCTGGAGGCTGAAGGGCGGGGCGACGGACATTTAGTGAAGTGGGGCACGTCAAAAGAAGTATTAACTGAGTTAAAACATATTAGGGGGCCAAAAGTAATAAGTATTTTCCCCATTTAACTCCCGTCTGGGGTCCCACTGTGCTCGTCCTATTTATGTGTCTATATGCTACTTACTGAAGACCACTTGAGAATTCAGCACTTCCGTGCTTTTCAAAAACATTTGAAGTTGATAAGAAATAAATAGATAAATAAATAAATAAAAATAAACAAATAATAAAGACCTTTGTTGCATCTTTTAAATTACTTTTGCCCCCTCCCCTAATAGGAAAGAAAGAAGAAGTAATACTATTGAACGGTTTATCATACAAGATGGCAATAAGATACGAGAAGGAAATGCGTCAGTAGTATCAAATCTGAGCATATTTCTCCTGCGGTGGTCAGTTTGGCGTAAAGGAGGAAGTTCCACAGCATATAACATCTTCTATATCATTTTTTTATTTGTTATTCATTTATTTTTATATTATAGCATTTTTTGCTTCTCTTACAGTGGTGTATCAATTGCTTCTTCAAGCTTGATGAAGACGATAACTAGTGAAGGCTTATTTGGAGATTTTTTAAACAGTTCTGAGGTAGTCTGACCGAACAGTTTACGCTACATCCACTCACTTGCAGGCGGAGTCCAGAGAGGAAAAGAAAGCTGACCTTAGCTGGTTCCCGAAAGTGTATGTATAGGCCAAATACTTATTCACCACACGATTCTAAATGGGAGTCTGGTGTATGTTGCGACTTTAGGGCGGAAAATGGCGACCACTTTGCTCTTTTCTACGTTTTCAATTTTCCCTACTGTTTGAAATCGTGACCTTTTTTTCGCTCGAACATTTTAGCCTTCACCTGTCGATTCAACTTTATACTTTGATTGACAGAAAGCGAATAAAGTATCCGGCTCAGTTGGTATTCTATAATTCATCTTCTTGTTGGTTGAGTATAAAGGTCTGATCGATGAATAAGCTCGTGACATTGTTTTCCTCGTCCTCCTAGGTTAATAACCGGAAGTCAGTAAGCGAGCAGTTTTCTACCTACCTCTTCTGGTTGGTTGCGTATGGGCGGTCTTAATTGATTAATGAGCCTGTGACCTTGTTTTTCTTGTCTCCCTAGACTAATAGCCGGAAGTCATGAAGTGTATGGATTCGAAAACTACCTCTCTGGTCCACCTTATCCTTACAAGGCCCTTGGACTTCAATCGATTCACAATGTGCCTGGGGTAAAGCACATTGTGAATCAGCACGAAGTTGGAGATCAGCGCAACTTTTGCCCAGCCATGGAAATGTGGGCCCAGATTCATTAACGGACGAGCGGTCTCCGAAACCGCAGCGCAGCTAGATCCAGACGGCAGAGTCGATGAGAGATTGCGTTTAACATAGGAAATTTAGGAGAAATAGACAAAGGTGCGCGCCGTTCTCGGGGTTTATTGGGGGTTTACCAATGATGAATCTGGGCCATGGTGTTTGGTGAATGGATGTCAGTGTTTCATTTACTGGACTACGCGATGACGAAAAATGCACAAAACTGGAAACTAGACGACCTAAGTGACGATCGCAGCAATTGTTGTGCCCAACAGGGCATTTTCAGGTGACAATCAAGATAAGCGTGACCTTGATTCAGAAAAGAATGCGCATTAGCCATAGATCAGTGTACTTGGTAGTTAAACGAGAGTCCGAAACAGGATATGACTATCCTGCAATTCCTTTGAAAAGTTTCGGTATCGGTATTTGTGAAAGTTCCCTGATAGTAAAAAGACTTTCCTATAATCTTGACTTAGAAATGTGTAGAAAAAGCAGCCGAATTTCATTGAAAACATGAAAGGCATCTTTTCGTCATGTTATCATTATAACAGAAGACCGATCTAACGATTCTAAAATTTCATCGTTTGCCAATAAATAGCATCGGGTAATAGGTCCATTTCGGTCGTTTCCATTCTTCTTATTGTTCTAATCTCATACGAACATTGAAAACGTGGGACGACGGGGGTCGAAGATCGTTTGGCGGAAATTACACAAAATACATCATCTATCTATCAAAATACATAAATTAAATAGGATCTATGAACATAAACAGACATACTCGTCGCTGGGTGAGCTTCGATCTGCGATTCTTCATGCTTGGGATGCATTTCTCCTTCAAACCCTTCAAAATCATGTTGCTTCGCTGCCAGCTCGACTTGTAGATGTGGCAATGAATTGTGGAGGACCGATCGGCTACCACTTGTTAATGACTGTTCTTTTATGAGGACAATAAAGTTGCTTTTTAATAGTGGCCCTATACTTTTGAGAAGGGCCCGCGTGGTACAGTGGTAAGAGGCGCTGCTGTCACCCGCACGGTCCAGCGATCAATCCCAGCCCGGGCTAACCAAGCCTTCCATCCCTCCGGGGTCGGGTAAATTGGTACCAGACTTGTCTGGGAAGGTAAAGGCACTGACCTGGTATAGCGGCTGGTCCCCGCAGGTCATCGTATAGGCCAAACACGCATTCACCAAACCTCTACTATTCTGAATTGAACACGAATGCGGCGGCGCGTCCTCAGGGGAATGATCAACGCCGGCACCTTTACCTTTATCTTTACCTTTTACCTTATACTTTTGAGACAGCTGAAACCAGTGTGACTTAAGATTTTTGTTTATCATTTGGTTCATTTTCAATGGATTTCGCTGAAATCTTCCTCTAGGATGTTTCTTGCACTGCTGAATTTCATAGTAAAAAATCAGATCGATTGCTAATGATCGGCGGTCAAACCATGTAATTTTCGCGTGACCCCTATACTTTTGAGACGCAGTGTATGTTTTGCATGTGATAGCGTTTTAAAAATATATACAGTCGGTGAAGGATCAGCCCCGTTTATTGGCAAACGATGAAAATCCGGTCAAACGATGGAATCCCCAGCCCGATTGTAATCTTGTCTTCTCATTTCAAGCTATTAAGGCAGAATGACGTACGGCCTCGAAACATGCATCGACTACTCATCAATTTCCCACGCTCATCACCTCTCATGGCTTGTCAGTGAACCCGTATCGACAGATGCGGAAATGGACTGATCTTCCAACGATTGTTTATACTGTTAAAACTCTATCACATGCAAAACATATTTTGTGTAATTTCCGCCACACGATCTTCGACCCCGTCGTCCCACGTTTCCGGCGCTCGTATGAGATTAGAACAACAAGAAGAATGGAAACGACTAAATGGACTTAATAACCGACCCTACTTATTGGCATCAGAATGATAGATGGAGCCTCCGTGTCACAGAATGGCTTCCAAGAGACCATAAGAGACCACTGGGACGACCGCCAAAAGATGGGCAGACTCATTTGCAAAGTCTTTCGGAAAACGGAGTCTCCCTCACTGGATACAAATTGCCAGAGATGGAGCGATCTGGAAGAGTTGTGGTCCCCGCTGAGAAGATCTCCAGCTGAAGAAAGGGCCATCAAAGTATCAAAGTAAAGTAAAGTAAAGTAAAGTAAATTAAATTAAAGTAAAGTAAAGTATTCATTGGTAAACGAAAACCGTCCAATCGGTCTTCTGTTTTAATGATCATATGACGAAAAGATACTTTTCATTCTTTTGGCCCTTACAGACCAGACGACTCAAAATTGAGCGACGAATTCGCAGTCTTCACCGCGGCGGTGATCGCGGTAACCGATTAGAGCAATGCGGCCGCCGCAAACGTCGCGGTGGACGAGAATGCTTGTCTTCGTGTGTTTCGCTCAAATTCATTTATAACGGCTAATTCGTCGCTCAAATTGCACGTCGTCGGGTCTGTAAGGGCCTTTTTCAATGAAATTCGACTGCTTTTCCTACACATTTCTATGTCATTATAATAGGAAAATCATTTTACTCTCAGAGGACATTCACAGATACGGAACTTTTCACAGGAAATTCAAGATAGTCGTTCATACCCTGTTTCGGACTCTCGTTTAACTACCAAGTACACTGATCTATGGCTAATATGCGTTCTTTTCTGAATCAAGGTCGTATCTTTCTGAATCAAGGTCTTATCTCGATGGTCACCTGAAAATGCCCTGTTGGGCATAACAATCGCTGCAATCATCACCTAGGTCGTCTAGTTTCCAGTTTTGTGCGCCTTCGTCATCGCGTGGTAAAGTGAAACGCCGGCATCCATTCACCAAACACCATAGTTATTTTTAGAATTTCCCAGCCCGCGAATAGAAACTATTGACTCAATGTTCTAGAGGGCATGACCACATTCATATGGCAAAAAAAAATGGAAAAGTGACGAATGATTCATGAGTGGAAATGGATAGAAGGTATATCGCGTCTAAATCGCTAAAAACACAATGGTTATTGTGAAGAAAGAGGATTCAAATAGAGAGCGAAATGCTTGAAATAAAAGGTAACAGGAAATTTTTCAAGAGGAGTTGGAATACCTATGTATAATAGTTAACATATACTGTTAATTGATTATTAAATACGCGCGCTCTTAAGGATTCTACTCGATCGGGAGGTTCTTACTGCGAACCATACCATCTCCTTGGAATCATTCTCGACGGAATTGCTTAGCGGCTCGGGGTATATGTATGTAGACATATATGTACAGTACCGGACGTGCCGCAACGAGAAAACGGCGGTAGCGGCGCTTTTGCGCGCCGAAATGCGCTGTTTTTGGGGCCCGCACGTGGTGACTCGGCCAGATCCTACTCCAATCCTTTTATCCCGCATGCTTAACGGGTGTCCCAGCCTAGTAGCTCGGTCGAAGGGCGAGCAATGAGTCACCTGATGAGGAATCGAAGGAACAATGGATCGAAAATGGAGGGGTTACAAAAAATCGCTTATCAACAAGTTTCACAAAGACGGAAAATCTTCATATGAAAGGACAGAGCTCGACCTGTTGAGTTCAAACATATTAATATTAATTCAATATTGTATAAAATATTTGCCTATTTTAACGAACATACCGATTTCAAAGAAATATAGAAAAATGGCTGTTTGTGCTTAAACGTCGCTGACACCGTCTTATCGTTGAGGCACGTCCATTACTGTGTAGGATGTCATCAAGTGATATCCTATGTCTTATGATGCAAATTTACCCTAAAGTCGGTCTAAGTCCTTCGCGCGCCGCAACGCGGCGTGCCACGATGGGTCATCGATACACCTGCGCGTAATACGTCGCGAAGTCCATCACCATGTAAACAGCCAGATCACGGACAAAAGGCAGTTGAGAATGTATTTAATAACTCCTCGCCATCGGTGGGACACACCTTTTGCCGGTGGGACACACCTTTTGGGTACGCTTCCTCCCTCTTGGGAGACTCTGTGGATAAGAGTGTCCATTTATGCAAAGTTACTACCCATTCTATATTTTCCGATTTATCAAAGCTTGAAGATATTCATCAAGTGAACGACCCTTCAACAAGCTCAAAAAAAGGTTAGAAAGTCGTCTACTTCTAATGATTACTTGAGGAAGTTTTAAAATCAACAATATTCACAGAAAAATTATACTTATGATCATTTTGAAAACAATTAATGCCCCTGAGGCACTTTCATCACTGCACGTGCGCGGTCCCCCGCGCCAGACACGCAGAGAGGGCGCGGTCGTCAATGGGTTAAACACGGGTCCCCTTGTAGTAGCCCATTCGAAGGCCGAGCAATGGGTCACCTGATCAGAAATCGAAGGAACAACGGATCGAAAATGGAGCGGTTACAAAGAATCGCTTATCAATAAGTTTCACAAATATTGAAAATTCTCACATGAAAAGATAGAGCTCGACCAGTTGAGTTCAAAAATATTAATATTAATTAAATGTTACATAAAAATGTTTGCCTATTTTCACGAACAAACTGGTTTCAACAAAATATAGAAAACGGCTGTTTGTGCTCATGTGTCGTTGGCACCATTTTATCGTTGAGGTACGTTCGTTAATGAGATGTAGGGCCAGTCGCTATGCCAAGTCGGTGTTTTTACCTCCCCGGACAAGTCTGGTACCAATTTACCCGACCACGGAGGGTTGGAAGGTTCGGTTAGCGCGGCTGGGATCGATCTCTCTATGCTGGTTTCAGTAGCGCCTCTTACCACTGCAACGCGCGGACCCAATTGTGCAAACAGTATGCTAAAATAGTCGGTTGGTGTATGGTGAAACTACAGATTTGAAAGGCATGCATAATCGGAAAAGGTGTGTAAGATGAAATATTGAAAAAAAGCTGACAGCGTGAGAAGGTAATGGTAAAGGTAAAGGTGCTGGCGTTGATCAGTCCCCTGAGGACACGGCGCCGTATTGGCTAAAATAGTCGGTTGGTGTATGGTGAAACTACAGATTTGAAAGGCATGCATAGTCGGAAAAGGTGTATAAGATGAAATTTTGAAAAAAAAAGCTGACAGCGTTAGAGTATCAAGAAAAAATTGAATGTCTAAGTAGCAGAGAGAAAGAAGTGCCGCTAATGGCATGAGGTCACGACAAAGTTGAATGAGGAAGAATGACGATATTGGTTTTGTGGATATTGCTTTTTTCTATTTATTTCTTTTTGCTATTATTATTTTTCTATTTATTTTTTTTATTTTTTATTTCTATTTATGAACAGTTTGCCTGATTTTCAGCGAACCAGTGCGCTCATTTACGCAATTTCTCGATTTATACTCGGCTTCGGCATCACTATATCGCTCGGCACGGCGCCAATGTTCATCACAGAATGCAGGTACTCCTTGAGAACAATTTCTCCGAGGAAACTCTCCTCAAAAAACTTTGCTCCGTCCTTCTAATGAGAGCCTTTTCTCGAATATGACGATATCCATGACGATTAATGTTACGGTGTAGAAATAAATCAAATTGATTTGTTCTCCAAACCCTACGTATTTGCCTTCCGTAGTTAAAAGAAAGACAGAGGACGAAGGAGTGCTCGGTGAGAAGCCATTTTCGGTTTGTTAATTTAATTCTAAGTGCTTCAGTCCTAAGAGATGTCGTGGAGTGGCGTCGTTGGCCAGCGGGATCTTGCTTCAAATCGCGATTGTTACCGGAGCCATACTGGCAATGCCGCATCTTTTCGGAAACGTCGACGAGTGGTACAAACTGTACGTATTTGAGATGGTCACTACTGCTGCGGTGATGCTACTCGTCCCAATCATCCACGATAGTCCTGGGTATGTCGTTACCCAATCATTGCAGAGAAAACGTTATGAAAAAAGATGGAGTCGACGTTAAAATAGTGAGAGCTGAGCAGTACCTTATTCCTAATACACAACTGCATCTTACATTACCGCTCTCGATAAATAAAATATGATGAAATAAATATTGGAATAAATAAATATAATACAAATAAAATAAAATACAATAAAATAATGAATAAATATGATAAATAAATAATAATAAGTAAGTATAATAAATGATTAAATAGTAAATAAATAAATAATATAATAAATATAGTATATCTACAACTGCATCTTACATTACCGCTCACGATAAATAAAATATAATAAAATAAATATTGAAATAAAATAAATAAACAAATAAATATAGTATAAATAAAATAAAATACAATAAAATAATGAATAAATATGATAAATAAATATTAATAAGTAAATATAATAAATGATTAAATAGTAAATAAATAAATAATATAATAAATATAATATACAGTGCCGGTCAAAAAGGTATTGGTTTTCACTTTTTCCTCAACCTAACTCTTTTCACTTCTTTATTAATGTAACTCTTTAGGGACTGAATCTTTTGAACTGATTTTTTCTACAGTTAAAGGACATTGACAAGGGTGTACATATGCTAGTTTCGTTTCGATAAGGGCCTGAAATTTCGTGAATTTTTCCGTTAGTAATGTAAAATTTTCGATTTTTTAGAAAAGCGGCCTCATTGACAACAAATTTTTCCTACTTGTAAGCGCCACTTGTAAGTATAAATATAATATAATAAATTAGGTGAATATACAATAATAAAGCACGTTGGTGGATTTTCAAAAACCGAACCAAACGCTGCCCACTTGCCGTCTGTGGTTGTACTCGAACAACAGGAAGTGTAGTTCATCTCGCAAGTATGCGCCACGAACTCGACTTCCTTTTAGAATCTTAGAGGCGTTCTGGATGTATGTGGCTAATGACTTTTAAACTTCGATAAATGTACGCCTTGGTGTTTTTACCCTTCTAGAAAGGGCTGGTACCGGTTTACCTGACCCTTCAGAAATGAAACGTTTGCTTAGCCCGGACCGGGATCGATCGCTCGACGGTGCGGGTGTCAGTAGCGTTGATTGCTTTGTTGTTTCTTTTTTGATTGGCTTTTTTGTTTGATGTTGTTTTACCTCGAATCGTACGTTGCACAAAAAAGACAAATTTTTGAGTGTTCGTCCAAACTTTTCTTTGGTGAATGTGGATTCAGATGAAAACAAAAGGAAGTCGCTCATGATATTAGAGAAAAGAGAAAATTGGTTCCAGATAACAAGATCAGCACTAAGGACGAGTTTCTTTTCTGTTTTAATTGTTGAATTTTAATTTCAGACACCTTCACTCTCGTGGTCTAAACGCAGAATGTGAGAAATCTTTGCGTTTCTATCACGACATAGATGGAGAATCTCTGCGAATGGCTCTGAAACAACTGGACGAAGACGCGAGCCAGGGTGATGGGGCTCAGATCGGGCTCATCTCCATATGGAAGGTAGAAAAATACATCTCACGAGTTGTAAATATTCATATCTGTTCCACAAATATTTCATTTTTACTCAGGATCCAATGGCTCGGCGAGGAACTTTGGTTGGCTCTGTTGTAATGCTATCCATGGTCATGAGCGGTATAGCAGGTATAAATTGGCAGTTTTTACTCAAAAATTTGAAGATTCCAAGAATTAGAATTAGAAAAAATAATAGAATTAGTGTCCTCAAAGGGGACGCATTACGATATGGAGGATAATGCCTTGAGGATTTATGAGAGGCGATCGGAAAATTTTTAAAGTGACGCCAACTTAGGTGAAAAGTGTTTAAACACAGGAAAAAATCAGCCCTTGTTCCCCCTTCCACTATTTCTATAATATTCTCTATTCGAAGTAAGGCTCCTGGATCTGGTAAACTGGACTTATTTGGGAAGGTAAAAATACTGCCTTGGTATGATGGCTGGCGCAGGTAATTGTATGTATAAGCCAAATATGTATGGATTCACCATGTCTACGATTCTGAATAGAACACGAATGCATGGCGCATTCTTTGGGGACTGATCAACGCCGACACCTTTACCTTTGCCTTTCCTCAGAGATTTGAATCGTCTGAAGCGTATATGCAGATTTTTTGAGAATCGAAGCAAATTCTAATACCGAATCAAAAATTGAAAAGTGTTGCATACATAATCACGGCAAACGCTGGGGTCTAAAAACGCTATACTTGGAATAAACACCGAAATATACCCCAAAACGACACACCAACTATGGTTCATCTGGGTCATTCAGGCATTACCAAGGGTTTAAACGCATTACCAAGGGTCTACAACGCATCAACGCGCGTTCTGATAAACCGAATAACACCAAAGCCTGATTTATCAACGCGGTTTGAAAATATGCGTTGTGTCCCATACTTCGTTACAAACCGAACCTTCTATGCATGACTCAGGTGTGTTGTACTTCGGAAAAAAACCGAAAAAACCTATATAAACCGCACTGGGCTTCTTAGTGAATCACGTTTTAATGAATCAGCGCCATTTAGCTTATATAGAGGGTACATTCGGCCACTTCTCATACATATCTGAACTTCCTGAGCTTGGACTTGACATTAGTCAGGCATTCGGTGCCAGTCTTGAATTTTAATTTCCATGAACTCGTATCAATGCATGTTTTCAGCCATCAACGCGTTTTCCTTCGAGATTTTGCTGTCCACTGGCTTATCCATTTCTCAAGCATCGTATGGAAATGTAGCGATCTGTGTCATGAATGTTGTGAGTGTTTCACCCAAAATGTCTTGAAATTTTTAGAAAAATTGACATTTAGAAGGTTAATAGAAGGTTTATACAATACAACAGATGAGACCAATGTATCAGCTTATTATATAGCTTTTTTAAGCTGGGCATCCTGACTTCTTCGATGATCATCGATCGCTTCGGTCGCAGAATGTTGCTGCTCTCCACGTACAGTCTGTTGGCCGCGACAAACTTGGCCATCTCCGCTCTGATGTACGGTTTCGAGCACGGGAAGGTTGGTCCTTAATTTTTAGTGAATCAGAGAAACGTGGGCCGTTTTTATCTTTTTTCCCTGGAATTTGGCATTTAAATTAGATCTGTTGTACGCTACTTCACCGAGCGGCTTCGGAATATAGAACAGTGTTTATTTATTTATTTATTTATTTATTTACCATGCACTTATCGTGCGCCGTACAATACGAAAACGACCAATTATGTTGGCATATCTGTTTCTTCATCCTTTTCCTTTTTCTTTTTTCTGTAGCTTGATTCGTGAACTTCTGAAGTACGTGGGTGTTATGTAGTATACTTGATGATTCACCATAATCCTGGACAAGGTTTTTTTTTATATTTTTCCAAGGTAGCAAAGTATGCAGATATCTTGGCGCTGCCATCGAATATCCTTTTAATTTCGAACATACTAATGAGTATTAGAGTATGAGCCATCAACCGGTGATATTAGGTGGTAAACCTTACAGACAGTGCTCCTATAGAATACCATTTGCTCCTCTTGCATCCGAATCTCACGAAAAAATCAACATGTAGGGTTATCTCAAAACAGGAGTGTAGAAGTCCCTCGTGAATTAACCGGCCGACTTCCACGCGTATGGGGTAAAATAACTACCAACAAAAAGGCGACACATACTAGTTTAACAATGTTCTACAAACAATCTTATTCGGGTTTATGGATTGAACAATCATTCAGAGCTCGATGTTCGGCTACCCTCTTCTGGCGGCGATATGTCTATTTAACTTCTCCTTCGCTGCCGGTCCAGGGCCTGTGTCGCTGTTCATCACAGGCGAATTGGTCGAGCAGAAAGCTCGTGGAGCTGCGTGCACTTGGGTTAACGTGTTTATGTGTTTTGTGTGAGTAATTTTTTCATGATTCTATGAGTTTTTACTAAAATGACTGCAACATATTGTTTAAAAAACTCCTATGTTGATCACGAGAGATGTACAGTACCGGACGTGCCGCAACGACAGACCGGCGGCAGCGGCGCTTTTTTGCGCCGAAAATGCCGTTTCTGGGGTCCACGCGTGATGACCCGGACAGAGCGCACTTCAGTTCGTCTACTCCGCATGCCCAACGAGGGTCCCCGCGTGGTAGCTCGGTCGAAGGCGGAGCCTCTTCGAGCAATGAGATACCGGACGTGAAATCGAAGGGGCAACGAACCAAAAATCGCTTGTTAAAAAGTTCCACGACTATGGAAAATTTGTATATAAAAAATAGAGCTCGAGCTGCTGAGTTCAAATACATGTTTATTTTTATGAATTAACCAATTTTAAAAATAATATAGAAAAACGGCGGTTTTCACGCAAGAAGGGGCCGTTGGTGCCGTTTTATCGTTGCGGCACGTCTTGTACTGTATCTTCGGTTTTCGTGAACAAGGAGTGACAAAGTGACAAGAATGAACGCTGCGTTAAGTTACGAAAAATGTTCTATTTTAGACGGTCGCTGCTCATTGCCGGCTACCTGCCTCTGAAGAACCTCATCACCCAACCGTTTGCCTACTTCTTGCTGTTCTTTCCGACAATGGTTGGTTTTTTTCATATACCAACCATTTAACGGCCTGCAGGTCGACAAATGAACTAATGAATAGTAGGAAACATATATAAAACATTTATAATAACAAATAAAACGAAGAACAAAAAGCATGCAGCAAAACACGGCGAGGAACTGATGAAATACGTCACTGGGAGTACGGTAACGGGCAATCGCGGCGGGACCCTAGAGTTTGACAAACAGACATCGTGGTTTCGCTTATTTATTAGTAGGATAGTTAGGATGGAGACGTTTGTGTTGAAAGGGAAAAAACCATCAGGACTGTTCGATCTCAGGTTTGAAACTACTCTCAGAAATCTTCCAACATCAATTTCAAAAAGAATTTTTGAAGGAGCTGAGCAAATCAGGTTTTCATTACATTTCTGGGAAAGAGTGTTTCGCTGCTTGGTAGAAATTAATTGTACATACTTATAGTTCAAGGTGACGTCGAATAATTTAAATTCCAAATGAACGCCGAAGAACACAGCTGGACAGACGAACTGTAAAAATACAAGTGGCCGGCTACTCCTTTCTTTGGAATATTTTGAATTTGGATTTTCGAATCCAGTACCCTGTCATATATCTTTCCAGGTTCTCACAGTTCTACTGCTATACTTCTTTCTGCCGGAGACGAAAGGAAAAACAGTGACGGAAATTCAACGCGACTGGGCTCATCTACCTAAACCTCGCAGTAGCAAGGCCCTACTTCTGACAGAAAAAGTTTAATTATTCAATCTCACACATTTTGGTCTCATTGTATTTCTGAATCTGACTATTGAGATTGCACCGACAATCAATCTGGAAGAAATCCAAAATATCAATTACAAGTAACTAACAACTGTTTAATTATAACTCCGACATCTTCATGTCTTCGATGCAAGATCTTGGTTTTACGGGTGTTTATTGGGTACTTTTCCTCTTAATGCCCAGTTATCACATCATGCCCAACCGTATTCGATATCATATTATCATATCATGCCCAATCGTATTCGATATCATACCATTTGTTACATAGCATCCATTCCTATGGTCGGTGCAGGAAGGATAGAAATGGAGATTAAGACGGCGACCGATTTTGAGTTAGCTGTTTAATTTTGACTGATATTTCTTACATATCATACAATACTATGCAAAATATCAGCATATTTTACAATTAAAACGCGACCGATGGAAGAACACACTATAAATTTGAAAGGTGAGAAAATAAGACCGTCGTTCCTGAAAAATCTCAGTCGCGTTTAAATTGCAAAATATGCTGATATTTTGTGTAGTATTGTTTGATATGTATGGAATATGTCAGTCAAATTCTTAATATCCATTTCTGTCCTTCAATTTGTAGTCTCGTTTCGCCGAGAGCAGACTAGGCACTGTCGTTTAAATTCATATGAAGCGTTATCTTTTTGGTTGTTATAAAACTATACGGATGCACACGGTTTCTTTCCTCTTTTGTCCACGTCTTACATTTCAAAAAATGACCGCTTCAATATGTGCATTAAGATATGAGCATGATATGATACGCTTGGGTGATAATTGGGCATTAAGAGGAAAAGTACCGTTTATTGTTCAACATCAAGTATTTTTGCTGCTGATCATAATGAAAGCTTGAATGAAGTCCTTTTGTTTATGTATTTATTTATAGAGAAATGTGATATAAGCAACTGTGGGGCGATCAATGTGAGATCAATAAATGAATCAATAAAGTTCGTCTGTTGCACTAACACTTTGATCACTGTGTGATTTGATTTTATGTGAGCAGTCATTTTTGGCTAATCTTCAAAGTTTTGAAGGAATTCTCCAGTGTTTCTTTCACAATGGCCGGCTTCCTATCACTCCCCGAAAAAGTGCATGTATAGGACATGAGCGATGGAAGCGGAATGGAAGTTTTCAGATCGTACTGCATCAAGAATTCAAAGGAAACCAGTCCAAAGTGATCGATCGCATTCTTTCATACAAAATACGATGAAGGTTTATGTTATACAACAAATTATACATATTATACATAAACATACCTTATACATGAACAATTTATATTATATAAATTGATTAGACCTCAGTAAGGCTTCCCCGTGGCTTTCACGAGCACGAACTGCAGGAGATAAACAACCACATATTTATCTCCATAAATTATCCTGTCATATGTAGAATCAGCCAGTCAGCGGCCTGCCGGCCTACAAACGGCTGCTCAATACATACTGAAAACAAAAATACATGAACTGAAATAAAGACTCGAAATAAAACAAAAAAGATTCGAAATAAAACTATGAACGAATAGCAGCAAAAGACGGCGAGCTGAACTAATAAAATGCGTCCCTAGGACTACGGTAACGAGCAATCGCGGCGGGACCCATATGAGCCACCCATGACAAACATCCCTTGGGTTTCGTTTATTATAGAGTAGGATAGGTAATGCTGTGAACTCTCGAGGAAAAAATAGTTCAAGAACATATATCACAAACCTCAGACAACGCTATCGTAGTGGTGGAGTCGATTCTAAAATCCTGAAATTAGCCTTTCAGTCGTATTACTGCAACAATTTCAAGCGACCTTCATAAATCTTTCCATTGTCCTTCAGTCCCATTGATAAACGTACGTTAAAGACCCGCCGTTCGACATTATTCTGCCGTTATCACTTCATCGCAGCTCTGCAAACAGTTCGTATCAGCTGTGCTGGAAAACATGACACATTTCTATAAAGGTCTAGCCACTTTATTCCAGCTGTATTACTGGAATGTGACACGAGTTTTTCATTGATTTTCAATACAAACTTCTACAGTAATAGTATAAGATAACTCCCAACTGGGGATTTTTGAGTCATTCCCGAAGTCCATGCATCTGAAGGTAGTAAGGCTGAGAGAAGGCTGAGAGACTCTAGAACTACGTCTGAGCGAAGATCTCATGGTGCACTCAAAGCGAGAATAAATGCAAGGTGATGTGTCGGATTAATTCTCCTGAAAAAGAAAACGCAAAAAAGAGAATAACGGAAATATCCCTAGGTCTTGAAAACACTGGCTAGAATTTCTGTGAGAAAGTATAATACATTCGCATGGAAACAGTACGCATATATGTATGTCCAAAAGTACGGTAGCTTCTCAAAGTATCCGCTTCTTTACCATCAAATCCCTGACAAGGAGTCCCTCTACACATGTGCCAAGCTTAGGCTACGTAATTTCTACAGGATGTAGGGTCTCCCGTGGGTATTACGAAAGCGTAGATAGCCTTTCCGGCACGACCATCTGGGGTGTAAAAAAGCTCGACGAGAACCAGTGAGTAGCAGATTTTGAGACAGCATCGTTTTGTTCAACATTAAGCATCCTTGTTGTTCCATAGTCGCGTTAAAGCGTTGTCTCCACGCAAAAGACACGAATCGAAGAGTCTTAGGAGATTTTTCAAGCGTTCAAAAGATTTAAAGAAAACTCAGTGAGGATGATTCAAAATAATATTGAAGCCATCATCACTATTCATCTCCGTTCGGTCGAAAACTATTCAGACAAGACAGTGTTGAAAAAGCTAGAAGTTTCGGTTCATCGTGTTATTGTGGTGACAAACCCCGCCAAAATAAACTAGAAATCGTCGCTGACCACCACTCTCGAGAAGCTTGTAAAATAGATGCCGAGTGTGTTAGAGGGTTGTCGATTGATCGCAAGACAGTGTTATTACACAGTTTTTCTCGAACCGACCTCAAACTTGGGCAATTAAGCCGAAAATTGGAAAATCAGACATAAAAAGAAACAAGTCAACTAACTAATCAATTACCTAACTAACCGTACAGCGAAGCTGCTGCCCTTTTGTGTGGACCGTCTAGAGGGCGGACACACAGCTGAGCCGCTGGCTCCCTAGTGACACATCCAAATGCAACCTTTGTGTTGCTACAAGAAATCGACATTGCAGCTGCGCGATGAAGCTAGCGATCAGAGCTAACTAGCGATCACTGTTTTCGATAAATTGAATAAATTGATGATAAAGATATTTTCGCTAATTTCCTCGGAGCATTACAAATTTAAGATTATCAAACCATGCATGGACTAAACAGCAGGAAAGTTAACTTCGTCAACAATAAAGGCCTTAATTCTCTGATCACGTCGTGATACCGAGATGATTCCGACGAGTATGTCGCAATCCATGACCCCTTCGGTTGACATTTGTGTGGGCGGACCCTCATCGCAAGGGTTCGCCCCTCGAGTGGCAAAGAGTATTCTCTGTCTTCCTTGATGTTGTAGACCAGCGAAGCAGATCACCCGAATAAATACTCCACTGAGCCACCCATCTCGCACGGAGGGGAACTATACAGTGCGTTTCAAAATTATGTAGCCACCCTTAATTCGATATTTTCACATTTTGCATTCACTTTTATGAACTGGGGTTAGTGGCATTAGATTCCTAGATAGCTAGAAAAAAATTACCCAGAATGCTTTTGCCAGAAAAAGACTCCGTCGCCAGCAAAAATAGGGAGTTTTTGAATTTTTTCTTTGTTTCAAAATTATGTAGCCACTTCCAAATCCTGGCTATTTTCGCCTACTGGGAATCTAATGCTACTAACGCCAGTTCATAAAAGTGAATGCGAAATGCGAAAATATCGAAAAATCGTGACATATTCTTTTTCTGCTCATACAGGTGCGAACGCGACGAAAATAAACATAATTTTTAAACTGAGTGTTGAATAAAATATTAGGTTGATAAGAAAGTTCGTGCCGTTTTTTTCCAAACGACTGTTGTAAATTAAGTGGTGAAGATTATTTCACCACAGAGTGAAAAAATAACCTCATCGACAGCGATTTTTTCTGCTCAGTTCGGGTTGAAAAGTGACGATTGTCTCTATTAGACAATATATTACTTATTCCCATTAGTTCCGTAAATTACAAAGTATCTTCTGAACGCCCGAGGTGATTTCTGTAAGTTTTCTAAACAGAATTTTGCGCTCTATGATGATATGTTTATTTTCAAGCAGTTCTCGATTTAAAAAAAATGCGGGAAAAGCGTCTTAAAGTTTCTTAGCAGAGCAAACCTCCAGTTTCAATCATTTCACAAAATCTCATTTAACATTCGAAACAGGATGACACGCCTTCCTTTTCTTACTTTTTTTCAGTTTTTCGCTTTTCACTTTAGTAGCCGAAGGAACAATGAAATGCAAATTCATCACAATTTCCAAATGTACTGCTTGAAGAAGCAGACAACTCTCTTTCGAATGCTGTAAGACGCTCTGCTAAAGCTTTCGAACTTAACTTACAACAGTCGTTTGAAAAAACGGTACAAACTTTCTTACCAACCTAGTATGTAGCTTATCTATTTACAGTGAGCATCATTAGGAAAAAATAGGAACAAATTCTACAGAAAACAACAATTATCGGCCAAAACCGATCAAATGCACGTTAACCTTCAGAAATAGAAGTGCAGGGAAACTTGCAGGCGTGAGCGCCTTCCGATAGTCGCTCAAAACATGGCCGGCTGACGAAAAAATCCTCCATCTCAACTGACCCTGGAGGGACACAAAATACTTTGGAGCTAGTGAAGCTAAGAGGGAGAATGCCTTTGTAGTGCTCTGAGCAAAGGGTCCTGGCACGAACGCTTACAATTTTGACCTGTTAGCACGATTTGAGCGCCAAAATGAAAGTCGTAAAAAATTCGTAAAATTCCCAATTTTTTGTCGTAAAATCGTGAAACGATTTTTTACGAAGAATGTCGCAAAAATCGTGAAATCGTAAATCGTAAAACGCACACCCTCGGTAGTGACCTTTCCGGATAGCTCGTTTGTTAGTGGCCGTTCGACTGCGAGGGTTCGGCTGCAGATGGCAGCTTCAGCGTAGAGTAGCAGCAGCTCGTTGCCGTCCAGTTTGTGTCGCCGTACTGGCGGTCGGTCTCGTTCCATCGGGCACACTCTCTCCCCCCACGTCTGTTTCACGCGATTCAAATTGATCAGATCACCACCGCGCGCCATGAAGCCTCGTCTCTGAGCGCCCCGATCGCTGCCTCTATTTCCGCTCGCCGTTGCAACTCCGCCGGCCGCACACAATGCAAAAGTTCGTTTTTTCGTTTTTACTTTTTTCCCACCCACATACATGCGTCTCCTGTTATGTTACAAATGCCTTTCCAATGATTAATGACATTGATTATTGCTATGATAAATATCTGTACGAGCATTAATTAGTCAGCATGAAAACAATTAGCACATGTTTTATGCGGAAACATGGACAGTGAGCGGTTCGTTACTTCACCATCTCAACTTTTTTTCTCTTACCGTCTGTGAATTCATTTCATTTGTTTCGTTTAATATTCTCTACACTATTCCGAACAAAAAAGTTGCACTTTAGCTCTACGAGCCTGTGAGTTACGACGGCAGAGTTCGTAAGTCAGATAAAATGGTGAAAGGAAAAATAAGTTCCACAATGAAGTGCCTATTCATCAAAGAGGTCGATGATATTTTCGTTGGGTTATCTATCGGCTCGACAGATTGCAGTGCCTAGCCACGAAACAGAATGAGAGCAGGGTCAAAGAGTGCGGTAAATTTCCACCCATCAAAATCGCTTAAATCGATGGAATCGTTAAAGTCCGACCACCAGTAGATCTTCGAAGTGTATTACAGTTTATTTGAATTACATACTGTACCTTTGTTAGGCTTATCATTCCCAGCTTTTTGACTTTACAAGGCCTGGACAGTAGAAAAATACTAGGGGACAGCTCGCTTGAGCAACATTTTATCTTCAGTTCCGAATCCCAAAGGAAGAGGGGTCAATTCCTGAGCTTGAGCTTAAACCGGCACTAATATCAGGTAGAAACGTTGGCCTGACAAAGGTGGTACAGCGGTTTTGGTTTACTGCTTGACCAACATCAAGTCAACCGACTGACGGAATATTTCATGCAAAAATGAGTTTTTTCTCCAATGTGTCATATCATATCAACTGTCAAATCAACTCTTATATGATTCTTATATGATGATCCGTTTACATCCCTCAAAAAGGTTGTGCAATAGCGGCTTCCTACGGTAGCATGAAGTTCGAAGCTTTCTTTCAAATTATGAAGTACTACTCGCTCTTGAAAGAAGCACGTAATTGAACATTGTGTAATTCTCTTCTCTTCTCCACCCATTTATATATCTATGTGTTGATTGGTCTCATCCTCTTCTTCTTTAGTGCTTGTCCCACTTTGAAGCAGGGCCCGCTTTACCAATTCTCCGACGCCACACCACTCTTTCCCGCTCTGGTGTGGATGAATTCCTTTGCGTGCAGGCCTACATGTATCGTATCCAGCCAGCACAGTTTCGGACGTCCCCTCGTTCTTGTACTTTGTATGTCGAGATCATGTCCAATCTTGCACACCGTGTCGTTTCTTGTTCGGAGTACGTGCCCGTACCACATCAAACGGGGCACGGGAAATTTGTCGGGTATTGGAGCCACCGCAAACCTTTTTCCCTTGTCTTATCGTTAGAGTTAGTTTTACGATCATGTCGTGCCCCGCCTGTCATCCATCTCAGCATTTCTTTTACATTACGCTGAAGCACCGGTCGACTTCTTTGGTGACAGTCAAGCACTGAGCTCCGTACAAAGCAACCGATCGTATGACTGCCCGGTAGATCTTTGACCTCAATCGTTCCGGTATTTTTCTGTAGGAAAGAACGCCGTTGGACGCACGCCACTTCGTCCAAGCGCTGCTTACTCGAGCGTTCACCTGGCCGCTGAAGTCTCCATCACAGGCTATCGTTGAACCGAGATATCTGAAGGTGCTGACCCTTACAAGTTCTGTTCCGTCAATCGTAATTGCACCAGGGTCATTCACATCGGTCGAAAGTTACTCCGTCTTCCTTACATTGAGGCGATGACAGAACTGCGCCAGTCGATCACACTACGCTTGCACTAGCACTTCGAGCTCATTCTTGTCGTCGGACGCAAGCATTACATCGTCTGCATAAAGCAAAGTCCATGGGAGAGGTCTTTGCAGATCCTTCGTCACGGCATCCATAACAACAATGAAGAGGAGAGGAGAGAGTGGCGATCCTTGGTGGACTCCAACCGATATTGGAAATTCTGCCGAAATTCCAGCAGCTGCCCGGAATCTGCTCCTCGGGTCGGCATACAATATCCGTACCCAATTTATAAGTTCTTCAGGAACGAGCTGTTTCCGTAGCGCGCACCAGTTCACCTCATGCTGCACGCGGTCAAACGCCTTTTCTACGCCCGGGAAGGCAAGATGCAGAAGTTTTTGCTTCTCCATGTGTTGCTCTGCTAGAATTCGAGCCGCATGGATGGCATAGGTGGTGCTACAGTTGGCAACAAAGCCGCACTGATTCTCGGATAATTCAACGATGTCTGGGATTCGTCTTTCAATTATGCGCTCAAACAATTTCATAGTGTCAGACAGCATATGAATCGGTATATAAGTAAGACAGTCTTCTCCCGGAATCGTCGTACTTGCCTGGCAATTCGTGGGCATGCTCCTTTCTGCTATGATCTGGTTAAGAAAACGTAGAGAGTCGGATGGTGCAATTTCTATGGCGTGACTTCCACAATTTTGCAGCCACGTCATTCGTACCCGTTACCTTACCACGCTTCACCTTCCTCAGCGCCAGCGCCACCTCTTCAGCCGAGATGGATAGGATTGGACCAGCTATGGGTTCAGCGTGAGGAAGCGGGGGATGAGGAAATTCTTCCGTTGAAATCTTCTCAAAATAATCACGCCATCGTTCCATGACCTTCTTCTTATCCATTATCAACTGGCCGTGCTCGTTGTTAACACAGTGGAACTTTTCGACGTCTTCTGACCGTCGCTGTCGACTCCTTAAGGTCTGTTATTAGATTGAAAGTGCTCCGATAATGCAGCACTCAATCGATCAAACACCATATCGTCAATACTTTTTGTACCCATGGTGCAACGATCACGATCGATGGTCTGCTGCTAGCCGTTCAACGTCGCGCATTCCGAGCCTCCTGAGATTTCCTACTTATTGTCTCCTCTAGCACCAGACCATCGATCGTTATCGTTGTACCATGGGTACAAAAAGTATTGACGATATGGTGTTTGATCGATTGAGTGCTGCATTATCGGAGCACTTTCAATCTGACAACGCATCTAGGTTGATGATTGCACGACCAACTTCCTGCTTTACATTTTTTGTAGTTTTTATGCTACACGGAGTTTTCTTCTTCGTTCTGTTCGGTTCGGAGAATAGCACCGCTCGCAGCTGGTGCTGCAAACAAGTTTCCGACTCCTTTTTTTCTGATTGTGAGTCAGAATCTGCAACCGACATTGTACATGCCTTCCATTCGCACCCAATAACGATTGTAATTCGGCTGCCGTATTAATTCTTTTGCTGATGGACAGGAATACCGGTTGTTCCATACTATCGTTCATCAGCCTGTGGGCCGCCGAACATCTGTTCGCAAGCTTCGTTAAATAAATAAATAAACACGTTAATCTATATTGCTTGCCAAGTTAAGTAACATTTCGTTCATTTCAGTGGAAATTTTGATCCTATTCCACTTATTGCACTAAAATGGTCGACTCGGTTCATACATGCCCCTAGGGGTGTGCTGCGGTGTTGTTCCCGAATTCGGTACCCGTTCTTTGAATTTCACGCATAAGGCCACCTATGTCTTGAAGGGCTAGCATTTTGGTCCAGCTATGACCACCGGTATGGGAAAAACCTCGTCTAAGGTGTAGTACTTCATGCTGACCACAGCTGACGTTTGTTCTTTGAATTTCAGCCGACGACCACCCATGTCGTTAGATTCGGTGGTCTGGTAAAACTTAATGATTTGCCTGAAAAATCTATTAGGTAGGTTATTTGGAATGCTGATTATGAATTCGGCGTCAGATTCTCGGATTTGTGTTGACTTCGGCACTCATATAAGTGGTCCTCTGCACCGCCACCCTTACACCTCCCTGCCTGCGTTGTATACTTGTACTTGCCCAGCCGCGGTTCTTTAAATCAATCTCAAAATCGTGATCAGAATGCAGAATAATCTGCCTATAAGAAGTTAGTGTCAAATCTGTAATTTCAACATGATCACTCTTGTTGGGTGTCCGATGGAAAGTCGAGACACGGAGATCAGATTCGCGATCAGTGCTCCAAATAATCCCTTTAGGCGAAGTTTGGGAAAGATTGGTTGAAAAGTTTCTCCGACATCGTCAATTTCACTTTCCAAATGAGAGCGGTTGGGGGTGGTTGTGTGACTGTTTACCAATGAAATCATTTTGACTCATCACATTCTACAAGAACACCTCCAGACTTCATTCGCCAACCATTTAAGGGTCTATCGGTCGATCCAAATAAAGTAATAATCTCGCCACTGTCCCTCTTATTGCACTTCAGATAAAAATTTCTTGGACCGATCTTCCCCAAACTTCATATTAAGGGGTTTAGAGTACTGATCACGAATCTAATGCTCATCCTAATTGTCTGATTTTTACGCAAAGGACCACACAAGAGGTTCATAAGGGTGTCCAGGTCAAAAATTCGGACTTAACCCAATCTTCGTCCAGGTGGGGTATTTTGCGTGCTGATCACTATTATAGGTGCTATTTGGGTTGAGAGGAGAGGGACGATTGCAGCTAGACCTCGGATTTATAATTAGCATTCAAATAACCACCATATACAATATACCTAAATGAAGTTTCAATCAATTTTTGATTTTGACGTGATAATCCGATTCGACATTGTGGATGGCCAACTAACGGCGGCCGAGAGGCCGGTAATCGGCTGGTATAAAAATAATAAGAATAATTCAGAATGACCCAATGATGAAAATTGAAAAAAAGAGTAGGCGAATTTTGAACGAAATCGCGATTTCAACCCGACCGCCCTGCAGGCGATGTGGACGGTTTCGGTCGAAACTTGAAATAAATAGAAGAATCGTGAAAAAAAACACCTCTGATAACTTTTACTGGCGGTCTGGGGAAGATTGATTTTAAAAAACCATTGTAGTTCAATGAGTGGAATAGTCCCGGTCGATTCACTGAGCTTATTACTAAATTGCTCGAAACTCAGGGTCTTTCACATGTCTGCAGTGTACATAATTGAATTAAGAGGCGTTCTAAGACCCTGCGACCATCGTCAGTCGAAATGGCAGTCCTCCACCATATGCAAATAGCTTACAGTAATTGTTAGCCTGGCTTATTTTTGGAGCTTTACGAAGAAAACTAGCTAGAAGGGTTTGATTTTCTCGAAAAAGTTATCATTTGCGTGATATTTTAGGAGAAAACCAGAGAAGCTCCAACCACCAGATCCAGATGAGTCCGAACGACTGGTATCTTTGGAATCGGACGGGTCAGAGACACGTTTGGGAGCATCAAAAGAGAAAGGTTCCGGCAAGGGTAAACAATCATGGCCTAACAGACACCTCGCAGTTACGACGATGCTCGTGTCGTTAGGTAAGATTCATTCCAAACTGATTTTTTACTTCTCGCTACAATAGTGAAAGGGACTCCTAGGTCATAACCACCAAAGGTAGTACCATGGTGACTCAGTGGGTAGCATGCATGACTCATTATCTGATGATCGAAGGTTCGATCCCTTTGCTAGATACTTCTTTTGCCTTCTTGTGCTAGATTACAAATTACGCTCCTTTTAGTGTTAGTGCCACGAACAGATGTTCGCCCGAGGCTTAATGTTTAGACTCATGACTGTTGAGATCAACGTAGAAGGTAGCTGCTTCCCGGTGTTCTACACGGAGACACATAAATACCAAAACCATAAACTAGTGCTTCGTTGCAATGTTGATACGGCAAGCAAACAAGGAGCCGTGAAGAATGTGTTTCAATTTGTTACAGACAATGTAGCGAAAATAAGGAAGAAATCCGACTGTATTGTATTTCTCCAGGAGGCGGATTCGTTTTTGGCTACCAGCTGCTCATCACCAATCCAGCTCAGGCAGCGTTTATAGAATTTGTAGACCATTCGTACAACAAAACGCACGGAGAAGGCAAAGATGCTAAAACTATTGAGGTGAGCGATTTCTATTAATTTCACATTTAGGGCTGTCTACAACGGATAGTCAAGATGCACGGATAGATCCCCACTAAAGCATAGGCATATTTCAGTTCTTCAATCTCTGAAGTTATACATTAGAACCTTTCATACTCGACAGCTCTAGCAGAACAGCAAAAAAATACGTGGCGCATCAGGGGCCCCGAGGGCCCTTTCAGACTCTACTGTGGCAGTAAACCAAAGTTGAGCAGTGAAAAGGGGTGCGCGTATTTTTGTAATAGCTGCGCGCCTTTCCAGCGGTCCACTGGACTGTCGTTGGTCAAAAAACTACAGTACCGGACATAGCTTTTGATCACTTCCCGGAATAGCCGCTTAGGAGCGTTCCAAAGCGGCTTTTTTCAATAACTTTGTTGAAACTCAATTATTTGTAAAAATATACACAAATTTGAGCTCAGAAGCTCGAGCTCTATCGATTGATATTCAAATATCGATACAAATGCAAAATATTGCCCTTTTTGCCGATCCCTCAAATCTCGCCTAGTCGGCCCCTGAGGGACCGACCAGCCCCAGAGGGACCGACCAGGCGAGAGTTGAGGGGTCGGCGAAAGGGCCATATTTTGCATTTGTACCCATCTTTGAACACCATTCGATAGAGCTCGAGCTGCTGAGCTCAAATATATGTATATTTTTACAAATAATTGAGTTTCAACAAAGTTATTGAAAAAAGCCGCTCTGGAACGCTCCTAAGCGGCTTTTCCGGAAAGTGATCAAAAGCTATGTCCGGTACTGTATTTAGTGCATAGTTGGCGATACTGTTGGTTTTCGCAATGAAATTAGAAAACGAAAACTTCGCTAATGGGCAGCTGCGGCGAGCACCGGCGGTCACTACGTTTCATCATCACTGCGGCAGAAACGCAGTAGAATTTAAAGGAGCCTTAAAGGTTTTTAATGTAGAATGCGGCTGCGAAATCCGGATAAATTTTAATTCCAATTTCGCGCCATACCGTAAAGTCACTAACGGTGATGCTTCGGATACGGAGAGCCAAAACCTTCTAATGTATAGCGATAACGACAAATGGTCTAAATACTGAACATAAGCGGAGCGGAGAACAATCGCAATCATCGAAAGCGTTCGCGTTGTATTAGGTTGCCCGGAAAGTTTTTGGACTTTTTCAGTGGCCCGATTTAAAAGCATATACATATCTTTGGCAGATGAGAACATGGATGAGCATAACTTTGGATATTTGCGTTTCATAAACTCTATAAATGATCCCACAGTGGCAGATGAAATATGCGAATTCCAATTCCCCGTGGTGCGTTCTCGATGAACTTCAAGAACATGCTCTACCGGTCTGCTCTACTTCTTCAGTACCGCTCCGTTCGATCTGTCAGTGAAGCCCACCGGTTCCTCCAGGAGACAATGGAGAACCAACCCCCCTCTCGTGCAACATGCTTCAATTGGTACCGGAAATGTGAGAATGATGACGAATCGCTCATGAAACTCCTCGTACTGGACGACCATCTAGCGACAAAAAACAGTAGATACTCGCTACTTGTGATGAGCAGCCTAGCCTAACCTCGCTGTACGTGATCTCGCAGCTCTTACACATACTCCAAAATCCGCTGTGTACTCCTGTGACATCTCAATGTATCATTGGTCTAAAAATTTTCCGGACAACCTATTACATACTCCTGTTGGAATTATTCGATTCTTTGAATACGCGAGATCAACAGTTCATGATGTTGTGGCAAGGTTCAACGCTTCCGATGAGTACGAAGAGGGTTTAACAAACCCGTGGATGAAGGCCCACTCGTATTAACCCTCTTCATGTGTGGTAGCAGTTGCGGCACACACTCAGCAGCGAAATTGCGTCTCTGCGGTAATTCCGCTAAAAATCAATCTTTTCTCAAGTCCCATTGCACACGTTGTTACAAGCGAAAATCTCACTGTTTCAGTTCATCTGGGGAATAATCGTCTCATCATTCTTCTGGGGCGCCACCATAGGCTCGCTCCTTATTCAGACCGTCTCCGACCGATTGGGACGCAAGATCGGAATCCTGGTCATGTTTATAATACAGAATGTCGCTTGTGCACTGGAAATCCTCAGCCACTTTGTGAGCGTCTTTCCTCGTGACATATTACACTACTATATCTCCAACGAACAAGGTATGCTCATGTTTCAGGCGGATAATTATATTTTGTACTCGATCGCTAGGATATTGCTCGGAATAGCCATTAGCATAGCGATTGGAATTGGTCCAATGTTTATCATCGAGTGCAGGTGCTTTTTTGTTCAATTTATCTTGCTATTTAATGAGCAAACTTGCCCAAATATCAGTGTGTTAGGATGCTTCGCGTCCATTTATCCATTCATTGCCCACTATCGGATCACTTAACATTGATAGCAACTGCTAATCAGGCGTATCACTTCCGGTTTCATTCCTCAAATGTCCCTTAATCGGGTTCGGTTCATTTCATTTGTAGTATGTTTTCTTAATCAGGGAGAAGAGAGGTCGGTTCAACCTATTTTGGTGCTTGTGTCGTTACGTTAGAGCGAGCGTGATAAAAGGCGACAACTGTCAGCCGCACGGTCGAGCGATCGACCTTCAGGAACCGACAAGCCTCATAAGAATTCAAAAAAGTAAATATATAGGGGCCAACGTCGATTGGTTCCTTGGGGAGAGCCACGCATTTGTGTTTCGTTCAGAATCGTAGAGGCCCGATGAATGTGCATTTGGCCTACTTAATTACATGTGGGGGTCATCTGCCATACCAAGTCAGTGTATTTGCCTTCCCATACAAGTCTGGAGCCAACTTTCCCGACACCGTAAAGATGGAAGGGAACTATTTAAGACGTTGTACCCCACACGTGTGTAGCTGACTCTGACTCTGCGTCTCTGGCCGCCGCGCACCCTGACTGACTCTGCGTCTCTTTCTGCCGCGCACTCTACTCATGACGCACACTACTTCGCTTCTCTCTGGCCGGTTGCTGATTTGGCAGTCTGCTATTCCACGTTCGTCAGGCTTCAGAATACTCGTGGGGTGCAGAACCCAGAGAAGCAGAGTCAGAGTCAGCTACACACGCGTGGGGTACAACATCTTAAGTAGTTCCGATGGAAGTCTTGGTTAGCCCAGCGATGATTGATCGCTCGACAGTGCGTGTGACAAAAGCTCCTCTCACCGCCGCACCAGAAATACAGGGTGGCTGGAAAGAATGGTCCGCTATATTTTTCCCCAAAATAAGTGAAATACAACAATAATCTTGACTATATTTTTATTATAAAACTACAAGACAATAGTGGATCATTCACTCAAAGTGTTGCGGGCCGCATGTAGTCGACATCTATCTTCTACAACCCTCTCACCAGGGCTGCTTTCAAAATGAACAAACTTCGATGACAGTTCAATCAGACCTTCTGCTGCAAATAGCCCAGGCCGATAAGTCCATTGGAGTCCATAGGTCTGGGGAGTTTGACGGCCACATATATTTGACCAAAAGTCCCGGACAGTGGTCCTCACAGAAGGCAATCGTGGATTTCGTGCCCATGTGCCTGCGCCCAGTTCTGCTGAAGTCTGAATTGTCGTCCTGCAACGTGCTCTTTAGCCCATGGAATCAGATTTTCCTTCAAAATGACATTCTGGTAAACATCAGAGTTGATTTTAATGTTCTTGTCGACAAAAACAAGCGGAGTTTTGCCCTCAAATGTTATGCCAGCCCAAACCATCACAGATTTTGGGAACAATAATCGTGATTGGACACGACGGATTCGAGACTTTCTTCTGCCGGCGACAAGAGTTGGCGATTGTATTGACTGTTATGAGCGACCTCAACTGTAAAAAGTTTTTCATCTGGCCAAATGACGTTAGAAAGGTGGCCCGTACGAATGAAGTCAAGAAGTTCCAGGCATTTCTCGAACCTATCCGTTTTCAAAAATTGCGCGAGGTCTTGTCTGCGATAGGTTAGATAATTGCGAAGACCCAGTTCGTTTTTCACGATGTTTTGAACAGTCCATCGCAAGATATTCAAGTCGGAAGCAATTTTGTTGAGGCTCACCTCATCGTTCCTTTGGATCGTTTTCTTGATGATCTTCCGGATTCCAGAAGTGTTCACGGTTCTCGATCGGCCTGCTTTAGCAAGTGTGCGACAGTGTCCTCGCTGCTCGTACTGTGCCACGATTCGTCGTACAGTCGTAGCATTGATCTTGAGCCTTCTCGATATCTCCGCAGGTCGTAGTCGTTCGTCCATAAGGTGTGCGATTTTGGCTCGATGAGACGAAGGCTGCATATCTTGAGACTTGCTGATCCGATCGATATACCACTTGAGCAGGTATTCATATCGAGTCTTCACTACCTACCCTATATACAATGCCTTCGAAACAGGAATCTGCTCGAAGGAACCGTTGCTTTTTGCGGACCATACTTTACAGCCGGACCCGCGTCGTACAGTGATAAGAGGCGCTGCTGTCACCCGCATGGTCGAGCGGTCGATCCCGGCCCGGGCTAACCAAGCCTTCTATCCCTCCGGGGTCGGGTAAATTGGTACCAGACTTGTCTGGGAAGGTAGACACTGACCTGGTATAGCGGCTGGCCCCGCAGGTCATCGTATAGGCCAAATACGCATTCACTCTGCCTCTACGACTTGAATGAAGCGCGAATGCGGCGGCGCGTCCTCAGGGGACTGATCAACGCCGGCACTTTTGCCTTTTACCTTTACTTTCCAGTCACCCTGTACTTTAGTGGGATCAATAGATACATATGTGGGGTCGCGACCCGCGAGCTCATGAATTTTAATCCAATAAGCTGGACTAACAGATTCTCAGAAAGTGTTGAGGAGGGATGGTCATGCGTTCTTGTGTAGTGTAATAACAAGGAAATTAACCTACGGCTACCTACAGCTACATTGTACTGTTTTCTAGAAATAGCGACTATTGCGACTGATTCTAGCTGTTTTTTAGCCCAGTAGCTGTTCGTGGCCTGGTGTCGATGTCAACGGGAGTACTGCTCCAATGCGGCCTCGTGGTTGGCTCCATCACTGCCATGCCAGAGGTATTCATTAGGAAAAAGTGAAGAAAGCGGTGAACAATATGTGAAAGCGAAAACATTAAGTCAACATCGGCATAATTAATGGTTTCGTTAATGGTTTAACTTAATAATTCGCATAAAACGTTTGGGATAAATTACGCCAAGTTAAGTAACCGAGCTTTATTAGTTAGCTGTTTAGAGTCGAAACGTTTTCGTATCATGATGCGACATTTTTGCGAGCGGGGGAAGAAGTTTCCTCAGGAATCCAAGAATTGAGCTAAGGATGACCGATTCTCGCTACAATATCTGAGCTATACAATATCTAGATGTGATGATGGCAAAAGCTCGACCAAACTCTTCAAAATTCAAATTCAATCCTAAGGAGATCAATGGATAAACAGTGCTCATTTAGATCTGGGGCACCTACGACTTGTGGTGGGCCATATACGGATTTGAGCTGATATTGACGATCGCCATAACAATCATGCTATTGTTTTCAAAAGAAAGTCCAACGTTAGTGTTTATTCTATAAAGTTCTACATTTATCATATGAATCAAGATCAACGAACTCTCCTCCGTAATGGACACTAGTACCACCTGGCAAGCCCAGCTCGTACTACTACCAGTTATAATTGCCTTCACCACAATCTGACATATTACCAGTTGATCGTATCAGTCATTCTCCTGATCACCTGAGGAGCCTTGTTTCCATTCCAACATGTTTCATCCCTTCATGATTCGATGCCCCGCGGAAAAAAACTGGGGAAAATTCCGCCATATTGGAAAAGGTCTGTTGGAGGACAGCAGACCAGATCAGACCGTAAGGAGCAGGGCAAGGACGGCCTAGGTGAAACCAAGAGAAGTAGCCTTAATCCTCTTCCAAAAAAGCTCATGGGTGCTCAGAGAAAAGGTACGCCGAACAGTGGTCCGATCGGTCCGATCGGCGCTGCTCAACGGTTAACGTTTATAATAACAAATAAAACGAAGAACAAAAAGCATTCAGCAAAAGACGGCGAGGAACTGATGAAATACGTCCCTGGGAGTACGGTAACGAGCAATCGCGGCGGGAGCCTAAAGTTGACAAACAGACATCGTGGTTTCGCTTATTTATTAGTGGGATAAGATAGGGATGCTTTCGAGGACTTGAGAACACATCGCTTCGGCCGATTTTTGGAATTTCTGTTTCGTTATGCTGCCCGATTTGCGTATTCCTCACAGGCCCTTTCCTTTCCCTTGTCTCACAATTCAGCATTCTGGTAGTTTTTTTTTCGAAATCTCGCTTCTAACGTTGAACTATTTGCAGTTACCTAGTGGCAAAGGGCAAGGAAGACCAAGCGAAGAATTCAATTGTCTACTACCATGGCATAACGGAGTCAGAAGCAGAGGCGCTCATTGAAGCCATGAAATCCGACACAAAAGGAGAAAAGCCGACTAGTTTGTTTGGAATTTTCAAGGTGAACACAAACTGCTGGAAAAATCTCGTCATTTCGCACCTCCACGCTCACTGCTTTTCACGTTGCGTTATTCCCACTATTTCTTCAGGACAAGAAGTGGTTGTGTGGATTCTGGGTTGGAATTGGAATAATGTTTGGAACGATAATGTGCGGTGTCGCAGGTATCGTTTGAATATTCAAATCATCTGTAAGTATATAGTGCTGACTGCAAGCAACAATCGCTCAGAATGCCCTGCTTACATTGAAACCTGTCGTACTCTAAAATACCTGAACTTATAAATTTTGAATGAAGCAGTTATTCGTCGCAATACAATTCCACCCGACACACCCAGCAGAAGCAGCGCGTCCTTAAGGGACTGATCAACGCCGGTATCTTTGCCTTCTACCTTTTTATACTTAGATGAACAGTTCGTGCGTTTCCCACCTGTAGTCCTCCATTCTAACGGCCCCAACAACCACTTCTTCTTGATCACACGATCATAGGGTGCCATACCCATCGTTCTACTCGTTCGATTCCATAACGTAGCTACTCTGAAGTCGGTCAGATAAGTCCGCCCCCTTTTCATGAGTGTCCTCGTTCTCAGGACCTAATCTGCTTCACGATTTTATTGTATTCCTTTTGCCACTCTGTCCTCTTCGGTTTTCCAAAGCGACGCCCTCGCTTTGCGGACGGCAGCTCGTGCACATTTTCCTTTTCTCTCCTCCACCTTGGAATCACCCTTCTATCAACCTCGAAATGAAGAGCTGCAGCAGCAGTTCCACGTTCCTCACTGAATTTCACCGTATCAAGTTTGGAGGCAGCTGTGTAGGATTTTCTTCTGGCCACTGGAACCATCAATTCACAAAGAAGCCTCCACAATGAATCATTAAACAGGTGTTCGCAGGTCTAGTTGTTAAATCCGTACCTGAATGCCCTTTCATATTGAAAGGACAAATCAATATCAAGGAGTTATTAAATACCTGATCAATTGCCTTTTAACGCTAATTGTCCGTAATCTGGCTGTTTACATCGCGTTCGACTTGCGACGTATTATGCGCAAGTGCACCGATGTCCCACCGCGGTGCGCCGCGTTGCGGCATGCGAAGGGCGGACGTATCTGACTGACTTTAGACACTTTATTCAAAATGCATAATTTCAGGTATTTTTGAGTTCGGTAGGTTCCAATCTAGGCAGAATAGTGAATAGAAAGCAGTGAATTCTAACCCATCATTGTTTGCGATCAGCACTACTTTCCGAGGAATTGAATGTTACTGTGGAGTATGTAGATATTGTACATACAAAATAGAGGTGTCTGCTAAAATAGCGGTATAGTATCACTCGCGGACATTGAAATGATTGCAACTAAAATTCAAATCGTCTGCAACAGAAGATTTTCAGTGGTGAACGCGTTTGCCTTTACCATTCTGCTGGGAGTCGGCCTTGACAGTCTCCAAGCTTCTATAGGAAACCTGATCATCTGCATAATGGCAGTGGTGAGTTCATGTATTCTAAACCAAACACACCCGAGAGCACTAATTATCATTTGGTTCGGAAAGTTCTCAGCCTTGCGTGCTTGAGAAACATCGAGCATAATTTCATCAGTAATCACTGTAGTTGTTTCAAACAAAAGCATAGTTTCGGAAACGCGCTCTGTTTTCGCGCAGATTCAAACGGTGTTTTGGTGAAATCCAATAGTTACTGCCGAAGGTATGTTTAAGGGCATAGTGAAGGTTTTTGGAAATTTACCATCAGATAGAGGTCGCGCAAAATGTGATCCTACTAATTTATTCCACAACGTTTTTATCCCGATCAGTTACGGGGTACGTCTTTCATGATAGTCGCTCCGTCTTCTTTCTCTTTGGTGCTGCTCCCGCATTTGTTGAGGTGCCACACTGCCATCTTGTCTCTGTCTTGAGCTCCTTGTGGGGTGGCCATATCGTCCTCGATTGCAGGTTCTTGAGCGCTCCTACTAATAAATAAGCGAAACCACGATGTCTGTTTGTCAACCCTATGGTCCCGCCGGGATTGCCCGTTACCGTACTCCCAGAGAGGTATTTCATCAGTTCCTCACCGTCTTTTGCGCATGCTTTCTGTTCTTCGTTTTATTTGTTATTATAAACGTTTTAAATAAACGTTTTAAATAAACGTTTTATATATGCTTCCTACTATTCATTAGTTCATTTGGCGGCCTGCAGGCCTCTGAATGGTTGGTATTACAATAAAGCGCAAAAGACTGTATCCATTTCGGTACTAGACGATAGAATGACAGTAAAGATAAGCTTCGTATCACCGATTCTCGTGCTTGATGTGGGGAGAACTTTTCATATGGGATTGCAAAGTACATATGAGATTATTGAAATTGCCTGTCTTTAGGTCGGTGTTCTCACTTCCAGTCAATTTGTGGAGAGGCTTGGCCGACGACCTCTCTTGATAGTAACATTCGCTGCTCTCGCCATCATCAATATATTCATCGCTGGATTCATGTATTCATTCGCTCAAACCGGAGTGAGTTTGCGGTTTTCCGTTCTGGCATTATTCAACCTGTGACACTCCAGGCCCTGGATCAAGATTCATCATTGGTTGGCCACTGATAAACCCCGAGATATACCGCGAACGGCGCGCAAACCGAGATTCGCGAATGTGCGCTGGGGTTTAATCGAGGTTTGTCGTGGGTCTATCACACCTCTAGGCAGGGTTTGGGAGACCTCGATGGTATCGAACGGGTCGCCGACAGGGTTTCGGATGCCCCTCGTCCTTTCATGAATCTGGGGCCAGGAGTCGCAGAAAATTTCTGGACACTTTTAGTTTTGACTACACCAATTGGGTCTGGGTAGAACTAATTGATAATCGCTGAAACTTCGCTTATGGGGGTTATTTGGTCCGCCGATCACGAATTTGATGGGCGTTTTTCGAATTTCGGCCCAAAATTACCCACATTGTCAACTTGTGTGATCAGGCCAAAAGGCCAGATTTGGCTGTCTTGGTGTAATTATGGCTATGATGTTAGTTTTTCGTATTTCGCCCGATTTCTGCCGCTACGGATAGATTTAGCTGAGTCTCGATATGGGTGGTCCGAGACCACTAGGTGAAAAACAGACCTCAGATTCGTATTCTGGACCCTAAATAACCCCACAGACAGAGTTTCGCAAATTTAAACGAGTGAAAAAATCGAGTACTGATGTCCGTTAAGTTTAATAGTGCCAAAAAATTCTTTTCGACCATTGGAGTGCTGTATGTTGAAGAGCGCTCTTCTTTCGATACTCCGAAGGAACAGATTGACGAGTTCTCGTGCAGATAATGGCGATCGGATGGGGCGTTGTGGTTTCGTGCTGTCTGTTCAACTTGTTCTTTGCCGCCGGTCCTGGTCCGCTGTGCTTTTTCGTGCCCGGTGAACTCATCTGTGCGAAGAATCGAAGTGCCACCTACACCTGGCTGAATATAGTGATGAATGGAGTGTAAGTATGCGAGCCCTTGGGCCCTTACAGACCCGATGACGTGCAATTTGAGCGACGAATTAGCCGTTGACCATGAAATTGAGCGAAACACACGACGACGAGCATTCTCATCCAACGCGACGTTTGCGGCGGCCGCCTTGCTCTAATCGATAACTGCGTTGCAACACGCGGTCACTGCTGCAAATTCGTCGCTCAATTTTTCATCGTCTGGTCTGTAAGGGCCCTTTCTCTCATATGATCTTCCAAATCGTTTCACTTTCAGTCGTTCAATTCTACTAGCCGTCTACTTCCCGATTGAAGACGCACTTGGGCCACCGCTATGCTACTTTGTTCTCTTCTTCCCGCCTTGTTTCTTCGCCGTCCTGTTGTGCTACTTCTACCTGCCTGAGACGACTGGACTCACACCAGAAGAGGCAAGTTCAGTTTGACATCAGACGGTTAGCATTCCTTATCGAACAAGATTTTTAGTATTTATTTTTCGGTTTCGACGATGTAGATGAAGATACCTGTTGCTTATCGTACCACTACTGGGTATCGGTTAATTTTTTCCGCTATTCCTTTAAACCCTAGGGGCCTATGTAGTGCAGTGGAAAGAGACGGTACTGACACTCTCACGGCCGAGAGATCAATCCTGGCTCAATATATAATATAAGTTTATATAGTCAAGTCTTCCATCCCTCCGTGGTTGGGTAAATTGGTACCAGACATCTCTGGGCAGGTAGAGACACTGACTTGGTGCAGCGGCTAGTCTCTACAAGTCATTGTATAGGCCAAGTACGTATTCACCATAATTCTATAATTATGAATGGGACACGAATCGTCCTGAAGGGACTGATCAACGTCTACACGTTAACCTTTACCTTTGCATTTTACCCCAGTAACCCTACATGGAATCGCTTTTTTAAGAGCCTAGAAAGAAGTAAGCACTGGAGCGAAAGTTTCCTTAATCCTAGGATTTGAAACCGCCAGAACGCTTATTTTAAACGAGAAAATGTCATCAATCTCATCTATCCACATATTACCCGGCTATCAAAATAAATTACAAATAAATGAAAGCTCTCTCGACGCATTTTGAAAACAGGTGGATGGTTCAACAATTAGCCATAATGGTAAACTTCTACAGCTTGCATGTGACTAGAGAGTTGATACCGGTACCGAGTGGGTACCCGACTGACATTCTGGGACTAGATTCATCATTGGTAGACCCCCGATAACCCCCGAGAGATAGCCCGAACGGCGTCCACCTTTGTCTACTTATCCTAAACTTCCTATGTTAAACGCAATCTCCCATCGACTCTGGCGTCTGGTTGTGGCTGCGCCGCGGTTTCGGAGACCGCTCGTCCGTTCATGAATCTGGGCCCTGTTTAAAGGAACGATCTTCTCTGGAATCCTGTCGAGTGCCCTGAAAGCCGAGTAGCATGGGGTTATGTAAGATTGATCATCATAAATATGAGCGCTGCAAGTTTATTCGATCATAATCCAATTTTTTTTATTTAAGAAACTGTGTTGGCTTCAGAGTTGTTTGCCTTTATTTCAGTCGCGCTTTTCACTGAACAAATAGAATGTAGCATCAAAAAGAGGTAATTAATTACGGTGACTTCCACTGGAATGAAATGTCTGTTTAGGCTCGAACCGCAATGTACAATCTTCCCGGTTGTTGTGGTAAAGGCGCGAAAGCAGAAGACGAGAAGAAGATCGCGGCTAAATCGAAATCGTCGGAAAGCGCGGCGAAAAAAACCGACAGTAAATCTGACACGAGCAAGGCGGGCTCAGGATCTAAAGAAGGTGCGGCAAGCAAGCAGGGTTCTGGAGAAAAAGCGGAAAGCAAGCAGGGATCAGGAGAAAAAGCGGCAAAATCGCCGGACGATAAACCGCAAGAGGAAGCCAAGCAGCAAGAGGAAGGCCAACCGCAGGAGGAAGCAAAACAGAAGGAGGAACCAAAGGAGGAAGGTGCACCCGACGCGGAACAGCCTCAGAAAGGTAGTGCCGAAAAGGGCGAGGAGAAGGCCGAAACTTAGAAGAGAAAGACACTCTTTAGCTCATAGCTTTCCATACATTGTCCTTTCCGTATTCGTGTACTTTAAGCACTGACAAGACAGCTTGTTTTCATTTTGAGATTAAAATAGTTCAGAATGGAATCGCCTCAGCACACTTATCGAACGCACAAAAATAGAAATTCATTCCCCCAATGAGGTTAACGGTCCCGTATATTGCATTACCAGCTTCCCATCGGCCTATCAGCCGCCAAACGTCTGTTCGCCAACTTCGTTAGGAAAACAACTGTACTAACCTTGGCGGAAGTTCGGAACAGCCAAGAAGCGCAAATATCAACAGAAAATTTGGCCTTAGCGAAGGCTCAAAACCACTGAAAATGGAAACTGAATAGAAGGAAACAGAGGAAACGTTTCGAAAAGTGTAAGCCGCAAGGGCAAAAACACGATATAAAAGTAAAAGGATGAAAACGAAGGGCAGAGAATGAAAACGAAAGCAAACGTAAAAGATTGAAGCAATTTCATAAGCTTCCTTTTCGCTGTGGGTGCATTTGGTGTACGGTAAGAGACTATCGCGGCGGGACCCACAAGATTATATAGTAGGATTTTACACGTTGGCCCCAATTTTTCAGGACCTTTTGGTCGAAGATCTCCAAATATTATACAGTTAGGTAATTGGGGGCGCTGAATACGAACCTGCTGTCCGTTTTTCACGAGGTGGTCTCCAACCACCTATTTTGTTACTAGGATGGTCCACTGAGGGACATCAATTTCGACCATACTTTGTCTGGTAGAGGTTATTAGGGACGCCAAATAAGGCGCTGGTATCTAACTTCGTATAGTTCACACATATACACAATCCTTACTACAAACAATCGTTTAGCGTGTTTTCCAAAACCTTTTCTCACTCAGATTTGTCCAGTGGGATCTGGTGAAAAAATAATTAAGCTTCGCTAATTATAGCTGAGCCCTGCTCCCTTTGTGAGAACTTTCTTCACATATGTAGCATTTTATAAATCAAAGCCAACACTCCATTTCCTTTATTTTCTTTTTTTATTAGAATAGTTCAGAATGGGATCGTCTCAGCACACTTATCAAACGCACAAACATAGAAATTATTCCCTCCAAATGGGGCTAACAGCTCCATGCATGGTATTATTTAAAGTGGGAAGTAGGTTAAACATTGATTCAGTAATAAATGAACCAAATTAGGTTGCACACAAAGCCCCAGAACTCTACGGACAACCTCATAACCTCTTTAGATTAAAGAAAAGCTTCCACTCTGCGAACATTTCTCACTATCAGTACAGTGTCGCGCACTGCTGCAAACACAGCACTCCTAATCCGCAGTTGGTGGTCTCAGGTGAGCCTCTCGGTAAACATTGAAGTGGCGACGAATGCCGTTCTTACTGACCACGACGAATTGCTCAGAAAAAAGCTTGAAAGCAGCTGCTCACATTGGAGAAGGAATGGGAAACTTTATGGCCAACCAGGGCCCATATTCATCATTGGTAGACCCCCGATAAACCCCGAGATATAGCCCAAACCGCGTCCGCCTTTGTCTACTTATCCTAATTTCCCTTTGCTAAACACAATCTCTCGTCGACTCTGCCGTCTGGTTCTGGCTGCGCCGCGGTTTCGGAGAACGCTCGTCCGTTCATGAATCTGTACCCTGATCCCCAGTTCTTACGTTCATTTTCTATAACAGTGAACGAAAGTCGCTTTTGATGATGTGTTCTCTACCACGTTGAAGCTCTTGAATTGCTGAATTGATGTATCACAAAAATAACCTGATTGAGTTTATATTTCAACTTTTCTTGAACGCTAGTAAAACCTCCAAAATTTTCGAAAAGAGAAACTAGAAACAAAGCTTCGGCGTTACCACAGATCAAAAGACGAGAGTAGAGACAGGGTATCTTCAAAAAGGGTAGAGACAGGGTATCTGAAGATATTCCCTAAAAATAAGGAGCACCGCGCATATTCGATTGGAGGATCGAATAGTTGAACCCAGCATCATATAGCAGTCCAAGAACGTCAAACTTAATGCAGAGTCCGGAGGGTAAAGCGAAACCAAATAGCTCTCACATTCATGAGAAACGCTCGACTACAATAGAAGAAGCGTTCTCAAAGTATTTCAGGCAGCTGTATCGAAGGAAATTTGAGGGTTACAATACACCTCTGAAATTACTTTAAACGTGAAATGGTATACCGATGTTTCGAATTTACCTCTAGCATACAAGCGAGAGAAATGCTTAAATGTCCGTTCTATCGCTTATTGTTGAGCAGAGAACCGAGATTGTTAAGAACTTTATTCGGCTATCGTTTCGGCGATGTCGCCTTCTTCGGAGCCTGGAAGGTCGAATGTCCATTTACCTGAAGTTTCTGGATATGCACTTTAATTTATGCAAGTGTAAGAGTTGGATAGATCTTATGATAACTGTGATCATCCATTTCTTTCGAATCTGCAGACCAGCTCCCAGTCGGCGGCTATTGGTAAGAATCCCTGTTGAATCGCTGAAGCCAAATAGACGGGTTATATTTAAGACCAAACATACACTGACGCCTACTAGAACATGCTTTGAAGGTACGCATCGCGCAGTGGTAAGAATCGTGATCTCCAATCACACACTCGAGCACGAATAGTATCCCTCCGTGGTGGTAAACTGATAACAAACTTGTCCGGAAAGGTGAAGACACTTAGTTGTGCAGCTGTCGCAATTTATTCTGTAGGTTCCTACATGTGTCTACTATTCTGAATAGAAAACGCCAGCGTGGCGCTTCCTCAAGGTGCTGATAAACGAAGGGCTTCACATTTACATTTGATTGTAATCATTTAAACTCGCTATCAAATTCAGACTCCACTACCATCCAAAGTCGGAGATGGGGCTAAACTTGAACCCACCTACTGAAATTTGCATTCTGGCAGATGTATAATATGTAGTTCCTTATAGTCCATGATGTTCCATTTATGTCAAGGTTGTGGTCATTTCTAAACACACAATCCCTTTTAACGACGTGAAAAGCATTGCGGTCTTGATTTGGTAAAAGGAACAGGTAAGGTTCTCGATGGTGATCAGTCCCCTACGGACGCGCCATGCACTCATTCAGAGTTGTAGAGGCACAGTGAATGTGTATTTCGCCTGTACAATGACTTACCGGGGCAGCCGCTATACCAAGTCAGTGTCTCCACCCTCCAAAGCAAGTCCGGTTAACCCGACCAATTTACCCGAGTTGATTATTCCGGGCGAGATCCATCGCTTGATCATGCGGGTGTCAGTGGCTTTTATTACTGTGTTATAGATAAAATACATTTGTTAATCCAAAATTCTTAATCCTTTATTGCTGTGTTATAAATTAAATACATTTATACATCAAAATACATTACATTTTATAAAAATACATTTGGTCAATTTATTCAGGTCCAAGATTTTTACGTAGTTGTCGGTTCTCATTATTTCAAAACGCACAATTTCACTTCATGTACTGTGAAACGTTGAGGTTTCCACCTGGTAATTCAGCTTACCTTCACCTTCCCCCGACAACCTGTCAAACGATCGGATTGTGATCGAAGGCGATCAGGTGCAGCATTAATGTGTCAGATGGTGGTGATCTTGTGTGGCCGTAGCAGCACAAATACGACGAATCGAGACGGGAATCGACGAGGTTAGACAGTGCGCTTAGATGAGGGGTATCGAGGACGGACGTGGGTGCACAGGAAGTGTGTTTACCTCGCGACGGTCACTCTTCCTCTCCAAACAGCCGCTACTTCTTCTCTCGACCACCTTGCGAGCTTCATCATAGCTTCACCTCTATATCGCTCCATATCCTATCCAATTCTTAGCTTTTCTACTCCTTTCTTACCGTGCCGCTGTCCGCTATCTAGGACATTACCAATTAGAAGACCCCTCTCTTTATAAACGTTCACCAAATTACGCTGCTCCTAGACGATTGTATATGTATAAAAGTAATGAAAAATATAAAGTGAATATAATCTTAGTTTTTCTCAATCAGTCGTTAAGAAATCTGTTGCTACATCTTCGCCAAGTCTTGTTTTTTTAAAAAATCTTTCAATTTTCAATTTTTTCTTTTTTTCAGGTCTTGTATTTTCGTTACTAATTTCGGTTCCATTGGGCATCCATGTAGGTGTGTTGATAAGTAGATAAATATGTAGGAGCAAGCGGGTTACTATTTGAAAATCTGAAGACGTTGAATTTTTGAACACTATCTGAATGCTTTCCATATTGAAGATTTCATATTTCTTCGAGGGAAAAAAGGGGTTCTTGAAATATTTGACTTAGTGGAGTTTTTGCACAAATCGTAGCGCCTTAGTGTGCCTTCTCGAACATTTTTTCTCCTCATTCTTTCAAAAATTTTCTGCACTTTTGATAGCCTTGTTTTTGATCTGACTTGGGGAGCAGTGCCGGAATATCCCAACGCAGATTCTCTTCTCGGACTGCTCTTTTTGAATCGTAGACAAACATATCTTTCGAGCAAATCCTGAGTATTTCCCAGTGCACGCACACCTTTGCTGCTTTTGTTTGCTTGGCTTTGGAACAGAGAACTTGCTGTGTGATTCATCACGAACTGTCCAGTCAGCTCTTTCAACCGTTCGCTCTAATTCTGGGACATTTGCAAACACCATTCAGCTTTATTGAGAATAGTTATTCAAGTGTAACTCTCTTATGCCTGATTTTCAGGGGTTTGCGGAACTTCCGTTTCTGCGGTCCGAACTCCGGTATCCGGCCGTTTTTGTCTGTTCCGTTTTCGAGTTCGTTTTTTTGGGCGGAAGTGGGTGAAAAAATCGAAGAGCTCTCTGCCGGCTAACAAAAAGGAGACTGAAGTTATTGTGCTGACGTCGACACGTTTGAGAGGGTGACACGGTCAGTACAGTATCTTCCCCGCAGGAACCTTGCTGTGTGGGTCCCGTACGGTTAACAAACTTGTTGCGATTTTGGAACAATGTTCTCTACACATTCTTGGTTTTGGCTTCAAGTACCGGACTTTTCACACTAATGTTCCCTACGTTGTTGCTATTTTTCGTTCATTTGTTCATGTTCATGTGTGTTTTGTGGCTTCGTGCTATCGCGACATTAACCGCACGGTCGAGCGATCGATCCCGGACCGGGCTAACCAAGCCTTCCATCCCTCCACAGTCGGGTAAATTGGTAC
Source organism: Nippostrongylus brasiliensis (assembly GCA_030553155.1). Lineage (NCBI taxonomy): Eukaryota > Metazoa > Nematoda > Chromadorea > Rhabditida > Heligmosomidae > Nippostrongylus > Nippostrongylus brasiliensis. Next base: position 4,395,054 of record CP130735.1, read on the forward strand.
CACATTTGTCTGGGAAGGTGAAGACACTGACCTGATATAGCGGCTGGCCCCCGTAGGACGTTGTATAGGCCAAATACGCATTCACTATGCCTCTACGACTTGAATGGAACACGAATGCGGCGGCGCGTCCTCAGGGGATTGATCAACGCCGGCACCTTTACCTTTACCTTTTACCTCTAGAAATAGAAATGAGAACATTGTGTGGCTCAAATATTTGGGGACGCTAGGTTATTCGCAAAACACTGACATCGGACGAGAAGACAGAATAAATTGTGTGGCTCTTTTCAGCCGAATTCCAACAAGTTAGTGACTTTTGTACTGTTTCCGTTTACGTGCTCCGTATTCCCCTTTCCGACCATTTTTGGCCATTTCCATTAGGGGTCAGGGTCAGAGGTTCTGAAACATTGTAGCGATCAAGTACGGCCTATTCAAAGGCAAAGAAGTCACGATAAGGAAGTATTTGGCCCACACAATGACTTGCGGTGCTTCACGGCGGAGCAATTCAAGGTCTTCTACTTCACAGACGAATTTGGTACTAATTACCCTGACCTCGGGGGATTTGAAAAACTTTGTCAGCCTTGGGTCATCGCTCCGCGTACTTTGCACTCATCTCCAGTCAAGTTTCTTGGGCAGTGAAAATACACACTACTTCTACCTGCACTTTCGTGCAATCGATCTTCGCCCCTGCTAATAGTGCCTTCTATCCAGCCGTAGTTGGGTTAACTGATACCAAAACTTCTGAGGGGAGACACTGGTCCGTACAGCGGCAGGCCTTTGTAAGACATTCCATGCCCCAAATACGCTTTCTCCATGCCTCAAAAGTTCTGAGTGGAAGTCACATGCATGGCGCGCCCTTAAGGAAATGGTCATCGTCGACCACTTCACCTTTACCTTTTGCACTTTCTTACAGTGGTAAGGGATATTGCTTCTGCCAGATTGATCGATTTCTACTCAGTTACCCTGGCCTTCCAACCCTTTGAAGTCGGGTAAATTGGTATCAGACTTGTTTTGGAAGGTTACCACACCGACTTACAAGGGAGGTCAGTGAACTCCCCCTACGATTCTTAACAGGACCTATATGGTCTTATAGAGCTTGGAGCGTAGATCACAGGTTTGTAAACTATTTTTGCTGAATGGTAGTGGATCAGCAAAAATAGTTTACATATCTGTGATCTACGCTTCAAGCTCTATAAGACCTTATAGATCTTGTTAAAAATCGTCGGGGGAAGTTCACTGACCTCCCTTGTTAGTATAGCGGCTGGCCTCACGTCATCAGATACGAATGTATATCAAATACAAATGATATCAAAATACAAATAATCAATCAGCGTGTCTTTGAAAGGAAAACGAGTGTAGCTGCTCGTTTTCAAGGGACTGATCGGCTCCTTTAACTTTTACCATTACCGTGAACTCACAAAAACCGCACACTGTGTGTGCACCTCGTTGGAGCCGCAGAATCGTCGTTGACGCTTAATAGTAGGCTTGGATGTGTTGACTTCTCTACCGAGTACTACTCGATGCTATTTGCACGTCGTGTCCTCGACTCGGCGGCCGCCGACCGACCTCAGTCGCGTTGACCGACGCGACTTCCGACGAGAGAGCTCTCTTGATTTCGAAACTTCAGCCGATCACCTTTCCGTATACCTGCGTCATGGCTATTTATCCCAACGACATTTCGTTTTGCAGCAACACATTTTTTTCGTGCAATATTTCGTGCTGTAAGATGGTGCCTTCTTTTCACAAGGCTTTTTCCCTTCTACTAGCCAAGAGAAAATTTTTTAAATAGAAGGGGCTCGTATAGTCCCTGCACTTAGACGAGCAGATAAAGGAAGTAGTAGAGTCTCACCGGGACTCATCAGTAAGTAGGGAGACTCTTAAAAGGAAAAGTAAAAAAAAATGATAAAGTGAAACTAACCGCCATATCGGATAAAGGGTCCACTATAACCATGAATATAATAAAATTCATATAACCAAACCTCAAACTTGGGTAATTAAACCTAAACCTTTGTAAATCTTCGGCTGAATTCTCCAAGTTCTCTTCTCTTCTTGAAACCTCGGCATGATGTTACGAAATTCGTATGCTGCTTTTACCAACGAGGTTACTATGGTGGATCAGATTTATTATGGCGGTGGATCACGCGGTGAATTATTGAATTCTTTCGCTTTTTTGCGGTCTTTTCGTTGTGATTGTGAAAATCCGTCAAAAAGGTGGGGACGGTACGGCGCTTGGACGGACAGTTCAATAATAATAAGTTTCGAGCCATTTTTTTAGGCCTCTGAGGACGTCGTTCAAGTCGAAACGTTTTAGGTCGTGATAAATCTGATTCACCATGTTAATCTCGTTCGGCAAAGCAGCATACGAATCGTGCGATTGAATATTTTTTCATGGCATAGTCAAACATCTGCAGGAGGTTCTGCACTTTTGTTTCCATAAAAATATAGTAGAGTACCTTAAGCTCTTCTGAGCAATACACCGCCCACTTGATATCGTTAGAATTGCTATAAATGGTGGAGCTTAAGGACCTTATTTTCACAGACATGTCTGGGCCCAATTCACCTCGTCCTGAAGGGAGGGAGGGCTTGGTTACCCGGAGCGAGGATTGAATGTTCGACTGAGCTGGAATTAAGCGCCCTTCTTTTAGCTGTTTCCATGCAGAACACCTTTTGTACCTTAAATTCTAGTTTTATCACAGCTTTTTGCGGATTACTGTTATATATACTAGAATATGATGCTGTAATGATGGTGCTAGGTTCATTACAACAACTTCTTGTACACTTTCTCGTTGTTTGGAGAACTCTGGAAGTCTCTTTTGGTGTTTGAGGAATAAGGATGCGCGTGGTGCTGTGGTGAGAGGCGCCGCTTCCATCTTCCTTCGAGCGATCTATCCTTGCTCAGGCTAACCCACCCTTTCACCTCGAGATCGGGCAAACTGGCAACAATTTTGTCTTAGAATGTGGAGACACCGACTTAAACAGCGGCTGGCTCCGAAAGGTCCTTGTATTGGCCATGTCTGCATGTACCATGCGTTGACTATTCTGAATGTAAGGCGATTTCGTGGCGCATCCTTGGCAAACTGATCAAAGCTGTCCCCTTATCCTTCTCTACCGTATTGTTTTCCACTGGAACTACAACATCAAGTCCATTTTGTCGCTTTTTCCCGTGCTGAGGAATTGAGAACAATTGGAAGAAGGCCTTTTAAGAGACTATTACGTTTTCAGAGAGCTCGTGTGGTGCAGTGCTAATAGGCGCAACTTATACCCACACGGTCGAGCGATCGATCCCGACCCGAGCTAACCAAGCGTTCCATTTCTCCGGGGTCGGGTAAATTGGTACCAGACTTGTATGGGAAGGTAAAGCTTTTGACTTGCTATAGCGGCTGGCCCCGCAAGTCATTGTATAGGCCAAATACGCATTCAACAAACCTCTACGATTCGAATGGAACGCGAATGTGACGGCGCGTCCTTAGGGGGCAGATCAACGCCAACACCTCTACCTTTTATACCCATATCTGCGTGTTTTACCCTTTCTTTTCTTTATTACGTTTGTCTGGGTATCTTACCCTTTCTTAACAGGTCAGTTTCACTGTTCAAGTGCTCTGTTTCAACATTCTATATAAAGCAGCATCGATGAGTTCTGGTTTTGAGACGGCTTTGTCTCGACGCTATTTCAGTTGTTGCTATTTTGGTTTTGTTCGTGTGCACGGCGTTTTTCCCCGGAGATCACATGGAACTCAGTGTGTATGCAAAGGTGTTTGGCTAGGTAAGGTCATGAGTCGGTTCGGCTCGGCTCAGCGTGAGGTTCGAGCGTCGCGATGAGGTCGCGACGAGCATCGTTTGCTCTGCATTTCGGAACTGTTTACCCAACTTTTGACCGTCGCCGCCTCACCTCCGTCCGCCGACCCTCTTGTACCGCACCCCCACGACACACGACCATTGCTGAATGCCCATGTCCAATTAAGGGAATGAAAGCGGTGTAGCACGTCATTTATTTATTTATTTATTTATTTGCATTATAGGACGCGCACCAACCAAGACGAAAGTCACACGTGAATGAAATACCTTTATTTATTTATTTATTTAATTAGCTCCAAGGACGCGCCAAAATTACAACCAGAACATAACGAGAAAAAAACCGAACCCCAACATAAAAATAGCTCAGACACCTAACGTAGACAAATTAACAACTAAGATTTAACAAAAACTATGCTATCATTCAAGCGATTTTCTAATGGAAGTGAATAGACGTCTTAGGCTCGACCATCAACTAACCCTGATTAATCCAAACTCGGGAGCCAATAAAGTCATTAGCGAAAGAAAGGTGAAGAAAATGACTATGATGAACCTTTCAGTGGGCATGAGGCGCGATGGAGACAAAAAATTAATTTTAACATAGATAATGAGTGACCCAAATCGAAAAAGAAGAACACTCAATGAGCTAGCCAAGCGAATAAGGCACATAGGGAAGGGAAAGTAAAGGAAGAAAGATCACGTAGACAACAAGCAGGATAGCTGGGATCATGGGTTATGGGCGAGCTTTAGGAAGGTTTCCGAATAAGAAGGATTCTGCTTGCTCAGAATCTCCTGATATTTTTAAGGATCATCAATCGTTTCAGGACATCATCCGCAGATTCTGCACAAACAATTTATAAGGCTTCAGTAATCTAGTGGCTAAGCAGGTACTCATGAAGAAGGCCTTGGCAAACGTACGTTTTGAATGTTTTCATTTCAAGCGGAAAAACTATCCCATCAAACAAAAGGAACAGGGTATATGAATGGTTGGAAAGCTACTTTATATGCGCTATCAAACGGTTAAAAGATCAATGAAATAGATGAACATTCAAGCAAGTTGTTGTGTTTGGTAGAAATAATGACTGCAAAAAAGTCCACGAATGATGCATAACCCGATTTCGTAGGCACTTTAGTTTTGCCATTGTACCTCATTGCAGCTCATATTTCGAACTTTTTTGTGATCTTTTCGGAGTTGTTAGGCAGAACCTTTATTCCAGTTGCAATTCAGGAGGTTGTTATGATATTTATTGTTGGTTAAGAAAAGCCGTTGTTAGCTGATGACAAAAAATGTCCTGCAGCGAGGGCTGGTCTCGCGGTTGCCGTTCGTTCTCCATTCAAATCGTGGAGACACGCCGATTGCACATTTAACCTACATGTTGACTTAATTAAGTGAATAAATAAATAAATGAATAACCGCTGGTCCGTGTTTGACTTTAGAGTGATTATCGTGCTGTACTTATTCACCCATCTATTGTACTTGACTTTAACGATTTCTAATGATTTTCGCTTTTTAGTGATGACATGGATGTGAATTATGCTTTACATCTGATTGTGAGAGCGCCTCCCTGGGCCCAGATTCATGAACGGACCGGCGGTCTCCGAAACCGCGGCGCATCCAAAACCAGACGGCAGAGTCGATGAGAGATTGCGTTTAACATAGGAAGTTTAGGAGAAGTAGAGAAAGGTGTGTGTCGTTGACAGACTATATCTCGGGGTTTATCAGGGTCTACCGATGATGAATGTGGGCCCTGGTGATGAAATAAATATCAAATGAATGAATGATAATAGCTCGTAATCTATCAAACGGTACACGAAAATTATCGCTAGGGGAATTACGCCAATGCCGTGATATGGTGATGATAGAAAAAAGGAGAATTGACGAATGATGCTCTGTCGAAAGAGGTTGGTAGGTGATAAAGGGAGTCCTATTATGGCCTAACGTTTCGACCCTTTCGTCATCTTCAGAGGCCTAAGGGCTCGTTTAGACGCTGCGCGGCGAAAATGCAAAATCGAAGCGCAATCAGTGATTAACATCCATGATGGAATTTGCTCCATTGCGTTAGTGGCGCAGTCCGGTAGCGCCGCGTCAAAGCAAAAAAATTAGGCATACAATCACATAGGGAAGAAATTAAACGAAAAAGTGAATTTCGTCAAAACGCCTTTTAATAAGGAATGGCAGCCTTCTAAAAAACCCGAACGACCAGTAAGTTTGCCTATGTGAGGCGCCACCAGACTGCGTCACTAATGCAGAGGAGCAAATTCGATCAAGGACGTTAATTATTGATTGCGCTTCAATTTTGCATCTTTGCCGCGCGGCGCCTAAACGAGCCCTAAGGGATGGTTCGAAATCCGCAGAGATTTTCCTGGAAACCTGGATAACTTGAGGATTTATCGCATAGTCCATCTTGGAACATCCCCGCTTGGAATTCTGTATTCTTGACCTCTGGAGCTGCATTCAAGCAGTGCGCACGTTTGAATAGCGTAATCGGCTCAGGTCCGTAGCGTTCGCGACGAGTGCGCGGTCGTTCGGTCGCCGTAGCGGCGCAGGTTTTCACAGCGCGCTTTTAGCCGTAATGTTTGAGTTCGGAAGTCTTCATTCACTGTGACTAATCAGCTTAAAGTCGCCGCGGACAAGTCACGACCAGGTGACCAGGTCGAGAAGAAAGCATGTGCTGCTGCAGCACCACCCTATCCGGCGCGCGGCTGCTCCTCCTGGAGCTCTTAGCCGAGGCCCCATCACAAGAAGTTGCTTCAGGTCTACGTTCTTCGATGGATTGTCAAGCTTCTTCTCATTTTTTCGCACATTCTCATATCTTACGAGTTGCACTTCATAATTGGAATTTTTCTTTTGTTAGAACATCCACTTAGACTTTCTACGAAGGCAGGTATAGTAGCTTTCAAGGTGCTTAGCTGCTCTTTAACTTTAACTTTATTACATGCGATGATCACATGTGGAAACGACGGTAAGACGATAAAACATTGAACAACTTCGAAAACTTTTTTTATAATTTCGTCCGCTCCAACTTCATTCTACCTATCTATCTACTCTTCAAAACCTGCTCTGACAATCCGGTCAGCCACTCACTACGGATTGAAATTATTTTGATGATCTTATCCTCTTCCACTAATGCTCACGTTCCATTCCTACGTTTTCCTTCTCGACCTGAGTTCCCGGAATCAAGCTGGTCGTACATTTTCCCCGATTGAACTTCAACTTTCTGTACTTCAAATCGTATTTTGTAGATAAAGTAATAGAGAAGTTTATGGAAATGATGGCCTTATGCGCTCTTTTGCAGAAATAATTTCCATCCTGTGATAAAGGCGATCCCACTCATTTACTCAAAACCTCTTTTCATCAGACCCTGCCAAGTTCTCTGTCTAGAAAATGTTTTCTATTGGTCAAGATGACTCATCGTAGAATTCCTATCCGCTAAGCGTTATTTTCGACAGGCTAATCATAGCGTAGTTCTTGTTTTGCCGGTCAATCATTCAAACAGGCATCTGTAAATAACAGAATCATACGGCTCGGAATGCATATAAATCCAAAACACCTCATCACCATTCACTTCTTCCCTTTTCATCGTTGACCGTCCATTTCGCTGAAAGACGATGGAAAATAAAGAGAAATAAAATACATTACATTCATTTATTCATTTATTGGTTACGGCTCGGGATGCATATAAAGCCAGAGTACCTCATCACCATTCACCTCTTTCTTTTTCATCGTTGACCGTTCATTTCGCTGAAAGGCGATGAAAATAAAGAGAAATGAAATACATTATATTCATTTATTCGTTTATTTGTGACGTGGGAATACGCAGTAGAACAAAAGCATTTCACTTGAAAACAACTTCAAAGATAATGATTAACAGTTAAACATAACAGGTGATCAAAAATCTGATCAAAAACAATAAATAAATAAATAAAAATAAATAAATAAATAAATTACAAATGAATAAATAGACGTAAAAATATCATGAAAAAATTATAAAATAACACAAAACACAAAAAATAAATTACAATTGAATGAAATAAACGTAAATTTATGAAACCACGCGTAGGAGGGTTCAGCACGTTTTGTCCCGAACTCAAAGTACGGTTGAACTCCTAAAGGCTTCCATAAGTGATTTTGTTTGTTCTATTCCACATCATTCACTAACAACATCTTCTCTATTGAGAAATTACAGTGACATGAGCAAAGATTGGTAACTGTAGTTTGCAAGCAGAATAGTTTTCTTCTGTTGCCCCTATCACCTTTTGATGGTCGAAATGGGATCGACCTCATACACCTTTCTGATCGAATTCCCTTTCTGATTGAGAAATGATATGAAAAAGAGAAAAAACTGGAGCACAGACATTGCCATTCTTCAGAATCGAGTGGAAATAGGCGAACAAGCTCTGTGACGTCTGCTTTCGTTGATGATCTACGACAATTTCTTTCACCGCTTTAGATTTATAAATGGCGACACTACTATTAAGGATATTCCTTTTTCTCTTCGAGCTTATTTCGAAACTTTTTGGGTTGTGAGTGACAGGTAGTAGTTGAGTTTTCCATATTCTTATATGCATATAAGTGCAAGACCTGCCCTGTTCCATACTACTCTCGATGGATCATCGATCACTTTATTAAGTCATCAAAAAATTGTAAATCAACGCGTTTAAAAAATTCATCCAATACATATACAGTTGTTCTAAGGGTTTTATTTTTAATTCTGTTCAAATTGCGTTATTTTAACTACACATAATGTATTGTTGTACCTTTCGACAACCTCGTCATGACCTTTTTTTAGATTCTAATAAAATAAATCTAAAGAATAAGTAAAGGGCTCGTTTCGTCCCTTCTCTTAGACGAGCAAAAGAAAAAAGAAAAATCAAGCCTCTCCGTGACTCTTCAGTAAGAAGAGACGCCAAAGTAGCTAAAAATAAAAGCTTAGCTTTTTTCTAGCTTTTCTTCTAGAATTTACATTGCCAATCCGACCAGAAATGGCCCTTGTTCTCACTCTTCGCCACTACTCTGATCGTAAACTCTACACCACCTTTGTCTCTGTCGCTCTTTCTCGTTTTCTCTCTGTTTTTCTCTTTCTCGCTTTTTTTTTGTCCACAAACTCGAACCTGTGTATAAACGTAGATTCAAAAATGAGCATGGCCTAATCGCACGGATGAGGGGATGCTTCATATTTATTCACTTCGCCATGTCATACGCGCTATAAACAATCATTCGTATTTGTAATCATTTTCCCTTTTTTCGTGTTGCTGGCAGTACCACATTTCGCACATATCGTCAGGTCACGAGTCGTAAATGATCGCTTTCCAGAATTCCATGCTATTGAGGAAAAGCTAAAAAACACTTCAAAGCCAGATTGATGACACAGGTACGCTAGTATTATTTCACCCTCAGTATTTGATATCACTCGATCTTATCACTTCTGTTTGTTGTTTACTAGTAAAAACTAACCTTAACTAATTCCAGTTCTCACGAGGGGCAGCAACGCTGCTCTTCATATCAAGCTCTTTTCCATGGCTCTCGATCGCATTTCAAGACTATCAGAATTCGGTCAACCATCAAGTAACCAGATCAGATTACGCTCCTATTCTGCAGGTGATCAAATACCTTGTACCAATTGGTAGAAGAACAAAATTTTCCACCTCACATCAAAAGAATTTATTTTGGTTAAATTGAATTATTTTAGTTTTCAATAACATTTCCCATTTGTTTCGGGACATGGACTACCTATTAATCAATATGATCTCTGTGTACAAACTTTGTATAATGCGTAATGGCTCAAAAGGGCGCGCGTGGTACACTGGCTATAGGCGCTACTGACACGCGCACAGTGGAGCGATCGATTCTCGCGCGCTATCCAAGTCTTCTAGCCCTCCGGGGTCGGGTATATTCATACCAGACTTGTCCGGGAAGGTGAAGACACTGACTTGGTATAACGGATCGGGACCGTTCAACCTCAGCACCTTCACCTTTACCTTTCATAATGGGTCAAAGGAATCACTCTAATCTTCCCACTTAAGAGATGGTGGTTGGTGGCAAAGATATTTTTGATCCACTGCAATTTTCTAGAATTTAGTTTAACGTCCATTCAAACTTTTGTATGAAAATATCTAGCGTTCGTTCAAACTTTTGCCAAAAAAATGTCTCAGTAAACGTTCAAAGGAAAGCTAGCTAAGAGTTTTTTACCTGAGAATGCCATTCGAACTGATTTCTTCATCCCTCCCACGATTCAGCAAAACGAAAAACTGCTTCGATTCATCATTCCGAGCAACCTATTTAACAAATCACATGTTTTATTTTTTGATATATTACTTATTTCCAGTTGTAAAGTTACCGGAGTTAAACGTTGCCTTACAGGTCTCCTCCCGGGAAGGCTACATCTCGGAGAACGCCGAGATCGGCACCACCGTCAGAGTGTCACCGAATCCGCAGGCAGAATCGCTACAAATCCTCGTTAACGATGAAGACCTGGTATAATCATACCTACAGACGTTTCCTGGACTCTCATCATACCCTTCATGTTTTGCAGCGACCGGGTATGCCTCCTGCCACCTACCAGTACATCCTCACGGGACCAGGTGCAACAATTTTTGCCGTGGATCAACGGGGCTACCTGTACCTGAATGTTGCGAGTATCGACGCCGACATGCCGAATCCCTCGTCATACAAGTTAAATGTTAGTTTACATCGTTCATTTGGAGAAATCCGACCGGAATCCGTTCATATACAGTACCGGACGCGCCGCAACGATAAAATGGCGGTAGCGGCGCCTCGGAGCGCCGAAATGCGCCGTTACGGTGTCCACGCGTGGTGACCCGGTCAGAGCCAACTGCAGTTCATTTGCGCCCCATGCCCAACGGGGGGTCACACGTGGTAGCTCCTTCAAGCCACCCCGTGGGGCCCCCTACTCCCAGCATGGGACGCTAGCAAAGGACGTGCCGCATATTTATTAGAGGCGAGGAGGGGGCGGAGCCTAGTCGGTGCAACGAGGCCGCATATTTATATTCGGCGACGAGAGGGCGGAGCCTAGTCGGTAGTGAGTCACCAAGCGAGGAACCGAAGCGGCAACGGGATCCGAAAATCGATGAGTCAAAAAAAATAGGCGGAAAACAAGTTTCACGGATTTGGAAGAATTGTATATGGAGGGATAGAGCTCGACCTGCTGAGCTAGAATATATACTTATTTTTGCAAATAACCCAATTTTGAAGAAGTTATTCAAAAACGGCGGGTTTCGGCGCTTCGATGCGCCGCTGCCGCCGTTTTATCGTTGCGGCGCGTCCGGTACTGCACATCGTTGTATGGATAGGGCTTCAATTTTTTTTAAATTTTGGAAAACACTTCTTTTGAATGGTCTACTGATTACTTGCTTACCATACTCTCGGCTATGGTAAGAGTTGCAATTTCAGTCAGACGGTCGAGTGGACCATTCATGGCAAGGTCAACCAGGCGTTCCATCCCTCTGAGGTCGGGTAGATTGGTAGACATGACTGGGAAGGTGAATACATCGAGTACAACGGTTAGCACCGGTCATTGTATAGACCAAATTCACTATCACTCTACAATTCTGAGTGGCAAGGGAATGCATGGCGCGTTCTTACCTGCTGGTCAACGTCGGCCATTTTAACTTTACCGGCGACATTTTAACTTTTTCCATGTAAGAGGGTCTTCGGAGAATTATGGTTTGCCGTTTCTCTACCATGACTACGTTTTATCAAGGGGTCCGAGGGATAAGAGGCGCTACTGACACCCGAACGATTCAGCGAACGATCCTCGCCCAGGAAAACCATGCCTTCCATCTCTTGTGGTTGGTTAAGTTGGTACCAGACTTGCCTGGGAAGGTGAAGACACTGACTTGGTATAGCAGCCTGGCAATCACCATGCTTTTATGATTTAAAAAAAAGAACCATGCGTGGCGTTTCCTTAGGGGACTGATCATCGCCATCACCTTTACCTTTACAGATCCAAGCTCGAGAGGTGGATACGGTACCTGTACGAAGTAGTGCACCGGTGGCGATTACCGTACACTTGATGGACGTCAATGACAATCCTCCGCAATTCGAATTTCCTATCTATACAGTTAACGTCTCGTCATTCGGAGATGAGCGACCGGTCGCCAAGGTATGCTGTGTTATTTTTCACCCATACCCTATCTGGGGCTACAACTGCATCCTTCCTTTACCATCAATTGCTCAAACACTTCTGCAAAGGGTTATCCGAAATGAGGATAGTTAAACAAAACGTCACTAACCCATGTCGTATTGTTAGTGCCTTTGCTCTTGCTGGTGTTGATTGGAATGTTGAGGTTACTTATTGTTTTCAGATGGTAATAGCTCGCCTGCTTTCACCTGCCGCCTTTATAACGCCTGAAAAAATGAGCATAAACAATATGTAGACAGTTAACCCGTACCGTAACTTTTCGATAAAGTTCTAACCAATTTCTTATTGTAATTGTCCCGCTGCGAAGAAAGCTGTTAGAAATTCTCTGGCTTGACCAGCATTCTGATCAGAATATAAACGATTTGCAGTTATTAGTAATTATGTCACTTTCCCTCCGCTTGAATTACAAACTCGCTGAGCTTTGTTTTGTTTTAATTTCATTTCATTTTTTTCTTTTTTTCGATCGAGTTTTCCTTGTTCATTGTAACACTAACCATTTTTAGCACGTCTGTGATAAGGCGTAAAATAAATGAATTAAAATGAATAAAATAATTAGCACAACTTTTCATTCGTCCTATGATTCAGGTACAGGCTTCGGACCCCGACTCTGGACCTTTCGGTCAAATCTCCTACAGAATCATACAGGTACGCTTTTTTCAAATTACTTATTTAAAAGTAGAGCAGGAAAAGAGTTAAGGGAAGGTGGCGACTAGTAGTCGGTGGAAGTTACAGTATCAGACATACCACTGCGACAAAAAGGAGAAAACGGTGCTTTCTGCGTTGAGAACCCTTCAATTTTCCTGAAGGTCTTACAGCTTATAGAAGCTCAGAGAAACATTTCGAATCCCTCATTATGTATGGTTTTTTGCAAAACCTAACCATCTCGGAATTCGGCGGATGTATTTATGATATTTGCTCACCAGCCATTCAGCGGCCTGCAGACCGTAAATGATCTAATGAATAGTAGGAAACACCTATAAAACATTTATAATGATAAATATAGCGAAGAACAAAAAGCATGCAGCAAAAGACGGTGAGAAACTGATGAAATACATCACTGGGAATACGGTAAACGGGCAATCGCGACGGGAACCTAGACTTGACAAACAGACGTCGTGGTTTCGCTTATTTATTAGCACATACACATATATGTAAATAGCTTGTCACAGGAGCTAGGCAGAACGACGGTTTTGTCGCAAAGATACCATATTAGCCGTTTTCTTATGGCAGTGTGTCTGAAACTGTACTGCAACACTGTATTTATTAAATAATGTAGTCTTAGCCGTTAACTTTTGGTTTATGATGGTTATTTAAAGGTCACAAACGGAGCTGAGGGGCAGTTCCGCTACGACAACTCGAGCAACATCCTCTATGTGACCGGAGACCTCACTCCAGGCGAGCGCTATCAGGTAGGTGCTGTGATGGTCCGTAGAGCTGGGGCAAGATGATAACCTGAGTTATTCTTTCACCCTCCAGGTGGTGATCGAAGCTACGGATGGTGGCGGAAAATCGTCGAAAGCGATTGTTGTGGTGCTGGCCACCCATGCCCAGTTCGGTCTGGCCAGTCTGGCACCTCTGCCCGGTATGGAGACGTTCGTACCCAACCCCATGGCTTTTACCATGGCACCCAATCAGGCAGCAGCAAGTGCAGGTATCTAGCTGTCCGAGCTCTTAAAACCTTCAAAAAATTAAAGAAAATTAGACTTAAAAATGAAGACGGTAAGAACTCACGGGGATTCTCAAATGATAAAGAAATAGCAAATTTCTTAGTAAAAAAAAATCCAAAAGAATGAAACTCTGTAGCCATGAATTTTCCAATTCTACGCTGTGACAATTAACGCGATACTGGCGCTGAATTCAAAATTTTCTGTGGTTAGTTATATCCTATACCAGGCTCGGTTCCTGGATCCGGACCTGGGAAGAGGTTGCCTTGGGCCGAACTGCAGCAATCCCGTAGGATGCGAGCTGCGGTTAACTCCTTTTAGTAGTGGAGCAAAGAGCAGAAACTCACTAAAGATTTATTTGACGTCGACGGAGAGCAACGCAGGGAGATGTAGAAATAACCCAACAACTACTAACTGTACTATGCGTTTCATTGTGCCTTATATATACCCGGATCATGTGTTGCGAAATCAGAGGCAGGGTGGCCGTCTGTGCGTTGTGGTAGAACACCTCTTACCATAATGGTTTACCTTTACCTTTTTACGTTGTGACAAGAATAGGAGGAGGATCTCTCAAAGTAAACATTTAAGGCAAGGTCCCGAATTCGAAGAAACTTCTACGTGTACATAATCCTTGAGGAGCTTACCCGAATTTTGAGTTCAAGGCAAAATGTCTTCGACCTTCCTCTGCGTAATTTCAGAAGCTTAATAGCACGTTTCGAATTACTGCTATGCAATGTCTTTATGGCTGTTGTTGTTTTTTTTTTGAATGCGAATTGAATTTCTGAATGAAACGAGCAAGAGCCTCCACTTTGGCACTGCCTTCTTTCCAATGAATAAGTAAAAAAATAGTAAATATGGGTCTTACGTCACCATTTTTACAACGTCCACCTTATTCTTCTATAATTTCAGAGGAAGAAGAGACTATACAGACGTTTGTCACTGAAGTCGCTGAAAACACACCAGTCAACACCGTGGTGGTGTCACTTGGAGTGAGTTCCATTTTTAGGTTGCTGAGTCGAATGTTCCATACCCATATCGGTTTATTTCTATATTCTTTTACCTTGCTGTACTTTTACCTTGTTTGAATCAGCTCGCGTAGCTATGCAGGCACTGAGGTGGTTCCGTTATCCTAACGTTTATTACATGTCAGTATTTATTTATTTATTTACTTATTTATTGTTACATCCTAAAACATGGATGTGCTACTGAATAAGAAAAATGTGTTAGTTAAACAGAAATGCTGTTCAGACACGAAAAAAACAATAAATAAAGAAATAATCGTACCTACAAACGCTTCCCGGACTGTCAACCTTCGATACTTTTCATATTGTATTTTGCAGTAGAACATGTATAATACTCGAATCATGCAAGACTAAAACCAAAAACAGCCTGACCCTTTATAAGGTATAAAAGACAATGAGAAGTAGAATGTATAGCTAGATATACAATAAAAGGAGAGAACGTCATGTTGAGCTAAGACTCTAACGTCACACAATATAAGAACTCTGGCTCATGAACAACTGAGGCGACTCTTGAGGTGCTTGCCTGGAACTCTTTTAAAGCTGTTTAGGTTGATTGGAAATGTATATCAAGATATCTTCAGCACAAGTATAGTCCTCAAAACTTTCGCTTTTGAAATCAAAAACTCAAATCTTACAGTACTACGTTTTTTTTGCCAGAATTAACTGGTATAGATTTGAGGTGAAAATTTCATTTTATTTTCATTTAATTCCGTGAAAATTTGTACAATTTCAATTTTTTGAATAGAATTGTTAAAACAAGAAGTCATAGTGTGTCTCTATCGTTTCCCGACCCTGCGGATTCCATGGTACCTTCATCAACCCATTTTCAGGGTGATGGAGGAAACGACGTCTATTTCTCCATAGCCGGCGGTAATAACGAGGAGAAGTTTCAGATCAATGAACAAACGTAAGCTTCGAACCGTAGATCTTTCACTTAACATGTTTGGGTGCAAAGGTAACGGTATAGCACGTTGATCAACGGTCTGTTCCAGAGGCACGATCACCACGATTGGTGAATTTGATCGAGAACGAACAGCCATGTATTCGCTACAAATCGATACTCGCAGCCGACATCCTGATCAGCATCTGTATTGGACACTGGTGCAGATCAGCGTCTTGGTAAGAGTTTACTCTCAGAGTTTCAGTGAGGTGAAAAGCAGCGGAGCAAAGGTCCCTACGGCCTTCAACGGAACCAATCCTTTTTTTAGGGCCTTCAATAATTTTGTCCCAATAATCATTGTACATCTTCCTCCTCTTGCAACAAACAACAATTTGACCCTCAGAAGAAGGATTATTTCAAGCGGCAAACAAAATTATGCTGACTATGAACCCCACCTTTACGTATCTACATACAATACCATTTATTTAACAGATTTCGTATCAAATAATAGCTATCTTCTATCCAAAGGGTCAGACGATTGCAGTGGTGTTGCTCGTTATTCTACGATATCTAGATTCGCCGAACAAACAGGTCCATCCATCCAAATTCTCCAAAATATCAGTTTTTTTTTTCAAAATATCAATATATGAATTTCGATTCTCATTATCAAAACATTGGAAATGTAATCTTGTTGTCTTGGTTATTTTTGCTGGCTTGGCAGCACATTTTAGGTTAGCTCAGGTTATTTTCCACTTTCACGTGACCTGATCGCGTCTTAAGTAAATAAATAAATAGTTAAATAAATCAAATTGTTCTACGAGATGTAGATTCATCAAACAAACAGGTTCGTTCATCTAACATCCAGAATGTCAAATTTATTCCAAAATAAGTAACCTGGTAGTGAAACCTTGGCCGAATGAGTTGGAAGACTTGTATATTTGGAGATGCTAGGTTATTCGCAAAACACTGACATCGGACGGGAATTGAACCCGCGTCTTTCTGTTTCCGGCAGACTGCACTAACCACTGTGCTACCGATGTACTACGTTGCAAATCTCCTAGCATCTCTTTCTTGAGCCCGGTCGGGCTGTGCTATCAGCACTCAGCCGTAATCACGGCAGATTTGCAACGTAGTACATCGGTAGCACAGTGGTTAGTGCAGTCTGCCGGAAACAGAAAGACGCGGGTTCAATTCCCGTCCGATGTCAGTGTTTTGCGAATAACCTAGCATCTCCAAATATACAAGTCTTCCAACTAGTTCTTGTCTATAAACCGCTAAACAAAAAGCGGAAATTAACAGACTAGTTTCGTGTTATATCAAAAATGCTATCAGCTTAACTGGTAACTGCCGATATCGGCTTACCGGCTCATTGCCGTGATTACGGCTGAGTGCTGATAGCACAGCCCGACCGGGCTCAAGAAAGAGATGCTAGGAGATTTGCAACGTAGTACATCGGTAGCACAGTGGTTAGTGCAGTCTGCCGGAAACAGAAAGACGCGGGTTCAATTCCCGTCCGATGTCAGTGTTTTGCGAATAACCTAGCATCTCCAAATATACAAGTCTTCCAACTAGTTCTTGTCTATAAACCGCTAAACAAAGAGCGGAAATTAACAGACTAGTTTCTTGGCCGAATGCTTGGCAAATTGTATTGGAAGTCTGTAGTGGTGCGGGTGTGGTGGCAGTATGTGATTGATGCCGACGGTCGGAGTAGTCTGCCACGCGGGACTTTGTAGAGTAGACTTCGTCCAGTCGTTTATTCGGAAGGGCGAATACCGCCGAATACAATGGAAGGTCGAATGTCGCTTCCCGGCCGATGCACCATGTATTGGAGGCCTGTAGTGGTGCGGGTGTGGTGGCGGTATGTGATTGATACCGACGGTCGGAGTAGTCTGCCACGCGGGACTTTGTAGAGTAGACTTCGTACAGTCGTTTATTCGGAAGGGCGAATACCGCCGAATACAATGGAAGGTCGAATGTCGCTTCCCGGCCGATGCACCATGTATTGGAAGCTTGTAGTGGTGCGGGTGTGGTGTCGGTATGTGATTGATGCCGACGGTCGGAGTAGTCTGCCACGCGGGGCTTTGTAGAGTAGACTTCGTACAGTCGTTTATTCGGAAGGGCGAACACCGCCGAATACAGTGGAAGGTCGAATGTCGGTGAGGGGATCTCGGAGCTGAGGAGGAGAGGCGTCCGGGAGCGGAGCTGAAGATGAGACTGAATAGACCGCCAAGACGGTCCTATTTGTACTACTCTGGATAGGCGGGATAATGGGCGGAGAGATTGTTCTGGAGATAAGCAAGAGCCGCCCTCCTTGGCCGCTCGCGCGGCACGCGACGCATAGTAAAATCCATGATATGGATAAGAAGCTGAGTCATCGACATGGGGCAATACAGCAAGCAAGGCAGGATGCATAGAAATCAATAAATCAGCATGATGCAACATTAAATCAGCATGATGCAACATTGCCCAACATGATGCAACATTGATAGCAAAGCATGGGATTAACAAAATATCATTACAAGCAAATCTAATATTGATAGAGGAATCTCTATACAAATTTCCAATAAAAGAGAGACCCAACGTTTTGAGAAAATAAATGAACAACAAATAAATAAATATCATGGCAAAATTTCCAATTCGTTACTCTTCAAGAAAAGTTACAAGTAATTCATTCGATTAAGGACGTGAACGACAACTCACCTCACTTCGTTGGTGCGCAGCCAATTCGCCTTCGACTCAGCGTCGACGACCTCGATCAGCTCACAGCGAACATGGTCATTGGTAGGTGACAAAAACAAATATCTCTTAAAATCTAGTTGTAATTGTGCTTTTTAAGGCAAAGTCACAGTAGAAGACCCGGATAGCGATGATAACGGACGTCTTGAGCTGCGTGTTGCACCGGATATGAACAGGTAGGCGGTCGTCATCGTTCGAGTTCACCAAAAGAAGAAGCCTTTCACAAAAAGCTTAAGCATTTTCTAAGGACCCACTGACACTCTGCTGCTAATAAAATTAAAACAAGCGGAGGGAACCTATTAGTTCACATATGATGCTCGCTCCGAAAAGATAACAAAGAGCCAGAGTCGACAATCCACGAGAGCATTGGCGTAGCCTCATAGTAATGGAGCATTTTCGCTATGTTGCTGTCAGGAAACGGTATCATTCGCGTCAGGACAAACCAGATGTGACCTTCGCTTCTTTGTTTGTTTGATCTTATTATGCCCACACCGACGTGGTTGGATGGAAATATTTATTAACGACTAAGTCCTTTATCTTTATCTTTATGTCAGTACTGAACAAAGGAAGACACTCAAATCAAGTTAGTCCTCACACACGAAACTGACCCTAAAAAATTGATTGAAGAATAGATTAGTGCTGTGAAAAAATATTTGAAACAAGGGATGGCGAGTGCAATTAAAGCGCCATTGGAGTAAGCAAATCCGCCAGACCATAGTGCTAGTTTACCGGACAGCTCTAGTCTCCCAGTAATAGTGTTTAAGGCCTTCCATGCGCTGCCTACGACATTGGAGCACGCAAATGGGAGATCCATTTCGGGGCGGGCCCTTTGGGCTCCTTTAAACTGATACGCACCCCAGGTGATAGCTAGAAGTGAGGTGCACTGGAAAGCCCCGAAACCACTCCCTCCACGGCTAAATTCATATATCGGCTGAGCAAATTACTCCTCACTGTAACTCTACAACATATCAAACAAGCATGGTGTGCGTACGGTCAAAATGTTATGGAACTATACTCTTTCTTTAGAGGCCTTTTTTACGGGTCTGAACATAGCTGATGGTTAGACGGGTTACCCCTCCAGCAGCCTCATTTTGGACAGATCATTAACTTTTTTGTGGGTGTCAGCCACTGTTCAAGTTTATGACTTCATCTTCCCAAACAATTCCGATACCAATTCGCTCCAACCCGTAAGCATGGAATGCTGTGTTAGCGCGGGCGTAGATCGATAGCTCTACCGTGGAGATGTCACCAGCGCTTCCCACCACTGCCCTGTGCAATTTGATATGGAACTTTGAAAAAGATGGCCAACTGGGGAAATGTTGACTTACATATTTGGAGATGCTAGGTTATTCCCTAGTATCTTTTCTTAAGCTCCGTTCGGGCTGTTGCTATCAGCACTCATCCTAAACGCGGGAATGAGCTGGTAAGCCGTTATCGGCAGTTACCAGTTGAGCTGATAGCATTTTTAATGTAACACGAAACTATTAGAGAACAGTTGCTTATCGTGAAGTGTCTAAAGAGACTCGGGCGTGAGCCGCCGGGGCGGCGATCAACATCAGAAGATCTCGCACTTCTTCAGACTATTCTCTGTGACCAACGATGGTGTTGTGTCGATCAACGGCGACTTTACGGCCGCTCATTTCGGTGAGCATCGGATCTTCATCATTGCACGGGATCATGGTGATCCTCCACGAGAAGCGAAGGCCGAAGTAATCGTTAGCATCTTCGGCACGCTGATCACTGTCGCCACTGAACCGCCTACCGTGAGTAATACTGCAATTGTACTAGTAAAATAGAAACATTTTTGAAACTTCTTCGTTCCAGAGTGAGACGTTCGAGTACACAAACTCGGCCGAAGAAGAACCACAAACTCAACCAGACTACTATTTCCAGTCCATCACCAGCTCGCCCACACGCGGGAACACTCACAGTTAGTGGTCAAGCATGCTTTAACTGTTAAAACAATTGAACAGATAGATGTGGTGATAATCAACACTGATATCTTGTTTTTACTTCAATGTTTCTAGCTTTCTCCGCCTTCCCCTCGCCATCTCCTGCACCACCGTCGCCAACGCTGCCGACCGCTGTGGTCACACCCGATTACTCTACGGTTTGTCAGCACTGTTTTTGGGGTGCAGTGATTCAGTAAAGTTCCATTACAAGACAAGTAGACTAAAGAATTATTCAAGTTTAATTCTAATTAAAATTTGAGAGAATATTACTAAAATAGGCCTTAACTCGCTGGTTTCGTGAATTTCTCATCGATCATCAAGTTAAAAAGTATGAATATATAGGCCATCCCCGCACTCTCCAGTAAGGAGGCGTGGCCTTAATAGAAAAAAACTGAAGTTTTTGCGGTGGAGAGATTTAATATAGTATAAGTCTGGCAATTACAGATTTATCAGAGTCAGACTATGAGAACATTTATATACGAAATGCAAGTAGGATCACCAACAAAAGGAAATACAAGGCAAAACCAGGAACAATATGTAGAAGTGGAAAGGAGTGGAATCGTGCGGGCGAGGCTGGCTCCTCTCGACCTCTTGGCTGGCAGGCTCGTTGTCTTCCCCGTGGAGCTCGAACGCTTGGCTTTGTATCGTCCTCTCGGTGTCATCATCTCAGCCGCGCGTCGTCGATATCTGAAACATAGCATTTATCGGTGACTCAAACGGAAGGAATTCTAATTAGAATATGAATAGGATATAATGTGTATTACAAGTTCTTGGAGTCTTACACCTCCCCTTTTCCCACAAAACGTCCGTCCTCGGACGTTAATTTAGCGGCGAATGTTAAAGCTGATGAAATGAAAATCTAAGTATCCGTGAAACCTACAGATTAAGCTAAATCACGTTAAAGCAGGGAAAGAAAAGAGAAAAGAAAAGGAGAAGACATACCATTACTGTTCGCTTTAAGCAAACATACTCTGAAGGGCGCCAAGGTTGACGACCAGTCCCAAGCGAGATGCCCAGTCCATGAGCCGACTCCAGTTCGGAAGCAGCGATAGAGAGGACGGGTGCCCAAACACGAATTGCCCGTGCTTGCACCTATTAAGGGCTACATTTAAACGAAGCGGATCATCGAGGAAGGCTCCGGTGTCTGGGGTTATATCTGTGCGAGTCGACAGCAGGATAACAATGTCGTACTCACGACCCTGAATAGAATCAACAGTATGGAGCGCGATCCCGGACGAAGTCGAGAACGAGGCTAGGAGGTGTTGCTGGTCCTTATAAAACACGAGGATAGCGAGACTAGAGGCCGATATCCCGTGGGCCATCAACGCACTAGCCAAGTCCTGACAGTACCGCACCTCGGAGGCGTTGGAGTTGGATCCACTCGGCGCCCGTTGAGACGTCCCTGGGCAGTCGATAAACACGAAAGGCACCAGGGGATTGGGCAAGTGAACCCGCTGGACGAGCATTTGCCGCATTGCCGCCAGCGTACCGCTAACGAGCTGATTGTCGTAGAACAGATTATTGGGTAGGTCGTTCAGAGCAGGGTGGGCGCGGAAAGTTGTTAACAGAGGGGCTACCGGGACCTGCTTGGCCAGCAGCAGATCCATGACACCACGAGCTCCGTGCCGAGCCGCCACCGATTCCGGAGAAGTGCGAATGTGCGGTGGAAGCTGATGCACGTCACCGATGAAGATCAGCCGCGCATTGGGAAACCAAGAAGACGTGGCCACCAGAACTGGTTCTGGGATCGGCGTAATTACGGAAGACCCCTTCGCGGTCGCGGATCCAGTCTTCCTCCGCCGGCGACAGGAGGTAGACGCGGAGCGGCGTCATGGTTTCGTGCGGGAACGCCGGCAGCACGACCCGAATCGCATTGACAAGGTAACTCTGCGCCGCCGAAAACCTTGATGCGGTGGACGAGTTGTGCCGCATGTCACCGAACAACCATTGGTCCGGCTCCGCGGTGGCGATCGGGAAGTCACACAACTTCGGGGATACTGTGACCGCTTCGCGGTAGCCCTCGAAAGCCACCCGAATGTTATTAACCCGATCGCCATCGCGGCCTCGACGGGGCACATTCAAGACGATGCCGAGCGTCGCGCGGTCGCGGAGTGACGAAGGTATACTTCGTGGCTCTGAAATAGAAGGGAGTGGTAACATCAAACGCTGTAGGACGCATGCGACGTGCTCCTTCGAGGACTTCGATCGGTTCAGCACGCGCCCGTGGCGTGGGACCTACGGCATACACCCAGACGAAGTCCTTGATAGAGACGTGCTCGCGATCGAACCCGGTCGTCTCCGACAGCGTATTGACCGCGTACTGGTCTAGAACAATACACTGAAGTTCAATGCGGTCGGGGCAGAAGAGCAGGAAGTCCTTCGCCTCGAGGATGAGTCCCTGACCGTAGCCTTTGTGGACGACCTGGTACAACACCGGACGTACTCCCTTGTGTTCGGCTGGAAACAAGCAGGACGCCGGAGGACCGGTCGGACCACGCGGAACGTCCAGATGATCCTCCACGTAGGTATCGGAACGCCGAATGGCGAGCAGGCTTGACGTCGGGCTCGAAGTGGGAGCCACCCGTCATAGGTGCCCGGGGTAATGTATGTGTGTCCGAAGTTTGAGCACAAGCTCTACTTTTGACAGCTGAAGATGAAGGCACGGCGCGAGAAGCTGAAAGCAAAACCATAGCATGCGTGAACAAGCGAAACTTCAGTGCCAAAGAAAAAGTGGAAACCAAATGAGTGAACGGATAAATGAAGAGAAAGGAAAAGAAAATGTGCAATAGTGGAATACTGACTGACCTCGTTCTGCGTAGGTGTCCGGAGCGCGGGCGGGAGCCCGGTGTCGGGATGACGATGGGGCGTCCTCGTCGGCCGGCTGCCACGCGTGCGATACCCGTTTAGGGGAACGTGTGGGGCCCCGGCTGGCAGAACGACGGGACGACGATTGGGCCGGCTCACGTCCGCGTGAGCTCGCCGAGGCGCTGATGCGTCGCGAACGGGAACTTGTTCCTCTGGTTGCTTCCTGGAGGGCACGGACCGCGTACGGAGCGGCGGCGGAGCGATTGCCCCGGCGGCTGCCGCCCCTGCCCCTCGAAGCCGAGGAGGAGGAAGATGCTAAAAGTGTATGATGGATACGAAAACAAAGCAGGGATATTCAAAAAATACTGGCGAAAAGGTTATACCGAGAAAGGAGGAAAAACGAGGGATGTACCTGCGGATTGTGTGTCCGAAGAGTGGGCAGGAACCCGGTCTGACGACTTACTGTCGTTGGATGTGAGGGCCATCGACGCGAACCCCCTGTTCACGCGCGCCACAGATGGCGACTCGCATGGAGTCGGAGCGCCAAGTGGGCGCGCGGCCGCTGGCGGCGACTCCGTATCCATGGGAGTGACCGCCGGTGAAGACGTAGGTGGCGGGGAATCTGCCATTTCAGAACACTTTGAGAAACCACAGAAGACTCTGAAAGAAAGGTGAGTAATTGTGGAAGTTAGTAACCGCCACGACAACAGGCGAGGGTTAGACCCATAAAAGGATGTAAGAGAGATAAAGAGTCCAGGACGAGAGTATGCGAAGAAAATTAAATGAAAAAGAGAGTATAAACAACAGCGATGGTAGCGAAGCAGCTGCCGGTACGTAACTCACAGAGGCGATGTCCGAGACCTGAAACGAGTATTATAACGATGAGTTCTAGTAGGAGAAGACGGTACATGCTCTATCACACAATGATTATAACCAATGACATTTTGAATGGGCGAAGCCAAAAGGTCTAAGGCTTTTTCTTCTTCGATGGGTAGCCAAGGTGTAGAAAAAACGGGACCGGATGGTACGAAGCAGCATTTAACCTGGTTCTTATGGACCCGTCGGGGTTTAGACTGTGGAGCTGTGATGCTGACAATCAAGATCTACTCAAGCTTTGTGTCCAACGGTTGGGCAGAAGCCCGGCGAGAAGACGCTCGAGTAGAAACTGGCATGAACGTATCAACTGAACAGCTGACTAGGATGTCGTCTGCCTCACTGGTGAGGCCTATATACCGAAGCCTTTCCCAGCCGCTGAGCCGTTAATGCGAGCTATGCTAAACAGTCGCTCAATGCTTTCCTCGAGCCGAAGGAAAGCTCGCTGATAAGCAATCGCGACGCCGGCAAGTTGCGATCCCCGCCATTCCAGCGGAGAAGTTTACATTAACGGTCGCGGTCATCGATGGTCAGCGCCGATAAGGGCGCGTCTGAGAACTACAGTAACCCGCGCGAGCGCTGACAAAGAGTGTGATCACAAAGACGACCGTTCACAAAGACGCGAGACTCATCGCGCTGGAGTGAAAAATTCGAACGATAAGTTTAAAAATTGTGAAAACCGTGAAAACCGTGGAAAACTGTGAAAATCCGTGCAAAACAGTAAAAAAATCGTGCTTGAAGCTATAGAGACAAGGTACCACCTCATCTTGTCTCCTCCGGTACCGGGTCTAACTCCTCATTCCGCGGGAGCAATTCTCCACCGCTATTCACTTACCTGCCCATGGGTTTAAATCTATCTTCAGCATGCGAAAACCATAAAACCATGAGGTATTTTGGCCATAGTAAGGGAAAAAACGTTCAACCTACCTAAAACGCGCGCACTACCTGATCGCAGGTGGAAACCATCGAAAAGCCCGCCAGCTGTGTCCAAAAATTGCCCAGCAGGGCGGCGAACAGAGAGATCGAGGGGGCCTGGTGGAAGGCCTCGCTGCTACCAGTATAAGTCTGGCAATTACAGATTTATCAGAGTCAGACTATGAGAACATTTATATACGAAATGCAAGTAGGATCACCAACAAAAGGAAATACAAGGCAAAACCAGGAACAATATGTAGAAGTGGAAAGGAGTGGAATCGTGCGGGCGAGGCTGGCTCCTCTCGACCTCTTGGCTGGCAGGCTCGTTGTCTTCCCCGTGGAGCTCGAACGCTTGGCTTTGTATCGTCCTCTCGGTGTCATCATCTCAGCCGCGCGTCGTCGATATCTGAAACATAGCATTTATCGGTGACTCAAACGGAAGGAATTCTAATTAGAATATGAATAGGATATAATGTGTATTACAAGTTCTTGGAGTCTTACAATATAATAACTCCATGGTTTTGCAGGAAAGAAGGAATACCTCATTCATTCTTTGTTAGACAATAGACCAATGGAACTATGTTTCTAAAATCAAACTGAAAACCTACTTGGTGAATTTTTGTAAAAATTTGGGAAATTTGCAACCCCTCTTGGTGTATGACTTTGGTTACGATTATCTTTTTAATTGCATTGAGATTTGGAAAGGCATGAGATGTCACCTTTTGTTCTAAGTTTTTTACTTGTTTTCAATGATTTCTGCCTCGTCACACGCAATTTCGCCTTCCAGGTCGGTTCCTCAGAAAACTCGTGGACTTCAGTCGAATCTTCTTGGCAACCTCATCCAACAACTAACGAAATAACCGAAGGAACGCCTAGTACAGTTACTCAACCGGTACGGTCTGAAATGCCCCACTCCAGTGGCCTCCTCATATTTCTTCAATGTCCTTTATTTATTTTATTTCATTTTATTTATCAAATACGTCAACTAAGTCAATTCACGCGCTAAAATACAATAGCATTGGAAAATACTAAATCAAACAGAGCACATCTGTGAGAACACAGCACAATAGAAAAATGTTAAGTGTAGAGGGAAGAGGCTTAACGGAAGATCACAAAACCGAAAACCAAAGAAAACCAACGGACTCAAAGATCATCATGTAACTTTTGGCACTGGTAGCGCTTTTATAAGAATAAAAGGAGATAAAATATCCTATCAATGTATATTACAGATAGGAAGATAGTGATGATTGTGCTCTTGCGAGAATTGAGACACGCACCAATTAAGGCTGGTCCCTTATCCCATTTATCTAAGGAACCTAATTTTGAACTAAATACGACCTTAGTGACGGACGAAATAGAGCCAAATAAATTCACTTAAACTGCGGCAGAGATCAACCGACAGACACTAAATGCGTAGTAGCCTGATTTATTTATGTTATGATTTATTTATTTATTTATTTATTTATTTATTTATTCATATGTGAATGTGACGCAACTGTGCACTAAAAGTAAAAGAAACAACAAAATCATAGTGAACCGGTCGTATATATCTGCACTGTGAACATAGCCATCAGGGTATGGAAATCGGTAACCTCGCAAGTATATTAGGAGGAACAACCTTCCACGGCAATAATTTATTTATTCATACGACGGTTATGATTTTTTGTTTGTGAAACATCGTAATCAATGTTCGCACTGCCCTTGATCTGCGATATTTCATTCCAGCCATATCAGCCGCCGCCGACCACGACAGCTCAACAAGCACTGCGTCTGGCGCCTGTTTTCAATCCTGCAACCATTACCGTAACAGCAGATGAGAATGAATCTGGCAAAGAGATCGCAAGGGTAAACCGATTTATGACTTCTTTAGGGAGGAGTTTTACTTCATGACCAACAAAGAAAGTCTTTGGAACATGGTGCCTGAACAATACTCTTGGTTCTCCTTTTTCGAATCTATGGCTCATTTAAAAAATTATCTCATCAAAGATGCTTTCGTTGTAATCATATCCATGTCGCTCCAGGTTCACGCGTCTTACCCTGACGGCAACAGTGGAACAATTTCCTACGTTTTACACAAGGGAGATCCAACATTGTTCGTCGTATCCTCCTACTCGGGCTCAGTATCTCTGCTGCGTCCACTCGATGCCGAGACCGACACTTCTTACGTGCTACAGGTCTCTACGGCGGAGGTGAGCCCGTTCAGAAGCGGCTTCTTCTTTTTATAACCCACAAACGTTGTAGCCCACAATCACCGTCTTCTGGGGTTTTTATGTCATTCCTGAAGGGTAATGGATCTCATAATCTGGTCTCCATCGTGCACTACATTTCTCCTTTTCTTCAGGCAGCTGGATTGGCTGTGGATCCGACGATGGCTCATTTCGTCTCGATCACCGTGCACGTGGGCGACGTGAACGATTGGATTCCGAACTTTGAGAGTTCCAGTTATAGTTTTGTGGTCCAAGAGGACACGATGCCTGGAACGATCATTGGACAAGTGACGGCTTTCGATCAAGACAGAGAGGTACGCTCAGCCCTTATTGCCTGAAGTACAGGGTGCGCCAGCTAAATCAGGACAAGCGCGACACTATTTTTCAAACAGCCCTACAAACACAAAATGCAACTCGAATCCAGAACCCTTTTGAATATTAGTAGAGGAATATATTAAGATTACAACTGCTCAATGTAGCTTCCGTCAGCAGCAAAAATCGCCTCTATCCTTGATCTGAAGCGCTCGCAACCCCTCTTCAAAAAAGCTCGGTCCAAATTTACGAATGCTGCTTCAACGGCGGTTCCCAGAGATGTGGAGTTAGGGTGCTTCGTCTCATTAGCAACCCTCTCAACAACGCTGAAATGATAATAATCCATGGAGTTCAAATCCGGGCGTTTCGGGGGCCATAACAAAACATGTACAAGTTACCGTACAGCCGGTTTTGTACCGAATGGCTCGTGTGAGCTGTTGCGCCGTCTTGTTGGAAGGCATATGACCTTGCTGAAGATACAACCACTATCCAGTGTTCTACTACAGTCATTAAACTTTGGTTAACTCCCGACACTGTCGCCAAGTTCCTCAGCGATTGCCCCGGCTCCTCCAAGATCAGCTCCTGGGCCCGTTCCACGACTTCCACGGTTCTTGAAACACATTCTCGTGAATTGGTTCTCCTCGCTGGAGTTGCAGAACCCTCTTTGGAGACCTTGTACTTCGCCACAACACCGTAAACCGTCGATCTCGACTATCCGAAGAATCGAATGATTTCCGCCCCTGTGCGTTCAGCGCGAACGCTTTCGATGATTGCGGCTCTTCTGCTGTACTCCGCACTAGTGGGAAGCATTTAGACAGTTGGAGGGGTATCAATAAAATCTAGAGGATTTTTACCTACACCATACCAATCGGAACCTCTACGAAGTTACGGTATGACGGGAGATTTGAATTGAAATTTGTCCGGATTTAGCTGGCGCACCCTGTATACCCGCCGGCTTTTGTACGTTCTAGTAGTAGGATGCTTCGGTGGTTCAGCGTTATATGAACACCAGCCATTCAGCGGCCTGCAGGCCATTCCTATAGAACATTTATAATAACAATTAAAAAGAGGAACAAAAAACATGCAGCAAAATGCGACGAGGAACTGATGAAATACGTCACAGGGAGTACGGTAACGGGCAATCGCGACGGGACCCTAGAAATGACAAATAGACATCGTTTCGCTTATTTATTAGTAGAATCGGTTGACTTAATAGATTTATCTGCTGTACTGCTAACATGATAAAAATGATACGGATAACAGTACAACTGCGACATAGCGGATTATAAGCGTATACCCCACTATGTCTATGGTAGGAACTCTAGAATGGTGGTCGATAGGAACTGACAGGAACATCTGCTATGGCGCCGCCCGGTCATTTTGTAATGGCCGTTGTGCACGGAGAAAGTCTAGATACTTTACCATTAGTTACGATATTCCTGTCGGCTCTCACAGGGCCGTGAGTTCATTCACCATGAATGTCTAAATATTTATGAAAACTGCTGTTTTACCTGGATTTCTTCAAACACGTTTCGTACAGGAGCCCAACAACCGAATCCGATATCGACTGGTGAGTGCCGGAGGCCTTGAAAGCTACTTTGCAGTGAATCCCGACACTGGCCTCATCACTCTTGCGCTTCAAGTTGATGCGTTCGCTGGAGAGAAGATCACGGTATGAATTTTTGAATTTTCGGTTATACTTTTCCAGTAGTTCTGTAGACGAACATTGTCCACTTTCAGCTTCGAATAGAGGCCTCCGACTCTGGAGTGCCATCTCAGTCATCAATGACGAGCGTTCTCATTGACATCGTGGCCACTACTTCTCAAGTATGTTTTCCAATTGAAATTCATGCCTTATTGGTCGGACCATTAGTTTACTTACCGCCACTTATTTAAGTGAGCTCCAGCACCAGTTCCTTTCAGGTGATACCCAACGGCACACCTTTTTCTAATCGGCCATCGGAAGGAGCACTACAATTTAGCTTAAGAAACTATACGTGAGTTAATTACGATGCTTAATTCTCATTATAACTTAAGAACTAGGTGAAGAACTTTTCACAGAGTGTAGGAGCTGTATTAGCTTAGCGAAAGGAATTTCATTCCAATTGACAGTTTTAATGACTCTTATTGAAAATACAGTAATATGTCCCCTTGTTGGAAATTCTAGATTTTTTCAAAAATTCCAAACTTATTTTCTCATCCTTTGTAGAGCATCGGTTTCTGAATCCGTCCGGCCACCCAATCTCGTCCAGGTTCTGTCGGTGAACAACAAGCCCGCTGACACTCGATTCGTCTCCTGCAACATCATCAGTGGAAACTATCGTGGTAGGCAAATTTCTTATCAGAAGATTTCTAACTTGATATTTACTCATTTCATTTTGTTCATTTCCACGTCTCAAAAGTGGCATTGACACGAGTTTTGATCAAAAAATCTCAAATTTTGTTGTTCTAGGCGCCTTCAGCATCACGGCGGGCAGCGACGGCAATTGTGAGTTGAGGACGCAGATGGAACTGGATCGAGAAACTGTGGAAAGGTGCGATTTTCCAAAAATTTTCTAGGGTTTGCAGCAGTAGAATCCTCCCGAAAACAAGGAGCAAGTAAATTAACTTGCAACGGTAATTTTGACATTTTCTTGCGAACAGTGCGAAGGGAAATACAGAAGCATTCTGGCTCTGTACCTTTCCATAAACTCAGTAAAGTTTCCTCTATCTTTACAGTATCTGCACCACATGAATATACCTACATTTTATCTGAACCTTGTCAGATATTTACTCAACGTTACCGTGACGGCTGGAAGTGAGACGGACTTCGCACTAGTGTCTATCACCGTACTGGACGTCAACGACAATGTGCCACGGTTCATATACGACAACGACCTCGGACTCACAACCTACTTCGCAGGAGTGTCTTCTACAGCCGGAG
Organism: Nippostrongylus brasiliensis; assembly: GCA_030553155.1. Lineage (NCBI taxonomy): Eukaryota > Metazoa > Nematoda > Chromadorea > Rhabditida > Heligmosomidae > Nippostrongylus > Nippostrongylus brasiliensis. The sequence continues at coordinate 4,425,294 of CP130735.1, forward strand.
CATTCACCAGGGTGCTCACTGTTAAGGTAAGAGACTGTTTAGGTCACAGATGTACCAGCTTCACATGCATTATCTTCTCAGACCTTCGTTTCCCCAAGTAGGTCCCTTCTTTTGCATTAAAGCTCGACGCACGGTTGATAAACGACCTTATCCCTTTATTCATTATTCTTTATACTCTTACAACGCAACGACCCAATGATATTCGAGTCTTTCTTGCGAAGAGGTCAGCCAATTTCTTAGTCGCATCATTCACCATCCATTCCCAGTCGATCATCCTTCGCCTCCCGTCTTCGATAATAAACAGCGATAGACCAACACACTCCGCCCAAAATTGATCTAACGTTGAGTGTGCAGATGCAAAAAAAATCTGCTGCTGTGCTTACCATGCAGTCCACGCCCGGCAACTGCGTATTGCACAGTCTTCTTTTCTTGAAACGGCCAGCTGATGAGGTCAACGGAGTGTCTGCACAAGGAAGACCCTAAACGACCTCATTGGTTGAAATTCCGGCGAACTCATCTTCTTCGGCAACGTAGCACCTACTATCTTCTTCGGCAACGTAGCATCTACTCTAGGAAAATTCATGATCTACAATAAAAACTGTGAACATAGAACAGGATACCTTACCACACCCTGATCCCAAGATTAGCGTCGCAAACCAGGAAATCTAGGCAGGTGTGCCGGATGACGATAAGATAACCCAGATCAGAATGCCAATTCAAGGTAGAACATGAGCTACCGCGTTATATTAGGTCATTTCATAAGTCCTTGCCGTTTTTTTCGTCGTCCTTCTGTAAGTTTAATTGGAAAGCTCTGATAAAGAGCTGTATACCGTTCGATAGAGAATTGTTTGTAGTTTTAGAATATATATATTTTTTGATGAATACTTAGAATGTGGCTAATTTTTCACCAGTGAAATGGGAAATGAAATTTCGCAAAAGTAGCCCTTTGCGGCATGGAACTTTCTCTAGAAAAAGCGAAACATTTTGCAGCTATTGGCACACCATTTGAAAGAGCAAATTCTCTCCTACAAATGACACATTAAGTTTTTTTTATTACTTTTGGTTTTTGACAACTTTAAGGCCCTCAAGTCGAGTGACCCAAAAGTCGTTAATTATTTTTGGACTCAACGCTAGTTCTTCGTGTGAAGACTTTTGCAACTTTTCCTCTGTATCTTGTGCCAGAATTTCTTGCTCTATCAGAAGATGTGTTTAGTTCTTCACGTCGCTGAATTTTAAACAAAATTTAGCAACGACGACTACCACTTGGACGCAGCATCACTAGTCTTTTTGTTGGGAGAGTTTTGCCAAACGACATACAGTAGTTCGCGAAAAGATATGTCACCTTGCATTTTTGGGTGCAGATCGGTGAAACCAAAAGGAATTTTATTTCAGTTGACAGTTTTATTAACTATTATTGAAAATACACTAATCTGTGCCCTTGTTGGAAATTCTACATTTTTTTAAACAAATTTTGAACTCATTTTCATATGCTTTTTTAAACGAATGTATCTTAGGAATCACTGAGCTTCTGCTTGTCTTGTAGTGATATTCTGATAGAGCATGATTAGCTTGTTCTTATAAGCTATGAATTTTAGTTTCAAGACATTAAAAACCCATAGAATTTTTTGTGTGAATTTTTTCATGGTCAAAAAATGGTGAAATCATGGGACAATCTTTCATATAAAATTTCATATATCAGTAACCAGCAAATGAAATACCATCAAATTAGGACATGTGATAGCATAAGACTTTCTCTTTCCCATGCATATCTAACTTTGGAGGATAGCCGTCTGATTACAGAGAAAATAGCTAATAAAATTGCATTTACACAAGCGGCCGTTTTGCGAATACCCGGAGGTCATTCGACTCCAGATTTCTCTAGCGCGTAGGAGACTTATTGCTTGTTAGGTACCTAACAGGTAGCAGAATAGTTCCCGCTATTGTTCAGAAAATCATCTGTTGTTGTATGCATCACTATCCCGCCACCGTACGCTGCGCGGGTTTGTGCCCCATTTTCTCTCGATCCAACTAGAAGACGATTTTCTGAATAATAGCGGGAATTATCTCGCCACCTGTTAAGTACCTAACAAGCAATAAGTCTACTATGCACTAGAGGAATATGGAGTCGAATGCCCTCCGGGTGTTGGTAAAACTGCCGCTTGTGTAAATGCAATTTCATTAGCTATTTTCTCTGTACTCAGACGGCTATTCTCCAAAGTTAGATATGGATGGGAAAGAGAAAGTCTTATGCTATCACATATCCTGATTTGATGGTATTTCATTTGCTGGTTACTGATATATGTAATTTTATATAAAAGATTGTCCCATGATTTCACCAATTTTTGACCATGAAAAAATTCACACAAAAAATTCTATGGTTTATTAATGACTTGAAACTAAAATTCATAGCTTATAAGAACAAGCTAATCATGCTCTATCAGAATATCACTACAAGAAAAGCAGAAGCTCAGTGGTTCCTAGGATACATCCGTTTAAAAATGCATATGAAAATAGGTTTGAAATTTTTAAAAAAAAATCTAGAATTTCTAACAAAGGCACAGGTTAGTGTATTTTCAATAATAGTTGATAAAACTGTCAACTGGAATGAAATTCCTTTTGGTTTCACCGATCTGTACCCGAAAATGCAAGGTGACATATCTTTTCGCGAACTACTGTATACCATTTTATAGAGGAAGACTTGCACTATAAGATAGCACATTAGAAGTTTTTATACATATCGAATTGCATACCTTTTTAGCTCGTTGAAAGTGGCGATAAACGAGCCCTCTCGGCGGCCCTACGCAAGAGCTCGGCCAACGTTACCGCCGCGCGATTGACCTACGTAACGGCGCGGCAGTTGCGCTCAACGCGCGGCGGTCGTGTGCTGATGCCGAGCTGCTCGGCATCAGACCGCCGGGAGGGCTCGTTTATCGCCACATTCAACAAGCTAAAAACGTATGGAATTCGATATGTGTAGAAAAGTCTGATGTGCTGTATTATAGTGCAAGTCTTTCTCATTCAAATGGTATATGCTGTTTATCAAAACTATCCCAACAAAAAGAATAATGATGCTGCGTCCAAGGGGTCGTTTTAGTCGTTGTTACTAAATTTTGTTTTAAATTCAGCGACGTGAAAAACTAAACACATCTTCTGATAGAGCAAGAAATTCTGACTTAAGACATATAGAAAGAGTTGCAAAAACTTTCACACAAAGATCTAGCGTTAAGTCCAAAAATAATTAACGACTTTTGGGTCACTCGACTCAAGGACCTTAAAGTTAACAAAAACAAAATGCAATAAAAAAAAACGCAATACAACGCGTTGTAGAAGAGGTTTTTCTCTTTCAAATGGTGTGCAGATAGTTGCAAAAAGTTCCGCTTTTTCTAGAGAAAACTCCATGCCGCAAAGGGCTATTTTTGCGAAATTTCATTTCCCCTTTCACTGGTTAAAAATTCGCCACATTCTAAGTCTTCATCAAAAACATACATATTTTAAAACTACAAACAATTCTCTATCGAACGGTGTAAAGCTCTTAATCAGAGATTTCCAATTAAACTTACAGAAGGACGATGAAAAAAACGGCAAGGACTTATGAAATGACCTAATATACAGGCATTTCTCCTTCCGGGTGACCTTTGGATCGCGCGCGAGTATTCAAAATGCCTCCAGCGTCTTCAGGGGAAGTTGCGCGAGCGCTGCGGAATCGCCCGGGCAACGGCACGACACCCAGTCAGCGACGCCCGGCGGGACAACTGACACAGACGCGTCTGCTACCACGTGTCTGATACTGAATAGTGTCAGTTGCGCAAACCATCGCTGAGCGAAATCGATGGCATAACAATGGCCTCAAACATTGACGGTGAAATTGTCGCGGCCATGACTTTACCGTGCCATTCATGACATGACTTTCCTTTTCGTGAGTGATAGCAACTTCTGGAGTTTTCTAAAGAGCTCCAGTCGACCATACTCGCAGCATCAGAGGGTTCTCCCAAGTCCTTTCCCCACTCAGTATTATAGTCGTGTATGACGTTGTGATGTTGATTGATTCACCTCACAAAATGGGTTGAATTCAGCAACATCACAACGCCATACACTACTCATACGGGTTTTGTACTCTGACCTTCCATTAATTCTGCAGCCACAGTGTCTTGCTCTATCTTTGCTATCAATTCAGTCCACACCAAACATTCTGCTTGAAAAGGTATATCCATTCAATCTTCCAGGCAGAAGATGCTGACCTCGGCAACAGCAGCGTCGTCAACTATTCACTGGATCCGCTATCGATGCACTCGAAGTACTTCACTGTGAGTCCAACGGGAGAGATCAGCACCAAGCAGAGCATGACGCAGTTGCTGCAAAAGAGTCGCATCAGCTCCTTTGAAATACGGGTAATTTCAATCGCTCAATCATTTCTTTACATTTTTCTTTAGCATATCTACACAGTGTCGAGCAGATCCGTATCAAACCCTTGACCGTTGCTGACATTTTAGTCATACAGATGCTGCAATTCTTCAGGTCACCGCTTGCGACTCACCAATCGCCGGTCAGCAGCTGTGCTCCAAGGCCGATATCGTCATCAATGTTATCACCGAAGCTCATCGTTTCCGAATGATCACCACTGGTTTGAATCCGCAACAGCTCAGAGCGCACGAGAAGGTTGGTGTCAGGAAGAGTTACAGTAATATTACAGTAAGAGACGATGTCAACAGAATGAAAGGAGAAGGAATTGAAGTAGACATTAATGAAAGACATTCTTCGTCTTTTTCCTTTCCTCACGTAGTCAATACATCTTTCGAGTCAACCACCGGTTGACTTTGCTAATGAAATAGAAACGAGATATTGAATTGAAAAAGATGCGAAGAGCTAACCCTTACAATTAGGTTCGACGATTTCCTCCTTAATTAGGGTAGAATAGCGTCGTGAAAGGGGTGATTTCAGGTAGTAAAGCCGAACCTGGGTAAGTAGAAACACAGCTGAAATTGGTACTTTAAAATTTAAAATTCGAATATCCATCATTTAATAATTATTTTATTTCTAATGTTTTTTCTCTCTATGAGACACCGGCTTCAGGACATGATCAAAACAGTACGACAATTCACGAACAAGTGCACTCTGCTCAGCATTGAAAGCATGATCGAGCAGTCGTCGGCTGACAATCAGGTAACAAAATGGCTTGGTTACCTACATGCCCTCGTAGTACAAGCGTTTTTAATAACTAGCCGATTTCCACTTTCAGATCAGAACTGACGTCTATTGGTATGCAGTTGATCCAAGTACGAAGAAAATCTGCAAGCGACCGGAGTACGGGTACGGAGCACATCTTGCCTATTTGTTCATCATTAGCAGCATTCACCCCACTCACAAAACTTTTAATAACTCTATTGACCCATGCTGACAGCCACAACTTTTTTGTTGGTTGTGAACAGAATAAATTCTCCCCATTAATCGATGGATTCAAACCTTCACTTTAGGAAGTTATTCGAAAGCGCGTCCGTGGAAATGGTGGCCGGAAAGGTGCAGCCGTGGTTCCGACTTGAGAACATTGTAGAAGACGTGGAGGAAGACGGTGGAGCCTCGTCAGGAATATTGCCGAACAACTGGAGATCTGCCAGTATAAGTAAGTGCAGACGACGTTCAGCGGCGGCCAAAAATCAATTATTTCAAAAATGACTTTCGGTTGATCAGAGCTAGAAAAAGCGTTGGTCAAGGAATTTATGAACTGTAACGTTTTTAAATGCTCATGTTCTAACTAATTTCCTCTGAGGGGTTTGTCTGTCACTGGGACAACTGGCACTGTCGAAAACGGGTGAAGGGTCCTAACCCTAAGTGCGGGCTGCGCGCCTACCTAAGATGTTGCCTGCCATGCGGGTGAGGCCCTAGCCCAGCACTAACTAGTTAAAGAACAAAGGGGGAAGGCTACGCTACCTACTGCGAAATACCTAACAAGGAGAGCCTTTCTGGATGTGCCAACGTTTCGTGATGCGACTTTTACAGGATGTAGGGTCCCTTGTAGGTACTCGAAAACCATACTTCATTTTTCCTCTAGGCAGCTCTGTGATGGGAAAAACGGCTGTCAAAAAAATGAAAGGCGAGCACATTACACAGACCGCGCGAGCTCATCAGGGACCGCCACATTGCCACAGCCGTGGCTACGTAGCGCAATGGTAACGATGCGGCCTCTCATGTGGAGATTGTGAGTTCGGTCCCGCAGTTTGCCAACTTTTTTGCACTCATCCGGTTGTTGTTATTATATGCATGCGTAATCGCTGGATACAATTTCAACCTGATTAATGCTTTTGTAAGTACATCGGACGTATTCCTGGGTTTGTATGAGTTACTTTCCTATGGATTGGAGCTGCACGTCATTAAAACGCCGTAGATACCGCAAGTGCACAAGAATACTCTAAAACTAATGTTAGATTCGTGATCAGCGACCCAAATAACCCCCGGATGCGAAGTTTGGGCGAAATGGGTGACCACGATTTCTCGAGCCTCGTGTCAGGTGTCGGTAGAGTTGCCCAAGGTTCAGTCTCAAATGAATTACTGGTGATATTTTGCCACCATTCAGACCCTAGCTGTCAGAAAATTTTCAGCATCCACTATCTTCGTTCCAGAAACTGCCTGAAAGTCTCGCCTAATCTGCTGATCACGAGTTTTATTTTCGTTTAATGCGCTCTGACTGGCGAGCGCTAGCTATGGTAAGGGTGGGTGAGTGAGGTGCGTGGGTCAAAATAACCGATTTGGACCAAACTTCGCATATGGGGGTTATTTGGGTCGCTGATTACGAATCTAACATTAGTTTCTAATTTGCGTCCGTTTAGGGTAAATTACGGTGGATATTGCCTACCAATACTAACGTTGCCATTTGCTAAAAATTTGTGCGTTTTAAGCTGCTCCAAACATGATTTTCTTCAACGTCCATGACAAAATCGCAAAATGAGCACGATTTGGGGTCAAAGCGATCGAAGCAAAACAAAGATGCACCAACAGGATCCAAACCCTTGAACTTCTGAGCAAGAGTTCATTGTGGAACCATTTTCGTGTAAACGACTCGTATAAACGCAGGAATATGTACTATTTACTTACAAAAAGCATTAATCACGTAGAAATGGCATCCAGTGATTACGTAAGCACATAATAACAACAGCTGAATGGGTGCAAAAATGGATTCGGGATCCGGGACCGAACTCACAATCTCCGCATGAGAGGCGGCATCGTTACCACTGCGCTACGTGACCACGGCTGTGGCGATGTGGCGGTCCCCGATGAGCTCGCGCGGTCTGTGTGCTCGCCTTACATTTTTTTGACAGCCGTTTTTCCCATCACAGAGCTGCCTAGAGGAAAAATGAAGTATGGTTTTCGAGTACCTACAAGGGACCCTACATCCTGTAAAAGTCGCATCACGAAACGTTGGCACATCCAGAAAGGCTCTCCTTGTAAGCACCTGCTGCGGTGCGTCCACCACTAGCACGCCCACCTACTGAGAATATGAAGAACAAAACATAAATAAGCAAGCATCAACACGACTTCCGTGTAGTATAGTTGAACACAAACACCATATTACACGCACCCTTTTACTTGGCTGCGTAAGTATAACAAATAATAAAACACAACACCCTACGAGTCGCCGATCGCCTTTGATGCGCACTACTCTTACCTAGGGTCAGAAGACTATGAAGACCTGGGCTCCCATACGTGCATCCTCAACGTATGTATGTTGGGTGTGTCCCACGCACGGTCCCCCAGGTACCTGCTCTGGCTGCGGGAGCCTCTTCCTCCATGACGACGACGACGTGCAGGACGCGGCTGCGAGCCACTCTTCTCTCCCAACGTAGACACTGGCGGACAAGCGGAAACTAGGGTACGACCGGCTGCTGACGACGACAGACGAAAAGTGATCCACCACTCGAGCACGCTGCTGTCGGTGCGTGCGACTGCAGAGCCGTTTCGTGCCGGGACCGTCGGCTGCGTGATCTACTGACCCCCTTTAATCGTGGGAACCACGACAGGCACAGTTTATGCGACAGTTCATGTAATAATTTTGCCATTATTATATTTCATGAGCAGAACAGCAGAACCAGTCCTACCACGTTTATTGGTGGTGTACTTTGGGTAAATCGACGGTATTTCATAACCAGCCATTCAGCGGCCTGCAGACCGCCAAATGAAGTAATGAATAGTAGGAAAAATATAGAAACCATTTATAATAACAAATAAAACGAAGAAGGAAAAGCATGCAGCAAAAGACGGCGAGTAAATGATGAAATACGTCACTGGGAGTACGGTAACTGGCAATCTCGGCGGGAGCCTAGAGTTGACAAACAGACATCGTGGTTTCGCCTATTTATTAGAAGGATATTATTTTTTTGGTTTCCAATAGGACTCGAACCTCTTTTCCTCCATAAGGAAAAGATTTCTTAGAAACTGCAGACTGAGAAAGGACGAAGACATACTCTTGACTACTGGAGAATGTTTGAAAAACGTGCGGCTGTGCGTCTGAAGTGTTGAATTTTAGTTTATTTCCAAAAATCGTGAATTATTCTTGAAGTATTCCATGTCTGATCAGATGACTAGCACAAGTTTTCGGGGCGATTCAGCCACTTCTGATGAGAAAACATCAAAAACCTATATTAGTCGATTTTGGCTGCTCATTAATTTTGCTTATCTCGCATTTCTGAGGATTAAGATTACCAAGAAATGGCCGTTTCAGTGCTGGTTGGTCTAGCAGTACTTATAGCGATAGGCGCCGTTGTCGGAATCTGCACCGTCTGCGTTTTCTGGAGCCGTTACAAGGTAAGTGTTGCTTGACCATATTTCACCATTTCACTGTGATTAATTTTTAATTTTGATTTTATTAATTTTTGTTTTGATGATTTCTTTGTTTCAATAATAAACTTCCAGACCTCTCAACATAGTGTGCACTCGTTCAATCCTCATGGATACCCACAGAAGTTGGGCACTGTGTACCTTCCAAATCCACCACATGATCCACGATTCGATAAGATTTACGAAACACAGGTGAGCACACATGTGACAGGTGCGGAAAACCAATGACAAATATCACCTATCGATAGAAAAGGTAACATTCGCAAAACAGTAGAAAACACCGAAAAACTTTAAGGTGACGTAACCACATGAATCCTACCAAATTGGGTGAAAAAAGCATAATGAAGATGAAATGCTCCTGCTCTTATATTCAAATAAAATGTAAGAGAGCTACAGGAGCAGTAAAAGACTTTTCACTCGAGATTTCCTTCTTCATTTAAATAATTAAATCCACGGCTCACCGGCGCCATACTCTATATTTCCTTGGGATCAGATCTGAAGAGCATTTTTAGTTATATGGTTGATCAAAGATAAAACGATCTGCTCCAACATTCATGGAATAAGATTTGACACATGTATTCGAAATATTATCAACAGAATCATTATCAAACACTACTATTATCACCATTATCATTGCTGTCATTATCATTACTCAAGTGCAATAGTCACATGTTATATGAGTGTCTTCTTCTCTTTGGATTCTGTTAACTGTATAATCATGAATGAAGATAAAGATAAGATAAAGATAAAATATTTCAGTATCCAATGTTAAGCCTCCTTCAGATGCTTGAAATGCCTATCTCCGACGAGGACACAACAATGAAGAGTAGCACACTCGGTGGTGGACGTATTAATATTGGTTATGGTAACTATGGAAGGCAAGGAAGGTACGCATTGACTCTACTACTCATTAATTTTAGTAATTATTTCATTGACTCATGAAAAAAAATCAAGAAACCCAAACGGGGTTCTCATTCTCACGAAAGCCTTCAATGAGCGCACACTATATTTGTGTTAAGCTTTAAAGTCGGAGAAATTTTCTCATTGGATACAAGAAAGTTTCATGTGGCATAGTCATAATTTACAGATGAGGAAAAGCAGGACCAGAAAACGTGCAACTAACCGTGTTAAGGCAGAAAAGTAGAACTCGACAAATAAAACAGCAAGAGGGTCATGACTAGTACATATGAAGTAACGTCAAGAGAAAGATGAAATAGGGTGATAATCCTAATGTCAATTCACAACTAATCGATACTAGCAGAGATTTTCACTTTCTCATTTTCTTATCTCCAAGCTGCAGTTTATCTATTCAAAATATCGGTAACGTAACTGGCACCAATAGAGCAGAAATGGAAAAAACCTGCATGGATAAAAGAAGGCTTAGTGCAATAGTAAAGGCTCTTGATGAAGACAAGAGTGCTTGGTTCCATCCCAGGCATCTCAACGAAAATAACGGGCAGGTAAAGGAGGGCAACAGTAATGTAATTTTGGGATTTGTTGAGAAAACCTGCATTTTGCATTACGATCTGCAATTTTCTCCATTTGTCAAAGTTTGCTCCCTTTCCAGAGTTGTTCCTTTTTGACAATACTGGACCATAGAGTTAGATTCTATCTGTCGGTGGATAGGGTTCAGTGTCGTTGGGGTCTCGACCAGAAAAATGTCTGCCACGCGTTTTATGGAGAATAAAGATAGAGTTCGGTCTTGACCGTCGACACCAAATATTGCACACCAATCGCCACAGTTTATTGTAGCACCTCGAACTTGGGTAATTAAACCGATAATGCAAAGTATAAAACTACACGATTAATGGGAGAGAGTAAATAACAGCTTCCCGAATAAGTGAGATACGGATTAAGTGAGATACGAATAAAGGAGGTACGAATAAATGATATAACATTACTGGGAATGAAAGAAACATCTAAAAATATAACTGCTAACCAAATAGTAGATGAGCGACTTACGAAAATCTAACACGAGTAATCAATAAAACACCACAATTCTTCAAGGGTTAAAGGAGGAAATCGTTAAGCGAAATAAAACTAACCTAGCGCTCCCTGATGAAGGTCAATACTTGCAACTATATACATAAATCGAACTGAGCACTTAATTGCGCTCCCTGACTCCTGTGCTCCCTCGGCCCTCACCTGCAAGATAGAGAAAACGAGATAAGATACTATTCGTTAGAACCAAAAGGAAGGTGAATTACTAAAAAAACCATATCCAAGATTAGGTTACCCTGGTAAGAACCTAAGAGTAGTTAAGAAATCACAAAGAAACATAACAGCAGTGAAAATAAGCACTAACAGACGAGCTCGCGGTTCCGACGGTCGAAGATGATGAAATAACCGACCGCTTCTCGGCGCTGAGTCGACGCGCTCCCCTTCGGCCACGGTATAGTTCGCCTCAGGACCCACGTCGCCCTGTGCTGCCTTGGAGTATGTCGGAGCGCGTTTTCCACTGATATTGAGTGCTAATAAAGGGAAGTTGGCTTGCCAACATTCAGTGATAGAGGAGACTTTTGATATGAGAATGACCTTCTTAATGAAACCCTCACTCCTGCAGTGTCCTGATTTTGTGCATCAATAAATGTGCCCATCTCTTAGTATGTAAAAATACGTTCAGTGGTGTGCTAGAAAAACTTCGCAGTGTTCTCGCTCTAGAGTCATAAGTGTCTTCCAGGGCTCGTTTAAACGCCTCGTGGCAAAAATGCAAAATTAAAGCGCAATAAATAATTAACGTCATTGATCCAATTTGCTCCTTTGCGTTAGCGGCGCAGTCCGGCGGCGCCGCGTGTATGCCAAAAAATTCGGCATAGTCACATAGGGAATAAATTAAACGAAAGGTGAATTTCGTCAAAATGTCATTAATAAGGAATAGCAGCATTCTAAAAAAACCGAACGACCTGTAAGTTTGCCTATATGAGGCGCCCCCGGAATACGCCACTAATGCAAAGAAGCAAATTCGATCAAGAACGTTAATTATTGATTGCGCTAAAATTTCGCATTTTCGCAGTGTGGCGTCTAAACGATCCCTTAGGGCTTGTTCAGACGACGCGCGTCGAAAATACAAAATCGAAGCTCAATCGATAATTAACGTCATTGATCGAATTTGCTCCTTTGCGTTAGTGGCGCAGTCCGGTTGCGCCTCATATAGGCAAAAAAAATTAGGCATATAATCACATAGGAAAGAAATTGAACGAAAAAAGTGAATTTTGTCAAAATTTCCATTAATAAGGAATAACAGCCTTCTAAAAAACCCGAGCGACCAGTAAGTTTGCCTATATGAGGCGCAACCGGACTGCGCCACTAATGCAAAAGAGCAAATTCGATCAAGGGCGTTAATTATCGATTGAGCTTCGATTTTGCATTTTCGACGCGCGTCGTCTGAACAAGCCCTTAAACAATGTCTGAAAACATTTCTTGGATTCTCCATAAGCGTGAAGAAGCGCACGCTTCCACGGTGTTCCTCAGTTCATTTCGTGCTTTCAGCATCGCCTACGAAGGTGACTTCAGCATCGAAGAGAACATGTACGCTCTCAACGTGCCCGGAAGGATGGATCCAGTGACGAAGTACGTGGAGAGAAATTCGTACATTTGTAAATACAACGAGAGACATAGTTCCTTTCAGAGTAATGAGTGTCTATCAAACCAGAATAATAAAAAAAAATTGGCTGTAAATCAGTGTCGAAAACAATAGTTTTCAGTCAAACTGCACTGCCCACAAATCTACCGAAGAGTAGGTTGCAGCACAGAGAGAGACAACTTTAAGTTCGTCGGTTGAGTTACAGACGAGTAACCTATCTCCTACTCTTTATCTACAGGTCTAACAACGACTCTTTGGTTATCCACCGCGTCTGACAGAAAACTCTGCTTCTTCACCATTTCCCTAGTACTAATAGTTTCCGACGTATTCAGTTGACTTACCACTAATGTTTTATTTTAACAACCGTGCTACCAATCGTCTCCATTTTAGAAGGATACAAAACCTCGTGATTCCGACGCCCGACTATCCGTCAGCACGACGCTCATCGTCTCAACACAACAAGAGCCTTTTATAGCCTCGAGTTCAATCCTCACCTCTGATGAATTTTGGGCAGCGTCGCTCACCGCTCCCATATTGTCAACAATATTGCTGGTGTTTGTAATTCTTGTTGATGTTACGTAGTGTCTTTAAGAGTCCATTCCAGTGCTCCTCTAGATCTTCTGTGCAAATTCGAATCAAACGAAAACAGAAATAAGATTGGGCAGGTCCATGTGTTCACCGTGTTCTCGACGAAAGATGCTCAATTATTGTCTTTCACTCGTTTTCGTTATTCCATAACACTGAAACTGGCTCAGCCAGCGGTTTCGTTCTTCTGTAGAGCGAAAAGTAAGTATGATATACTTTGACCCCAATTGTTTTTGTTTTGCCTATTGCATTAATTTATTATAAATGATTCGTTATCTTTTTCTGGTGCAACTTTAGATACGCTTGTCGTTCATGTTTTATAAATGAAGCCAGCCATTCAGCGGCCTGCATGCTGCCAAATGAACTAATGAGTAGTAGGAAACATACATAAAACGTTTATAATAACAAATAAAACAAAGAACAAAAAGCATGCAGGAAGAGATCGCGAGGAACAGATGAAATAGTCACTAGGAGTACGGTAAACGGGCAATCGCGGCGGGACCCTAGAGTTGACGAACAGGGATCGTTGTTTCGTTTATTTATCAGTAGGGTGTCGGGAAGTTACCAATGAATTGTCCTGAAGCATGCAACTATCCGTGTTCCAGTTTAAAAAGCTCCACCGTATGTTCACTTATAAATGAGATATTGTCCAGTGATTGCCAGGCGTCCTACACATTCCTAAAAACAGTTTCAAACTCAGAGGTCTCACAACCAGTACCTCAGGATATACCACGAGTATTCAACTTGGCCTACTGAATACCTTTTAAAAGTTTGCAAAATATCGTTAGGGCGGTACACTGGTAAAATCAGTCACACGGGAAGTTTCCGATACCCGAAATCCAAGGCTTGTTAGATTTTCTCGTCATCATCATCACAAAGGAGCTTTGCTCCGCCAAGCTACCAGTCATCGTCTGTCATCATTCGTGTTCTGGAGTTCCACGAATTCATTTAAAGTAATATAATTATTAATACATTTCGATACAAAAATTACCGAATGTCAATGTGTTTTGGAAGTCGTTCACAAACACCGGGCAAAATGAGCTTCGATAAGTAAACATATAAAAGGCTCGAGGAGAGGTTCGTATTTGCTTTCGAAGCAGTTGCATCGCTCCACCGGTCGACCACCCAGCAACAAACGTGAAGGATGCGGTTTTTCCAGAAGGACAAGCGGAAGCTGGAGAATTTGAAGAAGGATATCGATATTGTAAGTTTGTATTTTCGTAAAAATATAGGAACGCCCCGCTAGTAGAACAGCAGTTGTTCATTTCGCGGTAGTGGATCAACCGCAATCGTCTTTTCGATGTATATATGGCGGAAATGCTCGACAAATGCGAAAAAATGCGAATGGAAAGAGAATAAATGTTGAATTGAGACGATTCGATCCCTCTCTGGAGTCATGCGGTGCAACTGACAAAGGAAAACAGTGCAAAGGTCGTAGGTGACCGCACAGGAAACAAATAACAGCTAAAATGAGCGTGCTTGATAGCCGTCAAAGACTTGAAAACGATGAATGAATGCTTATCAATATCTAAATAGCTCCTCACTCGAGTTTGTGGTGCGGTCGGATCTTCAGTGTCTGCAGATCAGGGGTCGCGGCACTTCAGGTAATATGACACTGCCAAGTTCGCCTAGAGCGAACCTACGAGGTCACACTGTTAAATGACCCAGAAAGCTCGAAGGTCAGAGCACCGGCAGCAAAAATTGTTCACTCATGGTGGAGTTTACGCTCTCACCACCGTACTCACGGCAATGGACGTGAGAAATGAACCGTGATAGTAAACATCAGCCTCTGATACCACAAGGTATGAATGGCTGCTATGTTAGTCGACGCTCAAGGCCCCTTTATACTTTGCTGCGCTGCTGCCGCAGTAAAGATAAAACATAGGGCAAGGAGGCTACGCAGTAGCGGAGTAGCGGCAGCGCTGCTGCCACTTCCTTGGTTTTACTGCGACAGCCTTGCCGCAACGCTGCCGCAGCAGGGAATGCCTGGGTTATTCCCTGTTGCGGCAGCAAAATCCGTCTCAACGGATTTACAGATTTTGATCAAAATATCAACGGATTTTGATCAAAACAGTTTAAGCTGGAATTTCGCTTACCAAAGTTATCAGAGAATAGCTCTGAGTGCCCCAGCTATGTGTATTTCGGTCGGGAAGTCAACATGACCAATCACTTGAGCCCAGAGCTCGGCAGGAGGAAACGAGCAGTTTCGGGCGTATTCAAGAGTGTTGAAGAAGTAACGCCCAGGAAGACGAAGAATGCTCGACTCCGCGCCCATCTCCTCGACTCTACGGTCCTCACTGCGTTGACGTACGCTTCAGAATTCTGGGCGTTCCACAAGCAGGGTGAACATGCGATTTGCGTCGCACAATGAAGTGTAGAGAGGAAGATGCTCAGAGTGACTCGCTTCATCCAGGCGAGGGACGGCATACGGAGCTCCGAGCTACGTCGACAGTCGAAGATGAGAGACGCAGTCGAATGGGTCAAGTTGTTGTAGATCAGGTGGGGCGGACACGTAATGCGATTTCGTAACGAGCCCGTTGGACGAGAGCCCTTACTGACTGGATTACACGGAACGTCAGAAGAACAACACGTCGCACACCTTTGCGCTGGCGGGACTTCTTCGTCAAATCCCTGGACGATCTATTCGATGCTCTTCGTGTTCCTCGAGCGAGCAAGACCATTGATCTACCATGGCATGCGACAGGGACGAATGGAGACGTTACTGGCGCCCGCTCGAGCAAATCGATGATCCACGAGACCAGGCCCCTGCGATAAGTAGTATTAGGCTTTTCTCGTAGGGGCACCGTGTATGGACTGTATTTATGTTTTCTAGGTTTGGTTCGAACTTTTCTTCGAGCGCTCCGTCGATAAGGGAGTGCAGAAACAATATTGTCACCTCTTGTCGCACTGTTTACTGGAGTAGTTACCTTCAGCAGATGAGGCCCCTTCTCGAAAACATGACCGAGACTATGGGTCACCTCGTCGACCGGCATTGTGTTTGATATCCCTTTGCCGTGTATGGCTGGGCCGAACACTGTTCGCGCAATTCGTAGGCCTGAAGGCAATGTCGCGGTGTCGATCGCGTTAACGAGGTCGTAATAGTTATCGAGACCAACTAGTATTTGCGGGTTCTGGTATTCACCGCGCACCTTTTGGTTAGAAATACAAATGTCCTTTTCTTGAAGGAATTCTTTGTCCTGCTCGTCTAGTTGGACTGACGAGAAACCGTTCAGCAAATTTGGTTTCGTTTGCACGGTCAGATTCAGTTCTTTACCGTATGCTGTGCTTATCACTAGCGATACAGTGCTAGTTCGGAACTTTTCAGTATGTCCACCAATGCCAGACATTGTGCAGAGTTCTGTATTCTGCTTTTTAAGCCCGAAGTCGGTTGCAGTCTGCTCCTTAATAATTGTTTTTTGAGCTCCTGTGTCGAAAAAGAATAAAATCTTTCCGTATTGTCTGGTTTTATAGTTCCAAACATTGCCTTCAGCGGTCATGAGCACTATTTGCTCTTTGCTGCGTTTCAATTGTAGTTGGGCTTTCGCATCAGATGTATCGCAACTATATCCATTTGTGTGCGAATTTGCATGCTGTTGTCTTTTTTGCACCTTATTCGAGTAGTTTCTCAGTGCGTACTGGTTTTGACCACTTCTACGAGATTCAGTCGAAGTGCGTCTGTAGTTTCCCTGATTTCGGAATTGATCAGGCGCTGCGGGCCTATTTTCTCGGCGTGGAAATGGTTTTGAGGATTTGGTTTTCTCATTTCCAAAGCATAAACTGAGGTCGTGTAGTTGCCCACATTTTGGACAGTTCGATTCACGGCACTCATGACTAGCATGTTGGTAGGAGAAGCATTTCCAACACTTTCTTGCGCATTTCACCAGTGATCTTCTTGTTTTGATATCCGACACTGTCCTACAGTGGATCGACGTATGGTTTGGAAGATCACAGAATTGGCAGGTAACCGTTTCTGTATGGCAAAAGTTATGATAACGCTCACTGGGTTGGCTGTCGTACAGAGTATGTCCTCTGAGGCGTGTTTCCATAAATCTCTTTACATTGATTTCTTTTTCGAGGTGGTCCATAATTTCCTCGATTTTGATATCGTCGTCTTGGATAGTGACGAGGACGTTTTTCACGATATTGTACGGAAACTTCTGCAGAATATTTTCCGTCCACATGGCATCTTTTACTTGGCGGATGTCTTGCCCTGAAGACACCATGAGGTTTATTAGCATTCTGATATTATCAAATGTGTCTGTACAACTCTCTGCACTGCTTCTCGCAGGAGGTAAATCAATGAGTTTCTGTGCAATCCTTGCACGGATGTTCGGCTTGTTGCCATATTTCTTTTTGAGCGATTCGACCATCCATGAATAGTTCTCGGGGATCATTTGGATACCCTTTATGGTAATCTCTGCTCTGCCTTTGAGGCAGTCTTTCAGTAGCAACATTTTTTCTATTATGCTCAGAGTTCTGTTTTTATGCACCATTGTGTCATAAATAGCCCAAAATTCTGGGAACTCCTCCTCGTCTCCGTGAAAACGTGGTAGTTTCAGACATTCTGGCTTCAATGACCGACAATTTTGGCTCGCTAGATCGTGCATGTTTACTGTTTCGTTCGCTGGCTCGTGTTCTTCTATAACGATGTCGCCGAGTTGTGGTCTAAGATTTTGACCACTTATGGAGGCACTCGACGTGCTTTCGCTGTCCAACTGTGCCTTCCCTAGCTTGCGGGCTAGTTTGTTGAACTGATTTTTTGCTTCGGTTATCCTTGTCCCGAGCATAAGGATCATTTCATTGGCGTCAGCGATGCTTTCGCTGAATTTCGCCTCATTTTCAATTTCCTCGATTTCCAATGTGAGATCTTTTTTGTTTGATTTCGACTTTGACTCACCAAATTCTTTCTGAAGCTTGTCCACCAAGTTCTGCAGTGCATTTCTGCTCTGCTTTATGGTTTCGATACTACCTGAGAGCAGGTTCATTATGCTGTGGAATTCTTCGAACCTCTCTTCATCTGTGCCTGAAACTAGCAGTTCACCCGTATAGGTTTCGAACTTTCTCAGTACAGTTTGAAGAGTTTTTGAGCTGAGCTCAATAGGCCTTTTGTAGAAGATCATTGACATAGTGCTTTCGGTAGCCCTTTTTATTCAAGGAGTATAGTGTTCAGAATGGAACCCGGACCTTCAACAGAGTTAACGTATTGAAGCGGGATATAGATCTACAAGGAAATTCTTTGGTTTGGTGGCTCAAGTTCAGTGAACGAGTCTGAATCAGCAACTTTGGCCGATGCACCAAAATGTACCCTTTATAAGGGGTACGGCTCGCTTATTTGACAGTTAGTGTTGAACGTATTTATTCTCGACCTTTGTCAGTGCTTGGTAGAAGCAGCAGCAGCAGCCCCGATCATTCGTGGCCCTGCTATTTATGCAGGGTGAGTGATACAGGAACTCGAACTCGCGAGTATCATTCGCTAGTTCTCGTTTGAACTCACGCGAATGATATCCACAGATTTTCCTCTTTCTTATCGTGCAAAACATACAACAGAGGTCGCGCAGAGCGAGACACCACGTGATCACAGGTGAATGTTATCAGGGGTGATTACAAGTCTGAAATCCGTTTTCAGCTTGTTTGCGAAAACCACCCATATCGTCATCTAAGTACTAAGTAGCTTTTTGACTAACGTCAGTTCAATGGACCGCCGTAAAGGGGCGCAGCTATTGCGGAAGTGAAACTCCCTTTTTTACTGCTTCACACTGGTTTATTATCGTAGTAGAGTCTGAGGAGACCCTCAACATCTGAACACCGTAACTTTATAGTTTATTCAGGAAGGCACTGTGCAACCCGAGCTCTTGACTACTCACACGCTTTGCAGTGGAATGAGAGTGGGGACAACCGCGCTCTCATACTACTGAAGCTGAGATGATCATTTTTGCGAGCAACTGCAGGGAGCGTGGTAGTCACCACTAGACCGCAGCACTTTCGGCAATGACAAAGAAAATGAACTTGGTAGTAATTTCGGGACCTCTTCCAACTTTGTGGCGGATTGCTGTGCCCTCGGCAGTTGCTCACAGGAGTGAACTGAGCTGTACAACGGCACTATTCAGACAATCTGATGTTTATACAACAGAAAAACATTTTGAGAACTCTTTCAATTTCTCTACAGTAGATGTGCCACAGCGTACAATGAACATAAAATCCACTTTTAGGATGATCACAAAATTCGATATCACAAGGTCTGAATGGCTGCTATTTTAGTCGACACTTAAGGTCTTCTCAGACTTTGCTGTGTTACGGCAGCGCATGCACTAACCAGCCCTTTGACCAACGAGGGTCCAGTCGACGGCGCTAAAGGCGCGCAGCTATTGCGGAAATACGCGCACTACCTTTTTCACTGCTCTACTTTGCTTTACCGCCACAGTAGAGTGTGAGGGGGCTCTTGCTGTTCTACATTGGTTTACTGCCGCAGTTGAATCTGATGGGGGCGCTAACATCTAAACAGGATAACTATAGTTTATTAGTGAAACGTTTTTACAGCACGGATTGCCACCACCACGGAGCTCCTCACCTAGCCTGACTCCTCACAATGCACACTATTTCGTCGCCAAATGGGCAGGGAGGCAGAGAGAAGCGAAATAGTCTGCGTCTTGCGTAGAGTGCGTGGCGGCCAGAGAGTCAGAATCGCAGAGTCAGACCTATTTTAGGATGATCACAAAATTCCACTGGAGGAGCTCCTATTCCGTCTCAAGACGGATAAAGATTCTGTAGGTGGTAATGCTTTTGAAACGTCGTGTGATAAGAAAGTCTTGATCAGCATTGTTTAAAAGCTTCAGAACTTTAGCTCTGATGTATCCACCTGGTAATATGTGGTACATCTTAGTTGATATTGATATTTATTACGTTAAGACACGCGTCCGAAACAGAAGAAGGTGCTAGGACTCGACGCCGACACGCGCCCGCCCCTGCGTCGCTCGCCCCACCCCCACCCCCCCCCCCTACCCCACCCCCCTCCCTACCCCCCCCCATCGATCCATATCATAGACGCATGCCAATGGCGTGCCAATAACGACTATTGATGGGGGGTAGGGGGGGGGGGTGGTCGAGGGGCCACGCTATTGGCCGGCCGGCAGCAGCGGCGGGCGCGTGTCGACGTCGAGTCCTAGCACCCAGAAGAATACAAAAAATGCGATACAAGTAACACGATACAAGTATTACAGTGCTCAAGAAGTCTCAGTTCCACAAAGCGTTTGAAGGAACGAAAAGAACACGGTACAAGAGGAATGTCATTCCTAAGAACAAGATAGTTAGAGCACGCTCTACATGTGAAATAATTCAATAAGAGTGTTGACTTAGGCTTTCCATACGAAATTTTTTTCGAGACTACCACAAGTTCTTGATGGGCGCGATGAAAAGAACTTCGAAATGTCAGTGTCGATGATCCCCGTGAGCATTTTGAGTACAACACATACATCCATAACCCTACGTCGAGATTGCAGCGTGCTCAAGCCTAAGTACTTATTTCTTATTTGTGCTCTTGGCACTCTAATATAAAAAGCTACCAGTGCGAAGTAATAGATTTCTAGTGAAGTTATTCTGTACCTTTTCAAGTTGCTTTATGTATTTCTTTTGTCCTTCAAAATTTGTTGTGTCGGATGCAATGCAGTCAAAAAGCCTTCATTTCACTCAATTGCAATGTTCCACAAGAACACCTTCGTCACCACCTAGCTCCATATATTTGGGTTACCCTCGAAAACGGGCTAGATTAGGGTGGAGTTACGGTACTTGGCCCTCGGCCTAGCCCTGCGAACGTCCTTTATTTGACCTTTGAGGCCTTCTTGGCCGAGAGAAATTCTCTCAAGTGGAAGGCTGTGCAGGAGCTGTCAGCGATTTTTACGACTAACTGACTGTTCAGTTCTGGAAGAGAAGGATCGCTGATCTGCACATTAGGGACGATAATATCGTGTCCAATAATGGTCATTATATGGTGGATTATATTACATTCTGAAAAATGAAAATAAATACAAGATGAAAATGACGTCAAACGGCTCAAGACCTTCATACCACTCTGTACGTAAACACGACTACTTCTACTGACCCGTTCAGGGCCTTTCACTAGAAGAAGCAGCAGAACGATTGAGGATGTACGGTCCCAACAAACTCACACCGCCGTACAAAACTCCAGCTTGGGTCAAACTGCTGCAGAACCTCTTCGGTAAGAATGTTTTATTGACCACTGTTGCCCATACCTTATGAAAAAAGAAGAATGAAGGGGTAAAGAGATTGATAAATGTGCTGGAAAAGCTTGGAATGTTGTTGTTGTTCATTACATGGAAATACCATGTGCCATGCAATACAAACAGACGATAAGGTAGCAGCGAGGTGAAAGGGACCTGAGTAACATAGATCTTTAAAGAGCACAAATAAGGCAATGTCGATAAAACAAATTAGGAACTATTTGATAGGATGAGTGTAGCCAAATAGTCAAGATGATACAAGTTTATTCGGCTGACGTCTCGGCGAGTCCGCCTTCTTCAGAGCCTGGAAGAGAAAAGAGGAATTTGAGAAATCACTCGTTCAAGAACAATTTCAAGTTCCAGCGACGAATCAGAAGGCACTAGGAGAGAAAGACGAATCGCGAGTAGGGCAAACACAACCAGACCCGGGCAAGTAGAACACCAAAGCAAACCACAAGCTACAGGCGATACATAAGGTCATGTGGCCACCCTAACGAGCCTATGGCCGACTGTTCTTCGGGTCAAGCCCGCACAGGTCACCGAATGTTGCCAGCTCCTGTGTCACCTCCACGCGTCCTTCCTTCCTATTGATCGTGGGGTTTCTCACGGCAATCCACAGCGCTTCGAGGGTCTTTCGCGCCGAGATTTCCGATTCGCGTGACAGTATCGCTACCGCTACCTCCACCATCGCGGAATCGTGACACCGCAATCGGTGATATATTGCACCGGCTCCGATATATTGCACCTACGCAGCGTGCCCAAATGCTCTTTAACGCGCTCCACAAGGGGTCTACCCGTCTCCCCAATATACTCCCCCTTCCAGACCGTGCACTTTATGAGGTACACCACTCCCGAAACCATGCAATCTCCCTCCTTTCCAGGGCAGACTATGCGCTGACGTGTTTTACAGACAGAATCGTATAATCGATTCCTTACGAGCCGTGCTTTGAGATTGGAGGGTGTTACTTCGACTACACGGATGTTATCAAGGCCAGCCTTGCGAACGCAGTTTCTTATCTCAGTGCCGATTTCGTCTGAGGCAAAAGGCACCTTGAAAACTCGGCCGTTTCCGTCCTGATACCACTGCCGGTGGCCGGATACCTCTTGGCATGTTTTGGTCGGGGTACCCATTCTCGATGCAATGCGATTGGCCAACTGCCATGACTCCGACTTCAGGTCGCTGTTTGACGATACCATAGTTGCCGTTCGAAACATGTTTTTGACAACGGCCTTCTTCGTCTGCGACGGGTGGGCAGATCTGAAATGGACGATGATGTTCTTGCTACTGGGCTTTCGACACCATCTCGTGTGGAACTTGCCCTGTGCGGGACTGATCTGCACGTTGAGATACGGCAGCCAGCGACCTGTCGGTTTTTCTCTTATGAGCTTAATGTTCGAGTAGTGGGCGAGACCGTTGAGCGTTTTAGCACCATAGTGCCCGATAGATCAAATACGAGGGTTCCAGTCCGGTTTGAGTCGCGATTTTTGCGAACGGCGGAACACCTCCAGTGCACGATACTTTCCTGAACAAAATGGTGTTGTGACAGAGATCTAAGTTGCTTATTTAGAGAGCATTGAGCATTTCAGGAGGTTTCAACATGCTGCTGTGGATCGCCTCAGCCGCTTCACTGATCGGCTACTTCATGGAGAAGCGGGAGTACGGAGAAGACACGAAACTGGATAACGTGAGCATCACCTAAACATATTGTGTACAACAATAGGACGATGGAAAAACAACGAAAACAGAAGTGACTTGTGTGACAGTCCAATGAACTGACGTTGGCCAAAAAATTATTTAGTGCTTATTTGGCGATGTGGGTGGTTTTCGCCAACAAATTTGCGAAATTTGCGATGTTGCGTCAATAGCGTTATCACCACACTAAAGGCCTTTACACACTCGACGACGAGCAGTTTGCGCGACGAGTTACCCGTTATAAGTGCAATTGAGCGAAACACGCGACGACGAGCACTCTCGTCCAACGCGAGGACACTACACACTGCATTGCACGACGGCACCGCGTAGCAACGCGCGGTCGGCCGCGGTGGGCGAGAATGCTTGTCGTCGCGTCGTCGAGTATGTAAAGGCCCTAAGCGAAATTTTACGAAATATAATCATTTGAGCAAGGTCAGATCCGTTGAGGCGGATTTTGTTGCCGCAGCAAAGGATAACACGAGACATTTCCGTTGCGGCAGCGCTAGACTTGCAACAGTGAAACCCTTGGGGCCCCTTCAGACTTTACTGCAGCAGCAAACCAAATTAGAGCAGCAAAAGGGGGGGTGGGCGTATTTCCGCAATAGCTGCGCACTTTTGCGGCCGTCCACTGGACTGCTGTTGGTGAAAAAACTGTTGCATAGTTGACGATATGGGCGGTTTTCGCGGTAGAAGTGTGAAAACGGATATGAGATTCATTATTATCGCCCCTGATAACTTAATAATGCAAAGTTTCAGCAAAAAATAGTTTGAGCGAGGGCAGGTCCAGCTTGCTGCAACAGCAAAGAATGACCTGGGGTCTTCCCTGCTGCGGCAGCAAGTCGTCAACTACGCGTTAAATAGTTTTCGACCAACGACAATCCAGTGGACTGCCGCAAGAGCGCGCAGCTATTGCGGGAATACGCGCACCCCCATTCTACTGTTTTACTTTGGTTTACTGCCGCAGCAAAGTGCGGAGGGATCGCAAATATGTACATTGCTGCTATACAGCTACTGTCGGCTCTGCATGAACCCTATTCAGAAGCTTCTGATATGATTAACACCACGATTACTTACAGCTGTACCTGGCTATCGTCTTAGCAGTTGTGGTGACCATCACAGGATTGTTCTCGTTCTACCAGGAAGCAAAAAGTGGCAACATAATGAGCTCGTTTGCGAGCATGATCCCAACTATGGCTCATGTGCGTGGTGCGATGATTGTCCATATTGGCGTTCCCAAAAGTAGATCAGCTTTCAGGTGCTACGAAATGGTAGATTGATGGACATAAAAGTGGAGGAAGTCGTACTCGGTGATATTGTCGACATCAGCGGAGGAGATAAGGTGCCGGCAGATCTGCGCCTCTTTCACGCTAGAGGGCTGAAGGTTGGTAAAGATCACTTCATTACCAGCCGCTCAGCGGCCTGCAGGCCGCCAAATGAACAAATGAATAGTAGGAAACATATCTAAAACATTTACAATAACAAATAAAACGAGGAACTCAAAGCTTACAGCAAAAGACGGCGGGGAACTGATGTAATACACCACCTGTAGAACGGTAACGGGCAGTCGCGGCGGGACCCCATCATAACAAATAAAACGAAGGACAAAAAGCATGCAGCAACAGACGGCGGGGAACTGATGAAACCCGTCACTTGGAGTACGGTAACGGGCACTTGCGGCGGGACCATTGAGTTGACAAACAGACATCGTTATTTCGCCTACTTATTAGTTATCAGATGAGCAATCGAGAAGAAAAACATGTTCTATAAGGGATACGGAAAAGTAAGACCAAGGAGACTTTGAGGATCATAAATTTGTTTCCAAACGAGTAGGTATTCTCGAATTCTCCATATTCTTGAGCCAGCTAGATAGAGCAGGTCTGAGTGAAAACGAAGGTTCATGGTCGGCTTCTTGTACAGCCTTGTAGGTAGTCCGGAGGGATGTAGGAATCTTTCTTTTCAGTGGAAATAGGCACTACACTCAGCTAGAAGCAAGCGCGAACAGTTGAATTTTATATTTGCGACCTGATTCTGGTGAAGCTAGAGAAGGTAATAAGGATGAGGCGCATCACGGTTCGGTGTTTTCAAAGCAACATTTGTGAGCCACTGCATACCCAGTTACTTTACAAAAATCCAAAATCAATATTTTCTTTGTTCTCAAACTTCAATAAACCAAACCAATAAATTTCACTTATATGAGTGAGTTCCAAACATTTGGTTGCAACTCCTGGGAAAAATTGTAGATGTATGGGATTGTTCTTTCACATCAGGTGGACAACTCCTCGCTGACCGGAGAATCTGAACCACAGACCAGAAGGCCAGAGTTCACCCACGATAACCCTCTCGAATCGAAGAATGTGGTCATGTTTTCTACAAGTGTTTTGGAGGGCAGCGGCAGAGGGATCGTGATTCTGACAGCTGACAACACGGTGAGTTTCTACTCTCTGACCCAAATTCATTTTTGTTTTCTTACATTTTGAAGATTTCAAATGATATATTTCATATATCAATTGCTAGACTTCGATTCGAAGCCGCGGAACTAGAATGGCTTTTTAAACTCCCTAGGTAAGCGTAGAAGGTGAAGGTGTCGTCGTTGATCAGTCCCCCAAGGAAGCGTCGTCGCATTCGTATGACCTATGCAATGACTTGCGGGGGCCAGCCGCTACACCAAATCAGTGTCTTTACCTTCCCGGACAAGTCTAGTAGCTCCCTACCGTAAGGTGGCTTAAGTTATTGTCTGCTTGCTATACTGTTGATTTATTACGTTTTGTCGAAATTTATTTTCTCCTTTAACTTGCTTCCAATTACCTATCTTCGTTATGTCATGTTTAATACAGTTGGGTCCTCAGTAACTATGGGAATCTGTTATCCTTCTATCCTCTGCCTCCTTCTCTACCCTGCTTTTTTGTTTACAATATCCAGCAGTATCTCACTATTTGGTTCTGTTACTATTTCTCTGTTTGTGTTGGATTCGAATAAATAAATACTACCAATCTACCCGACAAGGAAGGGACGGAAGGCTTGCTTGGCACGGGCGGAGATTGATCGCTCGACTGTGAGGGTGTCAGCAGCGCCTCTTACCACTGGACGCCGCCTAGACTACCAAAAACAACTTTAACCATGAATATTTCAACGAGTGCAGAAAATACGACGTCGAAATGGAATCTGCGGTGTTTTAGGTAGTCGGACGAATCGCTGCTCTCACTGCGCAAGTCTCCTCGGGTCCCAGCCCGATTGCGAAAGAGATTTATCACTTCATTCATATAATTACATTTGTTGCCTTGGGCGTTGGAGTAACGTTCTTTGTGCTAGCCTTAATATACGGTTACGCTTTGATACAGGTACATCACGCTTCGAAATTCTGTGTTTTGTGCAGCAGTGAACAAAACATCCAATTTTTGTTGTTTGCGCTGCTGGCTCCAGGTTTCAAGAAAATGTTATAATGTTGCAGGCACTTATTGCAGGCACTTATTTTCTTCATGGGAATAGTTGTCGCTAACGTTCCCGAAGGAATTGTCGCCACTGTCACGGTAAGCAGTTCCTTAATTATTTTTCTATGTAACGCCTAAATTTAATTCTAGTTTTTTGACTTTTCGATTATTACAATTATATTATGGGAATTTAAATTCGGAAATTCTCCAAAAAAAAACAACAGTTCGAGAGAAAAGATCTGGTAACTTCTCATAAGATGCCTGCAAAATTTTCACAACAGCAAAGGGCAAAAGAGGAGGTAAATCTTGCAGACTGCGACTTACGTACCCTTCTTTGCACATCTATCCTTTATAAAAATGGTATGAAATCAAAGGAAACGTTCTATATATTTGTGTTTTAATCTACATAGTAGCATTTCGATGATGTATCCCTTGAACAAGGCCTTTCAGGTTTGCTTAACTCTAACTGCGGTAAAAATGCGAAAAAAGAGTTGTTTGGTGAAGAATCTGGAAGCCGTCGAAACGTTGGGCTCCACATCAACGATATGCTCGGATAAGACCGGGACACTTACACAGAACCGTATGACTGTTACCCATATATGGTAAGAATCAGCGGGATATATTCGTTTCGAGGACATAAAACCGTTCCGTCACTAATCAGAGAGAACGTTAAAAGATAGGGAACCTCAGCTGTAATATACCAGCCATTCAGCGGCCTGCAGTCCGCCAAATGAACTAATGAATAGTAGGAAACATATTTAAAGCATATAGCAAAAGACGGCGAGGAACTGAACATCACTAGGAGTACGGTAACGAGCACTCGCGGCGGGACCCTAGAGCTGACAAACAGACATCGCGGTTTCACTTTTAATTAGCAGGATAGGATACGATCACCTTATAAGGAGAATCATGATAATGAAGGCGTGCGCTTAATAAACATAACATGAAGCTACCGGACCACTAATGTTCAATGACTTTGAATATGCCATTTTCACTTTGGACGTTTTTCAAACCACGTCGGACGTTTTTCAAGCAACGTCGGACGGCTTGAAGAGTGTCCAATTTGGTTTGAAAAACGTCCGACGTGGTTTGAAAAGTGTCCAATGTGGTTTGAAAAACGTCTAATTTGGTTTGAAAAACGTCCGACGTGGTTTGAAAAACTCCGACGTGGTTTGAAAAACTCCGACGTGATTTGAAAGGTGTCCAATCCAAAGTGAATCGATATATTACACGACGTCATGCTCGTCAATATAATGTCCCACTTATATTTGGGAGCAATGCTGTGTCGAGCACCTTTTCTCTGCAACATGGTCAAAGTCCATTCGGGACCCAACTTATCCCAAAAGCGATGTTGAGTATTACGAATCCTTTGCAAAATATTCACCTGCGGTGTCTTCCGGCTTTCCACGTTTCCTGCATCTTTGCCATCTTTGCTCCTCGTTGCTTTGTTAGTGTACCGTTTTTCTGGCTGGTGTGAACAAGCCCTGCAATTACCGCTGACTTCTGCTGTTTGGAATCAAAAACACAATGAAACCTAGGCCAGTATTCATGAACGAAACCGCCTGTGAATTTCACCGGCGGTTATCTTCACCGTCTCCGATGTTGGATTTAACCGGAGTCGGTGAAGATTGCTTAGGAGCTAGCTATCTGTCCAATGTCAAAAAAGCAACGGACTAAAGGGTTGGATCATCCGATAGTGAAAGCCATTAGTTTAACATTTGTATTTGTTTGATCAGCTGCTTACATTATTGTATCTTAGTGGAGAACTAAATTTGTAATATATTAATTTATTTTTTAGGGTTGACAATAGAATCGACGAAGCCGAGCAGTGTTTGCCCAACGGGAAAATGAGTCAGCGGATACATCGAATGGAAGGGACATACCAGCTTTTGATTCGCTGTGCAGCACTATGCAGCAGAAGCAAGTTCAAGGTGATCTGTGATTCCTCTTTTCTTCGAGTTCTTGTCACTGGAAAGTCCTAGTGAGTACATAGACTTTTTGCTATCATGACAGCATCAATGACAGCTTGGATGTCTGTTGAACGGTTCTAGTGTCCTGTACTAGGTTTCTGAGCAAACTGCTCAGCCCAGGTCCTCAACGTTTTCGATATCATCCTAGTTCGAAATATGTTGCAGCCGAACTTTCTCCCTTTTGATCACTTGTTCGATGTAACATCTTAACGGCAAAGGTACCATGATAGGGATAAGAGTTTGTGCAAGGATCGATCGTTCGACGGCGTCGGTGGGAATAATATTAGGATGTCCGGAAGCTTCAGCTGCGGAGCGGCGGGACACGAACTCGTAAAGAAGAACATGCCGGATATGCAGTGACATTTCGGCCATTTTAAGGTGAAAGGCGCGTCGAGAGCAGTATCGATTGTGATGTGTGTATACACGTAGATCTTGCCTTTATGTAACATCACTGTGCAAACTTCCTGATCATTCGTGTAAAACCTGTGATAACTTGAAATTTTCGGCAAATGCTTTCCGGAGACCCTAATACCTCCAACCGCTCCATCATGTGTGCATCTCACGACAGCATTGCCGTGATAATTTCGCTGGAAACGTTCATTGTCCAGCAAGTTTGGACTAGGCTTGGTTTAAGCTCATAAAAGTGATGTTCTGCTGATCAGAATCGTTCACTTTACAGTCAGATTGTTCCTTTTTCGAGTAAGAACCATTCAGAACGAGGATTACACCATACCCCTTCCAAAACGAGAAGTAGCTGGTGACGCGTCGGAGACAGCTATTATGAAGTACTGCGAGTTGATTCTTGGAAACGGAGGCACAAAGAAAATGAGGGATAGAAAGAAAAAGGTTGCCGAAATCCCTTTCAACTCCACTAATAAGTATCAGGTACGCTCATTTCTGTGTTTCTTCACTTGAACTGCGAGTCT
Organism: Nippostrongylus brasiliensis; assembly: GCA_030553155.1. Lineage (NCBI taxonomy): Eukaryota > Metazoa > Nematoda > Chromadorea > Rhabditida > Heligmosomidae > Nippostrongylus > Nippostrongylus brasiliensis. The sequence continues at coordinate 4,454,539 of CP130735.1, forward strand.
AGGCCAAAGATAAAGACTCGCTAATTCACACAAGTGATCATAATTCTTAATTTTAACAGCTTCGAGCACTTAGGCTCTTCGAGAACTTCACGCCACTCCCATCCCCTTCCTAGGGGTTCACGGAAACGACAACCTATTCGAGCACCGCTTCAGGTATCCATCCACCAAATGGGCGACCGATACATTCTGGTTATGAAAGGAGCCGCCGAAAAAATACTCAAAGCCTGCTCAACGCTTCTCATCGGAGGCAACGAAAAAATCAAGGACAAGAAGTTTGAGGAAGATTTCACGAAGGTAGCCTAACTATAAGAGTGCCTTTGCATTGTAGATGTAAACGTTGATACCCGACGTCACATGTTTGAGGCTTATGAAAAACTTGGAGGATTTGGAGAGCGCGTCCTGGGATTCTGCGATTTGGAGCTGGACCCGGAGAAGTTTCCTCAGGGCTACAAGTTCGATACGGAGAATCCGAATTTTCCCTTAACCAGTGCGTTTTTTTTTCCGTTGGCGATTGTCGCGCCTTTTACGATCGAGGCCTTTGTTAATGGATTGGCTATTGCACTACCGAGCGACAAGTGCGTTTCTAAATTCAGACCTGCGTTTTCTTGGTTTTATGGCAATGATCGATCCCCCACGTCCTGGAGTTCCTCAAGCAGTGCAGCTGTGCCAGTCTGCCGGTATAAAGGTAAGTAGAAGTATTCACCTTCGTGTTGTGCAGTGCTGTCCTAAATAAGATGAAAATTGCATCAATAAATATAAACAGTTATAATAAAATACATGTAAAAAGGGCAGCTCGTTTCGTTCCTTATGCTTAGGCGAGCGAAGGAATCAGAAAAATACCCTTTTGGGGCTCTTCAGTAAGCGAGAGGGGGTTTTATGAAAGAATGAGGCAGCAAATTCAAAAAAACTGAAATGGAATAGCAAACTAACCTTGCATTTTGCGAACTGAATGCAAACATAGAACTTGTCATCAAAGTTGGGTAGTTAAACAAGTTCTCCGTTTGATTCCTCATTCCCCGTTGGCAGGGTATTAATGATCTAGCGTAGCGGGGACACTGAGATGGGAGCAATATGCGAAGTAACGTGTAAAGAACTCAGAGAACGAACTATGAAGAATTATTGTGACCCCACATGTGAGAGTCATTTCAAAATACGACATTACTTTACGTATTTACTAACTGAACTTAGCAACTTATAAACTGGTTGCCTGTGTGTCACCAACAGAATAGATAACAGCATCCCTACCAACTACGGCCTATGGTATACTCCGGCAACGGGCCCGTCGCAGCGGAGCGAAAAATGCATGGCTCCACTCTACACAGCACTGCAGCTGGGTTTTTTTTGTATGCTGCTGTGTGCGGGCACTAGGATAGTTCACCGCAAGGGCAAAAGGGATGGTGCAGGTCCTTGCAGGACAGTACTGTGACAGGAGTCACAGCCAGCTGCGATGGTCGAGCAGCACTGCTCCGAGTCCCCTCATACAGCAGCACACAAAAAACCCAGCTGCAGTGCTGTATAGAGAAGAGCCATGCATTTTCAGCTCCGCTGCGACGGTCCCGTTGCCGGAGTATACCATAGGCCTACGAGTCGCGGAACCACTATACTACTACATGTTACCAGGATACTACCTATTGTTAGAAATCCATGACGTGTGCGCCCTACCGGTGAGTCCTCAGCAGACAGATGTTGGGCTTCTCCGTGCAGCAGACATTTCACAGTACCTACATTCGTGTAAACCCTTTTTCCCCCATTAGAGTCCATGGTCCGTATCCGATGCTACAAACTACCGTGCGTGGATGATAGAAAATGAGAGAGTAGTTGACGATCGACCGACCAGTGCGAAGACAATACGAGTTGAGAGAGCCCTGCGTGCTGTGCCCTGTCCATCCTGCGCGTGAGCGTGCGTGTTGGTATGTTTTTCGTTGCGGGACCGGGTCGATAGCCACAATTCATTCCTTTCGATCGTGAGAATCTGTGGCGGTTGGAGGGTAAAGGCGCGATCTCCAACAGCGTCAATGAGCCAGTGACTCGAAACGCTTCGTTGACCGATGCGGCGTTTCCTCGAGAAACAATGTCATCTTTTTGTCAATCGGAAAAGTTCCAATGCCCCAATTGCCGGCCCTAGAGCAGCACAATAAATTGTTCACTTCTTATTCTACTAAAGTACGCTGTTTTCATTATTGGGATTGCAGGTAGTAATGGTTACCGGAGATCATCCAATCACAGCAAAAGCCATTGCACGGCAGGTGCACGTTATCTCAAGAACAGCAAAGGTTCGCTTTCACTCTATCATAGTTTCAAATCGCTCATCACAGCTTCTTGCATATATTACCTGCTTACCCTAGAACTCAGCCATTAGGCACTATCTCCTCGTTCAGTTAATTATAATCTCTGAGTTACCACATGCTCAGGTAACGGAGCTTATAAAGGACGATGAGGACGCACCGGAGCATGAGACATTCGGACAAGGAAGGTAATCTTTCATGACACCAAATGATATGTTCACTTTACTTTACCATTCCCTTTACAACATGGGGTGTTTGTCCTTATTGGATGAAAGTTTGATTACAAATTTCTATTATTTATTGTGCCACCCTAATTTTATAAATTCTTTTGTTATTTATAATACAAGACAGTCTGTATGACTGGCCTTGATGCTGCGAAGAAGTACATCTCCATAAAATGGCTCGTTAAAATGTGCCTGTGCCGATGCGACTGAAGGGTGTGGTGAAGCGGTAGGAGGAGCTAACTCCACCCGAATTGTCGAGCGAACGGTCCTCACCCGAGTTGGCCAAGCCGTCCACCCCTTCCCGAATTGTGCTAGATTTGTCCGAGAGGAGAGAGAAACTAGTCTGAACAGCGTGTGACCAACGCAAGTCATTGTATAGGTCAACTCCATTCATTCATCGAACCCCTTCTATTCTTAATGGAAGACAAGTGCGTGGCGCGTATTTAGGTCCTCACCAACTACGTATTCTTTAACTCTATCTTCAACAGTTCCGATGGTAATCGTTTAGACTCACGAAAACGACGGCGATAATCGTGCACGGTGAACAGCTCAAGCAACTCAGTGGATCTACCCTGAGGGAAATTGTGAGCAATTATCAGCAGGTACGAATTTCTGGGATTAGCGGGGATTTGTGGAGCTACAAATTCAACAATTTATCGTCGCTCTGCTGCAGAAAGCTGTTTGTTTTGGTTTACAGGTTGTATTCGCTCGGACATCTCCTGCTCAGAAGCTGCAGATTGTCGAAGCGTATCAACAGACGAACAACGTTGTCGGAGTCACTGGCGACGGTGTTAACGATGCGCCTGCGCTTCGAAAGGCTGATATTGGTCCGTATGCAACATATTTGTTTCATGGGCCTGTTTTTATTTACCTGGGTTAAGGTATCGCAATGGGAATCGCTGGAACGGACGTGTCAAAGCAGGCGGCGGATATGATTCTTCTCAACGACAACTTTGCCTCCATTGTTACTGGCGTTGAAGAGGGACGACTGATATTCGACAATCTAAAGAAGAGCATTGCTTATACCCTAACATCTAATATACCAGGTAACTATTTTATCTTTCCAGAAATTGATCACAATATCAAGCAAAGTCGATTCGGTTAGCACCAACAGACCCTGTCCCAGATTGATAAACGAAGCCGTAGGTTCTGGATACCCCGACGGTAACAAACGTGTTTCTTACCGCGAATGTGTAGCAAATTCTGATTCATGAAAATGTCCTCTGCAATAACTCACGGAAGGGCAACGTCTATGCGGGCTCGGCGTGGCATTAGCGGAGAATTTTACACCTTTGACTTAACCCGCAATGTACCCGGACGTCAGTACTTATAAATCAGCATTGACATAACCATTTGAGGTATATTTTGGGGTTTCTGGCGGGTACGTCATCCATAAATTTAGACACAGATTGAAGGATTCTACACAGAAACATCATTTCCCAAATGAAATCAACCGCGTTTCGGTGCTAGACGTCTATTTTTTAGAAATAACTCCATTTATGTGCTACGTCATAATTGGCATCCCTATTCCGCTCTCGTTGGTCGCGATCCTGATGATTGATTTGGGCACAGATTTGGTTTGTAAATCTTTGTATTATTAACATTTCTATTTTGGATCCCTCAGAAACGTCAAGGTGATTCGTGATAAATGATGAAAAAAATTTGAACAACGAAGTCAGAAGGAGCACTTCGTGGAAACGTTTCTTGTCAACGCAATACCTGTCCCTCTTTATGATATTGGCCTCTAGATACGAGGTTCTGCGCCAGACTAGGATGCCACAAGTAGTTCTCGCTCTCGCAAATCCTTTCCCGGAAGGTTAGACCTCTACGTCAGCCGATTCATCCAACTGAGTTCTGCGCAAGCGGGACCGAAATAGGACTTTCAAGGAAAAGATTGCAAGTGCTTCGCTAATTGCATTAAGAGTACAGTTCACTGCAAATGTCATGAAATGAAAAGAAGGCTGAGTGATTTTTTAGTGGCCGGCTATATCGCTTGCCTATGAAGTCGCTGAAACGGATATCATGCAGAGACCTCCAAGAAATCCGGAATATGACAAGTTGGTCAACATTAGGTAAGAGAGTGCAATAGAAATATGCAATCACTGAACACAGTTGATGGCAAATCTACAGACTGATATGCTTCTCCTACTTGCAAGTTGGTGTATTTCAAATGTACGCCGGATTTGTAACCTATTTCGGTACGTTGCGATAGGGTAAAATGCAAAAACCTTCTGAAACGCTGGCTGGAATCACAGTCCTTGTTCAGCAATAATGATGGCACACGGTTGGAGGCCCTTACATCTGTTCTATATAAGAGAGCTCTGGGATTGTGAAACACTCAACGATTTGGAGGACAGCTATGGACAGCAGGACGTGGAATATTAGGTTGTCGCAAAATTAATTTCGGAAATGGACCGTTCAGGTCAAACTGCAATAACTCGGCTCAAACGCAACTTTATGAATCAAACTGAAAACCGTCAGCATCTACACACCTCTGCCAGTAAAGCGGTAATGAATCCATAAGAATCAAATGCTTGTAAAAAGTGATAGTCTGTTGGCGAATGGTCAGGAGAATAAGTAGGATGAGACAGAACTTCAATGCCTAACTGGGTCAATTTTTGCCGGGTGATCTTCGCGGTGTGTGCTTTTGCGTTATCCTGCAATAGGATCGCACCGCTTCTGTTCGCTAGTGCCGGAGATAATTTTTGCAGTTTCGGGTACATTTCGTCTAAATCACAACAGTATGGCTCTGCTGTAACTGAACCACCAGGTGGCATGAAGCTGTGATGGATGACTCCTTTACTACACCTTCACAAAGTAATCATAACCTTTTTAGGATGAAGTTTCAGTTTAGGAAAAGGTTTTGGTGGAGAACCCTTATCAACCCAAGCAAATCCCTGTTTGCTATTATTGTAAGGGATCCAATTTTCATCTGCAGCTATAATTCGGTTGACATACGGTTCATTTTTATAACGATTTAGGGGATTCAAATAGATGCCAAAACTCGTAAGACAAGCTCATCGGTCAATTCCTAAGGAATCCACTTTGACATCATCATCACCTTGCCGATTTGTTCTAAACGTCTTGCGACTGTACAGTAATGTACGCCCAAGTCTTCTGCTAGCTTACGAGTATTGGTCTCTGGATTTGTTTCAACGGCTGTTCTAAAACCTCTTCATCAAGGGACCACTTGCGACCACGACCAGCCTTTACTTCGAGATCATAATCGCCAGAAGCAAATTTTCTAAACCAGAGCTGCACTGTCCGTTCGCAAGGACAATCCATCCCAAAAGCTCTGCCAAAGTAACGTGCTACGTCTGTCGCGAGATGTCCCAATTTATATTCATAAATCATGAGCACTCGAAAGTCGCATCGGTTCATGTTCAAATGAAGCCCTGGAAAAAATCGGCTGCGCAAAATAGAGAGACAGTAATGTACGCTTTTGATAGAGCGGATCATCTCCTACCTGACAGTATGCTTGGCTTTCCTTGAGACGAGATAATACGGCGTAAAAAAGTTTTCTTCTGAACACACTCAGAAAACGAAATTAATTTTGCGACAACCTAATACTGCACATTGTACGCGCGCACTCTGCGGCCATCACTGTGCGCTGTACGCCCATTGGCGGCAGTGGCAGTGAGAGGTGACCTCGGACGTTCCCGTTGCTACAACTGAGCACCTGAAACCGGTAGAACTTCATTAATATAATAGAGTGCTTTGACAGTGATCATTTTTATCTGCCAGTGCCGAAAGAGCGTCGGTGAGAAGCTCACTGTGTGTGTCGTCGATACGACGACCCTCACATCTCTCTCACCCTGCCGCTCATGGGTTCAGGGTGTACCTTACCATTCTCACTCGACTATAACCTTGCATGAATAAAGGTGTCAAAACCTCGCTCTCCTGTCTACTCTCTGGTCTCAGTATTAAAACCACTAAATCTATGGTAGTTATTGTGTGCTGGACACAAGTGTGGTGGAACTGTTCCTTCAGTGGTAGAATGTCGTTATAGGTACGTTACACATGAGCGGGTATTTCCTCTTATCTCCTTCGTGGAGATGTGGTGTGGAGATGGATGGCGTGGGGTGGAGGTGGATGGCGTGGGGTGGAAGGACATCGATGACGACGATATTCCGCCGGCGTCGTAAAATCTAAAATTATAGTGTTATTAACTACTAAATTATTCATGAAAATAGGGTAAAATGAAAGGGTGTTCCAACGTATCGCCGCCAGCGACAACGACCCCACACTGTCAACCCCGCTCCGCCCTCCTACAGGGTAGATCGGGAGTTGCAATCATGTTCTCATCAGTCTCGTGTGAGACGACCGCCCAATAAATACGTTATTCCTGAGTCTCCTCTGCACAATATGATATATCACCTTGATACAATGCTTCACTGCCATTGACAGTTGCGCATTAGCAATAACGGGACAATGCAAAGTTGCAAGCATAAATTTTCAGAATTACAGAGCTATGCGGCAAGAAAAGGTCTTGAAGCTAGTTGTCACAGTGGCTATTTTTTCGCCGTTGTCGCACTTCAGTGGTCGGATGCACTGATATCAAAAACACGAAAGAATTCCATCGTAATGCAAGGCACTGAGTAAGTTCATAATACGGAATATTCGGGCACTAGTGCGTAGAACGCCCGGCACCTCGGATTTTGTCGTTTTTTAAAACGTTCGATTATATTTTATTCTTATTTTTATTTTATTTGCCTACTGTTAGGTGCGCTAAAACCTTTTATTTATCAAACAACGACACCGTGCCCAATCCGCGTTAATTGCGTTGGCTTTTTGCGGCATCCCAGTCTTCGCAACACGTGTGCAAATAGATCCTTGCCGGCTGATTATTATCCTTGATCATTGATTACTATCTTACCTCTATACTGCTTTCTTGGCCCTTAGTACAACAAATTACAGGGTGGAAGACACCAGAACGTCCGGGCTACAACCGTGCGAATTCGGGCGGACTTTGTCTCTTTCAGCTTCCACTACTTGTTTGTTGGCAAACTTTCTGACTGGTTGAAGTCCTATTCAGAAAATTGGAGTTAACCTTCAACTCGAGCTCTCAGTTCGGCTTGTTTCCGTAGCTGAATTTCCTTTTATGCATATTTAAGTCCGACCACTCTTCCAATAGTCAACCTACATTTTGCTCTCTGTTCTGCGTTGGACGAAATAAATAAATAAATAATGTATTGTAAGCATTCTACCCGACCCTATGAGATGTAACATCCACCTTGGTGAATGGCAGAAGCCACGAAATAGTTTACCGCGTTCCGCGACTTCTTCACTTTCAGGAATCCTCTTGCTACCCCCTTTCAAGTTTCATTTCCTTTTCTCTAGAGAGCACGCTAATGAATATATGTCTGTATAGCAACAAAAGGACGGATACTATAAGGAGATGAGAGAGTTCAGGGATTGTACCACCTGTTTAAAACAGAAAATGCGAGGAGTAGCTCCAGAGTTGTGACCGGCGTCGTTAAAAAATTTAGCGTAGGTGTGTCGATCCCGACATTTCACGTTTCATTCATCTTGCATCTTCACATGATATGGGATTGGTCTTTATTTAGATGAATTATGCTGGGCTGACTATTTCAACTCAGACCAAAAAGCGCAATTTATTTGATAACAACCTAATCAGACAACTATATGCGATAATCAGTATAGTGTCGTTGATCTCAAGAAAGTAGGAGGAGTATTTGGATGTTCGGATCAGAGAATTGTGCAGACGATTAGCTTTTGATTGCAATTAACCTTTCAGAAATCATGTTCTAAACACGTCTCTGTTATTTACCATGGTTATGGCAATGTTTATCACAACGACACCCGGTGTAACCGATGTTTTGAAATTGAACGGAATAAGGTGACCTTTTGTCCGCTTCTGAATTGCTAAAAAGCCTGTTTTCATAACATTCAACTTGCTAAACACTAGACTGCGATGTGTTCAAGTCAGGTTATCGGGTAGTATTATTTTTTTAGTTTTAGTTTTTTTTTGTAGTTTTAGTTTTTTTAGTATTTTTTAGTATTATTTTGTTCGGGGAGCTAAAAGTCGTCGGTCTAGATGGACCCATGAATTTCCGTTGTATTCAGGCTTGCGGATGCGATGATCTCCGTATACTACGCCTTCCTTATGTTTGTATACGATGAAATCCGACGATGGTATCTTCGAAAATATCCTGAAGGATTTATTTACAGAGAAACGTACTTCTAATTAAACCAAATCGCAACAATGTTAATTATTTCTATTAAACGTTCTGTATATAATTGAGAGCAGCTGTAGAGTGCTATTAGACCATTAAGCATAATTGCCTTCAGTCACGATGTAGTTAAAATGGATGGAAACGCGATGTCCAAAAATCCCAAAATTGTGGTCACTTTACAGAGATGCTATGCCTGATGGGTGCTTTTGCAGTATGTTTGCTGATGATTCCAAGATTTTCACCATAAATGACTGTAGCAAGCTTCAGTCCTGCATTAACGCTCTTACTGAATGGGCAGATGAGTGGGAGCTTAGTATAGCTCTTAATAAAACGGCTGTCATGAAAATTGGGGACAAACATCCGCCTTTTAATTTCGTGATGCGCGGGCAACCTCTTACTGTCGCCGAACAAATTCGTGATTTAGGGGTTGCCTACTCAAATAAGCTTGATTTCTCTTGTCACATAGACAGTGTCATTGCTAGGGCAAGTTCGCTGTCAACCTATATCTTGAGGGCGTTCCGGACTCGTGACGTGTCTGTTCTCTTTCGTCTTTTCTCGGTTTATGTTCGGCCGTTGCTCGAGTACTGTTCTCCCATCTGGTCTCCTTTTAAGCAGTCTCAAATTGATGCCCTAGAAAGAATTCAAAAAAGCTTCACGTACAGATGTTTTGCTCGTAGTGGGGCCACCTCTATCTCTTACAGCGAACGCATTCGTAGACTAGGAACCACCACTCTTGAAGTTAGGAGGACAGTTAGCGACCTCACTGTAATGTATAAGCTCGTGACCCAAGAAATGTCCCTTAACCTGGGTGATCTTTTCGAACTATCTAATACTATCGGCACCAGTAGAGGGCATAGTTGGCGTGTACGGCCTTTTCGTCCTCGCACAAGGAACTTTCAGGGGAGTTTCATTGCCAGGGTCGTTGGAACTTGGAATGATCTGGATCCAACGCTCGTCCTCAGCAGCAAGTCTCATCTTTTCAAGATTAGATTACTCAGGTTTCTTTGTAATGAGTGATTCCTGTTGCCTTACACTCTAAACTCTTTTCTGCCTATGTTTTCCTTTTTGCCTTTTTCTCCATTTTTCTGTTATCCCCATTTCCTATCTTTGTTCTATTTTCTGTTTCTGCCGTTGTGCGTTTAGCAGCCGCCCTGACTTGCCTACCGTCTACTTTTCAGGTGTCGTTAGTCCGACTGTTGCTCAACTCCTCCTTTCGCTCCGTTATAGCCTTTATTCGAGGATTGCGGATGCATCTCTTACAGGGGGTGTTCTCCAATGGTCTTTAATATAATTCTTTCTGCTCTGCTTGATTTTTTTTCAGATCGTCGTTTCTTCGCCCCTTGTCAACTAAGCGATGCTTTTCTATTGGGCGGCATTACTTTCGTTCAGTGGCTCTTCTGCTTGTTGTGTTCTTCGTTTTTCGTCTTCCCCTATACTCGGCAGTTTTTTCTCCTTTTTTTTCTCCTTCCGTGGTTCCATCATTCTTCCACGTCTGCCTTCCTTCTGACTCCTCCTGATGGATTATATCTTTGTTCCTTCTTCTGCGGTCATGGTGGGGCTCAAGTGCTCTGTGCTGGGACATACAATCTACCTTGCTCACGTTGGATACTATTTATTTGATCCTCTATTTAGGCCCGCGACCTCCTAGCAGGTGCTTAATTGTGCAGTCATGTATTGACTGCTGATCTCATTCGTGTTTTATCCAGGTGCCCTGCTTGCAGTAGTATCCTGGCCTTCGGATGAATTCTTTTTACTTGCTTGGAAACACTTTCTCCCTTAGGAGCGTTAGTAGTTTGGTGCTTGTTAGTGTCCTCATTGCATTGAGCCAACTTGTCCTCGTCCATTACCTCAGTTTGCCTGGCTCACTTATCAGGCTACATAGCAAATCAATTCGACCATCAGCAGGATGTCTTAAGGCTTCCCTACTTCGCTGTTTCGTGCATTTTTCACGTCCAAAAGTGCTTTCCGACTCTTGCCTTATTTGCTGCAATTTGTTGTTGGATTTTCATTTGAATAAACTGAACACAGGTGATAAATCATGGAAAAGCACAAAATATTGAAATAAAATAAAATACTAATATTGAACTTTTTATTCCATTTTAAATACACGTGCAACAGCTCACGAATTACCATTGAGATCACAGGGTGATTTCATAAGGCTATAACAATAAAAACGTCAGTAAAAACTTAGTGAAGACAACAACTGCTGCTAAGCGCTATGAAACACTTGCTGTTAAAGCAACATCCGAAAGGAGTATGATGTGTTTGGTAGGTAGTGGTGGCGAGTTCGAATAGGAACTTTTAAAGCTACATATGAGTTCGCCTCCGCTCAAAATAGTGAGACCAAATCAGTTCTTCGGAAACGAGAACACATTCTGGAGCAAAAGCGAACGTGAAACACACCGTGAGCGCACGTTCTCAGAGATAATGAAAGAGGCTCAACATGAGATTGACAACGGTTGCTCGTGTCTTGAAGATGCTGCTATTCTTAACCGAAATCGGCTTATGAGGAGGCATCACTCGGGGGCTGTTTCTATTTATTCCTGATCGAGAGAGTATGGTCTGGCTTCCCAAGACATTGATGGGCTGCGTGCACGTAAGAGTAACAACCTATTCGTCCTGCAGAAATCTTTTCTCACGTCAAAGGTATAAATACGCGACGCGGTTATACTGACAAATGTGAGCAAGCAACGGCTCCGAGCCCCGGCTCGAGGTAAACAATGTACAGAGTGTAGGTGCTTCACGACTGCAACGAATAGTGGGCTGGTTCTTCCTACGGCTGATGCAAATCTATATCAGATGGTCTCCAAGTTTATCACACTGTTGAGACCCGGATTGAAGTCGATTTCGTCGAGTTTATCGGCTGGAAAGACGTTCACCTGAAACGAGTACTCTTTAATGCAGTCACGTTAGGAGAACGCTCACAACCCTGCTGAGAAGTGGTTCTCCCTAATATCATATGTGGGAATTTATTGGGAGGGTGGACGTTCTGCAGGAAACCCTAATTGCCAGCTCATAGTGCACGCCTGGTGATAGTACCTGCGGACCATTGTCGAGATCACCGAGTGCATCGGCACCCAGTTCCTCGGCCCAAGCGATCTTAGTCGTGGTCGAGCTCCTCGTTAAGGCGATGGTGACTCAACGGACGGGAGGAGTCACCAGATCGACCATATCGGGAGCGAGAGCTATGACACGCCGATGCAGAAGGCGCGTAAAGCACTGTAAGGAGTCGCACATGCACAACACCTACACGTGCCTATATCACAATTTCGAGCCCTATTCAATGGGCTCACTCGCAGTTGGGGGAAGCTATCGAGAGCAGAATTCTGTGATAAAATTGCATGAAAAAATACCGACAAAGATCTATTTTCTGGATACCGACGGCGACACAACTGTGAACTCTAAAATTGCACAAGGCTAAAATTGCACAAGGGTTTCAATTAGGATATTTATTTTATCAAATAATAGGAATCGAATAGAGAAATAATGGGGATATTCAGTTCATATTGCACGCCCTGTGACGTGCCTGGACATTTTGACACAAAATACCGTCACTTCTCTCGCGCTAATCCCTCTTCTGTAGTAACGACTAGCAAATTTGTGAAACAATAATATTCCAAAAAAAACTACACAGTTCTAATTCATACAATACCTCAATACTTCTCTATCAACCTTTAGTCTTCTATCAGCATCACGCCTTCTGAGGCGCTTCATTTCATCGGGATTCTGAAACCAAATTAGGGGAGCTAAATAGTTTCTATGAAGTTCCTGTTCTACAAGTATTTACCGTCATTTTCCGATGCAACGTGCAGTTTGCTTTCAGGTTAAGAACTATCAGGTGTTCAATAAGAGTTTTCTGTATTGAGTATTTGACATAATGATCATCATACATCTGTATAAAATTTGAGTTCAGAGTTGTGTCGCCGACGGTACCCAGAAAATAGATTTTTGTCGGTATTTCTTCATGCAATTTTAGCACAGAATTCTGCTCTCGATAGCTTCCCCAAATGCGAGTGAGCCCATTGAATAGGACTCGAAATTCTGATAAAGGCACGTGTAGGTGTTGTGCATGTTCGACTCCTTACAGTGCTTTACGCGCCCTCTGCATCGGCGTGCCATAGCTCTCGCTTCCGACATGGTCGATCTGGTGACTCCTCCCGTCCGTCGAGTCACCATCGCCTTAACGCTCGACCACCACCAAGATCGCTTGGGCCGAGGAAATGGGTGCCGGTGCGCGCGGTGGAAAAAAAATGGGTGCCGGTGCGCGTGGTCCGCAGGTACTATCACCTTGCGCGCGCCATGAGTTGGCAATAAGGTTTCGGGCAGAACGTCCCTTACCCGAATTTATTGTAATACCGTTCAATGTACATCTGTGCGAGAAACAGAGGCTTTGTCTTTGTCTAGCGTGTTTACAAACTGTAGAGGTCAAGGAAATCTCGGGGGTGCTTCGATTACCTACATATAGATAGGCGAACACCGAGTTTCCGGCGCAGACAAAACCGCGCCAAACTTCAGTGCGAAATTCGGCATACTGTTTTTTACGTAGCAAGACGGTAGATCGACTGTCTGCTCGTCTGCGCGCGTTCTCTCACGCTGACTATTAGATATATGATTTGAGTTTGGCGCCATGACGCGGCAGTAAGTTTTTCTGGTGTTTTTTTGGCGTTGACGAGTCAGAGTTAGACTCGTGTTTCGTGGTAGCTAGTTGTCCGCCTACGTTTATCTCGTGACTCTGAAACGCTTTTTTTGTTTTCTCCTTTGCAATATTTTTTTCTGCCGTTTCCGCCTAGTCTGCTTGTCCAAATGACTTTACTTGCATCCTTTGTAGTTGCACTTGATTTGGGGGCTAAATCGACTCGATCAGAGGATCGCTCCGGAATTCCGTGACCACGGTCCCATTTCTCTTTGAGAAAAAGCCTTTGAGCTAATCTAACGGTGAATCCCAGCAAAATCCCCGTATTACATCGAATGTGTTTCATGCACAAACTGGCTCAACGATTACCTTTGAGTCATTGCGTTGAAGAGTCTCTATGGAAGTTATCGCCGAGGCCGTGTCCAAACGTTTCTGAAAAGACAGTGTCATGCCTATCAAAGTCGTTCGTCAAATTTAAAATTTTCGCATAGAGGTAAGAACTTTACACTCTAGTGCCTTTAGCGAAGAATTCTTTCTCTCCCAGCTTCAGGACTACACAGATTATTGAAAGGTGAGAAAGTTACATTTCTGACGGATATCGCCTCCTCGTTTATTCTCTCTAGCGGTCTTGAAACGTATGGCTTCGCTGGCGAAACGATTTCCTAGAAAAGATGGAGTTGAAATTTTTTAGCTAAGAGGTAAAGATTGATATTGATCGTGTTTTCAGAAACGTCACCTGTGTCTCGACATTCGCTTGCGTTCGATCCGAAGACGAAATGCTCTTGTGACTGCCGGTAGTCTTCGTAACAGCTTCACACTCTATGCTTTCAGCACGTTTCGGCTCAGATTTTTTATCGGCCACCGCACGTCTTGATGATGATTTCTGTGACTGGATCTGATGCTGTTTACTGTAATGGAACACATTTTCAAATGGTCACGCTAGTTAAAAAAGAGAAAACTCCAAGAAAAGAGCGGCGTCCCATTCTCTATCCTACTAATAAATAAGTGGAACCACGATGTCTATTTGTCAACTCTAGGGTCCCGCCGCGATTGCCCGTTACCGTACTCCCAGTGGCGTATTTCTTCAGTTCCTCGTCTACATGCTTTTTCTTCTTCGATTTATTTGTTATTATAAATGTTTTATATATGTTTCCTTCTATTCATTAGTTCATTTGACGGCCTGGAAGCCGCTGTATGGCTGGTTTCCCCAAACATCAAGGATGACTACTACCCTTCTTCGACCTAACGATTAGGGCGCGCATGGTGCAGTGGTAAAAGACGCTACTGACACCCGCACGGTCGAGTGATCATTCTTCGCCCGGGCTAACCAAACCTTCCATCCCTCCGGAATCGGGTAAATTGGTACCAGACTGGTCTAGGAATGTTAAGACACTGACTTTGCATAGCGGCTAGTCCCCGCAAGTCATTGTAGAGGACGAATAAGCATTCACAATGCCTCTACGACACTGAATGGAAAACGAATGCGTGGCGCATCATGAGGGGACTGATGAGCGCCGACGCCTCTACCTTTAACGGGAATTAACGAACTTCTATGGTTGGCCTACGGTCGTGATTGAAGAGAAAAACAGGAACGTCTGTACCTGATGTTCACTAATGGATTGAAAGGAATTTTGTCAACCTTTTTCATCAACGTTTTTTTTTCTTTTCAATTTTGTTTCAGATTCTAATAATTTCAGGTTTCACAGTGTTCAATTTTCTGTTTTCCTCCACGTTAACCATTTTATCAATTGAGTTAATTTGATTGTCTGTTCAATTGCAGTTTGGGCGCATCTTGTGGTGTACATAATAAATCCAAATCTAGAAAAACATGGTCCCCGTTGCCTTTAGCTTTTAGCTCTATCTTTCATCAAAGATATTTCAAGCAGTTATTTTAGGTCTATGCATCTAGCAACGTACTTATTAAAGGAGTCAATTTCATGCTGGTGACGATCTCGCTTTTGCCGCAATTGAGCACGTCGGCATCGCAGAAGCCAGACGACCACACAGAGAAGCGACAGTGTCACGCATACCACCACCATCACTCCGACTGATATCATCTGAAAAATAATATTAACTTTCAAACTATCCAACTAAGCTTCTATAGGCTTTTATTTTCGTTTTTCGATGCTTTTTTCTCTTACCCTAGCACTCCCTCCCTCTGGGGTCGGATTAATTGGTAACAGACTTCTCTATGAAGGTTCAGACCCCGGTTTTGAACAGCGGCTACTCACCGCAAGTCTCTGTGTTGGGCAAGCACGCACTCTCTACGCCTCTACAATTCTTAATAGAAACCGAATGCGTGGCGCAGACTAGGGGGTTAATCAACGCCAGCCAATTTACTTTTACATTGTAATATTAAATAGCGAAGTTTGGCTAATAGTAATGGTCACTTTTTTCTATAAGAAACCACAAAACCTTTATAGCTTTCGATGCCTAATGCCAGTCTACAGAAAAGTGAGACCTAGTAACATGCTCAGGCATCAGACTCTCCCGAGAAAAATAACAGCTGAATCGAGGATCAAACAGATCGCATGAAGCTCGTCAGTGATTACCATTTTCAGAAAACGCGGGGAGGCGAACGTCGTGAAGAAATCGCTGAATGGCTGAGACAGTTCAAATTCACCAAAAGAGATTTTAGTAGCTCCAATCGGCCCAATTTTCCCCTAATAAATTTATTAGCCTAACGAACAAGTTCCTGGGAAGTGAAACAATGAGTCATTTGTTGAAACGTGGCACGCTGCATCTCATTTCTTGAAACTTCTCAAAAAATTAAAATTCGTTGTGTCACCAACTTCTTGCGAAAGCGCTACCATAGTGATGCCGTAGTGGAATAGTTGAGGAAGACGTAGTTCAACGGCAGTCTTTCCGTTGAAATATCCCGATTTCGATCTGAAAATGACTGCGACTCAGCTTCAGAATTACTCAATTCTTCTTCACTCCTCCTAGTGATGCAGAAATGTGTTTGTGTTCTACTTTGGGTACAAAGAAGGCTTTAAAATATCACGAGTCTGCTCCAAACCTAACCCAAAACGATAGAAGAAAAGGCCGATGGGCCTAAAAAATGCATTTAGGATAAGGTACAATGAAGAGGTGAGAAGTTTGGGTACAAATCAGTGACGAAGGTGTCCAGAATCATAACGTGCTAAATGGAACGCATGAAAAGAAATGCAACTGAGAAAAAAAGTTTTTTCAGTCGGCTTTTTGAGACACCCTTAATTGTGAAGTTTCCACCTCTAAAATTGCGCGTGATCGACTTAATAGCCGGTATTGTTTAGTCCAAAATAATGGAAACTAGTGGAACCCCATACCCCTCAAGGAACTTTGTTAGTACGGAGAACGTCCTTATATTCGTGAAAATATTCAAGAAAACTGACCTCGATGGATATTTAGTTGAGTGCGACGACGAATGTACGGCACATTGCGGCTGTTTTCACTGATGAGCCCGGATTTGGCGACAACGTCAGAAGAGGATTCAGCCGTGGATTTAGCCGCTTAGTTGAAGAGCAACCGTATTAGATCTCGTCGCCGGGAGTGCAGCAAATCTAAGCGAAGTAGAGCCGATTCTAAGAATACTCACGTTTGGAAATTCCCCAAATACGGGAGCCGGACAAGAAAAACGCATAAAATGAGGAAGATTCAAGGTCTAGGCGGAAATGCAAGCAATTTTGTTGGGAGTCAGAGAAGCTGTAGATGACCCTGTGCTTATCTCTCGTTTTATCTTATTTTATCATATCTTTCATTTTATTTGAATCTATCATTAATAATAAGCTTTATTTCAAACACGCGATCAAGCGCATGCAAAGCGAATAATGTGAGCGTAGTCACCATCACAAGCATTAACAAAATATATGGTATATATATGGTATATATATGGTATATATATATATATATATATATATATATATATATATATATATATATATATATATATATATATATAGGGTGGTAAGAAAGTCTTGAGCCACTTTGCATGAAGTTTTCAGAACTTCCGACTTCTGAATTGTATCCATAACCTAACATGTGATAGTTGTTAGTCTTTCACGAAGCAGCATTACGATGGGTATAAATAGCCAAACCCTATTCCTTTACTTCAGATACAATGTCATTTCCACAAGAGCATATTTGAGCCCTCATCTTTAACGGACGGTGACACAGCACTGAAACGATGTGAACCATTCGCAACACAAACGTTGTACTCGCAGAGGACACTACAACACTCAGCATCGTCGAGCTCTGGTTATCTCGCTTTACAGCTCAGGACTCCGGCTTCGAAGGCAAGCCTTGGTTGGGTCAAGAGGCTATGGTAGAAAATTCTGCCTTCCTCGGAGCTGTCGCAGCGGATCCAGAGAAAAGCACTCGTACTCTTGCAACGAGACTATAACACACTCATACTACAGTTACCAGTTAGCTCCATCCCCTCGCTACAGAGAAACGCTGAGTGGACTGAGCTCGGACAACCCGGCCGACAGCATTCGGTGGACACTCGCAATGATGCAGTAGGACCCTGTGACGATAAAGAGACTTATAAAAATTTGTAGAAATGCGGTTGGCACATGATTTTGCAATCATCTTATTACACTTATATTGTCCCCTACAATTATCAATTATCTTCCTTCCATGTTGCTTCTTAGCTGAAAAAGGAGTCACCAAACTCGGCGATGCCACGCGGGCAGTCACCGACTTCTTTGGCTTCCAGCCTGCTCAGATCTGCATGTAGGAGATGGCTGGCCTGCCTATCAGGGACGTCATGGTTCTGTCTAACAAGGGTGATTAAATCGCGGAGTAAAATGCATTGTGCATTGAATAAGAAAACAAAGAAAAAATAGTCGTCAAATGGCTCAAGACTTTCTTACCACCCTATATATATATATATATATATATATATATATATATATATATATATATATATATATATATATATATATATACTATATAATAAGCGAGACCCGCGATGTTTGTTACGAGTGGCTCATATGGGTCCCGCCGCGATTGCCCGCTACCGTACACCAAATACACCCGCAGCAACGAGGGGGACTGATGAAATTGCTTCATCCCTTCCACTTCTTCAATTTTTTTTCGTTTCCGTTTGTTTATTTCCTCCTTTTCAGTGCTTTAGGAAGTGTTTATTTCGTTTTTGTTTGTTTACTTTCTCCTTTTCAGTGTTAGAGGCCATTCTTAAGGCCCTATTTCTGCTCGAATTTGGTTTTCGACGTTGATTCGTTGATATCAAGGTTAGTTGATTCTTTTCCTCTACTTTTTAAAATGATTTCTCCGTATTTGTTTGTTTAGTTTCACTTTTTTAGTGCTCTTCGGGTTTTCTGTTTGCTTACTTTCTCCTTTTCAGTGCTTTGAGGCCGCTCTTGAGGCCAGTGTTCTGCTCAAGTTTCGTTTTAGACGATTGCCTACTTTCACCGAGGTTAGTTAAGTCCTTTTTCTTCTACTTTTTAAAATGTTTTCCCGTATCTGTCTGTTTAGTTTCACTTTTTTAGTGCTCTTCGGGTTCACTAAGCCCTTTACTTTCTCCTTTTCAGTGTTTGAGGCCATTCTTAAGGCCCTATTTCTGCTCGAATTTGGTTTTCGACGTTGATTCTTTGATATCAAGGTTAGTAGATTCCTCTTCCTTCTACTTTTTAAAATGTTCTCCCGTATCTGTCTGTTTAGTTTCACGAAACGAGACTATAGAAATTCCACCAGTTGAAAGTAGGGCGCCTGCTGAAGAGGGCGACGAATACTTGGAAGCGGAATTACTGAGCCAGGTAGTTGCTGCTGAGTCCGAGGGTCGAGATAGCCAACGAAGAGCACGTGCTGAAACTCGCAAGCGAAGACGCTTGAACGAAACTACGGAGGAGAGAGAAGCTAGACTCGCCCGGCAAGCCGAATACAGAAGACGAACACTCGAAAACGAAACTGTGGAAGAGAGAGAAGTTAGGCGCGCCCGACGAGCCGAATACGAAAGACAAAGACGTGAAAACGAAAGCGTTGAGCACAGAGAAGCCCGACTTTCTCAACAGGCTGGATACGCGAGACAGAGACGTCAGGACGAAACTGTTCAAGAAAGAGAAGCCCGACAATCTCAACATGCTGAATATTTACGCCAAAGGCAACACGTCCAACCTCCTAGGACAACTACGGGAATCGCTCTACGAAGCCGCTTCGTAGAGCAACATTATCTTAATGCGATGAACGTTGTATGCTCCGGTTGTCGAGCAAAGCATTTTGAAGCGGAAAAAATGAGTAGACATCCAACTACTTTTGTGCAATGTTGTGATCTCGGGCGAACTCAACTTCAGAAGTTTCAAAACTTTCCGGATGAACTTCGACAACTGTTCGAAATCGACATCACAGCAACCGGAGAACGCAGAAGGTTGCAGAGAAACTTCCACCAGCACATACGAAAGTTTAACTCTGCCCTGGCTATGGCTTCAATGGGTGCCCAAATAAGGCCACCGACAGGACCGGGTCCATACTGCTTTCGGATTCACGATCAAGTTTATCACTTCATCGGCCCGCTACACCCAGAAGGAGACCAGCGCAGGCAATACGGTCAAATTTACATTCTGGACACATCTCAGGCAGTGCAACAAAGATTGGAAAGCGTTCAAAATGAAGGCTGCGACGCTGTCCTCATGAGATCGTTAAGCCATCTCATCGCAACGTCTAACCCGTATGCTCAGGCTTTTAAAATGATGCGAGAAGTGGAAATTGCTGAACAAGAACTTGCGCGTAGAGAAAATCGTCCTGCTTCAACGTTGAAGATGGTGTTTGAGGAGTCAGAAGCGCGAGGACTCGCACGCCGTCCCTATGATATTCCAACTGCTAATGAAGTTGCCGCTATTTATGTTGCCGAAGATGGTGATGTTCCTTCCACACGAAGTCTTGCAGTTCATCTCCGAGGAGGAGCACTACAACAAATCCCTGACATCGATAAGAGGTGCGACCCTCTCACGTACCCTCTCTTTTTTCCTACCGGAGAAGACGGATGGCACATCAACTTGACGAACACTAAGAACGAAAGGCTCAGTCAAATGAAGTATTACTCCTACTTGCTCTCGATTCGAGACGGTGAATGGAACCCACTACTGTACGGCGGAAAACTTCTACAACAATTCATAGTGGACGCGTACGTGAAGATCGAGCAGAATCGGTTGAACTATTATCGAACTCATCAGAAAGAGCTTCGGCTAGACACATACCGTGGGCTTGCAGATTACGTTGGGCAAGAAGGTCGAGATGTCACTGGACCACCGGGAAGAAGGATTGTACTTGGATCTACTTTCAAGGGCGGACCAAGAAACATGCAACAAAACTATCAAGACGCAATGGCCATAGTTGCGAGGCACGGAAAACCTGACATTTTTCTCACCATGACGTGTAACCCTCAGTGGAGCGAAATAAGTGAAAATCTCCTACCAGGCCAGTCGCCGGAGAATAGACCTGATCTAACTACGAGGATTTTCAATTTGAAACTAAGACAGCTGTGTCACGATCTCTTCAAGCGGCATATTCTCGGAGAAGTCCAGGCCTACGTGATGGTTACCGAGTTTCAGAAGCGCGGCCTTCCACATTGTCATATGCTTCTGATCCTCAAAAACGACTTTAAACCTCGCATCGGATCGGAGGTTGATACATTCTGTTGCGGCGAAGTTCCCAACGCACAAGAGGAACCGGAATTGTTCGAGGCCGTGAAGAAATTCATGGTGCACCGTCGTTGCGGGGCTTCCGACCCGAATTCTCCCTGCATGAGAGACGGGCACTGCTCAAAAAAATTCCCGAAAGAATTGCGTAACGCAACATCTGTTCACTTTGATGGATACCCAGAGCTCCGCAGGCGGGGGCAGTATTTCATTTCGATAGACGAGAACGAGTATGGGGACCAGTGGATTGTTCCCTACAACCCGTACCTTCTATTGAAGTACAACAGTCACATCAATGTAGAAATTTGCGGAATGATCACCGCTGTGAAGTACCTTTATAAATACGTCTACAAAGGTACGGATAGAGCAAGAATAAGGATTGGTAACAATGAATCTGTCGATGAGATCAAGCAGTACCTTAACGCTCGCTATGTTTGCCCACCCGAAGCTGCTCATCGAATATTCGGCTATGATTTAGACGATTCTTCTCACAGTGTGGTTCGTTTGGCGGTGCACCTTCCAAATCTACAAACGGTTGTGTTCGAGGAAGGTGGAGAGGAAGTCGCTTTGGCTCAAGCAGCACTCACAGACTCCACACTAACTGCGTACTTCAAATTGAACGAAAGGAGCGGAAGAGTTTCAGAACCTTCGACATCAGCGACTGAACAGTTCCCCGTAGATCCCAAGGAACTGTACTACAGCGAAATTCCAAACCACTTTACGAAGAATGGCTACTGTCTCTCCAATGGACACCGAAAGATACGCACTGCGTATTTTGCTTCTCAACATAAAAGGCTCAACTTCTTTCGAGAATTTGAGAAGAATTGATGGCGTTCTTTATGAGAAGTTTTTAGATGCGGCGAAAGCAGCCGGACTTCTTGACGACGACAACTGTTTCAGAGAAAGCCTTAGGGAGGCAGCTCACTTCCAGATGCCATCGGTGCTAAGAGGTTTCTTTGCCAGCCTGTTGTGCTACTGTGAAATAAGCAATGCCAACGCACTCTGGGATGAGTTTTCACAAGCAATGGCCGAAGATTTCGTCCAACGAGGGTTTACGACTGAGCAATCCATTGTGTACGCTTATTTTGATGTTGCTGACCGCGTGGAGGACTTGGGAAAACATCTCAGCGATTTCATTGAACCCCCTTCTGAAGAGCGACCTGAGATTCCCGAAGCACCGGTAGACTTCGAGGCACATGCAGCAGAAGGAGCAGTTCTGTATGCGACTCTCAACGACGGACAGAAATTGGCGGCAGACGACATTCTCACCGCGGTACATAGACGGACCAACCGCTGTTTCTTCATTGACGGCCCTGGAGGTTCAGGAAAAACATATCTGTACAACACAATATACAATATTGCTGTAGGAAGACGCCTGAAAGTGTTGTGTGTGGCCTGGACCGGCATTGCTGCAAATCTTTTACCTAGAGGACGGACCGTGAACTCTGCATTCAAACTCATTGTAGCGGACGAAAATAAATCGTCGTCGATGAAAAGACAACAAAGGGAGGCGAGGATTTATAGCGAATAGATCTGTATTGGGATGGTGCACCGTTTCGCTTACGTCGACGGCAGTTCCCTCTTCGAGTAGCTTTTGCAATGACCATCAACAAAAGCCAAGGACAGACATTCTCAAAGAAGGATGTGTTCAGCCATGGGCAGTTGTACACGGCTCATTGCAAACTAGGTAGAAACTACTATAAAAGAAAGAACATTTAAAACATTTGAAAGAAAATAAATATCAAAAGATGACCCCCTTGCCCTAGCACCAGTATTTTTTGTTTTTTTAAAAATTTTTTGCAATTAATAATAAGCTTAAATTCTCTCACCAAGACAACAAGTAGGAGTACACGTTCAGCCTGGTCTGCATAACGGAGGAGGATAGCACTTAGTAAAAATATCATCACTATTCAATAAAAAAATTATTACTAGTCCTTATCTTTCTCTCGCCCTTCATACAATTTCTCCGAGCCAACATTCTGTGAAGAAAAGCAGGTCAAAATAATTGTATTTCTCAACATCAACGATTTTATCGTAGGACAGTTTTTAGCCAACGGTATCGCTAGGGCAGTTCTAGTCGTAGTGGAGTCGTGGTGTGAGGACTCTTTAAAGTTCGTGCGCTCGAATGATAGTGTGGATAATCATATCTGGGAAATTTTAGGAGGAGCAGGGAACGCTGGAACTGTGAGTTTTATAAGGAATCCGTTACGGTAATCTTACAATTCCTGCCCTAAGTGCCGGCGGTGTCCCGTTAGCGCTCGCATGAGCTGTGTGCCGGACATAACTTTTGGCCATTCGTCTAATTGAATGAGAATTATCCTCATTGCTAAGCGTCTGTTTTGAACCATACCTTCTTCACCTCTCAAAAATTCATAGAAATTACAGTTCTTTAGCTCTCCATATTTTAGAAAAATCAACGTAGAAAGATGTGACATATAGCTAAGTGGCCTAGTCGCTGAAACTGAACTGTTATCATTACAATTCCAACTGCACTCTTCCGTGACTTACTCAGCTAAGATATCTGAACAGAACTGCATTATATAGGTTATTTTGAAAATCATGCGACATAATAAGAGACGTGGTTGGCGGATCACAAGACTTGTGACGTCTCAGCAGTCTTGAGTTAATACGGTGGCGCAGAGTAACAATAGGCAAAGGCGATTACCGCTGTGTTCGAACTGGCAAATCTAAGCTGAGATGCAGTAAGCAAAGATCCGGAGAGTAACCAGCAATGTTGTGTGTAACAGCATGGTCATATGGCTGTAGAAAAGCACTGACCAATGGGTATACATTATATTTTCTACCAGCCATTCAGCGGCATGCAGGCCGCCAAATGACCTATTGAATCGTAGGAAACATATATAAATCATTTATAACAACAAATAATACGAAGAACAAAAAGCATGCAGCAAAAGACGGCGGTGAACTGATGAAATATGCCACTGGGAATACGGTAACGGGCAATCGCGGTGGGGCCCTAGAGTTGACAATCAGACATCGCTTACTTATTAGTGGGATAGTTCAGACCATGGTATGAAGGGTTATCAGGGTATAGTAGTCGTACCGCAAGTCCGATCACACCCTCTGTCTCGCAATGACTGGATTCCCAAGCTTGTGGAATGAATCGTACGGACGCACTGGCAACACCTCAACCAGGTAACAGGGAACAAATTGTTCGACCAACGGAAGAACGGCATCAATACCCCCAAACCGGGCTCTGCCGTCTTCGACGTCGGATGGTACGACAACCGTTGAAGAAATCTCGGATTGCGCAGGGCGTCATGGATTGTGGACACTACGACACATCTGGAGCAAAAAGAGGTGATTGTTTGAGGCTTTGTACCTACAATGCTAGAACAGTCTCTTCAAACGCCGATCTCTACGCTCTTCTCGAAGCTGCCGGTCACATAAAATATCATGTGATCGCACTACAAGGAGCCAAGAGCAGGAAGGCCGACATACGTCAACACAACGACGGGACTCCTGTTATTGGTGGCGAAAAGATACCGCCTTGGAATGTTGGCGACGTCGGATTTCTGGTGCAACCATCTGTCGTCCTAGTCGTTTCACCTCTCGTGACCCTACCTCCTTCTTACGATATAAATGTCTAACCAACAACATGTGAAAATAAAATACCTACGCTGACGTTTTTTTTCGAAAGCTAACCAAAGGCTCTAAAACGCTACTTGAATTGAAACTGAGATAAAATATAAGTGAAGATCACAGACAAGAGCGCTTTGCTGATGACAGCGACGTCATAAAAACACCATCTGCCCGCAGGCCTAACGATGGCTGACCTATTTTGACGTCGCGGATGGCAAGCAGACTCGACGAAAACACTAACGGGGAGCAAGAATGAGTGATAACAAGGAGCAGGTCGGTTTTTGTTACCAGATTCTTTACTTTACTTTACTTTATTGAGACATGGACATTCAGATTCGTTGCCAAAGCAGTGAATATGCGTATTCAAAGTTCAACAGTGATGACGTCCTTGCCATGGGCCAAATAGTGATATCATAAGTAGTGTATGACGTCCTAACAACGTAGTACATCGGTAGCACAAGTGCAGTAAACAGAAAGACGCGATATGTCATGTTTTGCGAATAACCTAGTGTCATTCAACTAGTTTTATATAAACCGTAAACAAAAAGCGGCAATTAACAGGCTATTGTTTGCTATCAGCGTTGCCGATATCGGCTTACCGTCATTGTATTGCGGCGCACGTTAAGTGCATTAGCAACGTAACATCGGTAAATAAATATGTCAATAAAATATCTAAGTTTATGTGTTTTTTGTATTGTATTGTTTGTTCGCGTTTTCGTATTGTACGGCGCACGTTAAGTGCATGGTAAATAAATAAATAAATAAATAAATAAATTTATCACATAAGCAGATACTTATGCAAGGTGGACCTTTTCCAGTTAGGTTTGCTCAGATAGACAGTGCGAAATTATTGCTGGCAAATGAACGAAGAGTTCGACCCGGTTCCTATCTATTAAAGTCCCACACAATGACTTGGAGGGTTAAAACCTATCTCATTTCTCCAGGCCAACTTGCATCTTTGCAATATGGCCCTTACAGACCCGACGACGTGCAATTTGAGCGACGAATTAGCCGTTGAGCATGAAATTGAGCGAAACACACGACGACGAGCATTCTCGTCCAACGCGACGTTTGCGGCAGCCGCATTGCTCTAATCGATACCTATGTGACGCCGCCGCGGTGAAGACTGCGAATTCGTCGCTCAGTTTTTTTTTCGTCTGGTCTGTAAGGGCCCATACGCTACGTCCAGGGAATAAAGACACCCCTCGCTCCTCCACCGTTTCCCGCTTCGACGATTCAACCGATAAATTCTTGCTCCTAAATCTATACCCTATATCTATGCTCAGCACGGCATGAATCACAGTATTGTAAAATTTGAGCTCCTGATTGCAAAGTGAAAGTTTTCAAACGGATGTTTGCAATAATAGGGACGGAACCGCTGTCCAGACAATTATGACATCCCAGAAAAGCAATTTCATGGATCAAGGATCAATTAGTCTACTAACTGGTAATTGGTGACCTCTCCTTTATTCATTGTAACTTTAATAAATGGAGTTAAAGAGGTCAATGCGGCCGAGATTCGAGATAGTTTGAATAGGAAAGTCGACGCAGGACCATGGATCAGCGTCCTGAGTAGTTTATTTATTTTTTATTCATTATTTATTTATTTATTTATTTATTTATTTATTTATTTATTTATCGTTACATCCTTAAACATATTGAATAAGAAAAATGTGTTAAAAGCATGCAGTTCAGGTACAAAAAAAAACAAGAAGCTATCAAAGAAGTTTACACTTTATTGCGGATTGCTATTCACATATGTTCGCTACAGAAGTTGTCCCCTGAGGTTCTCCATAAGAATAAGGTCAGAGCAACACCGTTACCCTCTAAGAACAACAACAAAGGAGGCTTAACTACATGCCGGCACTCGAAGGAATCCATCCTTGCTGAACTATGTAGGTACAATCAAGACTTCAATCAGAGTGGAATGTCACAAACAGTCTAGCTGCATTGCCTCTTAAGCTCCTTCTTGGAGAAACCGCTTCTTTCGAGAGTTGTGCAGTTCACCAGCTTCCTTGTAGGTGTCCCCATCCTTTCTGGACAAAATCTCCCGGAAAGCCTTCACTTTTGAGAAAAGATGCTCAAATCTAACCATTCCAGGTTTTTGTCGGTCTGAATTTGCCAGAATAAATTCAAGGCGAGCTTTTCTGTGTCGACTTTGGATGAGAAAAAGAAAACCGGTAGCTAACGGAATAGCAAATACAGAAGATGTAGGCGTTCAAGAGAGAACAGCCAAGCGTCTCAGGATCC
Organism: Nippostrongylus brasiliensis; assembly: GCA_030553155.1. Taxonomy (NCBI): domain Eukaryota; kingdom Metazoa; phylum Nematoda; class Chromadorea; order Rhabditida; family Heligmosomidae; genus Nippostrongylus; species Nippostrongylus brasiliensis. The sequence goes on from CP130735.1 coordinate 4,481,365, forward strand.
AAACATAGATCTTTTCAGAACGTATGGCTCCAATGGTGACGAAAAATAGTGTTATGGGCTTTTAGAGAAGCTGAGGAGATGTGAGCGCGTTTCATGTGTTCGACCACACACCCAGCGGACGTCTAGAGCCGTCTGATGGATGACTAAAGACCGCACACTGACCCATTGCTGAGCAATTTAACCCACGATTAATGCCTCATCTCTGATGAATAGCCTTCCGGTGCTAAGCCTAATCTGCTAATGTGACCAGCACACGGATAGAAGCCGCTCCTTTCGACTACAGAAAGTCGTAGCTTGTAACTCACATTCGATTTTGTAGTCAAAAGTATTTCTGCTGGATATATTCAGTGCTCGGCGGAAATTGAGCTCCGTTTGCCAATAAATATTAATTAAGAGCATCGTTGTGCGGGACAATAGCTCAAAAATCAGACGAGCTACAAAGTTATTACTACCCGTAGGTATACTAGAATATGATGTTGTAACGGTGGTGCTAGGTTATCCGTAGGTAACTCGTAGATTTATAATGAAGTGCAGGAACCCACCAACTGTGATTTTATGTAATTTTGTTGATGGAACTAGTACATTTTCTTACTCTTGATGATCGTTTCGAGTTATGTGTATGTTACGGCACACGTTGGTTTCTGCCGACGTCTTAAATAAATAAATAAATAAATAAATAAAAATAAAGCGAAAACGAAAAAACGGTGGACAATCAGAGCTGTGAGAGCTTTCATTGCAGTCGTTTCCCAACGACTACATCGATTTGAAATTCAAGAAAAGGTGAACTAAATTAGGTGGGCCTTGAGAAAACAAGAAATAAAAAACAGGAAGAAAGGGGAAGTAAAAGTCTTTGAAAAGTAGGCGAGAAGAAATTTATTTCTCTATTTCATATCGTTTTTATCCCGATCAGTTACGGAGTACGGCTTTCTTCATAGTTGGCTTGTCTTTTTTTCTACTGGATGCTGCTCCCACATCGCTTCGATTAAAGGTTTTTGAGCGCTACTTCTTTCCATGCGACTGACGTTCAGTCTTGTGATCGTGAATTGAAATACGTACATATTGATATATAAGATAAAGCTGAAATCGAAAGAAAAAATTTAACGAGGAAACAAAATAATTTGGGCATACAACTTCATCTCCCCTAAAATATCCAGTAGCTCAGGCAATGATTTGGGTATATATTCTACCCTGACGGCGTTCTTCTTTCTTTATGGTTACTGATGAGATCTTAACGGCCTAATGCAGTACCCCAGGCCGGTTTTTTTGTTTTATTTATTAGTTCAGGACGTGGGTAGGGGCTACTCACGGGGGCGCTATGTGGGTTTGGGGATACAGGGTGTGGTCCGCAACTTTACGTCGACTTTAACGTATTATCATTGTTATATCTGCCATTGTTTGCGATCAACTCGGTCGGTTTTGACATGTTTGACATGTAAACTCTTCAGAATTCTTCATACCTTAACATGTTAACCAGCATACGGTCGACGTAATTTTACAGACCAGAACGCTGCACCCCCAACCCACATAGCACCCTCCCGGGAACACACGAAACTACAAAGCACATCACACTAAGTACAAGCTCAAAAACAATCTTTGGCAATTGAAATGTGTTAGGCGACACTTTTCAATACAGGTTAGTGAATCTTTATCGCAACCTTGCGATTAACAAGAAAATCTGATGCGATATCAGAATTCATATCAATTTATTTTGAACTGAACCGTACAAAAGGGTGTGCTGAATAGTATTGGCCTAGTTTATGCTGTGTTGTATTCGTTCTCTCGTTGTGACAATAAAGCAGTTAGTTATATCCACGAATGCAAGTCACGCCAATTTCCGAAACCACGCAGGGAATATATCAAGAACGTTTTGCCTCGAATTCGAAATACGCTTGAGCCCTCAAAGAAAAATAAGTCGAAATGTTTTTTCCAATTCACGATTTTGAAACATTAACATTAAATCACAATTCGTCACACTACTTATATATGGAATTCAAAAATCTGGTGAGGAATGAGATGGGTTTAGTCCTAATCCAATGAAATGATCCCAAATGGAGAAAAATGAAGTCCATCGGAGCAATTACCCACCAGCAACTGAGCAAAGTTCAGTAAATCTGAAATCGGCTCACAGCTCACTATTTTCATTAGCGCGTAACCAGGACAACACGGGCCGGCAGAATGAGACGATGGCTACCGTCGTAGAAGGAAGCGCCGTCGATGAATGATGATGTCCAGCTGATCATTACGTTGTTTTATGTCGGCTTCCATCTGCTCCACGACGGCTGTCTGCCGTTGCACCAATTGGTCGGCTGTTTTGCAGAAATGCGTTCGCCAGCAGTAAATGAGGGATAACCCAATTTGATAATCACCCATATAGTCGAGCAGCTCGATGAAAATTAACGCAGAGAAAAACAGAGAAAAAAACAGAACAGAGGAAAAAGGAAGATGATAAAATATAAAATAAATAAATAAATAATGAAGTTCAAGTGCTGTTTGGTTCCTTACTTGGAAAGTTGCATAAAGGAGCGTAAAAATTGGGTTAAAAAAACCGAAAGCCGAATAACCTCTAACTTGGGTTTAATTACCCATGTTTGAGTGTTTTGTTCAGTACTGACATAAATATAAATAAACAAATAAACATATAACGCATACTAGACATATCTCTTATCATATTCTACTATATTCATATTCATCTGTAGTGGACGTTATAGCCAGAACAGGAAATTAAACGAAACCGCGACAGGACAAAGAAAATCACGGTAGAAATCGCTACGCAAGACAATGTAACGTGATCGGCGTTGATCGCTCCCCTAGGAACGCGCCATGCACTCGTCATCCATTCAGAATCACAGAGGCACGGTGAATGGCCTATGTCATGAGATAAAGATAGGGCGCTGGATTCTTCTGCCCACGTGAAATCCTTCGAATTTAATTGAAAAGGTTATGCGTTACCTAACTATTTTAGAGGCCTTCATATTCTTTCTGGATAGTTTTCTTGTGTTTTGAGGTCAGGTTTTTCGTTTTTCATTTTCTGTCTTTCTTCTTACCCTGTGCTATTTTTTGTTCCAGATGCGTCATTTGACGTAATAAATGAATAAATAAATAAAATTGCGTATTATATACTTTCGCTTTATATAGTATACATATTATGAACCTCTAGAAGATTATTTTTATTATCCCCCCTAGTCCTAACGCAGTCATCCCTTCCTTGTTCATTACATTTTATTTTTTATTTCCGTGATCAGTTTCGTTAGGTATTACTAGCTCTGCTGCTGTGTTTTTGTTCAGTACTGACATAAAGATGAATAAATAAATAAACGAATAACGCGAACTTGGAGACATAGGGATGTTATTCGAAGTACATATGTACAGAGCAGTTCCTTTTTGCTATGAATTTCATAATACATCAGATCATTCCTTCCTGCAGATCAATTCTGGAGATGCTCGGCCCGGACATATTTGCCATCAGTTTCCATAGACTCACCCCACTGCACCGTAACTTTTTTAACAGTCTCTGAAGCCCGATTTCTAAGAGGACCTGAATGAACTCGAATATATACAGCAGAATGAAAAGAAAGGGTGAAATTAGATGTGAAGAACATGAAATGTGCTCTGAATCGTGCAAAAGTTTACATTGCGTGCCAGCTGCAAGAGAATTACGAGCGTAGCGTTGCAGACGTCAACACCTTCCCTTTTGTTTCTTTTCTGGAAAAAACGGATTTTGATTTTTTCTGATTCATTAACATGGCAAACATATTAATAGCTGCTTTATAGGATGAATGAATAATGGTATCCGCAATCTGCACAAAAATTGATTCTGAATCTGTGTGAAGCTCATTGGAGCCACGATAATCAGCACGCCATCAGTTACAAGAAGAGTGGAAGAGATGTGTATATCACCTTTTCGAGCGCAAATGGCTAGAATATACAAATATATAAAGTAAAAAATATGAAACAAAATAAACATATATATAAAATATACAAATAGAAATCAATTTTGAGAAGGAGGGATACGAAGCAGTCGTATTCATTGCGTAGTATACTAATCCGAAGAAAACATGACTGCAGGCGTCGTAGAAGTCAACAACGGGTCTTCCGGTGGTCATTTTCTCTCCACCTACGGAGCGGTGATTAAGGCCGGAATATAGGAAAATGAAAATGAAAGAAGTCAACAGTAACCATAGAAACAAAAAACAGGAGTAGGACTAGGTTCTATTTTGGTCCCTTACAATTTGGTCCCTCTCTATTTTGGTTTGTCAGAGGAGCATTAATTAAAAGAAAAGTTCACTAACAGAGCGACTCAATAGTTTTTGCATATATATATATATATATATATATATATATATATATATATATATATATATATATATATATATATATATATATATATATATATATATATATATATATATATATATATATATATATATATATATATATATATATATATATATATATATATATATATATATATATATATATATATATATATATATAGCGACAGAACAGACATGAGGAAAAAACAGGAGTAAGACCATATTTCTGTACCAGGGTTTAGAACAAATCCAGCTGTAACGTATTCTGTACTCGACACGTTTGGCGCAGTGGAGAAAGGCGACATTATCGCCTATACGTCAAGTCTGGCGATCGTTCCCACTTAAGACCAACCAAGCTTTCTAGTCTTATGGAGTCTCGCAGTCTATGACAGACTTGTCCAGGAAGGTGAAAACACTAGTTTGCTCATTTGAGAGCTCCCGCACATTATTACATGAGCTCAGCAGCCGATGAAGTGATCATATGAAGCTATTTTGCTAAACGAAAACTTCGACAACAATTATTAAAAACAAAATACCGTAGCAACATCAGATTAGCAACTATAAAACATAATTCACAACATCTCCTAATACAGTAACAACAATTAAACACCGATCGGACTGATCGCCTAACCTGATACAAACGATGATACCAACTAGCCCCAACCATGCATTATTAGTGTGCTATGAGAGAATTTTGAGATCGTTAAATATACTACGTTTTATTATCGCGCCTAGGTGTAATATATATATATATATATATATATATATATATATATATATATATATATATATATATATATATATATATATATATATATATATATATATATATATATATATATCAACTAGATAAACCGCTAAAGTTCGCAACTATGGCGACACGATAGTGGCAATAGGCCCGGCTCAGGCGGGAGTCGAACCCGAGTCACGTGCCTATGCGCGTGATATTGGACCACTGCAGTACGGTACATACTATTGTTACTCCCTACTGCACTAATCATTATCACATTAGCCTTCTTAGAATGATGCAAAAATTTCGATCAGGATGAGATTCGAACTCACGCGGGGAAACCCCAATGGATTAGCAGTCCATCGCCTTAACCACCCGGCCACCTGATCACTATGGTGGTTGAAGTTAACGTGAAACTCTAGTTTCGACAGTGCGTTCTTGAAAGTTTATGATGAGTACACTGGAGGTAGATGTTGTAGCATTACCATCACATCATGTACTTCTTTTATACTTTGCAATGACCGTAAAATATTGAAGAAAAATATTAATCACAATTTATACTACAGAAAATCAAAATAAATTAATTTGAAATTGCAATAAAATGACAGTTGAATTCGTACACAAGATCAGGAATTACTCTCGACTGTGGGTTGAATTAGCCTTCGGTAAGAAGTCAATAAGCACAGAAGGCAAGTCAAAGGAAGTAAAAATGTGAGAAACCTTTCTAGTGAACATTCTTACCACTAACTGATGCGAGTCTACGTGAGTTTCTCAGCATATTTTAACCGTTGAAAATTGTAATGGATAAACGCCGGGGCTTACCCAGACGAGTGGCCACTTCCAGGTTGGCGGAGGCCGACTGCGGCCGGTCCTCTTTGTTAAGAAAATTTCGTGGGAATATTATCGGGATCGTAGTTAGCGACCGTTCCGCATCTTTTCTCGTTACGCGGGAACATTACTAGATCGGAAAGCTAAGTTTATAGGAAAATTCGTAGAAAAAAAAACACTGGTAATATTCATAGATGTAAGGTATCAACCCATTTTATGTATTATACATAGAACACCACCCAATGGCTCCTCCGGTCTTACCCGGGCTATGTTTACAACAGGTATTCGTTCCAGAAATTTCACATAGAAGAACAGAAATATAGTGGAGCATATTAGATAGAAGCTTCCTCAGTAGACAGAAAAATACCAGTGATAGGTAAAGATAAAGGTGAAATAGTCCGCGCTGATAAGATCCTTAAATACGAGCTATGCCGTCACTTCCATAAATAATCGTAGAAGTGCGATGAGCTCGTTTCTAGCCTATAAAATTGCGTGGTCAAAATCTTCACCCTCACAGGAAAGTCGGGTATCAATTTACCGTATCCCAGTTGAAGGAAGGCTCGGTTAGCCCTAGCAAGGACCAATCGCTCGACTGCGCGGGTGTCAGTAGCGCCTCTAACCACTGCATCACGGCACGCCTCTAGGCGTAGTGGCCAGTATACTTCCTACTGGTTTACCAAAATAAGATACTTATCTTTCACCTTGACCATCCTTTACCCAGGACGACCTTTGGGGAATCTTTGGCGGTTTAAGTCTATCGTTTTACTTTGGAACACGAGGTTTGCACTCGTTTAAAGGGACCCATAATTTACATACATTATGCCACACGCGCCTTTACAGTAAACCATTTTAATCCAAAAAATTAGTGCATCAATTTTACTTTCTTATTTTTCGCTGCTCCTAATAAGAAGGTTCCTGTACTCAAGGGAGGGATAGTAGGCGAACAGGACCTTGATAAGCTTTCAAAACAAATTCAAAAGAATGGGAAGGGTTACAAATACAGATGGTGTCAGCGAATAAATAACCTTAGTGAATGATGATATAAATTATTGATTAAATAATAAATTCTGGACCAGGACCCGGCTAAGCGCCTAGACACTGACAGCGAAGTTCTCGGCGATACGATCGCCTTATAGAAAGAGAGTTGAAGAAGCGGAAGAAGACCCATGAGAAGCGCTCTTTATCTCGAAAACCTGGTTAATGGTATCAAGTTCTCCCTGAAACTTTCGCTCCGAAACGGATGTGAGCACCATAGCGTTATTTGGAGGTCCAGTTTCGCACAATCTCCGAACCAGCTTAGAGGTAAAGGTATAGGTAAAGGCGCTAGGGTAGGGCGCTGATCAGTCCCCTGAGGACGCGCCACGCATTTGTTTTGCATTCAGTGTGGTAGAGGCATTGTGAATGCGTATCTGACCTACACAATGCCTTGCGGAGGCCGATCACTATAACAAATCAGTATCTTCACCTTCCCAGACAAGTTTGGTACCAATTTACCAGACTCCGGAGGTATAACAGACTTGGTTGACCCGGGCTGGAATCAGTAGAATGCAACGCAGTTAATGCGAAAACCATTCTATTGTTAGATCGAATATTAAAAAAAACCAAAAAAGTGTTATTAACAGTTTATTGGATAAGAAATGCATAATAGAACGCGCACGGTGTACTCTGAGAGGCGCTACTTCAATTTCCGTTCTTCTCAATCGAAAGCATTACACGAACTATAGGAAGGAGTATGTGTAGTTACGTAAATGTTACAATAGAAATCCTAATTTAAGTAGAAATATTCGTAGGGTAATAATAATTAACCCATAACGTACCGAGGCCGTTTTGTATTGGCTGGTCACTCGGACCGCGCGCGTAGGTCACGCGTGCGTCACCATGTGGCGCACGCGGTCCCTAGGACAAATATTGTTATCATTCCATGGTATTACCAATGTATCGCCAACCACAACTTTGGCGAAAGTGAACCGATCGAAACGAATCATAGATTGGATGAAAGCTAAGAGAAAAAAAGAAAATTTTCTGGCATGTGTTTGGTGAGGACTGCGCTATGTACTCGACCAAGGCCTAGAGCTTTGGACCTGATTGATCAGGTCCAAAATCCGAATCCAATTGCTCCTTTAGTTCCCAAAGTCTCTGGAACACACAGCAGGAGAACGTTCGACATCAGCCCACTTAGCTAAGTTTTCACGATTCGCGGGAAGACCTTTGTAATTTTGTGGGAAATCAGAGAGCAGGGCGCGCTCATATAAAATCCGGACCGCTCCCAGACCCAAAAAAGGATATGTTTGAGAGATTTCAAATCATTCAACTAGTGAAGTGGTAGGCGTCGATCAGTTGACAAGGGATGGACCAACCACTCATCAACTACATAGAATCATGGAGACATTGCAGAACCAGAACCGCCTAGGCAAAGTTTCAGTGAGATTGGTGGTCCTGGATGGAGTTTCCAGCGTGGTGCCGTGTCCTAAACTTGTTCCAATGTTCCAATGTTTTAAATAAACATCAGATTCGTGATCATCAACCAAAAGGATCCCATAGGTAAAGTTTCAGCGAAATTGCTGGTCCTAGATGGAGCATCCAGGGTGGTGGCCAAGTGCCACACTTGTAGCACAGCTTTCACCGGACCAACGTATGTATCGTGTATTCCGTAGTTGGTCGGTCACATTCCCAACTAAAAACAACTTATAAAAAATATTTTGTTGCTATGAAGGGCGTGCGCCACCATGTGGCGCACGTGGTACGTTATGGGTTAATAATTATCGAGGAGGGCCTAATGAGGTTGATCTTGCGTGGTCGGTCAGAGAACATTCACATGAAAATCTAAATTTTCATAATTTCACTACACTTTCCTCATCGTTGGATAGATCACGATCTTCTGATTACGGCCATGTGTTTTTGTTTAATACAAATAATTCTAGAGTGATTTGTGGCGAGTGAACGGCCTTATGTCAACCGGCGAAAACGATTCACATAGATCGCGTTTTGGCGGAAAAATTAAAGACCTCATGGTTATACGATTTTAATTCTATTGATGGTTATTGTGCACTTTTTATCCGATATGGAGGTTAGTTTCACTTTATTATTTTTTACTTTTTCTTCTAAGAGTCTCCCTACTTACTGATGAGTCCCGGGGAGACTATACTACTTCCTTTATTTGCTCGTCTAGGTGTAGGGACGAAACGAGCCCTTTTTATTTGAAAATTTTCCCTTTATTTACATAGATCACGTTTTGGCGAAAAAATACCGACGGTACTGTAAACTCAAATCGACCACTAGCATTAGGAATCTGAAAAATCATACGCAAAGATAATCAAGAGGTGAAATCGACATTGACGTGATAAGCATAAGATCCTTACTACATGTCTATATAAGATAGTGTATATGTTAAGTAATATGAGGTGCTATGTCATGTACTTTGGTGGGTGCAGCTACTCTTCTCGATTTTATTTTTCTCGATTTCTTCCACAGAAACTTGTTCAGACTGGAGTTAATGTCCAAAGTATTTGAAAATACACACTTTAGACCAATTTAATCTCATTGTGGGCCATGCTACACATATAATCATTTGTTCCTTCGTTTGCTAACCACGTTATTATTGTTTGACTGCTAGCACGCTTTTATATGGCGTAGAAATAAATGAATAAATAAATAATATATGTAATATAATAGGTTGGTGCAAAAGTCTTGCAACACTTTTCAAAATAACAGCAATTTATTCAAACGAAATCTCAGTCAACGATATAATCACCGTTCAGATATATGACTCTTCCTCAGCTTTCGGGCAACTTCTCAATTCCTCTCCGTCAGAACTCCGGCAGCTGTGACGAAAAAAAATTGGCCGACCTCTATTTCCAGTTCATCTCGGTGGTCGAATTCCATATCTCGAAGGTGTTGCTCTAAGGACCTGAATAAGTGATAATCTAAATCAGCAAGGTGAGGAGAGTACGGTAGGTGCGGTAGAATTTCCCGTCATGCGATAAAAACGCCCTGAAAGGGAAAAGTCTACCTTTTGAATGACAACGCTCGTCCTCATGTCGCAAGAGCAACTCGTGAGAAAATTCAGGATTTAGGCTGGGAAGTTCTATCGCACCCACCTTATTCTCCATACCTTGCTCTTTCAGATTATCACTCATTCAGGTCCTTAGAGCAACACCTTCGAGATATGGAATTCGACAACTGAGACGAACTGGAAATGGAGGTCGGCCAATTTTTTTCGTCACAGCTTCTAGAGTTCTGGCGGAGAGGAACTGAGAAGTTGCCCGAAAGATGGGGAAGAGTCATATATATGAATGATGATTATATCGTTGACTGAGATTTTGTTTCAGTAAATTGCTGTTATTTTGAAGAATGTTGCAAAAGTGTTGCAACACTTTTGCACCAACCTAATATGTGTAATACGATTATACGTAGAAAGCCTTACAAAACGTTAAGCGTTACTGTAATCAGGACCAAAATTCGCTAAAAGTGCTACGAGGATGGGGGAACACGTGTTCGTCTCGTCTGTACGAGGCTGTGGACAATTCTCAACATGAGGACAATGGCCTGAAAGGCGTTGCCGGAAACCGTTCACATCTGACTCATCGTGAACCGTCTTTCTTGACGGTTGTCGCATTGCAGCATCGGTGTACATGGCGGACCGACGATATGTTCAATAACACGGCGAAATAAGGGCTTGTTCAGACGACGCGCGTCGAAAATGCAAAATTGAAGCTCAATCAATAATTAACGTCATTGATCGAATTTGCTCCTTTGCGTTAGTGGCGCAGTCCGGTTGCGCCTCATATAGGCAAAAAAAATTAGGAATATAATCACATAGGGAAGAAATTAAACGAAAAAAGTGAATTTTGTCAAAATTTCCATTAATGAGGAATAGCAGCCTTCTCAAAAACCCGAGCGACCAGTAAGTTTGCCTATATGAGGCGCAACCGGACTGCGCCACTAATGCGAAAGAGCAAATTCGATCAAGGGCGTTAATTATCGATTGAGCTTTGATTTTGCATTTTCGACGCGCGTCGTCTGAACAAGCCCTAAGGAAGGTGAACGAGCAGGGCTGTGGAATATGTAGTGCAGACTCTGCATGAAGGATTTATTTATTTATTTAGTTAGTTAGCCAGTTAGTTATTCACTTTTGGGCCTGCTTGGTACAGTGGTAAGAGGTGCTGCTGCCAAACGCACGGTCGAGCGATTGATTCCGGCCCGGGCTAACCAAGCCTTCCATCCCTCCGGGGTCGATTAAGTTGGTACCAGACTTGTCTGGAATTGTAAAGACACTGACCTGGGCCTAAATTCATGACGGGTATCGGCACAATATACCTGAGAATAAACCCCGGTCGGCGCAATTATTCGCATTCATGAACGCGCATTTATTTATTTATTTATTTATTTATTTATTTATTTATTTATTATGCACACCAGAATGTTCGCCTAAACTGCAATTGAACAAACAATCAATTAAGCTCAATTGATAAAATGGTTAAAATGGAGGAAAATACAAAATAGAGCACTGTAAAAGGTAAAGGTAAAGGTAAAGGTGGCGGCGTTGATCGGTCCCCTTAGGACGAGCCGCCGCATTCGTGTTTCATTCAAGTCGTAGAAGCATAGTGAATGCGTATTTGGCCTATACAATGACCTACGGGGGCCAGCCGCTTCCCAGACAAGTCTGGTACCAATTTACTCGACCCCGGAGGGATGGAAGGCTTGGTTAGCCCGGGCCGGGACCGATCACTCGACCGTGCGGGTGTCAGCAGCGCCTGTTACCACTGTACCATTCGGGCCCAGAACACTGTAAAACCTGAAATTATCAGAATCTAAAACAAAATTGAAAAGAAAAAAGTGAACTCAATACGACGAAGTGCTACATGCAGAGCCGTCTTAAAAGCAAAGCCAGAGTTCAAAACTTAACAACGGACGTTACTAAGACTAGAAAGACACAACATCCAATAATATCCAATTTAGTTGGATTTGCTCCAGCCATGCAGCCAAGTATCAAAATAAGGGTGTCATTTATTAATTTGAAACATGGGAAACGAATGGGCTGAATGGTCCAACACAGTGGAAAGAGGCGCTGCTAACACCCGCACGGCCGAGAGATCGATCCTCGAAAGGCTAACCAAGCTTTCCATCACTCCACGGTCGGATAATTGATACCAGACTTTTCTGGGAAGGTAAGAGCACTGACTTTGTATAGCGACTGACCCCAGCGAGTCACTGTATAGGCCAAATACGCATTTACCATGCCTCTACGATTCTGAACAGAAGATGAATGCGTGGCGAGTCCATAGAGGACTGACCAACGCCAACACTTCCACCTATATCTTTTCATTTGAATTTAACGGGAGAGAGATGGCTACGTGATAATTCAAAAAATGTTCCCCTTCAATCCTTGGGACCATCCAGTCTGGAGTGGAGACGGAGGAAGTACGATCTCATGTTGGCTTTCAAAATCCTCCGCTGTTTCACTACAGTAAACTGCAAAAAGTTTTGCAATTTAATTGAATCCAGGACTAGAGGGGGCAAGTTCAAGCTCGATGAGCGCATCTCTCGTACGAATACCAGATCCAAGTTCTTCTCTAACAGAGTTGTGCAGATGTTTAATTCGTTAATCGCTAAGGTTTTTTACGCACGCATTTATGTGTGCCTTATGAATAAATAAATAAATGAATGAATAAATAAATGAATCCCTCAGATACGGCTTTGAGACTGCCGCATTCGTCAGCGCTACGCTTTAAAGTGACGTTGATCGTCACGATAAAGCGGATCTACTTTCAGTAAGCATCACGCTTCCGAGTGTCAGGGAATGTTGCCTTCGTAGTAAAATGATAAAAAATTCGGAAAAAAATGTAGATAGTTGTTCCACGATTCTTTTCATGGAGGAAACATATTTAGCTTGATCGCCTTAGTTACCGTACTCTTTCTCAGCTAGCATTGGCCATGTTCTTAAAAGTACTCTATTCTAATTTTGTCGTCTCTTAATCCAAGCAATGTACTTTTTTTGTTTTGTTATTATTTATTTAATTATTTATTTATTTACTTAATGCGTCAAATGACGTGCCTAAAACAAAAATAGCAGAGGGTAAAAGGATAGACAACAAATGAAAAACCTGAACTCAAAACACAAGAAACGATCCAGAAAGACTAAGAAAGACTGACTAAAATTAATTGCATTTCATTTTTTGATCGAGCTTTCCGTGTTCATTATACCACTAACTATTTTTAGCATGTCTGTAAGAAGGCGTAAAATAAATACAAAATAAAATAAATATTTTGTAAAGATAAAAAAGGTAAAGGTAAAGGTGTCGACGTTGATCAGTCCTCGAAGGACGCGAGTGTTTGGCCTATACAATGACTTGCGGGGGCCAGCCGCTATACCAATTCAGCGTTTTTACCTTCCAGAAAAGTCTGCTACCAATTTGCCGACCCCAGAGGATAGAAAACTTGGTTGGCACGGACGAGGATCGATCGTGAGGGTGTCAGTAGCGCCTCTTACCACTGCACCACGCGTCCTTTGTTAAGATAGAATCAGTTTTTTGAAACAGACTTTCTTAAAAACATGAACGAATTATGAAGCAGCAATTTCACATTGTTTTTCACTATTTTATTGGCTTCCGTTTCGCAAATTTGGTCTATTTTTTAGACATTTTCTATGTGCTTCAATAAAAATTGTTTCCGTCGTTGCGGCACAACTTCAAGAAGGCATACGAACCCTTTCAAACCCTGCAGGTGAACGCTGGTGTGGACAATGATTTAAGTCAATATTCCAAATTTCCGTTTATGGGTTTCTAGGCAACTGTTAAAGCACCGCTCAATTGTATTTGCTCTTGCAGAGTGAGCAGCGGAATTCATTTAGTGTGCAATGCTACAATATTGATGCACACGGAGTAGAAATGAGGGTTTGCTCCTTGGGAACGAACCACTGAACTTATACGAATGTAATTTCTTCCCTACGTTGAAAGCCATGGAGTATGTATTTCCTTGCTTAGATGGAAGAACTATCGTAAGCAGTATGAGCTCGTACCATCGTTCCTTAACCTTTTCTCATTGACCTGAATAAAGTCGTTTGAGAATGGGGTTCCAAGATCTATACCACCAAGGGTGAACCTTGCCCTCCTACCTTAAAGTGGTCGACGACGCGACGACGAGCATTCACGTCCAACCTGCCGTCGTGCAATGCAGTGTGTTGACTGTAGACCTTGAATAATGTCTTTTGAGAATAACGGGGAATTCGACGCGCAAACTGCTCGTCGTCGAGTCTGCAGGGGCCTCCCAACAGGCCATTTCGCGACCACTATACCACCGGCCACGCGGTCCCTAAGACAAATCTTGTTGTCAATTGATGGCTCCCGCCAACCACAACTTCGGCGAAAGTGAACCGATCGAAACGAATGAAGGCCGGATGGAGTAAGAAAAACGAAAATTCTTCTGGCAAAGCCACACCAGGTCTCATTTTGGACCTGATTGATATTGCATGGGTTATATGCTTGAGAGCCGTAAACAGGTTAAAAATATGCTTCAGAAGAAGAAACGGCTTACACAACAACACTTCTGTTGTGATAGTGGTACGACATCTGTTTGAGAGATTTAAAATCATTTAACTGATGAAGTAGTAGGCGTCGATTAGTTTACAAGGGATGCACCAACCACTCATCAACTGCATAGAATCATAGAGAGAATTAACCAGCAAAACGCATTAACCAAAAGTGACAAAAGTGGACTTTCACGTTAACTTCAGTACCACAGCAAGGACCAATGTGTGTATCAGGGTCGGCCGAGTGGTTAAGGCGATGGACTGCTAATCCATTTTTATCCCGGTTACGGTTCTTTCATGATAGTCGCCTTGTCGTGAGTTCGAATCTCATGCCATCTTGATCGGAAGTTTTGGGATGCATATCGTCCTCGATCGCAGGTTCTTGAGCGCATTCTTGTACAATCATCATGGATTTTTCCATCAGCCGACCTGTCACACGGGCTGGTACTATTTTCGACAAACAACTCGAGAATATCATGCATGATCAGGTGGCCGAGTGGTTAAGGCGATGGACTGCTAATCCATTGGAGTTTCCCCGCGTGAGTTGGAATCTCATCGAATCTTTTGCAGCATACCGAAAGGCATTCTTGTGAAAACACATGAACCTTTAAGGACCATATTTTCGAAAAACCGTCATCTGACGCGATTTCTGCAATGATGTGAATCTCGAACATTTTTCGAAAAACAGCTTGAGAAAGTCGTGCAGATCTGCGAGTGGTTAAGGAATGATTGTAGGTAATCGTTTGGTACATTCTTCGAACGTAAAGTCAGATGCGATTCAAATGTCATCCTCAGGAGACTCGTGGTTCTATTTTTGCTGTTTTACTATACATTTTTATTCACTATTTTTACTACATATTTTTATTTCCTGTTTTTACTATATTATTTTTTATTTTCTATTTTTACTTTTTACTATATTTTACTATGCAGAACTATACGAACGAATGATATAACCTCATCATCTCAGAAGATTATATACAAGGTAAAGCGAAAAGGCGAGAGTTGACAGCTTTGTTCATCTTCTGAACGAAGTCTCCCTGACTTTCCATCGAAGTGGATAAATTACAATATGAATTCGGAGGTTCGAATCGGTTACAACCGTATTCCGCCTCAGTTTGTGCCAACATTGTAGTGCTGTAAACGAAAGTGCTCCGTCTCTTCACTATGCAGACACGATTGGGCTGTGTTTGTACAGTTGCCTAGTAAAGGGCTTTCGTAGGACGTATACGTCGTCAACCAAACAGCATAGGACGTTTAGTAGCGATGCCATACCCCCGCAACATTGCATTTTTATTTCTTTCATTTTTTTTTACTTCATTTCTATAGTGTCGGGAAAAGGAGTTCTAGTGGTTAGCTTTACATCGCGCTTTTTTGGGTCCGAAACGTAGAGAAAAGAGAACTGTTGCCGATGGGGCTGGAACCAATCGATGTTTATATGTGATCATGATGTTGTAATGATGGTGATAGGTCCATATCAAAAATCGCATTTCAGGCGGGATTCGAACCCACGTATCGCGCCTAACGTCTTCATCGTCGGGGTTCGCTGCGTTCGTCCATTCAGTATCAGACACCGTGACACGTTTGTACGAGTTCACCACGCCAGCGTCACCATGATAACTCGTACAGACGTGTTTGGCATCGATACTGAATGGACGAGTTACGCTGGAGAGATATGTACATAGTAGTGCGCCAAGCCTCCTTACCACTCTCACCTATTAGAAGATTTAAGGAACTTGAAGGGAGGGATCGTAGAGTAAACGTGATCCGAGGAAATGTTAAACTTTTTGAAAAGGCGCAGAAAATTGTTCAAGCTCTGAAAGATTGTTGGAGCCGCGTGGTACAGTGGTAAGAGGCGCTGCTGTCACCCGCACGGTTGAGCGATCGATCCCGACCCGGGCTAAAATTCCAAAAATTGTTACCAGACATGTCTGGGAAGGTAAAGACCAACAGATCGTATTAAACTATGCCTGTCATTCGAATGGAACACGAATGCGGCGGCGCCTACTTCGGGGACTGACCAACGCCGACACCTTTACCTTTACCTGAAAGATTGTTCAAATGCTATCATGTGTGCGGCACGAGTTTCTCCCGAATTTGTAGCAATTAAAAAGTGTAATTCATTTGACGTTGAAATTTCTAGAGCTTGAGCTGAATGAAAGAGCTTCAACCTTACTTGGCATCAAGATTTGTTAAGCTTTTGAATGGCCTCGTATTAGGTTGGTGCAAAAGTTCTCGGACATTTGCCATACAAAATAGTTTATTTTATAATATCTGAACAATAGCAAGGAGTCATTTAAAGTCGGCACCGTTAATACCGATGGTCTTCTCGATTCTATAACATTTTTGAGTGGAGCCGAAAATACCGCGGAAATCCTTAAAAAATACGAGAAGTCTGATAACTGTCAGAGAACTTTTGCAACAACCTATGTGATATAAATAGCAACTATTCGAGTTTTTAGAAATTTTCTTGAATTGTCAACTTATCGTTAGCTGCGTAAGGTTCTCAAGATCTTTAATCATCAAGCTGCAGGGTATTCGCGTGATATACGAATTTCATAAATTTATTGGAAATAAAAAAATAAGCTGAACACTGTTCGAGCGTTGAGAATGTTTCCTTGATTGTTCAGTGAGCTGTGTGAATTTTTGGATTAGAATAGTTTAGGAATGCAACCTCCACGAAGGTGCAGGATATGAATGGCCTCAGGGGAAGCCACAGGAAGGAAAATTTGAAAAGGAGAAATTCTTCTTTGCCAGTTCTTCATGTCTACAATTACGGTCGGTAAACATCCTCGAAACGAGAAGAATGAAACAAACAGATTTACCTTGATGCCATGAATTACTCTAAAGTTACTTGAAATTCCAGTTTTTTTTATTTTTTTATTTTCGCGGGTTACTACTAGGTATACTAGAATCTGATGTCTGAAAGTCTGGAAGAATTTTGGCCCCGCTGAGAAGATCTCCAACTCAAGAAAGGACCATCAAAGTATCAAAGTAAAAGTGAGAATCTGATGTCGTAATGGTGGTGCCTGCTCAGCTCCGGAAAAATTGAGACGCGGGTTCGATTCCCGCTTAAGACGCGATTTCTGCGATGAACCTAGCACCATCATTACAACATCTAAAGTCACATTTATTGAAAAAGAAAACTACAAGGGCAAATATTCGCTTTGCATGTGCTTGATCACGTGTCTAAAATAAATAAATAAAATAAATCAGAAGAGCGTGATCCGTCTTACAAACGCTACTGTATATACAGTACCGGTCGAAAAAATATGTCACTTTCCATTTTCATGCACAAATAGTTCCAATCAAGAAGAACCTGATACCGATCGATAGTTCTGACCACTCTATTTAAACATTTAACGAAACATACCGTTGTTACGAATTCTGTAATTTTTAAAAATATTTTATAGTGACTTTCATATGCTATTTTAAACGAAAATATCTCAAAAATCGCTGAGCGTAGGATCAATCTGAGACGATATTCTGATAAAGCGTGGTCTAGTTATCATAGTGTGTTACGAGCATTTGATTCACATCGCTGATAAAACGTCGATTTTTCTGAGCAAGCATTTTTCAAAAAGTGGTCAGATTTTAGGACCATGTTTCAAACAAAATTCTATATCTTCTTAACTTTTTAACGGAATTACACCAAATTTTACAGAACTATAGAAAATGATTTTCTCTTCAAGATGATCGTTTTCTGTTTTGAGTATGGTTTCTTAGTTTGTGAGAAAACGTTTTTTAAATTGAATAAATTCTATAAATTGTACAGCTGGACGCTGACCACTAGGAAAATGTCCTAGCGGAGGACAAGAAAGGTGGCAGAAAGAATGTCCGTAGTGTGCATGTTGACGGGCAACAAACAACGCTGCCAGACTGGTTCAAAACCAGACGAGGACCGGGTGGCATAGATCAGATCGAGAGCGGCGGAGTAGATCAAATCGTCGGGGTGGTCCCGGCCGGAATGCAGCGGGTGGTCTGTGTGTGTGTGTGGCAATCGATACGGTAACTGGGCGACTCGACTGTGTGACGGCGACGACGAGGGGTGAGAGGAGTTCAGGCAACTGAAACCATGGCAATGTGCTGTGCTTTGTACGTGAGAGGCTTCGTCAATTAATCTCCTATCTCGATCGCAACCCCCCACGACGTCGTCGTCGTTCTCGTCGGTTCGACCACCACCAACACCACCACCACCACCACCACCACCCAACCAATCATGACAACGTCATCCGTCGATCAGAAGAACCGGCCTCAGGTGAGTGTTTCTCTCATCGGCCGGTGATTGATGACCGGCAACGACTGCTGCTGGTCATTGCCAAGTTGAAACGAACAATTGTTGTGTGCCTCATTCGAATTGGGGCGCACCCCCTCAGGGGATTTGACAATTGGCCGATTCAAGTGGTGTGTAGCTTTTACAGAACTGGTCAATGTCGGCTGCGTTATCGCGTATTCAAAACGAGATGAAATCAATGTCAGAATTTTTTTTTTTTGATGTCTGACAGTAAAAATGATTCTCGAGCTCATTTAAAATGATGCGCCCTGCGGCGATCCTATAGTTTCAGCGACGATTCGATCCTGAACGGCCCATTTCGATCGATGAATCGTTCCGAATGTTTTTTCATCGATGAATGCAAATAGCTCATCAGGTGGTCACACTATCATGACAGTAATTCTCTCCGATGTGGGACTCAGTTTTGAAAATAGTTTTTTTCTCAAGTCATTCTGTTCTGCGGCTAGCAGAACGCGAAACGACGGCAACTATGAAAGAAACTCTGACGTTCTTGAAAATTCTTGAAAAGGATGTGATGTCGAATTTGCTTTTTCAGGGGTTTTTCTTAGAAAAAATAACAAAAAATCCAGGCCTCCGGATTTTCATGATAATCGCAGTACTAACGGTGCTCAACTTGCTTGTACTTTCAACGAGCACTTCGTATTACTAACACCTGAACGGTGTACTTAATGTTTTACAGAACTTATTCATATGAAAACTTGTCTATATTTTGAACGTCAATTTTTGAAATTCAGAAGGATGTCTCGCTCTGAAAGCTGATATTCAGTGTGGTTAACCGTCCAACATATTTGAGCAGTTATTATTTGATTTTGACCTTGTCGGATTGTCTTTGTCTTTAGAATGTTAAATAATGGCCGAAATCTGATCGCAGATGTCGAATCCCATGCGTTACTCCGACCGTGAATGAATTAAAAGGAAAAATAAATTAAAAGGGCCAACCGCTATACCGAATCATAAGCTCAATATCATCGTTTGTTTAATATCATGATTACTTTATATAGAACAAGCCGCCAAACGTCTATTCGTCAGCTTAGTTCAATAAATAAATAAATAAATAAATAAATACATAAATACATAAATCTATACTGCTTGCCGAGTTGAGCCACACTTAGATCAGTTGAAATTTCGACAGTGTTTCAGGTTTTGACGCAGTTTCAACATCTTCATTCAAATATTCATCGAGTTTTCACTTACTTCCCTAACTTACCCCACTTTCAGTCACACATACACCTCCTTTAGCTCAATCGATTTCAAATTAAATAAGGCAAACAATATAGGGTATTTATTAGATGTTTTGGCTTCGACTACCTTCGTATTCCTAATGGAAACAGTAGGGCTAAACAACTGGGCCTTTCTTCGCTGAAATTTAGAAGAACGAAAAACGACTTAGTCATGATGTTCAAGATTCTCAAAGGATTCGCTCGTTTGCCGAGAAATAGCTTCTTTGTTAACACCACCTCCAGGACCAGATACGGAGGGTTAAGGCTTGCAGATTCGGCGGCTAGAAGTCAGATCAGATCGTGTTTTTTCTCTCATAGGACAATTCGGCTTTTCCGCCCCTTACTAAAGGAAAAAGTTTTACAAATGTCCTTACTATCATTTAAAAAGTTCCTGAACCGGCGGCTAAATGTACGCTAATATCTGAATGATGCTTCACTTCTTACGTTTCTTATCCGCATCTTCATAGCCATCTTTTTCGCCTTTTTAGCCTTTTCTCCAAATCCTGAAGCACTATTGTATCGTCTCTCAAGAAGTTTTGATTCTCGTTATCAGAATACCGGGGGTAGATGAAGTGTAACTGCGTTATCATAGAACGTGATTTTCAAAATGATTTCAGCGATAGGCAGTGATAAAACCATCACCAACCGCCACCACCAGCAATCATTTGAAAAATGAATTGACATTCATCCATCCAAGCATTCATCCAAATAAACAACTGGGTTTCGCTTATCATTTAGGAAGGACCAGCCGTCAAAGGGCTGCTAAATACTATAAAACAAAAAAGATTCAAAATAAAACGAACAAACAGCATGTAGCAAAACGGCGAGCTGAACTGACGAAATGCGTCCCTGGCAGTACGGTAACGGGCAATCGCGGCAGGACCAATATGAGGCACCCATGACAAACATCGCTTGTGTTTCGTTTATTATATAGTAGGATCGCTTATTATATAAGTAGGATATTGAGGCAGTTGGTCGGTTTTGCTCTCAACGTTTGCTTCTCGAAATGACTGGAATATTGATAACATCATTTACAACAGAGCAGGACGATGACTGGTCGGTGAACATCCTTACAAAGGTCAAACTGAATCTTTGAGTAATTAATTTGCCGACCATAAAATTCCTGTCCGGAACTCTTAGTCTTAACTCTCAGTTTTCTAGGCAGAATTGAAACCAAAAAGGTCCTTGTTTGGCAGGTTCTCTGTTTTCAACCGAACCACACCTGAACCAACATTTCCATGGATGCGCTACGCTTATCAATGTCGTTTCGCATACACCTTTGCTCGGCTCCTCTCCAAATAGAAGCGCTCGCTTTACGTTCCTTCTCTCAGACCTTTCGTGGAATCTATCATAAAAAATTCGCTTTTTTTGAAACCTGAGAATTCATTTGTTTATTTGCCTCATGGGGAAGAAATACTAAATCTGACGAGTAAATATTTAAACTTTTTCATTTTGGCTAACTTTTCCTCGAAGCAACATCGTTGGAGCCTCAAACTTGGGTCCTTGACCTTGAAAGTTTTTTATTTTATTTTTCAATTTTTTATTTTTCAAATACCGGTAACGGAACGTAGCAACAAACAGAATTCAAAATGAAAAAAGCGCCGATAACAGAGAACATAGTGCGATAGAAAAAGCTCTCTATAGAAGAGGAAAAGCGAGCGAGCTCTATTGAGAGCCTTCAATTTTTTTCTTTTTTTGAGATCCTTCAATTTTTTTCTTTTTTTTTTGAAAGCCTTTAAATTTTCCTTCCCAAACGTTCCAGTGGTACAGAGCAGTTAAAAAATAGCAGCCGCTAGGTCCAATAGAGCAACCGCCATGGGCAAGAGCAAACCACAAGGCCCGATTTTGAGAAGCACCTACCCTAGTTCAATTTCGTTTTTGAGGTTCTTCCGGATTTTTGATGTTTGGAGCTCTGACAAAGGCGGATATGCCGAAATTCCAGCCTCATTCCGCTTATACCAGTCTTTGCTCTTCAGTATCACTACATGCACCATCAATCTTCAAGGTCAGGACTCAACGACACCTGTTGTAAAATATTTATTCACCAATTTATTTATTTATTTATTTTTTATTTACATCACACCTTTATCTATGGATGTGCTGCAACAAATGAAACGTTTATATTGGGTTCGTACGTTCGTATTGGTTCTTCCATTATTCAGTTACCTTAGCAGGAGTTCTGTTTTTTGCCTCCATGCTTAATGTTCACCTGTGTTCTTCTTTTTTATATTTATAACGATTACGACGATTTTGCTGGTGTTACTGACTTCATAGTTACTTTTCATTTTTCATTTTCATTGATTTCTGCTCCATTTTCCAGTCGTTGAACTACGTGAGCGAGCTTTTACTAATCCTGGACTCTTATCGGCACTCAGCGCACTGCAAGCCATCTATTTTCGGAAACGTCTACTTTTTTAAAGACACAAAAAATTGAAGAAAGAAAAATGCATAAACAACATTCAAATAGAAAAATTGCGTGCACATTCTGGGCTTCAACAATAATCCTGTGTTTCTGAGAGTTTTAGAAAGACTCCAGAAGGACTCCAAAAGGAGTTTATCGAGGAAAAACTACCGTGCAATTTGCTCTTTGTAAAATAGAGTCAAATGGCAGTGGGAGAACGATCACACTGCAGCGAAAAAATGCGGTATTTTCTAGTATAAAGGTCGAAAATCGGAAGGATTTTTAAATGAGTTCTGAGCTCTGTTACCGCTTTTCTTAAACATATGTCAATCTTTATCGAGAGCGAATTGCGTAATCTTGAAAATATTTTCAGTGATTTTAAAAGGCAGCTTTGACGTAGATATAAGCCATTTTCCTCTAAGCTAACACAACTCTCAATTTATCTTCGTGCGTGAATGGAGTTTGCGAGGAACAAACTTTGTTAAATGAAATTCTTATATTCGGTGCATTTCTGCAGTTGGAATTAACACAGGAAACATTTTTGTAGAATGGTTTTAAAATTTCACCTCCCACTGATTCTCTCTATCAAATTATTACCCTAGACGGAACAGGCACTTCATACTGCAAAAATACGTATACATCTGAAGAGAACTTTATTCACTTCAAGTTCACATTTATTTATTCATTTTTGTTTATTTACGCCTTTTCTCAGATTATTTATTTATTTATCATTTATTTATCTTTTAAACGCGCTGCTTGACATATGTAATTTGTAGAAAAACTGAACAGAAACAAAACAGAAACACATCATACGAAAACGAATAAAAATTAAAAACTGATTTCAACTCATTAAAAAACATAATTTTGACACCGAAAAATCGATACAGAAACAAAACGTTCAAACACATCATTTTTTTGCAGAATGAATAAAAATGAAAACTTTTTCAATCACTGATACACAGAATTTTAAGAAAGTGCAAAATAATTTCAAAGCTCAATCACTAATGGATGCCCCTCTGTAATTGCACGTTTCACTTTTTCGACATACATAATCCCTTTGAGAAAAAAACGATGTAACACTATTCGTATTTATTCGAATTTTTCCATCTAATCGATTTCGAGTGATATTTTATACAGGCGAAACACGCTGATTCCACATACTCGTTTATTGAACGCTTTTCAATGGAAGCAAACGAATTTGGACGTCTTCTCTCGATTCAGCGGAGAGTGTCGATAGAATTTTTTTGGCCCTACGTTTGAAGGCGAAGCGAAATCCTCCGTAAAAGTTCCACGCGTCGGTAAGCAACGTGATCAGCACATTGTCCTTCGATTCCAGTTTCTCCATAATATAGTCGTGCTTCTAGAAAGCATAGTTTCAAGTGAAACAAAAAAGCTTTCAACCATGCGGATCTCTTCCCGATGACGGGTCAGTCCCAAATAACGCCACCAGAGTGGCAGATTCAATTTTTTTCATTTTTTTCTGCAGACAGTATATGTGAGATAGTTGCTACAACTTTTTTCAATCACTTATAAACAAAAATTTGTAAAAAAGATTAAAATAGTTCTGAAGTTCCCTCACTAATGGATGCTCTTCTGTAATTCCACGTTCCTCTTTTTCTACATAATACATACCTTTTTCTGAAAATTTGTTGTTTTTTTCGTATCTGAACAGCATTTCTATTTAACTGACACATTTTCTTATTCAGCAGTACATCCATGTTTTAGGATCAACAATAAATAATTAAATAAATAATACATAATCCCGTCGACAAAAATCGATGTAATTTATTCAGAGATGTGTGGGAATAAAAAGGAACGATTCACAATAGACGAAAAGTAGAAAACTAGCAAATTGGCGATTATACTAGTAACAGAAGAAACACAAAAAACAGCACAAAAAAATTGCAATTTGAAAAAAGAAGATTTTTCCTACAAAATGGTATATTGGCGTTGTTGTTAAGGCATTTTCGATTTCTAAGCAGGTTTTGTCTTCAAACTTTGAGTAACGTTCCCGAGTTCACTCGGAAGTTGTCTTCATTTTAACCTGTTCAATTTGTTCAAGAAACAAAAAACATCAATACACCATTTTGAAGGAAAAATCTTCTTCTTGCACTTCAAAAACGTTACTTGTTCTAGATTGTAGATCTTTCTGTACTGATTTGAAATAAAATATTACATTAAAAAAAAAATGTATTATCTCGACAAAACTGAACAAACTCGTCACTTTGCGTTAAATGCTAAAAAAATCAGAATAAGGCATATGTATAAGCTTGAACTTGGATCTTCTCTCGACATACATAATCCCTTCGAAAAAAACGTTCTAACCAATAAGATAGAGATGCGTGGTACCCAATCAGAGCCTAACAAATACATGAATCCTTATCTTTTCGACTAAGGAGCGAAGGTAGAGGGATAGATGGAAATTGCTATAAAAGTTGGAGTTTATCCAATTTAGTTAAGGAATTTTCTATTTTTAAGCAAGACTTGTCTTCCAACTTTGAGTAACGTTCTCAAATTTTACCTTGACCTATTCATTTTATTCGAGAAACTCTGAAATCCTTTGAAACTTTTTCTTGCACATCAAAGAACCTTATCATTTTGTAGATCTGTCTCTACTGATTCGAAATGAAATATAGAAAACCAAAGTATTATCTGGACAATTCTGTACGAACTCGGTCTCTCCAAAATCCTAGAGGAATAAGGCATATAAGGCTAGAGGAATAAGGCTTGAACATGGATTCTTCAAACATCATGCGAATCCGCTCCCCTCAAGTATCAGAATATCTTGTAGTTTAAGTTTCCGTCTTTTAGAGATTCCATTTTCCTTAATGTTGTCTAACGACTCTCTTTAACAGTCGTAAAATTAGGGTAACCCAAAAGTTCGTTTCAGATTCTGACTTCCTTTATTCATTGCTCACGAAAAACAAATTAATGTTGAAAAATAAATTAATTACTGACAAGAATGTCACTTTGGTTATGTACAATTCATTTCTGCCGATCCGTTAAAAAAACAAATTAATGTTGAAAAACAAATTAATTACTGATAAGAATGTCACTTTGGTCAGGAACAATTCACTGCCGGCGATCCGTGAAAGAATTCTGCCCCATCAAAATGACCTTTTTGGTCATTAATTTGTTTTTCTTCAGCTATAAATAAAGTAGGTCCGAGTATAAAATGCACCCGATTTTTTGGGTCACCCTAATAATCCTTCGAAATTTTGAAATGTATCTTAGAAGTCCCGTGGGGGCGCACTCTTCGTCACGTGTTAATTTGTTTTTCTCTTTAAAGTAGGTCTTTGCTTTTGGGCGTCTAAGTTTTAAGTGTCGAAACGAGCCTTTGTATTACTAACAACTAACACCATTTTTATTAGAATTCAATTGAAAGAGATCCTGAGCTTCTATGTAAAGTGAAGACGAGCCTACCGTCTACTCCGTACCTTTAGAAGATTATCAGAAGAGGTTCCGAGCACTCGAGCACTCTATTTACAGGTGGAACCGTGTGATGCAGGTCAGCGGCACGTAACCCGGCCAATATGTAGGTACTTGGGGTAATTGAGGCTTACCGGCCGCGAACACCGCTGACGGACAATGGCCGCGGTGGGTATCGAGTTGTACGGGTTAATTATATTCGTGCACTTCAACAGTGTGTTTCATTAATCTTGTCGACGACGACGACGATGTTGAAGAGAGTTGGAACTGTACGACGACGGTTAACCCGATTAGGCAAATCAACCCGATGTCAGCACTGTAAGCTGCTTCAAGTTGATTGATATGCACAACTCCTCCCCATCGGTGCCGGAGCTGCCCTGAACAGCACATTTCGACGACACCCCATTCAGTCCACTACCACTCCGACCGGTGAACTGTTCGCTGAGCGCATTCCGTATACCCTGTCCGCATGGAACCCATACCCACCAACTGCTATTTTACCCTGCCACAGCCGGGCTCTTAGCTGCCCCGAACTTCTGTGATTTCGCTTTGGATCGGTTGGATCGTCAGTCAATATTCACTATTTCAGATTGCTGCCTTATTGTCACCCTTCAGTCTTCCCAATAAACCCCATTATTTCGTCGTTTTCCCCGCAGTTAGTTGTATTCTTCCTGTGTCGGTGAAAAATGCACCTTAACTGCGGAGAAACGGTGTCGTGCACGGTGTCCTCCCTATCCTCATGACCGATGAATTACCCAAAGGTCACATTTTGGTGATAATCAAGGCCCAGATTCATGAACGGACGAGCGGTCTCCGAAACCGCGACGTAGCCAGAATCAGACGGCAGAGTCGATGAGAGATTGCGTTTAATGTAGGAAGTTTAGGATAAGTAGACAAAGGTGGGTGCCGTCCGGGCTAGATCTCGGGGTTTATCGGAGGTTTACCAATGATGAATTTGGGCCCGGGTGCGCATCTTCTTTGTCTTAATTACGCATGTTAGGGTGAAGCCATCGCCATTGATTCCGTTCAGAATCGTAGAGCTTTGGCGAAAAAAACTATGTAATGAATTGGGTGCCAGCCGCGGTTTGAGACAGAATCTCCACTTTCTGGCGAATGCTTGGTTTCAATTTACCCGAACCCGAACGAATTGGTTAACCCGGGTGGGATCGATCCTCTACTGCGCGGTTTGAAATAGAGCCCCTACCACCTCTTTACGTGCGCTTGATTAGCTGGCTCTCTAATGCTTCATTTCTAGCGGTTTCCAATGGTAGGCACTCCTCTACATAGGAATTGGTATTCTTGAAGTGCTTAACCCAGGGTTTACCCACTTTTCAGTCGAGATTTATTTGTTGCTTAACATACCTACGCTTGGGAGACGTTAGCTGCGAATAAACCTCAAGTGGTAACTGCGAATAAACCTTCAGTCAACCGTGTCTAAACCAAGATAAATCTCGCTCCGCTCGTTGATGAATTGAAGCTTGCGTGTAAATCGGGGTTCGTTTCAAAGTTATATGGGTATGTCATTCATGAATCTTGGCCGAGGTATATTCGATGGTGTGAGATTAAGAGTAACAGGCGTAAAGAGGTCGGTCAAGGGCTTGTCACCCGTATTTTTTGGTAGAAAAACATGCTGGTCCGGTTAATGTCAACAACGGCACCGTTCCATCCGGCTTTATGGTGGATCGAAGGTTTGACCGCCCTTAGGCGACAATCGATTGATCGGCCTTCGGCGACAATCGTACAGACCCAACTGACGCCGCTGGCAAAATGCAGTTGAGGTGCGAAAATAGTGTAACATGGTAAAGATAAAAAGATAATGGGGTCATCGTCCATTGGTCCCATAGGGATAAGGTAGAAGTAAGGTGATCAGCACTGATCAGAACACTAAAGGCGCGCCACGCACTCGCCTTCCATTTAGAACTGTAGAGGCATGATGAATGCGCATTTGGCCTATACAATGACTTGCGGGAGCCAGTCGCTATACCAAGGTAGTGTCTTTACCTTCCCAGGCGAGTCTGCTTGCAATTTACGACCCCGGGGAGATGGCAGGGTTGGTTAATCCGGACAGGGATCGATGGTTCGACCCTTCTGGTGTCACTAGCGACTACTTGTATACTTACTTGATGCTTGTAGTACCTAGATTCGTAGACGCCGGTAAATACATCTCTGCTTTATCGAATTTCAAAGGCATGATTGTTTGCAAAAAATGTCGGACACAAAAATGTTGACCCCTTCCTTAGGGCTATAACGCTTACCCGTAGGTATAAAGAAACCAGAAGTGCGTGTAGTTATCTGGAGCATCAAACTTCGAGCGTTTACTGGAAAGGTTTGCCTTCGGTCAGCGTCGTTTTCATCCAGCGCTTTTGTTGAGTTCTCTCGTTTACCCATAGGGAACATCCCTTTACCAGAACATATCTAGGTCGATTCATGAATAACACCCCACACTTACCCCAGAACATACCCCGGTTCGTGTCGCGAGGTTTAAACTGGTATCGCATTCCTCGCAGAGGTGGCGATGTGCCAGCACTAATTTTTGAAGAGTCCGCAGGCTATTCACCTTCCCTGGTACGTAGGATACCCCATTCGTTCTGAATCAGTAAGAAACCGGCTTACCTACCTGGGTAATATCTGTTCCGCTCCTGGGTATCGGCTCTGAAGGGTGTCACACCACAGTGCGAAATCTAGTGCAGCCCTCATTTCGCTATAGGTAGTTTGTCCAGCACCTCCGTGGGAATTTATACTTCAGACCTGCTTTTACTCAAACTGATATTTTGCAACTGAATAATTCTTTTTAAAGTCTGAAATTCATATTTTCCAAATGACCCATGCTATTGAAAACTATTACGACTTCAAGAACTACTTGATGTCGATATGTCCTTATCTGCGAAAGAAAGTGACTATAAGAAGATGGTGTCCTACGACTAGTGGGGCCAAGTAATCTTTCGTTTAATCGTTTTTTTTTCATTCCACTAGATTTATTTATCTATTTATTCAAAATGTCGGTATCGTAACTAGCAGCAATATAACAAAGATGAAAGAAACCTAGTTCGAGGTGAACCTTATTTCGAAACAAAAATCGTTTTTTCACGACCCTCAGTTCAATCAATACATACAAAGTGATCACATGCATGATATTATTATTTCATGTATTATTCTACGACTATCCGAAGAAGAGCTAATGGTCTTGGTGGTGAAAAGACAAAATGCGAGAGGTTGAATGAACAAGAAGTAGTCGAACAAACCGTAGTTAAACCTCCACATTTGCATTGGTTGAGTGACAAGGGCGGAGAGTTCGTTGTAATACCTCAATCACTTGATAGAAGTGTCAGTAAACTTCATCTGCGAGATTCCTCTCTTTACCTCCTAATCACCATAGGTAAAGGTAAAGGTAAAGGTGCCGGCGTTGATCAGTCCGCTGAGGACGCGCCGCCGTATTCGTGTTCCATTCAGAATCGTAGAGGCATAGTGAATGCGTATTTGGCCTGTACAGTGACCTGCGGGGGCCAGCCGCTATACCAGGTCAGTGTCTTTACCTTCCCAGACAAGTCTGGTACCAATTCACCCGACCCCGGAGGGATGGAAGGCTTGGTTAGCCCGGGCCGGCATCGATGGCTCGACCGTGCGGGTGTCAGCAGCGCCTCTTCCCGCTGTACCACGCGGGCCCTCTAATCAATCACCATAGAGGGATTCATAATGCAGGCGCTTGAACAGAGCTTGGATAACATTAGGACAATCTGCAGGGTTAGACAGAAGGTTGATCGCTAGATTAAAGCAGGATTACCCTAGATGTCCTGTGTTTTACTGTGCATTTGCCTTGTGAGACCTAACAAGTGCAGAAAATGATAAGAGGAGTGAGTAGTCTAGAGGTAGGAAGGCAAATTGATGTAACTATTCCCAAGCTACAACTCCAATTCTGCACGATATTACAGCGATTGAACCACTTCTTTTTAATGAAACTATTATTTTCGAGAGAGACCACAATTCGGAAGGTGAACAAATGCAACATGTACGGTGATTTTGTTTTATTTGTCATTTCCGAAACCCTTTAAAAGCAGCACTAGAGGATATGGCTCACTATCATTCAATTAACTGTACTCAAATAACCCTCTTTCACTAAGGGCCCTTCAGTAATTGACACCAACAGGTAGGATCAATTAATTTGGGTGAAAAAGGGCATGCTAAGGCTCGCTAACCTACGAGATTAAACGGACGAAATTCGGGACCATTCTATGCTGCATTCGTGAAGGGGGAGTGCTCCCTTATTAGAGAAGCAATATTGATCGATTATCGATTGGAGAGTTACAATCGATTGAATCGAAGGACAGCATCGCATGTTTTTCATTTGCAAAGTGTTACCCATCTTCAACACTGTTCGCGCAAAGGTAAAGAGACAAAATGTAGTATAACGACGTTGATCGGTTCCCTGAGGATGCGCCATGCATTTGTGATCCATTCAGAAACGCGTAGACATCCAGAACACGTATATGGGCTGTACAGAAATTTGCGGGGTGAGCCGTGACGCCAAATTAGAATCTCCACTTTGTCAGGCAATCCTGGTACCAATGCAGCGGACCCCGGAAGGATCGAGGGTAAGGTTAACCTAGTCAAGGATCGATCGTTCGACTGTGCTGGCGTCGGTAGCGCCTGTTACCTCTAAACCACCGTGATCACAGAGCTTCCAATGTTACAATATCGACAGGTATACGAGGTATAATTCAACCTCGGAACCACAATTGACAATCATTTTAATTTCATATAAATCTTCATACAACTGTGTTTCCACGGCTTTATCTATCAAGCAGCTTGACTTCCCCGCAGTTGGCTGGATTTCTCCATCAGTGGCGATAAATGCATCTTAACTGCGGAGAGGTGTGAGCCATGCTTTATTCACTGATGCTTTTCGTGTTATCCTTTGTATTGATTTGCATAATGTATTGTACAATATAATTGAAAAATGTAAAAGAGGAATAAATGCATTCCAAACATGTGTTGTTGATCCGACGATTGAAATGACTTTTGGTATAAACATGTATAAGCGAAGAAAGTTTTTCGAAATTCGAAAGACGATGGACCTAGGCAATTGAATGGAAACGTATTGAGTACATGAAGTATAAATATATTACTCGAATACTTGAAAGGGCTGTGGGAAAATGCCCCCTGTCCATGACCTAGGAACTGTTTGAGCAACACCAACACGGCAAAGGAAGCTGATCACAATCACTCACTAACGGAACCGGAACTAATGAGAAAAACATGAAAAATGGCTAGGATAGAATTAAAATCTTACAATTAGTCGATTTGAGAGTGTTCTCCGTCTTTCAAAGGAAGAAAACGAAAAATTTGGCAGTATCATGTGCGGACCCAAATTTGTAAAAAATGTGAAAACCCTGTTTACAATTACGAGTCCACGACGGCTCACTTCAAGAGTAACAACACCTGAAGTCGAGGAAACCCCAATGGATTAGCAGTCCATCGCCTTAACCACTCGGCCACCTGATCATGCACGACATTCTCGAGCTGTTTTTCGAAAATAGGGCCCTTAGAGGTTCCTGTGATTTTACTAGTATGCTTTTCGGTATGCTGCAAAAGATTCGATCAGGATGAGATTCGAACTCACGCGGGGAAACCCCAATGGATTAGCAGTCCATCGCCTTAACCACTCGGCCACCTGATCATGCACGACATTCTCGAGCTGTTTTTCGAAAATAGGGCCATTAGAGGTTCCTGTGATTTTACAAGTATGCTTTTCGGTATGCTGCAAAAGATTCGATCAGGATGAGATTCGAACTCACGCGGGGAAACCCCAATGGATTAGCAGTCCATCGCCTTAACCACTCGGCCACCTGATCATGCACGACATTCTCGAGCTGTTTTTCGAAAATAGGGCCCTTAGAGGTTCCTGTGATTTTACTAGTATGCTTTTCGGTACGCTGCAAAAGATTCGATCAGGATGAGATTCGAACTCACGCGGGGAAACCCCAATGGATTAGCAGTCCATCGCCTTAACCACTCGGCCACCTGATCATGCACGACATTCTCGAGCTGTTTTTCGAAAATAGGGCCATTAGAGGTTCCTGTGATTTTACAAGTATGCTTTTCGGTATGCTGCAAAAGATTCGATCAGGATGAGATTCGAACTCACGCGGGGAAACCCCAATGGATTAGCAGTCCATCGCCTTAACCACTCGGCCACCTGATCATGCACGACATTCTCGAGCTGTTTTTCGAAAATAGGGCCCTTAGAGGTTCCTGTGATTTTACAAGTATGCTTTTCGGTATGCTGCAAAAGATTCGATCAGGATGAGATTCGAACTCACGCGGGGAAACCCCAATGGATTAGCAGTCCATCGCCTTAACCACTCGGCCACCTGATCATGCACGACATTCTCGAGCTGTTTTTCGAAAATAGGGCCCTTAGAGGTTCCTGTGATTTTACAAGTATGCTTTTCGGTACGCTGCAAAAGATTCGATCAGGATGAGATTCGAACTCACGCGGGGAAACCCCAATGGATTAGCAGTCCATCGCCTTAACCACTCGGCCACCTGATCATGCACGACATTCTCGAGCTGTTTTTCGAAAATAGGGCCCTTAGAGGTTCCTGTGATTTTACTAGTATGCTTTTCGGTATGCTGCAAAAGATTCGATCAGGATGAGATTCGAACTCACGCGGGGAAACCCCAATGGATTAGCAGTCCATCGCCTTAACCACTCGGCCACCTGATCATGCACGACATTCTCGAGCTGTTTTTCGAAAATAGGGCCCTTAGAGGTTCCTGTGATTTTACAAGTATGCTTTTCGGTATGCTGCAAAAGATTCGATCAGGATGAGATTCGAACTCACGCGGGGAAACCCCAATGGATTAGCAGTCCATCGCCTTAACCACTCGGCCACCTGATCATGCACGACATTCTCGAGCTGTTTTTCGAAAATAGGGCCCTTAGAGGTTCCTGTGATTTTACTAGTATGCTTTTCGGTATGCTGCAAAACATTCGATCAGGATGAGATTCGAACTCACGCGGGGAAACCCCAATGGATTAGCAGTCCATCGCCTTAACCACTCGGCCACCTGATCATGCACGACATTCTCGAGCTGTTTTTCGAAAATAGGGCCATTAGAGGTTCCTGTGATTTTACTAGTATGCTTTTCGGTATGCTGCAAAAGATTCGATCAGGATGAGATTCGAACTCACGCGGGGAAACCCCAATGGATTAGCAGTCCATCGCCTTAACCACTCGGCCACCTGATCATGCACGACATTCTCGAGCTGTTTTTCGAAAATAGGGCCCTTAGAGGTTCCTGTGATTTTGCTAGTATGCTTTTCGGTACGCTGCAAAAGATTCGATCAGGATGAGATTCGAACTCACGCGGGGAAACCCCAATGGATTAGCAGTCCATCGCCTTAACCACTCGGCCACCTGATCATGCACGACATTCTCGAGCTGTTTTTCGAAAATAGGGCCCTTAGAGGTTCCTGTGATTTTACTAGTATGCTTTTCGGTATGCTGCAAAACATTCGATCAGGATGAGATTCGAACTCACGCGGGGAAACCCCAATGGATTAGCAGTCCATCGCCTTAACCACTCGGCCACCTGATCATGCACGACATTCTCGAGCTGTTTTTCGAAAATAGGGCCATTAGAGGTTCCTGTGATTTTGCAAGTATGCTTTTCGGTATGCTGCAAAACATTCGATCAGGATGAGATTCGAACTCACGCGGGGAAACCCCAATGGATTAGCAGTCCATCGCCTTAACCACTCGGCCACCTGATCATGCACGACATTCTCGAGCTGTTTTTCGAAAATAGGGCCATTAGAGGTTCCTGTGATTTTACAAGTATGCTTTTCGGTATGCTGCAAAAGTTTCGATCAGGATGAGATTCGAACTCACGCGGGGAAACCCCAATGGATTAGCAGTCCATCGCCTTAACCACTCGGCCACCTGATCATGCACGACATTCTCGAGCTGTTTTTCGAAAATAGGGCCCTTAGAGGTTCCTGTGATTTTACTAGTATGCTTTTCGGTATGCTGCAAAAGATTCGATCAGGATGAGATTCGAACTCACGCGGGGAAACCCCAATGGATTAGCAGTCCATCGCCTTAACCACTCGGCCACCTGATCATGCACGACATTCTCGAGCTGTTTTTCGAAAATAGGGCCCTTAGAGGTTCCTGTGATTTTACTAGTATGCTTTTCGGTATGCTGCAAAAGATTCGATCAGGATGAGATTCGAACTCACGCGGGGAAACCCCAATGGATTAGCAGTCCATCGCCTTAACCACTCGGCCACCTGATCATGCACGACATTCTCGAGCTGTTTTTCGAAAATAGGGCCCTTAGAGGTTCCTGTGATTTTACAAGTATGCTTTTCGGTATGCTGCAAAAGATTCGATCAGGATGAGATTCGAACTCACGCGGGGAAACCCCAATGGATTAGCAGTCCATCGCCTTAACCACTCGGCCACCTGATCATGCACGACATTCTCGAGCTGTTTTTCGAAAATAGGCCCATTAGAGGTTCCTGTGATTTTACAAGTATGCTTTCGGTATGCTGCAAAAGATTCGATCAGGATGAGATTCGAACTCACGCGGGGAAACCCCAATGGATTAGCAGTCCATCGCCTTAACCACTCGGCCACCTGATCATGCACGACATTCTCGAGCTGTTTTTCGAAAATAGGGCCCTTAGAGGTTCCTGTGATTTTACTAAGTATGCTTTTCGGTATGCTGCAAAAGATTCGATCAGGATGAGATTCGAACTCACGCGGGGAAACCCCAATGGATTAGCAGTCCATCGCCTTAACCACTCGGCCACCTGATCATGCACGACATTCTCGAGCTGTTTTTCGAAAATAGGGCCCTTAAAGGTTTATGTGATTTTACTAGTATGCTTTTCGGTAAGCTGCAAAAGATTCGATCAGGATGAGATTCGAACTCACGCGGGGAAACCCCAATGGATTAGCAGTCCATCGCCTTAACCACTCGGCCACCTGATCATGCACGACATTCTCGAGCTGTTTTTCGAAAATAGGGCCCTTAGAGGTTCCTGTGATTTTACTAGTATGCTTTTCGGTATGCTGCAAAAGATTCGATCAGGATGAGATTCGAACTCACGCGGGGAAACCCCAATGGATTAGCAGTCCATCGCCTTAACCACTCGGCCACCTGATCATGCACGACATTCTCGAGCTGTTTTTCGAAAATAGGGCCCTTAGAGGTTCCTGTGATTTTACTAGTATGCTTTTCGGTATGCTGCAAAAGATTCGATCAGGATGAGATTCGAACTCACGCGGGGAAACCCCAATGGATTAGCAGTCCATCGCCTTAACCACTCGGCCACCTGATCATGCACGACATTCTCGAGCTGTTTTTCGAAAATAGGGCCCTTAGAGGTTCCTGTGATTTTACTAGTATGCTTTTCGGTATGCTGCAAAAGATTCGATCAGGATGAGATTCGAACTCACGCGGGGAAACCCCAATGGATTAGCAGTCCATCGCCTTAACCACTCGGCCACCTGATCATGCACGACATTCTCGAGCTGTTTTTCGAAAATAGGGCCCTTAGAGGTTCCTGTGATTTTACTAGTATGCTTTTCGGTATGCTGCAAAAGATTCGATCAGGATGAGATTCGAACTCACGCGGGGAAACCCCAATGGATTAGCAGTCCATCGCCTTAACCACTCGGCCACCTGATCATGCACGACATTCTCGAGCTGTTTTTCGAAAATAGGGCCATTAGAGGTTCCTGTGATTTTACTAGTATGCTTTTCGGTATGCTGCAAAAGATTCGATCAGGATGAGATTCGAACTCACGCGGGGAAACCCCAATGGATTAGCAGTCCATCGCCTTAACCACTCGGCCACCTGATCATGCACGACATTCTCGAGCTGTTTTTCGAAAATAGGGCCCTTAGAGGTTCCTGTGATTTTACTAGTATGCTTTTCGGTATGCTGCAAAAGATTCGATCAGGATGAGATTCGAACTCACGCGGGGAAACCCCAATGGATTAGCAGTCCATCGCCTTAACCACTCGGCCACCTGATCATGCACGACATTCTCGAGCTGTTTTTCGAAAATAGGGCCCTTAGAGGTTCCTGTGATTTTACTAGTATGCTTTTCGGTATGCTGCAAAAGATTCGATCAGGATGAGATTCGAACTCACGCGGGGAAACCCCAATGGATTAGCAGTCCATCGCCTTAACCACTCGGCCACCTGATCATGCACGACATTCTCGAGCTGTTTTTCGAAAATAGGGCCCTTAGAGGTTCCTGTGATTTTACTAGTATGCTTTTCGGTATGCTGCAAAAGATTCGATCAGGATGAGATTCGAACTCACGCGGGGAAACCCCAATGGATTAGCAGTCCATCGCCTTAACCACTCGGCCACCTGATCATGCACGACATTCTCGAGCTGTTTTTCGAAAATAGGGCCCTTAGAGGTTCCTGTGATTTTACTAGTATGCTTTTCGGTATGCTGCAAAAGATTCGATCAGGATGAGATTCGAACTCACGCGGGGAAACCCCAATGGATTAGCAGTCCATCGCCTTAACCACTCGGCCACCTGATCATGCACGACATTCTCGAGCTGTTTTTCGAAAATAGGGCCCTTAGAGGTTCCTGTGATTTTGCAAGTATGCTTTTCGGTATGCTGCAAAAGATTCGATCAGGATGAGATTCGAACTCACGCGGGGAAACCCCAATGGATTAGCAGTCCATCGCCTTAACCACTCGGCCACCTGATCATGCACGACATTCTCGAGCTGTTTTTCGAAAATAGGGCCCTTAGAGGTTCCTGTGATTTTACTAGTATGCTTTTCGGTATGCTGCAAAAGATTCGATCAGGATGAGATTCGAACTCACGCGGGGAAACCCCAATGGATTAGCAGTCCATCGCCTTAACCACTCGGCCACCTGATCATGCACGACATTCTCGAGCTGTTTTTCGAAAATAGGGCCCTTAGAGGTTCCTGTGATTTTACTAGTATGCTTTTCGGTATGCTGCAAAAGATTCGATCAGGATGAGATTCGAACTCACGCGGGGAAACCCCAATGGATTAGCAGTCCATCGCCTTAACCACTCGGCCACCTGATCATGCACGACATTCTCGAGCTGTTTTTCGAAAATAGGGCCCTTAGAGGTTCCTGTGATTTTACTAGTATGCTTTTCGGTATGCTGCAAAAGATTCGATCAGGATGAGATTCGAACTCACGCGGGGAAACCCCAATGGATTAGCAGTCCATCGCCTTAACCACTCGGCCACCTGATCATGCACGACATTCTCGAGCTGTTTTTCGAAAATAGGGCCCTTAGAGGTTCCTGTGATTTTACTAGTATGCTTTTCGGTATGCTGCAAAAGATTCGATCAGGATGAGATTCGAACTCACGCGGGGAAACCCCAATGGATTAGCAGTCCATCGCCTTAACCACTCGGCCACCTGATCATGCACGACATTCTCGAGCTGTTTTTCGAAAATAGGGCCCTTAGAGGTTCCTGTGATTTTACTAGTATGCTTTTCGGTATGCTGCAAAAGATTCGATCAGGATGAGATTCGAACTCACGCGGGGAAACCCCAATGGATTAGCAGTCCATCGCCTTAACCACTCGGCCACCTGATCATGCACGACATTCTCGAGCTGTTTTTCGAAAATAGGGCCCTTAGAGGTTCCTGTGATTTTACTAGTATGCTTTTCGGTATGCTGCAAAAGATTCGATCAGGATGAGATTCGAACTCACGCGGGGAAACCCCAATGGATTAGCAGTCCATCGCCTTAACCACTCGGCCACCTGATCATGCACGACATTCTCGAGCTGTTTTTCGAAAATAGGGCCCTTAGAGGTTCCTGTGATTTTACTAGTATGCTTTTCGGTATGCTGCAAAAGATTCGATCAGGATGAGATTCGAACTCACGCGGGGAAACCCCAATGGATTAGCAGTCCATCGCCTTAACCACTCGGCCACCTGATCATGCACGACATTCTCGAGCTGTTTTTCGAAAATAGGGCCCTTAGAGGTTCCTGTGATTTTACTAGTATGCTTTTCGGTATGCTGCAAAAGATTCGATCAGGATGAGATTCGAACTCACGCGGGGAAACCCCAATGGATTAGCAGTCCATCGCCTTAACCACTCGGCCACCTGATCATGCACGACATTCTCGAGCTGTTTTTCGAAAATAGGGCCCTTAGAGGTTCCTGTGATTTTACTAGTATGCTTTTCGGTATGCTGCAAAAGATTCGATCAGGATGAGATTCGAACTCACGCGGGGAAACCCCAATGGATTAGCAGTCCATCGCCTTAACCACTCGGCCACCTGATCATGCACGACATTCTCGAGCTGTTTTTCGAAAATAGGGCCCTTAGAGGTTCCTGTGATTTTACTAGTATGCTTTTCGGTATGCTGCAAAAGATTCGATCAGGATGAGATTCGAACTCACGCGGGGAAACCCCAATGGATTAGCAGTCCATCGCCTTAACCACTCGGCCACCTGATCATGCACGACATTCTCGAGCTGTTTTTCGAAAATAGGGCCCTTAGAGGTTCCTGTGATTTTACTAGTATGCTTTTCGGTATGCTGCAAAAGATTCGATCAGGATGAGATTCGAACTCACGCGGGGAAACCCCAATGGATTAGCAGTCCATCG
Source organism: Nippostrongylus brasiliensis (assembly GCA_030553155.1). NCBI lineage: Eukaryota > Metazoa > Nematoda > Chromadorea > Rhabditida > Heligmosomidae > Nippostrongylus > Nippostrongylus brasiliensis. The sequence goes on from CP130735.1 coordinate 4,519,754, forward strand.
CCTTAACCACTCGGCCACCTGATCATGCACGACATTCTCGAGCTGTTTTTCGAAAATAGGGCCCTTAGAGGTTCCTGTGATTTTACTAGTATGCTTTTCGGTATGCTGCAAAAGATTCGATCAGGATGAGATTCGAACTCACGCGGGGAAACCCCAATGGATTAGCAGTCCATCGCCTTAACCACTCGGCCACCTGATCATGCACGACATTCTCGAGCTGTTTTTCGAAAATAGGGCCCTTAGAGGTTCCTGTGATTTTACTAGTATGCTTTTCGGTATGCTGCAAAAGATTCGATCAGGATGAGATTCGAACTCACGCGGGGAAACCCCAATGGATTAGCAGTCCATCGCCTTAACCACTCGGCCACCTGATCATGCACGACATTCTCGAGCTGTTTTTCGAAAATAGGGCCCTTAGAGGTTCCTGTGATTTTACTAGTATGCTTTTCGGTATGCTGCAAAAGATTCGATCAGGATGAGATTCGAACTCACGCGGGGAAACCCCAATGGATTAGCAGTCCATCGCCTTAACCACTCGGCCACCTGATCATGCACGACATTCTCGAGCTGTTTTTCGAAAATAGGGCCCTTAGAGGTTCCTGTGATTTTACTAGTATGCTTTTCGGTATGCTGCAAAAGATTCGATCAGGATGAGATTCGAACTCACGCGGGGAAACCCCAATGGATTAGCAGTCCATCGCCTTAACCACTCGGCCACCTGATCATGCACGACATTCTCGAGCTGTTTTTCGAAAATAGGGCCCTTAGAGGTTCCTGTGATTTTACTAGTATGCTTTTCGGTATGCTGCAAAAGATTCGATCAGGATGAGATTCGAACTCACGCGGGGAAACCCCAATGGATTAGCAGTCCATCGCCTTAACCACTCGGCCACCTGATCATGCACGACATTCTCGAGCTGTTTTTCGAAAATAGGGCCCTTAGAGGTTCCTGTGATTTTACTAGTATGCTTTTCGGTATGCTGCAAAAGATTCGATCAGGATGAGATTCGAACTCACGCGGGGAAACCCCAATGGATTAGCAGTCCATCGCCTTAACCACTCGGCCACCTGATCATGCACGACATTCTCGAGCTGTTTTTCGAAAATAGGGCCCTTAGAGGTTCCTGTGATTTTACTAGTATGCTTTTCGGTACGCTGCAAAAGATTCGATCAGGATGAGATTCGAACTCACGCGGGGAAACCCCAATGGATTAGCAGTCCATCGCCTTAACCACTCGGCCACCTGATCATGCACGACATTCTCGAGCTGTTTTTCGAAAATAGGGCCCTTAGAGGTTCCTGTGATTTTACTAGTATGCTTTTCGGTATGCTGCAAAAGATTCGATCAGGATGAGATTCGAACTCACGCGGGGAAACCCCAATGGATTAGCAGTCCATCGCCTTAACCACTCGGCCACCTGATCATGCACGACATTCTCGAGCTGTTTTTCGAAAATAGGGCCATTAGAGGTTCCTGTGATTTTACTAGTATGCTTTTCGGTATGCTGCAAAAGATTCGATCAGGATGAGATTCGAACTCACGCGGGGAAACCCCAATGGATTAGCAGTCCATCGCCTTAACCACTCGGCCACCTGATCATGCACGACATTCTCGAGCTGTTTTTCGAAAATAGGGCCCTTAGAGGTTCCTGTGATTTTATAAGTATGCTTTTCGGTATGCTGCAAAAGATTCGATCAGGATGAGATTCGAACTCACGCGGGGAAACCCCAATGGATTAGCAGTCCATCGCCTTAACCACTCGGCCACCTGATCATGCACGACATTCTCGAGCTGTTTTTCGAAAATAGGGCCCTTAGAGGTTCCTGTGATTTTACTAGTATGCTTTTCGGTATGCTGCAAAAGATTCGATCAGGATGAGATTCGAACTCACGCGGGGAAACCCCAATGGATTAGCAGTCCATCGCCTTAACCACTCGGCCACCTGATCATGCACGACATTCTCGAGCTGTTTTTCGAAAATAGGGCCCTTAGAGGTTCCTGTGATTTTACTAGTATGCTTTTCGGTATGCTGCAAAAGATTCGATCAGGATGAGATTCGAACTCACGCGGGGAAACCCCAATGGATTAGCAGTCCATCGCCTTAACCACTCGGCCACCTGATCATGCACGACATTCTCGAGCTGTTTTTCGAAAATAGGGCCCTTAGAGGTTCCTGTGATTTTACTAGTATGCTTTTCGGTATGCTGCAAAAGATTCGATCAGGATGAGATTCGAACTCACGCGGGGAAACCCCAATGGATTAGCAGTCCATCGCCTTAACCACTCGGCCACCTGATCATGCACGACATTCTCGAGCTGTTTTTCGAAAATAGGGCCATTAGAGGTTCCTGTGATTTTACTAGTATGCTTTTCGGTATGCTGCAAAAGATTCGATCAGGATGAGATTCGAACTCACGCGGGGAAACCCCAATGGATTAGCAGTCCATCGCCTTAACCACTCGGCCACCTGATCATGCACGACATTCTCGAGCTGTTTTTCGAAAATAGGGCCCTTAGAGGTTCCTGTGATTTTACTAGTATGCTTTTCGGTATGCTGCAAAAGATTCGATCAGGATGAGATTCGAACTCACGCGGGGAAACCCCAATGGATTAGCAGTCCATCGCCTTAACCACTCGGCCACCTGATCATGCACGACATTCTCGAGCTGTTTTTCGAAAATAGGGCCCTTAGAGGTTCCTGTGATTTTACTAGTATGCTTTTCGGTATGCTGCAAAAGATTCGATCAGGATGAGATTCGAACTCACGCGGGGAAACCCCAATGGATTAGCAGTCCATCGCCTTAACCACTCGGCCACCTGATCATGCACGACATTCTCGAGCTGTTTTTCGAAAATAGGGCCCTTAGAGGTTCCTGTGATTTTACTAGTATGCTTTTCGGTATGCTGCAAAAGATTCGATCAGGATGAGATTCGAACTCACGCGGGGAAACCCCAATGGATTAGCAGTCCATCGCCTTAACCACTCGGCCACCTGATCATGCACGACATTCTCGAGCTGTTTTTCGAAAATAGGGCCCTTAGAGGTTCCTGTGATTTTACTAGTATGCTTTTCGGTATGCTGCAAAAGATTCGATCAGGATGAGATTCGAACTCACGCGGGGAAACCCCAATGGATTAGCAGTCCATCGCCTTAACCACTCGGCCACCTGATCATGCACGACATTCTCGAGCTGTTTTTCGAAAATAGGGCCCTTAGAGGTTCCTGTGATTTTACTAGTATGCTTTTCGGTATGCTGCAAAAGATTCGATCAGGATGAGATTCGAACTCACGCGGGGAAACCCCAATGGATTAGCAGTCCATCGCCTTAACCACTCGGCCACCTGATCATGCACGACATTCTCGAGCTGTTTTTCGAAAATAGGGCCCTTAGAGGTTCCTGTGATTTTACTAGTATGCTTTTCGGTATGCTGCAAAAGATTCGATCAGGATGAGATTCGAACTCACGCGGGGAAACCCCAATGGATTAGCAGTCCATCGCCTTAACCACTCGGCCACCTGATCATGCACGACATTCTCGAGCTGTTTTTCGAAAATAGGGCCCTTAGAGGTTCCTGTGATTTTACTAGTATGCTTTTCGGTATGCTGCAAAAGATTCGATCAGGATGAGATTCGAACTCACGCGGGGAAACCCCAATGGATTAGCAGTCCATCGCCTTAACCACTCGGCCACCTGATCATGCACGACATTCTCGAGCTGTTTTTCGAAAATAGGGCCCTTAGAGGTTCCTGTGATTTTACTAGTATGCTTTTCGGTATGCTGCAAAAGATTCGATCAGGATGAGATTCGAACTCACGCGGGGAAACCCCAATGGATTAGCAGTCCATCGCCTTAACCACTCGGCCACCTGATCATGCACGACATTCTCGAGCTGTTTTTCGAAAATAGGGCCCTTAGAGGTTCCTGTGATTTTACTAGTATGCTTTTCGGTATGCTGCAAAAGATTCGATCAGGATGAGATTCGAACTCACGCGGGGAAACCCCAATGGATTAGCAGTCCATCGCCTTAACCACTCGGCCACCTGATCATGCACGACATTCTCGAGCTGTTTTTCGAAAATAGGGCCCTTAGAGGTTCCTGTGATTTTACTAGTATGCTTTTCGGTATGCTGCAAAAGATTCGATCAGGATGAGATTCGAACTCACGCGGGGAAACCCCAATGGATTAGCAGTCCATCGCCTTAACCACTCGGCCACCTGATCATGCACGACATTCTCGAGCTGTTTTTCGAAAATAGGGCCCTTAGAGGTTCCTGTGATTTTACTAGTATGCTTTTCGGTATGCTGCAAAAGATTCGATCAGGATGAGATTCGAACTCACGCGGGGAAACCCCAATGGATTAGCAGTCCATCGCCTTAACCACTCGGCCACCTGATCATGCACGACATTCTCGAGCTGTTTTTCGAAAATAGGGCCCTTAGAGGTTCCTGTGATTTTACTAGTATGCTTTTCGGTATGCTGCAAAAGATTCGATCAGGATGAGATTCGAACTCACGCGGGGAAACCCCAATGGATTAGCAGTCCATCGCCTTAACCACTCGGCCACCTGATCATGCACGACATTCTCGAGCTGTTTTTCGAAAATAGGGCCCTTAGAGGTTCCTGTGATTTTACTAGTATGCTTTTCGGTATGCTGCAAAAGATTCGATCAGGATGAGATTCGAACTCACGCGGGGAAACCCCAATGGATTAGCAGTCCATCGCCTTAACCACTCGGCCACCTGATCATGCACGACATTCTCGAGCTGTTTTTCGAAAATAGGGCCCTTAGAGGTTCCTGTGATTTTACTAGTATGCTTTTCGGTATGCTGCAAAAGATTCGATCAGGATGAGATTCGAACTCACGCGGGGAAACCCCAATGGATTAGCAGTCCATCGCCTTAACCACTCGGCCACCTGATCATGCACGACATTCTCGAGCTGTTTTTCGAAAATAGGGCCCTTAGAGGTTCCTGTGATTTTACTAGTATGCTTTTCGGTATGCTGCAAAAGATTCGATCAGGATGAGATTCGAACTCACGCGGGGAAACCCCAATGGATTAGCAGTCCATCGCCTTAACCACTCGGCCACCTGATCATGCACGACATTCTCGAGCTGTTTTTCGAAAATAGGGCCCTTAGAGGTTCCTGTGATTTTACTAGTATGCTTTTCGGTATGCTGCAAAAGATTCGATCAGGATGAGATTCGAACTCACGCGGGGAAACCCCAATGGATTAGCAGTCCATCGCCTTAACCACTCGGCCACCTGATCATGCACGACATTCTCGAGCTGTTTTTCGAAAATAGGGCCCTTAGAGGTTCCTGTGATTTTACTAGTATGCTTTTCGGTATGCTGCAAAAGATTCGATCAGGATGAGATTCGAACTCACGCGGGGAAACCCCAATGGATTAGCAGTCCATCGCCTTAACCACTCGGCCACCTGATCATGCACGACATTCTCGAGCTGTTTTTCGAAAATAGGGCCCTTAGAGGTTCCTGTGATTTTACTAGTATGCTTTTCGGTATGCTGCAAAAGATTCGATCAGGATGAGATTCGAACTCACGCGGGGAAACCCCAATGGATTAGCAGTCCATCGCCTTAACCACTCGGCCACCTGATCATGCACGACATTCTCGAGCTGTTTTTCGAAAATAGGGCCCTTAGAGGTTCCTGTGATTTTACTAGTATGCTTTTCGGTATGCTGCAAAAGATTCGATCAGGATGAGATTCGAACTCACGCGGGGAAACCCCAATGGATTAGCAGTCCATCGCCTTAACCACTCGGCCACCTGATCATGCACGACATTCTCGAGCTGTTTTTCGAAAATAGGGCCCTTAGAGGTTCCTGTGATTTTACTAGTATGCTTTTCGGTACGCTGCAAAAGATTCGATCAGGATGAGATTCGAACTCACGCGGGGAAACCCCAATGGATTAGCAGTCCATCGCCTTAACCACTCGGCCACCTGATCATGCACGACATTCTCGAGCTGTTTTTCGAAAATAGAGCCCTTAGAGGTTCCTGTGATTTTACTAGTATGCTTTTCGGTATGCTGCAAAACATTCGATCAGGATGAGATTCGAACTCACGCGGGGAAACCCCAATGGATTAGCAGTCCATCGCCTTAACCACTCGGCCACCTGATCATGCACGACATTCTCAAGCTGTTTTTCGAAAATAGGGCCCTTAAAGGTTTATGTATTTTTCTCGCTAAGACAGCTGTTTTGATGCTCGCATCCTTCGATACCAACTCCGCTGGGCAGAAGTTCTACCCTAGAACCACATCATCATGTGACAAAGAATGCAACGATTGTAACAATACCAGCGTCGATTCCATTCCCTATTCCAGCGATATTAGAAACCTCTCGTTTTCTATTTTTCGCCATTTTTTGACACCTATGATTTCTATTAAGCAAGAGAATAGCTTTATTAACCGTCACTATATGTAGTTTTTCACGAACGACCTTGTAAATCTTTCCGCATTGCAGCTGTTGTGCCTTGTCGCCGACTTCACCTTGAGAGAGTCGAGAAGAAACCTCGTTTATTATATTTGAACAGGTGTGTTGAGTGCACTTTTCTTGTTCTCGTAGTAGTGTCACTTTTTTGAGTGTTATGGCCTGGTAGCGCTGGCTGCTGCTTACACTGACCGTCGCTCTCCCACAACGCAGTGCTATCACCTGCTTCCTGAAGATTGTCTCAGCGCATGGTCACTGTATGTATATATAATAGTTTCCCGTAAATGAGGTGAACTACTCACCAAATCTTCAAAAATTTCACCACAAATTTCCCGCAGCTGACACTGCTGTAATAATTAAATAGCGGAATGTAGATTTTGCAGCATCCATTCAGTTTTTTGTTTAGTGTTCGACTATTCAATTTTTTGAGCTCATTTCCCAGTTTTTAAAGTTTTCCTCAGTCTACTTGCTATAGAGAAGCATTGAAATTCTTGCAACATTAGATATTGAAGGAAAGGAAATGGTGCACATGCATTAAGAGCCGTATTAATTCCAAATTTGCCCCAATTTTCAATTTTGTTTAATTGTTGATCTACTTTTTGTTGCTAAACATCTGCAGGTTCCAACGACCGTTGCGTTAAAGCCATACTGATACTCTCATGGTCAAGCGATCGATCTTCGCCAGGACTAACAAACCATTCCATCCCTTTCGAGTCGGGTAAATTGGTACCAGACTTGTATGGGGGTAAAGACACTGACTTGGTATAGCGGCCGGTCCTCACAAATCATTGTATAGTCCAAATATAATCTCAGATTAGATAACATAGCTGTTTTGTGCTGGAGTTTGGTTTTTTTGTGGTGATATTTCTGTTTGCTTTCTTGACGCGTCCTTGGACATAAATAAATAAATAAATAATTAAATAAATAAATAAATTATTGCTGCTTCACTAGGCCTTTATGATTCTGAATGGTACAAAAATGCGGCGATAAGTGCTTGGAGGGCTGATCAACGCCGATACCTTTACCCTCACAATCAGATTCATGAAGGCTTCCACGTCGAGGAGAAAAATATTGCAGTGAAAAGAATACTTATGAGTGCGATGATGAGGATCAAGGTTTTCCCTGTTTTTCCTCATCTATCTCCCTGCGTACTGTTTTGTTTATTTTGTTTATTTTTGTATTTTTGTGTTTTGTAATCCATTTTAGCTCTTTCTTGTTTGTTTTTCGCTTTTGTCCTTTAGTAGCAGAGTTTCTGCTTGTCTGAATTTTTTCGCCTGGGTTTTTCTACAAGTGTGGTAACATACGTGTCTACAATAAATAAATAAATAAATAAATAGCTCTTGTCCTCTGGCTTATCACATTTATTATACGCCGCTCACTCATGTTAGTGCTTTTTTTGTTTCATGCTTTTGGCGCATCCTTGTACGCGCATAATAAATAAATAAATAAATAAATAAATAAATAAATAAATAAATAAATATCAACGGTTTTCCATGAAAGCCTCACGAGTGCACGTTTCTATCAACTCATGTTAAGGTTTTCCAAACGCAAATCCTTAATGAAGTCCATAAATAAAAGAATAAATGCCTTTTCATCAACAGTTTCTCATAAATAAGTGTCGAATGGTCCCAACACTACGCCACATCGGCGTAGTAATCAGAGGTCAATGGGCGATAAGCAGCTGTGTTATTGCTGTCAGTGAGCGCGATAACGGCAAAGTTACAACGCCGAGTAGCGCGTTCTTCACCTTAGAAGGCCATAGCCCTCGAGCAAAAAGGGAAAAATTGTTCAAAGCGACATTCTGGTGGTAAGGGTACCTTCAGTGTATCCTACAAGCACGTCAAACCTGCTACTCTCACCATTTCACCATAGAAGCGGCAACAGTTCTATTAGCACACGTATGAAAAACAAAACAAATAAAATAAAGAATAACTATTAACCCAAAACAAGGTAAAGGTGAAGGTGTGGGCGTCGACGCATCCGTGTTCCATTCAAATCGTAGAGGCATAATAAATGCATGTTTGGCCTATACAACGACTTGCGGGAGCCCGTCGCGATACCAAGTCAGTGTTTTACCTTCCAAGATAGGTCTGAAGTAATTTACTCAACCCCGGAGGGATAGATCGCTTGACCGTGCGAATGTCAGTAGCGCCTCTTACCACTGCACCACGCGTGCCCGACAACAAAACACACATTAGCTAGCATACTCCTTTCGCGCCTCATCTTGTAGAAGTACTTCTTGAAGAGGTATTATGCCAACCGCGGCACTTTTCAGTAATGAGGGCTAACTATAAAAACCTCGATTGCGTTTCAATATGTTGTCACATGGTATTTACATGTAATAAGCATAATATAGCTTACCCTAACAGAACTAAGCTCACTGCGATACCACGCGCGCGTTAATCTAACGAAGTGTGAGGGTAGTAGGTGGATCTAATGTTTATTATAGCCTGACGTTTCGACCTGTTCGTCGTATTCAGTGGCTATGGTCAATTTAGGCCTCTGAAGACGACGAAAAGTTGGAAAATTCAGGTCATAGAGAATATTGGACCCACATAGCAACGGGCATAGCAGCAAAAATGATCCGCTACCACTAACGGCTAGGAATTTTTCTTCTTCTTTCGAACACGGTCTTAATGCCATTAACATTATACCAGGCTCTTGAAATCTGTCTGTTCAGAGGTTTGGATGTAGCTAATGGCATCCAACCAATGCATGGCCTATCACAGTTGGTATTTTAGTCTGGTTTAAAACTGGCCGCCTGGGTTAATGTATTTCTGTCTTTCCACTGAGGCTCGGTTGCTCACATGATTTGTTTATTAGAGGTTTTGTTCTGAGTTACTGTTCTGGGTTTGGTGTTACTTTGTTATTCTGTTTGGTTTCCTAGACTGGCGCGCAGTATGGCGCATCCTACTATAAGTAAGCGATAACACGATGTTTGTTTGTCATCTCTTGCGTCCCGCCGCGATTGCCCGTTACCGTACTGCCAGTGACGTTTTTTCGCTTCCTCGCCGTTTTTTGCTGCATGCTTTTTGTTCTTCGTTTTATTTGTTATTACAAGTGTTTTATATATGTTTCCTACTATTCACTAGTTAATTTGGCGGTCTGCAGGCCGCTGAATGGCTGGTAAATAAATAAAACAAGTGTAAGGAGCGGAGGTTTCAAGACGAGAGCACCCGGAGAATAATCTCCCGTTGCTCTTCTCACCACTCAGCTCCCGTGTCACCACTTGTGAAGTGAGCCGTGTTGATCATCTCAACAGTTGAGCGCAGCTCATCCACCCGAACTCATCGTCTCTTTCCGGGTGGTTGTAATTAATCGGCATAATGTATGAGGCCAGTCTGTGTAATAGGTGACACGACGGCTGTCCCCACCTCCCAGCGGTCGTCATTTTCGGCGTTGTCCACTCTGAACGCTGATTCTTTGTCTGGCTTCTTCCAGTACCAGTCCGAGTCGTCGTTGTTTTTGACTTCAAAATAGAGATGTTCACTGCTAGTGGAGCTTGTGGATGTGTGCGGCTGAGAGCATGTTTGTTCCGCTCCTCAACGCTTCAAGCACCTCCGACGCGGCAACAAAGTGTGTCATTAGGTTGTCATCTGGACCTCTTCGACAATCAGATTTCGACTGTCCAAGAACTCAAGTGTTACGCGTTTTCTATGAGTAGTAGTAGTAAAAGATCTAGAATGCTGGACAACGTCAATATTTTTTCTCGACTTTTCCGCCCATCGAATTTGCATAATACGGCCTTCCATCGAAGCATTTTCTTGCCTAGAGTCTGCAGCGAAACTTTTCTCTGGAAAGTTTGATTGATTTATTCATTACTCGAGTATTGTCACGCACTCGAAGGAAGAAGGACGGCTTATATCTCATTCCTGGCAGTGGGGGAGCTAATGTTCATGAACCATGATTTATGCTCATTTTTGCAGCGCATTAATGTTTTCACCACAACATTTTTGTCTGTTTGATCCTCTTTTCAATGTCTCTAATCTTCTTCGTATTCGTGCCTACCTTTTTAAAATTTATTTATTTATTTATTTATTATATGCGTACAAGGACGCACCATAAGCATAAAACAAACAAAACATTAACACAAGTGAGCGGCGTATAATAAATGTGACAAGTCAGAGAACAAGAGCGATGAGTTAACGAAAAAGAAGGAAAAAAGGCGAAGTGGGCCATTATGAGAAACTAAGCAGACATACCTCGGAATAAGCACTGGCAAGCAATTTAGAAAAAAGAAACTTGAAAGCACGTAATAATGGAAAAAGATTGAAGTTTTCTTTAGTTTTTTATTCTTTAAGCTACGAGTTATCTTTTTTCAATACGAAGTTTTCTTTGGAACAACCTTAATAATGAACCGGTTGTGACTTTCAATGAAACTCGGAATTGAGAATTCTTAGAGTTGTTGGCCACTGAACAAATAGCCGAGATTGATACAACAATTTATTCGACTAACGTCCGGCGATGTCGCTCTCGTTAGAGTCTGGCAGGTCGATCAACTACAATGCCGCTCATATCTTGTGTCCCAAAAACGTTCTGAACGCTCCATAACGTTTTCTAGCTTTTTTCTTTCCTAACGGGCCATTTAAGAATGTGAACGCATTAGTCGATTCGTCCATTTGCGCTGGGTTCGAACGTGACGTTATTTTCGTACTTCAGTTAAAGTATTAGCGCTAACTAACGCTAATTGGTTGACGATCTTTCATATGTAGCCTTTGGAGTCTCCTCGAGAGATGTCGTCATAATTCCAAGTTTTCGTTTTTTGGCCCACTAGGAAAGAAAAAACGCTAAAAAACGTTATGAAGCGTTCAGAACGTTTTTTGTCCAGTTTCAATCTTTTCACCGAATCTCTTACAGCATTCGAAAGAGGACGATACTCTCTACAAGTTGGTTTATAAAGCGTTCCAAACCTTCCTGGTTTTCAATGTTTTTTAGGCCGTCAAAGTGGACCTAAATCCGCACTCCTGGAAGATTCGACGTGGCGCCGCACGGGCCCCACGCGCCGCGTCTGCGATTTAGGTCCACTTTGACGGCCTAAAAAACGATGAAAACCAGGGAGGTTTGAAACGCTTCATAAACCATCTTGTAGAGAGTATCGTCCTCTTTCGAATGCTGTATGAGATTCGGTGAAAAGATTGAAACTGGAGGTTTGCTCTGCCGAGAAACTTCAAGACGCCCTTCTCGTGAAAATCTTCCAAAATCGATCATTGTTTGAAAATAGACATATCATCTGATAGAGCGAAAAATTCTGTATCGAAAACTGTACAGAAGTCAATTTGAGCGGTCACAAGAAAACCAGGAGCGCCATCGCAAAATTATTCTTGCCTTCCGAAGGTCGGACTTCAGTGGTTTAAAACTTTGTAATTTTCGAGACAAATAAAAACAAATGATATACCCTCTAATAGAGGAAATCATCGTCTTTCGAATGGTCTATCAAGTTTTATTTATGCCTTTAAAATTAAGCAGAAAAAAATCGCTGTCGATGAGGTTATTTTTTCACTTTTTCGCTTTTCACTTTACTAGCCAAAAAAACGATGTCATTGAGAATTATAACAAATTACAAGTAAACAGCTCGAAAGAGCAAATAATTCTCTTTCGAATGCTGTGTCAAGCTCTGCAAGAGCTTTCGAACTAAACTTACAGCAGTCGTTTGAAAAAAACGGCGGGAACTTTCTTACCAACCTAATAGTTTTTGTTGAAATTTTTAAATTTTTCTCTGATGAATTTCACTCAAAAAAGCTCATTCAGAACTACACGTTCTTAAATTACACTAATTAGTAAGCTATTTTTTCTGAACGACTGAGAGAAATCACTGGAACTCCAGCTAGATCCTATCATTAACTGGAACTAGGACAGCCATGACGTTAAGACTAGGCAACCTTACAAAAACCTGAGAATGCTTACCTGAATTTAATCTTAATTTGAAAGTTGATTTAATCCCTCTAAAAACAGATCTCGTATTTGTCGCTATCATACCTGAAATGTTCACGACTGTTTTTCACCGAGCAGCTTCAATAGTCATGTTATAGTGTTTTATTTTGAACACGGGACTTTAGTCCAAGCTGCGGGCCTACGGAGTCATCAGAGCCCATTCATTGTGCCTTGTCAGATCTCTCTCATCCCTGGTCGTCTCCTTGTTAAATTATCGCCTGGGGTGCTTATCAGTTTAAAAGGGTGCCCGCCCCGGTATGGCTCTGCCTGTTGCGGTCGTAGCACCACCAGTTGATAGAAGAGACGCTGCATATGTCTAAATATCTGTATGTTCGATTCTTTCGGGCTCTGTAAACTCCTGCATTTTTTATAAACAGAGTTTTTAGGAACTGCTAGGTGGCTAACAGCTGTTTCGTTTTTGTTTTGTTTATTGCTAATTTCTAATCCATAGCCAACCATCTGTTGAATTTCTGTTTCTTTTCGCGATTACCAACACAAGAAGTGCAGGGATCAGGTTAGCTGGTTCAGTAAGTAGGTGCAAATTCAGATCTTATTTCTCACAACGTGCATTCACTATTTTTAGATTATTGGCTAAGGACCGCATTATCAATATCTCTTTACCTCAATTTTAGTCTTACATACCTTGCTCGCAGGCTATTGTCTTGATTTTTGTAACGCTAAATTTCAGAGTTTTCCTGTTTGTTAACTTTAGGTGTTTCTGTTCAGTGGTTTGTGCCTGTTTTTTGTTGTGTTGTTTTATCCTACGTGGTGGAATTTTCGTCACGTCCTAAATAAATAAATAGATAAATAAATAAATAAAACTCCTCTTTTAAAAACTTTGTGTGGAGCTTTTCGACCCATCTTGACATCGAGATGAATTATCGAACAATGAACGGAATGGATTATTTCATTTCATTCCCTCTTTTATTTGAATTGCGATGATGTTTGGGTTTCCGGTTTACATCTGTTCCTGAAGTTTCTGGTAGATTATTCTTTTTTCTGTTGATCTCATTTTTGTCTCTACCAACATCGGGCGCACAAGTAGTCAAATAAATGGTTTAATAACATAACAGGATAAGAATGAACTCACTTCGTCGTTCAAAACATTTTAAGGTTGATTTTACACTCGTTGTACATCGTTTTACGAACTTTTCTTCGTTGACATTATTACACATTTCATACCTGATGATCTTTCCAGTCGTGATGCTGCAGTGAATGTCATGAGCATCGCAGCACTCGTTTTTCTCCTGCAGGTCGTAGATGCGCAAAAGATTGTCCTGGTCATTGGTAAGCGAATTTCTGTATTTATTACTTTCTAGTAACAGCTTGAACTGCTCATTAGATTTGTTTATTTATTTGAATATTTATTTATTTATTCATTTACCCGTTTATTTGATTATTTTTTCGATTATTTATTTATTTATTTTATTATTTACTTATTCACTCATTTTATTTATTTATTTATTATTTATTTACTTATCTATTTAGTTATTTATTTATTTACAATGTACAGTACAAGATGCGCCCAAACTGAAATTGAACCGGAAACCAAATCAGCTCAATTGATAAAATGGTTAAAGTAAAGGAAAACACAATACTGAACACTGAAAAACTTAAAATTCGAAAAAAAATGTGGAGGTCCTTCCCGAAACAACTAACGAAAAGTACTGAACTTCAAATTAAGTGGAGAAGTGACTTATTTCAAAATGTTCCGGAATGTTTTTTTCGCTTTTATATACAGTTGTTTATGGTACACTTTAGCGAAGGAACCATCAAAATTTAGGAACACGTCGGAAAAGTTGGAGTAATTTTAATTGTGCTGAATTGCCGAACGGTACTTGTTGAAGCATACCTTCAAAACTCAATTTTTAGCCGAAGGTCTCAGCGGAGTGCACTTTCATCGACTCGCCTCTCTGCCAGGTTTTCGCGTATTCGAAGAAGAAGGAGTATGGTCGACTAGAGTTTTTCCAGTTTTTCCAACACTACCTCTTCCAAATCGGCACACCCTCCTGACAGGTTCGCTCGTTGTCATTTTTGAACGTTCATTTGCTTTATTTAATTATTTTGGGCACGTGGATGGGTTACACAAACACAAAATGAAAAACAACACGTAAGCAGAACATAAAACGAACAAAGATAAAACATCGAAGGCTTAAACGTAACTTGGAAATGAACAATTAGAAAAGCCATAAAAACTGCATAGCGAGAGATTAAGTCCTCGAAATTTTCGAAAGAAGCATTCAAAAACAAAATAAAACTAAAAGCAGCGAGAGAAACGAAGTATTAACATGAATATGTAGATGAGATGATAAGCATACTCACGGGATCTGCGGAACCATTTTTTTACTGAAAAGGATCGGCCTGAAACAGTTCTTTACGACGAAATTGGTGGGAATAAATCCACTTGACAAGGAAGGTCAGTGAGCTTCCCTCAAAGATTCTCAACGAGACCTATTCGGTTTGGTAGAACATTGAATGACGATTAGAAGTTTGTTTTTGCTACCTGCAAACGGAGGGCCAGCGCGGTATAGTGGTAAGAGGCGCTGCTGACACCCGCGGGGTTGAGCGATCGATCTCGGCCCGGGCTAACCAAGCCTTCCATTCCTCCGGGGTCGGGTAAATTGGTACCATACTTGTCTGGGAAGGTGAAGACACTGACCTGGTATAGCGGCTGGCCACCGCAGGTCATTGTATAGGCCAAATACGCATTTATTATGCCTCTACGACTTGAATGAAACACGAATGCGCCGGCGCGTCCTCAGGGGACTGACCACTTTACCTTTACCTTTACTTTCACCTGCAAACGAGTGGCGCATAAAGGCAAAAGAAAAGCCCAGCACACGGGCCGATCCCCATCACATTGTGAGCCTTGCATGCTACCGACTGAGCCACAGGGTACTCTGGTTGGAGGTTAAGACCTGAAAGCCTTCTCGCCACTAGTTACTGTTCAAGATTGTTACCTTTTCTGGGTCACCCATAAGCAGGTAGCAAAAACAAACTATACCGTTGTAATCGTTCAATTCTCTACCAAACCATATACCCTAAAGTCTCGCAGATAAGTCCGCCTTGCGGGCGCCGCGGCGCGGCGTATTGATCGGTGGTAGACTATCCATATGCTGCGTCTTATCTGATGTATTGTTCTTTTTCTGAGGTTCGTATTTTTTCATGACACTGTAGTTTTAGCTATTTCTAATTACACTAGAGAACTGTTCAGGTATCATCTTCAAAATAGTTTCGGTAAGGCAGGATTTTTAGGGATTGAGAAGGGTCACTGTTGTAGTGCCGCCGCATCAAGCTTGTAGCCAGCAGTGTATGACCTTCTTCAGGCCATTGGATCTTTGGTCATAACCAGGAAAATTCAAAGAACCCTAAACAGCCTTCCATAAAGCAGAAGAGAAAACATCCGAAAGGCAATAAAAACCTGCAGGGTTGTTACGTTTCCCTTTACATGTAGGCCACTACAAGTTCATCTCTTCACTACGCACCTCAACACCTGCTAAACACATTGCTAAACATGAAGGAGGAACGTCTGTATAACACCGAGAAACCTTATGTGTTGCCTATTGTTTAGCAAGTTGCTCGCCTGCTGGCGCCGCGCCGCGGTTTCCCTTTACATGTAGGCCACTTCAGTTCATTCAGTTCGCGAGGCGGACTTATCTGCGAGACTTTAGGGTAGGTCTCGATGAGGATGTTTGGGGAAAGCTCGCCGACCTCCGTCGTGAGAACAACCGAGACCTAATTCCAGTCCTCGAGAACGTTCGCTAATATGAGGTATCAGCCATTCAGCGGCCTGCCGGACGACAAACGGCTGCTAAATACACACTAAAAACAAAAATACATGAACTGAAATAAAAATTCGAAATGAAACAAAAAAGATTTAAAATAAAACGATGAACAAATACCATGTAGCGAAAGACAGCGAGCTGAACTGATGAAACGCGTCCCTGGAGTTACGGGCAATCGCGGCGGGACCCAAGTGAGCCACCCATGGCAAACATCGCTAGGGTTTCGCTTATTATATAGTAGGATACTACAGAAGAACAGAACACAATACGAAATGCTGAGTGCTACGTTTAAGGGGTACTACCGAGGAGGCATGGAATCATGGGCGAGATCATGCTCAACTGGAGGACAGGACAAGAATTTTTGAATCTCACCGCCGACTCCGACTTTCTCCAGAGGTAATTTCTCTTCAGCTATCTTCTCTATCGTTTTAGAATTCCAAAGCCAAAAACTGAGGCTTTTTCATGCTATTTCCCACGCTTCCATACATTTGTAAATTCAGTGATTGGTGGACGGTCGACCCGATCTATATCACGGCGACCAAAGCCAAGGCTTCAGTGGCAATGTTCTTCTTTCCAGAATGTCGGGTACGTTTACGTCCAATAAATTAGATTAATTTGTGAACTTTCTGTTGTAAAAATTTTGTATGTCACGTGATGTCCATAAATCGTGTAGTGTGCCCTCAATAAATGAAGCTGAAGTGCAGTACAGCCACAGCTAACGTCTAATCGTCCCACTCCCGAACAGCATCGATGACATATTGTAAAAAAAACATAATTGACCCCCCCAGCGGAAATGTCACGACACTCTAAGACATCTGAACAGAATTGTCCCAGGAAAATAGTGTTCGAGAAAAAGTGGACGGTGTTTTTGAGTTCCGCGTACACTATAAGGCTAAAAATTATGCGACCCATTCGCTTTACTCTTCAAGGTTGTCACGTTGACATCGCGGAAAGCAAAAAGCGGCATATTCTCTGTAATGCGCACACAACCCGGCTAAAGGAAAATGTAAAGGTAAAGGGGTCGGCGTTGATCATCCCACTAGGCGTGCGCCATGCATTCGTGTTCCATTCAAAATCGTAGAGACATGGTGAAAGCGTATTTGGCCTATACAACGACTGCGGGGTCAGCCGCTGTACCAATTCGGGCTCATTACCTTCCCAAGCAAGTCTGGTACCAATTTACCTGACCCCGAAGAGATGAAAGGCTTGGTTAGCCCTGGCGGGGATTGATCGCTCATACCACGACGCGCACCAGGTAACTAGTGAATGAGACGAAATGTACCATCCAATTGAGGATCAATCAATCAATCAATCAATCAATTTATTGCGACTATGAAAACAGTCGTTAGCCAGGATGGAACGAGAAATTAAATCTTTTGAACACTGATACAAAGACTATATCGTAATTCAATACTGGAGGAGTGTATTCTTCACAAGGCGTTGGAAGGATTCAAGAGTCTCAGGAGAAGGGAGCATGTTGCTTTTTGGTGCCAGGTACAATAACGTGGCTTTTTCTGTAAAAAATGGGCTCTGGCTCCTATTCTCAGCCTTGGATACCACACTTCGAATTCCTCTTGTTTTTAAGGGAACCAGTTTATTTAATGGCAGTGGGCTCGTATAGAAGTGGCTATGGCTAGATGGCAAGTAATCGTTATCCATATCAATAACAACCTCCATATCGACTCCAACGCTAAAAAACAGATGTCTCCCTCCTGATCAGCACTCTAAACTCTCCCCAAGGCGCAGATTAGACGAAAATGGTGAACCTTTTCCTGGCAAATATCCTCGGCCCAGATTCATCATTGGTTAAACCCCGATAAACCACGAGATATAGCCCGAACGGCGCCCTTCTTTGTCTACTTATCCTTAACTTCCAATGGTAAACGCAGTCTCTCATCGACTCTGCCGTTTAGTTCTGGCTGCGCCGCGGTTTCGGTGACCGCTCGTTCGTTCATGAATCTGGGTCTGGTGAGTCGACAATGCCTAGCGGGGCAGGGGTGCTGTTCAGAACAGTGTCTTCCCAGACAAGTCCACTATTAATTTGAAGAAATTTACCCGATCCCAGAGAGATGGAAGCCTTAAATTGCCTATGCGAGGGCTCAACCATGGTGAAGTGACGCTACTTGCCACTGCACCACGCGATAAAATAGGGCAAGGCTAAGGATCCCAGGGAATAGAGCGGCAAATAGTAGAATTGTAATGAACGTGTTAGATTAATTACAAAATAAACTCAAGACAGTAATGCATTTTCGAGTAAGCTCAAGTGAGAAAAAGGGGTTAGATTACCTGTGTTCTCCTAGTTTTCTCACTCAAAATCTCTTCGGTGATGTTCGTTGTTTGATATGTAACAGTTGGACACCCAAAGTTGGAATGTTGCGGGTTTATGACATTTGCCGGCAGAAAAAGCTTCGCTGTTTGAACTCTAATTGTGTGCTACTTAGGTGAACTGGAGCCCTTCACCTCATCTATGCGTTCCTCCACGGAACGATGGACTGACGTTTGCTGACGAGCGTGTGGCTAAAATCGTCGTCGAGGCTACAAAGTGAGTGCCAGATTAGAGAAAGAATCAAATGCGTTTAGCTCAAACTGGTAATAGGTAAAGGTAAAGATACCGGCGCTGGTCAATATTCACCCTAAGACTAGTGTATTCGTGTTCCATTGAGAACCGAAAGAGAATGAATGCGTATTTGGCCTATACAATGGCTTACATGGGCCAGCCGCTACACTAAGTCAGTGTCACCTTACCAGACAGGTTTGGCACCAATTTACCCAATCCCATAGGTATCGAAGGTTTGATTAGCCCAGGCGAGCATCGATTACTCCTCGCCGATCGAACTGTCAGTACAGCCTTTCAAACCAAGCGTTTTGTTCTAAAGGAATTTTTGAAGTTAAGTTGCGGATCATGTTGTTCCTTAAGCAAAACGATGCTATTTTTCCCGCCCCATTGGTGCCGTTTATACTCGGCAGCAAATTAGCGGTCAAGTGGAGAAACGTGGCGAATGCAGCACAGTTACAAATGGAAATTTGGGCATTTTCTAGAGGTACCACCTAACATCGCAACGATCCATGGAAGAGATGGGCCACATCGTGACCAATAATCCATCTCATGAAAGCGAGTATGAAAGACTACGGATAAGACTGTAAACTAATGGACAAGAATTGACGGTTTAAGTTCACCTGCACTACTTTCCCCAAGGTATGGTCTAACCTTGACTCGACACAAATCAATCAGTCTTGATCAATCAATCAAACAGTCTAATCAATCAAACTTTGATCAATCAATCAAACAGTCTTTGCATTCACGGGCAAGACTGGTACCCTTGAAATTTGTATCTATGAAAAATTGATTCACTCATTGTGGAAATGTGTGCTGATTTCTTCGCTAAACGGAGAGCTTTAGATGGAAATCCAATAATTAATTTTTGCCTTGGAAGCGATTACTATTCCCTGACCAATTAAGCTCGCGTGCATAGATAATGAAATGAAACTTCTTGCAGTCATCTTGCCTGCAAAGAACGCATCAAATTAGAGAATCATGAAAGCCGAGAATTTCGCAATCATACGAAAGAAGGAAAAAGGGACGAAGTTGTTGTGAGCTTTAAAAAAGTAAAGCGTAGATCAGCTCAGCTACTCATTCTAAACATTCTCAGAACTGCTCTTTAGTTGTACAATTGTAACAGTGCTGCAAATTTGCTTTACATCCCGCCATTATTTTCGACCTTCAAGCGCATTGCAGGGAAACGATTGTTGTCTTCTTAAGTTTTGCTTTTACAACGGTTCTATGATGATCATTGTTTCTAGTCTGTTATTTTGGTTCCCGCTTTGTATTTCATTTCCCACGGCTGCCTTGTGCAGCGTATTGAATAAATAAATAAATAAATAAAATTGAACAATTAAGTAGTTTAAAGTAACCATCGGCAGCTGTGCTTAAGAAATTTTTAGGTGTAATCTTTCAAGTGAGGGAGTTGCGGTGGTTCCCTTTTTCTTTCGGGTGATTCTCTTTCATCAAGAAACTTACTAAATCGGCCAGCTACTCTGGAAAAGCTTCTATGAGCACAAAACATAAATTTGTAGATGTCTCCTTCACTTTTCAGCGAACTTAGAACTGTTTACGTAAAATTGTCCAGAAAGGAATCCTACATCGGTTTTGTGGTTTTTTAAGCTCCCTAATGAATCAGGAATCTGGAAGTGCTACCAAAAATGTTTTTTAAGAAGAAGAACTATTTCTCAACCTAAAACGAAATAAGCTAATACTAATACAACAAACTGTACAACTGTGGTACAGTGGTAAGAGGCGCTGCTGACACCCGCACGGTCAAGCGATCGATCCCGGCCCGGGCTACCCAAGCCTTCTATCCCTCCGGGGTCGGGTAAATTGGTACCAGACTTGTTTGTGGAGGTAAAGACACTGGCCTAGTACAGCGGCAGGCCCCCGCAGGTCATTGTATAGGCCAAATACGCATTCACTATGCCTCTAGGACTTGAATGAAACACGAATGGGGCGGCGCGTCCTCAGGGGACTGATCAACGCCGGTACCTTTACCTTTACCTTTACTTTTTACCTAAGATAACAAACTAATGTGAAGGGTTGCGGTGGTTCCCTTCTCCTTTCAACCGATTCTCTTTCTTCAAGAAGCTTACCAAATCAGCTTACTACTTTGATTTATAGATCTACACAGATTTATAGATCTCTCCTTCACTTTTCAGCCAAGTTAGAACTGTTTAAATTATTTCTCAACTCCAAACGAAACAAACCAACATTGCAGAACTCACGACTTGGTGCTAGTGTATCATCCGAATATAAGGAGTCAAATAGAAGAAATAGGACCACAAGCAGCGAATCTGAGGAGCGCTTCCGAAGTTATCAAATTTCAGCAGGTATGTGACTGCCAAGTTCTATTAACCTTATCGCAAAATTCGGAAAAAAATATGAAAAAAGTCTAAATCTAAATATCTACATACTTATCTACGTATCGCTATGAACCATCGAATTGAAGAGCATACCATCGGCAATTGTTGAAGCACTTGAACTTTGCTCGGGTGGTTCTAATTGATATGCTCAAACCTTTCTGTAAGGGAAATGTTCTGAAATTTTATAGAATATTTTAGGCCCTGGAACTCCTGACTGCACAAGTTCGGGACAGAATCGACCTCAATTTGATTGTTGTTTCCCCTCACGGACTCGTCGACGTTCCCAAGCAAAACATCAGGTACACGGAAATGTTTCCCACGCATCATGTCTACTCTCACCACACAAAGAATTTTTTCATTTCAACAGCCAGTTCGTTTGTTTTCAAACTGCAGAAATGTATTCTTCTCGCAAGTCTCTCTAAATTTGTGACAATCAATTGTATTTCTCTTTTCCACTTTCTTTGTTCGTTTCTCCATTTTCCAAGCTTACTTCCACCAATGTCTACCTTTTGCTAAATTCAGGGTTTACAGTTACTGCGAAACTAACTTTCCTCAACAAACTTTTCTGCGTTCTAACGCGTGCCAGGCTCACTAGCTGTTTATACCAGGATTTCTTCCAGTGATCCGCTCTACGACTCCTTTTTAAACTTCAGTAGCGCCTTAAGTGGGGCCCTACTGAAGTTTAAAAAGGGTCAAGGAGGAGTCAAGATAGATAGAGAATGGATCAGAGGTAAAGAGAGAAAAAGTCATGAAATTGTATTCATAAGAAGTTCACTAACAATTTTTTTTAAGTTTTCATTATGTAACAGTTCAGTTCAAATTTGGTTTTTCTTTTGAATTTCGAAGTCGGTGATACTCATCTACAAATTCGATGTATGATTTGACAAACTCAACTCAGGGGTTCCCATGAGAGAGAGGGTCAGAGATGGGAGTTACCCTGAGCAGCCGACGGGGTTTATCCAATATTTGTCCTCTGTGAAAAGGCAGAGCGGTTAGTATAACTGGTCAGTTAGTCGGTACAAGCACAGCTCCAGAAGCATCCCAACGACAAAACGACGGATACGGCGATGTTTTGCGCGAAAACCACCGCTTTTCCATAATTTCGTTGATATGGACCTATTTTTGAAATAGGTATGAATTCGATCAACAGCTCGAGCTCTGTCTTTTCATCTACAGCTCGTTCAATTTCGTGGAACTTGCTTCCACACAATTTTTTAACGCGCTAATTTTCAGTCCTTTGCTCCATCTTCTGGTATACGAGGCTCGGCCCTAACTTGTGATGATCATAGCACCAACGCTACAACATTTTCTTCTAGTACACGTAGTAATAAGCTATGAAAACGTGGGAGTAAAAGTAGAATTCCACGTTAACCTCATCGCTGGCGCGATCAGGTGGCCGAGTGGTTAAGGCGATGGACTGCTAATCCATTGGGGTTTCCCCGCGTGAGTTCGAATCTCATCCTGATCGAATCTTTTGCAGCGTACCGAAAAGCATGCTTGTAAAATCACATGAACCTTAAGGGCCCTAATTTCGAAAAACAGCTTGAGAATATCTGCGTGATCAGGTGGCCGAGTGGTTAAGGCGATGGACTGCTAATCCATTGGGGTTTCCCCGCGTGAGTTCGAATCTCATCCTGATCGTATGTTTTGCAGCATACCGAAAAGCACACTTGCGAAAACCCGTGAACCTTTAAATGCTCCAGTTTCGAATAACAGCTTGAAAACATCGTGTATGATCGGGTAGCCGAGTGGTTAAGGCGATGGACTGCTAATCCATTGGGGCTTCACGCATGAGTTCGAATCTCAGCAATACAAAATAGACTTTTAAATGCAATTACACAAGACTTCCATTTCAATTACCTCTGCTGCTCCTCAAAAAGATTACATTTCTAGAGTTCTTGACGACTACGTCCCGA
The DNA here is from genome assembly GCA_030553155.1 of Nippostrongylus brasiliensis. Classification (NCBI taxonomy): domain Eukaryota; kingdom Metazoa; phylum Nematoda; class Chromadorea; order Rhabditida; family Heligmosomidae; genus Nippostrongylus; species Nippostrongylus brasiliensis. The sequence continues at coordinate 4,542,755 of CP130735.1, forward strand.
TGGAGTTAGTACACACCTCAGTTGGTTGCGGTGCAGTGAAACAGCTGATAGCGATGCCTGGAAAAACTCATCAAGTGTACTCAGAGCTTCGAAACCACACACCGATACCGAATGTGAAGGTTTACTACACGACTCCGAAGGTAACTATTCATGGTGATCCGAATATACCTTTCGTCAGAGCCATTCGCTTTTTGATGGACTGTCCTTCGGGTCAAGCCCGCACAGGTCAGCGAATGCTGCCATAACGCGTTCAGACTGCAATTTGAGGTCGGTGACCTTCCCGAATGGTACCACTACAAGAAGTCTCAAACGGTGCCTGACTTAGTACTGGTGGCGCAACCGGGATACGCAGTCGTAACGGTAAGTTCTGCCTCTACCTGAATATTGGATATTCGTGTATAAAAAGGTAAAGTCAAAGTAAAATGTATGAAAATAAATGTGTATAAGAATCCAGTAAGCAATATTAAAACTCGTGCAATTTTTGCATCTATTCAGTTATATAGAACGCGCGTGGTACAGTGGTAAGAGTCGTAACTGACGACCGCACGGTCGAGCGAACGATCCGCGCACAGGCTAACCAAGACTTCCATCCCTCCGGGGTCGGGTAAATTGGTACCAAACCTGTCTGGGAAGGTAAAGATACTGACTTGGTATATCGGCTGGCCCCACAAGTTATTCTATAAGCCAAATACGCATCCACCATGCCTTCATGATCCTAAGTGGAAGGCAAGTGCATGGCGCGTCCTCAGGGGACTGATCAACGCCAACACCTTTACCTTTATTTTTTAGAGCTCCAACAAAAGACAAACCCGAACAAAAACGTAGGAGAGATAATTCGCTGACAACTACGTGGGACCCAAACGGACCCTTTAAAATACCTTTACCTTTACCTTTGTTCAATGCAGAGCTCCTTTACGGGGGACCAGCTTTTTCCCCTCAGAAACTGAAATTTAGGAGGCCAAACATATTCAGTCCAGTAGCCTCATTCAGTACCTGAGAATATTGGAACCCAACGCTATTCATGACCAAAACCAGCCATTCAGCGGTCTGCAGGGCGCCAAATGAACTAATGGATAGTAAGAAACACATATAAAACATTTATAATAACAAATAAAACGAAGATCAAAAACATGCAGCAAAAGACGGCGAGGAACTGATGAAAAACGTCACTGGGAGTACGGTAACGCGCAATCGCGGCGGGACCCTAAAGTTGGCAAACAGACATCGCGGTTTCTAGTAGGATAGGATCGTGTTGAACCCCTTCAGATATGTTCGTTCTGTTCGAGTTCAATAGTTGAATAATTTCAGCGAGATGAAGACAAGCGGACACCTAAACAAGCAGCTGAAGATGTTAAAACGGCTATAAGCGGATACAACAACCACTATCCTGAAATGCTTGGGGTGTTCCTTGCATACGGACCAGGTGAGATTTCAGTCCATAGTCACTTCCAGTCGCTTAATAGTCACTCCTGTCGGCTACCTTTTAATCTATGTATGTATCCCATTCTCCTTCGTTTTTTACCGTAAGTTGCTACAACCATATGTTTGTTCCTTTCACCCACCGCTCACTCTATCTACGATCAATCGCTGTCATCTAGACTAATATATTAAATCTTCTGGCTACGCGAATGGCTCACCTCTCTGTACCCCAATTCTGCGAGTCGAAAAGCCAAGCTTCGCTGTGATTAATAATAAGATTAATAATAGTATTAATGATAATAAAAAAAATAATAGCTTCCCCTCACATTAAGTCAGCATCAGCACACCTACTTCCCATTTCCTATTTGCGATTTTTATCACCTTCATCCTTTACATTCCATGGTGCAATAGGCTGAGGCGCTGCGGAAGCCCGCAAGGTCGCGCGATCGATCCCGGCACCGGCTAACCAAGCCATCCATCTCTCCGGGGTCGAGTAAATTGCTACCAAACTCGTCCGGGAAGGTTAAAACACTGACTTGGTATAGCGGTGTAGTCCAAACTCACCCGAGTTCACCATGCCTCTACGATTCGTAATTAAACCCGATTGAAACGTAGCGTCCTTAGGAAAGTGATTAACACCGGTCATCTCTATCTTTTTACCTTTTATCTAGTATTGAGAGAGAACGCGGCACTGACTCACGTTCAATTTTGTGTTCGTTTCAAGTTCATGGCGCGTCCTGGTACGCATATAATGAATAAATAAACGCGTTCCTCCATCGCCCGTAAATTGGACGAGAGGAAGTTTTCCTCACTCGAATTTGATCCACTTTTTATCCATTGAGAGATCTTAGTGCACAAGTGTCCATGTCTAATCCGTCTTATCAAAAGACGCTGCTAATTTTCTAGCGATGGACATTTCCTCATTGAAATCGTTTACCACCAGCACCTGAGCGAGCTTCATTCTCAATGAGTTTGTTGGTATCTCAAAGGGCCTTTACAGACCCGACGACGTGCAATTTGAGCGACGAATTAGCCTTCGAGCATGAAATTGAGCGAAACACACGACGACGAGCATTTTCGTCCAACGCGACGTTTGCGGCGGCCGCATTGCTTTAATCGATACCGCGTTGCAACGCGCGGTCGGCCGCGTTGGACGAGAATGCTCGTCGTCGTGTCGTCGGGTCTGTAAGGGCTCGAAGTCGTCAGGGAAAGAATTCCTGATAAGATGCAGAACACCGGAAGAAATGCCAAAGAATATACGTCAACCATTTGGGTCATTGACGTCGGACGTCCAATTTTCGTATCTTTTCCTTCAGGACATAGGCCGTTGTAATGAATGCTACTCAGAACAACCCCGAAAGGTAGAAGAAATCATTGAATAAACCCATCACAGTATGGTCTTTCATTCACCTACCATTAGAAAAAAAAATGAGCTGTACGCTCATCTTTTCCAACATCCCATAATGTTTTTGGTCAGCCCTCTTCATAATAATCCCATGATACTTACTTTCATGAGTTGCAAGGAAAATCACATTTTTCACTTAAGAAACCAGTAACATCCACCTAATAAATAGCTTAGTCGAAAACGTATGCACAAAGGTGTTTCGACGCTAGAAAGAAATCGAAGAAAGCGGTTAGAAATCAATCGAAAATCGGGTATTTTTTGCCATGCTGTATATTTTTTGGCCGTTGGTCTACAAAAAATCTAATCTAGTGATTTCAGTATTTCGAATAGGATACCACAAGGGACCACTCGAGCTGTGTGATATATACGTCATTGTGTGCTACATCCTTCGAATTGATGGATGTAATGACTCTTGTGGGAGGTGAGATACTTGTTATTCAGTATTCGTCGCAAACTACGCAAACTACAAAGGTTTCATGTCTTCTGTATAAACGGGTTGTTTACGCTGGCATGAGATTCAAAATATTGTTCTATAGATCATTCAATTTTTAGGATTCTCCGGGTTGATGACATACTTTCGAGCGACACTCGAGCTGCAGTTCGAGCAAAGATGCATCGCAGTAACATTTATCGAAGCCAAAGAAGCCTACTGATTCCTATCATTTTAGTTGTCCTACTTTCATAAAAAAATAATCACTGAGTGCAACATCGACAAATCTCTATACATCAACAACGTGGTCAGCTCAAGAATCATAACGAATGCATTAATTCCAGTAGTAGGGCATGGGCTTAAAAACAAATTCGGCTTCCAAAAATGTTAAGCCCCGTAGGGGACTCGAACCCCTGACCGTTAGATTAAAAGTCTAACGCTCTACCAACTGAGCTAACGAGGCTCCGGGAGAATTTACTCATGACGCTCTCCATTTGACAGTGTACACAGTTCTATTCGTCCATTAAAGTGCCCCACACTAGCCTACCACGTTGACCAGGTGAACAGAGTTTCAGAAACTGTTCGGTCCTTTCAATTCCACTTTAGCAAAATGTTAAGCCCCGTAGGGGACTCGAACCCCTGACCGTTAGATTAAAAGTCTAACGCTCTACCAACTGAGCTAACGAGGCTCCGGGAGAATTTACTCATGACGCTCTCCATTTGACAGTGTACACAGTTCTATTCGTCCATTAAAGTGCCCCACACTAGTCTACCACGTTGACCAGGTGAACAGAGTTTCAGAAACTGTTCGGTCCTTTCAATTCCACTTTAGCAAAATGTTAAGCCCCGTAGGGGACTCGAACCCCTGACCGTTAGATTAAAAGTCTAACGCTCTACCAACTGAGCTAACGAGGCTCCGGGAGAATTTACTCATGACGCTCTCCATTTGACAGTGTACACAGTTCTATTCGTCCATTATAGTGCCCCACACTAGTCTACCACGTTGACCAGGTGAACAGAGTTTCAGAAACTGTTCGGTCCTTTCAATTCCACTTTAGCAAAATGTTAAGCCCCGTAGGGGACTCGAACCCCTGACCGTTAGATTAAAAGTCTAACGCTCTACCAACTGAGCTAACGAGGCTCCGGGAGAATTTACTCATGACGCTCTCCATTTGACAGTGTACACAGTTCTATTCGTCCATTATAGTGCCCCACACTAGTCTACCACGTTGACCAGGTGAACAGAGTTTCAGAAACTGTTCGGTCCTTTCAATTCCACTTTAGCAAAATGTTAAGCCCCGTAGGGGACTCGAACCCCTGACCGTTAGATTAAAAGTCTAACGCTCTACCAACTGAGCTAACGAGGCTCCGGGAGAATTTACTCATGACGCTCTCCATTTGACAGTGTACACAGTTCTATTCGTCCATTATAGTGCCCCACACTAGTCTACCACGTTGACCAGGTGAACAGAGTTTCAGAAACTGTTCGGTCCTTTCAATTCCACTTTAGCAAAATGTTAAGCCCCGTAGGGGACTCGAACCCCTGACCGTTAGATTAAAAGTCTAACGCTCTACCAACTGAGCTAACGAGGCTCCGGGAGAATTTATCATGACGCTCTCCATTTGACAGTGTACACAGTTCTATTCGTCCATTATAGTGCCCCACACTAGTCTACCACGTTGACCAGGTGAACAGAGTTTCAGAAACTGTTCGGTCCTTTCAATTCCACTTTAGCAAAATGTTAAGCCCCGTAGGGGACTCGAACCCCTGACCGTTAGATTAAAAGTCTAACGCTCTACCAACTGAGCTAACGAGGCTCCGGGAGAATTTACTCATGACGCTCTCCATTTGACAGTGTACACAGTTCTATTCGTCCATTATAGTGCCCCACACTAGTCTACCACGTTGACCAGGTGAACAGAGTTTCAGAAACTGTTCGGTCCTTTCAATTCCACTTTAGCAAAATGTTAAGCCCCGTAGGGGACTCGAACCCCTGACCGTTAGATTAAAAGTCTAACGCTCTACCAACTGAGCTAACGAGGCTCCGGGAGAATTTACTCATGACGCTCTCCATTTGACAGTGTACACAGTTCTATTCGTCCATTATAGTGCCCCACACTAGTCTAGTGCCCCACACTAGTCTACCACGTTGACCAGGTGAACAGAGTTTCAGAAACTGTTCGGTCCTTTCAATTCCACTTTAGCAAAATGTTAAGCCCCGTAGGGGACTCGAACCCCTGACCGTTAGATTAAAAGTCTAACGCTCTACCAACTGAGCTAACGAGGCTCCGGGAGAATTTACTCATGACGCTCTCCATTTGACAGTGTACACAGTTCTATTCGTCCATTATAGTGCCCCACACTAGTCTACCACGTTGACCAGGTGAACAGAGTTTCAGAAACTGTTCGGTCCTTTCAATTCCACTTTAGCAAAATGTTAAGCCCCGTAGGGGACTCGAACCCCTGACCGTTAGATTAAAAGTCTAACGCTCTACCAACTGAGCTAACGAGGCTCCGGGAGAATTTACTCATGACGCTCTCCATTTGACAGTGTACACAGTTCTATTCGTCCATTATTGCCCCATTCGTCCATTATAGTGCCCCACACTAGTCTACCACTACCACGTTGACCAGGTGAACAGAGTTTCAGAAACTGTTCGGTCCTTTCAATTCCACTTTAGCAAAATGTTAAGCCCCGTAGGGGACTCGAACCCCTGACCGTTAGATTAAAAGTCTAACGCTCTACCAACTGAGCTAACGAGGCTCCGGGAGAATTTACTCATGACGCTCTCCATTTGACAGTGTACACAGTTCTATTCGTCCATTATAGTGCCCCACACTAGTCTACCACGTTGACCAGGTGAACAGAGTTTCAGAAACTGTTCGGTCCTTTCAATTCCACTTTAGCAAAATGTTAAGCCCCGTAGGGGACTCGAACCCCTGACCGTTAGATTAAAAGTCTAACGCTCTACCAACTGAGCTAACGAGGCTCCGGGAGAATTTACTCATGACGCTCTCCATTTGACAGTGTACACAGTTCTATTCGTCCATTAAAGTGCCCCACACTAGTCTACCACGTTGACCAGGTGAACAGAGTTTCAGAAACTGTTCGGTCCTTTCAATTCCACTTTAGCAAAATGTTAAGCCCCGTAGGGGACTCGAACCCCTGACCGTTAGATTAAAAGTCTAACGCTCTACCAACTGAGCTAACGAGGCTCCGGGAGAATTTACTCATGACGCTCTCCATTTGACAGTGTACACAGTTCTATTCGTCCATTAAAGTGCCCCACACTAGTCTACCACGTTGACCAGGTGAACAGAGTTTCAGAAACTGTTCGGTCCTTTCAATTCCACTTTAGCAAAATGTTAAGCCCCGTAGGGGACTCGAACCCCTGACCGTTAGATTAAAAGTCTAACGCTCTACCAACTGAGCTAACGAGGCTCCGGGAGAATTTACTCATGACGCTCTCCATTTGACAGTGTACACAGTTCTATTCGTCCATTATAGTGCCCCACACTAGTCTACCACGTTGACCAGGTGAACAGAGTTTCAGAAACTGTTCGGTCCTTTCAATTCCACTTTAGCAAAATGTTAAGCCCCGTAGGGGACTCGAACCCCTGACCGTTAGATTAAAAGTCTAACGCTCTACCAACTGAGCTAACGAGGCTCCGGGAGAATTTACTCATGACGCTCTCCATTTGACAGTGTACACAGTTCTATTCGTCCATTATAGTGCCCCACACTAGTCTACCACGTTGACCAGGTGAACAGAGTTTCAGAAACTGTTCGGTCCTTTCATTTCCACTTTAGCAAAATGTTAAGCCCCGTAGGGGACTCGAACCCCTGACCGTTAGATTAAAAGTCTAACGCTCTACCAACTGAGCTAACGAGGCTCCGGGAGAAATTGCTCATTTGAAAGTGTACACAGTTCTATTCGTCCATTATAGTGCGCTCTCCATTTGACAGCAAAATGTACACAGTTCTATTCGTCCATTATAGTGCCCCACACTAGTCTACCACGTTGACCAGGTGAACAGAGTTTCAGAAACTGTTCGGTCCTTTCAATTCCACTTTAGCAAAATGTTAAGCCCCGTAGGGGACTCGAACCAGTGTTACACAGGGGACTCGAACCCCTGACCGTTAGATTAAAAGTCTAACGCTCTACCAACTGAGCTAACGAGGCTCCGGGAGAATTTACTCATGACGCTCTCCATTTGACAGTGTACACAGTTCTATTCGTCCATTATAGTGCCCCACACTAGTCTACCACGTTGACCAGGTGAACAGAGTTTCAGAAACTGTTCGGTCCTTTCAATTCCACTTTAGCAAAATGTTAAGCCCCGTAGGGGACTCGAACCCCTGACCGTTAGATTAAAAGTCTAACGCTCTACCAACTGAGCTAACGAGGCTCCGGGAGAATTTACTCATGACGCTCTCCATTTGACAGTGTACACAGTTCTATTCGTCCATTATAGTGCCCCACACTAGTCTACCACGTTGACCAGGTGAACAGAGTTTCAGAAACTGTTCGGTCCTTTCAATTCCACTTTAGCAAAATGTTAAGCCCCGTAGGGGACTCGAACCCCTGACCGTTAGATTAAAAGTCTAACGCTCTACCAACTGAGCTAACGAGGCTCCGGGAGAATTTACTCATGACGCTCTCCATTTGACAGTGTACACAGTTCTATTCGTCCATTATAGTGCCCCACACTAGTCTACCACGTTGACCAGGTGAACAGAGTTTCAGAAACTGTTCGGTCCTTTCAATTCCACTTTAGCAAAATGTTAAGCCCCGTAGGGGACTCGAACCCCTGACCGTTAGATTAAAAGTCTAACGCTCTACCAACTGAGCTAACGAGGCTCCGGGAGAATTTACTCATGACGCTCTCCATTTGACAGTGTACACAGTTCTATTCGTCCATTATAGTGCCCCACACTAGTCTACCACGTTGACCAGGTGAACTGTTCGGTCCTTTCTGGCTGATTCCACTTTAGCAAAATGTTAAGCCCCGTAGGGGACTCGAACCCCTGACCGTTAGAGTTTCACCAGGTGAACAGAGTTTCAGAAACTGTTCGGTCCTTTCAATTCCACTTTAGCAAAATGTTAAGCCCCGTAGGGGACTCGAACCCCTGACCGTTAGATTAAAAGTCTAACGCTCTACCAACTGAGCTAACGAGGCTCCAGGAGAATTTACTCATGACGCTCTCCATTTGACAGTGTACACAGTTCTATTCGTCCATTAAAGTGCCCCACACTAGTCTACCACGTTGACCAGGTGAACAGAGTTTCAGAAACTGTTCGGTCCTTTCATTTCCACTTTAGCAAAATGTTAAGCCCCGTAGGGGACTTCCCCTGACCGTTAGATTAAAAGTCTAACGCTCTACCAACTGAGCTAACGAGGCTCCGGGAGAATTTACTCATGACGCTCTCCATTTGACAGTGTACACAGTTCTATTCGTCCATTATAAGTGCCCCACACTAGTCTACCACGTTGACCAGGTGAACAGAGTTTCAGAAACTGTTCGGTCCTTTCAATTCCACTTTAGCAAAATGTTAAGCCCCGTAGGGGACTCGAACCCCTGACCGTTAGATTAAAAGTCTAACGCTCTACCAACTGAGCTAACGAGGCTCCGGGAGAATTTACTCATGACGCTCTCCATTTGACAGTGTACACAGTTCTATTCGTCCATTATAGTGCCCCACACTAGTCTACCACGTTGACCAGGTGAACAGAGTTTCAGAAACTGTTCGGTCCTTTCATTTCCACTTTAGCAAAATGTTAAGCCCCGTAGGGGACTCGAACCCCTGACCGTTAGATTAAAAGTCTAACGCTCTACCAACTGAGCTAACGAGGCTCCGGGAGAATTTACTCATGACGCTCTCCATTTGACAGTGTACACAGTTCTATTCGTCCATTAAAGTGCCCCACACTAGTCTACCACGTTGACCAGGTGAACAGAGTTTCAGAAACTGTTCGGTCCTTTCAATTCCACTTTAGCAAAATGTTAAGCCCCGTAGGGGACTCGAACCCCTGACCGTTAGATTAAAAGTCTAACGCTCTACCAACTGAGCTAACGAGGCTCCGGGAGAATTTACTCATGACGCTCTCCATTTGACAGTGTACACAGTTCTATTCGTCCATTATAGTGCCCCACACTAGTCTACCACGTTGACCAGGTGAACAGAGTTTCAGAAACTGTTCGGTCCTTTCATTTCCACTTTAGCAAAATGTTAAGCCCCGTAGGGGACTCGAACCCCTGACCGTTAGATTAAAAGTCTAACGCTCTACCAACTGAGCTAACGAGGCTCCGGGAGAATTTACTCATGACGCTCTCCATTTGACAGTGTACACAGTTCTATTCGTCCATTAAAGTGCCCCACACTAGTCTACCACGTTGACCAGGTGAACAGAGTTTCAGAAACTGTTCGGTCCTTTCAATTCCACTTTAGCAAAATGTTAAGCCCCGTAGGGGACTCGAACCCCTGACCGTTAGATTAAAAGTCTAACGCTCTACCAACTGAGCTAACGAGGCTCCAGGAGAATTTACTCATGACGCTCTCCATTTGACAGTGTACACAGTTCTATTCGTCCATTAAAGTGCCCCACACTAGTCTACCACGTTGACCAGGTGAACAGAGTTTCAGAAACTGTTCGGTCCTTTCAATTCCACTTTAGCAAAATGTTAAGCCCCGTAGGGGACTCGAACCCCTGACCGTTAGATTAAAAGTCTAACGCTCTACCAACTGAGCTAACGAGGCTCCGGGAGAATTTACTCATGACGCTCTCCATTTGACAGTGTACACAGTTCTATTCGTCCATTAAAGTGCCCCACACTAGTCTACCACGTTGACCAGGTGAACAGAGTTTCAGAAACTGTTCGGTCCTTTCAATTCCACTTTAGCAAAATGTTAAGCCCCGTAGGGGACTCGAACCCCTGACCGTTAGATTAAAAGTCTAACGCTCTACCAACTGAGCTAACGAGGCTCCGGGAGAATTTACTCATGACGCTCTCCATTTGACAGTGTACACAGTTCTATTCGTCCATTATAGTGCCCCACACTAGTCTACCACGTTGACCAGGTGAACAGAGTTTCAGAAACTGTTCGGTCCTTTCATTTCCACTTTAGCAAAATGTTAAGCCCCGTAGGGGACTCGAACCCCTGACCGTTAGATTAAAAGTCTAACGCTCTACCAACTGAGCTAACGAGGCTCCGGGAGAATTTACTCATGACGCTCTCCATTTGACAGTGTACACAGTTCTATTCGTCCATTAAAGTGCCCCACACTAGTCTACCACGTTGACCAGGTGAACAGAGTTTCAGAAACTGTTCGGTCCTTTCAATTCCACTTTAGCAAAATGTTAAGCCCCGTAGGGGACTCGAACCCCTGACCGTTAGATTAAAAGTCTAACGCTCTACCAACTGAGCTAACGAGGCTCCGGGAGAATTTACTCATGACGCTCTCCATTTGACAGTGTACACAGTTCTATTCGTCCATTATAGTGCCCCACACTAGTCTACCACGTTGACCAGGTGAACAGAGTTTCAGAAACTGTTCGGTCCTTTCAATTCCACTTTAGCAAAATGTTAAGCCCCGTAGGGGACTCGAACCCCTGACCGTTAGATTAAAAGTCTAACGCTCTACCAACTGAGCTAACGAGGCTCCGGGAGAATTTACTCATGACGCTCTCCATTTGACAGTGTACACAGTTCTATTCGTCCATTATAGTGCCCCACACTAGTCTACCACGTTGACCAGGTGAACAGAGTTTCAGAAACTGTTCGGTCCTTTCAATTCCACTTTAGCAAAATGTTAAGCCCCGTAGGGGACTCGAACCCCTGACCGTTAGATTAAAAGTCTAACGCTCTACCAACTGAGCTAACGAGGCTCCGGGAGAATTTACTCATGACGCTCTCCATTTGACAGTGTACACAGTTCTATTCGTCCATTAAAGTGCCCCACACTAGTCTACCACGTTGACCAGGTGAACAGAGTTTCAGAAACTGTTCGGTCCTTTCATTCCACTTTAGCAAAATGTTAAGCCCCGTAGGGGACTCGAACCCCTGACCGTTAGATTAAAAGTCTAACGCTCTACCAACTGAGCTAACGAGGCTCCGGGAGAATTTACTCATGACGCTCTCCATTTGACAGTGTACACAGTTCTATTCGTCCATTATAGTGCCCCACACTAGTCTACCACGTTGACCAGGTGAACAGAGTTTCAGAAACTGTTCGGTCCTTTCAATTCCACTTTAGCAAAATGTTAAGCCCCGTAGGGGACTCGAACCCCTGACCGTTAGATTAAAAGTCTAACGCTCTACCAACTGAGCTAACGAGGCTCCGGGAGAATTTACTCATGACGCTCTCCATTTGACAGTGTACACAGTTCTATTCGTCCATTAAAGTGCCCCACACTAGTCTACCACGTTGACCAGGTGAACAGAGTTTCAGAAACTGTTCGGTCCTTTCAATTCCACTTTAGCAAAATGTTAAGCCCCGTAGGGGACTCGAACCCCTGACCGTTAGATTAAAAGTCTAACGCTCTACCAACTGAGCTAACGAGGCTCCGGGAGAATTTACTCATGACGCTCTCCATTTGACAGTGTACACAGTTCTATTCGTCCATTAAAGTGCCCCACACTAGTCTACCACGTTGACCAGGTGAACAGAGTTTCAGAAACTGTTCGGTCCTTTCAATTCCACTTTAGCAAAATGTTAAGCCCCGTAGGGGACTCGAACCCCTGACCGTTAGATTAAAAGTCTAACGCTCTACCAACTGAGCTAACGAGGCTCCGGGAGAATTTACTCATGACGCTCTCCATTTGACAGTGTACACAGTTCTATTCGTCCATTATAGTGCCCCACACTAGTCTACCACGTTGACCAGGTGAACAGAGTTTCAGAAACTGTTCGGTCCTTTCATTTCCACTTTAGCAAAATGTTAAGCCCCGTAGGGGACTCGAACCCCTGACCGTTAGATTAAAAGTCTAACGCTCTACCAACTGAGCTAACGAGGCTCCGGGAGAATTTACTCATGACGCTCTCCATTTGACAGTGTACACAGTTCTATTCGTCCATTAAAGTGCCCCACACTAGTCTACCACGTTGACCAGGTGAACAGAGTTTCAGAAACTGTTCGGTCCTTTCAATTCCACTTTAGCAAAATGTTAAGCCCCGTAGGGGACTCGAACCCCTGACCGTTAGATTAAAAGTCTAACGCTCTACCAACTGAGCTAACGAGGCTCCGGGAGAATTTACTCATGACGCTCTCCATTTGACAGTGTACACAGTTCTATTCGTCCATTAAAGTGCCCCACACTAGTCTACCACGTTGACCAGGTGAACAGAGTTTCAGAAACTGTTCGGTCCTTTCAATTCCACTTTAGCAAAATGTTAAGCCCCGTAGGGGACTCGAACCCCTGACCGTTAGATTAAAAGTCTAACGCTCTACCAACTGAGCTAACGAGGCTCCGGGAGAATTTACTCATGACGCTCTCCATTTGACAGTGTACACAGTTCTATTCGTCCATTAAAGTGCCCCACACTAGTCTACCACGTTGACCAGGTGAACAGAGTTTCAGAAACTGTTCGGTCCTTTCAATTCCACTTTAGCAAAATGTTAAGCCCCGTAGGGGACTCGAACCCCTGACCGTTAGATTAAAAGTCTAACGCTCTACCAACTGAGCTAACGAGGCTCCGGGAGAATTTACTCATGACGCTCTCCATTTGACAGTGTACACAGTTCTATTCGTCCATTAAAGTGCCCCACACTAGTCTACCACGTTGACCAGGTGAACAGAGTTTCAGAAACTGTTCGGTCCTTTCAATTCCACTTTAGCAAAATGTTAAGCCCCGTAGGGGACTCGAACCCCTGACCGTTAGATTAAAAGTCTAACGCTCTACCAACTGAGCTAACGAGGCTCCGGGAGAATTTACTCATGACGCTCTCCATTTGACAGTGTACACAGTTCTATTCGTCCATTAAAGTGCCCCACACTAGTCTACCACGTTGACCAGGTGAACAGAGTTTCAGAAACTGTTCGGTCCTTTCAATTCCACTTTAGCAAAATGTTAAGCCCCGTAGGGGACTCGAACCCCTGACCGTTAGATTAAAAGTCTAACGCTCTACCAACTGAGCTAACGAGGCTCCAGGAGAATTTACTCATGACGCTCTCCATTTGACAGTGTACACAGTTCTATTCGTCCATTAAAGTGCCCCACACTAGTCTACCACGTTGACCAGGTGAACAGAGTTTCAGAAACTGTTCGGTCCTTTCAATTCCACTTTAGCAAAATGTTAAGCCCCGTAGGGGACTCGAACCCCTGACCGTTAGATTAAAAGTCTAACGCTCTACCAACTGAGCTAACGAGGCTCCGGGAGAATTTACTCATGACGCTCTCCATTTGACAGTGTACACAGTTCTATTCGTCCATTAAAGTGCCCCACACTAGTCTACCACGTTGACCAGGTGAACAGAGTTTCAGAAACTGTTCGGTCCTTTCATTTCCACTTTAGCAAAATGTTAAGCCCCGTAGGGGACTCGAACCCCTGACCGTTAGATTAAAAGTCTAACGCTCTACCAACTGAGCTAACGAGGCTCCGGGAGAATTTACTCATGACGCTCTCCATTTGACAGTGTACACAGTTCTATTCGTCCATTAAAGTGCCCCACACTAGTCTACCACGTTGACCAGGTGAACAGAGTTTCAGAAACTGTTCGGTCCTTTCATTTCCACTTTAGCAAAATGTTAAGCCCCGTAGGGGACTCGAACCCCTGACCGTTAGATTAAAAGTCTAACGCTCTACCAACTGAGCTAACGAGGCTCCGGGAGAATTTACTCATGACGCTCTCCATTTGACAGTGTACACAGTTCTATTCGTCCATTATAGTGCCCCACACTAGTCTACCACGTTGACCAGGTGAACAGAGTTTCAGAAACTGTTCGGTCCTTTCATTTCCACTTTAGCAAAATGTTAAGCCCCGTAGGGGACTCGAACCCCTGACCGTTAGATTAAAAGTCTAACGCTCTACCAACTGAGCTAACGAGGCTCCGGGAGAATTTACTCATGACGCTCTCCATTTGACAGTGTACACAGTTCTATTCGTCCATTAAAGTGCCCCACACTAGTCTACCACGTTGACCAGGTGAACAGAGTTTCAGAAACTGTTCGGTCCTTTCAATTCCACTTTAGCAAAATGTTAAGCCCCGTAGGGGACTCCGAACCCTGACCGTTAGATTAAAAGTCTAACGCTCTACCAACTGAGCTAACGAGGCTCCGGGAGAAATTTACTCATGACGCTCTCCATTTGACAGTGTACACAGTTCTATTCGTCCATTAAAGTGCCCCACACTAGTCTACCACGTTGACCAGGTGAACAGAGTTTCAGAAACTGTTCGGTCCTTTCAATTCCACTTTAGCAAAATGTTAAGCCCCGTAGGGGACTCGAACCCCTGACCGTTAGATTAAAAGTCTAACGCTCTACCAACTGAGCTAACGAGGCTCCGGGAGAATTTACTCATGACGCTCTCCATTTGACAGTGTACACAGTTCTATTCGTCCATTAAAGTGCCCCACACTAGTCTACCACGTTGACCAGGTGAACAGAGTTTCAGAAACTGTTCGGTCCTTTCATTTCCACTTTAGCAAAATGTTAAGCCCCGTAGGGGACTCGAACCCCTGACCGTTAGATTAAAAGTCTAACGCTCTACCAACTGAGCTAACGAGGCTCCGGGAGAATTTACTCATGACGCTCTCCATTTGACAGTGTACACAGTTCTATTCGTCCATTAAAGTGCCCCACACTAGTCTACCACGTTGACCAGGTGAACAGAGTTTCAGAAACTGTTCGGTCCTTTCAATTCCACTTTAGCAAAATGTTAAGCCCCGTAGGGGACTCGAACCCCTGACCGTTAGATTAAAAGTCTAACGCTCTACCAACTGAGCTAACGAGGCTCCGGGAGAATTTACTCATGACGCTCTCCATTTGACAGTGTACACAGTTCTATTCGTCCATTAAAGTGCCCCACACTAGTCTACCACGTTGACCAGGTGAACAGAGTTTCAGAAACTGTTCGGTCCTTTCAATTCCACTTTAGCAAAATGTTAAGCCCCGTAGGGGACTCGAACCCCTGACCGTTAGATTAAAAGTCTAACGCTCTACCAACTGAGCTAACGAGGCTCCGGGAGAATTTACTCATGACGCTCTCCATTTGACAGTGTACACAGTTCTATTCGTCCATTAAAGTGCCCCACACTAGTCTACCACGTTGACCAGGTGAACAGAGTTTCAGAAACTGTTCGGTCCTTTCATTTCCACTTTAGCAAAATGTTAAGCCCCGTAGGGGACTCGAACCCCTGACCGTTAGATTAAAAGTCTAACGCTCTACCAACTGAGCTAACGAGGCTCCGGGAGAATTTACTCATGACGCTCTCCATTTGACAGTGTACACAGTTCTATTCGTCCATTAAAGTGCCCCACACTAGTCTACCACGTTGACCAGGTGAACAGAGTTTCAGAAACTGTTCGGTCCTTTCAATTCCACTTTAGCAAAATGTTAAGCCCCGTAGGGGACTCGAACCCCTGACCGTTAGATTAAAAGTCTAACGCTCTACCAACTGAGCTAACGAGGCTCCGGGAGAATTTACTCATGACGCTCTCCATTTGACAGTGTACACAGTTCTATTCGTCCATTAAAGTGCCCCACACTAGTCTACCACGTTGACCAGGTGAACAGAGTTTCAGAAACTGTTCGGTCCTTTCAATTCCACTTTAGCAAAATGTTAAGCCCCGTAGGGGACTCGAACCCCTGACCGTTAGATTAAAAGTCTAACGCTCTACCAACTGAGCTAACGAGGCTCCGGGAGAATTTACTCATGACGCTCTCCATTTGACAGTGTACACAGTTCTATTCGTCCATTATAGTGCCCCACACTAGTCTACCACGTTGACCAGGTGAACAGAGTTTCAGAAACTGTTCGGTCCTTTCATTTCCACTTTAGCAAAATGTTAAGCCCCGTAGGGGACTCGAACCCCTGACCGTTAGATTAAAAGTCTAACGCTCTACCAACTGAGCTAACGAGGCTCCAGGAGAATTTACTCATGACGCTCTCCATTTGACAGTGTACACAGTTCTATTCGTCCATTAAAGTGCCCCACACTAGTCTACCACGTTGACCAGGTGAACAGAGTTTCAGAAACTGTTCGGTCCTTTCAATTCCACTTTAGCAAAATGTTAAGCCCCGTAGGGGACTCGAACCCCTGACCGTTAGATTAAAAGTCTAACGCTCTACCAACTGAGCTAACGAGGCTCCGGGAGAATTTACTCATGACGCTCTCCATTTGACAGTGTACACAGTTCTATTCGTCCATTATAGTGCCCCACACTAGTCTACCACGTTGACCAGGTGAACAGAGTTTCAGAAACTGTTCGGTCCTTTCATTTCCACTTTAGCAAAATGTTAAGCCCCGTAGGGGACTCGAACCCCTGACCGTTAGATTAAAAGTCTAACGCTCTACCAACTGAGCTAACGAGGCTCCGGGAGAATTTACTCATGACGCTCTCCATTTGACAGTGTACACAGTTCTATTCGTCCATTAAAGTGCCCCACACTAGTCTACCACGTTGACCAGGTGAACAGAGTTTCAGAAACTGTTCGGTCCTTTCAATTCCACTTTAGCAAAATGTTAAGCCCCGTAGGGGACTCGAACCCCTGACCGTTAGATTAAAAGTCTAACGCTCTACCAACTGAGCTAACGAGGCTCCGGGAGAATTTACTCATGACGCTCTCCATTTGACAGTGTACACAGTTCTATTCGTCCATTATAGTGCCCCACACTAGTCTACCACGTTGACCAGGTGAACAGAGTTTCAGAAACTGTTCGGTCCTTTCATTTCCACTTTAGCAAAATGTTAAGCCCCGTAGGGGACTCGAACCCCTGACCGTTAGATTAAAAGTCTAACGCTCTACCAACTGAGCTAACGAGGCTCCGGGAGAATTTACTCATGACGCTCTCCATTTGACAGTGTACACAGTTCTATTCGTCCATTAAAGTGCCCCACACTAGTCTACCACGTTGACCAGGTGAACAGAGTTTCAGAAACTGTTCGGTCCTTTCAATTCCACTTTAGCAAAATGTTAAGCCCCGTAGGGGACTCGAACCCCTGACCGTTAGATTAAAAGTCTAACGCTCTACCAACTGAGCTAACGAGGCTCCGGGAGAATTTACTCATGACGCTCTCCATTTGACAGTGTACACAGTTCTATTCGTCCATTAAAGTGCCCCACACTAGTCTACCACGTTGACCAGGTGAACAGAGTTTCAGAAACTGTTCGGTCCTTTCATTTCCACTTTAGCAAAATGTTAAGCCCCGTAGGGGACTCGAACCCCTGACCGTTAGATTAAAAGTCTAACGCTCTACCAACTGAGCTAACGAGGCTCCGGGAGAATTTACTCATGACGCTCTCCATTTGACAGTGTACACAGTTCTATTCGTCCATTAAAGTGCCCCACACTAGTCTACCACGTTGACCAGGTGAACAGAGTTTCAGAAACTGTTCGGTCCTTTCAATTCCACTTTAGCAAAATGTTAAGCCCCGTAGGGGACACTAGCCTCGAACCCCTGACCGTTAGATTAAAAGTCTAACGCTCTACCAACTGAGCTAACGAGGCTCCAGGAGAATTTACTCATGACGCTCTCCATTTGACAGTGTACACAGTTCTATTCGTCCATTAAAGTGCCCCACACTAGTCTACCACGTTGACCAGGTGAACAGAGTTTCAGAAACTGTTCGGTCCTTTCAATTCCACTTTAGCAAAATGTTAAGCCCCGTAGGGGACTCGAACCCCTGACCGTTAGATTAAAAGTCTAACGCTCTACCAACTGAGCTAACGAGGCTCCGGGAGAATTTGCTCATGACGCTCTCCATTTGACAGTGTACACAGTTCTATTCGTCCATTATAGTGCCCCACACTAGTCTACCACGTTGACCAGGTGAACAGAGTTTCAGAAACTGTTCGGTCCTTTCATTTCCACTTTAGCAAAATGTTAAGCCCCGTAGGGGACTCGAACCCCTGACCGTTAGATTAAAAGTCTAACGCTCTACCAACTGAGCTAACGAGGCTCCGGGAGAATTTACTCATGACGCTCTCCATTTGACAGTGTACACAGTTCTATTCGTCCATTAAAGTGCCCCACACTAGTCTACCACGTTGACCAGGTGAACAGAGTTTCAGAAACTGTTCGGTCCTTTCAATTCCACTTTAGCAAAATGTTAAGCCCCGTAGGGGACTCGAACCCCTGACCGTTAGATTAAAAGTCTAACGCTCTACCAACTGAGCTAACGAGGCTCCGGGAGAATTTACTCATGACGCTCTCCATTTGACAGTGTACACAGTTCTATTCGTCCATTAAAGTGCCCCACACTAGTCTACCACGTTGACCAGGTGAACAGAGTTTCAGAAACTGTTCGGTCCTTTCAATTCCACTTTAGCAAAATGTTAAGCCCCGTAGGGGACTCGAACCCCTGACCGCGACCGTTAGATTAAAAGTCTAACGCTCTACCAACTGAGCTAACGAGGCTCCGGGAGAATTTACTCATGACGCTCTCCATTTGACAGTGTACACAGTTCTATTCGTCCATTAAAGTGCCCCACACTAGTCTACCACGTTGACCAGGTGAACAGAGTTTCAGAAACTGTTCGGTCCTTTCAATTCCACTTTAGCAAAATGTTAAGCCCCGTAGGGGACTCGAACCCCTGACCGTTAGATTAAAAGTCTAACGCTCTACCAACTGAGCTAACGAGGCTCCGGGAGAATTTACTCATGACGCTCTCCATTTGACAGTGTACACAGTTCTATTCGTCCATTATAGTGCCCCACACTAGTCTACCACGTTGACCAGGTGAACAGAGTTTCAGAAACTGTTCGGTCCTTTCATTTCCACTTTAGCAAAATGTTAAGCCCCGTAGGGGACTCGAACCCCTGACCGTTAGATTAAAAGTCTAACGCTCTACCAACTGAGCTAACGAGGCTCCGGGAGAATTTACTCATGACGCTCTCCATTTGACAGTGTACACAGTTCTATTCGTCCATTAAAGTGCCCCACACTAGTCTACCACGTTGACCAGGTGAACAGAGTTTCAGAAACTGTTCGGTCCTTTCAATTCCACTTTAGCAAAATGTTAAGCCCCGTAGGGGACTCGAACCCCTGACCGTTAGATTAAAAGTCTAACGCTCTACCAACTGAGCTAACGAGGCTCCGGGAGAATTTACTCATGACGCTCTCCATTTGACAGTGTACACAGTTCTATTCGTCCATTAAAGTGCCCCACACTAGTCTACCACGTTGACCAGGTGAACAGAGTTTCAGAAACTGTTCGGTCCTTTCAATTCCACTTTAGCAAAATGTTAAGCCCCGTAGGGGACTCGAACCCCTGACCGTTAGATTAAAAGTCTAACGCTCTACCAACTGAGCTAACGAGGCTCCGGGAGAATTTACTCATGACGCTCTCCATTTGACAGTGTACACAGTTCTATTCGTCCATTAAAGTGCCCCACACTAGTCTACCACGTTGACCAGGTGAACAGAGTTTCAGAAACTGTTCGGTCCTTTCAATTCCACTTTAGCAAAATGTTAAGCCCCGTAGGGGACTCGAACCCCTGACCGTTAGATTAAAAGTCTAACGCTCTACCAACTGAGCTAACGAGGCTCCGGGAGAATTTACTCATGACGCTCTCCATTTGACAGTGTACACAGTTCTATTCGTCCATTAAAGTGCCCCACACTAGTCTACCACGTTGACCAGGTGAACAGAGTTTCAGAAACTGTTCGGTCCTTTCAATTCCACTTTAGCAAAATGTTAAGCCCCGTAGGGGACTCGAACCCCTGACCGTTAGATTAAAAGTCTAACGCTCTACCAACTGAGCTAACGAGGCTCCGGGAGAATTTACTCATGACGCTCTCCATTTGACAGTGTACACAGTTCTATTCGTCCATTAAAGTGCCCCACACTAGTCTACCACGTTGACCAGGTGAACAGAGTTTCAGAAACTGTTCGGTCCTTTCAATTCCACTTTAGCAAAATGTTAAGCCCCGTAGGGGACTCGAACCCCTGACCGTTAGATTAAAAGTCTAACGCTCTACCAACTGAGCTAACGAGGCTCCGGGAGAATTTACTCATGACGCTCTCCATTTGACAGTGTACACAGTTCTATTCGTCCATTAAAGTGCCCCACACTAGTCTACCACGTTGACCAGGTGAACAGAGTTTCAGAAACTGTTCGGTCCTTTCAATTCCACTTTAGCAAAATGTTAAGCCCCGTAGGGGACTCGAACCCCTGACCGTTAGATTAAAAGTCTAACGCTCTACCAACTGAGCTAACGAGGCTCCGGGAGAATTTACTCATGACGCTCTCCATTTGACAGTGTACACAGTTCTATTCGTCCATTAAAGTGCCCCACACTAGTCTACCACGTTGACCAGGTGAACAGAGTTTCAGAAACTGTTCGGTCCTTTCAATTCCACTTTAGCAAAATGTTAAGCCCCGTAGGGGACTCGAACCCCTGACCGTTAGATTAAAAGTCTAACGCTCTACCAACTGAGCTAACGAGGCTCCGGGAGAATTTACTCATGACGCTCTCCATTTGACAGTGTACACAGTTCTATTCGTCCATTAAAGTGCCCCACACTAGTCTACCACGTTGACCAGGTGAACAGAGTTTCAGAAACTGTTCGGTCCTTTCAATTCCACTTTAGCAAAATGTTAAGCCCCGTAGGGGACTCGAACCCCTGACCGTTAGATTAAAAGTCTAACGCTCTACCAACTGAGCTAACGAGGCTCCGGGAGAATTTACTCATGACGCTCTCCATTTGACAGTGTACACAGTTCTATTCGTCCATTAAAGTGCCCCACACTAGTCTACCACGTTGACCAGGTGAACAGAGTTTCAGAAACTGTTCGGTCCTTTCAATTCCACTTTAGCAAAATGTTAAGCCCCGTAGGGGACTCGAAACCCCTGACCGTTAGATTAAAAGTCTAACGCTCTACCAACTGAGCTAACGAGGCTCCGGGAGAATTTACTCATGACGCTCTCCATTTGACAGTGTACACAGTTCTATTCGTCCATTAAAGTGCCCCACACTAGTCTACCACGTTGACCAGGTGAACAGAGTTTCAGAAACTGTTCGGTCCTTTCAATTCCACTTTAGCAAAATGTTAAGCCCCGTAGGGGACTCGAACCCCTGACCGTTAGATTAAAAGTCTAACGCTCTACCAACTGAGCTAACGAGGCTCCGGGAGAATTTACTCATGACGCTCTCCATTTGACAGTGTACACAGTTCTATTCGTCCATTAAAGTGCCCCACACTAGCCTACCACGTTGACCAGGTGAACAGAGTTTCAGAAACTGTTCGGTCCTTTCAATTCCACTTTAGCAAAATGTTAAGCCCCGTAGGGGACTCGAACCCCTGACCGTTAGATTAAAAGTCTAACGCTCTACCAACTGAGCTAACGAGGCTCCGGGAGAATTTACTCATGACGCTCTCCATTTGACAGTGTACACAGTTCTATTCGTCCATTAAAGTGCCCCACACT
Organism: Nippostrongylus brasiliensis; assembly: GCA_030553155.1. Lineage (NCBI taxonomy): Eukaryota > Metazoa > Nematoda > Chromadorea > Rhabditida > Heligmosomidae > Nippostrongylus > Nippostrongylus brasiliensis. Next base: position 4,564,614 of record CP130735.1, read on the forward strand.
AGTCTACCACGTTGACCAGGTGAACAGAGTTTCAGAAACTGTTCGGTCCTTTCAATTCCACTTTAGCAAAATGTTAAGCCCCGTAGGGGACTCGAACCCCTGACCGTTAGATTAAAAGTCTAACGCTCTACCAACTGAGCTAACGAGGCTCCGGGAGAATTTACTCATGACGCTCTCCATTTGACAGTGTACACAGTTCTATTCGTCCATTAAAGTGCCCCACACTAGCCTACCACGTTGACCAGGTGAACAGAGTTTCAGAAACTGTTCGGTCCTTTCAATTCCACTTTAGCAAAATGTTAAGCCCCGTAGGGGACTCGAACCCCTGACCGTTAGATTAAAAGTCTAACGCTCTACCAACTGAGCTAACGAGGCTCCGGGAGAATTTACTCATGACGCTCTCCATTTGACAGTGTACACAGTTCTATTCGTCCATTAAAGTGCCCCACACTAGCCTACCACGTTGACCAGGTGAACAGAGTTTCAGAAACTGTTCGGTCCTTTCAATTCCACTTTAGCAAAATGTTAAGCCCCGTAGGGGACTCGAACCCCTGACCGTTAGATTAAAAGTCTAACGCTCTACCAACTGAGCTAACGAGGCTCCGGGAGAATTTACTCATGACGCTCTCCATTTGACAGTGTACACAGTTCTATTCGTCCATTAAAGTGCCCCACACTAGCCTACCACGTTGACCAGGTGAACAGAGTTTCAGAAACTGTTCGGTCCTTTCAATTCCACTTTAGCAAAATGTTAAGCCCCGTAGGGGACTCGAACCCCTGACCGTTAGATTAAAAGTCTAACGCTCTACCAACTGAGCTAACGAGGCTCCGGGAGAATTTACTCATGACGCTCTCCATTTGACAGTGTACACAGTTCTATTCGTCCATTAAAGTGCCCCACACTAGCCTACCACGTTGACCAGGTGAACAGAGTTTCAGAAACTGTTCGGTCCTTTCAATTCCACTTTAGCAAAATGTTAAGCCCCGTAGGGGACTCGAACCCCTGACCGTTAGATTAAAAGTCTAACGCTCTACCAACTGAGCTAACGAGGCTCCGGGAGAATTTACTCATGACGCTCTCCATTTGACAGTGTACACAGTTCTATTCGTCCATTAAAGTGCCCCACACTAGCCTACCACGTTGACCAGGTGAACAGAGTTTCAGAAACTGTTCGGTCCTTTCAATTCCACTTTAGCAAAATGTTAAGCCCCGTAGGGGACTCGAACCCCTGACCGTTAGATTAAAAGTCTAACGCTCTACCAACTGAGCTAACGAGGCTCCGGGAGAATTTACTCATGACGCTCTCCATTTGACAGTGTACACAGTTCTATTCGTCCATTAAAGTGCCCCACACTAGCCTACCACGTTGACCAGGTGAACAGAGTTTCAGAAACTGTTCGGTCCTTTCAATTCCACTTTAGCAAAATGTTAAGCCCCGTAGGGGACTCGAACCCCTGACCGTTAGATTAAAAGTCTAACGCTCTACCAACTGAGCTAACGAGGCTCCGGGAGAATTTACTCATGACGCTCTCCATTTGACAGTGTACACAGTTCTATTCGTCCATTAAAGTGCCCCACACTAGCCTACCACGTTGACCAGGTGAACAGAGTTTCAGAAACTGTTCGATCCTTTCAATTCCACTTTAGCAAAATGTTAAGCCCCGTAGGGGACTCGAACACTCGAACCCCTGACCGTTAGATTAAAAGTCTAACGCTCTACCAACTGAGCTAACGAGGCTCCGGGAGAATTTACTCATGACGCTCTCCATTTGACAGTGTACACAGTTCTATTCGTCCATTAAAGTGCCCCACACTAGCCTACCACGTTGACCAGGTGAACAGAGTTTCAGAAACTGTTCGGTCCTTTCAATTCCACTTTAGCAAAATGTTAAGCCCCGTAGGGGACTCGAACCCCTGACCGTTAGATTAAAAGTCTAACGCTCTACCAACTGAGCTAACGAGGCTCCGGGAGAATTTACTCATGACGCTCTCCATTTGACAGTGTACACAGTTCTATTCGTCCATTAAAGTGCCCCACACTAGCCTACCACGTTGACCAGGTGAACAGAGTTTCAGAAACTGTTCGGTCCTTTCAATTCCACTTTAGCAAAATGTTAAGCCCCGTAGGGGACTCGAACCCCTGACCGTTAGATTAAAAGTCTAACGCTCTACCAACTGAGCTAACGAGGCTCCGGGAGAATTTACTCATGACGCTCTCCATTTGACAGTGTACACAGTTCTATTCGTCCATTAAAGTGCCCCACACTAGCCTACCACGTTGACCAGGTGAACAGAGTTTCAGAAACTGTTCGATCCTTTCAATTCCACTTTAGCAAAATGTTAAGCCCCGTAGGGGACTCGAACCCCTGACCGTTAGATTAAAAGTCTAACGCTCTACCAACTGAGCTAACGAGGCTCCGGGAGAATTTACTCATGACGCTCTCCATTTGACAGTGTACACAGTTCTATTCGTCCATTAAAGTGCCCCACACTAGCCTACCACGTTGACCAGGTGAACAGAGTTTCAGAAACTGTTCGATCCTTTCAATTCCACTTTAGCAAAATGTTAAGCCCCGTAGGGGACTCGAACCCCTGACCGTTAGATTAAAAGTCTAACGCTCTACCAACTGAGCTAACGAGGCTCCGGGAGAATTTACTCATGACGCTCTCCATTTGACAGTGTACACAGTTCTATTCGTCCATTAAAGTGCCCCACACTAGCCTACCACGTTGACCAGGTGAACAGAGTTTCAGAAACTGTTCGATCCTTTCAATTCCACTTTAGCAAAATGTTAAGCCCCGTAGGGGACTCGAACCCCTGACCGTTAGATTAAAAGTCTAACGCTCTACCAACTGAGCTAACGAGGCTCCGGGAGAATTTACTCATGACGCTCTCCATTTGACAGTGTACACAGTTCTATTCGTCCATTAAAGTGCCCCACACTAGCCTACCACGTTGACCAGGTGAACAGAGTTTCAGAAACTGTTCGATCCTTTCAATTCCACTTTAGCAAAATGTTAAGCCCCGTAGGGGACTCGAACCCCTGACCGTTAGATTAAAAGTCTAACGCTCTACCAACTGAGCTAACGAGGCTCCGGGAGAATTTACTCATGACGCTCTCCATTTGACAGTGTACACAGTTCTATTCGTCCATTAAAGTGCCCCACACTAGCCTACCACGTTGACCAGGTGAACAGAGTTTCAGAAACTGTTCGATCCTTTCAATTCCACTTTAGCAAAATGTTAAGCCCCGTAGGGGACTCGAACCCCTGACCGTTAGATTAAAAGTCTAACGCTCTACCAACTGAGCTAACGAGGCTCCGGGAGAATTTACTCATGACGCTCTCCATTTGACAGTGTACACAGTTCTATTCGTCCATTAAAGTGCCCCACACTAGCCTACCACGTTGACCAGGTGAACAGAGTTTCAGAAACTGTTCGGTCCTTTCAATTCCACTTTAGCAAAATGTTAAGCCCCGTAGGGGACTCGAACCCCTGACCGTTAGATTAAAAGTCTAACGCTCTACCAACTGAGCTAACGAGGCTCCGGGAGAATTTACTCATGACGCTCTCCATTTGACAGTGTACACAGTTCTATTCGTCCATTAAAGTGCCCCACACTAGCCTACCACGTTGACCAGGTGAACAGAGTTTCAGAAACTGTTCGATCCTTTCAATTCCACTTTAGCAAAATGTTAAGCCCCGTAGGGGACTCGAACCCCTGACCGTTAGATTAAAAGTCTAACGCTCTACCAACTGAGCTAACGAGGCTCCGGGAGAATTTACTCATGACGCTCTCCATTTGACAGTGTACACAGTTCTATTCGTCCATTAAAGTGCCCCACACTAGCCTACCACGTTGACCAGGTGAACAGAGTTTCAGAAACTGTTCGATCCTTTCAATTCCACTTTAGCAAAATGTTAAGCCCCGTAGGGGACTCGAACCCCTGACCGTTAGATTAAAAGTCTAACGCTCTACCAACTGAGCTAACGAGGCTCCGGGAGAATTTACTCATGACGCTCTCCATTTGACAGTGTACACAGTTCTATTCGTCCATTAAAGTGCCCCACACTAGCCTACCACGTTGACCAGGTGAACAGAGTTTCAGAAACTGTTCGATCCTTTCAATTCCACTTTAGCAAAATGTCAAGCCCCGTAGGGGACTCGAACCCCTGACCGTTAGATTAAAAGTCTAACGCTCTACCAACTGAGCTAACGAGGCTCCGGGAGAATTTACTCATGACGCTCTCCATTTGACAGTGTACACAGTTCTATTCGTCCATTAAAGTGCCCCACACTAGCCTACCACGTTGACCAGGTGAACAGAGTTTCAGAAACTGTTCGATCCTTTCAATTCCACTTTAGCAAAATGTTAAGCCCCGTAGGGGACTCGAACCCCTGACCGTTAGATTAAAAGTCTAACGCTCTACCAACTGAGCTAACGAGGCTCCGGGAGAATTTACTCATGACGCTCTCCATTTGACAGTGTACACAGTTCTATTCGTCCATTAAAGTGCCCCACACTAGCCTACCACGTTGACCAGGTGAACAGAGTTTCAGAAACTGTTCGATCCTTTCAATTCCACTTTAGCAAAATGTTAAGCCCCGTAGGGGACTCGAACCCCTGACCGTTAGATTAAAAGTCTAACGCTCTACCAACTGAGCTAACGAGGCTCCGGGAGAATTTACTCATGACGCTCTCCATTTGACAGTGTACACAGTTCTATTCGTCCATTAAAGTGCCCCACACTAGCCTACCACGTTGACCAGGTGAACAGAGTTTCAGAAACTGTTCGATCCTTTCAATTCCACTTTAGCAAAATGTTAAGCCCCGTAGGGGACTCGAACCCCTGACCGTTAGATTAAAAGTCTAACGCTCTACCAACTGAGCTAACGAGGCTCCGGGAGAATTTACTCATGACGCTCTCCATTTGACAGTGTACACAGTTCTATTCGTCCATTAAAGTGCCCCACACTAGCCTACCACGTTGACCAGGTGAACAGAGTTTCAGAAACTGTTCGATCCTTTCAATTCCACTTTAGCAAAATGTCAAGCCCCGTAGGGGACTCGAACCCCTGACCGTTAGATTAAAAGTCTAACGCTCTACCAACTGAGCTAACGAGGCTCCGGGAGAATTTACTCATGACGCTCTCCATTTGACAGTGTACACAGTTCTATTCGTCCATTAAAGTGCCCCACACTAGCCTACCACGTTGACCAGGTGAACAGAGTTTCAGAAACTGTTCGATCCTTTCAATTCCACTTTAGCAAAATGTTAAGCCCCGTAGGGGACTCGAACCCCTGACCGTTAGATTAAAAGTCTAACGCTCTACCAACTGAGCTAACGAGGCTCCGGGAGAATTTACTCATGACGCTCTCCATTTGACAGTGTACACAGTTCTATTCGTCCATTAAAGTGCCCCACACTAGCCTACCACGTTGACCAGGTGAACAGAGTTTCAGAAACTGTTCGATCCTTTCAATTCCACTTTAGCAAAATGTTAAGCCCCGTAGGGGACTCGAACCCCTGACCGTTAGATTAAAAGTCTAACGCTCTACCAACTGAGCTAACGAGGCTCCGGGAGAATTTACTCATGACGCTCTCCATTTGACAGTGTACACAGTTCTATTCGTCCATTAAAGTGCCCCACACTAGCCTACCACGTTGACCAGGTGAACAGAGTTTCAGAAACTGTTCGATCCTTTCAATTCCACTTTAGCAAAATGTCAAGCCCCGTAGGGGACTCGAACCCCTGACCGTTAGATTAAAAGTCTAACGCTCTACCAACTGAGCTAACGAGGCTCCGGGAGAATTTACACATGACGCTCTCCATTTGACAGTGTACACAGTTCTATTCGTCCATTAAAGTGCCCCACACTAGCCTACCACGTTGACCAGGTGAACAGAGTTTCAGAAACTGTTCGATCCTTTCAATTCCACTTTAGCAAAATGTTAAGCCCCGTAGGGGACTCGAACCCCTGACCGTTAGATTAAAAGTCTAACGCTCTACCAACTGAGCTAACGAGGCTCCGGGAGAATTTACTCATGACGCTCTCCATTTGACAGTGTACACAGTTCTATTCGTCCATTAAAGTGCCCCACACTAGCCTACCACGTTGACCAGGTGAACAGAGTTTCAGAAACTGTTCGATCCTTTCAATTCCACTTTAGCAAAATGTCAAGCCCCGTAGGGGACTCGAACCCCTGACCGTTAGATTAAAAGTCTAACGCTCTACCAACTGAGCTAACGAGGCTCCGGGAGAATTTACTCATGACGCTCTCCATTTGACAGTGTACACAGTTCTATTCGTCCATTAAAGTGCCCCACACTAGCCTACCACGTTGACCAGGTGAACAGAGTTTCAGAAACTGTTCGATCCTTTCAATTCCACTTTAGCAAAATGTCAAGCCCCGTAGGGGACTCGAACCCCTGACCGTTAGATTAAAAGTCTAACGCTCTACCAACTGAGCTAACGAGGCTCCGGGAGAATTTACTCATGACGCTCTCCATTTGACAGTGTACACAGTTCTATTCGTCCATTAAAGTGCCCCACACTAGCCTACCACGTTGACCAGGTGAACAGAGTTTCAGAAACTGTTCGATCCTTTCAATTCCACTTTAGCAAAATGTTAAGCCCCGTAGGGGACTCGAACCCCTGACCGTTAGATTAAAAGTCTAACGCTCTACCAACTGAGCTAACGAGGCTCCGGGAGAATTTACTCATGACGCTCTCCATTTGACAGTGTACACAGTTCTATTCGTCCATTAAAGTGCCCCACACTAGCCTACCACGTTGACCAGGTGAACAGAGTTTCAGAAACTGTTCGATCCTTTCAATTCCACTTTAGCAAAATGTCAAGCCCCGTAGGGGACTCGAACCCCTGACCGTTAGATTAAAAGTCTAACGCTCTACCAACTGAGCTAACGAGGCTCCGGGAGAATTTACTCATGACGCTCTCCATTTGACAGTGTACACAGTTCTATTCGTCCATTAAAGTGCCCCACACTAGCCTACCACGTTGACCAGGTGAACAGAGTTTCAGAAACTGTTCGATCCTTTCAATTCCACTTTAGCAAAATGTTAAGCCCCGTAGGGGACTCGAACCCCTGACCGTTAGATTAAAAGTCTAACGCTCTACCAACTGAGCTAACGAGGCTCCGGGAGAATTTACTCATGACGCTCTCCATTTGACAGTGTACACAGTTCTATTCGTCCATTAAAGTGCCCCACACTAGCCTACCACGTTGACCAGGTGAACAGAGTTTCAGAAACTGTTCGATCCTTTCAATTCCACTTTAGCAAAATGTTAAGCCCCGTAGGGGACTCGAACCCCTGACCGTTAGATTAAAAGTCTAACGCTCTACCAACTGAGCTAACGAGGCTCCGGGAGAATTTACTCATGACGCTCTCCATTTGACAGTGTACACAGTTCTATTCGTCCATTAAAGTGCCCCACACTAGCCTACCACGTTGACCAGGTGAACAGAGTTTCAGAAACTGTTCGATCCTTTCAATTCCACTTTAGCAAAATGTCAAGCCCCGTAGGGGACTCGAACCCCTGACCGTTAGATTAAAAGTCTAACGCTCTACCAACTGAGCTAACGAGGCTCCGGGAGAATTTACTCATGACGCTCTCCATTTGACAGTGTACACAGTTCTATTCGTCCATTAAAGTGCCCCACACTAGCCTACCACGTTGACCAGGTGAACAGAGTTTCAGAAACTGTTCGATCCTTTCAATTCCACTTTAGCAAAATGTTAAGCCCCGTAGGGGACTCGAACCCCTGACCGTTAGATTAAAAGTCTAACGCTCTACCAACTGAGCTAACGAGGCTCCGGGAGAATTTACTCATGACGCTCTCCATTTGACAGTGTACACAGTTCTATTCGTCCATTAAAGTGCCCCACACTAGCCATTCCACTTTAGCAAAATGTCAAGCCCCGTAGGGGACTCTAACCCCTGACCGTTAGATTAAAAGTCTAACGCTCTACCAACTGAGCTAACGAGGCTCCGGGAGAATTTACTCATGACGCTCTCCATTTGACAGTGTACACAGTTCTATTCGTCCATTAAAGTGCCCCACACTAGCCTACCACGTTGACCAGGTGAACAGAGTTTCAGAAACTGTTCGATCCTTTCAATTCCACTTTAGCAAAATGTCAAGCCCCGTAGGGGACTCGAACCCCTGACCGTTAGATTAAAAGTCTAACGCTCTACCAACTGAGCTATTAAAAGTCTAACGCTCTACCAACTGAGCTAACGAGGCTCCGGGAGAATTTACTCATGACGCTCTCCATTTGACAGTGTACACAGTTCTTTTCGTCCATTAAAGTGCCCCACACTAGCCTACCACGTTGACCAGGTGAACAGAGTTTCAGAAACTGTTCGATCCTTTCAATTCCACTTTAGCAAAATGTTAAGCCCCGTAGGGGACTCGAACCCCTGACCGTTAGATTAAAAGTCTAACGCTCTACCAACTGAGCTAACGAGGCTCCGGGAGAATTTACTCATGACGCTCTCCATTTGACAGTGTACACAGTTCTATTCGTCCATTAAAGTGCCCCACACTAGCCTACCACGTTGACCAGGTGAACAGAGTTTCAGAAACTGTTCGATCCTTTCAATTCCACTAAAATGTCAAGCCCCGTAGGGGACTCGAACCCCTGACCGTTAGATTAAAAGTCTAACGCTCTACCAACTGAGCTAACGAGGCTCCGGGAGAATTTACTCATGACGCTCTCCATTTGACAGTGTACACAGTTCTATTCGTCCATTAAAGTGCCCCACACTAGCCTACCACGTTGACCAGGTGAACAGAGTTTCAGAAACTGTTCGATCCTTTCAATTCCACTTTAGCAAAATGTTAAGCCCCGTAGGGGACTCGAACCCCTGACCGTTAGATTAAAAGTCTAACGCTCTACCAACTGAGCTAACGAGGCTCCGGGAGAATTTACTCATGACGCTCTCCATTTGACAGTGTACACAGTTCTATTCGTCCATTAAAGTGCCCCACACTAGCCTACCACGTTGACCAGGTGAACAGAGTTTCAGAAACTGTTCGATCCTTTCAATTCCACTTTAGCAAAATGTTAAGCCCCGTAGGGGACTCGAACCCCTGACCGTTAGATTAAAAGTCTAACGCTCTACCAACTGAGCTAACGAGGCTCCGGGAGAATTTACTCATGACGCTCTCCATTTGACAGTGTACACAGTTCTATTCGTCCATTAAAGTGCCCCACACTAGCCTACCACGTTGACCAGGTGAACAGAGTTTCAGAAACTGTTCGATCCTTTCAATTCCACTTTAGCAAAATGTTAAGCCCCGTAGGGGACTCGAACCCCTGACCGTTAGATTAAAAGTCTAACGCTCTACCAACTGAGCTAACGAGGCTCCGGGAGAATTTACTCATGACGCTCTCCATTTGACAGTGTACACAGTTCTATTCGTCCATTAAAGTGCCCCACACTAGCCTACCACGTTGACCAGGTGAACAGAGTTTCAGAAACTGTTCGGTCCTTTCAATTCCACTTTAGCAAAATGTTAAGCCCCGTAGGGGACTCGAACCCCTGACCGTTAGATTAAAAGTCTAACGCTCTACCAACTGAGCTAACGAGGCTCCGGGAGAATTTACTCATGACGCTCTCCATTTGACAGTGTACACAGTTCTATTCGTCCATTAAAGTGCCCCACACTAGCCTACCACGTTGACCAGGTGAACAGAGTTTCAGAAACTGTTCGATCCTTTCAATTCCACTTTAGCAAAATGTTAAGCCCCGTAGGGGACTCGAACCCCTGACCGTTAGATTAAAAGTCTAACGCTCTACCAACTGAGCTAACGAGGCTCCGGGAGAATTTACTCATGACGCTCTCCATTTGACAGTGTACACAGTTCTATTCGTCCATTAAAGTGCCCCACACTAGCCTACCACGTTGACCAGGTGAACAGAGTTTCAGAAACTGTTCGGTCCTTTCAATTCCACTTTAGCAAAATGTTAAGCCCCGTAGGGGACTCGAACCCCTGACCGTTAGATTAAAAGTCTAACGCTCTACCAACTGAGCTAACGAGGCTCCGGGAGAATTTACTCATGACGCTCTCCATTTGACAGTGTACACAGTTCTATTCGTCCATTAAAGTGCCCCACACTAGTCTACCACGTTGACCAGGTGAACAGAGTTTCAGAAACTGTTCGGTCCTTTCAATTCCACTTTAGCAAAATGTTAAGCCCCGTAGGGGACTCGAACCCCTGACCGTTAGATTAAAAGTCTAACGCTCTACCAACTGAGCTAACGAGGCTCCGGGAGAATTTACTCATGACGCTCTCCATTTGACAGTGTACACAGTTCTATTCGTCCATTAAAGTGCCCCACACTAGCCTACCACGTTGACCAGGTGAACAGAGTTTCAGAAACTGTTCGGTCCTTTCAATTCCACTTTAGCAAAATGTTAAGCCCCGTAGGGGACTCGAACCCCTGACCGTTAGATTAAAAGTCTAACGCTCTACCAACTGAGCTAACGAGGCTCCGGGAGAATTTACTCATGACGCTCTCCATTTGACAGTGTACACAGTTCTATTCGTCCATTAAAGTGCCCCACACACAGCCTACCACGTTGACCAGGTGAACAGAGTTTCAGAAACTGTTCGGTCCTTTCAATTCCACTTTAGCAAAATGTTAAGCCCCGTAGGGGACTCGAACCCCTGACCGTTAGATTAAAAGTCTAACGCTCTACCAACTGAGCTAACGAGGCTCCGGGAGAATTTACTCATGACGCTCTCCATTTGACAGTGTACACAGTTCTATTCGTCCATTAAAGTGCCCCACACTAGTCTACCACGTTGACCAGGTGAACAGAGTTTCAGAAACTGTTCGGTCCTTTCAATTCCACTTTAGCAAAATGTTAAGCCCCGTAGGGGACTCGAACCCCTGACCGTTAGATTAAAAGTCTAACGCTCTACCAACTGAGCTAACGAGGCTCCGGGAGAATTTACTCATGACGCTCTCCATTTGACAGTGTACACAGTTCTATTCGTCCATTAAAGTGCCCCACACTAGCCTACCACGTTGACCAGGTGAACAGAGTTTCAGAAACTGTTCGGTCCTTTCAATTCCACTTTAGCAAAATGTTAAGCCCCGTAGGGGACTCGAACCCCTGACCGTTAGATTAAAAGTCTAACGCTCTACCAACTGAGCTAACGAGGCTCCGGGAGAATTTACACATGACGCTCTCCATTTGACAGTGTACACAGTTCTATTCGTCCATTAAAGTGCCCCACACTAGCCTACCACGTTGACCAGGTGAACAGAGTTTCAGAAACTGTTCGGTCCTTTCAATTCCACTTTAGCAAAATGTTAAGCCCCGTAGGGGACTCGAACCCCTGACCGTTAGATTAAAAGTCTAACGCTCTACCAACTGAGCTAACGAGGCTCCGGGAGAATTTACTCATGACGCTCTCCATTTGACAGTGTACACAGTTCTATTCGTCCATTAAAGTGCCCCACACTAGCCTACCACGTTGACCAGGTGAACAGAGTTTCAGAAACTGTTCGGTCCTTTCAATTCCACTTTAGCAAAATGTTAAGCCCCGTAGGGGACTCGAACCCCTGACCGTTAGATTAAAAGTCTAACGCTCTACCAACTGAGCTAACGAGGCTCCGGGAGAATTTACTCATGACGCTCTCCATTTGACAGTGTACACAGTTCTATTCGTCCATTAAAGTGCCCCACACTAGCCTACCACGTTGACCAGGTGAACAGAGTTTCAGAAACTGTTCGGTCCTTTCAATTCCACTTTAGCAAAATGTTAAGCCCCGTAGGGGACTCGAACCCCTGACCGTTAGATTAAAAGTCTAACGCTCTACCAACTGAGCTAACGAGGCTCCGGGAGAATTTACTCATGACGCTCTCCATTTGACAGTGTACACAGTTCTATTCGTCCATTAAAGTGCCCCACACTAGTCTACCACGTTGACCAGGTGAACAGAGTTTCAGAAACTGTTCGGTCCTTTCAATTCCACTTTAGCAAAATGTTAAGCCCCGTAGGGGACTCGAACCCCTGACCGTTAGATTAAAAGTCTAACGCTCTACCAACTGAGCTAACGAGGCTCCGGGAGAATTTACTCATGACGCTCTCCATTTGACAGTGTACACAGTTCTATTCGTCCATTAAAGTGCCCCACACTAGTCTACCACGTTGACCAGGTGAACAGAGTTTCAGAAACTGTTCGGTCCTTTCAATTCCACTTTAGCAAAATGTTAAGCCCCGTAGGGGACTCGAACCCCTGACCGTTAGATTAAAAGTCTAACGCTCTACCAACTGAGCTAACGAGGCTCCAGGAGAATTTACTCATGACGCTCTCCATTTGACAGTGTACACAGTTCTTTTCGCCATGCACGTGGGTTCTCTTTCAGCGAGTGCGCTGTTTTGCTTCGTTAGATCAGAATCCAAAGCACGAGATCACCAGTGGATGCCAGTGGGGTGGCAACCCGCCGGAGAGGGTGAAGTTTGTTCATCGAGCGCCACACGGAGATCGCGTACTGGTGTCCCAACGAGAAACGCAACAGAAAAGTCTCTGGAAGAATTCCTAGTAAACAAGCTGGACGCTCGTTCAACGTGACTCAGAGGAGGTCGTGGGAGCAAGGGATAGCAGAAATGTTAGCACATGAGCATGTGACCGATTGCGGACAGGGAAGCATATACAAATTATTTCCACTTTATTAACAAGAATATCATATAATATAAACACAGCGAATAGGGGAATGCGACCCCGGAAACCATTCTAGTATGACAAACCGAGTACTTTAAACGAGTGGTATACATTATTGCGATAATTTACACAAAATCTGAACCTTATTACATGCTTAAACACAAAAAAAACGACGGTACTGAGAGGACTATATATAAACTAATATAAAAGCGATGCACGTGTAGCTATAAACTCTACAGTTGTGTAATGCAGGTGTAGTCATTTCATAAGAACAACATAATCGAACACCGTTTTATCCAAGGCATACTATACCTGTACCAGACACGTTAGTAATCACAAAATGAAAATTATGACCTCGAGCTCTAAGGCATTTGTTATCTGTTCCCAAGCGAAAAAAGCTTGGACTAAAACTTGTTTACCTGTATACAGAAGAAAGATAACAATGCTATTCTGAGATTTTATGAACTTTCCTCAGCAGAACTTGTGGTCCCTGACATCTGAAAAGAATACTATCATTCCACTGCAGCAACCTCTCTGTTGTAGGTAAGAACAAGTAAAGTTAGAAAAAAAGAGCTCTGCACATATGAAGGACAGAATAAATCGTCGTTATGGCTTGTTAACAATGTCGGATTCCAGTTTAACCGATGACCGCAACACACAATGTAGCAAGGTATCAGCAAACCCAGCGTGACATTGTTACACTACTATTAGTGAAACGAGATAAAATCAACCCCTGTTAAGGAAACCCCAACAAATATTGTGAACACAGATGATGACGTAATACATCGCTCATGCCAACTGTCGTTTCACGCAAAGGACGCAAAGGAAGGCGAATTTTGCTGACAATAATTAAATTTGAAAAAAAAAATTAAACAAAAATTTCTTTCATGACCAATTCACTCTGTCAAAATCGAACTATATTTTCCACCTGTTTTTCAGCTAAGCACCTTCTTTAATGATCTCAATTGTCAGCTAAAAAAACAAATGCTCTATAAATCCTAACACAGCCCTGAAAGCAATCTAATAAACGCACTACGACGCAGAACAACGCACTTCGGAGTTCCAAACAGGTATGTAAAATTTAAACATGGTTACGGTAGATGGGCGTTGAACACAAAGTAGCGAACCGGTAATTCTTGCTCTCGATCTACAGAAAATTTAGGAAACCTCGTGCAAGTGAAACGTTATTCTTAATATTGATTACTTCTGCGGCACGAGGTTGTTAGGTAGAATACTTTGTTCAACGGAAAAGACCGCTGAATAAAGTAGTTCACCTAACAATCTCGTGCGACAGGAGTAATTAATATTAGGAAAATTTATTTTACTTATTTATTCATTTATTGTTACATCCTTAAACATGGATGTGCTACTGAATAGGAAAAATGTGTTAGTTAAACAGGAATGCTGTTCAGATGCGAAAAAAAAAAACAACAAGAATATCATCATCGATGTCGAGGTTTAAAGTGGAGAGAACATGGAGATTATCACACATGCTAATCTTGCAACTAAACGAAAGTAGCGTCCATAAAACACGAAACTTGTTGATCTGTCCCACTAAACTCAAACCGATAAGGCAAAATAGATAAGCTCCACTACGAGTACGAGCAAAAATGCAACTCGAAAATATCAGCAGTGAAAAATAACAAAGATGAACCGTAACTACATGCTTACGTAGAATTGTGAGATACCTCATTCATGTTCTTCTCATGTGGGTTCTCTACCAGCATCCTCCTAAATTATGTTTAGTACAGCCCGCGGCAATTTAGCATATAACAAACTGTACAATTTGCATCGTTGTGCAATTGCACAGATGTGGTGAACAAGTGAGCACAGCCGTGAGCTGGCCTCTTTTCAGCGGGGATGGATATCCCCCGGACACACCCACAATTCGCCCCCCTAGCCTCAAGCGTAAGGGTGATACTTGCGCGGCCAACCCGGAGGATATCCGTTTTTTGCGGGAAAAGACGGGCACTGATCATCAGAATTTTCAGTCGGACGTATGTGTGGAACAGGGGTAGAGGAAGTTTAAATACAGATGGTGTCAAAATCAACATGAATTCCAAGCTAACAAGCCTTCTACTTTTCACGATCATCAATCGATATTCAACACCTTCCACTTACAGGAAACGATTGCTGTTCAAAATCTCACCATTCTACTGTGCTTGTGCACTTTGGAGCGCGTCCTTGTTCGATTGTTCGACGACAGGGAAGACACTGTAGAATCTGTAGTAGTGGCTGGCGAAGAGAACGCTTCAGGAAATTCATCAACAAGTGAAAAGTCGAGTCGTGGAATAGGGCGATTTCGGCAGCGTAATCGCAGTGGTTGGCGATACGGTGGACACGACATGGTTCTACAAGAGAGGCATCATGAATTTTTCTGGAATTCATGCCAAAAAGAGACGAGAATAACGACTAACACACGACTTTTCGGCGAATGTCCAAGTGAGTCCTCATCAGAATCGTTGAAGTCATTCACAATCTTTGGAGACCAATCTCCCGATTTCCATTTGTTAGTATCAGTCGCTGACTTGTGACCATCTTTTTTTCGCGTCATGCTAAAAATCGTCATAAATGAAAACTATACGGTATACTTCACAAAACATACAATCCACGAACGGTGTGCTGCTTTCCGTTGGCTTTGATATCTCAACATTTTTCTCGCTTGAAGACGACGGCGTATCCTCATCGAAGTTCAGTCTATACCTGAACCAACTGACGATTATTTGACAAAACAGTTGCAGCTTAACAAAGTGGGTCAGAAGGTAGAATTCGCAAGGACGGGATGCCAGATTCGAAATCTCAACGAATTTTGCTGAACAGCAAAGGTGTCCAAGCGGCTGAAGAGCAAGCCTTTGAAGATGTGACAACTGACTGAACCCACCTTGGAAAAGGATCACCATTACTTGGGTGATCGTCCATTTCCAGAATACGTCGACTTAGCGTTGTTAAATGGTGCCTTGAAAGGCGTCCCTCTGAAGCAAAATGAGTAGCGGAAGTAGAAGAAACACCTGATATGCTTCTACGGGAAATTTTTACTGAATAAAAAGGTACTTTTCCTCTTAATGCCCAATTATCATATCATGCCCAACCGTATCATACCATGCTCGTATCTTAATGTATAACCTTGGAGCGGTCTTATTATATCGTGCTATTCGATATCATACCATTTCGCATCCACCTATGTTCGTGTGCAGCCTGTTTGATCTGCCTGATATGGAAGAAAGGCTGTTCTTTTCTCGCAAGAATGAGAAGTTTTCCAAAAGAGAGATGTTTCAGAGGTTATCGTATGAAGCTGTTTTCTAGCCTAGATAAGTCGTTGATTTTGTTTAACAACTTGATAATAAATTGACTATGGCTCCAGCATGATATGATAAGACCGCTTCAAGGATGTGAATTAAGATATGATACGCTTGGATGTGATATGATAATTGGGCATTAAGAGGAAAAGTACCAATAAAAATAATGAATTAAATCTTCACCTGAGTCGCTATCTTCGTCATCCCAGCGAGATATTCTTTTGTGCCGTATGGAGCCGTTCACTTCTGGCGTGTGGGCCTGAACAGTCGAAGAAAGATAACGAAATGAAGAAAAATATTGATGAATCACCGTGGGCGATTATAGACGAACTTAGGCGAAAAACGCAAAAACAAGCACAGCGAAATCCGTAAAATTATTACGAACCGTGAAATACACCGTTCCTTTGTAGGGTGTGGTGCAAACATCATTTTTCTTCCTTCGCAAAGCATCGAAGAACATCAGAAATGGAATTACCAACAGATGTGCCAGTGCCACTAACCAAAGTAGAACACTTCCGAGCTGCTCACTTACAGTGACCATCTAAAAGACGAAAAATAGTAGATTTGCTTTTGAAATATGCGAAATAGTAGAACTCAAACACGTACTACACGATGATACGCGAGATATGCCGATCGGACTGGAATTCTGCTCGCAATCGCCGCATCCGAGAGCGCTTGAGAAGTAGTGGGCCGCGAGCACGGATCCGGTGACATTAGCCATTTGATCAGACGAGTAAGATCTTTCGAAACACCTGCAATTACATTTATTGATCCGTAAAGAAACCTTAAGCACTGATTTTCTCAGTATATATCGGCACTCACCCTTGAAGAATCTGTCAGGTATATGACCACTTCGAATTTGATGCCAAGTATCACCTCGAGACGGAAGGTCAATGTCAGTAGTCACCTGGAACAATAATTCAAAAGCGGCATCATTAACCGCGCTCCGTTCAACAATTAATCCAACTAAGGCTCTACCTCTAATATCGTTATTCCTATGCTGAAAACATCAGCAGCTTTCGTTGGAGCCGCGTTCAACACTTCAGGAGCGAGATATTTTGCGTCGCCCTCTTCTGGAGTGTAAGCCGTGTCCTGTAAATTCAGCATAGACACCAACGACATTGAATGAAAGAATAAGTCAACATACGTTTTTCAGGTCGAATATCAACCCGAAGTCGCCCAATTTGCACACTTTGTCCTTGGTTAGGAAAATGTTTTCTGGCTTTATGTCGACATGTAATAGGTCATTCTTATGGAGATGATCAACGGCCTGCAAAAATAGAGAACACGTAGCTGATTCCAGGTGACACCAAAATAAATAACACAAATAGATAACACAATTATGGTGAAATCGATGACACAATTGAGAGTTAATGTAACCCTTACCCTCAATAAGTCGATGAATATGTTCCAGATTTCTCCTTCCGGTATTATGTGGAGTTCGGTACAATAGTCCAGAAGGCTCCTCTCGCATAGCTCCGTAAGAATGTAAAGACGACCACTAGAAAACGAATATAAAATTATTTGACAAAAATATTCTGTACAAGCACCTTACTTTTCCTCCCAAGCTTTGTAAAACTGGACGAGATTGATGTGCTTCGGCAGAAGCTCGTGCTTTTGAACTTCACGTAACTTCAACGTTCGATCAGCTGAACTGCGAAATGAGTCGAGAGCCCGTTTCACAGCATACCTTCGTCCATCCTCTTTACAGTAGACGGCGTACGCCTAAAATCAAAAAATGCATAAATAGCCCGACAGACACATTCTTCCTACGTAAGGTCACCCCATGGATTGAATTATACTTTCAAGAAAATAAGTGATCATATATGCATACGACTACGCCAACTAATTGAGACTTTCAACTTACCCAAAACAAAACCTCAAAATGGATTTTAAAATTTTTTACGAGCGTAGGATAACCACATACGTGAAAATTGGCAAAATATGTGGGAAGCAGCGAATACTTCGTAGTAGAGAAACAGCACTTCACAGAAAACACATTTTGCTAACCACGCAAGTCGAACTGACCCAAATTCGAAAGAAATGAAATTTAGCAGGAAAGAAAATCGATGACGATAAAAGAGACGATAAGAACTCGTGACAGAAGTTGCCGCTCATTTTTTGCGACGACAGTATAGCAGGGCGCACGAAATCAAATTACACACCAGCTATGTTGTTGAGCTATGTTGTTTATGAAAATATCACGATTGATTGATTTATGGGGGACTGAATGTAACGGACGTCCGGTTTTATGAAACATAGGTGATATATGGTTTCGAACATATCTTCTTTGACTATCTTGTTAGGCTTAGAAGCTCAACGATTGGCTTACACCATCGCCCGCTCTCTCGGTGGACATGGGTATTCCCAAACATGACCTCTATTCATCCTCTAGGAAGAACATAATGAAACGTTGATAACTAAGCAAGCGTAGATGAGTAGGTAGGGTTGCAGGCCATGCGGCACAACGTATCCTTAACAATGAAAAGGAAATTGAACTTTCTCATCACATTTTCTCACAGCATGCCAAAAGTGGAGCCTAACCGATAACGCAAGGTAAAAGGTAAAGGTAAAGGTAAAGGTGTCGGCGTTGATCAGTCCCCGAAGGACGCGCCGCCGCATTCGTGTTCAATTCAGAATCGTAGAGGCATGGTGAACGCGTGTTTGGCCTATACAATGACTTGCGAGGGCCAGCCGCTAAACCAAGCCAGTGTCCTCACCTTCCCAGACAAGTCTGGTACCAATTTACCCGACCCCGGAGGGATGGAAGGCTTGGTAAGCCCGGGCCGGGATCGATCGCTCAACCGTGCGGGTGTCAGTAGTGCCTCTTACCACTGTACCACGCGGGCCTATGGACCATTACAACGCAAGGTAGAAAATATAATTAAGTAGTACTATTTTACCACTTCGACTGGATTACGCCCAATGACTAATGCTCTATGGTGAACTGCACCTTTCGAGAAATATGATTTTGACCAAACTGATAATACTGTATATAAAACTGTAAACGAACAACACACAAGCAAATCAATGAAACGTACTTCTCCGAACGATCCCTGACCAAGCTTCCTCTCCACAGTGTAGCATTGCTCGAAGTAAGGTGTTCCGAGATTTGGATTATATATCGGACTGTGAGCAATAACTATAAAAATGATTCATTTGACAGAGGAAATTTTTAATAAGCAGCAGGACAAAATTTTTGACCTCACTACTACTCAAGCACGTATAACTCACTGTTATCATCTGGAATTCCGCGAAACGACACCTGATGCGGAGTCTGCAGAGCGAATCTTCGCGGATATATTCGACTCAACGGAGGAGCAGTACGAACGGCTCGAGGAGCAGAGTACGGCTTCCGGCCACAGTTTTCTCGCATCTGTAACGATAACAATTTATTTTATTTTATTTATTTCTTTGTAAGGTTCACTGGAGGGTGAACGGGTAAAACAACGGAGTGGCACCAGAACACATAAAAACCGAAGAACTACTGAATAGAGCTGACCAATTGCCATCGAGAGTTACATACCTTTTCTCGCTTCGTTGAAAGCGGTGAGTCAAATTTGTCGTAGTAGTTCTGTTGTGCAGCCGGTGAACGGAAAATCTCATTATTCGACGATGTCGCCATTTGGTGATCCATCAGCACTGCAACAGTAAGCGTGTAGGCTAGCATGAGAAACGAATTACTTGCACAGGCTACGGTACCGGTGTAGAAAAAATGAATAGTGTGGACAAGAGGTTACATTTTTATGTAAAACAAACAAAAAAACACAAAACTGTAACCGTGTAAAGGAAAGTGAAAACGATTGAAAAAAATGGAAAAAGATCAAGAGAGAACAAGCTCAAGGAATTTCTCGAAGCTTTGAATCAAATCGAAACTGGAAGACAGGAACTACTTACTGCTCAGTTGAGCACTGATTTTAGGAAATGATGCGGTCGGTAGTCATGTCTGTGTGCTGCAACTCGTCTAAATCGGACGGAATTTCGGACACGATGCAGGTTGGAGATTCAAAGGATAGATAAAAATTTCTGGATTTGCAGCTGTACCCTCGTAGTTGCAGCTTTCAATTGGTGTCCATTTCAAAGTTTGCAACTCTGCAACCGCTAACGACACAACGAAATCCGTCCCATCTTCAAGGTTACAGAATATTCCCGTGTAAGTGAAACTACCATACTCTTCCGATGCATCCACTAACGACGCATCTAAATCCATACCATATAGAATAGGTAACATCTTTCATTGGGAATACTAGAGTAAAATATGTGAAATAGCGGAGAAATGAGAGCGATGTTGAAAATGTTCAAACCAGAGACGGATAAACTCAAGCGACACCACACAGGCGAATTCAAGCACTTAACAAGTATAAAAAATTTCCTTAGGCAGAGTTTGGGTAAAAAATGAATGCCGAAAAAAGGTGAAGCGAAACTGAGACGTGCACCGATATAGACAAAGTTCGAAATAGCTATGGAACACCATCAACAACATTACACGAACGAATCCAAGCAAGATTTAATTTAATTCAACTCACTTCTACACCGTTCAAGGTGTGCTCTCAGTCTACAAAGTTCCTGAACAAATAGAATAACGACGTAGAAGTAAATCAAACATTAATTAATAGCTAAACGAATATTTTCTTAAGATTTGAGAACATTTTTGAGGGAATGAAGAAAATCACGGTATTGTGTCGACCTCAACGACATATGATCAGTACAAATTATTAGGGTGACCCAAAAGTTCGTGTGCATTTCAGATTCTTACTTCCTTTATTCATACTCGAGAAAGACAGTTAAATAATCAATTAGGGTATCACGATTACGCAGAATTCACTGCCAGCGATCTGTTAAAGAATCGTGCTTAACCATGTTATCCTTGTCGGTCATTTATTTGTTTTTCTAGAGTAGTAAATAAAGGAAGTCAGAATCTGAAATGCACACGAACTTTTGGGTCACCCTAATGTTTCTATGGACAAAGTTTGTGCAAAAGGTGAATTGCAATCTCTCCTTGCCATTCACTGCAATGAATACGAACTTCTTTGAGAAATGGAGTGTAAAGTGTAAAAAAGAGAGAAAAAAGTGAAGGAAAACTGGAAATGGCGGAACTCGTGCGGCAAAGACGCTGGCGGCGCGCCGGCCGTTTGAAACGTGAAATTTCGCGCCGCGCGCGCCAGCGGCGATTTCAAACGCAGTCTCACCGGGAAAAACGATTATTGCCCGTAGAAAACTCATAAAATCGCTAGAAATCCACTAAACCGCTAAATTAGCCGTCCCAGCTCTGTACCGACTAGGTAAACTCGAAGAAATATCGGTAAGAATGAAACCGTGCCGTCAAACCTGCAATAAGAACACTTTGCCGAACATTTTGGCACAGGTGACTGCATACCCATAAATCCAAAGTTCCTTCTTGATTCCTTGATATAGGATACCCTACTATAAAGTATCTAGAGAAGGTCAACGTTCAAAGGACGTCGCTAGAGCTTCGCGTCGGTCCCGCACGGAATGCCGTTGAGAGCGCGGTAATGGGAAATTTTTGAAAATTGTGTGCGAGCGAAGGGTTCCTCGCTGTGCATGAGCTCTCGATGAGACAATTTTCCTTGTTTGTATGTTTTTTGAGTTGAAAAATCGTTGAAAATATACATTTCTGGTGTTTTATATGCAATAGGCTTCTTCCATTGTGCCTTCTAGATGTCTTAAGGTAAATAGAGTTACCTGAACTACGAGAATCAATGATCTCCGCCCCTGATCTCCTTCGTTAATCTCGGTAGTGTTCCTAACAGATATACTAAGGAAAACAGAATGTCCAATCACTCCTCTTATTTTTCGTCCGCGGCATCGGATGACTCTTTCTGCCGCTTCACTTTCTATTCTTCCCTCTTTTTTTCGTTCTTCTTCTATTCCTTAGGCGGATCAGCCTTTGAATCCTTATTGCTGCAATTGTCATTGTAAGATTAAAACAAGTATAGTGAAGTCAACAGTCTCTTCCCTTCTACAAGTCTGCATGTTTTCGGCAACTCTGGCAGTTTTCTTTGTTTACCCACATGCTTTACAACTGCAAGCCTACGTTCTTGTGTTCTAATACGCCAAGTCGTTCTCGCGTCTCCTAAAAGAGATTTCTCATGATCATTTTGGTATATTGTTGCATTTCTAGTCATTTTCTGTTCCGCCATATTTCCATCATCCCCATCTCATCGCCTATAGATTGATCGGTGCTATGTGGGTGTGTGGGTACAACCAAATTTAAAAACTCCCGAGTTCTTATTTTGCACAGAAACCCGCTCAAATTGTTGTTCTAGTATGCAGAACTTGAAATACGCATTTGAAAACAATTTGACTTCTTTTATGGATTCTAGAAAGAACAACAAATGAAGCATTTCTACTGGCTCCTCAACCCACATAGCACCGATTGTTCTATCAATTCATTCGATTATCCTGTTGCGAACTCCACCGTTTCCTTCCTTATTTTTCCTTTCGTATTTCTATTTCCTCTATAACTCTTTGCTGTTCTGACCCTCGTCTCTTCGACCGGATTTGCCAGCTTATGAATTGCGACGGTTTCTATCATTTTCAACCTGAGAGTTTTTTCGGTTCGGGCTAAATTACTCGTAATGATAAAGAGACAATCGGAACACTCCAGCGTTCCTAAGATTTCGTTCAGAACCTTTGGGACGGTTTCGATGGTTAAGCTTCTCACCAGACAAATGGTCGGCTAAATCGGTGATCCTGAGTTGGTCACCATAATAAACAATGTAGGTCTCCCTCTAAAATTCCAAAAACGGACGAGGATGCTATATTCTTTTCTGGAATAAGCTTCACCAAAATCGGTGAGTCTCATTAAGTAACCCTGGTGATCACTGTGAAAAATATGGCGGGGTGTGTTCTAGAGCAAAGTTCGAAAACGGGTTTAAGTCTTTCGCGTCACGAATCATGCAAAGAATAAATCCCGTTCGACCACTGCAATACCATTATTTAAGTGCTGGCCACACGAATGAAGTGATCGAACGAGCTCGAGAGTCATAACCATTGAAAACACCCATCGATATCTGAGCCGAGCTAAAAGTAGGCATCAGATCCGTGATCGGAACCGCAATCAGCCCTCAGAGGCTAAGTTCGAGCAGAAATTCGTGTTAAAAAACCTTCCCTTAGTCGCTGGAGTGCGATAACTCGAGACGTATCAGAAATATTATCCATCTAAGGCGTTGTCATTTGTCGGATCTTGCCGTCTTGCTTCCTCAACAGCGATCGTAGAATTCTACATTCTTACAGCTCAAAATGGCTCCGCCTGGCGAACACTATTCACTTGATGACTTTGTGAAGTTGGACAAAATTGGTGAAGGTAGGTTGCTTCCGTTCTGCGAAACAAATTTTCCAATTGTTCCGATTTTTATCAAAACGTTGCTATTTTGAGCGGCTAATGTCGTGTTTTAGGGACATATGGTGTTGTGTACAAAGGAAAACACAAGAAAACGAACAAACTCGTTGCGATGAAGAAAATCCGCCTGGAGGGAGAGGATGAGGTATGCTGAGGATTGAGCAGCATAAAAATAAATAGTGCAGAGCATCATACAGTCAATTTGAGGGAGTTCCATCAACAGCGATTCGAGAGATATCGCTTCTCAAGGAGTTAGCGCATCCCAATATAGTCGCATTGGAGGACGTCATCATGCAGGTTAGGATTTTTAAACTATTTTCACCATTTTCTGAGCATTTTTAAAAACCTCATCCATCGCAAATGTTAATCGTGCAGGCTTAGAAAAAATATGCTATTACTGTTAGGGTTAGGAAACTATCTGGAAGTTCCCACTCCACGGACTTGGACGAAGAATCAATCAATTATTTTTGTCGGAACTTCGTATTGAGGCGGGTTGGAGTGGTATTCAAGGTGCTAATCACGAATCTGGAGTATGGGTTTGACGGTTTCGTCTACTTCGACAGGTTACTGTACAAAGATGTTACTCAAACCTACTGCAACATACACGCATGTCGTATTCGTGATCAGCACCCTGAAAAATTGAATAAGAGCCAGTGTATCGACTTTTTTTGTCCTGCGACTTTTTTCTTTTTGATACTCTCCGTTTTTTGATGTAATCACTTTGCAGGAAAATCGACTTTATTTGATATTCGAGTTTCTATCGATGGATTTGAAGAGATATCTCGATCAGCTCCCTTCCGATAAAAAACTTCCGCCAGCTGAATGTAAAAGTTATATGTTCCAGGTAAGTTGGATCTTCAGTTGCTCTTTACGTCTGCATCCTTTGGAAATTATGCTTACTTTATCACGTCTAGAGTAGCCGTCCATTATTTAGATTTGTCAAGCAATCTGTTTTTCACACCAACGTCGTGTTATCCATCGTGATTTGAAGCCGCAAAATCTTCTTGTTGACGGGAAAGGCACCATCAAACTGGCTGATTTTGGTTTGGCTCGAGCAATTGGAATCCCCGTAAGGGTCTATACCCATGAGGTGAGATTGTTTGTGAAACAAATATGTGAAGTTTCATTTTTGTCAAGGATCCCGGCGCATGGCGTTATCCTCAAGTGAGGTACTCAGCCCTTCGGTCCGAATTTTTTAGTCGAAGAATTGGTTGAGGCCACGTTACTCGATTTTTTAAATTTAATTTCATCTCGATTTTTTGAATTTAGTTTCAGAAAAATTTATAAATGGGTAAGTAAAATTTAGATAAGGTTTTTGACCGCCCCGGGAAATGAGAAAAATACAAAAATAGTTGGTTATATACTGTCTCATTCCAGGTTGTCACGCTTTGGTATCGCGCTCCTGAGATCCTACTTGGCACGCAGCGCTATTCGATGGGTGTAGACATATGGTCGATTGGTTGTATATTCGCCGAGATGGCTAGCAAGAAGCCGTTATTCCAAGGAGATTCGGAAATCGACGAGCTATTCCGTCTTTTCAGGTAATCTTTTCGACTACATCTGTGATACCCAAGAAACAAAGAACAAAAAATTTACAGAATCCTTGGAACGCCAACTGAAGCCGAGTGGCCCGGTGTTAGTCAGTTACCGGATTACAAACCAACGTTTCCGAAATGGAAAGGTAGCTCCTTAGCTGAGAAAATGGAGAACTTCATGGAACCGAATGCCATCGATCTTCTCGAGGTATTTAGAAACTTTTGTAAAATCTTTAAAAGCGTTCGTTTCTATTAAATGCTGGTTAAGTTTGTCATTGAGAGTGATGGTACTAGTAGATGATGACGACTATCAGTAATGTTTATTTGTTTCTTGAAGTGGACTTGCTGTTTCGTTTCAGTCTATGCTAGTGTACGATCCTGCTCGTCGTATTTCGTCGCGAAAAGCACTCCACCATCCATATTTCGATGACGTGAGTTATTTTCTATTCGCTTTCCCATGTGGAATATTTGTTTGTAGATGACGGTGGAATTCAACTTGTAAAAATTCGAAAAGTGGACCATGGAATCCGTTTAGTATTCATGCAATTTCTTTCCCTAAACGGTGCACCACTACATAGATCCCTCTCTGAAAATAGGAGTCGTGTGGGTTACGGATGGGGGGGGGCAGTCAGTGGAAGATTAAGAGATTAAAGAGATTAAGGCCGAAAACGGACCCAATGGAGAATTCTGAGACGCTGCGCCACTTCTACTGCTGTTGCTGTTTATGTGGGAGAAAATGAAGAGAACGTCATCTTCTGTGGGTTCTGGTGTACGGTTACTGTAAAATGTCTCATTGTATGAAATTTACTTAATATCGAATCATCGATGTTCGTCCGTTATTACCAGGTTCCCATGAGAGGTTAAGTTATTTAAGAATTTTTTGCAAAGAAACCGGCTATTGTTGGTGCACGAGAACGGCCACTTCGAGAATACTAAGTCATTTAGGAATTAGTATTCTCGAGGTCTCGTTCTAAGGCAACAACAAAAGCAAGTTTCTTTGCAAAAAAAAATCAAGATTCCGAGATTTTTTCTTCACCTGACGAAGCTTACCTAATCAAATTGCTTCATTATCTCCTCCCTGAGCTCTTCTGCTCTGCTGCTAAGTGCGCCGCCTTCCCACCTACCCAATCAGAACCCCCAGAATTGAATAATTGAATATTTTATGGTTTGCCCAAGTGCTATAGTTTATCAAGGTGATTGTTCCCGATGCGCTTATATCAGATGATTTATACATTGTCACTTCAGATGTACTGATGTAGTAATACTAACTCGCTTCGACTTATTTCAGGTTGACACGTCCATCTAATGATCTAATGATGCAGGGAATGCGTACCGTGGTGAATTGCAACTCAACTAAGGCACTATTCGTCGCGAGTTCATGATTTATACATTGTCATGTTCTTCAGATGTACTGATGTAGTAGATACTAACAAATTATGCTGCGCTTCGCCACATATCGTTGTTAAATCGAATGCTACCCTATTACGAGTTTGATCTCGCAATGTCAATGTGTCCTGTATCTAATGATCTAATGATGTAGTATTTCCTTGATAAGTGTTCAGAATGAGTAAGGAGTGAAGCTTCCTTGTATTTGTAGTTACTCAACGGTTTTTGTGACCTACTAGAGGTACCTACTTGCTTGCAAACTCTGAGAGGTGGTAATATTAATCCAAGAAATACACTGGAGCAAGAATATGTAGTTTTATGAGTCTTTGAGTTAGAACCTGACTAATTTGCCTTAGATGTTTTCCTGAACGATTACACTAATAAGCTCAGAATAGTGAGGAGTATCAATCTGAAGCTCAGTAGAGATCCTTCCATTTATTGTAGCACCGTGTTGCATCATCCTTTACACATCCCTGTAACAAAGTACTCGATTTAGTGGGATGAATTCGTGAGAGGCACTACCTATATTTGCGAAATTTCTTACCTCAACCTCTCCTCGAACTGTTTCACTGAGGACATCACCCTTGTCGTTGACGAGCTTGAGAGCCGGTATTACCTTCACACCGTACTTTTCCAGGAATTTTCTGCAGAACAAAAGTACTGGTAGCTACTGTCTCAATAATCATTCCAATTTCTTAAGGTTTCAAGGGCGCGCGTGGTTCATTGGTTGGAGGCTCCACTGATACTCGCAGGGTTGAGCGATGAATCCTCGCCCAGGCTAACGAGGTCTTCCATCTTTCCGGGGCCGGGTAAATTGGTACCAAACTTGTCTGGGTAGGTGGAGACACCAACTTGGTGCAGCGGCTGCACCCCACATATCATTGTATAGGCCAAACACGCTTTCACCACGTCCACGATTCTGGATTGAACACGAATGCGCGGCGCGTCCTTAGGGATCTGATCAACGGCGACAGCCTTATTCTTACCTTACGGTTTCAATTGTTTTACTTGCAATCAGCAAAATTTACTTGCGCTAGAAGAATGCTTGAATAAAATGACTTAAGGTCATGGCTACCACATTTGGGATAAGAAACGGCGATGGGGAGCGCGGTCGTTTGAGAAGCTTGGATGAAGCTTTGCCAAATAAGCACTTAAAAAAGCCAAAAACCCTACTTGATGTTTGGATCGCCGAAAGGAATATAGCTCCAGGCTGGCATCGCTTTTTCATAATAATCAAGCTGATCCTGAGCCTCCTTGTCACGTGAGATCCATATAATTTCCATATTTTTTCGGTCAGCATCTCCAAGTTGTTCGTAGAACTTCTAAAAGGTTTTTTTAGTAGACTATATTCTCTACCAGCGAAATCTGCGATCGGGTAAGAAGCGAACAATACGAAAAGCGAAGATTAAAGCCCAAGAACAGACTCCACAAGTAGTACTCATTCACATGTTTTACTCCAAAGAATTTTATGAATTTTCTTCAAACTCCAGGAATTTTGGCATGCTACTTCACGAAAACTCACCTTCAACTTAGGCGTGAGTACTTTGCAGGATCTGCACCATCCAGCTGAGAAATATAAGATGAGAATCTGAAATGATTTGTTTGACTGCCTCATTTTTAATCTAATTTTCGGCTTTCACAACAAATTTCATTAGCTGGTCTATTAAACAGCATGGCATTTCTACCGTTCACAAAAATAGGACAGTCACAAAAATTGAACAGAACTTAAACAATGAACTACCGTGCATACAAATTAAAGTACCTTTCCCTGGAGGTCGTCGGCCGAAACGCTGTCCACACCTCGCTTCTTCAGAGGAACGCCAGCAAGAAAGTGTTCATTACGAGACGCTAGTCGAAGAACGGATGGCAATACTGGTCTGAGTTGACGAGTAAGTGTAGTTGTTATCATGATGATCTAAAGGCGCAAGCATCTAGTAAATAATGTTGAATAGAAATGAACACTTTTACAAAAGAGGCGCCACTGTCACCCGCACGGTCGAACGGTCGATCCCGGCCCGAGTTGGGGAAGGGTAAATTGATACCAGACTTGTCTGGGAAGGTAAAGACACTGACCTGGTATAGCGGCTGGCCCCCGTAGGTCATTGTATAGATCAAGTACTGCCTCAACGACTTGAATGGAACACGAATGCGGCGGCGCAACTTCAGGGGACTGATCAACGCCGGCACCTTTACTGTTACCTTTACGAAGCATAGATTCTTGGAGAAGCTTTGTACCTATTAACCCAACCAAGAGGGAATGGAAAGTTTGTTAACCTGAGCGAAAGTCGCTCGATCGAGTGGATGTTGCGCTTCCTACTACTGCATTACGCTTAGAATTTATGGGATACATAGGTATAATGGCAAAGGTAAGAATGAGCCACGCATTTGTGTCCCATTCACTATCGCAGAGGCATGGAGAATGCGTATTTGGCCGATACAATGAGCTGGGGCCCACTGGGGCCAACTGCTCAGTGCCTTCACCTTCCCAGACAAGTCTGATACCAATTCACCCGACCCCAGAGGGATGGAAGGCTTGATTGTCCCGGCCGGGGATCGATCACTCGACAGTGCTGGTGTCAGTAGCGCCTCTTACCCAGGTCAACATCCACGTACAGAATTAATTTAAAAGCACAGCCGTGGAAAGCGGATTACTTTGTTACACGGAAGAATGTAACGAGTATCAAAGTGGTACCCAATCACGAGCCAAAAGTTTAAACACACCCATAACCGAAAACAGGTAAAGGGTGAAGAACAACACAACCAACCTACCGAAACGAGATCCAAAGAGTGATCAGCACCTATCCAAACGAGGGATTAAAAGAAGATCCCTTCACAGATAATAACGATACTGTCACTCGCCTGATACAAAAAAAAATCATGAAAAAAACATCAGTGTCTTTAGTGGCAAACATTCCCGAACTGTCAACGGTCACATCCATCGATCGATAAAGCTCTATGATTTATTAATCACGAAAAACAAGAAATGTCACACTATACTAGTAACAATCACGGCCTATTTTAAGCTATTATTTACATCACAGGTTCTACACCTCAACTTCTTTGCACAATCGAAATCACTTCAAAGCTAGAGAACTGGATTCACAAAGAATTTCTCGCCTACAGATTTGAACCAAGAACACGACAACAACTTATACCTACAGAAGACGAGAAAAGTCAAAGTTCAGCTCAGGAGTAATCGGTTCAACGACCATAAAGTCCGGATCAGATAGGGACGACGAAAAGTGGTTGAGGAACGATTGAGCCGCTGTCTCGCTAATAGCTCGGGCATCGAAGCAGAGTGTTGCCGTGAACCTAAACATGTGATATTCAGGATAGGTAAAGGTTAAATGATCAGCGTTGATCAGTCCTCTGAGGACGCGCCATGCATTCATCTTCCATTCTGAATCGTAGAGTAATGGTTAATGAGTATTTAGCCTATACAATGACTTGAGTGCGTCAGCCGTTGTTCATACCAGTGCTTTTACTTTCCAAGAAGAGTCTTACTACCAATTTACCCAATCGGGGGAATGGTTAGCCCGGTCGGAGATCGATCGCTCGACCACGAAAGTGTCAGCAGTGTATCTTACCATTGCACCACGAGAGCCCTAACGTTATAGTTCTAACGTAAACATATAATATTCGAGAGGTAAAGGTAAAGGTTAAATGATCAGCGATGATCAGTCCTCTGAGGACGCGCCATGCATTCATCTTCGATTCTGAATCGTACCACTACCATACCTCTGCACCACAACAGGCCTAACGTTCTATATACAATGTGAAAACCTGTCCGTTTTGACAACTGTATGACATAGTTCAACAATCCATCAGAGAACTACCTTCCGGGTACTGAACCGCATCTTACCAAACCTCAAACGATTCCTACTCCTAGTAAGAGTAAGAAAATTAACAGAACATAACAAAACGTCAACAGCTGACGACACTAGTGTTGTTTATATAAAATTTGAACAGAAAACACCGTTTAGAAAAAAAGAAAAGAATTTGTGCCCAAATTTTCAATGAATTTCTCCTACACCGACAGTACTCGTTGAAACGCTTCTATTCTCGATTTCTTTTCGTCACACTGAAGATCGTGTGGCAAACAGTCCGATCTTCGAAAATAAAGAGCTTCTACAGCAAAGTATAGATAAGTTTACCTGTTTATAGGCTTAAATTCATCGTCTAGTTCGAGTCGACTTCCTCCAACAGCAAGAATAGCTGCCTGGGGAGGGTTAATTATGGCGGTGAACTGCTCGACACTACCAAACATCCCTAGGTTCGAAATGCTGAAAAGGAGACAAAACATATAATAATAATTGTGTTGAACAAAGACTGAAGAACAGACGTGAAGGTTCCTCCTTGGAACTCTTTAGGCTGCAGCTTGTTTTCCCTAGCACGACCTGCTAATTCCTGCAAACTCAGAATTAGACAGAAGCTAATAAGTTTGCTAAATCTCAGTGAGCTTGTGCACTACCTTAACTCTCATTGATATCTCCTGGACGCCAAGAATGTCAGCCGAATTCACTATTGGAGTGATCAGACCATTCGGAGTGGCTACAGCGACGGAAATATCTACAGTTGGCAGATATGAAGCCTTCTGAGTGTCAGGAGAATACTGCACGTTTACTTCAGGAACGGCCTAAAATAAATATAGGTTAGAGAGGGAGAAAATGCGGATACGAACTTCCAACAACCTTCTGCACAAAAACTAGTTTTTTTAATAAGTGGATTTTTTCGGAAGATTCGTATCTGTCAACGATTTGTTGTCGATGCTGGATAAATGAAGCTATTCTATGTGCAACAGCTGTTGTGAAGATGAAGTATAGAACTATGCTCAAACTCAAACTAAAGGATGAACTATAGGATGCAAGCTATAGCAGTAGCGAAAAGCATTTACTAAAAATCATTGACTTCATAAATGAAAACAAAATAGAGGTTCGAAAACACGGAACAAAAATGAAAAGAAAAGAAATAACTCGAAATAAAAAGAAACAGGTTATACTGCGTCCAAACGGATTTTGAACAAAAACGCTATCATTCGTAGGTGGCGACCTCCAATATTTTGTGGAAACTAATGATATACAAAGGTAAGGTGATATACAAGGGCCCGCGTGGTACAGTGGTAAGAGGCGCTGCTGTCACCCGCACGGTCGAGCGATCGATATCAGCCCGGGCTAACCAAGGCTTCCATCCCTCCGTGGTCGGGTAAATTGGTACCAGACTTGTCTGGGAAGGTAAAGACACTGACCTGGTATAGCGGCTGCCCCCCCAGGTCATTGTTAAAAATGAAATGTATAGGCCAAATACGCATTCACCAAGCCTCTACGATTCTGAATTGTACACGAATGCGGCGGCGCGTCCTTCGAGGACTGATCAACGCCGACACCTTTACCTTTACCTTTAAAGATATACAAAAATATTTCCGACGTGGTAGCCCGCTTGGCATAAGCGGTTGAATTTGAGCAACGAACACAAAATAAAAGTCAAAACGTGGCAGGCGTTGATCACTCCGCCGGGACGGACGCGCCGCGTTTTCGTGTACCGTTCGGAATCGTAGGGGCATGGTTGAATGCATACGTGGCACATACAATGACTTGCTGGGCCAGCCGCTAATCCAAGTCAGTATCTTTACCTTCCCAAACAAGTCTGGTACCAATTTACCCGACCCCGGAGAGGTGGATGGCTTGGTTAGTTGAAGCGGGTGTCGATCGCTCGACCGTGTGGGTATAAACAGTTTTTCTCACCACTGCACTTCGCGCACTCTTTGAACACAAAATAAAAATATAAATATACCCGCAAAGCAAGAGCTGCTGCCTTGATAATGAAGTCGTTTAGTGAAACTGCAATGCCTTTATCGCGAAGCTCCGCCTGTAGCGAAAGGATGTGATCCGCTTTGATCGTCGCTGATTGGTACGCATGCGGCACGGACTGCTGCAATGATAATGCTACAACCGTGTTAAATAACCATAAAATCATAAAAATATAATGTATACACATAAACGCACACACACTACATATAAACAGCAAAAACAACACTTTGAACCTTCGATTGCGACAGTCTCTTTGCAATAGTGGCTCGAACGTTCGACAACGGAATGTCAATGAACTTCTCGACATGACGGACCGAGCCGATGACTGGCGCTGGTCCCTTAAATTAGTCAGAAAGTAGTTTGAAAATATAGTGAATAATGAAAATAGGGGCTTTCTGACCTGGGCTGCACCTGGAGCAGCAGTGGCCGGATCAGGAGGCGGTGCCACACTTACGACAACGGGTTTAAGTCCCTTGGTTTTGATGAGAGCCATGATGTCTCTAAAAATACAAGAATAATATAAATAATCACCAGCGCTCTCACATAATGCTACGAGCAACTACAGTTTTTATGAAAATACAGAATAATGAGAACAAATGAGGATAAAAATGCAAATACATAAACACTACGTACCCTTTCATCACGTTCCCTTTCGGTCCTGTTGGTTTCACATCCTTCTGATCAATCCCGTATTGTATCATGAGCAGACGCGATGCTGGGCCACATAATCCACTAAACGAACAAGATAAATTGCATAACAAAACGAACGAGGAAAAACTATAAAAAACTATAAAAACTAGAAGAAATTGACCTAGTAAAAAACTAATTGAACTGTAAAAAAAAATAGCTGCTGACTAACCTTGTTGAATGCGGAGCAGTGGATAGACATCGGACCGATGCTGAGATGGCGCGATTTGAGAGCATCGGCGATGCACAGGTAATAAATTACTGCCAAGCCCTTAAAACTGATCGTCTTTATGTTTCTACGTCAAAAACTGCTTGTATAACTCGAATTTCTAAGCAAAAAAAACGAAAAATTAGCGAAAGTGGAAATAACATGGGTTGAGCTCACTGAACTGAAACAAATGAAAACCAAATAAAACAAAAAAAAAACAAATAATAAATAAAAAACAAATAATGAAATAAATGCAAAAAGCTGCATATTCTGCACGGACAAACAGCAAAATCAAATCGAAAAACAAATTGTGTAAGTTTAAACCACTTTTAAGCTCAGTTTCACATTTTTTTCACAGAAGGTCACAAAAACAGGCGACACGAAAACTATCGGAAAACTCAATAAAAGTCACGGAAATGTTGAAGGTGATGGTAAAACTTCGAACAGTTCAAATAGAAAGCATGTTTTTTGAATTTCCAAACTCGACAATCCGGCTATACACGTACAACGAAAAATTAAGGTCTAAGCCGCACCCTTCAATCCATGAAGCACAATTATAGCAATGACATCAAGTATAGAATGGTAAAAAATAGGATATTGAAGAAGGAAAAGGAAAAGTGGAAAGAAATTAGAGGAGGAACCGAACAGACGATGAATCGGGCCACTTTAAGTATCGAGAGAATTGCGCGCAGAACACCGAACTTACTTAATACTTTGAACAAAGGAAGTCAGCTTACTTCAATAACCGATCACTTGAACGTAAAATAAAAAAGTGATACTGAGAACAAGAGCTCAACTCCAGGCAATAAAAGAATGAAAACGCTGAATATTTTCCGGCTGGTGGTGCAATAATCCGTCGCCCTACGCGATCTTGCAGAATAATTTTACAACATTCTTCGAGCTGCATCTTCCGGCTGACATTTCAGTCACCATTATATGTTCGATGGGGTAGCTGTTACCGTGGGGATTCCACCATTATTTTAAGATTATTTTATAGTTTTTATAGTAGGGTTGGTGACAGTGATGATGCTTTGCTAGTACTTGTTCATGTCTTAAAAGTAATGGGAATTTTCTTACCAGGTAGCTTACTTTTGAGAATGTGATAAGATGTGTGACACAGCAAGTAGTCCCTAAGCTTGTGCGGGTAGTCTCAGCCGATGATTCTTTTCGGCTCAACTATTCGTAGTCCTCGGTTTCTGTTACTTGCTCGCGTGATTCATTTCCTAAAAATGAACAGTTTCCGATGCTATCTATAAGGAAAGCCCAACAAACGGATCGATTCTCTGACCACCAGCCACCGAATCTGTTCTCCAAAACTAAATTCTTTGGCCGGTATTATGGTAGAAGGATAAAAGTAAAATGGTAGACCAGTAAAGCTAGTGAAGCCTCTTACTGCTCCATCCAGTGCGCTGTTCTTTCCTTACTATAGAAGTACTCATAGAAATACTGAATAGAGACTCATGATTCTGCTTACTCCCCTCTGGCACTATTTAACGTAAGGGACTCCAGTCCTCGATTTTTTTCAGTCGTCGAAATTCGTTGAAACTTTGCGCAAGGGGGGTAGTTGAGGATCACGAATCTGCTGTCCGTTTTTCACGTGGGTGATCGCGAATCACCCAAATCGCTACATGGGTGGTCCAATCAGGATCATCACTTTCGCTGAAACTTTGTCTATGGGGGTTCTCTGGTGTGCCAAACACGATGGTGAAGTCCGTTTTCGAAATTGCGGCCGAATACGGTAGTTATAGGTGGGTGGTACCATGACGTAGATGTGTGTGGGTACACAACACCCCATTTGATCAATCAATATCAATCAATAGGGCGACTATTTCTTATTTTGAATATGAATTGTGGTATTACACGACAAAAAAGTTTGATGCGCGGTTAAGTAGATTAATTCGTTCGTTTCAAGAATTTATTCTTCGGATGGTCTAAATATGCCGAAAATATTTGTTTCAGAGTAGAAATGTCTTCGATGTACAAACTCCCGCCTCTCGTACCAGTGGATTTGGACGTCAAGCCGGTGGAAATTATGTACCATATTCCCAGCTATCATGCGGCAGCTCCGAACACTGTGAGTTTCAAATGGCTTTTCCGTACATCATTTCATGTTTTTTCAAATATTTTTGAGAATAATTTGTTATCATTCTTTTGTTGAAGTTCGATGAATCAGCTGTCGCTTTGGTAAATTATTTGCTTTTCTATGTGCTATGTGAAGTAACTTATCTGCAGTTGATTTTGCTTTTAGGCCAAGGCTGCAGTTCCCAATGGCTTACCTGAGGAGACATACGATCCTGTTAAGGACATAGAAACTAAGCAGCATGCGCTTATAAAGTCGCTCATGAATCTTGGAGCCACCATGGATAGTTTCCTCAAGGAGATAGGAAAGTCTGGTATGTGTTTAGTTTAGGTTTTGATAGAATTTGCGTCGGATATAGCATGCAACATTTTTGTTTTCACAGCTATTGTAGGTTCTGCCTTCATCAGTTCCAGAGCTCATTGGTGTATCTATCTTAATCAGGCTCAAGCTTGAGGGTCGGGAATCGAACGGGGTCGTAATTGGACCTCGTCCGAGGGGAGGGGTCGTGCTGGGGCTCACCTCGAAGGAAAATTGTTGATGGAAGGAGGTCTTTCCAGGAAAACGGAAGATTTCTGTATACCCTAATTCTCATATTAACTGCTGCGCATCTATATGGGTTCATGCAGGTTCCGAAGTGTCGCCCAAATCAAGTTGTTTTTTTAGATGCTGCAGGGACAACATGAAATTAGATGCAGGCGGAACCAGCAGAAACCCATGTAGATGCGAAACAGAGGTTTTTCATGTACGGGGGGTCGTACCAGAACCCTCCTGGAAGGGGGTCGTAAATTTTGTGCAAAAATCTAACCCCATGCTTGAGCCTGATCCTAATCCTCTCCTTCTCCATCACTTTCAATAGGCTGCTTCAATCGTTCGGAAAATTTTTATGTTCAACTCGGTTGGGATCCATTTCCCGACATTCTTTCACCTATAATATCTCAGAAATTCTGCATAATTCCACAGATCAGGTCAGTGCCGGGGGCTTCGGGTTCCTCTGTGCGGTAACTGCATGAAAATGTTGTTCCGTTGTAACTGTGTAACTATCGAATGGCCTGTATAATTGACGGAGTAACTCAAGAAATCAAGAAACATCTATAAAATTTAAGAGAAATCTTCGGCAAAAGAGGTGAAGAAGGCACCAGAACCTTCGTCCTCTGCGCAACCTGGCACAGCGAAGGATTCTGCGAAGAAGGACAAAGAAGCCAAAAAGGAAGCTCGAAAGGCGGCGAAATCTGAGGCGAAGAGCAAGGTAAAATAGATTTGTGAGCTACTGTGAATGTTTTTCAAGACGACTAGAAGTTGTCGAATAAAACAGTTCAATGAATCGCTAATCACTTGGTGCTACAGATTGCGGCAGGAGCTCCAGTTCCCGGAGGTAAATCTGGACCTAGTGCATCTGACAAGGGCTGGACAGTCAATGTATGAAATTATTTGATATTTATTTTGATTTTATCGAATTCAACAACTATTACAGGAAGAAAAGCAGTCTCCGAACTCGGGTCAGTCTCTCACGGCATGTCTTCCGCAATCTTTCGTTGATTTCGAGAAGCCAAGTAAGTCCTCTTTAGATTTTTCGTTTTGTCGTCATTTCTCATTTTACGTGATGCTCTTTATATATAAATTATGCTGTTTTGTCAGAAATGGGTGATATTGCGCTCATCATCACCTCTAGTGACCAACCTTGGGTGCAGGCTCTGTCCCGTCTGGGTTCGGCAAGAGGTGTTGCTTTCAAGGGTTCTGTATCAAATTCATGCGAGAAACCGCTAACAACGGTTGCTGTGTCGATGGGAGGTAAGTCATCAACTCCAGAAAGTCCATCAAATTGTTAAATGCACGAGTTTTTGTGGTCGTTTTCAGACAAATTCTCCATTTCTACTGCTGACGGTTCTTTGTGCTGTCGCATATCAGGTTGGAAATTGCTGGGAGCAACACTAGGTCTTTTCTCTTTCGCACCAGAACACTCGATTCAAGCAGCACATCAGAATAGGTGGTTCCAAAAGGTATGAGTCTTCCGCTATTATCATATTCACTATTCTTATTATTGTGACAAATTTACAGCTGGAAATGGTAATTAACGGCAAGCTGAACAGCGACGTGGTTATACGTGAAGCAAGTCAGTACCTTTCACAATTTGATGGTCTCGGTTCGCAGTACAGCTTTGGAGTTGCCGATGTTATCGCCAAGTGAGATCTTTTAAATTAACTAACTATTTTTTACTATTTTAACTATTTTTTATATGCTTATTCCATACAACTAGGTCTACTTTTACATCCCAGATTACATCAGTGTTGTTATCACATATCATACTGATAAAGCTGGGAAATTAAGAAAGCGCAAAACAAATTGAGATGGCCTCGTATTCATTGATTCGTAAGTTAGGTAACCTTTGTTAGGTTGTTACCATCACTCGAGGTGAAATTGCAACTTCTGAGAATGGGGGAAGTTTTCCACCTCTTCTGTAAATAGGCTGCAATCGAGAGCCGTTGCTTATTTGTTGAACATCATTATTGAAGTGCAGGTTATTGTTGTGGATAACTTGAAGCTCTAGTTTTTTACCAAGTTTGGAAGAATATCCATTATATACAGTTGAAGTATCGATTGGTTTAGTGATGATTGAGAATTCGTCAGATATGGTGTGTAGAAGTGAATGAAGGGTTTTAACTATATCGCATTTTAATTTAGATCTGTCCTGATTACATCGTCCGCGGTTCTCCCGAACAACGTCGAGTTGTGGTCAAAGAGATTGGATTCTTTATTGTGATCTGCATTTTTGTTCTGCTGGTAGTTGTAATTCCGGAGTGGGTGTTATCCGTTTTTACCGTCTCCTATTTAGGCAAACGTTAGCGTTATGAATGAATGACTTCGTATAGTTTTTGTTAAATGAGTGCCTGTTTGCTGTTGTTTTAGAGTAATGAATATTTATATAGTCATCAATATTTGTTGTTTGAACCTTTTTAAGCTTTGACAATGTTACGGTGTGATGCTTCCATGAAATAAATCTGTTTAACTAATTTGTTAAAAGTGTTCAGTCGGTTCCAACCATAATCTATCTGCATTTCTCCATTTAGCGCTATGGGAACATTCATTTATTTCCCTCTACGATTTTTTTAAGGTCCGTTAGCAGGATGCCGTTCATGCATGGTACAATGCCGCTTCGGCGGACATTCTATTATTTATTGCAAGGAAAAATCAAATTCAGGGACGATGTTCAGGTACGAAAAAGTTGAGCCGTTCATGTATTTTGGCTGGTTTCTCACTTCGGTTTCATTCCTTTTTAATAGGAAGTTCCTGTTCAGTTTTACGTTTGAATCTGCTTCGACCTGCTTGATTCTTGTGCAATCTTTCCTCAGGATTTAGGGTAGAAATCAATACTGAAAATTTAAAAGAAGTGGGTGTGATCCCCTCGAGGAAGCAGCGGCGGTGTCCGTTGGGTTGTTACCGACGTTTTTTCCTAATTACTGTATTTGCAACACACACTTCACCCTAAGGGCTCGTTTAGACACCGCGCGGCGAAAATGCGAAATTGAAGCGCAATCAATAATCATCGTCATAAATCGAATTTGCTCCTTGCATTAGTGGCGCAGTCCGGTGGCGCCGCGTCTAACAAAAATTAGGTCTTATAATCACATAAGGAAGATGTTAAACTAAAAAAGTGAATTTCGTCAAAATTTCCTTCAATAAGGAATAGTAGCCTTCTAAAGATCCGAACGACCAGTATGTTTGCCTATATGAGGTACCACCGGACTGCGTCACTGATGCAAAGGAGCAAATTCGATCAAGGACGTTAATTATTGAATGCGCTTCATTTTTGCATTTTCGCCGCGCGGCGTCTAAACGAGCCCTAACAGAATGTCATTGTTCATAGTCAAGAATGAGGTAAAGGTAATGGTAAACTGGTTGGCGTTGACGTTGTCAGTATCCCCAAGATGCTGTAGGAACTTGGAAGCAACGTTCAAAAGTGCTCGAATGAGCTTGTTTAAGGTGGATGGTGCGACTTGACTTTCAGTAATGTGCCATGCCTAGATTGGTATGAACACGAGTAGCTCCATTTTGAAATCCATCTGCTCTACTTGAAGAGAAGTCTTCGATCTGACAATAAGGCTCTTTTCGTCATCTGATCTCCTACTGACTGAATGAACAATCTGTCCTTAATTATGTTCCTGGTAAAGTTGTTTTCTTCTAGGTATTCGCTATGGGCTTCCATCGGAATCCAACTGACGAACAGAAGGGTGCGCGAGAATTTGTGTTCTGGCACTGGGCCCAATTGCAGTATAAGAATCCTCGCGTGCAACTTGTCAAACACGTCGATATGGTTATTACACCGTTTGCGAGAGCTTACCTGAGTGAGTCCTACTTTTCAGAGCTCCACGTCGATGGAGAAGGGGACCGCTCCTAGAGTGGCAGTCCTGAATTCTTCATTCCTCTCAACTTCCACTGAGATTGTTTCAGAAGATGGCCGTGAAGTTCTGTTCGACTTAGAAGGTATGACTCGTGAAGAAATCGAGTCTCGTATCTCTACTACGTTGGGTAAGACGGAGTTAGTAGCGAAAAGAGAGGAACTGATGGAAATTGCGAAGTTGAATCCTGCCGATTTTGGATCTAAGTGCAAGAGACAGGTAAGTCTCGATTGACATTACGAGGTTCAAATTTGATTTAACTCGCTAAACGGGGAAGCCGGTAAAATATGAAAACACCTTTGTTGAACGTTTCAATGTGTAGTTGTAAGGCTCAAAGTTCTCAAATGAGAGTATGTATAACTCTATATCAGTAGCTGTATACAAAGAGCACTATGTAAAAGTAAAGTTAATGGTGTCCTCAGGACTTCTGCAATGCTATATTCCCGTAAAACTCGCTCTTGTTCAAAAAAAATAGTCATGTTTTATGTAAATAGCAAACATTTCCCTCAATCCTCTTTTTCATCTTTTCATCTATTTCCATGCGTTTTTTGAAAGAATTTCGCATGAAACACGTTGAGGGCCTTCCAATCGGCCTTGTATCGCTTTGGCTAGGATTAATTAATTAATTAATTAATTAATTAATGCGTTTCTTGGGCCGAATAATGACGCGTCAATCATCAAAGCGGGATGATGTTTTCATTTTTCTGTTTGAATTGGATTGAATGGCACCGGTTCTTGTAGCACTTCCGGATTTTTATTGTTTGAATCTTTGAACGGCATGTTTTCATTGAAAACTTATAAAGAAAAAAATTTCAGTGCATGTGTGAAGTACAAGGACAACATCCATGCACAGCCCTATTACAAGCACCGAAGTATATGACGGGTAAATGGAGGTGGAATCACAATCTGATCTGAGCTTTTCTCATGTGTGCACGTTTTTATTCGTATGTTTTCAATGCTTTCTCTATTCAACACTGAACATCTGTTGCTGCAGAATACTGTTCCTTCCTTATGATGAGAGAGGGCGGATAGATTCTATATAGGCTTTTCGCTTGCTCCCGACTTTTCGTGAAGTCACTACGACCTCGGATTGCTTTTCCTATGACGTGAAGCAAATGTTAGAGAACATTAAGAATATTCGTCGTTTGCGGCTGGTCTACTCAACAGCCTATTTTCTCAATTTCTAAGATTCTCAGTTCTTCAGGTTCTCACTTTTTATGCTAGCCTTATCGACGTCTTTTCAAAGGTTTTCTAGTGTTTTCTTCTGGAAGGGTGATTAGTTAAAAGACCTATAGTGTAGTAACCGAAAGCGGGGCGTGCCCATCACAAAATCTAGCATGTTGTGCTGAGTAACTTTTCACCAACTTTATGCCATCAGTGAGGCTTGTCACCCATCGCGTCATGTAACGAGATTGGCGAAGCCGAGAATTTGTGAGCTCAAACAATCGTTGATTTGTGTTATATCTTGGATACTTGTTGAAGGTTGTTGCATATGTTAACATTTCAAAGATTTTACTTTTTTACTGTTAGAGAATCAATTAAGGTTCCTTAGATTACTTTGTAGTTTGTAAATAAATAGTATAGGTGCACATGATAAGATTAGATTAGATTTTTCACACGAGCACGTTCGTGCGTATACAACACACTTCGAAGAAACATAAAATCACAATAGGAAGTACCACCAACCAGAACGAGAACTAGAACAAAACAAAAAAGTACGAGAAAAAAAGAAATACATAGTGGCGAACAAAAATAACTCTAAGGCGGAAGCAATTAAGGCATCGGGAAACTATGGGCTCAAGTGACACTGTAGGAACTTTTTGAATGCTGGTAAACGAAAGGCAAAGGAATTCTTCCTCCAGTGCGAAGCTTATAGTATAAAGGGGCTGCTTTACAGTAAACATTGCATGACAAAGGTGAGGTAATGCGGTGAATATGAATCAATTTTCAAAACCGAAGTCTTCGAGTCACTGAATATAACTGATCCACATCTTTAATACTTCAATTTCTCCGGAAGTGACCAGTTTTTTGTTGCCTCGACCAAGTTTCCAGAAGCAATCGGTTCAATATAGAGTGCCAGAAGTAGGGAAGGCTTTCATCAATGAGATGAAATATACGTCAGAATGTTGCCCGAGCAACACAATACTGTTAAAGAGGTTAAACAATAACAACCTGGATGATATGAATGTTAAGATCAACGCCAACCAACATTTTTCCGGTTAGCGGTTGATATACCATTTTCACTTTGGATTGGACACCTTTCAAATCACGTCGGACGTCTTTCAAACCAAATTGGACGCTCTTCAAACCAATTCGGCTTAGAAAACGTCCGACTTTATTTGAAAAACGTCCAAGTTGGTTTGAAAAACGTCCGACTTGGTTTGAAAACGCCCAAATAAGTGAAAATGGTATATATTACATCAATGACACCCTGACCGATCTGCAGAATATGTTTACGCCTAACGATTAAAGTTATTATTCCATTTACGAATATCTTAGAATGTTTCAAATACGGACGTCCAGGTAGAAGACACCATATTAAATCCCTGAGAAAAGCCCTGGTGGGCTGGTTAGTAGAAAGGGAATATCCAGGGCCGTATGCTCGTCTCTCCCGGCCGGGCGATGGGCGCCCATCGCCCGGCCGGGAGAGACGAGCATACGGCCCCTAGTGGAGCTTCTAGGCTCCGGAATGTCACGAGTTGGGCAGTACGTAGGTAAACTCCCGCAGTTCTGGATTTACTTTTTATTGTTTCTCGAAATATAAAGTTGTGGACGCAGCAGCTGGAACTCAATTGCCTCTCGTTTTATAAAAAATGTTCAAGGCAACCAATTTTGTTAGAATGATGAGTGTTCAACAAAATCAAACTGCTTCAAAAAGATCCACTTCTAACTCGGAAAACCTTTTAATGCACTGGTAGCGTATACAAATAGTTAAGAAATTGATTGCAAACGAATCTGGTTACATAACGTAGTAGGGTAGAAAAAGTCTGGGGTTTCATTGACTCGGTAAAGCAAAATAATCTTCGCTGCTGTTTCCTCGTGGTGGTGGTGGAGGCGCTGGTGGTGGAGGTGGTGGAGGTGGAGGAGGTGCTAGAGGTGGTACTGGTGATGGAATGACCGGCTGTTGGTTTGCGTCTTCCTTCTTCTTCGGAGAGGCTTTTGTCTTGTTCTTTCCCTTTTTGAGTATCGATAATCCCACATTCTTTGGTTTGAAATCTGTCTTGGTCGCATATTTCGGCTGACGTTTCTTTTGATGGAATAGGAATTTCCGCCTTTCAGTCTGTTGATTCGCTTGTTCCGCGCTTGTTATTCGTCGAGACTTCTTTTGTAAGTTTTTGAGTCTCCGGAAATAGACGAACTGTATCAATATGTCTACAAGCATGATACTTGATATGATGAGGCAATACAGAGCAGTTTGGTGCCTGAAAGAGTTTATTGTAGAATTCTCGAAGAATCCACACGGTGGATAGAGAACCACCAACCTTTGCAATTGGTGTAATCGAATTTGTGAAACTTACTTGAGTTCGCTTTTCTCCTTCAACAGCTTCTAAAATTCAACTGAATAGAGAAATGCATATCACTTTGAAGCAGTCAGAAAAAAAGGGCAATAGTAGCAAGAAGTGAAAACGAGTATGTAGATGGTACTCAAATAGTACCATGGCATGGGTATTACTATACCATATCACACCAAAATACACAAAGCCATCTATATAGCTGGCCAAACTATAAAGCTGACCTTCAGGCCCATTCAGACTTGGCGGCAATGCAGCGCAGTAATGAGTAGGTAGTGTAGAAGCGCTTATTTAGCGCAACGTAGCATGGCCGATGTTGGAACTCCTATAGACTTTCGGTGCTCCCAGTCAAGGCCGACACCGCTCTGATAATTCATAGCATCTTTACTATATAATAAGCGAAACCCAGTTGTTTGTTTGTTTGGATGGATGGATGGATGGATGGATGGATGGATGGATGGATGTATGGATGTCAATTCATTTTTCAGGTGATTGGCAATGGTGGCGGTTGGTGGTGATTTTGTCACTGCTTATCACTGAAATCATTTTGAAAATCACTGCAGCTGCAGCAATGATAAAGTATAGGAATTGCAGCGCTGCAGCAGGAGGGGGGGGGTGTTCAGAGTGTTGCTGCGTGCAGCAGCTGCTGTCGTGCTGCAGGAGAGGTAGTGGTTGCGGACTTAAATGGGCGCGAGGGTCCCGCAACGATCGTCCTGCTGATTTCCCATCGAAGCCACGCCATCGATCGATCATGTGATTCCTTTCACGAAAACCTGCTGCTGTGCTGTTGCTGCAGAAAACTGCAGCAAATCTGCAGCAACGCGGTGGTCCCGAACGGAACGACGCTCCGCCCCTTTGTTGCTGCACAATCATGCAGCAACACTCTGAACCGTCCCTTAAAGGAAGTGTGAGTGCACTGTCTCAAGTCCTGTTCAGAGTGTTGCTGCAGATTTGCTGCAGTTTTCTGCAGCAACAGCACAGCAGCAGGTTTTCGTGATAGGAATCACATGATCGATCGATGGCGTGGCTTCGATGGGAAATCAGCAGAACGATTGTTGCGAGACAGTGCAGCTGCTACACGCAGCAACACTCTGAACACCCCCCCCCCTGCTGCAGTGTGCTGCATGCAGCTTCTGCAGCGCTGCAATTCCTATCCTTCATCATTGCTGCAGCTGCATGCAGCAACACTCTGAATCGGCTCTAAACCGGCCTTAAGGGTGGTAGGGTTAAAATTTCATATTTTGCTCAAATTGGTCAATGTAGATTACTTTTCATGCTGATAGCGATTGTAGGCGCTGGTGCTTTGGGAGGGAAAGGCAAATGCGTTTTTTCAAGAACGTGCGGCTCTTCCGAAACACAAGAAGTGCAAAGGAGTTGAAACTTGTTATCGTTTGTCGTTGTTATTTTCTGTTATGATATGAATTATCAGAGCGGTGTTGGCCTTGAGTGGGAGTACCAAACTTTCTAACGGTCGACACCTGGCGACGTTCTAGGTACAGCGTACCCTTAACCCGCTGCTTTGCTGCCGAGTATGAATGGGTCTTTATAGGTGGTTCTGAGAGAAATTCCTGTCTGATGAATAGTACTGGCCCTTTATCGCTATCTTCATCTTCCCCACGTTCAATGTTAGAACACCCGTTACATGTAGACTTCAAGTCTCAAGAAAGTTCTTTGACAGCTTCCAGCTTTTGTCGCGTCGAATTTCTTTGAAATTTCAGCAGTTTTGCACCAGATGTAAATCGGTTTCCACGGTCCCATTCGTGGCAGTAGAACAGCTAGGGCACCCGTTTGAAGAATTGTCCAACCGTTCTAATGTTTTCCACGCTTCAGTCGCGCACATTTTA
The DNA here is from genome assembly GCA_030553155.1 of Nippostrongylus brasiliensis. Taxonomy (NCBI): domain Eukaryota; kingdom Metazoa; phylum Nematoda; class Chromadorea; order Rhabditida; family Heligmosomidae; genus Nippostrongylus; species Nippostrongylus brasiliensis. The sequence goes on from CP130735.1 coordinate 4,609,440, forward strand.
AATTATTTTTGAAATCTTTTCAAGGACTTAGCTCACCACACATTCTTCAAAATTATGCCCATATTTACCAATCCTGTTACCCTTACATCCTAATCCAAGGTACGGAGACTGACCTGAAGATTTGCTTGGAAAGCGCTTGTTATGTTACGCCCTGAAACGGATATTAAAAGCTTTTGCATGTTTTCTGACTCTATATTCTTGATCTACTAACGGTAGCTTGCGATTGCACCATCCAGGGTGAAAGGTTTGGTGGGGAAACAATGGAGAATAGCAAAATTCGACACCTGATCGAAGATAGAACGATCATTCCGAAGAAAAAAAGAGAAGAGAAAGAGGAGAAGCAAGAAATGAATGATTAGTGACAAGAATGATTCGAAAAGGATCCTGTGTTCAAGCATGTCGAGGAGACGCTCAAAAATGATCCACTACATGAAGAAACATATGCGCTTTCGAGTTGACTTCATGCTTACCGGGTGACGTAGTATGCGTTACCTTCTTTGTTGTTCTTCTTCTAGTTTTACCTGGTAGCGGAGATGTTGCAGGTGGTGTTTTTTGTGTTTTTGTCTTTGCTGACGTCGTCTTTGGCACGGGTGGTGCTAGCGTTGTTGTTGTCGTTGTTGCTGTTGTTGTTGTTGTTGTTGCTGCTGTAGTTGTCGTAGTCGTTGTTGTTGTTGTTGTTGTCGTGGTCGCAGTCGAAGTCGTGGTAGTGGTCGTAGTGGTTGTCGTCGTGGTCTTTCCCTTCGTCGTCGTCGTCGTCGGCGTTGTTGTTGTTGTTGTTGTTGTTGTTGTGGTGGTGGTGGTGGGGGTAGTGGTAGTAGTTGTCGTTGTGGTGGTGGCGGAAGTAGTAGTATTAGTAGTGGTTGTTGTTGTCGTTGTTGGTGGTTTTGAAGTAGTTGTGGTGGTGGTTGTAGTAGTAGTAGTGCTGGTAGAAGTAGTAGGAGTAGTACTGGTAGTAGTGGTAGTAGTTGTTGTCGATGTTGTCGTTGCTGGTGGTTCTGCAGTAGTAGTGGTGGTGGTTGTAGTAGTAGTACTAGTAGTAGTAGTAGGACTAGTAGTAGTTGTTGTTGTCGATGTTGTTGTCGTTGTTGTAGTCGTTGTTGTTGTTGTTGTTGTTGTCGTTGTTGTTGTTGTTGTTGTTGTTGTCGTCGTCGTTGTGCTAAAGTTAGTTGATTTTGATGGAACTGTTGTGGTAGATATGGTGGTCCTAACATGTACTACCGTCAGCGCTCACTTTTTTTGATTGACGATATTTGCTTCATTATTGTTGCTTAATTCAACATTCTTTCTTTCCGTTGCTGTAGCATTTCCAACGGACGCCGGAGGTAGAATCTTAACAAACAGTTTACAACTGGAATAAGCAACAGGGGTGGAGAGCAAGAAATAAGGGAGTGACTTATTTTGTTGCATTCCTTCACTGCATATTGGTTTGCTCTGCATCCTTGAAGTTTCACCGCAGTGCTAGCGAATCGGTGTGTGTGTTATAGGGTCGCAATATCAGCGGTTGCTGTGATATTGTGATAAAACTGAACCGGTGGACTTCGATGGATCGCTCATTCAGAGCTTTCAGTGACAGAAAAGAAGGGGAAGGGAGTGGGTCAACAACCCCTGTGGGACCACCGCAGTGAAGGTAGTCATTTTTCTCCGAGAGAACTGAGAGGATGGTTGTTAAAGTTCTTGAACCCATGTTCTCTCCGTCGTGTTGTCCACCGGGGCAGCGAAAAATGGCTTTGGTATTTCACCACGCAACCGTCACCTGGGCCCAGATTCATCATTGGTAAACCTCCGATAAACCTCGAGATATAGCCCGAACGGCGCTCACCTTTGTCTACTTGTCCCAAATCCCGTATGGTAAACGCAGTCGACTCTGCCGTCTGGTTCTAGCTGCCGCGCGGTTTCGGAGACCGCGCGTCCGATCATGAATCTGGGCCCTGGAGATTGCCAGGCTCTTGCAGTGGTATGGAGGCAGTGAACTGGACTACGGGATGTGGAGCAGCATTGACCTATCTTAAGGCCCCTTCACACCGATCAGTAGCGGCATAGCATCAAAAGAGGCAGCGTCATCTTCTAAGAGTTTTCGGCGCTATGTGGGTTGGGGGGTGCAGGGTGGTGATCCGCAACTTTACGTCGACTTAAACGTGTTATCATGGTTATATCTGCTATTGTTTACCATCAACTCGGTCCATTTTGACATGTTTGGCATATAAACTCTTCAGAATTGTTCACTCCTTAACATGTTAACCAGCATAGATGTTAACCCTTCCCAGACAAGTCTGGTACCAATTTACCCGACCCCGGAGGGATGGAAAACTTGGTTAGCCTGAGCCGGGATCGATCGCTCGACGGTGCGGATGTCAGCAGCGCCTCTTACTACTGCACTGCACAGGCCACTGGGGCAAGAGATGTTCATTTAATGGTCACACAGGCCACACGGGCCGATTCCGCTCTTATTCGCCCATCCCCTACCCTACCCCGCCCACTCCCGAGTTGGGGAGAGACGAGCATACGGCCCCTGAGGCAATGTCCAGTTCAGAACGCGCAGCCAGGATGTAGTTTTTCAGATGATCATCTACTCTTTTTTCAGCAACGAAATGCTCACCTCACCAGCTGCTCCTGGATCAGACTGTTGCTCACTGCAACGACACAATTGAACTCCAGCTGCGATGCATATGAGATATCCAACGAGGTACTCCTGCATGCTGGGCTGATCATCGGCGTAGCTTACTCCATACTGAGAGTGAATTCGTGATAGGAATTCTCCATTGTGACGAGTAAACAAAATGATTGTAGCGTTATCATTGACGTTTCCTCCTTACACTTAGCGTCTGAAAAATTTTCGACATCCATTTCAGCCCTTTTCCGTGGTGGGGTCATGTGGTCAGGCATCATTTTATCGAGTTTTTCGCAAAACCGAAAATGATGCAGGCTCTTACCAATTGCTCCATATGAGCACCTGAAGTTGGGTTCTAACTTACCTTGTTGCCAGGCCCGTATTTCCTTTGACAGCAGAATTCTTTCATTATGTGCTCGCTGATGCCTTTTCTTGTTTGATTCGATGCTGATTTTTCGAAATCTTCTGATATTTCTAAATGCCATCAACTGACTAAGGACATCACCCCAGGTGCAGCACATTGCCTTTGTCGAGTTTCAGTAACTTAGTGGCCAAGTAGGTACTCATGAACAAGGCCTTTATGAATGCAAGTTTTGTGGGCTTCCATTTTAGGCGGAAAAAACATCCTAGAAAACGAAAGTAACAGGTTTCCCATATGATGTTGCTGCATGCGATATGAAGGAGTACACTTGTCTGTGTCTTCTTCGCAGCCGCTGTGCAGAGTTTCACCTAAGGCGCATCTTTTCCTAGCCTCCTAAGCTAACAGTAGGAGTCTCCACGGGGTGACTCGAAGAGGTTACCGCGCGGGGCCCCGTTGGGCATGCGGCGCAAATGAACTGCGGCTGACTCCGCCGGGTCACCCCGTTTGGACGCCGAAACGGCGCATTTCGGCGCTCCGAAGCGCCGCTGCCGCCGTTTTATCGTTGCGGCGCGTCCGGTACTGTAGTCCACGAACTTAGTTGCCAACCTAATAGAAGCTAAAACGAAACAACTACAGCTAAAGCCTAAAGGAGAACTGCCTTGTTGTGCTCGATCCTGGTGTCCGGCGTGTCAAGCTCCCTTCAGGAGGGCTGGTTTATATCATCTTCTTTGTAGGCATCTAAAAGAATTAAGAATATATGTGGAATATGGGGAATTGGCCACGATGTCGCTGCAAGACTCGAAAGATCTGACGAGGGAAGTCAGTCAGCGTGCTCCAGAGATTCTCAACGAGACCTATATGGTTTTGTAGAGCTTCGAATGGCGACAACAACGACATAGTTTGTTTTTTCTAATTGGCAATGGGCGGTCCAAAAGAGGCGGCACCAGATTGTGCGCCCTACATGCTGCCGACTGAGTAACCATGGTACTATCTGTGGTGGTTAACACCTAGAAGCCCTCTCGCCACTAGATGGGGGTCAAGATTTTTCGCCTTTTTTGGACTGCCCATTGCCATTTAGCAAAAACAAACTATACCGTTGTCATCGTCATTCGAAGCTCTACAAAACCATATAGGTCTCGTTGAGGAACTCTGGAGCACGCTGACTGACATCCCTTGTGAGGGGCTTAACCTATGGCCTAACCCAAACGGAGACATCCATGGTGTGCAACAACATATGGGAGGCAAATCGACGGACGTGTACGAGTTTATGACTGCGAACGTTCGTTGCGCAGATGGCCATCGGGCAGCGAATGACTGGGGGGATTAGACCAGACTCGTCCCTCCCCAGTGTTTTACAACACCAGCGCCGGTTGCGCGGCCAGTCCCATCATGGCCAATTCTCATCGCTTTTTCTGGTTTTCTCCAATCTCATCCGGATTTCACTGGGCATGGCGCAATCAGTGCACTTTCACTGTGATTTCACTTTCCAGTTGGTGTAGTTCACTGTTGGTTTGCTACCTCCCGTTCCTCGACCGATGGACGCCAAGCGTCTGTTCGCCTACTTTTTTAAATAAAGAAATCAACGCTCTAATCTATATGGCTTGCAAAGATAAGTCACTCTTCGTTAATTTCGGCACTATTCCACTGATTGTACTTCGGTGGTGGGAGAAATTCTCTCTTTTCATTGTGGCTCAAACAGCCAGCAGAAAAGTAGAACTGTTGTTCTTACTTTGTTTAGTAGTGTCGTTAAAGAGGTTAAATTGTTCTCAAATTTGAATGTATATTTTCAAATTCTCAGTACCCTAACAAAAATCTGAGAGCGGGAGAACTTCTTCTCTAACTGCAGACACCCCTTTCAGTCAAAACATAGGTACCTACAATCGGCATCAGCTTGCAAAATAACCAACCTAGATCAAGTTTGAGTCAAATATAAAATTTTAACCTGACCACCCTTACATGAAGTGTAAGTTTAACAAAAGTAAAGTTTAATAAATCAGCAAAAACAACTATACCGTTGTAATCACCATTCGATGCTCTAGAAAACAATATGGGTCTCGTTGTGAATCTTTGGAGCACGCTGAGCAACCTCCCTTGTTAGATGAAGTGTGAATGTATTAAGGCCCATTCAGAGGCTGCGTCAAATGACGCAAAAATTTGCGTCATTTTGACGCAAATTTCTGCGTCATTTGACGCGCTTGACGCATTCGCGCAAGGACCCTTCTCACGGGAGGGCCAAAAGCGGCCGATAACCGGAATTCGGAAGGTTCACACACCCAGATGCACCGCGCACAACTCAGTTTACGGTGCCGCCGTTCACGCCGTTGACGCCGCGGAAAATGACGCCAGAGTGGCAGAGTCTGCGTCTCTGTCTATCGTCATTGCGCGCGCCGCAATGCCGCAGCCTCTGAATGGGCCTTTACGCGAAAGTGAATTTCAAAATGATTTTAATGCCGCAGCCTCTGAATGGGCCTTTATAGAAAGTGAATTTCAAAATGATTTTAGTGATAAGCAGTAAGGAAACCACCAGCAACCTCCAACAGTCGTTTGAAAAATGAATTGACATCCATCCACCCAAATAAACAGCTGGGTTTCGCTTATTATATAGTGTGGATCGTCATCATTCCTATATAAACACTCAGATCCGTTTATATTAAATGCACACGCACGCAAAGCCTCAAGATGTTGGGAAGCCATTAGATGAGAGCAGGAAGAACTGTCGAGTCGAACAAATGGGTGCACGTTATCATACATATGGGTCTCGTTGTGAATCCTTGGAGCACGCTGAGCAACCTCCTTGTTGGTCGAAAGTGATTTTTAAAATGATTCCAGTGATAAGCAGTAAGAAGTTCTTCCTTCATGTCGTTGTCCATGTTCATGGAGCGCCCCACCACGAGTTCGATGGCAACACACCAACAATCATTTGAAAAATGGATTGACATTCATCCATCCAAACTTCATCACCCACTGCAATGCGGCAGTAAACAGCTTGGGCGAAACTGCACTGTCGTAGAACAGTGGGTTTCGCTTATTATATAGTGAGGATCGACGAAGGTTAAGACGATCATTGATGACCATCTATATAAACACCCAGCTTGCAGATCCGTTTATATTAAATGCACGCTCAACAAGCACGTAAAGCCTCAAGATGTTGGAATTCCTCCAGCATTTGTATATCAAGAAGGGTGTGCAGAGTATGGTTTCCTGCACGGAGAAGATAGGCAGCATCACCCTCGTACCTCAGATGGTAGAATCTTCTCGTCCGGAACAGATTTGTGTATGTTCCATCTCGAAACGGGAAGTGGTGACAGTCCCGTCTTCACGTTTCAATGCCGATAGCGGAATACTGAACTCGTTGAGGTCCCGTTGCATCCTGCAAAGCCTTTCTGCAACTGCCTCGCAGGTGAGGATCCATCCTCAAACTTCTCCTCTTTTCAAGCAGCGCCTTGGTGTTCGAAGAGATGCGGGCATTTCTGCTTGATAGTGAGAGAGAAGCAGCGTCAGCACACGTTCGTAGTCCTTTTAGAAGCAGCTCGTAGTCTTCGGTCGGGTCCTCAGCGACTCGCCAGTCATAAAGGGATAGGGCATCGTTCAGAAGGTCTTCGTCGAACACGGCTTGCTTCCTTCCCTTCGGTCTATGACAGGTGTTCTTCTCCAGATGGTGATCGAACCTGATCTTAGCCCGAAGGAGGCGGTGATCGGATCCACTGCAAAAAGATGGTACCACGGAAGTGTCGTAAAGGCACCATCTTCTGTTGGTCATGATGTGGTCGATCTCAGCATGAGTCGTGCCATTAGGTGATTCCCATGTCCAGCGACGGTGTTCTTTCTTCTCAAACAGCGAGTTGCCGTGGAAGAGACGTGCAGCGGACATGAGGTCAGCCAGACGATTTCCATTCTCATTCCTATCGCCTATCCCGAATCTTCCAATCCTGTGATCTTCGCCATTGCCCTTTCCGATCCTTGCGTTGAAGTCACCGACGACGAACTTGTAAAAGGACTTCTCATTTCGGATGACTTCTTCTAGCTGTCCGTAGAACGCATCTAACTCCGAGTCATCAGCTGCTGCGTGTGGTGAGTAGCAGTTGATGATTGAGATGGTCTTGTGATGCGGCGGATGAAGGCGTAAAATGGCTAGGCGAGGAGACAGGATCTCGTGAGAGTCGACGAGGTGGGCGACAGACGGGTGCACGATGAATCCAACGCCACCGACGTTCCGAGACGGTATCTTCTCTCCGCGGATAACAAGAGTCCCGTCGTTGTGTTGACGAATGTCGGCTTTCCTGCTCTTGGTTTCTTGTAGCGCGATCACATGATATTTTATGCGACCGGCAGCTTCGAGAAGAGCGTAAAGGTCGGCGTTTGAGGAGACTGTTCTAGCATTGTAGGTACAAAGCATAAAACAGTCTCCATGTCGTGCTCCAGATGTGTCGTCATTGTCCAGAATCCATGACGTCCTGCGCAACCCGAGATTTCTTCGCCTCTCACCGGTTGTCGTACCATCCGACGTCGGAGACGGCAGAGCCCGGTGTGCGGGGTACTGAGGCTGGTCTTCTTCTGTTGGTCGAGCATATTTGTTCCCTGGTGTCCGGCCGAAGCGTTGCCAGCGCGTCCGTACGGTCCATTCCACAAGCTTGGGGGTCCAGTCGTTGCGAAATAGAGGGAGTGATCCGTCTTTCGCTACGAGTAAGACTCCATCACAGCGGATGTCCTTGCCAAAGCAGTTCTTCCGCTGAATATCATTGCCTTACACGCATTGCCACCCCCTCGCCGCGTTGAGGCCCCGGATCATGGAGAAGGCAACAACACCCTCTGCATCTCGTCCTTTTGTATGTAAGGCCTTTGTTATACCAACGCTCGTGGTGAGCGTCAGCTTCTTGCGAGCGGTGAGCGCCCAGCCGCTAACCTCAGACGCTGAGCACGCGACGCACGCATGCACGCGCCCGAAGCATACAGAGCAATGCGCGACGTGATCGACCGACCCCTAGCGAAAGGGTCAATCGCAGTGCAATGCGCAGCGACGAGAGCGTGGAAGGTTCTCGAATGTTGATTACCACGCCAGCGTCTAGGAATGAAAACGTGTCTGGCCCCACGGTGTCTGATAACTGAATGGGACGAGTTGCGCTGGCAGACGCTGGGGGTGAGCGTTGGTATAACAGAGGCCTAAGGCTTGCATTCCTGCAGGTGAGGTTTTGTGTTCCGAAATTGTGTTTTATTGGTGGTTACGGTAGGAATGAACAGCAGTGCTTGCTCTAACTAGATAATTTTCTGGAGAAATTGTCTATGGATTTCCTTCAAAATCCAGAGACTGCCCTGAAATAGAAAAGACGAAGGTCGAACATGGGTTCAATACGTGAAGGACGGCTTGATAGCACTGCTCCATCTTTTCAGTTGATCAGAAAGTTTGTCCATTTGAGCATGGCCTTTCCACAGGGAGGAAACTGCGTATTTCAGCTGTATTTAAGATTCAGGAACTGCTCATTTCAAATTTGTTGTTTAATTTCAAAACCGACAGGCTGGAATCTCTGAATGAAACTCACAGAGTTGAAGATGAAATAAACAAATGTTGATTCTGTGGACGTCTGTAGGCAGCGTCGGCACATCTGAGGTAACATGGGTGATGTGACCCTCATTAATTACCCACACTTAACCTTCCATAATATTCTTTCCGACGGCCTCTAACAAGAGAGGTCAGTGAGCTTCTCCCAAAGATTCTCATCGAGACCTATATGGTTTGGTATGTCATCAAATGACGATTACAACGGTACAGTTGGTTTGGCCAAGATTTTCGCCTTTTTTGGCCACCCATTGGCAGGTAGCAAAAACAAGCTATTCCATTGTATTCGCCATTCGATGCTCTACTGAGCCATATAGCGTAAGAGGAGCAATAGTTCCCACCTCTTAGATCGGAAAGTTTGCCAAGAAAATGTTTAATCATTGGAGCTCGGCTCCACTCGTCGCCATCACGGAGCCAAGCGATAGATAATCTTCACAACGTTTTAGTCTCTTCCACTGTTATGTCATGACAAGGGTCCACCACTGTTCCTTTTTGGCTGCATATTTCCGCTTCTGCCTCAGAATACCTCAAAGCTAGAATCAGGTAGCTTTGCTGTTGGTTGGCTTCTCAACAAGTCATTTATCACCGCACAGCTGGGAGAGCCAGTGATTAGTCATCACAATTACGACCGACCAATGCATGCCTGTCGTCCTGCTGGGTATAGTACTGCTGCTGCTTCCCTGAACCATTCCCTGAATATGCCATTCTTGGTCCTCCGAATATGCATGTCAATAATCTATTAAGCGGATATAAGACAGTTGGACCATAACCAGCTCCATTAATCCTCTTTCTTACCGTACTGTACTTGCACTTGTCTGTAAGTCAAAAGTCAATAATCTGAAGCGCTCAAAATAAACTAAAGCGGTGAAACGGGTTTTCACCTGAACGGGTTAAATGTTTATGTGACATGAAATTCTAGTTTGGTTACCACCTTTTGCGGGTTACGGTATATTAGATATGATTAATGCGGATATTCGAAGCTTATATTCTAGTGTATAAAATAGTAACCCACGAAAAGAGCGATAATAAAACCAAAATTTCCCGATAATTGTATTAGAAGAATGGAATAATAAATCCCTCAGGCTTGATGTCGCAGAGTAGAAGACAGAATTTACGCCATCTTTTTTGTTTTGTAAGCCTGTGATTTAGCACGCAAAGAGGATACACCGTACTGTTACTTCCACTACTGTCTTGGGGAGAGCTTTTTATATATTGCTTTTTTCATCTACTTTGTTTTCGATACTATAATTATGATTCACAACCGCTCTCGTTAGAAAATGCGGCCGATAGAATTTCACGTGCGACTTCAAAAATTCTTACCTCGTGTCTAGCCTAAATTTGGGGCGAAAAACAACCGTTCAGGGTTAAGGTCCATCGAGTATCTATATGCGTTAGCTAAGTAATTAATAGGCCTGCATAGTCTTTCTGGAGAGTGTTCTTGTGTATTGAGTTCAGGTTTTTCATTTGTTGTCTTTCTTCTTACCCTGTGCTATTTTTTGTTTCAGGTGCGTAATTTGACGTAATAAATAAATAAATGAATCTGGAGGGCAGGACCTTATTTTATGAATGGTGTGTGTAAATGTTTATTCTGACATGAAAATCTAGTCTTTGTTACCGAAGGGCAAATTACTAGCACCTTCAGATCTTGTGTTAATTACATTCAAGACCATGAAGACTGTATGCATTCTATTCTGAAACGTTCGATCCTTTCTCGTTGAGAATTGTGTTTGCGCAGGGACAATGTCGATATTTGTGGCATTAACTTTCCGTCAGAGGCTCAAAAAAAAACTACGCTTGGCCTGTATTTGCCTTTAAATAGACGAACTTCGGTCTCCCGTGAGCTACGGAGCGATAAAATTTCTGCCCGAGAGTCAGGTAACACATTTTGTTTCGGCTAGCTTTTTTTATTCTTTTATTTTAGATACTTCAGCCCCTTCTTCTTTTTTAATCATCTATATCTCAAGAATTTTGCCTATTTCTCCGGTCTGAAGCTCTTGGCGGAGAGATGTATACAATTGAACGGGACATAATGTTGGGCTTTGTTGTCTACGCCCACCAATCGATTGGTCCGATAGAAATTGGTTTTTCATCGTCGTTTGCTGCTTGGTCGTTTTTTCTTTCGTTTCCTGCTTGTCTTTCTCGGAAAGTGACGACTTTGGCGGCTGAACGTCCAGCTAAATCCGAATGTTTGTTCTGCGCCTACGGCTGCTGCTCGTGGTCATTCATTTTCATTATTGTGCTCAAAAACTCTTTCATCTATACCGCACATAACATTTTTCCTAAAGAAGCATTCAGAAAACTCATTCTTCCCTAATGACAAGATTTCCTAGGGATACCCAAGTGGGAAGATTTGTGGGGACGAAAAGAACTAACGCTACCCTAAAGAAACTGCTTCGTAACTGGGTCAACCTTGACCGAAATTTTGAAAATAAGACATTTTTGAACTCACGAAACCTGTCTTACGAATCGGCGTTCCTCGCCTTTTCCTCCTGTTTTCCACCTGTAGTTACTAAAGGAGTTATTGCAGTCATATTGCTCTTCAGGTGGTTATTTTACTTGTAGCTGGTCTGTAGCAAGTAAAAATTTGATTTTCAATTACTGATTATCTTCAAAATCTCAACTCCTGCGGTTCTGCCTTTATTTATTTCTCCAGGACGTGCATAGACATAGTTTTTCTTAATTATTGTCTGCTGGCATGAGGAGATTTATATATTATATTATAAATAAATAAAAATAAAATTTGGGCCCACGTGGTACAGTGGTAAGAGGCGCTGCTGACAGCCACACGGTCGAGCGATCGATCCCTGTCCGGGCTTACCAAGCCATCCATCCCTCCGGGGTCGGGTAAATTGGTACCAAACTTGTCTGGTAAGGTAAAGACACTGACCTGGTATAGCGGCTGGCCTCCGCAGGTCATTGTATAGGCCAAATACGCATTCACCAAGCCTCTACGATTCTGAATGGAACACGAATGCGGCAGCGCGTTCTCAGGGGACTGATCAACGCCGGCACCTTTACCTTTACCTTCAAAAATAAAATGTAAATAGGGTGGAATCCATAGTAGTCGTGCGCTCTCCAAACACACATTGACGTTCGGCGCGCCATTTGAGCTGGCTCGATGAGGTTTCGGGTTCATCTCGATAACGAATGGCGATCGTTTTTTCTCGGCCAACGTTCTTCAAGGCCGACGTAGCGCTCTTCATTATTCAGACGGCATTTGTGCCCGTGAAGTGTCATCGATGTGTGCGTAATTTCCATTCAACCGCTCCTCCCAGCCAGCCTTCACGGTCTAAAACTTCAGAAAAAAAACAGATTGAAGATTTAAGGGCCATGAACCAGTTTTGGTTCTAATTATGTGCCTGCAGCAATAGATAAAAATGATGTACGGTTATAATATAGTATAGAAAAATGATTTATGGTAATAATATACTATGAGGCATGTGGTAATAATCTATGGCAATATGATTATGCAGCCTAACATTCAACAACATTTCAACATTTAGCTATTTATTTGTGTAATTTAATATGACATTGATATTTAATTTTTTGAATATTTATTTACATTTGGTTATTAATTCTTAAGTTAGTAGCTGATGCGTCATTACAGGGACGTAGAGACAAGAAATAAATATTTATAAATAGATAAGTGTTTTTTGCTACTATAGTGGTAGACAGCACGCTGTAGGACACTTTGGAAAGCGTTTGGAACTCAAAAAATTTATATTTACATATAAACGAAATAACGTGGATCTTCACGAAAAATTGAAACGAGGGACAAATCTAAACTTTTTCAACTGATTCCAGTTTCCCTAACAACGTGGAAGCTCCGCCAAGCACCTGATGGGTAGGCTAGTTTAGGGTTACCTGAAATTCTTGGTTTTTCTGTAGTGAATCAAAACGAAATATCTTTTCGTGAATTTTAGTATGTGTAAGGAAATTGTTCGAGGTAGTATTTTGCAGATGAGAAGAATTTGCAGATGTTTGAGTTTTGCACGATTTCATATTTTTCCATCTGCATAACTTGAAACGTGTTTTTGAGCTGATGTTTTCTTATTCTTTCTTATAGATTCGAGTCAAATACGTGCGTACATTTGATTTTTCTCTCAACTGGAGTGAAATTCAGCCATGGTAATTGGCGGGAAAAGGCAGCACATTTGTGGCATGACTGCCTTTACAACCCACTTTTGCAAAAAATGCTTTTGCACGCCGACATCATCAGTCGTAATGGTCGAGCGCTACGTCGTTCTTTCAATCCAGGGCTGCCAAGTTCACTCAGCAGCCATTCGGGATTCGAAGAACATAAATTCTCTAGCAGCACCCTATTTGTTAAGTTCTCAGAGACATACGAGCTGCTCGTTGGTCATTTTGGCAGAGCTGAAAATTCTAATACTGCTTGCTCTAGTTACTGCAATGATAACAATAACATATTACCAGGGAAAATTCATCCATTGACGTTCAGGACAAATTCTAGCATTTTTTTTTCCAGACGGAGGAAACCGTGGGAAAAAAACCGATCGGCCTCTGAACTTTTTGCCAAACACAAAACATGTTTAACTAAGACAATTTTCTCATCTAGTAGCACGTCCATGTTTAATGATGTAACAATAAATAAATAAATAAGTAAATAAATAAATAAATAAATAAATACCGTAGCGCTATCGCGCTCATTTTCAAATTCAACCTGCACCCTTGATTTGTTCTTTCAATTGTGCCGTCATTTATGAAAAGATCGAGTTGTTTACTGAAAAGTGAAAGCTAAACGAATGTTTGCTGCATGACATTTTCTGTTTTCTTGAGTTTTCGTGTTGAACACCTTCTATCAATCGCGTAGTGAATACGCGAATGATTATTGAATCCACAACTTCTTTCGGAGAAGAATTTTCATGGATGCATACACAGGTTGGCGGTACCCATACCCATTCTCAGCGATTGCAATTTTATCGGCAATTTTTCAAGTCGAGAAAAACTTGAGCAAACAGAACGTCGTGTTGCCTGAGCCGGCTGCATTCCACGTAGGAGTGATTCACAGATAGTGTTTTTTCATCAGTCGCAGCGTCACGAGATAATTCGGGTGAACATGGTTTCCATCCGTTGCACTCACACTGTCCAAAGATATTTTCTGCGAGATAGACTTTTAGATTCGAAACAAATACTTACTTTACTTTGATACTTTGATGGTCCTTTCTTCAGCTGGAGATTTTCTCAGCGGGGACCACAACTCTTCCAGACCGCTCGATCTCTGGTAACTTTCATCCAGTGAGAGAGAATCCGTTTTCTGAAAGACTTTGCAAATGAATGCAAATTAGATTCGGCAGAGATACAGCGTGGAATTTTTTTTTAAAATGATCGATCGAGGACAATTTTCTCTCTAATCCTGACGGGAATTTCACATACTAACGCTCTGCTAACACTGAACTGTAGTACTCCGATGAAAACGTGAATGTCGAAACTTTTAACCGTGAGTAAAACCATCCACTCAACAACCTCTTGGGGCAGCAAAATAGCATCTCGACAGGAATACTTTCGGAGTATATAAGTGCGGAAGGTATCACTTTGGCTGCGTCTTTAGTTTGGTCCTCATAAAAGTTTTCCATTGAGGGTACCGGTCGTTGTATTTAGAGTGCACTCTTCTGTTTTCTACGTTTTCTACAGCATCTAAGGAGGTCGATATGAAACTTCAGAGTTTATTTAGTTATTTATTCATAATTCACTGCTGCATGCGCTATAGTGGAACAGACACTATTCATCTCAAAGTCAATGCTTAATTACAGCTAATCCTACTAATGAATAAGCGAGACCAAGCTGTCTATTTGTCAGCTCTAGGGTCCCGCCGCGATTGCCCGTTACCGTACTCTCAGTGACGTATTTCACCAGTTCCTAGCCGCCTTTTGCTGCATGCTTTGTTCTTCGTTTTATTTGTTATTATAAATGCTTTATATATGTTTTCTACTATTCATTAGTTTATTTGGCGACTTGCAGGACGCTGAATGGGTGGTAATAGAATATAATAGAACTGGTGGGAACTTATGCTGCAACCCAGACTTCAAGGGGAGGGAGACCGGCGTTAAGTAAATGTTCTTCAAACTCTGAATTGAATAAGTAAGCTGATTGAGATTCACTGCCTCGTCGTTGCAGGCTGCCACTATGTGTAGTATTATTTCAATTTTCACCGCAAAAATGGCGCCACCGGCGGGATTTGAACTTGTTTCTCAGGCTTAGTAGTGATGCCGTGCTTTGCATCTAGCACAAGAACGGTATGAGCTGATAAGCTGCGATTTTAGTATTAACTATTTTTGAACACGATGTCGTCAGAATAAATGCGCTCAGATCCGCCCATTAACATAAGAACCACATCGTTTGCTTCGGTTCTTTGCCAACTTCTCTTGAATGTGGCGCCAGGTAGCCGTAAACTGACCCACTAGGAATACCCACTAGGAAACCTAAGAGCTCATATCCTCTGTCAACTTTTTCTCGTATCTGATCTCAGCCCTCTTGCCGAATCTGTCTTTACCCAGCTATTCTTTATTCCTATCAATAATATACTATTAATAATATATTAATTTCTATAATTATTCTCATTTTTATTGATAATATATCAATAATACTACACTTCCTCTGCGTTTCACCAGAATTTATTTTACGATTGCTAGTCATGTTTCAGCTGTTTCAAATACTTCGCTCAACCTGCTCTTGTGGATATCTATTTTTCTTAGTTTGCTGTCCTAGCTACGTAGTTTATGCGAGTGTAAATGTAAAAGGTAAGGGAGAGGTGCAGACGTTGATTAGCCCCTCAATGGACTCGGTCGACCCTGTGGATATCTGTAGCGCTCTTACCATTGTAGTACAGGCGCCGTATGAGAGAGGAGATTTTGCTTTCGTGTTTTTTCGTGTTTTTTGTTTTATTAAATTTTCGCTGGCAGTTCTTTGGCTAACTATTACACTGGTCGAAATTCAAAGTCCAAATTCAAACAAAGTCGAGCTCATGAGGTTTTATCGAAGTTTTATGCTCACAAATTCCATTTTCTTGTTATTTTATGAGTAATTAGTGTCTGACTCGTTAATGAAACTGAATGACAATGAAACAATAACACTGAATTTATTTTTCTAAATAACTAAGCCGTCATCAAAAATCCCGATGTCGAGGACATATATTATGCACGATGACTCGATGGTTTGCACAGCTGTACAGCTGAGGTGTGAGTTTTTCAAACGCAGCTTGGAGCCGGATTCGTAAACATGGCAACGAATGGGTTGCGCTTAAGCGAAATCACCAAAACTGATGAGAATAGCAGTCCGGAGCTGATTAGCCCGCCTCTCTCACCACTACTAATTCTGCGTTTCGAGGGTTTCACCCACCTTCAGAGTGATCTCACTTCATAAGTATGTTGGAGGTTATTCTACTACCCACTACTATACGGACTTTTTAAAAATTTTCTATCCAGAAAAGCCTGAGAAAGAAGTTCTAAAATCAGCGGTTCACCCTGTCCACCAGCTAGTATAATAAAAAATCGAAGGTGCTGGCTTTGAATTACAGTTTGAGTCATACTAAATTCTGAGAAAGCAGAATGCGTTTTAAAAACAGCGGTTTACCCGTCACCGTGTCATAGCTCGAAGGTGTTGGCTTTGAATTACAACTTGTCACACTAACTTAAGGAATGCTACCCTAGTTGTGTCTACTGATTTTGTACTGTGTAATTTTGTCTCATCGAAACTTCCTCTTTTGCTCCTATGTTTTGCAGCATTTCGTGTCCGTTACTAACTCCATTGCTCTCTTTGTTTTCGACTGAAAGTAGCGAAGCGGACTGAATCCTCACTAATTCCTCTGCAGCGCTTCCCCAATTGAACAACTGCAAGACATCATATTCTTGCTATTTCTCACACTGAATTTTAGCATCTTTAAGCCGGTTTCGGAGCTTCCTCGAGTGAGTACATTCATTCACAAAGTATATGAATCTAAAACTAATTAGCAAAAGGCCCTGCTCGAATTTAATTTAATTTAATTTAATTACGTCCAAGGACGCGCCAATATTATAACCAGAAACATAACAAAAAAACCGAACTCCAACATGAAAATAGCTCAGACACCTACTACGACACAAGACAATTTAACAGCTAAGATTTAACAAAAACTATGCTATCATTCAAGCGGTTTTCCAATGGAAGTAAATAAGACGTCTTAGGCTCGTCCATCAACTAACCCTGATTAACCCAAACTCGGGAGCCAATAAAGTCATCGGAGGGCAGGATGAAGCAACTATTTAAAGAAAGCACGTGGAATTATCAAAAAACAAGCATTAGTAAACTTTTGAAAAATGAAGTCTGAAAAGTTGAAAGTGGCATTAGAGGTACGCAGCCCCTCCAGACAGCTATACGCAAGGGTCAACGAAACTTAATGTCCTAAGAATGTAGTCCTATGAGCAAGGCTTTCGAGTTGAGACAATAATGTTCCAAGCGGACTAATGATGTAGTGGACACGAAGCCTGCGACCCTTGTGAAAGCCGTATAACTGTGACCACGCCATAACAGAACATCTAGTAATGGTACCAGCCAATGTTTTCTCAAGAAGGCAAGGTAAGACCTGGAGAAGGGAAGAAAGATACGGCCACTGATACGCAAAGAAAGGGCAGGTACAGAATTTATATATCTGTAAAAAAATAAATAAATTCCTAAAATGATGTATTAATAGCGTAATAATTTTAGTGAACCCTCCATCTAATATGATCATGGCTCCCCCGTGTCGAAAGTAATTCAAAAAAAAGGAAGAACAGAGCCTGACGCCATCCTCCCATGGGAAAAGAACAACACAAATGATGTCAACCATCGGAACCGCCGGCCCTCCCATGTATAAACCATACTAACAGCAAGTAAAGAGAAATAGACGTAGGCAGACCATAGCAGAGTCGACTAGAGATAGCAAGCAGTGGCTAAGTCTGAAAACAAAAAAAGGAAAAAAAACATGCTGTGTGACCAGCGAGAAAAAGTCAATTAAAAGGCCGAGAAGCCAAGAATAGCGTCTAGGTCAACTTTCCTGAGTTTCGCCTTGAACGAATTAACAGAAGTTGATGAAACTACTTCAGTTGGTAACTTGTTGAACATCCTGACACTCCTGCGGAAAAACGAGTTGAAGAACTTTGAGAAGAACGGCTTCATAGGCGTTGGATGATAAACAAAGAAGCGCGATGTTCTACCGTTTACAGGCGAAAATCGCCAATATTTGCTGGGTCTTAGCCAAGAATCTAATCTAAGCATTCGGAAACAGAAAACAAGGTCATGAAATGCTCTGCGACATGAAAGACTTCTCAACTTGAAAACCTTCAGTCTAGTGGCATAATCAGGAATTGGAACGTTCCCATCAAAATTGTGCTCAACTATTAGAAAAAGAATTTTAGTGAAAACTCTTTGTACTCCTTCCAGCTTTCTAATGTGTTTCTTCTTATGTGGGCTCCAAACTTGACAACAGTATTCTA
This sequence comes from Nippostrongylus brasiliensis, assembly GCA_030553155.1. NCBI lineage: Eukaryota > Metazoa > Nematoda > Chromadorea > Rhabditida > Heligmosomidae > Nippostrongylus > Nippostrongylus brasiliensis. The sequence goes on from CP130735.1 coordinate 4,627,430, forward strand.
AAAGTGGGAGTACGTAAGCTTCATATACAGTAGTTCGCGAAATGATATGTCACCTTGCATTTTTGGGTGCAGATCGCTGAAACCAGAAGGAATTTGATTCCAATTGATAGTTTTGATGACTATTATTGGAAATACACTAACATGTGCCCTTGTTGGAAATTCTAGATTTTTTTAAAAAATTTTGAACTCATTTTCATATGCATTTTTAAACGAATGTATCTTAGGAACCACTGAACTTCTGCTTGTTTTGTAGTGATATCCTGATAGAGCATGATTAGCTTGTTCTTATAGGCTATGAATTTTAGTTCCAAGACATTAATAAACCATAGAATTTTTTGTGTGAATTTTTTCATGGTCAAAAAATGATGAAATTATGGGACAATCTTTCATATAAAATTTCATATATCAGTAACCAGCAAATGAAATACCATCAAATTAGAATATTTGATAGCATAAGATTTTCTCTTTCCCATGCATATCGAACTTTGTAGAATAGCCGTCTATTTACAGAGAAAATAGCTAATAAAATTGCGTTCACACAAGCGGCCGTTTTACGAATACCCAAAAGTCATTCGACTCCAGATTTCTCTAGCGCATAGTAGACTTATTGCTTGTTGGGTGCTTAACAGCTAGCATAATAATCCCTGCTATTGTTTAGAAAATCATGTGTTGTTGTATGCATCACTATCCCGCCACCGTACGCTGCGCGGGTTTGTGCCCCATTTTCTCTCGGTCCAGCTAGAAGACGATTTTCTGAATAATAGCGGGAATTATTTTGCTACCTGTTAAGTACCTAACAAGCAATAAGTCCACTATGCGCTAGAGAAATCTGGGGTCGAATGCCCTCCGGGTATTCGTAAAATGACCGCTTGTGTAACTGCAATTTCATGAGATATTTTCTCTGTAATCAGACGGCTATTCTCTGAGGTTAGACACGCGTGGGAAAAAGTAAATCTTATGCTATCACATATCTTAATTTGATGGTATTTCGTTTGCTGGTCACTTATATATGAAAATTTATATGAAATATTGTCCCATGATTTCACCATTTTTTAACCATGAAAAAATTCACACAAAAATTTTTATATTTAATTAATGTCTTGGAACTAAAATTCATAGCCTATAAGAACAAGCTAATCATGCTCTATCAGAATATCACTACAGGACAAGCAGAAGTTCAGTGGTTCCTAAGATACATTCGTTTGAAAATGCACATGAAAATAAGTTTAAAATTTTTTAAAAAAATCTAGAATTCCCAATAAGGGCACATGTTAGTGTATTTTCAATAATAGTTATCAAAACTATCAATTGGAAACAAATTCCTTTAGGTTTCAGCGATCTGCACCCAAAAATGCAAGATGACATATCATTTCGCGAACTACTGTAGACGCAAAAGAACTTTGGGATTCTTGCTAACGACATTTCTGAATACAGAAAACCTTGAAGCCGTTGCCTTTCTAACTACATTATGAATGTGGTTAGAAAAGTCAAGATTCGAGGAAACTTGAACTCCAAGATCAATAACTTCAGTCCTACTTGCTGTCAGAGAGGAAGGAACACTTTACGATAGCGGTTGGAGAATTTTGTCACCTTTCATTTTGTAGTAGAGAGATGCTCAATTCAAAAGGAGTCTTGATTCAATTGATAGTACTGATAGCTTCACCTAGAAATACATTTTCCGTAATCCTGGTCATGACCAAAACAGTTTCCAACCAGAAGGAATCTTGATCCAATTGATAGTTTTGGTAGCTTCGCCCAAGGGTGAATCGATCCATGGGCTTTACCAGAGCAAAATTCACAACTGCATCCATATACATTTAGTTTGAACAGCTTGTGCTTGAAAATACAGGGTGAAAATTATTTTTGATTGCTACCACACGTTCTGAACGCTATCCTGGCGAGCTGTTTTCTGAATTCCAGGCTCAGACGAGTACGATAAAACTGAAACGTCAGCCTGTAAATACTGCATCATCTTGGACGGCATAACAAGTAACACATCCATAAAACAATGATCAAGATTCTCCCACAGTGCCAGGTAATAGACATCTTCTCGCCTTGATGTGGGATTGATAATGTTCTTCTTGGCATTTTGTTTCTAAGATACAAATGACCGTCTTCTGCTCAGATGTATAATAATATGCAGATAGCTACCTCTTCAGTCCACCTTTTTTAAACTGGGACCAACATCTCTCTAGTCACCTCAGGGTCTCGTAATTATTAGCAAATGTTCAGCTTCGTAATTCTAATTTTTTGTAGCTGTTCAGTCGTCACATAACTACAGTTGTTTTAACAGGTTGACGACAGTGTGGCGCAATGCTGCGTCACAGTCTTGTATCGTATTTTCCTCGATACATTTCAGAGTTTCGGAGGACGTTTTTGTGCCACTTTTTACCAGACCTTTGCACCTTGTTATAGAAAGCGTGGTCCATGAAAATGATTGCTAGCTTCTGATTTACTGGAATTTTCGATTGTGTACTTGTTTTCTTTACCAGTAAAAACTAATATTGGTTATTGTAAGAAAGAAATAAATGCAAACAAATACTGGTTACTGAAACACACAAATAAATACAAACAAATATTGGTTATTAGAATAGACAAATAATGAACAGTAAACAAATAACAATTTCCTTTTGAACTGGATAGGGAAAAAGGAAATTCTAAAAGCTTCCAGCTGTTATTTTTCTGTTTTCATTGCAAAAAAAGAAATGTCATGCCCTGCTTGCTTTATAACCTCTGTTTTGTAATTGGCGCGCCATTACGCGGCGATGAAAATGAATAATAAATAATAAAAGGAGCACTGCGTCACTCGGGATTTATAATAATAGCTGCAAGCCTTCTTACTTCTGCAGCAGTTCACTGCCAATAACAGAATCTGCTCTGCAAGCTGCTCGTCTGCTTCGCTGAGAGGGTTTTTCAATACCTATTGTCGGCTCATCTGAGAGACGGGATGTTCCTTTGTTCTGGCACGCGTAGTCGTACTTTTCCGATGGAAATGCTTTTTGTTCGCCGTCACGGACCACCCACATACCACGACCACCCTCATGGACCGCACAAAAGCTCCCAGCACACTCCAGCTGAGAAGCGAAGGGTAAGCAGAAGCAGGATAATCTTGGTCCTTGTTTGTCAGGCTGGTGTACTGTACCGGTAGTGCTCATATTTGAAATTCTAATCAGTATGATAGAGGGGAGGATCTGATAGCAACATCACTCGGGAGCTCGCGGACGCCTGCAACTTCACGAACACAGTCCCTCAGGGCTCGTTTAGCCGCGCGGCGAAAATCAATAACTAACGTTCTTTTCCTTTCTCCTTTGCATTAGTGGCGCAGTCCGGTGGCGCCTCATTCAGACAAACTTACTGGTCGTTCGGGTTTTTTTTAGAAGGCTGCTATTCCTTATTGAAGGAAATTTTGACGAAATTCACTTTTTTAGTTTAACATCTTCCTTATGTGATTATAAGACCTAATTTTTTGCTTAGACGCGCCGCCACCGAACTACGCCACTAACGCAAAGGAGCAAATTCGATCAATGACGTTAATTATTGATTGCGCTTCGTTTTCGCATTTTCGCCGCGTGACGTCTAAACGAGCCCTGAGGGCTCAGGGTTCGGTGATGGAACGCTTCCTAGGCGAACATGCCCACTACAACAGTCAGTGCCATGTAGCCAGACTGCCACGGTATTCAGAGCAACTGAAGAATGGGTTCCGGTCTGCTTTCCGGCATCGGTAATAAGCTTGGCCTCGGACGAGATTGATGGGAGCCCTTCGAACGATACTTTTGGCGGTTAAGACTAGGCGATTGGTTCATATCCTGTTATTTTCCTGGTCAGTCTCTCAGCCTGGTTCTGGCAGTTACAAATTTTGCTTCCACAACCTCATATTTTCTCGGTTGGCCTATCAGTTATTTTTATTTTAAGGTCTGCACCTAGTTCCCAATTCACCTAAGTTCGTAAGCAGTCTCTTCACCTCAACCTCAGGAAAGGAAAAATCTCGAAAATCTGCCTAATTTTGTGAAGGACTATTTTGGTTTTGAAATTCGTTAACAGCAGTTAGGCAGAAACGAGACTGAGTTTATGATTTACTATAACATCCACGAAAGGTTCAGCTCCTGACGAATTAGTTAATATCACCAAGGTTGTGGATTTCAAACAGCTTCGATATTTTTTCATCATAGGATGTTTTTAGTGTAACAATTTTCTTGCAGAAGACCATAAACAATAATAAATATTTGTCTGCGTCTTGTCGGTATTCACTACGGAACATCTGTTTTACTGTCCCACAGCTGTTGAACGTTCGTTAGCTCTTGTCTGGTGCATCTTTGGTGGTTCTCGGCATTTTCATCCACCTCATTTTCTAACCTACTATTTACTTCAGAACTTTAAAGCTTTGACTTGCAGAAAAACCATAAAAACTATATTTACCTTATGACCGCCATTACCGACTTGACTGGGCACGAGGAGAAGAACGTTCATCAATCGAAAACTGATCAGATGAAACCTGGAATGGTATATTTTCAAGAGTTAACCCTAGGGAAAGCAACTGGCCCAGATGTCATCCGGGGTTCTGGCGGAAACACCTATTAGAGGTGATTCATTAACAGAATATCAAGGACAAGAAGGTAAAAGTGTCGGCGGAATGCCATAGATATCTCATTCATACCTTATCTCTGGCTTACTCATAAGATATAACTCGAATAAGATAGTTCCACTAATTCAGGCATGGAAGCACAAATGTAAAAAGGAAAAAGGTCAGCGTTGATCAAAGCACTGAGGACGCGCCATGCATTCGTCTTCAATTCAGAATCGTATAGCCATGGGGGATGTGTACTTGGCCTATACAATGACTTGCGGGACTAGTCGCTTTATCAAGTCGGTGTTTTTACCTTCTCAGACATGTATGGTATCAATTAATCTGACCCGGAGGAATGGAAGGCTTGGTTATCCCGAGCGGAGATCGATCGCTCGACCGTGCGAGTGTCAGTGGCGTTTCTAACCACTGGTCCATGCGCGTCTAACAAAAAATTATAAAAGAAAAGGACAGATTCGAGGGTGGTGGAGTTTCTCGCCTTTCAGAGATGGTCGGTCCGTGGCGTCGGTGATGCGATTTCGGGTCGTGTCGACCGGTTTGTCACTACGCTCCACTTAACACTACTTTATCACCGGCATCGGGGCGTTTTCCTACGCGGAGGCTGCCGATCAGCTGTTCATTCGGCGGCATCAGCAGCATACACCAACATGTGTACTCCGCTTGATCGCTCCATGTTTTTATCATTTTTCGTTTTGATTTTTTCCAACAATGAGAGGGGCAACGGAAAAGTGAAGGGGTGCATAATGAATCAGAGCTACGATAAACAACATTGACTTTTACTGAATTACTATGGAAAAAGGATAACCCTGCAAAATTGACCGAATTGACCATGAAATTCTTATAGCCGGTTTAAGAAATAAAAGGATCAGAGGTTTCGAAATATTGAATCAGGGTTTAGAACAACTTACTACACGAGTAGAAGTGCCTGTTCAGAGCAATGGGTGCGAGTACTAATATTCGTTTCCGACGAGGAGGAATGTTTATTTTTAAACCATGGGGAACGAGTGATTCGTTTTGAAGTGGTTTAACCTCATCACTTTGATCTCAAGAAGCCTTTATTCATATTCTTTCCTCTTCCTCTCTACATTTTAAAAATATTTTGCTTTTATTCCTTTCTATTCTGTCGACCTCCACGCCAGCGACTGTTCTTGCTTTCTCAACAAACATACATGTTATTCGCGTAACGAACACAACATCAGCTGTCTACCAGCCATTGAACAGCTGCTATCACCGGCTTCATTAACATATGATACTTATTTTTTCCTATGCAGGTTTTGGTTATAACAGAAAAATGCTCATTTTTTTGCTTTGAAGTTTCTTCCACTATATGCCTTTAGTGTTACGAGGGCGAAGAGAGCAAAACATGAACATGGTAAGGGGTGTGATTCATCATTTTATTTTATTTCATCTTAGCATTGTTATTAGTAAAAGTATACTTTATCTGGATGATATCTCTCTTATTTTGGTACACGTGAAAGTGCGTTATAAATAAATAAATAAATAAATAATTAAATAAATAAATAAATAAATAATCAAATAAATAAATAAATAGATAAATAAATGAAAAAATAAATAAATAATTGAATAAATAATTAAATAAATAAATTAATTAAACAAATAAATGAATAAATAAATAATTAAATAAATAAATAAAGGTTCATCGTAGACTACATAGCCACTTGGTGGCTGTGTAATGGAGTTGGAGTTCTCAGAGAACTGGCTGAACATTAATAATCACTTGTTAACATTACAGCGCTTGAGAGGCAGCTGTTGACTGGTATTGTTCAGATATCTTCCGCGTTCGACTGTCCATTAATCTTGGCTGGGTAACGGTACTCTGTAGCTGCTATTGTTGAATCTAGCCAAGACATTATTTATTTATTTATGTATTGCACATAACAACAGAAAGTGTAAAGGTAAGGTAAAGGTAAAGCTGCCGGCGTTGATCAGTCCCCAGAGGACGCGCCGCCACATTCGTGTTCCATTCAAGTCGTAGAGGCTTGGAGAATGCGTGTTTGGCTTATACAATGACCTGCGGGGGCCAGCCGCCATACCAGGTCAGTGTCTTTACCTTCCCAGACAAGTCTGGTAGCAATTTACCCGACACCGGAGGGATGGAAGGCTTGGTTAGCCCGGGCCGGGATCGATCGCTCGACCGTGCGGGTGTCAGCAGCGCCTCTTACCACTGTACCACCCGGGCCTTCTCAAAGTGTAAAAAGTGTAAGCTTCCAAATATGAAGACAACGACTTGAATCGAACTGAGATGAGTAGTAAAGCCAAATACTAAACAGACTGTGGAATCATGTCTTATTTGATCAGCTTCCGGGGTTTCTGATGTTACATCTTCCCTGAGTCTTGTTTTTCTGTCAGTTTCATTACTAGTTTTGGTTGTATGTATAGCACATCCATTATTGTGAATAAATAAATAGATAAAAATGAATAGATAATAAATAGATAAATAAATAAATAAATAAATACACGGTAAGGAGCATGATTCACCATCTCTTAACTCACCGTTTTATCTTACCATCTCTTAACAATCTTCTTAGCATTTTTATTGGTGATAGTATACTTCAAATGAATGTTATCTGTCTGATTTTGGTGCACGAGAAAGTGCATTATGAATAAATAAATAAATAAACAAATAAATAAATGAATCACTTAATTGAATAATTAGTTAATTAATTAATTAATGATTAAAAATAAATAAATAGAAAAAAAATAGTAAATAAATAGATGAATAAACTAATAAATAAACAAATAAATAAATAAATGGATAAATAGACAAAAAGGATTAAATATTTACTACGATATTGGTACAACTATTTTCTTCACCCTTCTCTTTCTGACTTGGCGATGCACTTGAGATTTTCACGATCGTTGCTAACAACACGCTAATCAGCGTCGATCGTGGCTGAGTTGACGCTCAGAGCTTGTCCAAGCAAATTAGCAACCGGTCGGCGATGTGACAAGAGCGGGCGACGGCTTACCTCCAACCAGCTTCCTTCCTTCCGTCCATCGGCACTTATTGCCATTCGTGGTGTCATTGATGAGAGCGAACGTCAGAGGCTAATGGGACCCCTGACGAGAAACTGATCGATTCCTCGCAAGCTCTACGGAGCGGTATGTTTCTCAAAACGGATAAAAATTTCCAAATTTTACGGTGGTGTTCGAGAGTTTAGGGCCCTTTTTGGAAACTGAAGGAGGATGAATTACCCCGAAAAATCTACGAAAATCCACAGTAATTTGGTCGAGTTGTACATCGCTTAGGCGTTTTTAGTGTTTGCAAATCACGAGCCAATGCAGCTGCCGTTCAGCCAGCCATAAACCATTCAATTTCCTCGCTGAAACCCAATGAAAGTTGAACGTGTGCCACATGTGCACAAATACAGCCGACCACCCTCAACGTCTTTGTTCTTCCAACTAGTAGTTTCTCAACAATATACTACAATCCGTAAGCCTATAGGACATTTGTAAATTTGAAGAAAAACTATAAATAACTTCACTATCATCTTTTTTCCTTATCATTTTTCACAGGCATTGTCCGCTATCTTGTGGATATCTGTACCAGTTCGCTGATCTCCCTTGCAACTATAATGGGTGGAAAAATTCAGTCGTATGAGTTATTGAGGAGAAAATGATAGCATTAATCTAGTCTTTCTCACTTATTTAGCCAGGTTCCCCATCAAGCATATGCCATAAATATGATAATGATAAAATTTCTTATTCAGTAGCACATTCACGTTTAAGGATGTAACAATAAATAAATAAATAAATAAATAAATAAATAAATAAATAAATAAATAAATAAATAAATAAATAAATTCCCGTCCGATGTCAGTGTTTTGCGAATAACCTAGCATCTCCAAATATACATGTCAGTAAATAAATAAATAAATAAATAAATAAAATGTCCCACATCAAACTGGAATATCCCCTACTGATAGATGCTAATCATGAAACCTCCATACTCCTTGTGTTTCCATCGCTTTTGGCATTTCAATGCAGCTTATCACGAATTCTACCGCTTCTGGTTTTCTTTCTCCATAAAATCCGTTTTCTTTTGAGGAGACGAGTTGGAGGGATGAAACCTTTGAGTTAGGCTGATGGAAAATTGTCAAATTTTCTGACCGCTTCTTGTACATAACATTCCCCTGAACTAATTCAGTGGGGTGAGTAATCCTTGTTAGCTTCTTGGAACGCTAGCTGTAACAGTGTTAGGTTTTTATTTCAATTCGCTAGTGAAAGTTTTAGGGTTTCAAGTTTATTTATGTGCTTATTTTATTTATTTTATTTATATTTTATTAGTGTAAGCTCAATCGATAATTAACGCCCTTGATCGAATTTGCTCTTTTGCATTAGTGGCGCAGTCCGGTTGCGCCTCATATAGGCAAACTTACTGGTCGCTCGGGTTTTTTAGAAGGCTGCTATTCCTTATTAATGGAAATTTTGACAAAATTCACTTTTTTCGTTCAATTCAATTTCTTTCCTATGTGATTATATGCCTAATTTTTTTTGCCTATATGAGGCGCAACCGGACTGCGCCACTAACGCAAAGGAGCAAATTCGATCAATGACGTTAATAATTGATTGAGCTTCAATTTTGCATTTTCGACGCGCGTCGTCTGAACAAGCCCTAAGGCTTTTGTTTCAAGTCGCTGGTGAAAATTCTTTGCTCTAGTTTCAAGTTTATTTATGTATTTATTTTATTTTTTTCAAGTTTATTTATGTACTTATTTTATATTTATTTATTTATTTATTTGCTTGTTTGTTTATTTATTTATTCATTTATTTATTAAGTTGTGATACACAGTTCTCCAAATTCTCTCCTCTTGTAACCTCGGCATGATGCTGTAAGTTTCGCATACTGATGTGCCGGAGGAGGTTAGTGGGGGGATCAATCTTATCGATGGCCTTACGTTTCGACCTGTCCGTCGTCGTCACAGGCCTAAAAAGGGGCTCGAAACTTATTATTTTAGGTCTGTCCGGCCAAGCGCCGAGCGATCTCTAGAATTTTTGACGAACTTGAAAACTCTACCTAAGAAATTGTAGAAAACGAGACATATCAAATGAGCCATAATTGTTCCGAGGCTCTCGATTAGATAGTTGGATTCTCAGGAAAAGGATGTTTAGTAGTAAGCGATCGACCCAGATCGATAACACTTTACGTTAGATAGACGCGCTGAAGCTGAAAGTATTTTGATGGATAAGATGCGGAATCGATAGGATACCGTATGATCGCCATCCTAATGATCCAACTTGTTTTTCGTGAAGTTTGTCAGCGTGTTGCCAGCATTCGCGTAGGTATACATGCGGTTATAACACGCACATTCTTTCAGCTTCATTGCATCTGCCCAACAACGAATACTGTGAGTTGGCGAAGGAAGCACGGTTCATTTCTCGCTATCTTTCACTGCGTTGAACACTACGTGAAAGTTCTCTTTCTGACTCTCCAACCCTTTCTGAAGATTCTTAAACGCCTGATGATACCTTGAGAGATCATTGACTCGTTATTTTCTTTTTTCGTCTTTTCTTTTTCACATTTCTCTGGACTCGTGAGTATGTTCTGCTGATCATCCTACTAATCTCGTTCAACAGAACACCATAACTTTCAAATATCAACATCAAAGGTCAAAAACTGAAATCAGTGGTTGCAAAGCTGACTTGTGATGATTGAATAGCTTTTATTTTTCTCTTTTTCATTTCTTCACGTTCAGCACGTATTTGTGCCCACGTGGTGCAGTGGTAAGAGGCGCAACGGTCACTCCCACGGTCGAGCGATCGATCCCGGCCCGAACAAACCAAGCTCTTGGTTGAACTGGTACCAGACTTTTCTAGGGAGGTAAAGACACTACTTGGTATAGCGGCCGGCTCCCATAGACCAAATACGCATTCACCATTCCTCTACGATTCTGAATGGAACACGAATGCGGCAGCGCTACCTTTGGATGCTGATCAACGCCGAACTTTATCTATTTTTTTTACTTTTTTTCCTTTTTATCTCAAATATGTTTACCTCTTAGGGGACATACATAGTTGTCTCATATTCCAGTTTTTTCATGAACTATTCTATAAACACCATACCTACTGAGAGCTGATGAGCAGATGAGATGGTAATTAAATTGCCTCAATTTTCGAGAGATAATTGGTTCGTCTCATCAAAAGGCTCTTGAGCTCTCTGTTGTTTGAATCTCTCGTGGGTAGGATCTTTTCGAAGCTGTTTGGGTCCTGGAGAAAATGGATTAAAGAGTCTCCCAAAAAATGTTCCATGATGCTGTTCCATGCTTAACCGAAAGCTGCGGCAAGTCGACATCTATCCTGCTTCAGAAGTAGCTCATAGCAGCGATATCGCCCGTTTACGTCCAAAGGAGAGAAAACATATAACTCATGCACTACCAATCAAGTCCAAATTCCGAGGCCTCGGTCAAGTACACGGCGCAATCCTAACCAAGCACATATTACGTTGGTGCATACGTTCTCGGACATTTGCGACTTCTTGAATTTGAAAAGGATTTCCCCAGTTTTTTCTGCTCCAGTCAAAAACAAAGTTATTGAGGAGAGGATTGATATTAACGGTGCCCACTTCAAATGACTCCTTGCTATTGTTCAGATATTATAAAATGAGCTATTTTGAATACCAAATGTCCGAGAACTTTTGCTCCAACCCCAGAGAATTTTATTTTTTTCCTGGCTTCCATCCATGCTATGATTTGTTTTGAGTGGTTCGCTTTCGGCAAAATTATGGCATTTCAAACAGTGGCTACATTTTTTCCCGGTATATCCCCGGGTGTCGAGACATGTCGTCAGTTTCATCAAGATCGTTCCATTACGCACCTGTTGCATGCGAGATATTGGTGGTGGTTGGCGTGACACCTGGCCGCTGGTGATTCGTTTTTGCATGGCAATGGGGTCGATTTGCATATGACAAACACAGAGAGATTCTCGCCCCGGCTGCTTGAGATATCCAGTCTTTTTGGTCGTCCCGAGCTTGACCGGCCACCGTCGCGGCCCCGCCCCAGCTGCCGGACCTTTGCATTCGTCCATCGCCGATTCCCCGCCGGTCCGTCGACGTTCAACGGCGCTTTTCCGAACATTCCGCTGGTCGTCGACATGCACTCTTGCCCGCATCGGGAGTGGTTCTTATTGCTTTTGCAACTTCCATCGATTCTCATTGCTGTTTTCCCTAGATGAGAGAGCTTTTTCGTTGCCCGCATCGTTCACTCGCGTGCTGGATCGCAGCTGAGGCGGTTTTCCATATCCATTCGATTCTCTGCAACCATCTCTTCCAGTTCTCTGGAATAAGGATCCACTCTTCCCACCTGTTGGAAATTTAAATATCAGTTTATCAGGAATGTAAAAGGCAGTCATTAAATGTAATTTATTTATTTATTCATACGTCAATATGACGTATATATCAATATGTAATAAAAGTAAAAGAAACAACAACAAAATTAAAATCAAAGTTAACCGGGATAAAAATGCACTGGGAACATAGCATCAAGGTATGGAAATCGGTAAGAGCCTTGTAATCGGTATCCTCGCAAGTATGTTAGGAGGGACTTATCTCACCGGCAATTATCCGGAATTAAAAAGTTTGATAATGACAGTCAAAATTAAATCTCTAGGTTTACAGACTTAAACAACAGAGTACACTAGAAGGTTTGATCCTTCAAAGGTTTCCGCGCTTTGCGAAACCTCTGAAGGAGCAATGACCTATAGGAGAAGAGTAATACACATTGCTTTTCATTACTCATTTCATTTTTAATTTTACATTAGTTTTACTTTTTTATCACACATTACCTGAATAGACCGGAGAAAATTAGAATTTATCTAACTTTCTGGGACATTTCATGAAATTCAGAGAGCTCCGATTTAGCTCGATTCTTATTCCGACCGCCTTCAGTTTGCAAAAATAATTGTGAAGAAGATTCCACTCCCATCGACCGCCTTCTAAGAACTCTTTTTTGAAAACTCCTATTTTTTGTTCTAAATTTTCTTCAATTTTCTGAAATATTCCTTTCGAATTGGCTAGCGCATGAATCGTTGTTGTCCTACAGCTGGGCTGGTGGAATTCCTTCAAAATTTCTAGGAAAAATTTGAAAAAAAAAACGAAATACAAGACGGAAAACGCCTGAACCTCCCTGCACAATTTGTGTACGGCTTATGAATTATTTATATTATTATTTTTATTTGAACGTGAATTAGTTGTTGAGCAGGAATAGAGCTAAAGACACTAGCAGTTTAACCAGTAGCATCCAAAAAAACGAAAAAGGGATTTCTCTTTCTCATTTTCGGATTTATTTTTTAGTGGAGAATAGTTAAAAAATGAGAAATAGTTCATCTCAAGTTTGAAGTTTACCTAGTTTTCCATGCATTACCGCCGTTTTTTCACAAACTGTTCGCTCTGTGAAGGACCATCAAAGGATCTCTGATCAGAGAGGAAACTCGGTCGATTCGTTCGTTGTCCAGTTTTGAGACGAGGACTCAATTTGAAACGATTGAATTCCAGTTGAATTTGACCCGATAAAGTCTGCGAGTACAAAAAATGATTGAAAAGAAGCTTATTGATGGCCTCGTTCACGGCCTGTGCTTTTTGTGACGATTATTGACTGCAATTGACTCTCGGCGATGGCGCGTGAGAGATAACGCCATAATTCGAGATAGGCTGTTGTCGTGCTTTTGCAGTTCCTTTCGAAATCTTCCCGTTGAATCTGAACGCTTCCACTGACAGTCATATTTTAACTTGTTTTTTTAAAGTCTTTCTTCTTTTTGTTCCATTATTATTAAAGAATATAGACTTCAGTGAAATTCTATAGAAGTTCCGCCCTCTTTTGTTGTCGAAAACGTTATTTATTTATTTATTTTTTACGCCTATCAGAGACGTGCTTAAAAATGAATTATACACTATGCACATACTGTGATTCTTTACCATATTTGCTTTTTATTGTTTCATTATTCACTATTTATATCAATGCTCTCAAAAGGAAACCTTGTCAAACCATAAATAGCATACAAGGCATAGTAAATCAAATAACTTTACAGTACCTGACATGTCTCTTGATCACTTCCCGGAAAAGCCGCCTAGGAGCGTTCCAAAGCGGCTTTTCTCAATAACTTCGTTGAAACTCAATTATCTGTAAAAATGGACATATACATACGTCAGCTCAATAGCTCGAGCTCTATCGACTGGTATTCAGAAAGCGGTACAAATGCAAAACATGGCCTCTTTTTCTCCTGATGGACCGATCAGGCGAGATTTGAGGGGTCCGCAAATAGGGCCATATTCTGTATTTTACCGATTTTTGAATATCAGTCGATAGATCTCGAGCTGCTGAGCTCGAATATATGTATATTTTTTACAAATAATTGAGTTCCAACAAAGTTATTGAAAAAAGCCGATTTGGAACGCTGCATAACGTCTTTTTCGAGAAGTGATCAAAAGACATGTCCGGTACTGTGGAATTGTGTAGGGAACAAATTGTTTCTTTCACGCTGGACGAGATGGTAGAAGAAAAAACAGTAAGAGGATTCCCACATACCTAGATAGAAAGAACATCATGATAAATTTCAAGGTACTGAGTTTCAAGGTACCGTCAGTGGAACTTTCACCTTGACAATTACGACCTAACAGTCTTACTTAATTGTTGTTTATAGATTTTAACTGTTAGAGTCACTATTGAAGATTTTGAGTCTGCTAGGAAGTCAGTAAGCATGGTACATTTTTTAGCTTTCCTAATAGTCCTTCATGAATTTAATTTAATATTGGCGCGCTATTATGCGTATGTATTTAGTAAATAAATAAATAAATAAATAAATAAATAAATAAATAAATAAATAAGTAAGTAAATAACTAAACAAACAAATAAATAATAAATAAATAAATGAATAAATAAATAAATAAAGTTTATCATTTTACTTCTTCCCCCTGTCATTAATGACCGCATAGTACAGTTGTTGACTACTCATAACACAGGGACTAAAGGGCAGTTTATTTGTTTTGCTCGTTCCGCTATTCATTCGAAATCTGAGACGCCGCCGCGAACTCACGGCCGTGTCATTGCTACGAGTGGAAATTGGACGTTTCCTCCGTTCACCCATTCCTTTTTCCTTTTTTCATATTCATCTTAAATCTGTTTTGGTTCTTCTCTTCTGTTACGTACCACTTTCCAATTATCTCCGAGTTTCGCTCGGGGAGTTTAGCAGTTGTGATCGTTGATTCGATTACATGCTCGGCGCTCGAAGCTACTACCGGTCGCCCATAATTTCGCCCTCATGCCCGATTCACCCATAATACGACTGCACTTTCTGGAACGTTCACTGAAAAACGCTCAATTTTCGGAATTGTTCAGCTATAACGGCTTATAAAAACTGCAAACCACCGTTGAATGGAACTAAATTAACTACCGCGCTGCAGCTAGAACTTACATGATATGACAGGCTTTCATTCTCATAAAAATGCTCTGCGTTCTCCAATTTCTGTTGTCTTTTAGCCTTGGAATAGATGTAATTAATTTACTGTATTAATTTTTAGTGCCACTTGAGGTTATTAGGTGGAAACTTTTAATCCAGCGGCTAAGTAAGAAAGGATTTCCAAAATGGCAACCTAGAGTGGCGGAGGAAATGTATACTAAAGAATATATTTTTTAAATATTTTTTTGCGTGAACTTTTTTTTTACATTTTTTTATTTTTTAAACATTTTTGCGTGAATGTAAGCGTTCACGTCTCAATAATGTAGAGTAAAGTGAATACTATAAAATGATTTCTCCCTGTACTCCTATGAGCCCAAAGAGGCCTCTAGAACAAGCAGAATGGCTAGCAACATTCCACAATAAATTTAAGGCAGGTACCAAAAATAGCCGGTGAATCGCAAGAATTTTTGGAGTGGTGTCATGCAGCTCGTCCTTAAGAGGTTTAACATGATTCTCCTCGAAACTGATGCGCGTGGTGCAGTGGTAAGAGGCGCTGCTGACACGAGGGCGGTCGATCGATCCTCGCCCGGGTCAACCAGGCCTTCCATTCCTGCGGGGTCGGTAAATTGGTACGACTTTTCTGGGAGCCGATCTTTTACCTTTACCTTTACCTTCTACCACCTCGAAAGAGAAATTTCAATCCCGATCGGATCGCGGCCCGGCATAATTCTGCAGCATTTCCAAAACTTTTGTATTCGGCGGAAGAAAGATTCCTTCGTGTCCTAAAAAGGTATTAAAATGGTATCGTAAAGCATTGCAGTACATGACGATTATCTCTCCATATCTTAAACTCTTTTGTGCTGCTTTAAAAAAGGCTCGATTACTCCACTTTTCAGCGAATTCAAATGCGAATATCCTAGCATCTCCAAATATATAAGTCATTCAAATGTATTTGTAGGGTGAGCTTAAGAAATAATCAAGAATATCAGTTAATTTCGGAGCCTACTAGGGAAGATATTTACCCCGGGGCGCTATCCAAACTGCTGAAGTTTTTAGAATCTGGGTGTGCTGTTCGTATTTAATGTTACGAATGATTTTTTATGAAAAAGGGCCCTCTAAGATCGGAAGAACATTTGAAATTTCGACATTAACGTACGACCAGACGGTGTGGCCTTTCACCGATGAGTCAGTGCTGGCAGTGCTGGTTTCACTGCACTTTTAACGGCTGAGGTTACGATGTTTTCGACCGCTCTCGGACCATTTCGATCCACTCTCACCTACAAATCATCTTCTATGTCGCTACTGATTCAAATTCAGCAGATTGCCTGTCGCTCAGCCTTTTTCAAGCAAAGGGTTGGATTTTTGCGCCAAATTCTTCTTTATCACGAACCTCTGCTTCTGTAATCTGCTTTTGTCTCCTTTCGGGTTTGTTTTTCACATTATTTATTTATTTATCTACTTATTTTGTATATCAATACGTCAACGAATGGAAAGCACCATGGCAAAAATAATCACTAACACAACAAACGAATGAAACCAGACCAACAAGTTTTACATAAAAAGAAATCAACTAGGAAGAAGAAACAGCGGTAGCACCTTTTTCCATCCCGTATTAGATGTACTCGTATAATAGCGAGTCGACCGCTGAACGACAAGCCGAAACCCACCTCCCGTGCGATTCCATGAATAAATGCATATTTAATTGTTCTTTACCTGGACACTCTCTGTTTGAATGCTTGCTACACTTCTGCTCTTCGGACTGAGGAGGTCTTTCATGCAGGCGATTTCCACTTCTCGTAGAGCGAAAATTTTCGCCCATTTATTGTCCGTTTTTCAATGGCTTATTACAGAGGGCGAACTAGAAGCGATTGGTTAAAAGGTTTTAGAGCATGCACTTTATAAATGTCAATTTATCAATTTTATTCATTTACTTATTCAAGACGTCGGCAGAATCCAACGCGTGCCGCAACATACATTTATGGTTAAATGCTTGTAGTCCGCAAATTCAGAGTCTTTCTCAAATGATACAACGAGTGATATTTAGGCTCCTAGCCCTTTACCCGCCTCAAATTTTGTACGCAGCTTTCACTAAAGTTGATTTTGAGAACACTCCAGGATCGACTTTCTATGAACTTCAGCCTATTTAGCATATTGTCAGATTAATTAACTGCATTTCGTTAAAAAAGCCACGGACGCTTACTTTTCGCCATTGGATAACTTCTAAGTTTGGTGATAATGGTTTTTTAATATATTTAGGCTAGCTTAGACTTTGCCAAGGTCCTAACTTCGGTTTTGAATTTGAATTTGGATTTGTTTCAGTTAGACTGGCGTTAGTGTACTAATTGTGTTTTTTATGGCGCGTCTTCGGACGTACAAAATAAAAGTAAAAAATAAAAAAATTTATTTATTCATTTGTTATGCCACATAATGACGCGCCAACCACAAATGCATAATATCAATTTCATTACTTATCTAAATATCTTTATCTTCAATATTTAGATTTTTATAAGCGACACCTAAGGTGGTCAGACTACTATCCAGCTAACGTTTCGGCGAAGTCACCTTCGTCAGAGCATTGAAACTCGAAGACTTTTCGAGAACGTTCTTTCCTACAGAAAGGTAGCCCCTTTCTCTTAGAGCAGTGCAGCATTTTTTCTATGATTGTCTCAATTCATCGATTTTGCAGTTACGAAATACTATAACAGCACTTACTTTTATAAGATTTTTAATATATTTTTGGAGTTGTTTACAGCAAAATCTGGAAACTTCTGCCAGCTGTCGCCTTTGTTACTAAGGTGAACTCGACTCTTACGAGGAAGTCGGTACTGTTGTGATGGCAGTTTAGCTGCAAGCGTCGGCTGATTGGAAACGGCCTCATCAGAAACAGGTTCGACTGCATTTATGGCCTCAACATAACCTTTTGTGTCTTCATGGCTCCGTCCAACTCTGACTACTTACGTTTCAGTCCGTTAGAATGGCTCCGGTATAGTAAAAGTTTTGGGGATGTTGTCTTGGGTATCAACTGTGGTATGGTTTTCAGGCTTTTGTTGTTTGCTTTGACAACGACTATTGCGGTTAGTTCACATTGTTGCCCTTCTTTCTACTTTCTTGGTTCCGGAAAAATCGTTTTTTCTATAGAAAAGGGATCTGAACTTGTATTTATCTATTTTTTATTTCTATTTCTATTTCTCTTCAAATATTTCCTTTTTTTGCTGGCCATGGCAAAGGTGACACAGTCGAAGTGGCAGAAAACCTGGAAAAAGGTTTCAATAATCTCGAAATCGACTAAAGATTCTGAATGCCTTTTATTGTTTATTCATTTTTTATTCTTCTCTCGTTGTTCACCGCGTCAATTTTCTTTTTTCTGCGTGAAAATTACGAGTACTTTCATTTTGTGAGAATGAGAAATTTCAATATCTATTTCGCAATCATTTTTCTTTTTTTTTTCATTTTCAACGGCTGGCATCTACTTACCGTTTATTTGTTCATCTGTGCGTGCACGTATGGGCTAGTCGCACAGAAAATTAAAATGTGCAAATGAAAAGTGGCCAGCAAAATTGGGGTCGAACGCGACTCCCACCACTTGCAGACGATCATTAATCAGATTGACCCTGAACAGCGATTCTCCCATCAGCTATCAGTCGTGATTAACTGATGCTCTTCGCTATCGATGATTGCCGTTCTCACCTGTTGTTTGTGAAATTCCAACTCAGCAATTGCTATCATTTTCCTCAATTCCTCGATTTTTTTCAATCCACCGCTCACTTCTCCGAGTTGACTCATTTTCTAGCTCTACCTTTTTGAATGGGAACCACCGAATATCCATTTTTTATACGATGAAAGTTACGAAAAACGAATAATAAGAATAATATTTTTTTGTTTAATTTTTCAATTTTCATTTCCGCTCTTATCTGCAGCGCTTGTGCATTCATTCTCTAGTTTTTTTGCTTGTTGCATATTATTTATTTTATAGTTAAAAAGTTATTTTCCCTGGAGTCGAGTCTTGAAACATGAAATTTAATAGGAAGAATATTAGAGCCAGCAAAATTAGAATAGTTACTGACCTCGTTTTGGCTATGGAGACTAAATTGAGGCAGAACGTAGAAGTGGTTGTCTTTAACTAATTCCTCTCTACAATCAATCACCATTTAATGATAAGTGATTTCGTTAGCAGAGTAGTGTCCGTAGTACAGAACGGAATACACGTAGTGCAGTGATAAGAAGCGCCACTGATACCCGCTGGTCGAGCGATCAATCCCTGCAGGGGCTAACCAATCGCTCTCTGGGTCGGGTGAATTGGTACTAGACGAATAGACTCTAGAGTGCCGCAATCGGTTGTCATTTTTAGAACTCTGATTTTGAACATGCCGATGGAACTAAATGACAAATTTCTCGGAATGTTAGAGACTTTGCACTTACTGTGGTATCAGGGTGAGGTAATAACGCTGACTTGTTATAGCGGACGTCCACCACAAGTCATTGTGTAGATACGCATTCACCACACAAGGATCACTAGGATTTCGAATGGAAAGGACTGATCAATGCCGACCCTTTACCTTCTCCCTTTACCTCGAACGCCGGTAGTAAAATCGTTCATGTCAAGTACACGGAATAGGTACAGCAATTTCTCCTAAAAAACCAGAGAATTGTCTGCCCTTTATACTAAGCCAGTACTAACCAGCGTTCAAATTTCGAACTAGGTGAACTTTCCGAATAGGGCTCAAACGGGTGGACAGCCGACGGCGATAACTAGATTTCCAGCAGAGCAATACCTTCGCGGATGCATGAAAAAGCATAACGGTTGACTTTCGCGTTCCGTTTCGGACGTTCCATGGGAAAACACCCGCTTACTCTCTTCGTCTTTCTTCCGATGCACTGAAGAAGAGAGAATAGCTTATTTTAGGAGTTTCCAACAGTTTTCCTTAGGCATTGCGTTTGTACAGTACCGGACATATCTTTTGATCACCTCCCGGACAAGTCGCTTAGTACAGTACCGGACATAGCTTTTGATCACTTCCCGGAAAAGCCGCTTAGGAGCGTTCTAAAGCGGCTTTTTTAAAGAACTTTGTTGAAACTCAATTAATTGTAAAAATATACCTATATTTGAGCTCAGCAGCTCGAGCTCTATCGACTGGTATTCAAAGATCGGTACAAGTGCAAAACATGGCCCTTTTGCCGACCCATCAAATCTCGCCTGGTCGGTCCCTCTGGGGCTGGTCGATCCCTCAGGGGCCGACTAGGCAAGATTTGAGGGGTCGGCAAAAGGGTCAATATTTAGTCTTTTTATCGATCTTTGAATACCAATCGATAGAGATCAAGCTGCTGAGCTCAAATATATGTATATTTTTTCAAGTAATTGAGTTTCAACAAAGTTATTTAAAAAAGCCGCTTTGGAACGCTCCTAAGCGGCTTTTCCGGGAAGTGATCAAAAGCTATGTCCGGTACTGTAGCGTTCCAAAGTGGTTTTTTCGAGAACTTTGTTGATGCTCAATTATTTGTAAAAACATACATATATTTGAGCTCAGCAGCTCGAGCTTTATCGACTGGTACTAAAAGATCTGTACCAATGCAAAAATGCCCCTCGGGGCCGATCAGGCGAGATTTGAGGGGTCGGCAAAAGGGACCATATTTTGCATTTGAACCGATCTTTGAATACCAGTCGATAGATCTCGAGCTGCTGGGCTCAAAACTATGTATATTTTACAAATAACTGAGTTTCAACCAAGTTGTTAAAAACGCTTTGGAACTCTCCTAGGCGGCTTATCCGGGAAGTGATGAAAAGACATGTACGGTACTAATTGGCCGCAAATCAGGCTTCGTCGGAATTCGTTTCGTACTTTCCGATGATATGTGCCCATTACGGAAATAGAAAAAATTGTAAAAAAAAACAAGAGAACGCCAATGAAAAATTACGCCAGCATAGGTCGTAATCGGACACCAACCTTTATACCCTATCAGCAGTTCTCGCCTTGTTGCTCGCAGGAAAAATAGTTCCAGCTTAACATTCGCTTTACAGTGGCTAGAACTTGACACTTGCCGTTAGCAACTATACCTATGACTTCGTACAAAATCATTGCCCATTTCAATTTCCTCCTTCATCTATCTGCTCAACATCTCTTTTCGCATTCGTCGTTTACTGACAGCTAGCTGCTATACTCTGTTAATATTCAGTTGTAATTTCAGAGTCGGCGATTCATTGTGATGGTCGTGAACGACTCGCAATCTCTGCTCGAACGAGCCGATCTAAGCCGACCAGTACCGGAAAATGCCCGTAAATTAGCGCATCTAGTGGAGGTGAACGAGCGACGCATCGAAATGGGGGTGAGTGCGAGTGGAGAAGAAGCTTTACAACGTCCTACTACTATTTATTTTTTGTTTATTGCACACTAGCGTTCTCAACCATAATGAGTGCTCAGAGGTGTGTAGACAAAGAATTGAAGCCGGATGAGTTGTAAACATGAAGTGAGAAACACAAGGTAAAGTCATTAAATTTGCTGCGTCACTGAAGAATCTGGCCAAATCTAGGTCGACGTAGTTTACAGTTAACCGGGGTTATTATCAAACTAGGAAAGACCATTCATCCAGTTAACAAATGAAAGAGTAACAATGTTAATCACAATGTTAATCTGTCCGTTGTTGTCGAAAAATGTTAGTATCGAAATCTATCGATTCTGCCAATCAATGCGGGTTCAAGTGCCAGTCTAGCACCTTTGGAAAACGTTTCGAATTATTCTCTAGAAATAGGATTTTCTTAGCCTTGCTATCTTTGAACCAGAAAAGAAATGAGAAACGGCATCGCTATTGATAGAGGTTGCGCTCGGTTGCAAATTAGTATGAAGTATCTGATGTTACTGGAAAATCTTTGGAAAGGAGTGTTAAATAATTTGAAAATTCTACCTCTTATTAGGATTGAGGTAATCCTTTTGTTATATTATACGAAAAAATGCTATCAGCTTAACTGGTAACTGCCGATATCGGCTTACCGGCTCATTCCCGTGATTGCGGGTGAGTGCTGATAGCAACAGCCCGACCGGGCTTAAGAAAGAGATGCTAGGAGCTTCGCAACGTAGTACATCGGTAGCACAGTGGTTAGTGCAGTCTGCCGGAAACAGAAAGACGCGGGTTCAATTCCCGTCCGATGTCAGTGTTTTGCGAATAACCTAGCATCTCGAAATGTATAAGTCAATCAACTAGTTCCTTTTGTTATACTTACCGCCGCGTCGTCTGCGCAGAGATAACAAGCTGATCGTTCACTCGTTTTCTTTATTGATTTGATAGAACCGAAAACATAATTCCTGGATATCACAAAAAAAACACAAAGAGAGGGCCTAGTCCACTTTAGCCTCTAAAGAAAGGGACGTCGCCGAAATGTTGCCCAAAATAACAAATAATCTCGTTATCACTTCAATCAGATCACAGATAATCTCGTTGCAAGTATGAAAAAAATGGATACAAATTCATCAAGCTTGCCGTGGTTCATAGAAAGTCTCACAGGGCGACTCAAGAAAACTTCGTCGATATCTTGTCCCTTTAAACTTGAAACTGCCACAGAGGCCCCTGAGAGCAATGGTCTCCGGTGATCTTTAGATTGGCGAACAGCATCGCGGGTATGACAAATGATGCCACCCGCGGGACATTTCATCCTCAAGTAGACCCTCGGCCGTCCGTCTAAAGATAAAGAGCTCTTGGAAATATATTGAGCGAGGAATCTCACCAGAAAACGACTTCATTTATAGGTCCATGGATCAATTCCAGGCTAATATTACAAGGCACCGCTGAGACCAGAAAGATGCAAACTAATGATGACAGATTGTTTTGGGTTTAGTTTGGCCATTACGGTTCTCTAAGCATTCATCAGCTCATATTTGGAATGCACATGCATATTGTATAAGTGTACCACGTAAATTAATTGAGACCGGGAATCCAGTTCTGCAAGTCGTTGTGGGCTTCGTCGTATACATTGCGGGTAATTTTCGCGCACCCTGTAGGTTGGCAACCGCACTTCTAAAGAAGTGGAATAGAGCAACTAACTGGAAATTGAGAAGCACTTGTTTTTTTAAATGGATCCCACTTTGAAGGAATGTTTTTTGTTGTAGGTGCTTGAGAGTCCACGAAATTACAATAGTTGATAATCTACTATAAGTGTGTGGACAGCTTATAGCTGTGGCGAAGTTACTCTCCATACTACGCCGTTACTTCGAAAGCCCCACGGTGTTCTTTTTATTTTAGGAAAAATTAACTTTAAAAAGCTGGAAACTCATAACGTATTGAAAGGAATTGAACAATAGGCGAGCGTGCAGTTCCTTAGCCACGGTGTTGTTGATTTGTACGGTTGAATGGCGCAGAAGTGCGAATGGAATTTTCGATTATCAATTGCGCAGCCACTATTTGACTCTTTTTAGAACGCAGTAGAATTCCGTTGTCAATGAGCTGGAATCGGACCTCGAAGAGAGGCCCGCCCTTGTAGTCGCTGCACAATGTAAAGGTCACCCGAGTTTGTAGAAAACTAGCGATTCAAGAAAAAATCATTCTTTTTTTTTGGGGGGGGGGAGAAATATCAAAAAATGCCATAGGAACTGCATGTCCGCAACCTTTTGTCGCTCAGAGTAGATTTTCCACAAAATCGCCACTGAAGAAGAGGCTTCAGGCTCATACTAGTCGATCTGTTGCTAGTCCAATATAGAGAGCCGGAGCCGCACGCTTAACCGAGCATTCATTTGTGCCTTTCTGTCACCTTTTTGAACCCAGGCGGCTTTCCCTAACAGAAAATAAACTTCAATTTCGTATGCTGGTGTGCTGAACAAGGTTAGTAGGTGGACCAAAATTTATTGATGACCTAACGTTTCGACCTGTTCGTCGTCGTCAGAGACCTAAAAAGTGGCTCGAAACTACTTATCTTTGGTCTGTAACCTCGTTCAGCACAGCAGCATACGAAAATAATAATATATTGCCGAGGTTTCAAGAAGAGAGAACTTGGAAGAATTAATTTCTGCTAGATATTTTTGCTTTAAGTGAAGAAACACTGAAAAAATCGTAGCTTTCACCTATCCGAAGCAGTTAGAAATATTTCTATAACCAGACATTCAGCGGCCTGCCGGTCGACAAACTGCTGCTGAATACACACTGAAAACAAAAATACATGAACTGAAATAAAGATTTGAAATAAAACAAAAAAGATTTAAAATAAAACGATGAACAAATAGCATGTAGCAAAACACGACGAGCTGAACTGATGAAATGCGTCCTTGGGTAACGGGCAATCGCGGCGGGACCCATATGATCCACCCATGACGAACATCGCTTGCGTTTCGCATGGTGGGATCGTGCAACTCTGGAGAAAACTTGCAAAGCAACATCAACCTCGTTTTCCCCCTAACTCTCCTTTGTCACTTGTGCCTACAAAGAACGTTTTCTACGTTTCCGCGTGATGGTGAGGCGCTCTCGAATCGCATTGGTGTAGAGAGTCCTCAATGGGGCCTCGTGAGTGCTTAATAACACCGATGTTTACCGTGGGAGAGTTTTCGTAGCGAAATGCATTAGTGTGCGTCGCGACTGCGACGACGTTGTTCAAATGCAAATCACCGCCGCCGGTCGCTATCGAATCCTACTTGCCTGATTTCCCTACTATAGCAATGTACAGAAGGGGATGTTCTTCTGCCGAGAAGAGCATTTTCCTATCGAGATGCTGGTGTTGAAGATATCATTTGTCAGCTGATGGTGTTAACGATGAACAAGGAGGACACACGAACAGACTCTTCAGTGGCGCAATCGGTTGAAATTTTTTGGCCATAAATCTCTGATTTTCAACTTGCCGATGAAACCAGATGACAAATTTCTCGAAATTCCAGAGATGCTTGCACTTACTGTAGTTTTTTTTATATATTCGGGCTGTAAAACTCATCCGATTTGATTTGATTAATTACCCGAGCATAATCATGCGTAGAAATAAAACAACACCCCGAGGAAACCTATAACAATAACAATAAGAATTCTATCAACCAGAACGAGAACTGCAATGAAAAAAAATACAAGGAGAGGAAACATTCCTTCCAAATTACCATTAAATTTTCAATTCGGTTCTGGGTGCGCGTATTGTTTTGGTGGGCGGCACCACAATCGCCGGTTGACCGATAGAACCCAACGCAGGCTAACCAACCCTTCTTTCCCTCCGGGGTCGGGTAAATTGGTACCAAACTGTCTCAGGGGGACAAGACCCCGACTGGAACGGCGGAATGGTCCACGCAGTTCCATGTTTCTGAACACACATTCTTCATGAGCCTCACTATTCTGAATGGAAGACGCATGCGTGGCGCACTCGCAGTGATCGGATTAGCGCCGGTCGCTTTACATTTTTACCTATTGCTCTGGGCCCATTCTATGTGTTATCTTATCCAAAGGCTGAGCGTGGCAAATGATGCTACTGATTAGGAGTCCCCTATAAATTAAAGAAAGGAAGGCGGATGGAAACTTGGAAGGTAGCAAAAACTAAATTGCGAAAACAGAAGAAATAGAAATCTGCGGAAAACGAATATTAAATAAAATGAAATAAAATAAATAAATAAGTAAATAAATAAATAAATAAATAAATGAAAACCTCTGCCTAATAACCTCGTAAAGCAAAAGAATAACATATAGATATCATAAGTGAATGAAAATGAATGAGTAATATCGAATTCCAAATTTAGTTAAAATCGTGAAATAAATTAAAATAGACAAATAAATAAAAAATAAATAAATAAATAAAAACTTCCACCTAATAACCTCGTAAAGCAAAATAATAACATATAGAAATCACAAGTGTAGCTTACGAAATAGAGGAGAACACAAAGGCCACGTTTCAATGAAATCGAAAGTCCAGTGAGGTTTTAGTTAGCAATGCTTCAGGATCACAATGTGTTCTACCGCGAATCGCTTCCTCCGGACTCCCATTACGCAAAGGCAACCATCGTGTTCCTTCACGGCCAAGCCTACACTTCGTTAACGTGGACAGACAGAGGGTGAGTGCCTTACCTCTTGTATTTTTTAGTGCTATTCTCAACCACACAACTTCGATTCCAGTTCTCTTCGAACGTTCGCCGCACTCGGCTACCACTGCATCGCACCCGATTTACCGGGATCCGGTCAGGTTTGTGGACAAAAATCTCGATGAATAGCGGCGACATCAATAGCGGTCTCTTTTTTCAGACCAGAGGACCTGCTGTAAGCCTGCATGACAAACCGCAATTTCTCCTTTCGTTCCTGAGCGCTCTCGGCGTGAAGCAGGTGAGATTCGAAAAAAGTCTAGTGATGCTATTCCGGGCAATACTGCCAGAAAGACGAAAATTAAGAAATATCCGTTATTCCTAAAAAGTTAATTTGAAGTCCTGATGATGCCACATTGGCAAGAATCAGCCTAAAGTGAAGGCCATTAACGTCCTTGAGAGAGTCCAAGGCAGCTTTCCAAGGAAGTTATATGAAAGGTCTAGACGATCCGGCTACCGATCTATTCCAAATATCTCTGCAAGACGTAGGACTCTTGGTTTGAAATCACTTCTACTACGTAGGAAAAAATTCGATCTTCTCATGATCTTCAAAATTATGCACTGCCTGGTCAACGTGAGCGGGAGTAGGTTCTTCACAGCTATGACCTCCAGTACAACAGGTACTGCTGTTAAGCTGAGGTTCCATGCATCAGCAGTACGGGGCAACTTCCTCGTGTGCCGAGCTGGCTCCGAATACGCCAAGCTGAGCAAACGGTTTCTTATTCCCACAAACCTACCAGCCTTCAGGAGGATGGTAGCGAAATTTCTAGAATCCGAGCAATAATAACACGTCGTTGATAAAAAAATTTCGCTGGGGCAAGGTGCTCATCTTTTGATATTTCTTTTCTTCCAAATGTTTCAAATGTTCTTTCTCTTATGATACTTTCTACCTAGTTTGTAATGTGGAATTTTTGTAGTCTCGTTGCTTTGCTAATGTTTGCGATGAAGACTATGCTCACATTGATCGCTTTGCATGTGCTTGGTCACGTGTCTGAAATAGATAAAAAATCGCCAGGTGTTGATTAGTTTGTGAACAAAGTCTGAAAACTCGAAAACTAATACGCCGCGAAATTCAGCTTGCGAAAATTGCTTGAGAGGGAAAAATGAACGGCTCGGTTGGTGAAATGAGCGGCTACCTCGTGAGGATGACATAGGTGATTGAAGTCCCTAGGAATTGGACTCCGATTACTCTAACGCGTCATACCACCACCTAGCAAAAAATAGTGTTTCTATCATCCTAGATATATCCGCCACCAAATCGAGCCCAAGGGATGAATAGTTTGGCTAGCCCGACCCGTTTAGCCCAAACGACTGTTGATCGGTTTATTTACCTAAATGTGAGGATCTAACTATGGTGCATTCATCAAAACGTTTGCCATAAC
The DNA here is from genome assembly GCA_030553155.1 of Nippostrongylus brasiliensis. Classification (NCBI taxonomy): domain Eukaryota; kingdom Metazoa; phylum Nematoda; class Chromadorea; order Rhabditida; family Heligmosomidae; genus Nippostrongylus; species Nippostrongylus brasiliensis. The sequence continues at coordinate 4,654,825 of CP130735.1, forward strand.
ACAGTACCGGACATATCTTTTGATCACTTCTCGATAAAGATGCTTTGGAGCGTTCCAAAGCGGCTGCACTTCACAATGCGTCTCCTTTCACGAATAGTTGACATTTAAGGGAGTTATTCAAAAAAGGCTCCTAAGCGGATTTCCCGGGAAGTGATCGAAAGTCATGTCCGGTACGGTATTTGCTTGTAACATTTTAATTAACTTGTAACAGTCTTGGTTTATCGACTTTAAAATAGGGTGTTACAATTATTAAGTGGTTCTATTCTAGAAGAAGACGATTTTCAGGTGATGGTGGTGACGGCGTCCATGGCAGCTCAGTACGTGCTGCCTCTGTTGGCACAAGACGTTTTCGTCTGTGTGGTCGGTATCGCTCCTTCCAACACACACGAGATCTCCGAGCCTTCACTCTACCGCACTCCTATTCTCGTCCTTTGGGGTGAGTGCAATTCAATAAAATCCTATAATCACGAGTGGTTCAGTGGTAAGAGGCGCTACTGACAGCCGCACGGTCGAGCGACCGATCCTCGTCTCGGCTAGTCAAACCTTCCATGCCTCTGAGGTTGGGTAAATTGGTACCAGACTTGTCTGGAAAGGTAAAAACACTGACTTGATATAGCGGTTGGCTAAATAGGCATAGGCAAAATTTACAAAGCCTCCACGATTTGAATCGAACACGAATGCGGTGGTGCGTCCTCAGGGTACTGACACCAAACCCCATACCTTTACCTTTTACCTTTTTAGCCACCTATCTTTTCAGCAGTAAGTTTCGGCTGGCAACACATCATTGTGCTTAATCTGGCGAACTGCTGTTGGGCATGAATATACTGAATTTAGTTACTTGATAAAACGAGCCATAAGTTGGCATTTTGATATTAATTTCAATTTATTACGTACGAGCACACTCTAGAGTAAAAGCATAAAAACTGAGAGCACAACAAGGCAAGATAAAATGTTTACATGAACCAATACTACTAATAAATAAGCGAAACCACGATATCTGTTTGTCAACTCTGGGGTCCCGCCGCGATTGCCCGTTACCGTACTCCCGGTGACGTATTTCATCATTTGCTCGCCGTGTTTTGGTGCATGCTTTTTGTTCTTTGTTTTATTTGTAATTATAAATGTTATATATATGTTTCCTAATATTCTTTGGTTCATCTGGCCGCCTGCAGGCCGGTGGATGGCTGGTTATTCTATGAAAGGAACTCTTTTCGAAAAAAGAACTCTTCTTCAAAACTCTCAGATAATGAAATTCCAAATTGAAAAAGAAAGAAAAAGAAGGAAAAAAGAAACTCTTTCAAAAAAGAACTCTTTTTCAAAATGTCCAAAAAATATAATTTAAAAGTCAAATTTCTAAATACTCTGTTTCAAAATTTTCATCGAAATTCTTCGAATTCAGGAGATTACGATACGTCGCTAGGTCCGACGGCGGCCGCCAATCTCCGAGTGCTTCCGAACGCTCGACTGCACAAAATCCCGAACGCCGGTCACGCCTGTCATCTGAACAATCCGCAGGCGTTCGAGGAGATCTGCATGAATTTCTTCGATTTGGTCAGGAACTATCATGCTTTGTAGCGCCTCCTGTCGCTGATTCTCTGATTTCATTCATTCACTCACCATTGCCATACCGTCGCGCTGCTCAACCTCAGCTGAGATTTCATCGTAGAGCTTTGTCCTATTGAGCATTGTTGTTTTTGTTTTCGTACGAGTATTTGCTTGTTGTCTCTCACAGCTTTCACCATTTTAGTTTTAAGCTTAAGTCTAGAATGGGCACGTTCGTCTGTTCGAGAAAAAGCTGTTGTGAAAGCTGTCATGTTTGTTTTTTTTAGCGTGTTCTGTTCGTCTCGTCTTTCCCAGTGTACTGTAATATTCAGAATTTCTCACTTTTCCAGTCCGGTTCTCTTCGGTTCTATGTTGCTTTTCCCGAAATGCTGCCAGTTGATAAATGATGCAAATTTCGAATGTATCAGATAGTGTGTTGAAATCGAGAAAGTTCTGGTTACTTTCTGGAAGTCGTAATACCACACTTTTTATCTGGCTCTGAACGTTTATAATTATCCCCATAAGCACATCAAAATGAGTCGTGCACTTTTAGAACATTCGACAGCTTCTTTTGCGAAGTAAAATATTAGGTTGTTGCAAAAGTAATTTCCGTTTCGGGGTATGTTAAAATAGACAACTAATTTTCGTGGAGATTTACCAGCTCCAATAGAACTGTAACTACTATAAGGTAGATTTTTTCTCCTCTTTCAGAATATGTCTTCAAATTTCATCTACCTTCATCGTGGGCATTATTATAGGGGTCCGAATAAACGATGAACAGACGCGACTTTCGAGTGCTTATGCTGCATGAGTTCAAGCTCGGACATTCTGTTGCCGAGGCAGCTCGCAATATTGGCACTGCATTCGGGATAGAATCGCCTACCGAACGCACAGTACGGCTTTGGTTCGGAAAGTTTACCTTCGGAGATTTTAACATCGAAAACAAGACCAAGCCTGGTCGGAGGACGTCGCTTGAAGATGGGATTTTGAGAGTAGCCGCAGCTTCAAAGCCGAACACAACTGTCCGGCAGCTAGCGACAGATATTGGTGTCCACTCTGCCACGGTAGCAAGACATCTGGATTCGAACGGCATGGTGAAGAAGAAGCAGAAGTGGATACCCCACGAACTGACCTACGAGCAGCGCCTCACCCGATTCAACAGCTGCTCCAACCTTCTCGTCCGTCTGGAAATCGATCCGTTCTTGGACCGATCAATACCTGTAGATGAGAAGTGGGTCATGTACGATAACAGGAAAAGAAGATATGTCTGGGTGGATAAGGATTGCCCACCAACAAGCTTTCCAAAGTCGGATCTCCACCCTAAGAGAGCTATGCTAACTGTCTGGTGGTTTAGCAAAGATTTGATCCATTACAGCATCCTCCAACCTGGTCAGACAATTACAGCAGAAACGTACTGTTGTGATTTGGTAGTAATGTTGGAAAAGCTGCGAAAAATGTGGCCGGCAGTCGTGAATAGAAAGGGGCCCGTCCTACTTCAGGACAACGCTCGTTCTCATTCTTGGAAAGTCACTCGGCAAAAATTAAAGGAGTTGGGCATCGAGGTTCGCTCTCATCCTCCTTATTCACCAGACTTCTCCCCAACTGATCATCACTTTTTCCGAGCTTTAGAGGGGCACCTGCGGCAGCAGCAATTTGATAATCTTAGACGTCCGTTGCGGAAATTACTTTTGCAACAACCTAATATATGGGAGAGGATCCCACCAATCTAATAGATGGTCCGGATAAAAGTAAAAGCAAAATTTATTTTTTGAAAAACAAACTTCACCCGGTCCGCTCTTTGACTGCGTACTTATATGACATCAAGATCCTTAAGATAAGGTGACGCCTTTTCTGAAGACTTCTGTCAACTGCTCCAAGAGTTGAAGAGTTAAAATAAGCGAAAGGATGAGACCGCGATCTGGGTCCAGATTCATCATTGGTAAACCCTCGATAAACCCCGAGATATAGCCCGAACGGCGGCCGCCTTTGTCTACTTATTCTAGACTTCCTATGCTAAACGCAATCTCACACCGACACTGCCGTCTGGTTCTGGCTCCGCCGCGGTTTCGGAGACCGCTCGTCCGTTCATGAATCTGGGCCCTGGCCGAATTCACTTGCTTAACAAGGTCCGCTGAACTGACGTGTAGGCTCTTCCAAAAAAAAAGTCTCCCAACCTTTCTCTCTTCAAATTAGAACATTTATGCTTGGCACCATGTACGTTCAAGTCAACATTGTTATTAATATAAATAAACACGGAGAAAAGTACGTGGAGCTACGCATGATGAACTGCCTGACTTGAAGGCGTACTGCAAGTGAATCGCTGAAGCGAGAAGGAGAGCATCGAGGAGCAAAGAGCTAAGACACAAAATTACATCAATAAAGCGAGTAAATGCATATTTCTATGACAATCGCCGACATGTCGCCACTCAAGTGGGCGTGAGATCAGTAGGAGTGGAGAATCAGCACTACTAAGGAAGCACTGATGAATTTGGTGGCAAATAAGGTGCTATTTTGTACTTATACACCGGCACCCTCGTGCGCGGTATTTCGTCAATAAATATTCCCAGAATACAGGATTAGGTGATAGACTGATTGAAGCCAAATAGCCAAGATGTTACAAGTTTATTTCGGCTGACGTTTCGACGAGTCCGCCTTCTTCAGAGCCTCAAACTTGGGTAATTAAATCAGTCTATCACCTACTACTGTATTCGACATGCCAAGATTCAACGACAGTCGATCATGGAATATTCCCAGAGTCTCTACTTGTAATACAACAAAGTGGAAATCTATCTCATCAAATTGACCTTGAAGGCTATATCGAATGGCGTGTTATGGTCCAGTGGGGTAAGTACTGATCATACTCAGCACCTCCGTGCATTTTCTATAGGCATTGTATTCTGCTATTGGGTTGAGTCACAAGTAATCGGACATTTTTAGCATCGGATATATATTCATCGACCAAAATGTATAATTTTCGATCTAATCTTCAGTGCTGGTGCTTCAAACAGGAGCCTTTTGCTTGAAAACTTCCCTTGGAAGTTCAAAGGATTAGTTAGCATTGTGGCCAGGTAGGAAGAGAAAAAGTATCTTGTTCCGAATACACGATATTGACGTAATGACTTTCGGAGCCGTAGTAACAAAGAGCATCTTCAGCAAATGACGGCTGTGGAATATCTGGTAGGGTTCTCTCTCTCTACCGATTGATATCATACAGGTGTTGACCGGTATCCTCGGGACGAAATTTGGTTTTTAGAGCTCCTTCAGACTCTACTGCGGCAGTAAACCAAAGTAGAGCACTAAACAGGGGTGTGCGCGTATTTCCGCAATAGCTGCGCGCTTTTGCGGCCGTCCACTGAACTGTCGTTGGTCAAAAAAGTGTTTAGCGCATAGTTAGCGATAATCGGTGGTTTTCGCAAAGAAATTAGAAACAGGATATTGCGCTACGGCTCAGCTGCCGCGCGCGCCGCCGGTTCCATCATTACTGCGGCAGCAAAGCAGTAAAGTGTGTGTAAGGAAAATCAGCATAAGACCACGTCCTTTTATTTTATTTTAGGTGATATTAGGAGCAGATGAGCGCTCGCGATTTCAAATCTTCTCAGCGGACGCTCCGCCCATCTTTCCCATGGAGGATGGTAGATTTCCCGCGCGAGATGTATCTGTACATTGAAGCACCAGACGCTCTGCCTACCGTTCCCATGCTCTACCGGTATAAAGGCGCATCAAAGTATTAATGAAGATCTCTCTTTGTTATCTGGTTCCGAAGGAGCATCAATTTCCACATTATTGTCTTGTATCCTTGTATTCAAATAAAATATTTGTACGAAGCTATTCTGTTATTTGCCGCTTTTTGTTAAGCGGTTTATAGACGAGAAGTAGTTGATTGACTCATATATTTGGAGATGCTAGGTTATTCGCAAAACACCGTACACGACATCGGACGGGAATTGAACCCGCGTCTTTCTGTTTCCGGCAGACTGCACTAAGCACTATGCTACCGATGTACGTTGCGAATCTCCTAGCATCATTCTTAGGCCCGGTCGAGCTGTAGCTATCAGCACTCGCCCGTAATCACGGGAATGAGCCGGTAAGCCGATATTTGTAGTTTTGTGTAAGATTGCTCTGGAGTAAAATCGGGTAGCAGAACCCAATACTACTATCTTTTCTCATTACATGTGAGGAGGCGTTTAATCCTAGCACTTGCTAATGTCCGATTACTCAAGACCCGACCTGATATAAAAGTCATTCTGGAATAGCCGTTACGACTACGAACTGACTTGCACCCACCGGAGACCCTATTTGACCAAATCCTATTTCAGCTTACATCCCCAAAAATTCCGGCGAACGTTCGCTTCAGCTGTCCCATTGTATCATCGGCGAACGAGCTCTGCGAAGTCACCGACGAGTGTTCCTTGATCTCTTTGCGCTCTGTCGCTTCCAGAGGCTTCTTTTCGACACTATTCGAATGCTGCGGATGCGGATGATGGTTGCTGATTCGTGACTCTGACTTTTCCTTCAAGCGTTCCATCGTCGGTCGCGATGGAAGGCGAGGTGGCGGAGCTAAGACGGCTCGAAGAAGATTCGATGCGTTCCGTCGATCATCTTCTTGTGACTCGCCGAACAATGCTGAAACAAAACATCGCGAAGGCGAAAAGCTATATTATTTATAACTTGGTATGATCACAACTCACCAATAACATCATTAATGTCGTGTACGTATTCACGACCCTCTTTTGATACCAGTATGTCTATCGAACAGATTGACATCCGCCCTACGTGCTCACATATCGCATGAATGTACTGCTTATGCCTGAAAAGAGGAACACTTATTTTTCGTCTTTCTGAAAGATTAACACGTTGACGACAGTGTGGCGCACTGGTGCGCCACGCTCAAGCGGCCGCGTGGGACCGTGTGGCGCAACGCCACGCCACAGTCTTGTATTGTATTTTTCTCGACACATTTCAGAATTTCAGAGGATGTTTTTGTGCCACTTTTTAGTAGACCTTTGCACATTGTTATAGGAAGCATGGTCCATGAAAATGATTCTTAGCTTCCGATTTACTGGAATTTTTGATTGTGCACTAGTTTTCACTACAAGTAAAAACAAATAATGGTTATTGCAAGAAACAAATAAATGCAAACAAATACTGGTTACTGAAACAAACACATAAATACAAACAAATATTGATTATTAGAATAAACAAATTATGAACAATAAACAAATAACAATTTCCTTTTAACCTGGATAGGGAAAAAGGACATTCTAAAAGCTTCCAGCTGTTATTTTTTTATTTTCATTGCAAAAAAGGAATAGTCACAATCCCCGATATTACAGGACTGTATATGTAGTCTTCGAGATTTACTATTCACTTCCATTTTTAAAAAAATTCGCCGTATGCCGGCATCATGCCACAGCCTCGGCGCGGTAGAAAATCGATTGGTCCCACGCGCCAGACACGCGAAACAGACGCTGTCGTCAACGTGTTAAAGAATTTAAAAAATGGAGATAATCAAGAGAGCAACCGTCAAAGTGTTATTGTCGGTCCAATGGGAATAGGTGTTTTAACTTTGCGATTAAGGAATGGCAAATAATGGCAATCGGATGGCACATCCAACTAGACCTGTAGAGGATCCACATAGAAAGAACTCCATTCCTTCAATTTAGTTTAATTTTAATATTATTAAACCTTCATCTGAATCTGTAGTACAGACCCATTTCGCACTTTCACCACCCTTGTTTTCAAAAGTTTGTCGTTAACTAAGTTTGTTTGATTGCTAGCCCGCATCAGTATACCGTAGAAGATATTACGGTGGCCCAAAAGTTCGTGTGCATTTCAGATTCTGACTTCCTTTATTAATAATTCAATACAAACCCACAAACGACTAATAAGGTTACTATGGTTGATCACAATTTTTCGCAGAGTCCACGGCAAAGAAAGAACCTTATTGGTCATTTATTTGTTTTTCTTGAGTTGTAAATAAAAAAGTCAGAATCTGAGATTCACACGAATTTTCAGGTCACCCTAATAAATGAATTAATTTTCAAAACTATATTCTAACATCGAGAACGATTCATTCTCTTTCGCGAGCGATATCTTCAAAAACGTTGATCGCTACAGTAGTTCGCCAACCTCTCGTTGGTGGGTATTTGCTCCAGCACAGCCGACCCGACGTTACTCTTCCAGTTTTTCGAGATGCCACGACGCAAGAAAGTCTTAATTTCATTGCCGATCTTCTGGACGTGTAGGTCAAATTTCAAGTCGACATACGGTTCCACTTCAACCTGAAAAACTGGGTTATTGAGAAAGCAACGAAAATTGGAGATGATCAGAAGAGCGCAGTCTAGATCACTTCAATATCAATCAAAGATCTACCGATCTATTGGTACCTATCCGCCGTGTTTATTGGTTCGTCGCCCAGAAATGGTTTGGGAGGCTCGCATCGCATCAAGAATATGGCAGCTGTTCAAGAGAGTAACGGTCGTTCTCACGAAACACTTTGCGTATGGAGTTTCAAAGGCTCGCAGTTGTAAGAGGCGCTGCAGACACCCGCACGGTCGAGCGATCGATCCCGGCGCGGGCTGACTGAGCCTTCCAACCCTCCGAAGTTGGGTAAGTTGGTATCAGACTTGTCTGGCAAAGTAAACATACTAACTTGGTATAGCGCATAGCCCCGCAAGTCATTGTATAGGCCAAATACGCATTCACCTGGTCTCTACGATTCTGAATGGAACACAAATGCGTGGCGCATCCTTAGGGGACTGATCAACGACGGCCATTTTCCTTTTTTACAGTTTTTACAAAAAATAACCACCGCTCTCTTCTATTTATTTATTTAATTATTTGCGCCTACCATAGACGTGCTTTGAAAAACAAATATATTAGCCAAAAGAGACAGTCCGATCCTAGATAAGAAACTTTAAGTATAAAAATAATAACATAAGAAATTCGGGAGAAAAACATTTTACCACCACAAAGACTAAAACTACTATATAAATCCTAGATTCAACAGTGATGGCGGATAATATATAGATTATTGGTGCACTTCAAAATATACCTCGGTGTCGCCTTTGCCCATGATCTGCAACATTCCCTCGACATCGCACAGCTCTTCGTGACTGTTCACTTTGATTTTGCCGATGCCCTGGTACCCTTCGTTGACAGAAATAACCACCGGAAATGTGGTTGGTTGATGCTGAAAGGGAAAGTTAACATGTGGGTAGTATTATAAAAGACGCCGGCAACTGGTTTTCTTTAAGTGGTTTCAAGAGTGATAACCAAAAGTTAGTTAACTCATCGTCAGTGTTCGATGATGGTGGGACATTCTTGGGAACGATGAAGTCCATAAAATGTGAAAAGGAGAGCGTTTCGAATTAATGGCTGGAGCCTCGTTAGCTCAGTTGGTAGAGCGTTAGACTTTTAATCTAACGGTCAGGGGTTCGAGTCCCCTACGGGGCTCAACATTTTGCTAAAGGTAGACTGGAACGAACTTCCAATTTCTCGAACTCAAACCAGCGTATTTGAGGGAAGTAAGTCGCAGCCCATAGAGCTGTTCACCTGACTGAAAGTCCAGTCAGCACATACATCACCTATTTAAAAAAAACTTAAAAATTGGGCCCATTTTAACTGCACCACGAGGACCACTCATACCTTATTTATTTATTTATTTATTCAAATACGGTACATAAGGCACGCGTGAGAAAACATACCTATGATGGATAGAGAAATGGGAGGTAGCGAAAAACTCACAAAACGGTGGAAATGTGGATAGTGTATCGTCGGTAGGAGCGGAATCCGGCTGTTGTCGGCGAGCACTAGTTTCCGTAACTGCTTCTTCTAAAACGAAAAATGCTCAGGAGAAGCGGGAACCGATTTTTAGCCCACAAATGCGGAATTTGTGCAAAGTATATAACCACAGACTCAGTGAAACACGAAAAGGATATTTTAGTGCTTAAAACGGAATAATACACAACAATAACGTGGGTTAATTTCGTGTGGTGGGAAGGCACAGAAGGACTGCGCTTGTGATGATATGCGAATTATTGCTGTCACAGAGAGGCTTCTCGTCATTTTCTCTTGGAAAAATGTGGATAATTCGAGAAATTCATGGTGCAGTTTTCAATTTGGTTGGAGCTAATTTTTCAGAACACCGTTTAGTGCCGGACCAAGTTCTTAACTCACTGAATCAACCACAATTTTTTTCTATGCACTCGCGTTATTATTTATTTATATTCTCCAAGTTCTCTCTTCTTGAAACCTCGGCATGATGGTATAACTGTCGTGTGCTGATCCACTACATATACACATACTAACCTCGTTCGGCACAGCAGCACCCAACGGATATTTATTTATATTTATTTATTATTAGACTTTTATTATTTGTTTACTATTAAGCATGCTAACAGCAAAAGTGGTTAATGGGACATACAAATATATCATTTTCACTTTGAATTGGACATTTTTCAAATCACGTCGGACGCTTTTAAAACCAAATTGGACACTTTTCAAGCCACTTTGGCTTGAAAAACGTCCGACGTGGTTTGAAAAACGTCCAAATCAAAGTGAAAATGGTATATATGACGATTTATAATGTAGAACCAGTACAGAATCCATGAAAGAATTTCATTACTGTAGTGTTCTTTGGCTGAGCAGGCCAAGCAAGCAAATAGTCATTCGTGTTGGTATGGTGATAGCGATTTTTTCAGAATTTGCTGGAGACTATTCCGCGTGAACAAACAATAGATTGAAAATCAACCTTTCAAATAATTATGAAAGAAAATTAACCTTTCAAATAATTATTCAAATCGAGAAAAAAATTAATTAGAGTCAGCAGTTAAGGCGCTTTCAAATAACATAGTCGTCCAAATGATGTCATCATAATATTGCCAAAAAATAATAAATGAAGGTTCCCGCTTCAACGAATATTTTTATGCCTAACGCTTCATATGTGGGCTCGTTTAAGAGCCTGAGATACTGTGAGATTCAGAGAGAGGAAATATTTCGTCTTTCCTTATCAGAAAATTTTTAAAATTCCTTGTTTTACTCAAATATTCTACCTAGACGCACAATTCAGTGATACCTCTGGAAAATATAAATGAGATTACCATTCTAATTTCCTCACCAAGTTATTTTTGTCCATGAAAGCCACCATGGAAGTGTGACTGTTAACGAACGGAATGCCAGCGGCGATCATCGCCCTTAGGATCGTCTTCGCTTGAGGACTGTGCGTTGCCGATGGCCCCACGAACGCCGCCTGAGGGCAGAAAGTTCTGGAAAGTTCAGAGTTGAGATCATAAACAATAACATCAAATAATCACCCATTTACTTGACATATTTTTCTTATTCATAAGCATATCCATATTTTAGGATGTAATGGTTGATAAATAAATAAATAAATATACCTAGTTTTTTTCAAAGGGAGAAAACGAAAAAATGAAAGCGAGAGAAGCTGAGGGCAGTGTCTCCAAAGAGCGATGAACTTTATCATCCTATTTCTGTCGTTATTCTCGGACTTTGACGCTGCTTAGTTTCGCAAGCCAATGCTGACGAATTTTACGCTTCAGTCATCTCCTATGGAACCACTAAATGTTGGAATCGGCTTCAATTTTATGCTTTTCTAGAATGTGAAAGTACACTTTGCAGAAATCCGACGAGAATTACGAAATGCGAATAAAAATAACCAGAAATGCGAAAAATTCCGACTACCAATTCCAGAGATTTTCCAGTCAAACGTTTCCATTTAATAGTTCTCTTTTTACGAGAAAGAACTTCGCTCATACCGTGGATCTCGTCCAAGCTGGTTGATTTCAACGGTCAGGCTGTGCTCGGTGCAGAGAACGTCGAGCTCGGGAAAGTCGGCCTGAAAGCTGCTCTGATCAACAGCTCTTATGAAGGCAATTTTACCCCAAAGTGGAACTGCAGAAATAAGCCTAATAAAGGCTCTCATCGATTTGTCTCACAATAAACGTAAAAATCACCTGTTCAACACGTATCGGGAACTCGTTTGGGTTGCGAAAGTATTTGCTCCTGAAATTTTCTTATTATTCCTCTGATTGTTTACGTAAACTCAAGGTCCGTGTCAGATATTAAACAGACAAAAAAATAACAACAAATAACAAAGTCAGAAATATGACGAATTTTAGTAAACAAGTATTTAGTGTTCCTAAATTTCATAAGAAATTTCACTGCTCTAAAAAATTATTACGTTGTCAAATACTGTATGCTGTCATAACTAGAGTACATTTATTTGCATTCATCCTATCATAGGTGTGGAGCAGCTTTAGTAGGCGTTGGGGGTGATCTAGCGTTTGATCCCCGCCCGGGTTAGTTTACCAACCCTGAGGTGTCGGGTAAATTGATATCATGCTTGTTTGGGAAGGTGAAGACATTGTCTTCAATAGCGGCTAGATTAGAAATATACTCGTTCGTTGCTGTGGTTCGCATAGTTTTCCAGGTTTTCTTTCTTCTGTAAAAACAGCAAATTTCCATAGTTTTTATTTCAAATAAACCCTTTGGATGAGTCGCGTCTATTGCTTTTGTCAAGGTTTATAAGTCCACCCCGCATCATTCATTCATGAATGGTTATCCATTCGGCAGAATTCAAGTAGAAAAAAACATTCATACATATAACATACCACTATTGGACTTGGGTAATGATAAAAAGAAAAAAGATGAAGGTGCCGTCGTTGACCAGTCCCCGAAGGACGCGCTGCCGCATTCGTGTTCAATTCAGAATTGTAGAGGCTTGGTGAATGCGTATTTATCCTATACAATGACATGCGGGGGCCAGCCACTATATCAGGTCAGTGTTTTTACCCTCCCGGACAAGTCTGGTACCAATTTACTGACCCCTGAGGTCCCCTATGGAAGGCCGAGGATCGATCGACCGTACGGATGTCAGCAGCGCCTATTTCCACTGCACCACGCGCGCTCTCTGGGTAATGGATAATGATAACAATAGTAGAAGTAAAATATCAGATAGACTTATACCAACTCGCTATAATTTGATTACTTTACGAGGCTACTTTGAAAAAAATAAAAAAAAAGAAAAATTTCAAATAGAAAAAGCCATGGGTGTGTGAGAAAGAGGGCAGTAGGAACACTATGTTCTGGGCAGCGTGTTCGAGTGTATAGTGTATAGAAGTGCAGTGTGCATAACATACACAAGTGTAAACGGACGTCAAAACAGAAATCAACGGTAAGTTGGCGTAAGATACTACTGCAAACAAGGATCTCGGGCATACCCTTTTTTAAAGAGTTTTCAAAGGGACACGTATTCCATTCGAACTCCTAGAGGCATAGTGAATGCGCATTTTGCCTATACAATGACTTACGGAGCCAGCCGCTATACCAAATCAGTGTCTTCATCTTCCCAGACGGGTCTGGAACCAATATACCAGATCCCGGAGGGATGGAAGGTTTGGTTAGCCCGGGCCGAAATTGATCGCTCGACCGTGCGTGTGACAGCAGCGCCTCTTACTACTGGACCACAAACGACTAAAGACAAAAGCAAGGAGAACGAACCAGTCGACGACGTGGTTGTCGATGATGAGTAACACCTTGGCGTCTGGTGGCATCGCGGGTGCCCCTCTGCTGCGGTCATGCAGCAACGAGCGCTCCAAAGCGACGGCCAGCGACTCGGACGAACGCGCTGGAGACGTCGGAGCGCTGAAAGCAAAGTTTTTCAGTTCCGGAGCAGAAGTGTCACTGCTTTTGGGAAGAAACTGGTTCGGCTGTAACAGATCAGCTGTCAAAACAAAACACGAAAATCCAACAAATTGATGTGTGACGCGGCAAAGAAATTGAAGAAAGCATAGTGTCCAACAATTCGGTGATGGACCTACTTTGTGTACTACTGGAATTTTTAGTGAATTACTCTGAGGATTATTGATAGGCTAACCGTGGTGTTTGTGTTACTATACTTCTGCTTGCTTTCATCTTGTTTGTAGCTGACAATGATAAGCTTCGTTTCGTGACGTTTTTTTGCTTTATCGAGATTTTCTCTGGCGCACGAATAGTGCACTTGGATAAATAAATAAAGAGATTGCCGGAGGATACAGTACCGGAGGTGCCGCAACCCTAAAACGGCGGCAGCGGCGCTTTTTTGCGCCGAAAGCGCCGTTTTTGGGGCCCACCCGTAGTGACTCGTTCGAAGTCTACCACAATACATTTACGTCGCATGCCCAACGGTGGTCTCCGCGTGGTAGCCAGGCCGAAGGCGGAGCCTCGTCCGAGTTTCCAGCCAATTAATCGAATGGGCAAGGGACCGTCAATCGAAGAATCAAAAAAAATAAAAAAAAGTACCACGAAAATAAAAAATTTGCATATGAAAAGCTGCTGAGTTCTAGTACATACTTATTTTTACGAATAAACCAATTTTGAAGAAAATATAGAAAAACGGCGGTTTCTGCGCAATAAAACGCTGGTGGCGCCGTTGTATCGTTGCTACACGTCCGATACTGGGATAGTGGTGATAGTCGTATACAAGCAGTCAACACAATCTCGCCCTCACAAAAGTTAGTCGGGTAAATAAGGAATCAGTAGTTTCCTATCATACTAATACTAATAGTCTATTGAAGCAGCAGCAGGTCATCCGCAGAAAAGAAGATCTCAGAGAAAGAATAGAAAGCTGTAGAGCTAAGCGACATTGTACAGCCCACGTGAACTATAACCCCCATCAACGCCCTTTTAAATAGTCTACAATTTTGCACGGAATTCGAAACTGAGATGCATTTACGGTACACGGACTTTAAGGTGACTAAGGAAAACCTAAAGTCGGCAATAATTCGATTGCCATGGACAGAGGAAAAGGCTGAGGCTTCACAGGAAAATGGAAAAATTCGCGCGAAATTGATGCAGTTAGCAGCCCGATTATTCACTGTTTGGTGGCCCACCAAATCCATTGCCAATAGTTTTTGCCGAGCAAAAGCGAAAGCGTAATCTCTTGTTCGACAGCATCCCGAATGATGGAAATTCAATTCACGTTCTACGCAAGGGGAAGGCATCGAGTTTATCGTCTGTCCAAAATCACCGATACCACAAAGTTCCCTCCTTAACCATAAATAGAGCTAGTATAAATGGGCAATGCTCATCATGATGCGTTCCAATGAATTCCTACAAAAGTGTAGCCATAAGCGTAAAAATAAAAAAATGTAATAGAAATACTCTCATTCTCAGCTGCACAAGAGAATTCTCTGTAGCCGAGAGAAGCTCTATTACCAGATGGAGTTGTCGCAAAATTCTTTTACCGAATGCCGGAACTAGGTTCCGGCAACATTTCTTTTCTGTTCGTGCTGGTTCTGAAATGGTTGAGCTATGTAAAAAACTACCCATACCAAGTGATTTAAAAACTTTCCCTAAACTGTTAGACTGTCATCTGAAGACAACTCAATCCACTAATCTCGTTCACTGAAAGTTTGTGTTCCAAATTGTGGGAATACCAGCCATTCAGCGGGCTGCCGGCCGACAAACGGCTGCTAAATACACACTAAAAACAAAAATGCATGAACTGAAATAAAGGTTCAAAATAAAACAAAAAAGATTTAAAATAAAACGATGAAATTTCGAATATTTATTTCAGTTCATGTATTTTTGTTTTTAGTAGCATGTAGCAAAAGACGGCGAGTTGAACTGATGAAATACGTCCCGTACCGTAACGGGCAATCGCGGCGGGACCCAAATGAGCCACCCATGACAAATGCCGCTTAGGTTTCGCTTATTATATAGTAGGATTGTAGGATAATTAATGTTGATGTTAACTGTCGTCTTGTCTAACATATCACCGTTGCACATGGCTTGTTCATGTAAAATAAATAAATAAATAGATTGGTTACTGAGCAAAATGAATTCCTACAAAAGTGTAACCCTAAGGGTGTCTGGTGACTTCAAAGGAGCTGGATTTCTCGAACAGTAGGCAATCGGTCATCAATATATGAACACTTTTGGCATTAATCGCGTTAGGCAGGAGTCCTGGAGGAAATTAGCAGTAGCGATAGCGACAGGGTAGCCGACAAGCCATTACGTCGTCTCGTATTCGTTCACCTCTACATATGTTGAGTAGATAATCAGCTCAGAGGCTGGACATTCACTCAGTCAAGCACAACGCCTGGCACTCCAGAAGCCAGTTTACTCATATCCGTGGGGTGTGAGAGCAACAGCCTCCAGGATTGACTTTCTATTAGGGTGTTCCATAAATAACTGGTGTCATAATTACATGGTCAGTCGACCTTTTCACCATGTGTGGTCACAAAATTTCTCCAACAATTGAGCAGAGAGGTGAAACCATTCGTCAAAGGCCCCTTCACACTTCACTGCTGCAGCAGCGCAGTAATGATGAAGGATAGGGGGCGCTGCATCAGTGCAGTATGTCATTCCAAAATCGAATCTGACCTGGATCAAATTATTTTTCGCTGACAATTCGTTTCATAAGGTTATCGAGGGCGTTGATCACGAATCTGACATCCGTTTTCAGGTTTGTGGGCGAAAACGATCCATCTTGTCAGCAAAATTTTGAATATCTGGTTTACTGCCACAGCAGTAGAGTCTGAAGGGTCCCTAAGGAAGAATCTGACTTCCAAAACAGACATGGTCAAGAAGCAACTTGCCAAAAAAGCCATAATATTAAAAATTGCGTTAGAATGTCGGAACTACATGATACTTAGTATCACGTCGATGCTAGAAAAAAACGAAGTCATTCTGACTGCAGTTCTTGACTTGTATTGCTCCTCAATAGCACATTTCGCCCTGGATTGCTTTTTCCTGTGTGAAATTCAAACACCGCAAAGCTGCGCTGCACGATTCCCATCGTTTTGAATGAATAGAAAAGTGTTATGTTCAACTCATAAAACGTTGCCCTAGTAACGTCTTATGAGTTGAACATAATACTAAGGACGAAAAAACGCGCATCCAAGCACATGCCTTTGTCTATGTACCAACAAGGGGAAGTGTCTGGGATTGATCAGGGCTATCATCACATATCATTCATTGGTGATATGTCCATCCATGATTTCTGAATATGTGAGTGAGTAATCTAGCAGATCCTTTAAGAAGATTGTTCGCCAACTGTTGCCGTTGGATGCGTCTGGAAAACGAGACCGAGTGCGGAAAAAACGAGAAAGCAGATACTGTTATTCTCAAAAATCTATTCTTTGCTTCTTTTTTATTCGCGAATTCGTTTTCGGACGGCATTCCTTCGTTAGAACGTCATACTCAGGAGACATCAAGTGGTACTTGCAGCAACGTTCGCTGCTACGATAAGACCAGCCGTTCAGAGTCCTATCGGCCGCCGAACGTCTGTTCAGAAACTTTCGTTACCCTCTTTGTGAGAAGCAAATCGGTTTCAAATGGGCACTACACCCTATGAATGAAAAAATTTCCTCCTGAGCCGTTGTTGCAGACGGCGGGAACGGTTCGTTAGCACGTCATACTCAAGAGACATCAAGGCGGTACTTTTACGTTGATAAACAAACATCGAGATTTCGCTCATTTATTAGTAGGATTTTTCCTGACGCAGAAAACTTTTCTCGTTTTTGATTTTAACTTCCGTGAGACTTTGAGAAGACCTGGAAGACATTTGAATTTGATACCCAATCCAAACCCTTCAAATATTTGCCTGCAGTGGCCTTTCATCCTTGTGAGATATGAGGCAGTCGACCAAAAGCGTTCTGTCCCATAGTCTCTGCGCGTTTTAGGCCAAATGGCACCCCAGGGACTAGACGCCAGAGTCGTTAGGAGAACAAGCATTCAACATCTGACGTTCAATGATGAGAACGAAGCTGTAAAATATGGATCTGCAGGGTGGCAGTCCTCTCCAGCTAGTTTTTCATGACTCCTTCCAAAACACGGCTCGTGCAGTAGAATGGATGTCTTCGAATTCGCGCAAGATTAAACGGATCACTTTTGTTTTCACCTATCGCGGCTAGAGAGATTTATTTATTGCTGGCTTTCGTGAGAACAAATGACCGCTGAGAAGTCGTTGGCTGTTTGCAAGCCACGCAACGAATTCTTAATATTATCTTCCTTCCACACCAATTAGTAGAGGTCCTTGAATTGGAACGAAAAACCACAGGTGGAGTAGTTTAAATAGCCGATGAGCTAATAGCGTCGTGCCTCAGAGAAATATTTAAAAGGTTCCTTTTATTTTGCAGCATAAAGGTCGATCCACACTCTGATGTGACAATAAAGTAGTGGAACAGAGCAGAGGATGGATTTTTTCAAAAGCTGACCCATTCGCTCCAGTGCTGCTTGGAGACGGTATTTTTCGCGCTAGGACCGACAACCTACGATTCTCAATGGGCTGTTGCGTTATCGAGCGCGGATACGCATTAACCCAGACTCCACGTCACTTTTCTGCAGCAAAATAAATCTTTTCATCAAATACTGCGGGGATTCTTTAGAGATCACACTTCTAAAGCATCAGTAAGGTTCTGACTGCCTTAGTAGAGTAAGGCAATCGTGATCAAAGGTGATGCTCGTCGCACTACCGCACACTAATTTTCAACGATGAAACGCAAGGGCCCTTACAGACCAGACGACAAAAAATTGAGCGACGAATTCGCAGTCTTCACCGCGGCGATGACCGCGGTGATCGATTAGACCAATGCGGCCGCCGCAAACGTCGCGTTGGACGAGAATGCTCGTCGTCGTGTGTTTCGCTCAATTTCATTTATAACGGCTAATTCGTCGCTCAAATTGCACGTCGTCGGGTCTGTAAGGGCCCTAAGCCGCAGGATAAAGTGATATCAATCCTATTTGATCTTTTATTACATTCTAATTCTGGGAACACCCACTCATTGAAAGTAGAACGAGGAGGAGAATGCATTCAAATGAGAATTATGAAAAATAGTAAAGAAACAAGAAAATGAAAAGGATCTGGATCCCAACACCTTCTACCAACAGAAGTAACTCCCGAGAGACATTTGGGCGATGTGACAAATGTGTACAGGGCGGTAAAGGAAAGGTGTGGAAAAAGGTAAGTTTAGTACCAAACAGAAATTCTTCGATATTCTCTAAACTGTTAGACTGTCATCTGAACGCACCTCAAACCACTAATCTTGTTCACTGAAAACTTGTGTTTCAAATTATGGAAATGGAATTAATGCTGATGTTGACTGCCTGTCGTTTTGTTTAGCATATCACCGTTAAAAAGGCCTGTTCATGTAAAATAAATAAATAAATATTTTCGGTGACCGACTTTAAACATATTTGAACTTCTATAGAACACATAAAAAGTTCTAACAAGACGAATCTTGTATATAGATTCAAGAATTTCATACATGTGAAACTAGATAACTAGGCAAAGCTTTCTTACAAAGGAAGCTGAATCTGGGGTACGGATGTTATTCTAAAGAGATTTCACTTCACTACACAGCAAACAACTTCATTTGAGAAGACAATGTGTTTTCGAAGTATGTCCTCCGGTGAGGCCACTCCCACAGCGCTGGGAAATCCACTTCAGTGTGCGATTTCTCAGAGTTCAGTGGAAGAAGTGAACGTATCCCACCTTTTCACACATGACTTGGTTTCATGGCTTCAGTGTTAATAAAGTACACAATTTCAAGAAACAGCACATGCGACAAGTAGAATTAGTGAAAAATATCCTGTTTCACCTCTAAGCCCAATATAGGAGATACTCAGTTAGTTTTTCAATGAAGAACATTGGAATTTGCTGGTCAAGGTCACCTTTCCAAAATGCCTGACCACTTATAAGCATGGGTTCAGATAACAGTGGACGGCATCAATACCCCTTACTTCGCTTCGAAAAAAATTTCCTTTTTCAGAATCTCAAAAGAATGACAAAACCAACTCTTCGGTTTATTGCGATTAAAGTGTGAGTAAATTACTTCAACGCAGGGATTAAGCAATGGGAAGGAAACAGTAGGCAATGCTTCAAAAATGATGCTCAATATAAAATAAAAACTACAGAAAGAGCACAGTTTATGAATTACATTCCCACGAGTGCATTATATCTGAGATTAGAAATGAACTCAAAATAAAAGAGCATCCTAATTCAAAGAAATTGCAGTAATAGTATGATGCTCCATATAAATTAAGAACTATGGAAAGAGTAAAATTTATAAATTACGTTCCCACGGGCTCATTACATCCGAGGTTAGAAATGTACTCAAAATAAAGTACTGTACTCGATTCAAAGAAATTGCAGTAATAGTATTCCTGGGAAAGTAAGGCTATATTTAGGAATAAGCGAAAAAAGGAAATAAGGCTATGTATAGGGACTATAGGGACAAGAGTACCTATTGAAGCAATCAACGAACTTCTTGTTAGTCACGATCTTCTAGTACATGGTGAGATCAATCATTCAAATAAATTCGTCAATTATATATTTTTCTGTAAAAGGCAAAACAAAACTAGCAATGGTGGATTTCCAACGAGCGAAGAAAGAATTCTTTCATTTTATTTTATTTTATTTACACTGCTAGGTGCGCCAAATGAAACACATGAATAATACTGAACATTAATACTGTGCTCAATTTCAATATATTAATATTAATTAGTAGGGTCTCAGTAGACCATCAGGTCCGGGAGTATCACAATTCCATTATTTCTGTAGTTCTGGACTCCCATTTGATGCCCCAAAACGGCAGCAGATTCAATGTAGAGGCACGCCGTTGTACATTATTATGGTATAGACCTACCATTTTTTGAGGACATAAATTTCTCGTTCCAGTTGCCAGTATCGTGTTCGGTAGCCTCCCAAATATCCTGCAGTACGTAGGGTTTCCCGCAGCCTTGAGTAAATTACGACTCCATCATTCTGGCCACTAACGAAGTTACGACGACCTCATTTCGAAATGGCCTGTGTGGTTTCCGAAAAGCAGCTTCCCAGTACAGAAGAGAACCAGCTACGTTGGCGGCAGAATGGCTCACAGGTCATTCCAACACATGCAGTAAGGGAATTCAGTTAAATAAAAGAGGATTCAAATAGTGCTCACTCATATTCTCTCTTGAAATCTAGGCATGATGCTGAACTTCTCGACTTTTTGCTGTGTCGAACGAGGTTAGTAAGGTGGAAAGAAAAATTAAAATTTAATTTTTAAACTTCATTCGGGCTAAAGTTTCGACACTTTCGTCGCCGTCTGAGGCCTAAAAAGTGGTTCGAAATTGCTGGATCTTTGATTTAGACGGCCAAGCGCCGCATCCTCTCTAACATTTCCTACGAATTTGAAGAATCCCCCATGAAACTGAGATTTATTTATTTATTTATTCAATACGCTGCATAAGGCAGTCGTGGCAAAGACAACAACAAACAGAGAACATCATAGAACAGTTGTAAGTGAAAAACTTAATAAGACAATAATCGTTTCGAGATGAGAGGACGAGCGGTACTCCCACTCAAGGCCGACACCGCTCTGATAATTCATATCATTATTCTAAACAGAATCATTCATTCGCATCCTGCACAAGCTGCTGTGTGGTTCTTATCGCCCATATCTTCAGGAAACACACCGCTCAACTGTAGTATTGTAGTACTCTTTAGAATAATGATATGAGTTATCATAGCGGTGTCGGCCTTGAGTGGAAGTACCGGACGAGCTGCCGAGAAATGGTCGGTTCGCGCTGGGACCAACAACTAATGATTCGTGTTGGGACCGCCAAGAGATGAAAAGTGGTTACGAAAATACCACAGATCTGACCCTGTACTCCATGATCGTACTGCCACAGCAAAAGCGTTCTAGGGAAATGCTGCCATCTTTGCATCTTTCAGCAATGGTTACCCACCAGTGTCCTCTCGTTGCAGCCGGGTGCGAGTGGGCCTTCGCGCTTTACATATAATGGCGTACGATGTTTAGAGCTGCATAATGAACACCCACCTACTCACGTCCTGTTGAGTCGTACTTACTAAGAACATTGTATTATTGTTCTTTCGTCACTAAGATCTATAATGTGTTAATGTGCTGTGAACATTGTGGCCGGATCAACTTTCTTTATCCCTGGGTAATCTTGAACAAGTCTATGGCCTTTGTTATACCGACGCTCATGGTGAGCGTCAGCTGCTTGCGAGCGGTGAGGGCCCAGCCGCTGAGCACGCGACGCACGCACGCACGCGCCCGAAGCATACAGAGTAGCCCTCGACCGACCCCCAGCGAAACGATCAATCGCAGTGCAATGCACAGCGACTAGCGACGACGCGAGTGAGCGTCTGCATAACAGCCCGTGAGCGTCATCACGCCAGCGTCTGACGTGATAACTCGCGCAAACGTGTCTGGCCCCACGGTGTCTGATACTGAATCAGACGAGTTGCGCTGGCAGACGCTGAGGGTGAGCGTCGGTATAACAAAGGCCTATCATATTTAGCACAAAGGAGAGATTCAACCCTAGACCGAACAGAGTCGCAGAGCTGTTTCGATTCACCTTCCATCCTCCTCAAAGTCCGTTCAGTAAGAAAACGTCGGCACGCAGTCTCCTTCGAGACGCACTTCAATAACGACGAGTACAACGCATATGTTTTCTCCATGATCACAACACTCAACATCTGATGATATGTATATCTTCTTTATCCCTGGGTGATCTGGGTCTTTTTTCAACACCTATGGATAAAAGGCCCTTACAGACCCGACGACGTGTAATTTGAGCGACGAATTAGCCGTTATAAATGAAATTGAGCGAAACACACGACGACGAGCATTCCCGTCCAACGCGACGTTTGCGGCGGCCGCATTGCTCTAATCGATAGCTGTTGGTCACCGCCGCGGTGAAGACTGCGAATTCGTCGCTCAATTTTTGTCGCCTGGTCTGTTAAGGCCCAAAGAAGATATATCGTCAGATGTTGAGTGTTGTGATCAAGGAGAAAGCAAATGCGTTGTACTCGTCGTTAATGTAGTGCGTCTCGAAGGAGACTGCGTGCCGACGTTTTCTTACTGAACGGACTTTGAGGAGGATGGAAGGTGAATCGAAACAGATCTGCGACTCTGTTCGGTCTAGGGTTAAATCTTCCCTTTGTGCGAAATATGATAGTCTTGTTCAATCTCGTCGAGAGGTTCGTAGAAGCAGAGAAACCAATGCCACCGTGGGCCGCCGCCATGACGTGATCTTCCGGAAAGAGTCACGATTATTGGAAAGGATCAACTTTCAATTTCAACCTCATCACTTTACCAATTGAGTATCACCGTTTATTTATATGCACAATTTGCACGTGACAAACGCCCTGAGGCAGGAAATAGAGAGTGCAGATTCCCCCAAAAATTGCAATATGTCGAGGCGGATTTATGAGCCTCAACGGCGCTTTTGCAGATAGTGGTTTCGAAAGAATTATCGCCTAACAGCAGAAAGCGCAATAAGTTACCATCAACGGAAGCCGGCTGACTGATTGACGATGATGTCAGACACCAACAAAATTTTTGGGTCCACTCCCGCTCCTGTGCAAAATGTGGTGGAGCTGCTTGCTTTTGCCAGAAAATGCTAACGTCCTTTGCGACATTGAGACGGACATTTACGATTAATAGGTATTTTATTGAAGTCCATCAAAGAAATGCCAAGAGATGAATGAAGGGTAATTTCAATGGCAATTTTGAGGCTGAACAAATGCATAATAAATGAGCATCGTTAGCATACTGCTTATTGAGTGAATGCCGAAGGGCAGCGAAGGTGCTGTGTGAATGTGCGGCCGTTCGCACCAATACTCTAATATTCATGGCTTTTACGGTGACGTCGCATCAGTCATAACAAAACAGAAGCACATTTTTTTCAGACCATCTGACAGGTGGTCTTCCACGAGGCCGCGTGCAATCGCGCGGCAGCCATTCGTTCTTCTTGAAGGTCGTCGTCTCTTCTCATTATGTGACCGGCCCATCGATGCTTGGCTTTCGTCTCGCAGACGGGACATCTGCCTTAGATCGGAGGCGAAGTCCGGCTCGGTGTTGGGATAGGCTCTGTGTGTGACTTGGAGGGACTTCGCCGTGGCTGACGTATCAGGCCACGTCAGCCGCGTAGGAGCAGGAAGAACTGTCGAGTCGAACAAATGAGCACGGAGGTCAGCATTCACACTTTACTGCGGCAGTAAACCAATGAGGAGCAGTTAAAAGTGGAATACGGGTACTTCCGCAATAGCTGCGCGCTTTTTCGGCCGATATTTTTTCATGAAGGAGTTGAGTTCATTTCAGCGCATACATAATATTAGAAGTAGTACCCTAATGTCCGTCAGATAAGCCCGAACTGCTCGCGCCGCAACGCGGCGTATCGATCGATGGCACTCAAAGTTGTGCTCTACCCTTCCTGATGAGTGTTCTCCTTCTCAGGACTTGATCTGTTTCACCATTTTATTGCATTTATTTTGCCACTCTGAATTACTAAATAAGGCTTTGTGGACAGCAGCTTCTGCAGATTGCAGATTTTCTTTTTCTCTCCTCAATCTTCGAATCACCCTTCTATCAACCTCGAAATGAAGAGCTGCAGCAGCAGTCCCATTGTTCCTCGCCGAATTGCACCGCATCAAATTCGAAGGCAGCTGTGTACGATTTTCTTCTGGGCATTGGAACCACCAATTCCCAAAGAAGCCTCTACAATGAATCCCTAAACAGGTGTTCGCAGGTCTTGCTGTTGAATCCGTACCTGAATGCCCTTTCATACTGAGGAAAACAATAGCAAGGAGTTAATAAATACCCGATCAATTGCCTTTTAAGGCTAATTGTACGTAATCTGGCTGTTTACATCGTGTTCGATTTCTCGACGTATTGCGCGCAGGTGTATTGATGACCCACCGTGGTACGCCGCGTTACGGCGCGCGAAGGGCGGACTTATCTGACCGATTTTAGGGTACTATGAATCTACTATGCACTGAGAACAAATGGAATTGCTTCGCTATGAAGCTTTTGAATTTAGCAGCTTACGCAATCTCAGTGGTAAATACTTTCTTTGGAACTGGAAATCGTTTCTTGAAACAAAGAACGAGCTATAAAGAAAAAATCTCTGCAAAATACTCAAGTTTGATGCATTTCCGATGGAATAGTGCAGAGATATGAAATTCTGCTTGAAGCATTGTCCTAGGAATCGACCAGTTTTTAACCACCCAAATGTTTTCTCAAGGAAAAAAAAACTACAATTTTGCGGCAAGCTGAAATGCGAAGCTAAATAAAAACAGCGATGCAGGTGGTATTAATGAGCTTTTTTTTCTTTTCGAGGTTTGGAGGTGGGATATTTAGTTTTCATCTACTTTTTACCAGCCATTCAGCGGCCGGCCGGCCGACAAACGGCTGCTAAATACACACTAAAAACAAAAATACCTGAACTGAAATAAAGATTTGAAATAAAACAAAAAAGATTTAAAATAAAACGATGAACAAAACAGCATGTGGCAAAAGACGGCGAGCTGAACTGATGAAATGCGTCCCTGGTGATACGGTAACGGGCAATCGCGACGGGACCCGTATGAACCACCCATGACAAACGTCGCTTGGGTTTCGCTTATTATATAGTAGGGTAGGATAGGATCTTATTTAAATACACTTTGTACCTAAAAACTTTAGAAGGGATTGGAATTGCTTGAAACGGTGGTCTTCATTAATGTCGATATTCAAAGAAGACGGAACTCGGGGCTTTTGTAGATAGAGACAATTTCTATGTTTACTGTGAGCAAACTGCCTCAAAAACATTTTGAACCTGAAAGAACTTCTTTATCGTCGCTTTTCCATACTAGCTTCTAGGGTAGTTGTTCTTTTAATAAAATGGGCGCCTATGGGCGGAATTATTAGTGGGTCCAAAAGTAATAAGTATTTCCACTTCTTTCCCATATAACTCCCGACTGGGGTCCCACTGTATGCTCATCGTATTTATGTATGTATGTTACTTACTCAAGACCACTTGAAAATTCGTTACCTCCGCGCTTTTCAGATACATTTAAAGTTATTGAGAGATAAAGAAGTTTGTTGAATTGAATTTTCCTTATTACTTCCCCCCCCCTAATACAACAACCCGAGCTATTCGAGACGAGAGAAGGCGACGGAGAGATCCAAACGTTCTTTAGGTACGACTCTCTGGCGAGAAGCAGTGAAAAGCTCCTGCTGCCTAACCAACTATTGTGTTGAGTTGACGCCGCAACTTTTTACACAATAGAGCATACAATAGATGTCAAGAATATAAAAAGAAAGAATCGAAAACGCGTACCTTATTGTGCTGGAAACCTTATTGGCAATCGACTGAAACGAGAACGCGCTCGGCGGATGTGATGATGTGGAACTCGACGGATCCTCCAGAGTGGCTTCCCCGTCCTCCTCGCTGAAGGAGAACTTCCGTTTGAAGAAATTCATCCTGAACTTGAGATATTGTATTGAAAAATCGAGAAACGAAACGAGAAAAAAACGAAAAAAAAAACGACAGGAAATGAGAATGAAGTGTGAAAACGAAACGGGTGAAAAGCAGTGAAACGCAGCGAGTACTCAGGGAAGCAAGTCCTTCAACCTAGCCTTGAGGACCCTTCCATCATTCTTCTAACGACGGATTTTAGGAGAAATGTATAGAAAAACGTAATAAAGGAGTCAATAATGTAAAAGTGAATACAGCAAGCAACTGAATAATGACAAGAGGCATTTAAGAGAATAAATTTATTTCACTTAGTAAGTAGTAAAATAGAAAAGGTAAGGATAAAGGTAACAGCGTCGATTAATCCAAGAAGGACGCGCCGCCACGTCCTCAAGGGACTGATTAACGCTCCGCTATACCATGTCAGTGTTTTTACCTTCCAGAAAAGTCTGGTACCATTTCACCCGATCGCGAAGGGATGGAAGGCTTGATTGGCCCGGGCAAGGATCGATCGCCCGACGGTGCAGTTGTCTGTAGCGCCTTTTACCACTGTACCACTCGGACCCTCGAGTAAAATAGTAAAAATACGTAACGAAAATGTACGTAACAAGACGTGCACCTAGAGAGATGAAGTAGACTAAAATAAAATTGTAATGAAGTTACATGACTTAGATAATTTATTGTTATTTATTTGTTCTATCCGACATCGAAACCGAGATATATAATATGGCGTATGGTCGGATATATAATGGCTACAAAAAAACTATTTAATATGCCAATATGTAACATAATAATACATAATAATATAATATAATAATGTAAAATATAATAATATACATTTCACTGAGTCCACCCTTCCTTACAGACAAGTATCGGGGTGGCTTCGTTCCTTACGTGCTCTATACAGGGTTCAGGAGCAAAATAGAGTTGATTCTTATTTCCTTTCTTGATACTTTTCTACTCATTTTCTTTGTTTAACTGGAAATTTCATGGCGGAGCACAGAAAACCCTCACTTCATTGAATTGAACTTTTTTATTGGCAATATTTAACCGGGACTAAGTACACGGTAGAGAACCCAAAAATGTCCCACCAACCCTAAAAGCAAGACCACAGAAACAATGGCCTTACCTGAGTATCTGAGACCACCTAACACAATTAATATAATTAAGCTCTGAACGAGAGCTTCCATGACGCGCCGCCAGACGTCTGGGTTTGGTGTTCGAGAGAAAGGAGAGATTTGGTGGCTGTAGCTTGTTTTGACGGAAAAGTCCATGTTAACGAGAAGACGCTAACGTCGTAAACGAGCTGTCTGATTGAGGAATTCAATAGATTTTGAGCTGGATTCTCAAGGTTTGAAAAAATCACTAATCGACAGTAACAGGTGCCTTCAATTTCAGTAAATTGATATCGATTTCCACTCTGCTGGAAAGCAAAAGATGTCTCCAGATAGTGAAGAATGCCAGGTATCCGAATGATAAGTATTCCACGTTCTCTTGGTCACTTATCGTTTCAAAACTTGCAATTTTTCAAGATCGAAAAGTTCGAAAACCACTATATATTTAACTATTTATTCCATCAATTTTCAGTCAGAAGTGAAGAAAACAGGAATTCCATGCTCTGCATAGGTTAAAGTGCCAACGACAGAAGATATGCTCGATACCTGTTTCGAAAAGAATCGGGAACGCTATTTTAAACATCTTATACTTGGGACTTACTTAGAGGTGATGGATGGTCTGAGGGAGATAGGTGAAAAATTACAGACAAAGAAGTCGAAAAAGTCGACAAACGTGGAAAACATAGGTAAGAAGTAATGGATTCACTCAGAGGACTGATTCAATTTCCGTACTAGCCGGCCAAAGTCGTAAACACGAGCACATGAAAAAAAAAAGTATAGAAAAACGAGGAAGATTTGAAGAGAGCGTGGAGGAAATTCGAATAAGAGATTGTTTTGTTTCTGTTGCTGACATATGGTGCCATTGTGGAATACTGATGGTGGAGGTAGATCTAATTGAAAACAACATTGAGGATCGAGTTGCACGATAAGTAAACGGCGCCGTTTTGCTAAACATCACCTAGCCAAGCAAATAAATACAAGCACCGAGAACATATTAGAATTCGTCTAAACCACAACGGAAAACTGAAAAGTGGAAAAGCTGAGTTAAAGTTCAAGGATGTGATCTTTTCGCAATTGCCTCGAGACGATTCCCAGCGTATAAAGGCCGAGGATAAGATATTAAGTTGTCGACAAATAGATTACTTTTTTCGCACATCAAATTTCAACTTGATTTTTTTGTATAGAGTTCTTTCAATATTCATTATGTTGTATTTTATCTGAAAGCTTGTGTAATGGCCGTTCGATTTTTATTTTTTATTTGTTCAGAATTTCACGAGCGGCATAGAACGGCAAGGTCACCACTCGGAGCCGAAAGAATCAGAAAAAACAACGATTTGCCGGAATAGGGTGGTCGAATTTAAACGTACTCATCCTTTTTTGTCACATTAGGTTACATAGCTCCCACATAACTTAGCCCATTTCTTCAACTACGCAGGGCCTTCTCCCGGCTTCGTTCCTTCAGTGGTTTTTCTGCACTTGGCAGAATATGAAACTTCTACTACACGGCAACCTACCTCACCATACATCAACTTTATCAGAGATCAATCTGATAAAGATTCTAGAAGATAGAAAAGCTCTCATTGCACACTAGCTACATCATTCAACAAATAGTAATAAGTATCACACGCAATCACTGGAGATGATAGTATTGTTTTTCGTGTATATAAAGTGGTGTTGTGTTCAGTTAGGTTCAGTTTCGGAATAAAGTGCTCTCTTCAACGGTGGATTACAGTAAGTGGCGACCTCGTTTGTCCACAACAAGCTCCGTGCCAAACTCACAGCTACAAATGCCCCCACCACCTCCTTTTCCAAAATAAATTACTCTGTAATCGAATCCGTTGGACTGCATCACGAAGATCAGTTGAAACAGTCTCCACTAACTTCATTGGATGTTGTTATTGTCCCAGTGAAAAAAGAACCAATGTTTCCACGAAGGTGCTTCACCTACCATATACACGAAGAAAAAATTACGACAGGAGTAATATGCGACCAGCGTCAGCAGACCTACACGACAACAGCAAGATGTACCAGAAGCTGCACGAGTTCGACACGTTCAAAACTTCTAAGAAATCAACGACGGTTTATTCCGGACGAAGTCGCACACGATCGACTCAGAAACTCACACATTGAGTGAAACTCCACACTCCCTTTTTTTCGTCGGGAATTTTTTGCACTTTGCAGAATATGAAACTTCCATTACACAGCAACCTACCTCACCATACATCAACTTTATCAGAGATCAATCTGACAGTGATTCTGGGAAATAGAAAAGCTCTCACCGCACACTAGCTACATCATTCAACAAATAGTGAGAAGTATCACACGCAATCACTGGACATGATAGTATTGTTTTTCGTGTATATAAAGTGGTGTTCTGTTCAGTTAGGTTCAGTTTCGGAATAAAGTGCTCTCTTCAACGGTGGATTACAGTAAAGTGGTCCCTTTTCGAATTATCCAATGTTGTTATACAGCTGTTTAAACTGAGTTTTGCATCTGAACTAGTGGTGGTTTTGTGGGCTAGTTTCCATATGGTGGATTCTAAACCGATCTCAGGTTGATTGTAAAAACAGAAAAGTGGAAAAAATCGAGTTAAAGTACTAGAATGTGATTTTCTAGCAATTGTCCTCGAGACGATTCCCAGCCTATAAAAGTCGAGGACAAAGCTCTTTTTTCCTTGTTCCTATGGGGTCATCACAGCTTGTTGATGAGACGTGGGGTTAAGAAAGCTCTAACATGGACCTCCGCAAACAGGGGCCAAATAGAAGAGTTTCAAAAAAAAAAGATTCCATTTAATAACGTCCACTTTCTGGCTGAGTGACAAGCAATCAGGGCATTCTCGCTGGTTCAGGTTTAGATTTTTTTTATTAAATTTCGATTTCTGTCAAGATTTCAGAATAGAAAAGCAGTACGACACACGTGGAAAATCGCTATTGAATTATTATTTTTTAGCTATGGTAGCTTCACGTTTTGCTGCGAAAGATATGAATGTACACGAATAATTTCTCTCCTCCATAATACGCTCGCTAATTTACATCTAGATTAAAAGTGCAGTTAATGGAACGAGGTGTTAGTGAAAAAGCTAGACGAAGACTTGACGAGGGATAGGTACCGAGAAAAATGCACACCTCAGCAGGTAGCGCTGTAAAGGTTTAACATAGTGCACGGCAGATAAGAAAACCGATTATGTCAAAGAAAAGTCAGAAAATCATTCATTTCGCACAAAAAACACAGCTGGTGATACGGGGTCAAGTTCAGAAATTCGGCACTAAAAGGTGGAAAAGCAGCTGTAGAAGGATGCAGTAGGATAAAAAAAGACGAAAAATGGGGTTTTTCAAAGAATGTGCTCCCCTAACTCTCTCGAAAGGAATAACTATGAAGGAGAGCACCAATCACTCAAATCAATCTTCGATCTTAGAAAAAAGATCGATATCGAATTCTGGACAGAATTATGTGTCGTTCCGTATGTTTCAAGCTCCAGGACGGCTTGGGCCGCCCCCGTCCGTCAAAAATGTCACATTGCGGTATTTCTCTGACTGACGGGATACTGACTTTTTGCATGTCCTCCATATCTGATGAGGTGAGCGTTACTTGTTTTTGCCGCCGAAACGGTGACATAAATATTAGAGTTGTTCGCCATCGAAAGCTGCTTTCCGAGAACTTTGAGAGGAGCCCAGAATTCTTCGGTAACGGCACTGCTATTGATCTTCGCAAATAGGGGTCAAAAAGTCTCGGAAAAAGGCTCCACTTCACTTGATAAAATCCACTCTCTGGCTGAGTGACAAGCAATCAGGACATTCCTGCAAGTTCAGGTTTAAATGTACTATTGAATTTCGATTTGTAGCATGATTTCAAGATAGAAAAGCAGTACATAGGTAGAGAATCACTATCAATATATTATTTTTAGCTTTCGTAGCTTCACATTCTACTGCGAAAGATGAATGTACACGAATGGTTCCTACCCACCATAATTTAGAGTCGAGAAAATAAAAAATGGTAAGTCTATGATCACTGATATTCATGACTGACGGTCTGTAAATCCTCTATGTAAGGTAGAAATGGCTATTGTAACAATCTCGGCCTACTATAATACTCAGGCAACCCGCCCCGCTAGAAGTTTCAAAAGCAGTGGAATTCGCGCAAAAAATTTTTCAGGAGTCACGAAGAATTCATGGTGCAAAAGGTTCACCGCGGAGGGTTCTGCCCAATAAAGTGCCGATAGCCAAGGACAGGATATAATTTTGTGGCCTTCAAAATAATCACTTATGGAAGCGTTATTTTGCCGAGTTTGAGTGAAGGAAATTCGACACGAGCTGGGAATTTTCCAAGTCTCGTCTACTTATAAGAAAGTGTTGTTGATAGTCATAAACTGATGGTGATCACTTACTAAGCATATAGTAGTATCAGTCTATGTGGTGGTAAAATATTTTTTCCAAATTTCTTGTGTTGTTAGAATTTTTATACTATGAGCTTGTTGTCTAGGATCGCTCTGTTTCTTTTAACTAATGCATCTGTTTCTTGAGCACGTCTATAATAGGCGTAAATAAATAAATAAATAAATAAAAGCAAAGGAGTTAACTGCTGCAGGTAGATACCGAGCACCTGAGCTGCTCCTCTTCGTCAGATCCAGCCTTTGCTATAAAGGGCTAGTGGAGAAACTGTCCCATGAAAAGTAGGTTGAACTATTTCGAAGAACAGGGGTTAAATAAAGTGTTGCCGACAGAGAATGTCGAAAAAATGAAAAATGGTAAGTAATGCGAAGTAAAAACTAACGGATGGTAGGAACAGCAGACATGCTTGAATTTTTTCAGGAGTGTTCTGTTTGTCACACAGGCGATCACCCATCTTTGCGAAAAACTAGGCAAGCTGTCAGCCAGCCGAGGTGAGCAGAATCCATAAGATATTACACAAAAATATTATGGAACATGCTAAAACCATGGCGACAGGCATAGTTCATAGGAATGCTAACAATCCCTCGAAGCACTCGAAGTGATAGGCAGGCAGAGTGAAGCCTCAAGGAGTGTGATCACTGCAGATATGGGGTACACATGGCTCAAATAAATGACTTACTGAGTAATATTGCAAGAATATCAGAGAATGCATGCATGTGATACAGTGATAAGAGATGCTATTGACACCTGTAGCTTCGAGGGATCGATACCCGGCCGTGCTAAGCATGCCTTCGACCTTCCCGTGGTCGGGTAAATTGGTACCAGATTTGCCTGGGAAGGTAATGACACCGACTTGATATATTGGCTGACCCCAGCAAATCATTCTTTAGCCCAGATACCCATTCACCAAACCTCTACGATTGAGAATGGAACGCGAATGAACGAAAAAAATATTATACAATTAATGAAGGGTGGTGGTAAATGTTCAACACTTTGCAGGTTCAACTTTTACCACCCCCCCTTATTAATTGTATAACATTTTTATGCTTTGTTCTACCTAAAAAACCTTAAAAAACGATGGTGATAAAATGATAAAAACGATGTCCTACATTGATACCGACGTTCAAAGAAGGGAGGACTTAGGAGCTGTGGGGAGTAAACAAGGTGAGACTAATTTGAACCCTATTTTCCCATCGCTTTGAAATTCCCTGTTCACGTGTAGATTGTTCTAGACTACTGACACTTGTAGCTTAGAGGGATCGATCCCCGCCCTCGCTAACCAAGTCTACCATCCCTCAGGGGTCGGGTAATTGGTACCAGACTTGTCTGAAGAGGTAAAGACACTGACTTGGTATAGTGGCTGGACCCGCAGGTCATTGTTTAAGCAAAATACGCATTCGCAGTGCCTCTACGATTGGGGTGGACCCCCAATGCCTAGGGGACTGATCAACGCTGACGCCTTTTACTGGAAAAGTGAAGAAGGCATTTCAATATTTATTTAATTTGTTTAACTGTGTGAAAATTTGTGAAAATTGCTACGAATAGGGCGAGAGTCGGAAAGCACTTTTTGGACGTGAACAATGCACAAGAAAGCGAAGTAAGGAAACCTTAAGGACCTTGTTAGACGTTCGTTCGCTCACCCCCCAGCGTAACTCGTCCATTCAGTATCAGACACCGTGGGGCCAGACACGTTTGTGCGAGTTCACCACGCCAGCGTCACCATGATAACTCGTACAAACGTGTCTGGCCCCACGGTGTCTGATACTGAATGGACGAGTTACGCTGGGGGGGGGGTGAGCGAACATATAACAAGGGCCTAAGACTTCTAATTGATGGACGATTGATTTGATATATAGCCTGATTTAGTTATTCTAACTGGTAACTGCTGGTAGAAGCGGCCAGAGATGCCAGGAGCGCGAAAATTGATCGTCGGAGGTGGAGATGAGGAGAAATCGGTGGCGTGAATTACTCGGCGATTTTCGCACTTGAGCATTCAGCAGAGCACACTGAAGGAGTCGGAACGCAGTGAAGCCAATAACCTCAGGCGCGACAGCACGGCTTATTATGCGACCACCGAGCTAACGAACGAGGCGCGCGGCGAAGCGATCAAATCGAGCAGCAGCTGACACTTACGCCGTTACACTCCACCAACACTCACTCTTTTTGAATGCTAATGTGCCGAACGAGGTTAGTAAAGTGAATAAAATTTTAATTTGACCTGTATTTCGACCCTTTTGTCGTCTTCAGAGGCTAAAAAGTGGCTGGAAATTTCCCGTCCTTATAGAACTTCTCGTATACTACTTGTTCTACAAGTTGGTCAAAAATTCTAGAGAGAGTGCGATAGTTGGCCGGGTAGTTCTATAGAGTCAGGGAATTTCGAGCAAGTTTTCAGGCCTCTGAAGACGGCAAAAGGATCGAAACGTGAGGACAAAATAAATTTGATCCACCTTACTCACCTCGTTCGACACAGCAGCATTCAAGAAGAATAACACATACCGAGGTTTCAAGAAGAGAGAACTTGGGAAACGTACTCATTCTTTTACTAAAGAGCAATGAGAACATTGACAATTAGTGGTAGAAAACTAGAATCTCACGATAAGGAAAGTTCTAGAAAAACCCAAATGTTGGCGAGGTGAACGTGGCCTCGGCTAGACCCGAGGCGTGGGTTGAAGTTCCTTTTGAGCCGCTTGAAACGACAAAATTATATAGTCTCGAAGGCTTCATGATGCACAACTGGTAAAAAATGAAATTTATTTAATATTTATTATGTACGTCCAGGGGCGAGTCAAGAATACACAAATAGCACAAGAATGCCAAAGTCTAACTGAAACAAACTCAAATTCAAAAGCAAACTCAGAACCTTAGCAAAGACTAAGCTGGCACGAATAAATTTGAAACCACTGGTATCAATCGTATTTTGTAAATAACACGGCAACAGGGAGAAATTTATAGCCTACCAATCAAATGTTCGGGTAAACTATGAGTCCTTTCGTTTTTCTAAGTTATACGTGTTCTCTTTTTTTATTTAGTCAAGGCTTAGACCTAGGACGTCGGTTAGGATAATCTGCAAATATCATGCAGCAGCGCACATTATTTGTTCGATTAATTGGTGAAAAAATCGGGTCGGAAAGTAGAAATTTCACAGAAAAAGCGGAAGAGGAAAAACGAAAACAATAATTTGTTAATTTTTCTTCAAAAACGTATACTACCGAAAGTGGTGAGCTGGTTATGTTTGTTTACATGCTGTATTTGTTTTGTTATCAGCGTGTTTTCTCTTAAATGCCTGAATATCTTTTTTTTTCATTAAAATGGGCTTCATTCAATTCAGCCCAAATGCTGTTGATATTATTTATTTCTTTATTTATGCGCCGGTTGAGAGAACCGAAAAAAGTAGCAAAGTAACACCAAACTTATACGTGTACTTATTTATTTATTTATTCAAGGAGTATGCGCCTACTGCGCTCTGGTTGAGAGAACTACAATAATACAGTAACACATTATTTGTACGACTAATTTGTGAAAAAATCGGGTGGGTAAGAACAGTAACTCAGAACAAACTCAAAAAAGTTTGGAACGCTAATCTTCTCCGTATTGTTCCAATTTTAGTATATGTTCAGGAATGAACATTATTGATATGTAAGGAAAGAAGTGAACTTCTTCTATAGAACAGAACACTCAAAAGGCTCCCAATAGATTGAGCTGGTCATGACCATGCTATAGCGGCACTTAATCAACTTCGCTGTTAAATTCTGCTTCCATATAAGAAAAAGTCGAAGCTATTCGGTTTGAAAGAAAAGGCACAGCAACCAGCGTGTCGTTGTCCGTTTTGATGGCTGCATTCGAAGCCAAGCAATGCATTCGAAACGGCAATTCTTCTGCCAAATCTCTGCCATTCGATTCTGAATGGCAGAGATTTATGCGAACACAGTAGGTGGGTATAGCTGCGGCGAGCATTCGACGAGCTCTAGCCCCATACGTCCGTACAATCCTGCATCGTTTAAAAAGGGTTTCCTTGAGCTCAGCACCGAGAAGGAACTGCCTTTGATGTCAAGAAAAACACATACACACAAACAACAACAAAAACGGTGACCAAACGTGAACTCCCTCAGGCTACAGCAAATGACATAGTGCTACACAAAATTTTGCATGGCTATTGTTACTAATACCACTTTCTTTGAAATTTTGTTGTTTTTTCGTATCTGAACAGCATTTCTGTTTAACTAACACATTTTTCCTACTCTGAAGCACATCCATGTTAAGGATGTAACAATAAATAGATAAATACATAAATAGTTAGATAAATAAATAAATAAATGGTACGGACACATTTTGCTCTAACTCTTCGGGCGATAGGAGCTCTTTTACAATTAGAAGTTGTCGAAATTTTCTGCTACCGAAATGGAGAACTAGGTTCCGACAAATCATCACTAAACGACGTCGCATATATGTTGATTTTGAATTTTCGACACCTATTACGAGGGATTATTTAGTTATTCATTTATTCACCGATTTTCAACGGCATTATTTATTTAATTATTTATTTACTCTCTTTGGATACTTGGAGGCGCTGGTTTCTTCTTCCCATGTGATATCCTCTTAATTTAATTGAAAATATTATGCGTTACCTAACTATTTAAGAGGCCTGCGTAGTCTTTCTGGATCGTTTCTTGTGTTTTGAGTTCAGGTTTTTCAAATGTTGTCTTTCTTTTTACTCTCTGCTATTTTTGTTTAAGGCGCGTCACTTAACGTATTAAATAAAAAAATAGAAGTAACAAAAGTGTTCCAAAATTCAAACATTCTTCAATAAGTAACAAAACCACATTTCAAACGACGACCTAAAATTCAACGAAACCTAGTGACACAAAGGTAGATGAAGAAATGAAGGCATTTGGTACGTTTAGCTAAAAGCGGACGTTCCAGATCATTCTCCTCTAATGGCAATGCCCATTTTCTCATGAAAAGCCACAGGGACATAGAGATTTTCACAAACGTCATAAAACAGCGGCAATTCTAATTGCTCCTGCGGGAATGCGATTGGAAAGCCCCTTTAGGGAGCTCGATAAACGTTGGAGAACACGACGAAGGTGGTTACGCAGGGAGGGAGGGTCTAGCTTGCCATTTGACTATGGATTTCTAGCATCAAAAAACAAGTAAAAGTAGGTTTATGAGACCAGGAATTTTGCTCAAAGGGTAATTTAACTATTTATATTTTTACTTTTAAATTTTTTGCACTCATAGATGTGCTTCTTCACATAGTTCGCAGAAGAACTGATTCAAAAATGAAGAAAGGTAAGAAAACAGACAGACTTGCAATGTGACCATGGATTTCTAGCATCAAAAAGCAAGAAAAAGCGTTTATGGGACCGGGAGTTTTGTCCAAGGTATATTGCACTCATAGACGTGCTATTCAACATAGTTCGCAGAAAAACTAATCTAAAAATGAAGAAAAGGAAGAAAACAGACAGATGGTTAGTCAAAAAGGTCGAACTCAATTTAACGGATGGATGTGCACATGTTCTTGGCAGCATCTTGCCAAACCCTGGCTGTATAGCAGACTTATAAAACTATGGAGGACTTGAAATGGAAAGAGAGACAGCCAGAGATGGCCAATATGCACTGAAGAAGGAAAAAACATTTTAAATTATAATAGTAGGAGATAAGAGGGAAGCACTGACTTATTGTCATTGACCATAAATGAAAATTATCGCAAAACGGCGAATATTTTGTAGGTACGAAAGCTTGGAAAAGTGGGAGAAGAATGGTTCAAAGAGTGCAGCTCGGGTTACGGAGCTCGAGGGTATCGAATGCTCAGAAATCGGGATTTGTGTCCGACTAGACGACGGCTCCCTTTGGGCCATTGGGCAACGAAGGCGGCCAGAGGCCTTCGGACGACGAGAGGCTCGTTCTCCAGTATCGATCCCAGTCGTTGGGCACCGGTACTTGCTGCTGCTGCTGCTGCTCACGACGCTTCTCCGCCAGACACTTGAGCGGCTCGATCTCGAGCCAATTCCAGTTCGCACGAACAAAGTATTAACGTCTTCGACCTCTTATTTGTTCATTTATTTATTTCGATATCCAGTAGCCGGTAAATAATGATAGGTAAAACGTGCATGTCTACCGAATGGAATGCGACAAATAAATTAAGGCGAAATCACATGAATTGAGAAAAAACGAGGAAATAGAAGGTCAAAAATGATAGCAATAATAATGATAATAATAATAGTGACTTAGGAAATTAACAACAGGGGAAGGGAACAAGCAATACAATCCTCTGTGGAGAGAATAGCTGCGGAGCTTACGGTACAGGAAGGAGCAGAATCGATCACAGCTAGCTCTATTATATATTTCACGTCACTACAATCAGAAAGAAGAGTAAGTTCTCTTTTTCTTTATTACATGAACACATAAATATTATTGTACATCAGTGAATAAACATTTTTGTGCATATTTCTTTATTGAACTACATTTGTGACACTACCCTATTCCAATACCAGCACTCCAGCGGCCTATCGGCCGACTCAAATGAAATGGAAATTTAGGAAATTTTGGCATTATTCCACCTAATCAGTCAAAATCTGATTGAAATTGAGAGATCTGGGAGATAGAATTCGAAGAATTGGGAGATTGGAAAGAAATAAAGCAATTTAATCAGCTCCCCTCTCGCTTGGGTGCATTTGCTGTACGGTAACAGACTATCGCGACGGGACCCATATGAGCCACCCATTACAAACATCGCGGTTTCGCTTATTATGTAGTAGGATTTGTTCTTTTTTCCTTGAGACAAAATAGTAGATGAATTTACACGAAAGCTGATGAACAGACAGAAAACAAGCACAGAGTTGAGTGAGTAATCAATCATGGAACAGGGATCGTAGACTGCAGAAATTCAGATCCAGAAAACTTGTTGAATTAACAGAAATGATATTAACAGAAACAGAGGGTAAATTTAAAACGTTTGGGTACAACAGGTATAAGCAAAGGTATCGATCAGACCCCTGGCGATGCACCGCCGCGTTCTCGAATCCTAGAAGAAAGATAAATCCGTATTTTGTTTTCACAATGACTTGCGGGGACCAGCCGCTATACCAGGTCAGTGTCGTTACCTCCCTAAGCAAATCTGGCACCAATTTACCAGAACTCCGAATGGTTGGTTGGCCGAAGCGGGATCGATCGCTCAGCTGTGCTGGTGTCAGTGGCTCCTGTTACCACTGAACCACGCGCGGCCAAGACGAAGCCTCCTTAAGTACCATAAATCGTAAAATATCAACCACACGAGCTATTCGTCCGTGTTATTCAAGAGATCCGCGGGTTCAATCAATTATTGCTTGCGAAAGTGTTCCAGAAAAATCACCGCTCTATAGACTAATGAAGTCTCACACACTAACAGTTATCAGCCCTCGATTGTACCTATAGATAAGAGAATGAGAGAATTTTAACAGTAAGGTCTGCATCATTTTCATCGTGCAATGTCCACAAGTGAGGTGGAAGTGGATGTTGCTCATGTCGGACTCAACTCAACCAACTCAACTGAAGCCGTCACAAGCCGAACCACGTTAGATCCATTCATTAGTCAAGCCATGGAGATGAACTTTCCACTACAATGTGGGTTTCATTTGTTGGGTGGTTCGAAAGATTCCAAAAACTTTGTTCCAGTTTCACCGGCTGACTGTGCGTTACGTGGATATGGCGCATTCGTTCTTTGGATGCATCTTGTCGTCTACTTGATTCTCAAGGTAGGTTCATTCTAAGTAGGACAGGCCTGAATAGCGTGGTGCAAGGGCGAAAGGTGTTACTTCTATCAGCACGGACGAGCAAACGATCCCCGCACACGCTAAACAATCCCTCCATCACTCCGGGGTCGGATAAATTTTCGTCAAACTTGTCGGGAACGCGAATTCATACAGTAAGAGCAGGCGCCGAGCGGAACTGCGGGTTACTGTATACTGTATGACCTTTTATTAGATGCACTGATAACCTTTTATTAGGTGCACAACTCATAACCCGGGCACTCACTATGGCGGGTACCTTACGGATACTCGAGATCCATGGTTTACCATCTTGTGGTGAGGTACAAGGCTTCCGAATTCGCAGAGGAATTTGGCGTCGGGCGCTATGTGGGTTGGGGGTGCAGGGTGGTGGTCCGCAACTTTACGTCGAGTTTAACGTGTTATCATTGTTATATCTGCCATTGTTTACGATCGAATCGGTCGGTTTGAACATGTTTGACATGTAAACTCTTCAGAATTGTTACCACCATAACATGTTAACTAGCATACAGTCGATGCAATACTACAGAATACCACCCTGCACCCTCCAACCCACATAGCACCCGTCGTCGGATGGAGGGGGACGTTCCACCGAAGAACTGACCGCCGAGACTCACCTATCAATCGCTGGCTGATTATTTATATCGCGACGCACCGTTATCAATTCTAGTGTTGCATTTACGTAGAACCGTGCGCAGCTGCAACACTAAAGTTGATTAGTGGATATCCCTTACAATAGGCTACCAATGTACATGTGTGAAAGAAGCTCACTTAAAAGACCGCTCTCCTTTGCAGCATAAATTTGAACAATGAAAAGAACGCCTACCAAAAGGAGGTGAAATTCAGTAAAATATACACTCTCCCACACACAACGCGCTCCTTGACACAAAAGCGGTCTCTCCCTCCCACAAAAGCGGGCTTCAATGCGAACAGCAACGCTCGACAAAAACAAGATTATCGGGCATTTTAAATCGGTGACCCAATGTTTTGCAAGCAGTATAAGAATCAAATAAATTGAATTAGAAACTCATAGTGCGCAACCAGGAGCAACAACAACCCATGCAGTCGAGCGATTGATCCATGTTGAAGCTCACCGGATCTTCCACCCATTCGGGGTTGGGTGAATTGTGAGCGGGACGGCCCCAGGGCCACGGTAGAGAGACGGTGAAGCATGACAGCCTCAACTCCCAGTATCCTCTTGGTGGACACAAGAATACCATGAAGCTATGAACATATGCCAATATACGAATAAATCAATGAAAAAATAATGCGTCATCCACACATAGATATTCACAATACCACACACCTCACGCATTTACTTAACTAGGCAAAACGTACGAAATTAGAACAATATATAAAGAAGAAAACAACACCTAGCAATTACGAGTTGCCGAACCACTATACTAAAGACATGTCACTAGGGGTCTAACCAAGAAGACGAAGACATGTGTGTCCCTCACACAAACCCTCAGCATAGCATGTTGGGTTAAACTCGTGCGCTGGACCCACATGTTACCTACGACTGTGTGTTGTCCTGCATACTCCGCTGAAGTCCTTTGTCGTCGTTCTGACCTTCACGGTCTTATTTGGTCGGTGCGACAATGCAGTAGGTGACAGAGCAGAATATAAAACCGACCGGCTAGTGCGATGACATGACGAGTAGACTGAATGAGGGACGGACGCGCTGTGTCCTTGCGGCGCGTGCGCGTGCGGTGGTCGCGGCGGGACCCACGCGTAGATCGAAAGTGCTTCCGATCAAATCGTAAGAATCACGATACTAGGCTCATCTGCGAGAATGAAGAAACCGGCTGTAATAGCGACCGTTCTCCGAAAGTCATTGTATAGGCTAAATTCATTATGCCTCTACGTTTCTGAAGGAAAATGTGTTCCGAGTCTTTACGCTAACCACCTTAGATCTTGACGTTGCTTTCAGTATGTCAACAAAGAAATCGGCGAGCACGACAAAGTACGGATCCTGTTTGAGGGCG
This sequence comes from Nippostrongylus brasiliensis, assembly GCA_030553155.1. Taxonomy (NCBI): domain Eukaryota; kingdom Metazoa; phylum Nematoda; class Chromadorea; order Rhabditida; family Heligmosomidae; genus Nippostrongylus; species Nippostrongylus brasiliensis. Next base: position 4,695,873 of record CP130735.1, read on the forward strand.
TAAGTGATTTTCTTGCCGCACTACTGTACCGCGCCATAAATTTAGAATTCACTCATTTCCCACAACATGTGTACACTTTCTCCGAACGAATCACTGGGAATTGAAGCTGCCCTCATTATATTATGGGAATCACTTTCCCTCCATGACTATCCCAACCACACATACAAAACATGAGCCGAAAAACTTTTATGATCCCCCAAAAAGAAGAATCCTAGACGTCGCTCATAGCTACCTAACGGGGATATTTGGGGGACTACGGAAGCCAACTCACTACCTGTTTGTTTTTTTTTTCAGGGAAACGAGAGATTCACAACGTCTTCCAAACTTCTAGCACCTTTCCATGGCATACCATAAGCAAACCAATTACGCCCCTAACCTTTTTGAAAGACAAAAAATATTACAGATGCCTACGAGTCCTCCCAAAGCAACACCCGATAAGGTGGAGGTTGCCGCTAAAGCTCCAATGATAAAGGCGTCGAAAGTAGGTTTCAGCTCGTTTTCCCCATCAATCGGCTTGAGGTTTTTTCCTTGTTCGGTTTTGTGGAAGACTATACCGAACCTAATAATTTGTAACAGGTTTTTGGCAGGTTTTTTCCTTGTTGTTGTTTGTGGCAGGTTTTTTCCTTGTTCGGTTTTGTGGAGGACTATACCGAACCTAATAATTTGTAACACGCCAAGTGAATGGGTTTTTTTAAGGGGATTACCCAACCAGAGCAAGTCAAAGTGTTTTTCTCTCATCGGCGGAATCCAGCCATAAGGAAAAGTAAGAAAGTTGTAAGGATTGTAGGAACCTAAGAATGAGTGCCGAAATTCAGCTTCAACCGTTATGACAAAATAGATGTATTCCTCACGTGCCACTCCATACCCATTCCCACAATCCCTCCTCCTTTTGTCTAAGCCAATTAACTGAGGTCATTTCCGACAAACATCGCCTTTGAGTCATTAGCCAATAAGCTAATTACCAATTCAGATCCCGCAAACAATAAACTATTACAAAAAGTAGGCGACCTTATAAGACATAATAAGTTAAGCGGCAGACGCTGAAAAACGTAACTGCATTCATGAAGATATGTATATGAGCGCTGAAATGGTCGAATCCTTCCGTTTAATTTCAAAAGTTCATTAGAACAATGTAGGGATCCGCAAAATATGTATGACCACGCGCGTAGCAGATTTGTTTTCGAAATTCCAGGAACAGTCTGGAGGGTCCCACTCTTCAACCAAACGCAGCACGAAGAAAAAGAATAAAGCGCTGAAAGGTTCGACTAGGCCCAAAAAGCACACATTTGAGGTAAGCTCGTGGTTCCACCGTGTAGTGGAGCTCACTAGTCCACTTCTTAGAGTTTAGCCGTGAAAGGTCAAACCGATTCTAGTCTAGTTGAGTGACTTATATATTTTGAGATGCTAGGTTATTCGCAAAACACTGACATCGGACGGGAATTGAACCTTGTCTTTTCTAGTCTTTCTAGTCTTTTGCATACACCAGTAGCTGTTCACTTTTTGATTTCTCATCTCGAAAGCCGAACTACCACAGTGAGTAGGTGCTCACCTGTTTATTCACATTTTGCTCAGTTGAGCTCGAAGTGTCTAGCATTTCACGACAATTTTTCGGCTGTTCTCGGAACTGCTTTCATGATCAAGCCATTCCGAAGCGCTACTGAAGTGGAACTAATCTGCATTGTGCATTCATTAGTAAACGGCGGAGCGGCCGTCGCAGAACGCTCAATATAGAACTGAGCAGTCTGTTATTGAGGGATTGGTGTAGCTACATTTAACCCATAACGTACCACGTGCGCCACATGGTGGCGCACGCGTTGTCTGGCCATACGGCCCACGTGCGCCACATGGTGGCGCACGCGCTTCATAGCAACAAAATATTTTTTATAAGTTGTTTTTAGTTGGGAATGTGACCGACCAGCCACGGAGTACACGATACATACCTTGGTCTGGTGAAAGCTGTGGTACAAGTGTAGCACACGGCCACCACCCTGGAAGCCCCATCCAGTGTCAGCAATTCCGCTGAAACTTTACCTATGGGATCCTTTTGGTTCATGATCGCGAATCTGATATTTATTCAGCGTATTCACAACAAGTCTAGCACATGGCCACCACCCTCGAAACTCCATCCAGGACCACCAATCTCACTGAAACTTTGCCTAGGAGGTTCCGATACTGCAATGTCTCCATGATTCTATGTAGTTGATGAGCGGTTGGTGCATCCCTTGTAAACTGATCGACGCCTACCACTTTATCAAACATTTTCTTTTTCGGGTCTGGGAGAGGTCCGGTATAAGCGCTTCGCACGTTTGTGAATGCGCCGAATTCGAGAAGGGACCTCCAGAAGTTTTATTGTGTAGAGCCGTTTGTGAGGCATATCGAGATTCTGAGTAGGCATCATTTGATTTTGTATGAGCGCACCTGTTTACGACCTAAGTAGAGCAAGCATATAACCCATGCAATATCAATCAGGTCCAAAATCCGAGGCCCTGGTCGAGTACGTGGCGCAATCCTCACCAAACACATCCCAGAAATTTTTCTTTTTATCTTAGCTTCCATCCAGCTTCCATTCGCTTCGATCGGTTCACTTTCGCCAAACTTGTGGTTGGCAATACACTGGTAATGCCATTAATTGATAACAAGATTTGTCCTAGGGACCGCGTGCGCCACATTGTGGCGCACGCATGACCAACGCGCGCGGTCCGGGTGGCCACCCACCGCGAAACGGCCTCGGTACGTTATGGGTTAATGTGCATGAAAGCGATCGTGGAACCATTCAATCAATCACTTCAAATGGAAATCCTGATAACGAATCATTATCAATGTTTATCTGATCCGCATCTTTCAAATTTTTCAGGAAACAGAATCGGAAGACGGAGAGTCAGAAGAGAGTGACGATCAAATTACAATAGACAAAACGGTGGATGCAGGTTGGGACCAATGGCTGGCTGAGGATCGGCTGGCACTTATGGTTAGCGAATAGGACACAACGAATTTGGATGTCGACCTATATTAAACGTTTTCAGAAGGAGTTTCTCGCCACTTATGACAGCAAAAGGGCATCTGCGGAACCCGTGCCGGTATTTTGTATGGTTTTCATTCTTGAATGGTACGGTATCTAGCAACCTGTATTTGTAGAAAGTACCTGCATGGACTACTACTTACCATGTGAGGAAGAGTGATGACGCAGATGCCGAGCAAAGGCGACTTATGGTATGACTGTTGAGAGAGTTTTTGAAAACTTGTGCTTGCAGCATCCTATCCTTCTTCTAGCTGTGTGAATGGTTGGATGCCAATTTTGTATTTTTGATTCCAGAAAATTAGTAGTGGTTATGTCACTATTCATCACTGAAGTTCTAAACATTCTACTATATATCAATCTTACTATAAAATAAGCGAAACCCAAGCGATGTTCGTCATAGGTGGCTCGTATGGGTCCCGCCGCGATTGCCCGTTACCGTACTCCCAGGGACGCATTTCATCAGTTCAGCTCGCCGACTTTTGCTACATCGTTTTATTTTAAATCTTTTTTGTTTTATTTCAAATATTTCTTCAGTTCATGTATTTTTGTTTAGTGTGTATTTAGCACGCTGAATGGTCACATTCTATGATAAACAAGCACGATTCTATAGTTTTGTGGCCATTTTCCTACCGTAACCCGTCGTTACCGAGCACGCGACAGGCGCCCCGCCCCGATTTTGCGTCAGTGCGGCCCTTGGCGCCAACTCGGTGCCGACTCGGTCAGACGGCGTGGCGAATCACATCTGCGGGTTTGTATAAGGGCTGAAATCGACACGATTTCATGGCTACTTTAGTTCTTGGAAGAGAACGTGTATGTCACCTGTATCACCTGTCGTCCCGTTGATCATCGATTTGCTCGAGCGGGCGCCAGTAACGTCTCCATTCGTGTCCTGCTCGAACGAGGAACACGAACGTGTGTAAAAGGTACAAAATGTCAAGGGTATACATTTTTAACGGAAAAATTACAGATGACGATGACGGGTTACGATACAAAAATGGCCGCACCACTATAGAATCGTTTCTTACTATGATAACACCCTACACATCATCTTCCAGTCGTTCAGCGATCTATCGGTCGACCCGAATGAAATGGAAATCTCGGCACCATTCCAGTCACTTTCTTTCCCTATAACAATTTAAGATATATTTATTATGCACACACTGTTTAGCGCAATTGGCTGTTCGTGCACCAGTCGTCGGCCAAAACGGTTCGAGCACGTTCTGCTACCGTTTCCCAGCGCAAGGAGCAGCTTTCCAAAGAACAGCTACTTGGAGAACAAAAATCACTCAAAGAGAAGACGCAACAGGAGAAGTCGTCTAGAGAACGAGCGGTGGGAGTCATTCAAATTAGGAATTCATTTTATTCATTAAATTCTTTTTTCCTCTGACTAAAGTCCCATTCACACTCGGCTGCAGAGCAGTACAGTCATCCTTAGGTATGGTACAGAGGATATAACCTGTCTCTGCCCCCTGGTTGAATGTTTTGGAGATTTTTCGAATTTTATTGAAAAACGTGACATTGACAGGAGCGCGTGGTAGAGTGGTAAGAGGCGCTACTGACACCTCGCACGGTCGAGCGATCGATCCTCGCCCGGGCTAACCATGTTGTCCATCCCGACGATACCGGGTAAATTGGTACCAGACTTGTCTGTGAAGGTAAAGACACTGACTTTGTGTAGCGAAGGTCACTGTATATGCAAAATACGCATTCACCATGCCTCTGCGATTTGAACACAAACGAGCGTCCTTGAAGGACATACCAACGACAACACCTTCACCTTTACCTTTACCTTTACTACTGAGAAGATTCAGAGGTTAGATAGGTCCCAACACGATTGTGGGTTGTGTCGTCGACACCTTCATTATAACAGACTCGAAAAAGAAGCGTGTTCCTAGTGGAAAATTTGCTCCCACGCCGGGCTTCTTTGCTGCCGAGTATAAATGGGCGTCAGAATGAAGCGCTAGCTCAGAACTCGACCTCTTGGGCTTGAGTTATATCCGAAAACCTTTCAGTATGCATAGTAAGACTATGCTTTTTTAAGAAATGAAAGCCTGTGCTAGTGATTTTGGTCTCGAAATTTAGTGCCGGTGGATGTCTTTGTGTGTTCTCCAGCACAATTTATTCACATAAATGTATGTAGCCATGAGTCGAAGGAAATATGTAAGAATTTGTGATAGTTAACATCGCAAACGCTCTTTCAAGATTAGGCTCTGAGAACAACTGAATACACATGCATCTGTAGTATTCAAGATTAAGAAAATTAACCTGGAGAAAATTAACCGCTCGAGATAAGAGTAAAGGTAAAAGGTAAAGGTAAAGATGTCGGCGTTGATCAGTCCCCGAAGGACGCGCCGCCGCATTTGTGTTCAATTCAGAATCGTAGAGGCATGGTAAATGCGTGTTTGACCTATACAATCACTTGCGGCGCCAACCGCTACATATACCAAGTCCGCGTCTTTACCTTGCCAGAAAAGTCTGGTACCAATTTACCCGACCCCGGAGGAATGGAAGGCGTGGTTAGCCAGGTCCGGGATCAATCTCTGAGCCATGCAGGTGTCAGTAGCGCCTCTTATCAATGCACCACACGCCCACCCGACATACATAAAAAACAAAACTCAAAACTGTGCATAGTAGAAGCGAATGTTGTTCTGATGGAGCTAGGTACCTCCTAAAGAGCGTCTCAATTCTAACACCTTTCCATATGTCAGACCGCCTTCGATCCGGGTTCGAATCCGTTTTGAGCTGTGACTTTTGCAGTGAATTTGGCATAATCAAAACAACATCTACTTCCACATGAAAGATGGGAATTTGTCAGTGTAGTACAGGCGTTCTCACTTAACCAAAATTTGTTCAGGAAACCCTTCTAGCTCGAGCTCCTAAAGGATACCAAGAGGAAATGTTGAACAGCATGGTGAGCTACAACCCTTTTTTAATTTATTTGCGTAACCGTTTCTGTAAATAATTCCCACAGAAAAAGCAGTTGTAGTCAGAGCAGAACTCCTGAAAACATTCCATTATACAACTTTCAACCTATCGCTTCATATATTCAGGATAAATTCATGAGCAAGTTTGGTGAACCTGGTGAAAAGGTTTCGACTGCTCAGGTAAACCCAACTTTATATATACCGTAGTGAATTTTGAGAATTTCTGTCCTTCGAAAATACTCTATAATAAAGCTGACATTTTTCTAACAGCTAATTCTGAACCATGGCATTTTGCAATTAAGAATGTCAAGTGCAAGGTAACTTCTATGGTTCTGCTCAGGATCGTTCCGTACGAGTGATCGATTCAAGAACAGCGGAATCAAAGGACAAAGCTCAGTCGATACATGATATGATAGTGAGTATGGTAAGATTTACTTGAAGGATAGCTGCCACTAACTAATAAAAAAAGTCTGTTGATCCATGAATTTCCTTCAGATAAAGTGCTGGTTTGCAGGAGCCACCATTTGTTGCCACATCGACCGGGAAGGATCAGGAGAAGGAGCCAATCGAGGAGACTTACGTCGAACCGAAGTATGTAGACTTTCAGTGCCAGCATGGGTTAAAGTTAAACCCTAAACGGTTAAACCCTATTACATATGTACCTTCAATAGGGTTCAACCACTGGGTGGATGGTAAGAGGCTTCACTGACACACGCACGGTCGAGCGATCGATCCCGGCCCGGGCTAACCAAGCCTTCCATCCCTCCGGGGTCGGGTAAATTGAAACCGAACTGGTGTGGGATGGTAAAGACCCTGACTTGGTATAGCGGTTGGTTTCCGCAAGTCATTGTATAGGCCAAATACGCCTTCACCTCGACTCTACGATTCTGAATGGAACATGAATGCGTGGCGTGTCCATTGTGACTGAATAACGCTCTTTTACCTTAACCTTTAATGGTAATTTACCTTCTCATGACTTGAACATTTTGATGAACTAGTAATCCAAGAACAATTCGATTGGTGTATTTGCGAGTAGTTGTGGTTTTCAAGTATTGCGAACGAATTGTTCCGTTCACGAAAGCCCCTCCACAACTTTACCCTTTCTTTTACCTTTACCATGCTTGTGGGAAAGAAGAGGTACTCTTGACATGCCCGATGCTCTGTTCAAAAAAATTAGGTGCTTCCCCCTCTTTAATAAGATATCATCTAAATGAGATCGCGATTCCATGGTTTTTCGCTCTAACAGAAATATATATGTATATATGGTGACATCTCTTGATTACTTTCGTAATGATAAATAGTCGGTCGAGTGATAATTCTCCACTATGAGCAGAATTTTTCGTGGATCACAGCTTCCTTTACTCCTCTATTCAAATGTTCTGTGTAGAGGAGTATGTTTTCAGTTTCCCTATCCCTTCAGAGGTTGTTAAGTTCAACCTCCATCACGAAGACCTAACAGAACAACAGTTTCTCTCCTATTTCTAAACCTAAATAACACCTAGCAGTAGCCGAACCAATGTAGCCAAACGGCAGAAGAGACCGTTATTCTCGAAGTGCTTCTGTGCTGGCTGATTCATTAATCCCTGCTGATTCACTTACAGTTTTAAAGCCATTGTAAATTATAGGAGCGGGCATAAATCTCTAATTATGAGGTTAATATTCATTGTTTGTGGTTCATTGGGATCTTCGTAGGAGGTACATTTTCCCTGAGGGCACTCAGCGGAATAGCGCACCCGTTAAACATAAATTCATGCAACAGATAGAAATGATTTTTGGGACTTTTCTCCCATTCCATGGCAGCTGTCCTGTCAAAGCTGATTAGTGAAAGTATTAACTGTCGAAAGATTTTCAATGTTTATAAAAAATCTAAACTAAACTTCATTGATGGTTTATTGATTTCAACTGGTTGAATTTTCAGAATGCGACCGTGGTTCTAACAGCACACTGGAGGTCTTTATTTTATTCATAAAAACGAGAACTCCAAGCTCACATTTATTGTACAATGACATATAACAATCATCTTCGTTATTTCACCTTGACTTAATTGTTAATAATTAGGTGAATAAAGGTGTCTCTTCTGTGGTTTCAAAGCTTCACTCGACGTACTAACCAGTGGCTGAATAAATAAACAGAATAGGAAAATGCTCAGTCGTTGTTCCTTGTTAGGGAAGCGTTTTTACCAAGACAAAATTAACGTCGCAATAAAAAGGCAGAAGGAAATTTTCAGTACGTTGGAAGCTGAGAGTTTGAAGAAAATGCACTCCACGTACTGGTTCGAGATGATCGCTAGCATGAACGTAATAAGAATGCCTAGTGGAAATGCTGAAACAAAACAATTTCGTTTTGAAAAGGACTTTCAACATGAATAATATCTAGAAAACAAACGCTACAACTATGCTACATGAAGTGTTTACTATAAATTACGGAGCGCTCAAACAGCTCAAATATTTTGATTATTGACCAATTTTTTTGAGATTTCTGTAGCCCTTCCAAGATTCTCGAAGCCCCTATCCTATCGGTAATTATTTGAACTCTGTCGTTGGTCAGGAATTTCCCTAGCAAACGTTCTGTGACCTTATCATAGTTAAGTAATTCGCAAGCTACAGTTTTACGTTCTCGGTCAAGTTTGTACTACATCTGATAGAGGATAGGGAATATAGAGAGCATCTGATTAGACGCGAGTTCGAATCCCGCCTGAGCCGCTATTTTTGCGATGATCCTAGCACCACCTTTACAACATCTACTTCTAGTATACTCAGTAGTAAGTCGCAAAAATGCAGTAATAAAACTAGAATTTCATGTGATCATCGCTTTGCAAAGCCACAACAGTTTTTTGTCTTCGGCCTCATTAGGATGACACTCTTAATGAACAGAAAGCACCTTTTACCCAAAGGTTTCACGAAGCTTTTCAGCGATTGGGACCACTCCGAATCGCTCCCTTATGTCAGCGTTCGTTACGTGGTCTAGCCGTGTAACGCCAGCCATCCATCTCAACATTTTCATCTCCATGACGCTTAGGCGACGCTCAACTTCTTTCGTGGCAGGCCAGCACTCAGCTCCATACAGAGCAACCGGCCTTACTACCGTACGGTAGATCTTCGATTTCAGTCGCTCCGGCATTTTCCGATCGCAGAGTACACCTGTCGCCGCGCGCCACTTCAGCCAAGCGCTGCTGACTCGGTTGTTCACTTCACAGCAGAGACTACTATCACAAGCTATCGTCGAGCCTAAATATTTAAAGGCATTTGTCCTTGACAGCTCGGTTCCATCAATTTTAACTGTTCCTGGATTATTCACCTGGGTGGTGAGGTACTCCGTCTTACTGACGCTGAGACGAAGACCAAACTGCGCCAGCCGATCACACCAGGACTGCACGAGGAGCTCAAGCTTTCCCCTGTCTTCAGACGCCAACATTACATCATCCGCGTACAGCAGACTCCATGGGACTGGACTCTGAAGATCGCGCGTGACGGCGTCCATCACAGCAATGAAAAGAAGGGGAGAGAGCGGCGAACCTTGGTGGACCCCAACCGAAATTGGGAATTCCGAAGATGTTCCAGCAGCCGCCTGTACTCTGCTTCTTGGGTCCGTATACAGAATTCGGACCCAACTTATGAGCTCTTCAGGAACCATCTGTTTTCGCAGTGCGTACCAGATCACCTCATGTGGTACGCGGTCGAACGCCTTTTCGAGGTCGAGGAAAGCAATGTGTAGTGGCCGTTGTTTTTCTCGATGCTTCTCTACCAGAAGCCGAGCAGCATGGATCGCATCTGTAGTGCTGCAGTTCGCGACAAAACCACACTGGTTAGTGGATAGTTCAACGATGTCGCGAATTCGTCTTTCGATAACACGCTCGAACACCTTCATGGTGTGAGAACTACCCTTGTTCTTCCAAATCGGTATTGTCGTGCTTCGCTGCCAATCGGAGGGCATCTTCTTCTCCGCGATGATCTGGTTGAAAAACGACGTGAGCCAGACAGCGGAATTCCAGCAGCGTGACTTCCACAGTTCAGCAGCAAGGTCATCCGGACCAGTTGCTTTGCCGGGTTTCATCCTCCTCAATGCCGCCTTCACTTCTTCGACCGAAACAGGCTGGATGGGACCAGCAACCGGCTCAGCGTAGGGTATCGGTGGATGAGGGAACTCTTCTGTGGAAATTTTCTCAAAGTAGTCACGCCACCTCCTCATAACCTTTCTGCGATCCGTCAGGAGTTGGCCATTTTCATCGTTAACGCCATAAAACTTCTCAACATCTTCAGACTGACGTTGTTGGGATCTCGCAAGTCGATAAATATGTCGTTCACCTTCGCGCGTTTCGAGCAGTCTGTTAACTTCTTCATAGTGAGCCGCCTTTGCGTTAGCCACGGCCTTCTTAGCTGCTCTCTTTGCTTCGCGATACGCGCTCCAGTTGTCGGCTGTTTTGCTATGTAAGAAGGTGTGGTAAAGGCTCTTCTTCGTTCGTACCTTCTCTTTGACCTCATCTGTCCAAAGCCACGTCTGCTTATCAATCCTTCGGCGACCTGGCTTGGTCACCCCAAGCTGAGATCGTGCCGCTTCGCAGGCCGCCGTTTTCATCGACTGCCACGTTCTTCGACACCCACGATCGGAGGCATGCGTATTCCTGCTATCATCTTGGCTTCGTTCCATTCGCCACCACATCCTACTACTAATAAATAAGTGGAACCACGATGTCTGTTCGTCAACTCTCACCGTCCTCGTTTCGTATTCCGTAGCCGAAACCTCCATGGCATTTGAATCCATCTTTCGATATGCCGACATGACCATTGAGATCGCCTGCGACAACAACCATTTCTTCTGACGGAATCCCGCTTTTCGTGGAGCAACGCCCAGAACTCATCTTTGCGATTGCGATCACTGAAGCCGTTACCGTACTCCCAGTGACGTATTTCATCATTTCCTCGCCGACTTTTGCTGCATGCTTTTTGTTCCTCGTTCTATTTGTTATAATAAATGCTTTATTTATGTTCCCTACTATTCATTAGTTCATTTGGAGGCCTGCAGGCCGCTGAATGGCTGGTTTTCATAATAACTCATGTTATTACATGGCGCTTGCCACGATTTCTGGTGAAGATCAAATCAATGGACCACTGACAAAATGTAATTTTTTCAACTTGAACAAAGTGTGATTGTAAACCACTTTTCCTGTAAATAAATTCAGAGAGAGGAACTTACGACAGAAAATGTATTCTGAATAAAACTCCACAACGACGTAAACAGGGACGTGAGCCAAATAAAGAACGAGTGACATATCACCAATATGAGTCATCAGTGGATTCGACAGCATTTTCACCTGAATAGTGCGAAAAGTTTTCGCGGTATTACAGGAATAATTTGGGAAACCCTCACCAATTCTCATAAACAGATTCTATGTCGTTTGAATTAATTAATTTCTTTCTATACCTTTAGAAAATTAATACTCCAAAATTCCTCTCCTTGAAACCTCGGTAGATGCTCCAAAATTTTTTAGGCCTCTGAGGATGACGTTCAAGTCGAAACGATAGGCCATAAAAAATTTGATCCAACTTACTAACCTCGTTCGGCACAGCAGCATACGAATTTTGTAACAAAATTAATAATTTTGATGAAAGTGAGTACTTACGTCTTCTCCGTTGAAGTGTAGGATGGCCGCCGTCGACAATGTCATCACCAGTCTTAAGGAATCCACATCTATTGGTATGGGCACCACTGCAGCGAAGATCATTACGACGAAGCCAAGGCTCTTAACATAGTTGACTATCACGGGCTCGTCTGAAATGCGTTTTAAGTGGTCCAATCGATTCCTTCGATAACACAAGCGACGGAGAGATGTATTCCTGATCTTATGATTCGTTTGTTTGCTATTGAAAGCCATAAACATTTGAAAAATTTTGAGTAACATCTTTTTCCCTGCCACCCTCGGCCACCGCCTCGACAACAACATCATTCTTTAGATATCCAATGAGCACCTCCTTCAAAGAGAATCCTTCATTCTTGAATCTGCGGTGGTTGAAAAAGTAGGTTGGTCACACTGCAGTCCTTATGCCGTGAGGTACTTATTGAATAATCAAGAGGATGTGGTAGTTTTCGAGAGTTTTCAAACGTTTTCCAATAAAAGGGGTGGCTCTAAATCCATCGCAAAGCGTCCGTCACTTTCCAGCTGAGCGCCTGTGGCTAGGCGGGGGTATGTACCTGTTTTTCGGGTTTACTTCGTGGCGCTGTAATACGAAAATATGAAAAAAGTTCTCTAGACCTGCACTGGAGTCAGGAATTCTCGATTCTTTATAGTATTGATGATTTTGTTTCCCTCCTTTCTCCTCATGAAAAAACGCTACAGTGTACAATCGTATCGAATCGATCGTATCACCTGTATCATCTGAAGTTCCGTTGATCATCGATTTGCTCGAGCGGGCGCTAGTAACGTCTCCAATCGTTCCTGTCGCGTGCCAAGGTAGAACAGTGGGTGCTGCTTGCTCGAGGAACACGAAGAGCATCGAATCGATCGTTCAGGGTTTTGACGAAGAAGTCCGACTGGCGCAAAGGTGGGCGACCTGGTGTTCTTCTGACCCGTGGAATCCAGTCAGTAACGGCTCTCGTCCAACGGTCGTCACGAAATCGCATTACGTGTCCGCCCCACCTGATCTTCGACAACTTGGCCCATGCGACTGCGTCTCTGATCTTCGACTGTCGACGTAGCTCGGAGCTCCGTATGCCGTCTCTCGCCTGGATGAAGCGAGTCACTCCGAGCATCCTTCTCTCTATACTTCGTTGCGCGACGCAAATCGCATGTTCATCCTGCTTGCGTAACGCCCACGATTCTGAAGCGTACGTCAACGCAGGAAGAACCGTAGAGTCGAAGAGATGGGCTCGGAGTCGGGCGTTCTTCGTCTTCCTCACTACTTCTTCAACACTCTTGAATGCGCCCCAAGTCGCTCGTTTCCTCCTGCCCAGCTCTGGACCCAAGTCGTTGGTCATGTTGACTTCCCGACCCACCCCAATATCGACAGCTACGATGCATACTAAGACAAAGGATCCAGGTAACTGCAAGGTGACTACATAGGAATAAGCTAGCGAATCGAGCCTCGCATGATCATAATTCGAAACAACAGCGGAAAATAAACAAGCACATTTTGTGGCTGAAAACTACACCATCAAGTTGCTTTACTGAAACAAAATCTGCTTCCTACCGGTTGGTCTACAGATTTGAAATCTGTTCCGTCAAACTCTGGCTTGTGTCCCTGAACAGCGTATTCTGCTTCGTTTCGCGACCTCCTGTAAAAACCAGAAAATTTCAAGCACATTTTGTAATTTTTGGATTGAGCAGTGTTTTCTTTGCAACACGAATATGATCAACAGTTTAGTCGCACCAACTTCGCACACAATTACCTCAACTAATTAAACCAACAATATTTACGAAGCCACTCAGCGCTGCGCCCTACAAGGAAAATGATGGTAAAGCGGCGATTGCACCGCGCTCTGAAAAAGAAAAGAAAGAAAGTGCTCGGCGGGTGATGCGCTTGACCTTTTTATATGTGAAGATGGAGAAACTGATAGGCGCATCCCTCGCCGAGCCCTTATTCAAAACATTGCAACATTACAACTAAAAGCATTCCATTAACAGTTTCGAATTCTAGCTACAGTAACACTTCTAGCTACAGTAAAAACAAGAAAAAATAAGAAAAAGAGATCACATCGCGAGAAAGTCGCGATATTCCCGCCCCAGCACTCTGTATGGGTTTTATCCGAGGGCACGCAGGTTGCGTTCCAGCTCCGTGATCTGTTCTTCATATGCCTCCTTCCTGTCTTGCGCTTCGACCAGCTGCCGAATTATTTCCTCGCTGTGTTCGGGTAACTCGCAGAGCGCCGAGTGATGATAGTACTCACGACAGTGGAAACATTTGGTGCGGTATTTGGCGCAGCGCTCACCTCCAATGCAGTATTCTAAGCACATGGTGCACTTTCTCTGACCCTCTATCAGGCGGCGTCTTTCTTGAGTAGATTTCACCTCAGTACAAGAGTCGGAGTAGTGGCTTCCGATAGCACTACAAAATGCGCAGCGCATAGTTCTTTCGATCGCTTTATTGATGAAACCTCGCTCAAATCTGCGTGGCTGGCACGTCTTTTGATTGCGCAAATCGGCAATGATCTGCACAAGATCATTTCTCCCCTGGCGCGCTTGTTGTAGTTGGTCCTGGAGCTGCTGCCGGAGGTCGTTGTTTCTCTGTTGTGCGGGTTCATCTGCGCTCTCATCAACCATTTCCAGGTCGTCGAGTTCTTCCATAAATTCGATATTATCGTTGATGATGTCATCATCGACGAGTCCTGGCATTTCTTCCTGTTTGGGTTTGGGTTGGTGAATATCTGCCGCGTTTTGAAGCGCTTCGCGGATGCAGTGCTGAATTTCCTCTACTGCTTTCATGAACTCCTGACGAGGGATGGAATTCTTTTGTTCTTGCTCTTCGAGGATCCTGCGCAAGCTGGTGAAATCGAATTCCGGAGCAGTCTTTTCCATTGAGCTCTGTAGTTTTTTGATTCCTTCGAGAACTTCGTCTTGGAAGGAGAAAGTGTTTTTCTGCTGCTCCCCCTCTAGTTCCGCCCGCAAGGTTTGCAGGTTCGAACGGTATTCCTCGAGAAGCTGAAGTTGGTCTGTTATTGCATTTTCGATAGCTCCGTAGTTTTGAAGCAGAGGCTTTCCGTCATCGTTTTTCTGTGGTGTTTCCATCCAAGCCTCCCAAACTTCCTCGGAGATGCTGTTCATACAGAACAAAAGCGCTGGCGTGGCCATGAGGGTACGGAGTTGCGCTCGCACAAGCAAAAATTCGAGACGTGTTTTCTCGTGCGCCAGCTCGTGTTGTTTCAGTTCCTGCATTCTCGTCTCCCAGCTGCGTTTGGAGTTGCGCGTTCGTCGAATGTTTGCGTCGAGATGCGCTATCCTCTTTGTACATCTGTAGAATTCCTGGTATTGGGCGACGATCATTTCATGGAGACGTTCCGGCGTCGGCAGTTTCGGGATTGCGTGTCGAAACTTCTCGTTTTCCGCTTTTGCCTCTTCGAGTTGAGAGCGCAAATTCCGGATCTCGAATTTCGCGTCGTCGAGCTCGTAGCGCAAATCTTGTAGTTTGAGTCGCAAGTCTGTCATTTCCTGAAAGCAATTTTATTTATGTTCTAGATATGAATGTTTTGCTGTGATTAGGCGCGTCGTCGGTGCAAGTAGGCGCTTTAACTAATTGAATATCGATGAATCCTTTCTTTTTTTTTCTTTTTTTGTTTTTCTTGGTTTTTTTTTTGATGACTAAGCGCTTTTCTTCACTGGCGCAGGGCGATTGCGGTATCGATTCGTCACGAAGCGCACGACGAATGCGATGCCTCGGAGAGGGCAACAGCTGATCGTCAGTAGAAGTCGCCAGCCGACTATGACTATACGTGCGCCTAAAATACTTAGGAAGACATAGATGGCAAATAGAGTAATTGCGCCCAATATTAGTACAATCAGAAAGGTTTTCTACCAAGTGAAAATGACGTCAAAAATATGGCCAAAATCGGGCCATTTGAACTCTTGGTAATTGCTGGTTTGTCCGTTCAACAGCAGAAGCGCCGAAGGGTGCAGGGTGTTTACGTATTTCAGTACCCCACTTAAGGAGAATTGGTGGCGCGATGTACCACAAGCTACCGAGCACTGTAGAAGCTGTCGCGCTGAGTCAAGGTGGAAGCGCAAAATTGACTCCGGAGCCTGGGGGGCGCAAGGAACCACAAATGCTACATCTCCACAAAGCACTTCGCCAATTGAGCTTTTTTCTGAAACGCATTTCACTCTGGCTATAGCACCATTGGCACAGTTGTAACATCCTTCTAGGGGGCTGCTGTCGATGAAGCATTTTCGCTCCTCTACCTCTAGTATGGTGGTGTCAAAGGATTTATTGAATTCCATGATGATCTCCGCTGATACCATTTGTGGTATTTTAGCTGACAACGAACCATTCCCATGTTGTGTAAGCTCCCAAGATGCTGTTCTGATCGGAAGTTTCAACTGAAGCTGATTGAACTTCTTCTCGATGTCAGACGGTGGGCAATAACAATTCACTTTCAGCTCAGCCGGAGCGCACTTACAGTCCTCCACAAAGGTGCAGTTGAGCGTCCTCGCTTGTGCTGGTGAATTACAGTACAAATTTGGCGCCACTGCTCCTGTCCAGATTGCAGTATCATGCCCGTCCGTGATAAACTTTTCGCTTAAAGTGGGCGTAGGTGGTAGTGACAAGGAGGTCATAGTGAGCTGGAATGAGGGGAGATTCACTGGGATATTCGGCGCGATTGCGACTATATAATGTTGCCTTCCCAATTTCGGATTGGTATGTTCTACCACAACTTCTAATTTTATGGTTTCAGTCCAGCGCGTACATCGGAATATTTCGTAAACCTTTGAGCTCTGAGGTATAGCTACAATTCTGTAGAACAAACACCCGGAGCTAAGATAGAAACAGCCGCAACCGGGTCCTCCACAGGACTCGAAACATCCTGAGCGTCCTGGATAGTGGTTCCCGAGTTCGAGTTCAGGAATCAGACTCGAACTGTTGATCCCCGCGCACTTCGGCCCAAAGCAGGATCCCATAGTGGGACAGCGCTTGCTATCGATGACAGTCAAATTTGTTGAGCGCGTGAAATACAGCGATTCTCGTTCGCAGTGCAAATAGAGACCTTTCCAGCGAATCTTTGCAACTGCAATCAGCGTCGAGTTCCGTAGAAGGCGAAGGCATGACTGCTGTTTGAACGTGTTTATCTTTAGCACTTCTGAGATTGCAACGGCGCAAGTTTCCTTACCATTCATTTTTGTGCAGACCGTAGATTTGTGCTCTAATATATTCACGTATTGACAAGCCGAAGTGTTATAGTTCAATACTATTATGGCCAGTGCTGCGGAGATGCGGGCGCTAGTTGACGGTCTAACGGTTTTTCGTGCTTTGCGCAGGATTTTTATGCAGGTGTAAGCTAGTATGCGCCCGAAGTTCACGAGAATCCATCGCATGGCGCATAGTATTATCCTAATAGGTTTGCCAATAGTCATCGGCACATAAAGAAGCAGGTAGACAGCTGCAACTAGCGCATACAAAATTCCAGCTAAAACGAGCATAGCTCCTAGTGGCCAGCACTCTGGGTTTAGTAGAACAGAAGTGCACATCCAGCAGTCAATATTGGAGCAAAAATCTAGTCCTCTACACGTCGTTTCGACAATTGCGAGTTTACCGTTAACATGCCATTTCAAGACTACGCTGTAATCGTGGATAGTGGTTTCTGGTGGAAACCGTACGAGAAGTGGGTGCGATGTGGCGCGTTGGACCCTACACTGATGAGATGCGCAAATTTCAAATTCCTGGTTATCCGATAGTTGAATCACTACTCCGTTGTCGGCGCAAATCAAATCAGCTTTTGTACTGTTGCAGAGCGCTGTCGTCAATAAGGACAGAACCATTAAGTGGAAGAGAAACCATTTCGGCGAATTTCCTCGCCCCGCGTAGCTTTTAGTCATATCACTGGTATTGTAGCAATACGCACGCTGTTGTCGTGGGCGCAAATTGTACTCATGGGTATGGTGATCTAAACGTGGTTGTTCCTCCTCCTTTTGATTTTCGTCTGTCTGTTGTTCATCTTGGCGCTCTTCTTGAATTTCCAGTGGGATTAACAAGTTCACCGGTCGACGAATTTTCCTTTTAGTTGCAGTCACTAACTCAGCCTCTCGTATTTTTCCGTCTGAGCTGGGTTTTGCTGCTGTTATGCGCGCCATCTTCCACTCGTTCCTTGGGAGAACAGGGTCGCTTACCAAAACAACATCTCCGACTGTGGGAGTGAGTTGGCCGAGGCGGCCCTGCGCCGTAGTTTTCTTATGTGTTCCTCGTAGTGAGGTTAAATAGTGCTGCTGCCATAAGTTCCAGAATTTTTCAGTTTCTTGCCATGATGAGTGTAGCGCCTTAACGACTTGTTCGCGGTAATGCAGCGCTCTAGCTTCGGTTGTCGGTAGATAAGAGGGATCGTTCAAGTCGTTTTCTATTATTGCCTTAGGCGCAAGGGTTAAATTCATCTCGCGCTGCAGGAAGTCGATTGGACGGATGGAATTTAGCTCGTCTTGTGATGACTCTTGGTACGTCAAAGGTCGTGAGTTGAGACAGGCGTATGCGGAGCATTTCCTCGTGGCGGCTGTCGCGCCTGCGCCGCATGGTGGTGCTGCATTCGTTGGGGACACAATGTATGATGATGCTTTTGTCCTTTGCAGGAGTTGCAGCCATTCCTGCTGCAATCCTTCACGAAGTGTCCTGATATGCCACAATTAAGACACTTATTGTTTTCCCTAAAAACCGCTTTTCGGTCCCCTAGAGTTGCATACTTGTCGCAGGCTACTGACCTGTGTGCTATAGAACCACAAAACAAACAGGGCTTGTTCGCTTTCGCGTCATTCCTGAAAGACCGTCTGGTGTCTCCCGATCGCTGACGTGTGTCGGCGCCAGCGCTTTTGTTGACCATGTCGTCTATTCTTTCTTCCATTGATATTAACTTATCAAGGTCGGAAAGGATGCCGCGCATCGTCCATGTGTTCTCTTGCGCTTGCAAGTTCAGTCGGCTTTCTAACACTTTACGTTGAAGAATTGAGGAAAACTTTGACAAGATTCTTTGTGTTAGAAATGACCCATCCAGTGATACTCCTTGCTCTTCTAGTTGGGTTACTATTGGAATGATAAACTCCAGAAGTTTTCTCTGCGCTTCAATCGCACTGCTAGCAGCCCTCGCGTTTTCCAAGCGAGTTTGGAGGCACGAAACGAATTTTACTTTGTCTCCGTATTTACTTTTTAGTAACTCGACCGCATGGTCGTAATTCTCTTCTGTTACGGGGTATCGACGAACGCTTTCCAGCGCTT
The DNA here is from genome assembly GCA_030553155.1 of Nippostrongylus brasiliensis. Lineage (NCBI taxonomy): Eukaryota > Metazoa > Nematoda > Chromadorea > Rhabditida > Heligmosomidae > Nippostrongylus > Nippostrongylus brasiliensis. The sequence goes on from CP130735.1 coordinate 4,714,715, forward strand.
CGCCGTGCAGCGCCTGCAAGAGATAATTGAACTTCTGTAGCTTTGTTAATCGCTGACAGTGTACGTTTTCCGCGAAGAGTGTCCAAAAGTTTTGAAATTCCCAAACTTTGCCACTAAAAGTTGGGATAGGAATGGCTGGTAGTTTCGGGCGCATCATCTCCGAACCGTTCGCCATCGTAGCAAAAACATCGTGCCCTTGGCTTTGTGCTCTTCTGCGCTCGCACTCGATGTCGATCGCGGCAGCTTGTGCCCGATCTAGGACCGTCTGTGCTCTCTCAATGTACTCCTGCGCTTGCGCTTCTTGTTCCTCGCTGAGTGAGTCAAGCATGGAGTCTACCGTACCCGTGAAAGTGTGAAGAGTCTCAAGAACCAGCTGTGAAGTTGACTGAAGTCGTAAGGCTAGAGAGAAGGCGCGATTGGGTCCACCGGTAAGAGATTCTACCCCCTCTTTAATTGCGCTCTCGTAGTCCTCTAGAATACGTTCAACCTTATTGCAATATCTAGTCAACAGCGCTTTCTGAGACTTCAACGTTATGGGGCCGGCCATTTTCAAAGAGAGAAAGCACAAGAAAAAAAGAAAAACAAATGAAAATCAACTGAATTCAAAAAGAAAAAAACCAAAGCGCCGAAGGAGACAACGCGTAGCGCCGACGAAACACCTAATCGAAAACAAGTGTAGTTAAGCGTACCGTTGCTTCGCCGTTGTCCTCCTTGGGATTGTCCAAGACTTTGTTGAGACCGATGCACCAATGTCGAAGTGGTTCAGTGTTTTCTCTTGCTACACGACGCGAACACGAATATGATCAACAGTTTAGTCGCACCAACTTCGCACACAATTACCTCAAACTTGGGTAATTAAACCAACAATATCATGCAAAACCAAAGCGACACAAATAAGGCACTACTTAAGGCTATTTGATAAGTGAGAGAGTAACTGAGAAGAGTAAACTGAGGACAACACAAATAATGTTACAAAACTATCTAAGGTAATAAATGCGATACATGCGAGAAAATGAAAAGAGTGATTTACGAAGCCACTCAGCGCTGCGCCCTACAAGGAAAATGATGGTAAAGCGGCGATTGCACCGCGCTCTGAAAAAGAAAAGAAAGAAAGTGCTCGGCGGGTGATGCGCTTGACCTTTTTATATGTGAAGATGGAGAAACTGATAGGCGCATCCCTCGCCGAGCCCTTATTCAAAACATTGCAACATTACAACTAAAAGCATTCCATTAACAGTTTCGAATTCTAGCTACAGTAACACTTCTAGCTACAGTAAAAACAAGAAAAAATAAGAAAAAGAGATCACATCGCGAGAAAGTCGCGATAGTAGAAGACAATAATTTTTGGATGCTTGTGCTGCCTTTCTGCCGAATGATTTCCATGAGCTCTAAACACGACACGAGAGAGCATTTGTTGCTCTATCAGGTAGTACGTTTATTTTTCTATGCTAGCCGTTTTTTAGAACTTTTATCATAAAAGTGTCTTCAAAATTCCTCAACGTGTAAAACTTTTCGTTGGAAACTTTCTGCAGAATTTCAGGTACCATTCGAAAGAAGAAGATTTGGGCTTTAATGAGATGCATCACAGTTTTTCAATCGCACCAGGTTTTGTTAACTTTTAGGTCGACAAAATGGAGGTTCGACGGCTCGCGTGGCCGCGCTGCGCGACTAACGCGACGGCCGCACCGCCGCACAATTTCGCGTGCGGCCGTCGTTTCGCGCGAATATTCTGTCGACCTAACTAACATTTGTTATGCATCTTTGTTGTTGAATCTTGTCAACGAAAAGTTTTACACGTCGAATAAGACTATGATAAAAGCTTTAGCATAGAAAAATAAACGTACCTGATAGAGCAACAAATACTCTATCGTGTCGTGTTTAGAGCTATTTCGGCAGCATTTGCTCATTGAGATACTCCAATTTGACGCTCTGTAAGTAAACAAAAACCAAGGAAAACCAAAACAAACTGTATACTATTTTATAGAGAAATTTGTCTACTTTCAGGCGGTGTATACAGTTTTGCAGGAAGTTGCGAAACGAAGCAGAGAAAATTCACTGTCGGTGGGGTCAATTTTTCCCATTTTTGATTTCAACTTCAATGGTCAAAAAGTTATCGAAATTTCAAGGTTTTGTAAATATCAGATAAATGTCCTGAAAGAGCAAATAATTCTCTATCGAATGCTATTTAGATGTTTTCGGAAGCTTCTCTACTAGGCGCACAACAGAAGCTTGAAAAAAACGGCAAATAATTAGTTAACAACCTAATATATATATAAATATATATATATAAATATATATATATAAATATATATATATATATAATAAATAAATATATATATATATATTGACTGTGATTTCGTTTGAATACATTGCTGTTATTTTGAAAAGTGTTGCAAGACTTTTGCACCAACCTATTATTCAATAGCACTTCTTTGTGATCCGTAAATCCTTCTCAAAATTCAAAAAACAGCGGTGGCGTTTCCAGTGTTTCCCGAATATTCTGGTAACTAACATTTTCACTTTGTTGTTGTCTTGTCACATGTCACCAATACTAGCTTTGCTCTACCTGTGGAATCAGAGTATTTCGTGCATTTGCTCATGGAGATTTAAACAAACCTTATCTCCAATAGAGAAGGCCAAGAAGCCAGCGAAAAACTGCCACAGCCTGGAGAAAACGCACTTATGGAACAGTGGCTCTGACGTTGAGAAGTGGAAAAGCATAGACAGCACCATCATACCTAAAATAATAGAACGATAATACAGTTTCATATTTTCAGCGCCCTTAAATACTAGAGCCACTGCGCTGTCCTCTGCAATTTTTGAGAATTTTTTATATTTTTTTTTAACTAGAAACACCATTGTCGATGCACCAGCTCCCTATTATCAATACGAAACGCAGTGGGTTTACCAGTGCTAGCCATTTTCGCTCAACTTTTTTCATCAAGGGCTTATCAAGCGGAACGAAAAACGAGCATCACCCATTGCTGATAAACAGAGATGTACTACATGACACAGTTCCTGTACTAAGTTTACTTTCACTTTTTAAAATGCTTTGAAACTAAACAATTGGGTAAACGAAGGATTCTTCGAATTTTAAACCTTCAAAATTGTTGTTAAACACCATGTTTCCCTTTATCTCTAAGAGTATCATCGAAATCTAAACATTTTTACCTACGAGAGTTTCATTGAAATCATAAAAATCAAAGAAATCAACGAAATTATTTCAAACAAAGCCTTCTACTTCAAACTCGAAAACTGGACTACAGAGCATGAATGTGGGCACTATTTTACTTCTGGGCCCAGATTCATGAACGGACTAGCGGTTTCCGAAACCTCGTCGTAAACCCGCTCGATACCGTCGAGGTCTTTCAAACCCTACCGCATTGCGAGGTGTGATAGGCCCGCGATAAAGCCCGATTAACACGTTGACGACAGCGCCTTTTTCGCGTGTCTGGCGCGTGGGACCAACCGATTTTCCAGCGGGCCGAGGCTGTGGCATGATGCCGGCACACGGCGAATTTTTTTTCAAAATGGAGGTGAATAGTAAATCTCGAAGACTACATATACAGTCCTGTAATATCGGGGATTGTGACTATTCCTTTTCCGCAATGAAAATGGAAAAATATTAGGTCGTCGGAAAAGTTTCCCGCCACTCAGTTTGACCGCTCACCAAAATTTTAAAACGGGTTTCGGGATCTCACCTTTATAACCGTTATATAGGATGATTTATGAGCTACATGTACCACAGCTGTCCTGGTTCAGCAGTGCAGGTACTGCAGAGAAAATCGATATTGATTGCAGGTATCTTGAACTGTTTTTTCTTTACGAGCTCATAAAATAACGCTTTGAAAGAAGTTCAGGGAAAGGCTTGTGCACTATGATAAGTCCTTCAATTGTCTTTCTTAGTGCAGCAAAAGTTTGGTTTCATGTGTTCAAAAAGGCCTATTTTGGCGTCAAAGAACAACAGTAGTGGGGGAGGGTAGTTGCTGTTGCTTAAGTGGGTCTTCTGGAGCTGGCTTCAGAGGATGGCCGGCGTAGTAGCCGTGAGTTGATAGAGGAACTCGAGAGCCATATATCCTCACAGGCTGTCCGTCTCCGAGGCTTTAGAAAGATAAGAAAATAGGGGACATAGTTGAGCATGCTTTAGCGGCCACCATCTACAGATGGTGACGGGTGCATGCACGACCATTTCAACTTTCCGAAGGAATTTTCATTCGCCCGGCAATTTGGTTAGTGGCATTAAGGAGTGGGCAACGTACACCAATCACACGCCAAATCTCCTGCTGTTCACTTGCAGCAAACCAGCGAAAATTTTAAAACCGCAACTCCACCCGAAATGGTAGATGATCGGTCTGCAGCTGAACTGCAAATGAGGCATTCGATAGGAGCTGCTACCTGCAGATGCTACTGTCATCAAGGATGTCTAGCATCGCCACCTCGATGGCGACGGAGCAGCCGTTAGTGGAAAATATGGGAAAACCTTCTTCAGTCACCATGACGCGCATTCACCTATTGAGAAGGAGACCTTTCAAAAATTTCAAAAATATCCGACATTTTCGATGACCTATCCAAGACATTCGTCGAACCTTGCCCCAACAAAAGAATATTTGTTCCATTCGTTTTCCATTCAATCACTAGAGAACCAGCTCGACGAGTGAATCTGGGCTCTCTGGCTTTTCATCAAAACTCTAGAAATTCTGGAGGAGGAGAGTTCCAATTTTATCTGATAAATAACAAGATGTTGTTGATGGTAATCATGCATAAATGTATCGGATGTCGAGGGAATAAAGGGAAACAATTTTGAAAACATTGTGGCGGGAAACTTTTCCGACGAACGGCTTGAATATCGATAAGAGGAAATTGTTATTTGCTAAGAAAAAGCTAAGAATTGTTAGAAGCTAAGAATTGTTTTCACGGACCACGAGGTTTACAATGATTTCCAATCATGAGGTATATAGTGGCCAGAGCAATATTTCCCAAAAATCGGGATAAGTCAGAAAAGTAAATTTCAAAACTGTGACGCAGCATTGCGTCACACGGCCCCACGCGGCCTAATACATGTGACGCAGCATATGTGTCGCACGGTCGTCAACGTGTTAAACCCCGGCGCGCGTTCACTAATTTCGGTTTGCACGCCGTTCGGGGTATATCTCGGGGGTTTACCACTGATGAATCTGGGCCCTGGCTGCCAAAAAAAAACCCGACAAAAATTTATGAGGAGGGAAAATACTGTCCCAAACGGCTTGAATATCGATATCCGAAAGGTGGGTGAATTTGTAGAAGTTCGTTCTTTAGTTTTCTGCTGTTCCGTCCTTTTCAGTTCTTCTGATTCCTTGCAGTGGGGCAGAGATGATGAAAATTTAAAAAAAAGAAGGAAAGAAAACAAACCAGAGAAGAAAGCAGTTGCGTTTTGACTTATTCGCTTTTGCAATAATACTGCGAAGGGAATTATTAAATACGCTTGTAGTTCCAAACATAATGACCACAAGTGCGAGTTCATGTCTTCACCATCCAACTGCTATAATTACTAAGTTCAATATAGGTTCGTGAAATGAAACTTTCACGGGTAAAACCTTAGCTAGAGATGATGTGTTTTGCCAAAAGAGATAACGTCTATCGAGCTTTCCAGGAGGAAGAACTTCACAATCGAGCGATCGATCCTCGCCCAGGGACAACTATGCCACCCGCACCTCCGCGCTTGGGTGAGCTGAACCAAGCTTGCTAGGAGAGGTGGAAAAACTGACTTATTTATTTATTTATTTTGTTTATCACCTCATCGGCTGACGTCCAAAGTCATTGTGTTCATTCATAACATAAGCAGCCATTCAGCGGCCTGCCGGCCGACAAACGGCTGCTAAATACATACTAAAAACAAAAATACATGAACTGAAATAAGGATTTGAAATAAAACAAAAATATTCAAAATAAAACTATGAACAAATAGCATGTAGCAAAAGACGACGAGCTGAACTGTTGAAATGCTTCCCTGGGAGTACGGTAAAGGGCAATCGCGGCGGGACCGATATGAGCGATAAACATCGCTTGGGTTTGGCTTACTTTATAGTAGGGTGGTATAAAAATCTAGTAAAACCTTAAAGTGAAAGGTAAAGTAGATGGCTGTGATCAGTCGGTTGAGGACGAGCCACGCATTTATGTTCCATTCAGAATAGATGCATGGTGAAAGCGTATTTGGCCCATACAATGACTTGCGGGGTCACTCCCTGGGAAGGTGAAGACACTGACTCGCTATACCAAGTCAGTGTCTTCACGTTCCCATAAAATGTGTGGTACAGATCTACCCGACCCCGGAGGCTTGTTTAGCTCGAGGGAGGGTCGATCGCCCGACGGTGCGGTCGTCAGCAGCGCCTCTTGCCGCTGTTCCGCGCGTAGTATAAACATAGGTAGTAGAAACTACATGCTGATATCTTACCAGAAAGCCTTCACCTGGCTCCCTGTTGTAGAAGTTGGCGGTCAAAAACACCGATTTTCGTGCTGTGTCCAGATTAAGTTTTTTATACGATAAAGGTAATGCAACGCCGACAACCAGAAGAATAAGAATCATTGCGATATAATACATAGGTATAATTCGTTGGGCCCTTAATACGAAGATACCTTAGACAAGATAGCAATAAGGATTTCACATTCGTCTGAAATCGTTGTCACTAATCTTCAGAAAAATGTAAACGGTACCTTTTAAGAAGGAATTCTTTAGCATCATCTATGTTGAAAGAGTCATATCTGCTCAGAATAATTGCAACAATAAATCCAGCCGTCACAAAGTATCTGAAATTCAATAATTAAGATTATGTGAGCAGTTTTTCAGAAGCTGCACAATTGCTTACATGTCCAGGCCGATGAAACTATTTGGAAATACAACTGGATAGAACTGAAACAGTATGACAAGCACCACGGACCATCCTCGAAGCCCTTGAGCATCCTTCCGTTTGTTCATTGCTCTGTGAAGAATTCAATAAATTATCACAGTAGGTAAAATCGATATTAAAGTATTATAAATTCTTAGTATTTTTTATTCTTAGTATTCATTTATTTAAGTATTATTTCTGATTTCAGACGCAAGTCGCCAGAGATCAAGTGGTCTGGAAGAGTTGTGTTCCCCGCTGAGAAGATCTCCCGCTGAAGAAAGGACCATCAAAGTATCAAAGTAAGTAAGTATTATTTCTTAGTATTCTTAATCCTTAGTATAATTCTTACTATTTTTCAAGTCAGAAATTCTGGAAGAAAAGACTCCAGTCAAATAAGCGAGAAAATGAGGTGAATTGTATTCCAATGAAATTAAGGTTGGCACCGTCTTTTTTGAACAGCATTGGCGATCGTTTGTCGATTATTGATCGACGTGAGCATCTATTAATGGATGTTAGTAAGCAGAATTGGATCAAGCAGTTGATCAAGGGTGATCTGTGTAATCCATGTGATCAAGTGAAATTTACTGTGTGATCCAATGTTGGAAACGTCGATATTGGTGAAAAATAAAGAATATAAGTAGAACAAAGGAGAGAGTCGAACCGTAGAGGGCAGATTTTCTGAGCAAAGCGTTCGCAAAGTGGAATGGTGGAAGATCTGATCGAAGATTAACCTTGACGGTGCGCCATATTTCGTTCACCTAATACATTAGTACTTGGAGATAGTATCTAGAAACAGCGAGGCAAATGCGGTGTAAATATTGCACCCGATTGTATAGCGACGTAATAGAGTTGTACTTCTCGTCGTCTTTTGAGTGAGCCATCCGGCAATCCCAAACTGTCAAGGTTAATCTAAGGTAAGGTATAAGGTAAGGAAGAGGTAAAGGTGTCGGCGTTGACCCCGTCCCTTTGGGCTCGTTTAGACGCCGCGCGGCGAAAATGCAAAATTGAAACGCAATCAATAATTAACGTCCTTGATCGAAATTGCTCCTTTGCGTTAGTGGCGCAGTCCGGTGGCGCCTCATATAGGCGAACTTACTGGTCGCTCGGGTTTTTTTAGAAGGCTGCTCTTCCTTATTAAAGAACATTTTGACGAAATTCACTTGTTTTTCGTTTAATTTTTTCCCTGTCTGATTATATGCCTAATTTTCTTTACCAATGTACCCGTCCACGGAGTAGTGGAAGACATGGTTGTCTCGCCATCGTACTTTAACACACGGCCGATCATCTATGATTTTTTTCTTTCCACTTTTTAACTGAAACAAAAAACGAATAAATATAGAGAAGGGCATAAAAGGCCGTTTTACCTGCCGCTATAATTCGAAAACGACTTCCATCCATTGGAATGTCAGTGATATAAAAAAGTGCTGGAAGGACATTTCCCTTATCTATAATTTTGTTCGAGGTGTCATGAAGTTCTTCTTCATATAAACACATTTCTGGTCTGATTTGTTTGTGTTCGTAATGGGAACCGCAACTTTTTAACGTAGATTTTTATTCTATGGAGAGCAATCAACTAATTCTGTGGCTGTCAACACAGCAGAGGTCCTCGAACATGAAAAAAATCGAGAAAATGTGTTGATTTTTGGAATTTTTGGTGTGGAAACTTTAGGGAATTGGAGGAAATGTGCAAATTTTTGGGTCGGTATGATTGGAATTATGCTCCTCTCCAATAATATTTGGATTGATAAAGCGATATTTGATAAAGCGGTCACATACTGACGTCGTATTCTCAGTCACTGCATGTAAACTCTTCGTGTAGAAAATACGATCGCTTCAGCAGCTTTGATAACAAGAAAGGTGGCCATAAAACTCCTTTACCAACGGATTGCGACACAGATGCGACAGTGATAAGTGTTAACGCACACACCCAGCTTCTCATTCGTTATCAAGCGAGCAGTGGCACTCATTTTCGCATTAAAACTTGATTAATAGTTTCCTTCAACGGCTTCTGGCCCACCACTCGCTTTCCTATGTGTATTATTGCTACGTAAAAAATAGAAATTGATGGTTCCGTCCAGGTATGCGGCTTTTCTTGCTGGCCGCGTGCCTGGTGTGCGCGCTGGCCTCCCGACCACTTGATGAACACGAATCAGTCAAGAAAGGTAACCATTAATAATTTAACTACCTTCTTCTCAAACAGATATCAACAGGTCGTACTCTATTGCTGTAAATCATAGCGATTGAAACTTCGTACAGTATGAGCTCTTTCCTTACGAACGAAAATTGACCAGTAGATGACCCTGCACCTTCTGGCCCGTCCTCTTCCTTTGGCCTTGATATATGTAAATGGCGCCCAAGCAACCCATTGCATAGTACACTCGTAGCCTTAGTGACGACCCCGAGGGTGTGTTACTATGTAGTCCGCAGGTATTGCTCGGTCTATTCTTTTACCAGCCATTCGACGGCCTGCCGGAAGACAAACGGCTGCTAAATACACACTAAAAACAAGAATACATGAACTGAAATAAAGGTTTCAAATAAAACAAAAAAGATTTAGAATAAAACGATGCACAAATAGGATGTAGCATAAGACGGCGAGCTGAATCGATGAAATGCGTCCCTGGAAGTACGGTAACCGACAATCACGGCGGGACCTATACTATAAGCCACCCATGACAAACATCGCTTGGGTTTCGCTTATTATATAGTAGGATAGGATCCTGTATAGAATGAAAAAGAGAAGCAGAACAATCGTTTCTCGGCTTTTCGGCTAAGATCAAGGTTTATGTTTAGTTTCTGTTAGAATAATACATATTATTCCATTAAATATACTCCATTACCTCCCTATCCCATTATTTTTCTTTCACTGAGATCATCACCAATGGTCCCTCCACTTTAGTAAGCCCATACAGCCTTATCCTTGGCTTGGAATTCGGCCAAAATCCATCAGATGGCACATTACGCATATATGGCACAGAAATATGAAATTACAATTTTCCGCAACAAAGAAATCGAATTATACCAAAGGACAACTTTGTGCGTTCTATTCCTTCCCGCTGATCAGCAAATACTAGAGAAATATGTGCTGTAGAGCGTTCCATCAGCACTCGCTAAGGAAGGCTGGTTGACTGGTTGAAACAATTACTCAAATATTAAACTATTCTAACTATTATATAAGTTCCGCTGGTATATATCGTTTTTATTCCGATCAGTTACGGGGTACGTCTTTCATGATAGTCGCTCCGTCTTCTCTCTCATTGGTGCTGCTCCCGCATTTGTTGAGGTGGTGCCACACTGCAATCTCTCACAATCAGTCTTGAGCTCCTTGTGGGGTGGCCATATCGTCCTCGATCGCAGGTTCTTGAGCGCCACTTCCTTGCATGCGACCATCGATCCGTCTTGTGATCGTGACAGTTTTCCTCCATCAGCCGACCTGTAACACGGGCCTGACGCTGGCACCGACACCCTTTTCAGCTATTTCTAAGCTAGGCAAGGGTTTCTGCCTAGGACGGGATTGAACCCTGATCATCGAGATCTTGAGCCTAAGCTCTTAACCTCTCGGCAATCCCGCCCCTATATATCAATCTTTTATACGACAACTTGAAAGTTTGGCAAAAGGCAGGCAAACTTGCTCCACAAATCCCAAAATTTAAAAATTCGTGGAAATTTCAAGTCCTCCGAACATGGCTTGCCGACAAACAGGTGGAGATCGTCGACCATCCCGAATCACCGCGAGAGCTTCGAGCTGTTGCTGCAGTTGCTGAGGTACGTGGTGGAGTTTTCATTTTCAAAACGTTCGATGTTTACATAATTATCGATAAACAGGATTTTAGAGACCGTATTTTCAATATAAGGATCTGGGGAATAGAATTTAGGAGAAAATTGTTTCAGGGAAGCCATGGATTAGCCCAACAGTTGGATGCAAACAAGCTGTCTGTCAGTCGATCCTGCAACACACCGGGGTATACGGGAGAGTTCTGCGAATTCCGTACGTTTCTCGAATAATAGACTTTTCTAGTGAAAAAGAAATTAGGGATAGAAAAGATAGAAAAGAATAGAAATAGGATATAAAAAAGAAGAGAATGAAAGAAGAAAATTTATTCTCTACCTCAATTCATTTTCAGTACTGCAAATCTGACAGTAACGAAACTCTTAGTAGATCTCATGAATTCATTCCGAGTTTATACTACTTCTTAGACGCATTCAGACTGTACTATCATTCTAAATTTAAAAAAAAACCAAAAAATAGGTAGAAATAAATGGGTAGGTCTTTACTCCACCGCATTTTTACGAGGTTTACAGCCTGGTTCATCACAAAGCTCACTGTTAAACGCGTCCTTAACAAATAAAAGAACTTTGCCATTGAACTTACTTTTCATCTAAGGCCACGTCGAAAAAAGATTTCTTATTATGATAAATGAAATCTTTTTTCAAACTAAAAAGGCTCGTTTCGTACCTACAATTGATAAAATTAGGTGGAGCTAATCAGACATTTAGGAATGAACTTTAATCACATCTCTCGTTCAACCTCTGTTTTTCCCTAAACGTTTTTCTCTCTTCGAAAAACAGAGCTTTCTGCTAAACAACCGCTCTCAGTAAGCAAAAAGAGCGACTCCGTCACTGTATATGTAGCAGCATCCAGATTTCAGATCCTCTACCTTATTTCAGCAATCTGCTACGAGACGAACCCCACTCTTCCACCCGTCATGGAAGAAGAGGTGAGCTTAAAATTTGATCGCTCAAAGCAACTTCTTGCAAATTAAGTCTCGACTAGAAAAAAAAGCTAATCAGGGCCCAGATTCATCATTGGTGAACCTCCGATAAACCCCGAGATATACCCCGGACGGCACGCAAACCGAGATTCGTGAACGCTCTTCGGTGTTCAATTGGGGTTTATCGCGGGTCTATCTCAAGTCGCGATGAGGCAGGATTTGGCGGACCTCGCGGTATCGAACGGGTTTATCGCTGACGGGGTTTCTGAGACCGCTCGTCCGTTCGTGAATCTGGGTCCAGGAATAGCCGGTAAGGGTATCCAGTCGAAATTAGAAAACTCGTTTAAGGAGCGAGATCCAGTGAGCATATTCAATTTCCATAAATCACACTAGCATTCTTGTCAGGGTTCTTTGGGCCGGGATTCATGAACGAAACCGCTGGTGCAATTCACCGGAAATTCACCGGCGGTTAGATATCAGTGGCCAGTTCACCGGCAAAGTAACTCACCGCGCGATGAGGAATCACGTTTCGGCGGTAACCGAGGTAAGTGTCATGACCGGTCAGTGAATCGTTCATGATTCCCTGCCCTGGTATCACTACTGTCTGTATTACTGTCCTGATCGCCTGGCAATTCATGACTAGCCTCTGAAGAAGACGAAGCCGTAATTTACCCCGAATAATGATCAATATTAACTCTGCGCCGAGTTTCAAGAGATCAGCAACTAAATACTCAATATGCAGAGATTCACTAACAGTCGAATTTGGCGACTACTTCCATGAAAAGTTTCAGAAACTTATAAATCGCGTATCTCTATCGAAACGCTTTACTGAAAATTTTTTAGCGACCAATTCACGCCACTTTGAATGTTATGAAGTACCTAGAAGGGTCTAGGTGTGATTTTCAGAATCTAGTGATTTAGATGGAACAGACGAACCTTACCAATCGTTCTCGCATCTTCAGATACCTAAGATATTCCAAGTGACTGAGGCAACCCCGGTATTGATTAGTCAATTAGAAGAAGATTTTGTTCGATGAGATTTCCTCACAACAACTGTCTACTATCCAATAATTTTCCGAAACGCGAGAAGATGGAAAGCCAGGCCAGAGCGGGGAAGTTCTACGTGAAATACTCCTGAATAACAGCTCTATTCTATCTATTAGCTATTTATATGTCATTAGTTCCGGCTGTCTGTTGTTCGGACTCGTTTTTTGTAGCCATTTTCTTTGTTTTAGTCCCCTAAATCCGACCATACGCCAAGAATTTTACCCCTTCCTCTCGGTTTTGATGTCGGATAGAACAAATAAATGAAATGAAATATTATAATTTGAAATGAAACCTTTTCGATCATGACTCCAAAACAGTTTAATTTTTATTTTATTTTTCTTCTCTAGACCGTGGCCATCGACGCGAGCACCTTGGCAAATTGCACCCAACAATACGTCGTCTACGTGGACGAGTCCATGTACGCCGTCTCCATAGACATCGAGATGGACTCACCACTGAATCCGACCTTCACCCTTCAAGGAGAAGATGGTAAGCTGTTTTAGAATTATTTTAAGCTAAATTTATTCATTGTCTAGCCCGCGTGAACCCATCAAAGGCTCACTGTTCGCTTCTAAAATAGGCACCAATCAAATCGGTCAACAGAAAACCTTGTCTAAATAGTATGGCTAATTGAAGGACTCCGACAACTGTGATGATTGATTTGGACATTTCCCAAATTATGCCGCAAAAACTGACCACCTTCCTATAAGTAAAAAGAGTAGAAAAACGTCTAAGAGAAGCGTCGATTTTCGTGCTCATCGGTGACGTTGCAGGATCTGTTGCCAATCCGGATCTTCTTACACAAACCCGAGATCATGTGGAAGCGGTGTTCGGCTACCTGCCTCCTGGACGATACCTCGTTATTCCGTCGGCTGACCTGAAGACGACTTCTTGCGTTCTTTCCGTTAGGGTAAGTTAGCGGCAGGAATGGTTCAAGTTCAAAAAATAGAATAAAAATACTTTCCGTGTCCGATAGATTGTCTGAATATTTCTCCCGAAGTCGATACTTCACACAAAAAAGTTTGGACACAATCTCGAGAACAATTGGAGAAAATTCCTGGAGTTGCTTCATGTCCTTTAGGTCAGTTGCCCTCGATCCCATACTCCAGATGGCTAGCAAATATGCTAAAACGGCATTCAAACAAAAATCAAATCAAGCGTTCTTAGCACGTCTGTGAAAACGTGTAAATTAAATGAAATAAAATAAATAAAGACTTGAAAAAAATATCACCATCTTTTGGCGCAGATGAAATAACGCATTCAAAGAAGACCGAAACAAGTCGTGTAAAATAAATGAATGGTAAAAATAAATTATCACCATCTTCCAGAGAAATAACTACCGAAATAGGTTAAGTAGCTTGAAGGGTAAGATGCGGTGCATTGGTGGACTCAGGAATAAAAGTACAATTCCTGACATCTTATCACCTACCGCTCGATAACATTCCGGATCTCATTTGTATTAAAAAGAAGATCTTAAAAATAGCTTGAAAGACCATAAGCACATTGAAGTTCGTCCAGTAGATCGCTAAAAGTACCGTCTCAGGCTCGAACATCGATCACTGTAACCGGAGGATTTCTGCTCGGCGAGGGCACCGCTTCGGAACGTTCTGACTATCCTCAGAAATACACCTACTACCAGCAATTGGCATCCGTTGTCGTTCATGCCAACTCATTACGATCACCGGCTAAACTGCAGAGTATCAATTTCATCGGAGAAGAGAACGTGAGTGATGGCAGAGATAAAGAAGTAGAGAAATTGCGCTGTTAAATATCCTACAATTTTACCGCTTAATTTATTTACTCAATAATTAACCTACACGCAGGATAAAAGTGAAGGTGGTCAGTAGGACAAACAACTGTAAAGAACAACACTAAAGAACACCAAGCTAAAAAAAACTTAGACGATTAGCAGGATAATTAGAGGAGTTCCTAATAAAGTTTCCTTAGCAACGTCTTACCAGGAACGACACCTAGGTAAGCCATATAGCGTCAAGGTAGGAAAGTAGTCGAATTTCTAGTAGCAGGAATGATCTTAATGTGCTGCTCTGTCGATTCTGAGTGGATGAAGCTTAATGATAATCATTTATTACGACCATTCAAGACAACAGTGGGATAATCGCAACATCAAACATAACAAACTTATGAAACATAAAGAACAGGTTATTTACAATTACAGCAGACAAGCGGCTCTCAATTCAGAAACAAATATCGCGAAGGATGACCGCAACGTTGATTTAACTTCCCATATCCTTAATGCTCGAGTAAAGCTCTTTCAGCCATAGCTCTAAGCTTGATGATCCTGCACTCATCCCAAAAGCCCGACTAAGGCAGGATTCAAACCCACTCACGTCTTTGCATATCTCTTTTCTTTAGGATTTCGAGCTCTTATTATTTCACTAGTTCCTGTTTTCCCTCATCTATCTCCCCGCGTTGTTTTGTTTATTCCGTTTCTTTTTGTGTTTTGTAATCCCATTTATCTCTTCCTTATTTGGTCTTTTTGTCTTTAGTCGTTTAGTAGTAGAGTTCCTGTTTGTTTGGAAATTTTGTTTTTTGGCTGGGTTTTTCTACACGTGTGGGAACATACGTGTCTACAATAATTAAATACCCGTGACACTCTCACCGTAGACCGCTAAGTCACTAAACGATCGCTAAAAACTGATCCGGAACCCTCTGCATCTTTCTAGACGACTTTTCGTTCTAACACTCACACGTAAAAGCGAAAGAAGCTGGTGAGGTCGGGCAGATCGAGGCGAGAGCTCGAATCCCGCATGAGCCGCGATTTTTGCAATGAACATTCAACCATTGGAACGGGGTTCAGGACTACTGTTAGAAAAGATGTTCGAAGGTTCTCTTTTTGAATCACCATCTTAGATGACGCTTCATCAGGATCGACCTCAATTTCCTGGCAGCATGACGAGAATAGGATGACTTGCACTTTTTCTTAAGGGAATTTTCTCGTTCTTTAGCTTTAACTGTACGTTTGACTGTAAATATTATAGTAGGTCATTTAATTAGTATAATGATTTATATAAGTTTACCATCAATTTCCTGATAATTTAGAAAATCTGCATGACGAGATTAATTAGGTATGACTTTCATTTATCAAAGTTTCTCATTACAAAAATACAAAACAAAATAATTAAAATTTGTGTTGTGTTGAAAACCGTTTGTGTTGAAACTGAAGAGAAGAAATTCGGCAACTATGTAGCAACTAAACATCCTAGTTTCCCTTTCATTTCCTAACACTACACAGGAACTAGAGAAGGAAATATGGCTCTCTCTGGAAATCATTAGTAGGAAGATGAAAACCATGCAGAAATAATGGCTGAACACTGTCGAAAAACCAATTCTTAGATGTCATTGTTAGAGTACGCTTAGCAAAAGTAAGTTACATTAGTGAATATGATGCATTAATGAAGTCGAAACATCCTCTTGTGATATTGGATTGAGTCTATATTATTGATAATCACGAATATGGAAAAATCCTCGACAGTCGCGCCGCAGATGAGTAAATGGAAAAAATAAAATATGAGCCGCTTTCAAACGAACAATTCAACTCAATCTATTTATTTATTTATTTATTTTTATTCAACATACCGAATGTAGGTATAAAACTGCTCATTCAACTCTCAGTGACCCTATATTCATTGAATGATTCGATTCTAGACGATGTATCGCCCCCGTCTTCTCTCAACAAGGTACAACTGCTCCTACGAATACATCTTCGAGTCGTTCTTTTGCAAGAGCACCGGAAGCTACCTGTACCAGGTCGGTCCGCGCTTAGGAAAATTTTTCGAGAGAATCAAATGTAAATGGAGATTTTCAGGTCGAGGGTGTGTCATTCCAAGGTTTCACGTTCCGACGACTGTTCCCCTTCAGTTGCTTGGGTAAGTCATAAATAAGATCAAAAAGCATCAATAAATATAAACGATTAAAATACATGTAAAAGGAGCAGCTCGTTTCGTTTCTTGTGCTTAGACAAGCAAAGGAATCGAAAAAAAAACCATGTTGACGTTACCTTTTAGTGGATGCGCCTTTGCATGGTTCTTCAAAGTTGTAGTTCTTCAAAAGCTTTTGAAGAACCTTTCGAGATTCAATCGAATTCGAATTCACTGTAGTAATGGACCCAATTATACATGTGAATAGATAAAATGCTGATAATTAGAGAGAAATGGAAAAATGGAGGACAAAACTTCCAAAGAACTGCTCGACTACTGAAAATCCACCTTACTGTGTAACGTATAACGTTAAACTTTGTAGGATTATTGATCAGAGTTTTGATGCGCCTGGGTATCCCTGAAATTTCTAATCATGGACAACTTTAGTGAATCCGGCCACCACCGCTGCTCCGCCATCAACAGTGGCACCAACGGAGCCGGCAAAATGTAAGAACAACGGCATTTTCGTGAAGAATCTGGACGGTTCCACGTATTGCTACTGCCTTGGACTGTACACTGGAGCCGATTGTGGCACGAGGGTCTGCGCGAATGGAGGTCAGTGCTTGATAAATACTGCATCACCTAAATACAGAGTTTCTGGAGTTCCTCAACTAGTATAAAAGCTAGGCAAAAAGTTTTGGAATTTTACGTTGAAATCGTGCTTACGCATAAGAGTTAAAGCACCATTTTTGGAGTTGAAATATAAATGAAACCAGCCATTGACCGCCTAATGAATAGTAGGAAACATATATAAAACATTTGTAATAACCAATATAACGAAGAACAAAATGTGTGCAGCAAAAGACGGCGAGGAACTGATGAAATACGTCACTGGGAGTACGGCAACGGACAATCGCGGCGGGACCCTAGAGTTCACAAACAGACATCGTGGTTTCGCTTATTTATTCGTAGGATGTTCTATTTTCCTTGACCGCGTTTCTGTGGCTTACCGCAAACTACACTAGTCGTAGATGTTGTAATGATGGTGCTAAGATCAATCGCATCGCAAAAAAAACGACTCAGGCGGAATTCGAACTCGCATCTCAGGCGCATCCTGAGCGTTGTGTTAGATCACTGTACCACTGACCCCCCGACAGTCCTACCTCATTTGTGCTCCCACAGCACCATCCTTAACCCAGAAGGCTTTTCCCCTTCCAGCCCTCATGCATAAAGCGGCTTGAGCCGGTAGGCCGGAATCGGCATTTTACCAGTTGAGCTGAAGGTATTTCTACAACATATCCTCCTAAAATAAATAAAGGGCCCGCGTGGTACAGTGGTAAGAGGCGCTGCTGACACATTCACGGTGGAGCGATCGATCCCGACCATATTTATTTATTTATTTATTTAAGCCTTCCATACCTCCATGGGTTGAAATTGGTACAGACTTGTCTGGAAAAAAGACATTACCTCCTGGAATTCCAGTTTTACTGATATAGCGGCTGGCCCCCGAGATCATTGTATAGACCAAATACACATTCACCAAGAATCTACGACTCGAATGGAGCACAAGTGCGGCGGCGTGTCCTTAGGGGACTGATCAGCGAAGACATCTTTACCTTAACCTTTATCCTCCTAAAATTCCAGTTTTATTACCAATTTTCACCGGTTACTACTAGGTACACCACAAGCAGATCTTATAAAGAGGGCGCACCTATTAATCTAAGCCCTGGTTTTTTTCTCATAAAGTTATAATACCTTTAGCTACGACATCCACCTTCCTGATTGCTATCCATTTGTAGAATCTACCTGATTTTTCGAGTCGAATGAATCACCTTCTATTCTATCTTTTCACATCCTAAGGTCTAATTGGTGTTGATGGCCACATATACCTCTTGCAGGCACACCCGACTCCAATGGCAAGTGTATGTGTGCTGCTGGGTTCATGGGTGAATTCTGTGAGAACGGTTAGTAAAGTACACTTGGAAATTTATATTGCATTGCTAAAGTATTTTTGATTAAGTGTACTGCACGGATAACACCGGACTTGCATTCGACGCCGAACATCCCACTCTTACGTTGGTCATCCGAACTCGACAGCAACTATCCGATGTTATTGCTCAGGTGAAAAATCGTAAAGTTCAGAAATAAAAAAAAATCAGAAATGGATCGTTCTGAACCCTTTGTGTTTAAACGAGTTTTTTTTTTGTTCGTAATAGGAAAAATTGTGGATTTAACTGTAGAGTTTTGCCGTCCCTACTTATTTCCACTTACTTCATTTTTACTTAGATCCAGCAAGGTAAAGCATTGAAAGCTAGAAGAATTAACGGTCCAATATCCTTTTTTTGCTTCGCTACACCGACATGATATCAACTTCCATTGAATTTTGAATAAATAAATAAATAAATGAATAAATAAATAAACTAAAGACAATTGCACTTCCAGGTCTCGCGAGCAGTACAGACCATGGTTAACGATCTGACCTTCGACCCAGACTATCTCCGACGTTACGTGCTGGTTCTTTTCAATAACAACAGTGAGTTAAATTTTGACAATTCTCAATTCAAAGATTCACACAATCTGTCTTAACACATTCATATTGAAAAAAAACAGATTAGACGATAGGAATCAAGAAACCCATAAACACCCATTATGCTAAACGAATCTGGGTTTGAGACTACCTTCTTAGTTTTTTACTTTCTTTTTTCTCTTATCAGCAATCTTCTCATTTTTAGACTCAAAGTATGTTACTATTTTTACCGAAGTTTTCCTTTTGTTTGTTCGTTTTTGCGCACTTTGGCGCATTTTAAACAAAAATAAATAAAATAAATTCATGTTCGGCTGAGTGTTGGCACGGACAGATGCTGTTCTTTTTCAGAAGCCACCACAAACTCGTATCCGGATTCCATCTCGCTTCTTGATGCACTTAGTGCAGCTGCGAAGACCACCGACACGTCTGGTGGATGTTCTGATGTCACCTTTAATGCATTGAGGTAAAATCTACCCTTACCTCAAGACGACCTTGTACATTTATTTATTCATTTTCCATGCACTCAACGTGCGCCGTACAATACGAAAACGCGAACAAACAATACGATATAAAAAACACACCACATGATATCACTATTTGGCAAATGGCTAGGACGTCATTGATAAAGCTTATAGGACAGTTATCCAAACATGGCGTCTCCAAACGTGAAGATCCACGTCGGACGTTTTTCAAGCCAAAATGGTTTGAAAAACGTCCAATTTGATTTGAAAAACGTCGGACGTGGTTTAAAAAGTATCCAATCCAAAGTGAAAATGGTATATCACTATTTGGCGAACCGCTAGGACGTCATCACTGTTAAACTTTTGTTGATAAAGCTTATAAATAAATTACAGTTATTGCCCAGCCCATCGCAGATGAAAAATAATGGTTTACTTAATAAAAATTATTTCGGGAACCATATCATACCATATAGAACTTATGAATGAATCGAAATCCATTGACAATACATCAATTATGTACCACAGCATGGATCTCCAGCTAAAGAGTTAACAGTTTATAAAATCACAGTATATAATAAAAATAAATCACAAATGTAGCATTAAAATAATAGATGCCTGTGAACATCGCTAAATACGGCGACTTTTCAGCGCCGCACTTTCGCAGTACCTTACCTACAAATCGCCTGTGTACGTGATTACTGATGCTGTTCCTAGTGACGGATCTGAAGTTGATAACGTCTATCACCTGGCCAACGACTGGAGGTCACCGGTAAGTTTGGAAGTTTGTTGATGGGAGTAACACTAACCAGAAATTTATTTTCACAAAGGACATGTTTGTTTTGAAGTGATCTTTATTCGGCAGTAAGAGCAATTCCAGATCCACTTCATCTATCTGGAACCAAAGACTGCATCGGGTTGCAAAGCTGACATCGAAGATTCGGCATACAGACTCATGGACACGGTTGCACAACGCTCATCCGGACAAACTTTCTACTTCCAGGACTACAGTAAGATTGAGACCGTACGTTTCACCTCATTCAATATTATCTATTTATTTATTTATTTACTACATACATCCGTAGACGCGCACAAATTTGAAGAACAACGAAGATATTAGGGTGTCCCATAAATTCTTACACAATTCGTGGGAATTTTTCGTTTATTTTTTATTCATAGACAACAACAATATTATTCTGTTATACAATCACCACTAATACACACAACCTTCTTCCATCTATCAGGAAGTAAACGAATGCTATTTGTCCAGAATGAAGCAGGACGAGAGCGAATGAACTCCTCGATGGTGTGATATGACTGGTAGATCAGCTTGACGCACGCTTCACGTTAATTTACATATTACCCTAAAGTCTCATAGATAAGCCCGCTCGGGCGCGCGACGCTGCGGCGCCGCGCTGCGAGTGATTGCTGCACCCGCTCGTTGTACGTTTTTGACAACTCGTTTTGATGCTTCATCGAAGATGACCTACCTGGGTGATATCTCAGAACAGTTGAAAGTTGGAATTGTTCACGATCTCGTTGCACCTTTCTGTGGTGCATTAACAGCCTACGTACTGTCGAGGATCAACAGCGTTGACTTAATGGGTTAAAGTCGTGTTGCAAATAATATTTTTATATCAATATTTGCCCATCTTCTGGCTGTTTATTGGTCCATATATCATCCATATCGCTTGCGAGCATATGCCAAGTTTTGAAGAAGTGCAATCCGGAAAGTATTGAAAGTGCGGAAGTACGGAAAACGCGAAATGAACATAATGAACACGAAAAAAAATGAACATCATATTCGTGACAAACGTCCCCGAAAATTCCCTTGAGTTGAGGCAAATTTAGAGATCCTATGCTGACTTCCCAGGGTGGTTTTAAGCCAAAAATACAAATCCTAAAATAATCCTAACGTACAATCCTAGCAAAGTACCAAAAAAAGAACATTGGATTCGTAATCAGCACCTCCGTGTAGCGCTCTACTATCGAAAGCGACCGATCGATACGCCGCGCTGCCGTTCGCGCAAGGCGGCCTATGAGACTTTAGGGTATATTTATTATAAACGTATTTATCATAAACGACTGAAGACGCGCACAAAGTTGAAGAGCAAAGAAGTTAGAACTAAAATTCAAACTCAACACGAATACAAACACGAATGCAAATGCACACGATCAACAACGACTATGCAACTCAACTAATGAAGCGAAAAGAAAACTTATCAGGTAATCTCAAAAAGTTATCCAGTGGGAAAAGGGGACCGCGACCCTAGACTCGTCCTACGGAGCTGCTCACGAAAATCAACCACACTCAGGATCCAGAGAACTTAGCGCAAAGCTGTATAGCCAGCTTGCACATAAAAACCAAAATCCAGCAATAATGTAAGGAATATAGTAAATAAATAGACCAAAAAACCTATTACCTATAGTACTGTATATGATTACTTGAAATGATTATTTGCAGTTTCTCACGCAACACTTCGTCAACACCATCTACCGTACCCAACTGTTGCTTTCGAACGATTTACCGGTTTGTTCCGATCAGCTCGTCTACAAAGCTGTCTCAGTCGACGTAACAGTGCAAATGTTCGTCATCGTTGCGACAGGACGTGAGTACAGGCGTTACAAATTCTTACATTACATTAGTGATTATTTTAACTGAGCACTGAGCAGAAAAAAATTCGCTGTCGGTGAGGTTATTTTTTCACTTCTTCGCTTTTCACTTTACTACCCCAAGAAACAATGAAATTCGAAGTTGTCACAACTTTCTAATATACTGCTCGAAAGAGCAAACAATTCTCTTCTGGGCCCAAATTCATGAACGGACGAGCGGTCTCCGAAACCGCGGCGCAGCCAGAACCAGGGCCCAAATACACGAACGGACGAGCGGTCCCCGAAACTGCGGCGCAGCCAGAGCCAGACGGCAGAGTCAATGAGAGATTGCGCTTAACATAGGAAGTTTAGGATACCTAGAGAAAGGTGCGCGCCGTTCACAGGCCATATCACGGGGTTTACCAATGATGAATGTGGTCCCAGACGGCAGAGTCGATGAGAGATGGCGTTTAACATAGGAAGTTTAGGATAGGTAGACAAAGGTGGCGCCGTTCAAACTATATCTCTGGGTTTATCGGGGGTTTACCAATGATAAGTCTGGGTCCTGAATGCTATGTGACACTCTGCAAAAGGTTTCGAACCCATTTTACAACATTCGTTTGAAAAAAGGTCGCGAACTCATGTATCAACCTAATGTACCACTAACAGTGGGTATGTTACCCTACCAATCGATAGTCAGCACGCGTGGTGCAATGGTAAG
The DNA here is from genome assembly GCA_030553155.1 of Nippostrongylus brasiliensis. Classification (NCBI taxonomy): domain Eukaryota; kingdom Metazoa; phylum Nematoda; class Chromadorea; order Rhabditida; family Heligmosomidae; genus Nippostrongylus; species Nippostrongylus brasiliensis. The sequence goes on from CP130735.1 coordinate 4,737,513, forward strand.
AGGCGCTACTGTCACCCGCACGGTCGAGCTATCGATCCTAGCCTGGGTTAACCATATCTTTCATCCCTCCGAGGTGGGTGAATTGTTACCAGATTTGGGTAGGAAGGTACACTGTCTCGGTATGGCGGATTGTCTCCGCCAGCCACTGTAAGCCAAATTCGCATTCACCAGGCCTCTACGATTCTGAATAGAACACGAATGCGTGGCGCGTCCTTAGAGGGATGATCAACGCCGGCATCTTTACATTTACCCCCCTACTTTTACTAAAAGGTAGAGTAACTTCCAAACAGAGAAATTATTCACCCTCCACTGGAAACCGAGTAGATAATTCCAAGGAGTCCAGTGCTTCGGGAACAAAGTAAGGCTATGTGTCTAGCGTCAACCAAACAGCCGAGGGTGAGCCACGCGTTCGACTTTGATTCAGAATCGCATAGGGCTTCTTGTGCTAAAGATTCATGTGTCAGGGCGAAATTCGGCGCCGTCATCTTCTAAAATTTCGAACAGCAGTTCAATAAGACACACACAAACGCATAAAATTCTTTCTGAGTTTGATACTTCAGGTAACATCTCTCTTGTCCTAACAAATCCTGATGGAGAATTTGCAAAGAGCGACGTCGCCTACACCGACGGCATTAACAACATCTGGTATGTTTCTATTCTCCAGTTTTTCCACAGCATTGCTTAGGGTGTCATTTCGCTGGGTTACCCTGGGTACCGTTGCGCCTAGAAATAGGTACAGTGGCGGTCAAAAGTTTGTGAACGCTTTAATTTTTCACCATAACTCGCTTTATTTCGAATCTAGCGATGGGAAATTTGGATATGTTGTGCAGCTTTGCATTATCTCTCGTAAAATCTGTTTGACATTGAATTGGTCAGATGCATTTTACATTTATGATATAAAAACGGAAAAACCGCCGAAATTGACACATTAGGAACAACAGTTCAACAGTCTTCTTTATTGCCAAATTAAGCACATAAAATATGGGAACAATAATACACTATTGGTAACGAGTTGCGTAGCCGTTTAATATGATTACCGTCTTGCATCGTCTCGGCATCGACTCCAGAAGTTTGTCGATGACGTCTATACTAATTTGTTCCCATTTTTCCGTCAATTGCTTGAGCTTTTCCGCCTTATTTCTTGCCCTAACTTCTCCTGTGTTTCTTGCAAGATGCTTCCAAAGATGTTCAATGGGATTAAGATCCGGGATTGAGAAGGCCAGGACAGAAGGTGAACTCCATTTTAACGCAGGCACTCCTTAACCCCCCTTGGAAACATGTTTGGGGTCAGTATCCTGTTGAAAAATCCAATCACCTTCAAACGTTTTCTTTGCGTTCGGAAGCATAACATCGCTCAGAATCTCCAAATATATTTTGGAGTTCATAATCCCTAGTATCTCGTAAATAGGTACATATGTGACTGGTATGCTGTGCTTCAGGGTATACAACGGACCATACACGGGTAATTGGCTGTTCAACATCAGATCGAGCGGTTCCACTCAAGCCTGCAACTTCAAGGTCTTCCAGTCTGTGTACCATACACCCGGTAGGAATTTCTTTCATTTCTCCCAAATATAAATAGAATCCAGTTTATTCGCAGTGTCCGCAGCTGAGTTCCATAGATTTTGAATGATGGAGACTTTGAAGATAGCTAAGACGTGTTCAAAAATCATTGTTGAGACTTGTGACACCACCTATCCAGCGTTTTAGAGAAAGTCATTGAATAAGCCAAATATGGACCACACTCCTATGGATGGTTTTTTTTATAGGACGTAGAAGATTTGTGGGTGATTATTCCCTAGACTGAAATAAAAAAGTCCAGAAAATTTTTTCCTCCGCTTACTAAAGTTTGCACCAAACAGCACATTTATTTACTTATTTATTCAAGAGGCGGGCACCAACTGTAATTCTAAAAATAAACACTCCAAATCAAATTCAACCAACAGCTATAAAAATGCCCTTGTACGACAGAAAAGAAAAACACAAAGTGAAAAAACAAAAAAACAATATCCGAAAACTTCACCCCTCAAAACCATAAACGCGAAATTTTCCTTCACAAAAATTACTTCCAGGCACACGAGACAATCAGATGGACCTGTTCTGGTCCACATCAGCGGACCTCGACTCCGATGTCGGTCTTAATCAGCCGTTGGTCGGTGAGTAGATTGCTATAGACTTTTAAAGGCTTGAACAGGTGAGTGCACAGGTTGGAATTCGGTGTTGTTCAGGATTTGAGCACGCATTTGTGATGCACCTCACCAACTATCCGGTTGCTGTGCCACCCGAGCGAGTGCAGGCTTTCCTCACGATCACGGCAAATCGCGGCGGCCAAACGACTCAGGTGAGGTTATTATTATACAGGGTGGCAAAGAATTGCGTGCGCGCTACATTCGGCAATTTTTTAACTATCGTACAGTATTTTTCTGCATACTTTTTTCTTCTAAAACGATTATTGGATGCCCATTGTTGGTTTTTCGAGGGAAAATTTTGATTTCCAATTTAATTCGACGATTTGTTTAACTCGAAATGCGATTGCACAATAGCCGGGAGGTGGGTTGGAGAACTTGGCGTTTTCATCGAGACTTTTTAACTTTTGTAGATAATAATCCTCGATCACTCTTCCTCGTCTGAAAATTAGGAAAAAATCAATCTTTGAATAGAGCAGCAATGATTTATCCGTTCAGTCGGTCATATGTCTGGTATTTTTATTCATCATTCATCGAGAGCCAGAAATTTGTGCATTTTTGATTGACAAAAATTGAAGGTATATGCATCCAACGGAATTTGGCGTGATCTGTGCTCGTACAACTTCTACTTCCCACCGTTCGCCTGCAAGATCCCGAACGAAATTTTATACTACAACGTAAGTTTGTTTAATTCTTCCAATACATAGTACCCAGAGTGCAGGTAACAATGAAAGCAAATAAAATCGATTACGCCTAAATATGAATTATCTTGGGAACACAAGAAAACAAAGGTGTTAGAAAAATAAAGGCTCGTTTCGTCCCCTGAAACTTGTGTCAAATTTTGACTTTCCTACTATGTACCTTGCCAAGCTTAGTTAGTGGAAACGTTTAATTATTCCTAATCATTTCAGTTCTACGCTCAAGATCTCTACGGATTTGCCGTCCAGCGAGCTGGCGTGATGTACTGCGCTGAAAGTGAGTTTTTTAGTTATATGAAAGCCACTGCCATTATTATAGCTTTATTTTTGGAAATTTAAAGTCTATCTTCTCAAAACTTTCAAATTCTAGTACCTCCACCGCCTACACAGACGAGTGGCTGTCAAAACGGAGGTGTGATGAACGCGGCCAACACCACCTGCTTCTGCCCGCCTGGCTTCACTGGTGACTTCTGCACCCAAGTGGTGAGTTCCTGCAGTGACACTTCTATAGATTAAGCTCGATATTTATTTATTTACTCAATTATTTATCTACTGAGGACGTGGGCTAGGGCTACACATAGAAAAGTGCAAAAATGCACTTCTCTTCAAAAACCACCTCAGAAACAACGAAAGTTCACATATTCACTCACTTAACAGGCGATTCATCCATATTAATTTAACTTTGTGAAACCTATTCATCTACTTATTTATTTTTTTTTTGAGAACCAGTAAAGGACTAGGACAAAAGAACTCTGAATCGAAATTATGGTTGAACTCCCTAGGGCTGCTAGGAGTTCGCTCTAACTCGTGACCTAATTATTATAATTCTAATTCATGACCTAATTACTATAAATCGTAATTGTCACCTCTACGAGGATTTCCAATACAGACAATATTGGAAACAAACCCCAAATAGAACTTCAGATTCAAACGAAATGTAGTAACAGACCCTCAAAACGGTTTTGCTCTCTAACTGTCGATTTATATAATATTTTTCTAGCTTTCCAACAGTCGTCAGAAGTCTTAGCGTTGCTTTTCGTCAATTATATCTGAGGGAGTTTTTAGGTTTGATAAGATAAGGAGATAATGCGAAAGAAGAAAGAGATTAACGCGAACCTGTGAATTTTGCATTTGAATTCTGCATTTGCCATTATAAAGCTGGTTTACCCAAGTAAATATAGCTAACCCGGCGAAATTTCTCTCGAAGGTGATTGAGAATGACTGAAGGATGGAAAATGATTTCAGGAATGCTACAATGGAGGAAAGTACGTTGGAAACCAATGCAGCTGCCAGATCGGATGGACCGGCACGTTCTGCGAAATTCGTGAGTTTGGTTTCTGGGCGATGAGGAGATTCATGAATAATGAAACCTTTCCGCTCTTTTTTCGCAGCCCTTAGGTTTTTCACGGTGGCTTCACCATTGATTGATTCAGCCAAGTGTATTGACAAAGGAATCTCGCCCGAGTTCATGATGAACTATGTCGACATGGTGTTCATGGTGGAGCTGACGGCTCAGGCTCATGCTCAGGTCGGTTGTTTGGTGGTCGTTACACTCTCGTTCTTCTTCTCTTCTTATTTAACCACATGTTTAGGTAGTGTCATTGAACCAGCAGTTCGCCGATCTAATCCGCGACGTCCAGGCGCAGAGTCAGACATGGATCAACCGCTTCTACCTGGTTGGATACAATTCAACATGTAGGTTGTCGAAAATACTGTGAAAAATCAGACGTTTGCATGCATAGCTCAGTTTGGAACTGCCTGAGGTTCGAGGAGAGGGATTATGAAATTCTGAAATGAAAATGTGTCGAGTGAAAAGGATTGAAAGGTATAGCTTAGCTTGGAGATTTTGACCTGAAATCTTGTCAAGTGCAAGGCTCATTCCTCATCCCTCGCCTTTCCTTGAGCCTCAAATTTCATTAGTGCGTCCGATCGACTAACCATAAATCTCAGCATGATGATATAGTTTACGTAGATATCAGCCGTCCAGCGGCCTACTGTATATAAATGGACTAACGAATAGTTGAAAACATATATAAAGCATTCATAATAATAAATAAAACGAAGAACAAAAAGCATGCAGCAAAAGACGGCGAGAAACTGATGAAATACGTCACTGGGAGTACGGTAAACGGGCAGTCGCGGCGGGACGCTAGAGCTGACAAACAGACATTGCGGTTTTGCTTATTTATTAGTAGGATAGGAGCGGTTCACTTACCTGACTCCGAGACTGGTGAAGACTTTATTGGGCTCGTTTCGCTTTCGTCAGAGCCCTAGAATACGCTTACCTTATAGGAAGAGCCGTGATAGTTCACTAAGCCACAGCAGCTTCATATTTGTTCCAGTTTAATCGAAAGTGTTCGTATTGGCATCACCATGCCACCTGTTCACCTATTGCCACCAAAAACAACAGTACTAACGTCAATAAGCTATTCATCTTCTATGACTTAATCTGCGATTGAAAAACTATAAAGACGCAGAGCGATCCGTGGCTATACCTTTGGGAAGGCTACATTAACACCGAACAGAGGGAAGAATTCTTACCAAGACTTCTTGCGAAAGGGAACTTTTTGATACAATTTTTCTTACAATAATCCAATCACAGAAAAAGGTTAAGAAAATAACTTGTACACATATAGGTTTGGATATAAACGATAAACTGTGGAGAACAATGAAGGCGAAGTAAAAGCTAGCAGTAGAGCTTGGTGAATTGCCAATATCGTTGGAGAGGGAAGACAGTTCTCATAGTTGAGCCAGATAAGTATAATACCGAGTTCTTTAATCCTTGAACTCTTTTAATTTTAGATTCGTTCTAGAATTCTGAAAATCCTTGAATCTTAGATTTCTTAGATTTCTTCCGTCAAACAGCCGGCTACATCGTTTATTTTGCACGCGGATGTGCATCACCTATAATTGGTGTTGAAAATTGCGTGCTACAGATAGGTTGGCGAAAAAGTCTTGAGACAAGAAAAATCGATTTTTTACTTTAAAACAATTCTAAAAAGACCATCTGAAAATCAACAACATATTCACCATAGAGGTCCATAACCATGGTCATAATAGTTAAGGTTAATTAATTCGACTTAGGAAAAGAATCTCAAGGTGGTTGTTGCGATGTGTATGAGCTGAACCTTGTTTAAAAAATAACAATAAAATAATGACAAATTCTTAAGGGGCCGACGTGTTGGCGGTGTCACCGAGCAGCGATCCTCATGAGGTCATCGACACGTTGAACCGCATCGCCGGTACCATACCCACAGACACCGGATGTAAAGTGCAGGTAAAATTTCACTTTTACTTTAGATTATATTAAGGTATATTAAGGCGAAACTTTGAAAATCGAGAAGTGCTCAACTCCTTCTTTCTCACGCGCTTTTGAAATGCCTGAATTCGACACTTTTCAGTTGTGGCAAGCCTTCATTAAGATGTTGCAATGGAACATTCCGGCAGGCTCATTCGTCCAAATCTTCCAGGTAAATTGGTATTTACTCAAATTGTTTTGCTTAACAGACAATATGCCTAGGTACAACTAAAAAGCAAGAATTAGCGAGCTCATGCTGCCGGAATTTTGAATGAAATTCACATCAATTCAAAAAAGCTGACTGATGACAACAAAAAGGAACTCAACTCAAAAGGCTAAGAAAATAAAGAAGGAGGAATCAAACGAATAAAGAATCAACTCAGAACCTCTGTCCATTAGGAAACATCAGTCAATCCAAGAGCATCTAGGACATTAATTTTTGTAAGAGCGGCTTTGAAAAAAGAAATATTGAAAAAAGAGACGCCATCTTTACCGTATTGTTTTGTCCACGTAATCGGTTAGATCCGTTCTACTGCAGCAGGGAGGTATGCTCATTAGTAGAGATGTTGGAATATATTGAGTAATAGGTCATCTCGAGAAAAGGATGTTTAGATGGGTTAGGATAATTTTGAAGGGAACCATACGAAAGGTAACATTCTTTGAATTTTGAGTCTAGTCGAACATAAAGAAGGTGAATGAGGCGATGTTTCATTTGGTTTTTCAGAAAACTACACTGATTCTTTCTCCTCGTGTTATTCCAAGAAATGAAAAACTCACTTTCAGACTTCCCCAGAGAACGATGGCAACCTGGACACAGTCGCCGAAATATACGACGCTATGCGAGCTCTTTACATCAACATCAATGGGTTCCTCTCCTACACTCCAACGTTCAAACCGAACGGTTTTGCATGCAATGCTACACAGGTAAGAGAATTTGAAGTTCAAAGTATCAAATGTGTGCTCTGGATGAAATGGAGCCCAATCCGCCGTTGTTGTCGGTTCTTCATGCTTCTGGTCAATTTTGTCCCATTCATAAACCCATGGCCCACATCAGAAAGGACTGAATTGGAAAGATTATTGTGCGGAATTAGACTGATCTACTTAGATTTCTCTCAGCAGCTAGCCGCGTCTAGACCACCCATATCGTTAAATTAAGTGATCGGGTCAAAATCGCCGATTTTGCTGAAATTTCACAGACATTCAGATATTTGGGATGCTTATTAAGAAATTGCTGTTTTTTTTTCACAAATTTGATCGATTTCGTCAGTTTTAGGTAGGTTTGATTTCTCTTCGCTATCCACCCTACCCCTCCCTTCCCGCCATCTTTACTCACCAAAACCTACCCGCAACGGCCGAAGTCGAGCGAAATTCGGAAAACAAAAATGTAATTGTGGTTCGTAAGCAAAATCCCCCCATCGTACAGAGTGTCAGCGGAAATATTGTGTCAAATACCCTGTCGGTAGAGTCGGAACTTTTAACAACTACCAAAATATCTTTTGAAAAGCGGCGAAAAGCGTTGAGTTTTCTCCACATTGGAACGACTTATGATTTCTAAACAATCTTAATATGATCGTCTAACTGCATGGTGGTCGTAGATCTGTGGGTTCTGCCGGTCATTGCCGTACGCATGAATTCTGGATCGGCACCGATGAGACAATTGATTTTACCGGCTACAGAAAGGATGTGGTAAATATCGGAATCAATTGTCTAGTGGCAGAATCGTACTCAACAGAAAAAAGTCAAGCACACTAATGCACCATGGCTGCGTAACGGTGTAGTCGACATCTTCTTCGTTCTACAACTACGCCCCTGCCGACAGTAGTTATCATAATAATTTCGATACTTTAGATCGACTACGAGACCGTTTTCGCGATGGTTGGTGGATCGGACGGTACCGTATATCCTGTCCAACCCGGCAACATCCAAGATGTGATTTTTTCATTTCGTTCGCTTTTTCGATCTCACAAAACATCATCTACCATTCTTGGAAAGCTCTATAAGCGCAAAATCGTATTCAGATTGCTCAAATTATTCCTTTGCTGTACAGTTCGGGACAAGTTTACGGACAGTGGAGCTTCCAGTGTAAGACTCCAATGCAGGTTGGTGTGGATAGTGAACATTTTCTCTTCTAACCACTATCAGTGTGAATTTTTATTCATGAACCAATGAGATTCGTAAGTTTTTGATCTTCTAAAAAATGGTGTCGAAAAATTCAGGTGTACTTCCCTATTGACGCCTACACACAAACGATTCAGCTGAACACATTCGGTTACAATAAAAAGATGCAGGTCTTTGATGCCAATGGTAAGCTATTTTAGTTCATCAAATAGTATTAAGTAGGAGTAGGAGATCTCAAAATTCACTGTTACCGAAATTCATCATTGAACAGGGCGCGTAGTACAGTGGCAAGAGGCGCTACTGACACCCGCGCGGTCGAGCGATGGTTCCTCGCCACGGCTTATCAATAGGTACAATCCGGGCCGATAACTGTTAGTCTGTGAGAATCCATCAGTCTATGGAGTGGTGATTCTTCTGGAAAACTTTCGTAAGCAATATTTGTTTGTTAGGCTGTTACTCACGGATTTCTAGAATAACACGGACGAAAAGCGCGTGTGTCGCCGCCGCACTGTGTCCGGGGTCTGTTTAAATCGCGGAGTGGGACTTATCCGAAAAAGCTATTTCCGAGATACACTAACGTTACTATGATATTCCTTACCTGCCACGCCGGTGCAAAATTATAAGTTCACTTGGAATAATTCGGTTATAAGGACTTGTGCGAGAACAAGCGGGACGGCCCTAATGCCTGCATCAATCGTTATCTGGAGGACACGGATGCTTACAAAAGAAAACAAATGGTGGTTGGAGATGGTGAAGAATACTAGCTGTGAACGTCAATCACAGCCGAAAGACCACAAAGCTGCCAAGTGTGTGTTCCCTGTGAACACATCAACACAAATTGGACGCATATACTTAACTAGGCAAATATACGAGAATAGAACAACAATATATAAATAACAAAACAACACCTATTATCTACGAGTTGCCGAACCACTATGCTAAAGACATGTCACTAGGGGTCTAACCAAGAAGACGAAGACATGTGTGCCCCTCACACGAACCCTCAGCATAGCATGTTGGGTAGTACTCGTGCGCTGGACGCACATGCTATCTACGACTGCGCGTTGTCCTGCATACTCCGTTGAAGTCCCTCGTCCTGACGTTGACGGTCTTCCTCGGTCGGTGCGAAGATGTAATAGCTGACAGAGCAGAATGGAAAACCGACCGGCTAGTGCGATGACATGACGAGTAGGCTGAATGAATGACGGACGCGGTGTGTCCGTGCGGCGCGAGTGCGCGCGGTGGTCGTGGCGGGACCCAGACGTAGATCGAAAGTGCGTCCCTTCAAATCGTGAGAATCACGACAGCGTGGGTGATATTTTAGTGTTTGGTGTACTTATGGAGGCTTAGTCTTAGACGCCCGTGGTGCAGTGCTAAGGGGAGCCACTGACACCAGAACGATCGAACGATAGATCGCGCTTCGGCTAACCAAATCTTCCATCCTTCCGGGGTCACGTAAATCGGTACCAAACTTGTCTGGAAAGGTAAGCGCAATGACTGGATGTAGTGTCTGGTCCTGTAAGTCATTGCATAGGCGTAATGCGCATTCAACATCCCTCTATGATTCAGAATGGAACAAAAACCCTGCATTGCATCTTCAGGGGACTGATCAACGCTAGCTTTACCTTTACCTTTTGCTCTAATTAAAACGTCTTGGAATATTCTTTGGATGAGAAGATTCAATACGGCATCACTGCCAGCGGTGTAAGGACATTTGTTCGTCTTTAATAGCGTGATCATCTATTTCCTTTTTCAGTGCAAAATCCTTTTTTTAATTCTATAAGTTCCAATTGACGATCTATGTGTTAGCTTTAGCCGCAATAGCTCGAGAACAGCAAAGTACTAACAATAAGTCTCACTAATGATGTGTGATCTTCAGGCAACGTTGTGCAGGGCTACAGTCTTGTATCCGACGCGTATTCCGGATGGGATATTTTAGAGATCCGCAAAGGTGCGCAATCTTCGGTCATTTCGGTTTCTTTTCACATTTTTCAAGACTATTTCAGACTGTGATGCTGGATGGGATAAGGCGGGCCAGTACTGTCTGCAGTTCGTTATCAATCAGAAGAGTTTCGCCGATGCTCAACGTCATTGCCATGAGGCCGGAGGAAATCTTGTCGACGATCTGAACGACGGAAAGCATCAATTTATTGCCTGTTCGTTCGTCAACTGTTTACTTTTTGTACCTTGTTCTTGGGCTCGCGTGGTACAATGGTAAGAGGCGCTGCAGTCACCCGCACGGTCGAGCGATCGATCCCGGCCCGGGCTGACCAAGCCTGCATCCCTCCGGGGTCGGGACTTGTCTAAGAAGGTAAAGACACTGACCTGGTATAGCGGCTGGCCCCCGCAGGTCATTGTATAGGCCAAATAAGCATTCACTATGCCTCTACGACTTGAATGGAACACGAATGCGGCGGCGCGTCCTCAGGAGACTGATCAACGCCGGCACCTTTACCTTTACCTTTTACCTTGTTCTTAGGCTCGCGGTGCAGTGGCAAGAGGCGCTACTGACACCCGCACGGTTGAGCGATCGATCCCGGCCCGAGCTGATCAAGCCTTCCGTCCCTCTGAGGTTGGGTAAATTGGTACCAGACTTGTCTGGGAGGGTAAAGACATAGTACCTGGTATTAGGCTGTCGCAAAATTAATTTCGGAAATGGACCGCTCAGTTCAAACTGCAACAACTCAGCTCAAACGCAACTTTATGAATCAAGGTAAAAACCGTAAGCATCTACACACCTCTGACAATGAAGCGGTCATAAATCCAAGCCTTTCGAGAAGAAACTAGGATCACGGGAATTATCGGAAGCAAGAAACGCGTTTTCAACATCGGTCAAATCAGCGAATTTTTTCTGACGCAAATAAGAATCAAATGCTTGGAAAAAGTGATAGTATGTTGGTGAAAGGTCAGGAGAATAAGGAGGATGAGACAGAACTTTAATGCCTCACTGGGTCAATTTTTGCCGGGTGATCTTCGCGGTGTATACACTTGCGTTGTCCTGCAATAGGATGGCACCCCTTTTGTTCGCTAGTGCCGGACACAATTTTTGCAGTTTCGGGTACATTTCGTCTAAATCACAACACTATGGCTCTGCTGTAACTGAACCACCAGGTGGAATGAAGCTGTGATGGATAACGCCTTTACTACACCACCACAAAGTAATCATAACCTTTTTGGGATGAAGTTTCGGTTTAGGAAAAGGTTTTGGTGAAGCACCCTTATCAATCCGAGCAAATCCCTGCTTACTATTGTTGTAAGGGATCCATTTTTCATCTACAGCTATAATTCGGTTGACAAACGGTTCATTTTTATAACGATTTAGGGGATTCAAACAGATGTCAAAACGCGTAGGACGCTGCTCATCGGTCATTTCATAAGGAATCCATTGTGACATCATCTTCATCTTGCCGATTGGTTCCAACTGTCTTGCAACTGTGGAGTATATACACCCATGTCCTCTGGTAGCTTACGAGTATTGGTCTCTGGATTTGCTTCAACGGCTGTCCTAAAAGCTCTTCATCAAGGGACCACTTGCGACCACGACCAGCCTTTCCTTCGAGATCAAAATCGCCAGAAGCAAATTTTCTAAACCAGAGCTGCACTGTCCGTTCGCAAGGACAAACCATCCCAAAAGCTCTGCTAAAGTTACGAGCTACGTCTGCCCTGGGATGTCCCAGTTTGAATTCATAGAGCATGAGCACTTGAAAGTCGCTTCGGTTCACGTTCGAACGAAGCTCTAGAAAAAATCGGCTGCACAAACTAGAGAGACAGTAAAGTATGCTTTTGATAGAGCAGATAGTCTGCTACCTGACAGTATGCTTGGATTTCCTTGACACGAGATAATACGGCGTAAAAAAGTTTTTTTCTGAACACACTCAGAAACCGAAATTAATTTTGCGACAGCCTAATATAGCGGCTGTCCCCCGCATGTCATTGTATAGGCAAAATACGCATTCACCAGGCCTTTACGATTCTGAGTTGAACACGAATGCGCGGCGCGTCCCTCGAGGACTGATCAAAGCCGGCACCTTTACCTTTACCTTTTACCCCAAATAAGGGCTGTAGTTAAACGACGATAATAGAGAAAATCTATAAAAAGGGAGTTGATAAATAATTTTCGTTCTATGAACGATGAAACCTACTCTAATTCGTCTTTCAGCTGTGGCTCATGGATTCTCGTTCTGGCTTGGCCTGTACAACAACAACGGTACTGGCTACGTGTGGGATCGTCCAGATGGTGTAGCACCTCTTCCAGTACGAAAATTTTTCTGAAGCAGATTTTTCTTTTTCTCAATTTCCTCAATGAAAGCCACCTTCTAGCTCAACCAAAACCAGCAGTATTGGAATGGTGGTGGAGCAGCACCGCCATACGATCCCAAGGCAGCTTGCGTTTTTTGGGATGGTTCAACGACCAACACGAACACTTGGTGAGTAGTTAGCTGTAAGCAACCATCCAACAACATTAATTCGTCTAAAACTTATTGCGATTACTTCTTAAAAAAAGAAATTTCCACGGACCTGTACTTCTGTAGGTTACCTTCACGGCTGTGAGTTATCGGTGAAGCAGTTTTGTTTCGAGACGATGTTATCACCGCGTAGAGTGGGTTTGGCGATAGACTCGCTCGTCGAGTCCACGTCGCTGTAGAGGAACTTCTTGGGACCAGGGGCGGGATTCATGAACGCAACCGCCGGTCAAATTCACCGGCGGTTGCGTTCATATACGTTTCACAACCGTAGCACCAGAAATCTGGATCGAATTCAGATAAACAAATTATAGACATCTAGAGAAACAAATTTCACACTAAATCTGCTTGTTTGAAAACAAATGATGATAATCTACCCTCGAAACTTACCGGAAAACGCAAATCAGTCACCGGTTACGTTTGACCGGCCGGTTACGTTTGACCGGCCAATTACGTTTCACCGGCCGGTCAAGTTTCACCGGCCGCGCTCGGCCGGTGAAACGTAACCGGCCGGTCAGGCCTGTGAAACGTAACCGGCCGGTGAAAATTCACCGGCGGCGGTTACGCTCATGCTCGGCATGGCCTGTGAAACGTAACCGCCGGTGAAATTTCACCGGTGCGTTCATGAATCCCGGCCCAGGACTGTACACGACCTTCACGAGACCACCTACAAATTAGGACCTATAGGAGTTCATTCTGGTGGCCTATTATTTATAGTTATTCGAATTTCCGTTCGTCGGCGTCGAATTCGTTGGTATTTGGAGGTTCCAATCCGTATTTGAGACAACCCGTCCAGATATGATTTTATCACACAACGAAGAATTCTAAAATAAGCTTTAGAAAGTGCTAAGATAATGTGCATGAAAGTTACGGGGCAAGTAGCTCAATGGGGATTGTTGAAACAGACTACGAGGCATAAAGAAGGCGTGTCTCCCTGCTATTAAATTGTTTGTATGGGCATGTTTCCATTTTCGAAGCCAGCGCTTTCTTCATGCAGTATGCTGACGGATCCTATATCTAAACGGTTTTCAGGACTCTTGGCAACTGCAATACCGCTCTTCCGTTCCTTTGCCAGAAGCACCAGTATGACAAGGATCATCGCCCGAATGTGATTGGAGACGGTGTGCCTTTTCTGTCTCAGTTAGGACCTTTGAAAAAATTTGCAAAAGCACATATGTCGTTGCATAGGTTAGTCACCAAATCGTCGTGTTCTTCTAGTGGAGCTATTTCAGACGACCTACCAGCCGGCAAATGGAGTATGAGCATTTCCGTCAATCCAGCTGCCGGCCAAATGGAGGTGTGCTCCGTCGCAATAAAAGTTCAGAGTAGTCTGCAGCTGATCACCGGGTTCGCTACAGACGTCTACACCGACACTCCATATCTGGATCCCATCGGAGACTCTCGTGAGTCACGCTTTCCACTTATTGCTTTGTTCGGTTTTTACTCGACTGGAAATCCTCTGTGGTCAACCACTGAATAAAAAATAAAGGGTGAATTTGTAATTTGAATAGGAATTCTCTTTTCCAGAAACGAATCGTCTCATCTCCTACCTTCACTCGCTGGACAACGCTCATCGAACTCCAATTCTCACCCATTCGCTGCTGTACGACGCTTACAATGGTACTGTTTCCATTGAAGTTTTTCTTGCTAGAGTTAAGGAGCTGATCTCATCAATATCTCCGGGCTTGAACTTATTTTCTACGCACGGGTTGGGGATCGTCATCATCGTCAATTGATCCCTTCAGCCATTTCTTTTGTTGTATTGAATTAAGCTTCGTGTCTTTTGAAAGTATGATGTCCCAACACAACTCGTGACAATGGTTTATCCCACGAACGATAAGACTAAAGCACAGGACTACGCAACGTAAGCAAATTGTAGCAAGAGAAGGATACGACCCATGGCTAGAAGGGAGCTCAAAAAACTACCGCGATGCGCCACGGGGTCGGCTTTTATAGGCGCCCCTTGGCGCGCCGCGTTCACAATTCAAAATGCGGCGCGAAGATGAAATGACAATTCCAATACGGCGCAAAATCAAATGACAGTGAGATGCAATTTGAGGTTATTTTTTGTCATTCGAGTTTACTAGACTATTTGTTACTGCTATAATCTTCAGTGAACCGGTAAGTAACCACGCAGTTACGCATCCTACATTAACACACTCCTCCAGAAAGTAAACGTGTATGTGAGCGCGGAAACTGTATCAGAACAATCTTGAATTCCCTTTTTGTGAAGGTTTCGCTCTGAAAGCTGCAAAAAAAGCGAATTTCGAATCGGGTTGAGAAGAAGGTGTCGTGGTATGTATTTAAGGGCCCATTCAGAGTTTTACTGCCGCAGTAACGTAAAATTAGCAGCAAAAGGGGGGATGAGCGCATTTTCGCAACGGCTGCGCGCATTCGCTCTCAGAATTTTACTGCGGCAGCGCTGCCGCGGCAAGAATACAAAACAACATAAAATGCACAAAAAAATGCAAAAAATAATCGATGATGAAACACGAAATGTATCCTCTGTGTAGTGAGGTGTGGTGTACGCAAAAAATTTTGCACATATCGGTGTACACCCTACGTCCCTTTTCGGTGGCAAATCTGCTGCCGCAGCTGCTGCGGCAGCGAAGCAGCAGCGCTGCCGCAGTAAAACTCTGAAAGCGGGTGCAGCGCTGCCGCTATTGCGCAGCTGCTGCGCGCGCCGCCGGTCCCTATCCTTCATCATTACTGCGGCAGCAACGCAGTAGAGTCTGAAAGGGCCTTAAGGTAAAGGGATGCAGCAGAAGTCGTATCGGTAGCAAAGCAAATATACATAAACTGGTAGTAAAAGCGCAGCTTCCCACATTCAGCTCAACTCTATAGTATTTTCCACCAACTGCGTCCTAACCAACACCAGCCCAACTCGAAGTCTTACGCTCTGATGCGATAGAGAGCATAAATAAAAAATAAATGTAATTAAAATGAAGATGTAAATGGTACAGAAGTGGATTTTTTAGGAACATTCTACAACGCTGCCACTTACAACGCTCGTGTTGGATGCTCATTCCCATGGGTATCGCAGACTTTCCCATGCCCCAACGGTCAGAATGATGCGAATGAGTTCTTCATCGCGGTGAGAACGTAGTTTGCCTCAGTGGCCTCAACTAACGATGTATTCTTCTTCCTGTTCTTCACATCTTCTTATTTTTATTCATGAAGAAGAAAAGGTTCTTTCTCAAGTGTTCAAAATCTGCAATATCGCTAAATAAAAAGAAGGTGGAATACGATGATCAATGTTTTATAGCACATCGGTGAAGACGAATTCGGAAACATGTTCCAGCGAGCCACTCTTGCGCACTGCAACAAAGCCGGTGGGTCTTCTGGGTCCCTTTCACTAACGCTATGGGCTTTCGTAGTCATCATCGTGGTATCTTAGCAAAACACATGGAAACGTTTAAGAGCAGATGAATTTCAGATCTCTCTTGTGGAAGTGGTGGAGTGCGATACAACGGAACATGCGTGTGCACTGAGTACTGGACAGGTATAGAAAATTTCATCGAATATTCATGCAGGCCGCCAAATGAGCTAATGAATAGTAGGAAACATATATAAAACATTTATAATAACAAATAAAACAAAGGACAAAAAGCGTGCAGCAAAAGACGGCGAGAAACTGATGAAATACGTCACTGGACGTACGGTAACGGGCAATCGCGGCGGGACCCTAGAGTTGACAAACACACATCGTGGTTTCGCTTATTTATTAGTGGGATAGAACGTAACCTTCTGGTCCTTGCTCTGGAGTTCACGCACGGTAGACATAACTGAGCAGTTGTGCACCGTCGCGTAGCCGAAGTACCATTTATACTTGGCTGTAAAGCAGCGTAGTGGCGGCTAAGTATGCCTAGAGTAGAGATGCAGTGAAGGTGATACAACGGTAATGTTTCTAAACGTATTACAATTGCAACATGAAAGTTGGTAACGTCGACGGCGTTGATAAGTGCACTAAGGGACGGCCACACATTCGTTTTCCATTCAGAATCGTAAAGGCGTAGTGAATACTTACTTGCCCCACACATATAGCCAGCCGCTGTACCAATGTCGTCACTTTCCCGGACAAGCTTGGTAGCAATTTACTAGACTTTGGAGGGACAAAAAGTTCGGGTATCCTAAAATGGTCACATAAAATAGGTGAAATTTGTACTTCTTTGCGCCCAAACCATGGTTTCGGTGGCTACGCCGATCAGTTGCGGTACTGCTTCGCTGCCGAGTATGAACAGCCTTCAACAACACTCCTTAGTGGCAACGTTCGTCACTGAGGCTTTAGCTTTAATGTCTGTCTACTCCATCTTCTTCATATCTGTTCTATTTTCACCCTATTCGAAGAATATTTAATTCTCTCAGCTTTTCAATATTTATATTTCAGGACGCTTCTGTACGGTACCAATCTGCGTGAATGGTGGTGTGAGAAGCACAACGACTAATCAATGCGTGTGTCCAAAGGGATACACCGGTCCCAACTGTCAACTCGGTAAGAGCTTTAATCCAAATGTGAAGATTCATTGCAAGGAAGCAACAAGGATGATTAGCTTTACAGCGATTTCAGAAAAATTCTCTCATGAATCAAATCTCCGCGGCATCAAGTTCGTGCGCACAACCTTAGCTGCTCCCATTCAAAGCCGACACCGCTCTGATAATTCATATCATTATTCTACAGAGAATCATTGATTCGCATCTCGCACGAGCTGTTGCGCGGTTCTCATCGCTCATACCTTCAGAAAACACACCGCTCAACTGTATGTAGTATTGAAACACCAGGTGATAAGTATCATTTCCATTAGACACGCTGCGCACAATTATTGTCACCATTTTCTTCAGCTGCGCTTTATCTTTGTCGTCTCTTTTCAACCTTTCGGACACAGAGGAAAGGCGATTGCGTTTTTCAAGATTGTGGAGTTCTTCCGAAACATAAGGGGCCGTATGCTCGTCTCACCCGAGATTGCTGGGGGATGGGGCATTGGGAGGAGCCAGCTAGTATGATTGGAGTCGGCCCGTGTTTCATTTGCTCTATTCGAGCATACGGCCCCAAGAGTGCAAACTGAGCGACTTCAGACAAGGATTCTCTTTAGAATAATGATATGAATTATCAGAGCAGTGCCGGCCTTGAGTGGGAGTACCGAGCGAATTGTCAATCCTACTGCTTTGGGCCTTTTCTAGGTGAAACTATCCCATTAGATTCATCGCAATTTAGAGGCAATGACGGTGTCACTTCTCTTTAATGTCCTTGTAATGTTTATTGAGAACTTGCTCACGTGAAATTTCAAATGGAAGATACTTTTGCTCTACAACCATTAGAAAGCATGCCCGGCAAAATGCGAGCAATTTGCATGGTCCGTCTTTAAATACGGACCATGAAAATTGCTCGAATTTTGCAGGGATATTGTATCCTTTAAGTGTTGTAATTTTTCCATCCAGCCTTACAAAATCAGGAAGATGCACAGATTTTTTCAGAAGAATGCACGTCCCCGTCTCCGGTCAAGTTCACCACTGATGCGAAATCGTTGGTGTTTGCTATCGAGGTCACAAAGCCGACTTTGGACGCCGTTAAGGGAGTAAGTGGCCTATCTGATTGTTTAGCAAAGAACTTGGTCATTTACCAACGTTACACCCTGACAAAAATTCCACTAATCAAACTACGAGCTAATTAACTTAAGCCTACGATTATATGGATTATCTTCGTATTATACCGGCATCAGGAAAAAACGGGCACAATAGCTCCAGTTGAAGGTTTTAGTCAATTACGTTAATTAATTTATTTATTGTGACATGCGGTAAGACCACATGTAAGCGACAACTGTGAGCAATCTCACCATCGATTCTTGATGCAGTGAACTCACTCAAGTGGGTAACAAAAGACTGAAAAAAGTGAAAAGAAAAGGAAAGAACGAAAAAGATAATTATGGGAGTAGCACGTTAATATCGATTTTGCTATCGGGCGTGATAACGTATAATCCCAATCACCGCGATTTCAAGGTTCACTCTGCCTTTTCTCTTTGTTTTTCGTTTTCCTTAAAACATTACCTTTTAGCTCGTTAGTCAACTTTCTGCAATTGTCTCCAACGCAACGGCGGTCCACCCGAACTGGTTCGCCAACTACGTTCTCGTCACGTTCGATTGTTAGTTTTTCTCTTTAACAAATATCAACTGTCAGACGCAACTAAAGCTTTTGTAAGGAACCAGCTAACACTTTTTTCATTTTTCAATTTTACTTTATATGAAACAATCAAACAAGAATAGAACAAGAAGAATATCGAACAATGTTGAAGTGCAATAGCAGATTAGAGCTTCGCTTCTAACCTTTAGGCTGCATCTTCCAATTTTGGATTTTTTCGATTATTGGGTTTCTTACGGCTGACTAGTTGACGTGATAAATATAATGAATGGCATTATCATTCTGTGACCCTATGTAATTTAAAAGTTTACTGTAGAGATAACTTTCGATGTTTAGCCACTGGTCCCTCTGCTCCGGCAACATTCAGCTCAATAAATGCCCTTGTTATGAGCCTTAACTCGGCAGTAAGTCGTGCGACGGATGCTGGTGGTTGCAGTCTGCCGATATACAAGTGAGTGTATTTTATTTTATTTTATTCAAGACGTGAACCTGATTCACAAAATGAAAATTTGAATTTGTGAGCTTTTTTTCATTTCATTCACGTCTGAAAACCTCCAGAAAGATTGTAATAATCGCCTTCGATGGACCACTAATTTTCAGGGCTTTGACGAACGCCCTCAGCCAGAAAGTTGCGTATCCGAACAGTGAACTGTTCCTCATCACTGCCGCTACTCCCGGCGACAACACGGCCAAACAAGCAGGCCTGGAAGAGATCAGCGACACGCAAGCTCATGTATGGTTGGACGTTTTTTGGTCACTTCAGTTGCCAAGAGAATTTCCCCTAAAAATAGTGGAACCGGACATTCATCCAAAAAATTGGGGGAGGGTAGGTACCTCTGAAGCGCAATACCACCAGCAGATTTCACCAGGGCCCAGATTCATGAACGGACGAGCGGTCTTCGAAACCGCGGCGCAGCCTAAACCAGGGCCCACATTCACGAACGGACCAGCGGTCTCCGAAACCGCGCCGCAGCCAGAACCAGACGACAAAGTCGATGAGAGATTGCGTTTAACATAGGAAGTTTAGGATAAGTAGAGAAAGGTGCGCGCCGTTCATAGGCTATATCTCGGGGTTTATCGGGGTTTACCAATGATGAATGTGGGCCCAGACGGCAGAGTCGATGAGAGATTGCGCTCAACATAGGAAGTTTAGGTTAAGTCGACAAAGGTGGCCGCTGATCGGGCTACATCTTGGGGTTTATAGGGGGTTTACCAATGATGAATCTGGGCCCAGAGAGAGTTCATTACGCGTCAGTAGTATTAGGTTGAGTCATAAGTAATTAGACATTTGCGTGCGTTGCGATTCAATATGAAATTTCTAGTCAACGAGAACACCTATCAAAATAGATACGGTACCATTCGATAGAGAGAGAAAAGCACTACAAAAAATTGCTACATCTGCTGTAGTAACGTTGTCCACCTTTACAATGGCACCGGAATTCACTCTATTCAAATGACGTATGTATTTGCAACGTCATTCGTTTTCTCTATCTATACAAATCCTTTGAATGTTTTATTACATGTACGTTGCTAGCAAACCGAATTAATTTCGCCCTCAACAGTTTACGGGAATAGGGGAAGATACGTTAATTATGAAAAATCGTAAAAAAAAATCTTGACATTTTAGTCGCTTTAGGTGATCACCTGAAGCACTGCTAATGCTTGGTGGAACGAAATGTCTAGAGACTTCACAACTTTGATGTTCAGGTCAACTACATCTACCTGACTTCGGCAGCTTGTACTCCGTCAGACGCGGCGATGAATCCAATGGTGCAAACGGCATACACTTCAGGAGGAAATGTTGCTTTCGTCGACAGCACAAACCTCAATTCTGTAAGTTCCCCCCCCCCCCGATTACGGTGCTTGCGGTACAGCGGTAAGTGAGGCAAGAGGTCGGGTAAATTAGTACCCGACTTGCCTAGGAAGGTAAAGTCACTGTCTTGGTATAGCGCCTGGCTCCCGCAAGTCATTGTATAGACCATTACCGGCTAGTAGCGCAACGGTACAATTAATGTTGAAGCGACGTAAACATTTCCAGTACTCATTTGTAGCGAGGTATCACTAAATTTTGGAAATCTCACGTTTAGGTCTCATTCAGCAAGCACTAGTACCATTCCCATTCAATGACACCGACCTTTTTGTGACTAGGGCAGTTTTTTTCATTAGATAAAATTGACTCTGCAATTCCTCGATTGCTGATGCAAAACGCTCTTGATGAATTCCTGTTCGACTTCTGGATTCCTTTTCCTCTTCCGTTTCCTTCTATGTAGTCCCTTTCTTTTTTCTTTTGTTTCCAACCTCCTCACTTTTTCCACTGATACCATAGGTTCAGTGCGTAGTAACGGATGAGTTCTAGAGGCAAAGGCACTCTGGCTCCAAAAAGGTGTTGCACAGCTCCCGGATAGGCCTGATACGCCAGTTCGGTTCCATCTTGAGTCAGGATTTTCGCCTAATTTATCTATTTTTTCTAATAATTTATCTTGAGCGCCGAAGGAGTTTTCCTTCTAGTCGTATAACCTAATAAGCTACCAAGTTGTCCTTTAAGCAGGCGCGAGTCGAGAAGAATGTGAGAAGTGTGAAATGTTTTTCTTAAGTACCTGAATGCGTATCTGGCCACGCTCTATGGATCTTCCGTCCTCAGCAACCCTACCTTCCACTCGAATTACGACTGCTCTACGCCGAGAAATTGGTACGTGCAAGTGGACATGCTCACCACCGCCATCTACGTATCGTCGACGTCGCAGTACGGATCACTGGGAGTGATCGATCCCCTAAATCGTAAGTTCGGCTTATACATTTACCAGCCATTTACCAAATGAACTAATGAATAGCAGGAAACATATATAAAACATTTATAATAACAAATAAAACGAAGAACAAAAAGCACGCAGGAAAAGGTGGCGGGGAACTGATGAAATATAATACATCACTGGGAGTACGGTAACAGCAATCGCGGCAAGACCGTAGAGTTGACAAACAGACCTCGAGATTTCGCTTATTTATTAGTGGGATCTATTTCACTTATTTATCCAAGACTGATGGGCGATGGAGTAAATGTGAGGTAAATTCTGGGATACAGAGATACATGTTTATTCTTCTTTTATTTGTTGATTTCAGACACGTAACCAAGCACATGCAAAAAAATGAAAAAAATAATGTGAGGCACAGTCACCATCGCAAACATTAACAAAGCAACGAGAATATGGAAATTCCACATTACGCCCTAGAGTATTATAAGAGAAAGAAGTATTATAAGAGAAAGAACATTTGAAACATTTGGAAGAAAAGAAATATCAAAAGATGAGCACCTTGCCCTAGCACCGAAATCAATGACGTGCTAGAATTGCTCGGATTCTAGAAATTTCGCTTCCATCCTTCTGATGGCTGGCAGGTTTTTGGGAATAAGAAAGCGTTTGCTCAGTTTGGCGTATTCAGAGCCGGCTTGGCACACGAAGAAGTTGGCCCGTACTGATCTAGCCACATGGAACCTTCATTTATTCATTTATTTAAGAATACACGACGAGTGTACACCACTATTCAGATGAATGTTGGTTAACACGTTGACGACAATGTCCCATGGTGCTGCGGGACACTTTTTCCGCCGCGTGGGACCGTGTCCCATGATGTTGCGGGACAGCATTATAAAAATACTTGGTGGAGAACTATCAAATGTTTCACGGTGTAATATTCCTAACAAGTCATAGTGGGTGATAGGGAATAGTTATGGCCACCGAGAGATGCACTCATTCCATAAAGTTTCATGGATATAAGGCACAAAGCTGGTTTCAAAACGATTCGAAATTCAGAAAACTTATAATACATCCTTGCATGATGCACCGAATGCATGAAAGTAAGACGGATTTGTTTCCGACTAAAAACTTGGATTGGCCGAGCGATATTTCAGCTTCGCTTAACTAAATATGGTAGAAATAAATATTCATGTAAGCAATATTTTGGAGACTAATGTAGCAATAGTTTGACTGACCCAAATCAACAGTTACGATCCGGTGATTAGCTTTTTTAATTTAATCAACTAGCTCAATCAATTAGCTTAGATAAGATCAATTAGCTTTTTCAATTCGAAATTTGAAACCATATGTTCTGTGGGACTGTTTCCGATGATGCCGAGGGTATTTCCCGCCACAACGGACTAGGCGCGGTCCCACGAGTCACGCGCACCAAAATCGATGTTGTCGTCAATGGGTTAAAACAAACGGAAACCAAGCAACTCTGAGACAAATACAAATAGAAACTGAAATGAAACCACTGCACCTAAAGCCTAAGGAGAACTGCCGTGCTGTCCTGGATCTTGTTGTCCGGCGTGCCAAGCTCCACTTAAGGAGGGTTGGTTTATATCGTCCTCTTTGAGAGCACGTCCCGTTGTGTGGGAATATGGGCCATGTTTATACTGTTGCCATCTCTCTTATTTTATTGAGTATCTTATTGACCGCAGAATCTCATAGTTGAGCTAAGAAGACCATTTTTTGCAGAGGACATGGCTCCCAAAGTGCTCTACAATGCCGGACGCACTAAACTGTACGAGATCGATGCTGACCGGCTGCCTGGAATCTACACTCTCACTGTACTTTTTTGTTATGCCTTTACGTTTTATTTATTCTTTATTTATTTATTTACGTAACGTCCAACAATACAAAGACAAAAAGGTCGGACTTATGAAAGCACGTCAACGAGGGTCAGGCAATAATCCCAAACCACCGACTGGCGGTTATAATATGCTCTAACATAATCTGGCGCCTTTAAACAAGGAGGAGAATTCCAGGCAAGGATACTACTGCAAAAAGGACTAAGCAAGAAGCATACTCATTCTATTTTTATATTTCAAAATTCTCTTTGCCATAATTACCTATTTCCACAGATAGCTCGGTTGAAAGCACACAACAATTCCACTCGTTGGCCCTTCTGTTTCCAAGCTTTGGTTCACAGGACTGATGACTTTGCGTGGACTATGACCAACCATAAACGCAACCGAAATTAATTGCAGGTCACTTCGCCCGGATCCTGCTATGTTCATGTGTATTCCGCAGGAGGAGCTAAGGTATTCTCAGAGTTCGCCACAACCACCACAAACGACCCTCTGGGATCGCACCAAGACGGCAGTGTGCCACATCCGTCCACAGGAGGTTTGACTCAGTTCCCGAAGATCCGAGACATTTTTAATAAGCAGGTAGTACGTTAATAGGCAACGCGATCGGTTTTCAGTGAACAACGTAGCAACCTTCCACCTATATGGAAGGCCTGGACAAAGTGGAATGCTCCAATATATGGAGGTGGTTAGTCCGGATACAAAGACGGTGAGTTTTTGGGAATTTGTTCGACCGTTTCTCATTGCCGTTAGAAAGACTAAAGAGGCTGAAATGTGAGTGATACACTATTGTAGCCTAGTATAATAGTAATGTTGCTAGAAATCTTTGAATAGTGCCCTTTCTTTCTAATTTGACTGCTGGAAATCTGTTGCAGCAAACAATAATTAGCGGAGTCACTCAATTCCTTTCTTGATTTTCCACGTCTCTAAATTTGAAACTCATTTCCTCCTTCTGAGTCGTTTCTGTTTTCTTTGAAGAATCCAAAGTTTGTTCACCTACGAATTTCGATTTTTATGGAAGAATCCATCGTATTGGTGCGATTTGAGTGCTCAAAAAGAGAAAAAATGAGTGTTAAAAACGGCGAGCGAAGAAAACCTTCACTGGAAATACAGGGCCAATGGTCTATACCGGCTCATATGTAGGTGTTCTCCCCTGTAAGAGTTTCCTGTGTCATAGAGACTTCAAAGAATCGCTGTCCGTATTTACCAACTGTTATTGTGAATAGCATGAATGTTCTCTGTTGTAGTAGCGATTTCTGGATGTGTACTCGAAGTGAGAGAGTGTAAATCGACTGGTTATAATGAGATTATTATTTTATTCTGGCCATGTTGTTTAATACAACCATAGAGAGGGAACAGATAACGAAGGTATCCGTGATCACAAGATGTAGACAGATTTGTTACTATTTTATTTTCTAACATTAATGTCCTAGTGAGCCCGCGTGGTGCAGTGGTAAGATGCGCTACTGAAGCCCGCACGGTCGAGCGATCACTCCCGGCACGGGCTAACCAAGCCTCCGATCCTTCCGAGGTCGGGTAAATTGGTACCAGACTTAAAGTGGAAGGGAAGGGTCTGGGAACTTAAAGACACTGACTTGGTTGAGCGGCTTGCCCCGCAAGACATTGAATGGGCCAAATACGCATTCACTATACCTCTACGATTCTGAATGGAACAAGAGTGCGCCGGCGCGTCCTTAGGGGAATGATCAACGATGAAACCTTTACCTTTGCCTTTATGGTCTTACTACTTCTCAATTCAGGTCATGTTGCGTTCGCCACTCTACCGGCGTGGAATGTGTTCGTTCGAGTACTACTCCGATCCGTTCGTCTGCCAATCGCAATCGCTCGAATTCATGGTCATTGGAATGGACGAGTTCAATCAGCAGTTCCGACGACTCGAACAGTTCTTCTGCGTCAGTCACAACGATACAAGTGGGTATAGTTGCGAAGTTATCCATATTTTTCTATTTATTACGTTTACTGACGACTCAACAACTATAAGCGGAGATATTGATGTCGTGACGGTGGTGCTGGGATCATCACAAAAATCGCATCTCAGGCGGGATTCGAACCCTTGTCTCATGCCTCAGGCGGGATTCGAACCTGCGTCTCGCTCCTAATCGAGGCTCGTGCGCTAACCTCTACGACATCGAGACGGCGGTTCTCCTCCTCAGCTGCGACGGTCATTTGCATTCCCCTAGCAGCCTCTTTGAGCCCGAAGACTTTTTCTACTTCCAACACTAATCCGTAATGACGGCTTGAGCCGGCAAACCTGATCCGGCATTGAACCACTTAAGCTAAAAGTCCTTGTCATAGGAAATTCAAGCAATGACGGTCCGTATTTACCAACTGTTGTTGTGAAAATCGTGAAATTTTTACAATTAATGTGAAATTCTAATTTTATTACCGCTTTTTGAGCGTCACTATCATATAAGGAGATATTACTGAACAAACAGACCGTGCACCTGTTCATCAAAAAGAAGTAATTAGCATAAAAGCAAGAGACGGTAGAAAATTAAACAGAAGGCTAATGTAAGAACAGGCAGATTAACAGCAAAACATTTTCAAGCATAAAGTATGTACGTGTATATCCCAAAATATTTCAACCACTTCTTCGTTTACATTTTTTCAAAGGTATCACTCTTACTATTATAGTATCGTGACTTTCACTGTCACTACGAAGATATTTGTCTTCTGACTAAAAAATGCGCAACAATCGATGGAAACCACTGTTTTTGTTTCTTTTTCTAGCATTTTAATTCCGACAGAAGCGTTCCTATTCATTGAGAACCTAGCAAACAAAACTGGTCGGTATTTTCCACTCACTTTTGATTACTCGAGCGTAGGATGAATTTCGTCAGTTTTTAGCAAAAAAGTGTCTTTAACCGCCTATCAAGAAGTCGCATCGTAATCGCGTCTAGCTATTCACGTAATTTTTCTGCCAGTAAAAGCGGAATAACCAACTCCTATTGTTGCAGCTCGAACAACCGTGCCTTCACCTGTCGTCAGCACTACTCCATACAAGCCAGTGGTGACCACTCAACCTGTTGTCACCACCATGACCACTCAGCCTGTTGTGACCACCAATCCGCCTCCTGTAACCACCCAGCCAGCTCCTGTGATGAGCACAAGTCCTTCCGATCACCTGACCACACCTGCCGTGTCTTCGGGTCTGTTCGACGTTGTTTTCCTCATCGACGTCAGCCAGGAGGCCTCAACGCGGTTGAGCGACGTGAGTATTACCTATGATGTTCAGATTATCCTTTTTTCTTTAAAACTTAATCATACTCCATTAGAATATCGCAAACCATAATGCTGCTGGAATGCCGGGCGTGGTTAGTGGGTGGATCTAGTCTTCACTGTAGCCTAATGTTTCGACCCTCACGTCGTCTTCAGAAGCCTGAAAATGCCCCAAAAATCTGTGACCTCTGATCTATACGGCCTCTATGGGGGAGGATTTGAATAAGTCGATTGGGAACGCTGTTAAGGGCTTCACACTTGCCATTAAATCAAAGACCACGGTTTTTCTTACAACGTTTGAGCCAATGAATTCGACAAGTGGGTCGAAAAGTTAGACCATAGTGAGGTCCACCTACGAACCTTGTCTGGCGCGGCAGCATAAAACAACTAATAAGTATGAAAAGATTAAATAAAAAAGTAAATGAAGTACTGCTCTTTTCGTCCCTCAACTTAAACGAGCAAGAAAGGAAGCATAACAGCCTTCCCGGGACTCATCAGTAAGCGAGGTACGCTCGTAAAAGAAATATTTATTTGTTAAAATTAAGTACTTCTGCCGCACGAGGTTGTTAGGTGGACACACTTTATTCAACGGCCTAACGTTTCGACCTTCCCGTCGTCTTCGGAGGCCTGAACACACATCGAAGTAAGTGACTAACAAGACTGGCCCACCAAAAGCCGTTTGATCCTAGCATTTCTGATCGGATGCCAAAAGAAAACCAAGGAAAAGTCACTTGAAAGAAACAAACTCACCACAGTCGTCCACCTTTGAGCTAAAAGCTCAACCAGTAAGTAAATGTTAGTAGCAATGAAGGAGAAACGAACCGCTGCTCATACTTATGTACTCGCACGTAACGTCCGCGTGCGAGTACATAAGTATGAGCAGCGGTTCGTTTCTCCTTCATTGCTACTAACATTTACTTACTGGTTGAGCTTTTAGCTCAAAGGTGGACGACTGTGGTGAGTTTGTTTCTTTCAAGTGACTTTTCCTTGGTTTTCTTTTGGCATCCGATCAGAAATGCTAGGATCAAACGGCTTTTGGTGGGCCAGTCTTGTTAGTCACTTACTTCGATGTGTGTTCAGGCCTCCGAAGACGACGGGAAGGTCGAAACGTTAGGCCGTTGAATAAAGTGTGTCCACCTAACAACCTCGTGCGGCAGAAGTACTTAATTTTAACAAATCGCCGACAATGCCGAGGTTTAAAGACGAGAGAACATGGAAATATTTATTTATTTATTGAATATTGTTGAATTTGATCCCCTCAGGCGTGCCATCACAAGTGAGCTTTAAAAGTGAATTAAGAGGAGGAGAAGGCGAGAGCTCCTCATAATCGTGACGACACGGCAGTGATCATCATCCCAATTGTGTTGCGCTTAAATATTCAAATTGAAAGTTAATACTAGATAAGAACTAAGTAATAAGAAGTTAAAAAGGAAAAAATATAGAACTACAAGCGAATAAAAATATGTAAAAAGGAAAGCCAAAAAAGTAAAGGAAATAATAGAAACTAACCTTGTACCAGACATTCGGATCGGTAACAAACCGCAGCGGGAGAAACG
Source organism: Nippostrongylus brasiliensis (assembly GCA_030553155.1). Classification (NCBI taxonomy): domain Eukaryota; kingdom Metazoa; phylum Nematoda; class Chromadorea; order Rhabditida; family Heligmosomidae; genus Nippostrongylus; species Nippostrongylus brasiliensis. The sequence goes on from CP130735.1 coordinate 4,765,808, forward strand.
GGACAGACACATCAACACTACTCAAACTTGGATAATTAAACTAAACATATAGGACCATGCCGAGGTTCCAAGAAGAGAGAACATCAATAATTCTAAAAGGATATTTTTGAGATGTTAGCCATTTCAGATGAACAATTTCGTCTCTTCACTGATGTCCGGCTTCATTGTCTCTCAGCAGAATTCGCGAGTCGCTCTGATCGCTGTCGGCAGCGTTGGAATGGGTGCGGTGCCGGTTGCCAATCTGAACACGATCGGCTCACAGGCGGATCTTCTCAAGTACCTTCAGATCGTCGTCGATTTCAGCGATTTTGGCAGTCCGGGACAGGCGCTTGCACAGTGAGTGCTAGCACATACACTTGCTTTAAAAATTCCCTAAAAATCAATTCACTCTCGGCAGTATCAGCACTTGAAAATGGCCATTTTTTCAGAGCTCTGGGAATTGCGGTGGACAACAACTTCATGAGTGCCGGTTACAGGACGACTATTACTAACCATGTGATAGTTTATGTCACAGCTACCACTAAGTGAGTTCAGAGAAACTTTTAGATGGTAGTCGCATCCGACATCTCACATGTCTGCTTTAATGTTTCCTAAACCCTTCAACAACCGTGATTATCCCTCAAAATTTTCGATTATTATCTTATTTTTTATTGAAAAAGACACAGACTTTCATTCCTTCGTCAGACGGATGCTACATTTGTAGTTAGGATTTGCTGGGAAGGTAGACAGTGGGAACTGCGTTTTTCTTTTTCTTTCAATTCTTTCTGCTGCTTTGCTAATTTTTTTTATACAAAAATTAACTTTGTCTGTGAGAATTTCAACAAATTCTTGCACATAAATCTCCTTTTTCGAACGGCTGAACTGACTGAGCGAAAAAACTTCGCATCTTTAAATTATTCGTGAAGGTCGAAAGACAAAATCTTCATTCTTTTTTCCGTGCAGGGATTCCATCCTCTTTCCTTGATATTCACCGCAAAATATTATTGCTCGAAAAGGCAGACTATGAATTCCGATCTGGCAATTTACAAATCGTCATTTATAGATCTGATAAATCAATAAATGTTCTTTTGTTCAGGTTTGACGATAACCCGGCTCCTGTTGCGACGAAAATTCTCCAGGCCGGCAGTTACGGTATTATCACTGTCGGTTATGGCCAGCTAGCCACGGACAAGGCTGCTCTTCAGGTTACTTTACTTGTATATTTCATTATTTATTTGGTAGCTAAGAAATTTGAATTAAAATTAAAATTATAATATAGAGAATTAAAACTCATAATATAGGAGTAACCATACAGCGTGGGTATTATCCGTCACGGAGCTCCTCCTTTTTTGGAAATTGTTACCAATTCCACTTTCTCTGAAAACTTGTTGTTTTTTTTCGTATCTGAACAGCATTTGTGTTTAACACGTTGACGACAGCGCCTTCTTCGCGTGTGGCATGATGCCGGCATACGGCGAATTTTTTTCAAAATGGAAGTGAATAGTAAATCTCGAAGACTACCTATCCAGTCCTGTAATATCGGGGATTGTAACTATTCCTTTTTTGCAATGAAAATAGAAAATAACAGCTGGACGCTTTTAGAATGTCCTTTTTACCTATCCAGGTTAAAAGGAAATTGTTATTTGATCATTGCTCATTATTTGTTTATTCTAATAATCAATATTTGTTTGCATTTATTCGCTTCTTGCAATAACCATTATTTGTCTTTAATTGTAAAGAAAACTAGTGCACAATCGAAAATTCCAGTAAATCAGAAGCTAAGAATTGTTTTTACGGACCACGAGGTTTACAATGATTTCTAATCATAAGGTATATAGTGGCCAGACAAATATTTCCCAAAAAATCGGGATAAGTCAGAAAAGTAAATTTCAAAACTGTGACGAACCAGTGCGTCACACGGTCCCACGCGGCATAATACGTGTGACGCAGCATTGTGTCACACGGTCGTCAACGTGTTAAGTAACGCATATTTCTTATTCAGTAGCACATCCATGTTTAATGATGTAACAATAAATAAATAAATAAATAAATACAACTAAATTTAAATCTCTTCGCAGGTATACTTACGTTAGACTCCTTGGCAAGTTGCCCTTAGAGGTTCCGGTCAATTTCTTAGGGCTAAGTTCGGTTGGACATAGTCGGCTCTGGTTTCACGATCTCGATTTCCCATAAATTTACAATAAGTAAGGCGATCCTACGAAAAGTAAATGCAGGGATAAACAGAACCACTTTAGATAACTCTGAACATCTTTAACCGTTTATGTGCTCTTCGTCCTATTCAAGTAGGATGAAGGGTTCAACATGCATAGCTAATAATTACTGGGGCAGGTATCCTATCCTACTAATAGATATGCGAAACCACAACATCTGCGTGTCAAATCTAGGGTCCCGCCGCGATTGTCCGTTACTGTACTCCCAGTGACGTATTTCATCACTTCCTCGCCGTCATTTGCTGCATGCTTTTTGTTCTTCGTTTTATTTGCTATTATAAATGTTTTATATTTTTTCCTACTATTTTCCTACTATACCATTTTTTCCTTGTTTCCTACTATTCATTAGTTCATTTGGCGGTCTGGGAGCCGCTCAATGGCTGGTATGGATAAATATGAAGGATACGATGGCTCTTTTTGAAATCTATGACTTTAAAGAAGATTGAGAAGCAACTTCAAGCCGCTATTTTTTCCAGAGTATCTCGGGTGGCTCCAGTTGTACGTTCACAGCCAGCGATTCAGCAACGCTAAACGCCCAAATAACATCAGTTCGAAATCTCATCACTGTGGCTGGGTAAGTTTTCTTTTGAGAACGTAGGAACCATCAATTTTATATTAGAATCATACCACAACAAAGTGAATTTTAACCTTCAAAAATTTCACATAACTCTGATTGTTCCTGTAAAATTTGTTCAATTATTTCCTATTTCAGCACGAATGGTGGAAAATACTGTAATGGCGGCAACTAGGAAAAAGTATCTACCTTCTGCGTTATCACTTTATTTGTTTACTATCATAAACAGAGCTATGTTTCGTGTTTACAAATGTTATCAGCGTAAATCACCGTTTTTTTTTTTTTGATACAAACATCGAACAGTTGAGCAAATCGTTTGCAGGCCGGCGACCACGGTTAGGAAGAGCCATAAGAGGTTGTACTACGTGAGTCTCTGACCTTTGAAACTAGCTATTGAATCCGTCCGACTAATCGGGTCGAAACAAATCAACGAAAACAACAAACAATCTTGTTTCTGATTCGCACTGCATAGTAAAGGTGTTATACAAAAATACACCGGAGGTGAAAATTCATGGGCACAAAAGTACAACAAAATTGGCTAGATTCGCCAACTCGAATAGTAGAAACATGCCGTATCGCAGCGCACTGTATACTATGGCTGCCTTTTCGTCGTTTCTGAAAAAAAAAATAAGGCACAAATCCACTCATCTCGACAGGTGAACGGTAGAATCCTTACCTGGGCTCTCCTTTCTCATTATCATCTCGCACAGAAGGTACAATAAATTTCCTACGAATAAATGGTAGAGTAAGAACAACAATCAGCGCTGCTATCATTATGCCAAGATTTGTCAGGACGTAGATTGCTGAAATTGACTCATTTCTGTCGACCCATCGTCTTAATCTAGAAAGAGAAAAAAGAAAAAACCGAAATCAGAACGGAGGTCGATTGAATTACCCTCGGCCAAAATTCCAGAGCCCAAAATAAACTCAGAAATATGCCTCAAATTCTCGCGCGAATCGTGATTCATCAATGTGGGGTTCATCCAAGGTCCTACACAACTTGTTGGCGCAAACGGTTTGCTCCACCCGAATAGTGCGGAAACCCTGATTCAAGCGTCCCGGGATTTTTGATTTATTTGGGGTCTAACACAACTAGCTGACGAATGTTTGGAGACCTCGATGACATTTACACCTGAACAAACTTCGAACTAACCCTGAATAAACCCTCGCTACGAATGTTGATGAATCACGATTTTTGTGCCGCAAGTGGCGTGTTACCAAGTTTTATCGAGTATGCCGTTTATCAAACTGGGCCCTGGACTACTTAACACCACCTTTATATGGTGCATATTTTGCAATATACGATCTGTCAAAGATTTTGAGCGGTAATTTTCGTAATTATCACCAACTTACCGATTCTTGGAAGCACTCGAGTTTTCGGCAGATCTGTGGCGAGGATTCCAAGTACGAATGTTAGAGACATTATGTTTGTTAAAGTGATTCCAAGCTGAAAATGCTCTACAGTTACATGATCGTAACTTAAAATATGAAAATCAATGAAACCAGAAATCACAGAAAAATCTTAATTTTCACGCCCGTTTTCCTTCCATGTATCCGAAACGGGCGATGAATACACACACAGTCAAAACGGTATCTCACCTTTTATTTTCGAGTACAAACAGATTAAGTCTAAAAAAATCATGATCGAATTGACAGCTTTGATAAGACTGCTCAGAAATTCAGAAAAATCAACCGCTGAATCAGGACACTTTCCGGCTTGAGAACTTGTACTTAACAAAGCATCTAACAGTATCTATGTACAGTTGTCTAATTTTTTTGGCCCTACTGTGTCTGTCTGCTACTTTTTGGAACTGATCTGAACTTACATTTCCGACATGTTCGTCAGGGTTTAGAAATACACCAAGTATCGATAGCAGGTTGATCAAGAACGACGGCAGGATAACAACGACAATGTAGAAGGAGGGATTCCTTTTCATGGTCACAACGAAGCTGCTCTGGAAATGGATCGAGGCTCGATATCACTGAAAGGCCCGAGGAAAAAAGCAACATAAATAAAACCTCATTGTTTTAATTGCTTCATAACTTTCGGAGGAATTTTCTTCATTTTGTGACGCTGTTAGAGCGCGATAGCTAGTGAGAAATCGTTAAAAGCTGCGGTTTCTGCTTACCAACAGGGTAGGTTATCTATGTACAGCTGTTTACAGGTGTTTCAAATCAAAAATCGAAGCTTGAGTAAATCTAAAGTGCACTTAGAGGACACCCTAGATTTTTAATCAAACGCCTCTTTACTGTAGAAGGTTTAGTGTCAGATCATGAGGGTAAATAAGCCATTGCGAATCCAAAGGTAAAAGTTAATGGTTCGGCGGTGGTGAATCCCCTTGGAATGCATCACAGTATTCCTGTTCCATGCAGAATCCCATGATAAATGTGTATATGGCATTTCCCTTACTTATACCAATTTACATAACACCGGAAAAAATAGAGGAATTGTCTGGCCCGAGCGAGGATCGATCGCTGGACCGGTCGAATGCGGATGAACGTTCAACCCCTACTACGGTACCATGCGCTCCTGTACCTTAAACATAATACTGGGCGTATTTCTTACCCAAGGTAACTGCAGGGTTCACAGGCTTCATGTCATTTCAGTACAGTCCGCTTAGATTGCTAGCCTACCCCTTCGATGTTCAGCCCACTCAGGACCCTCCAGGGCATGAAGCTTCGTTGTTCTCTACCGTGGTAGTTGCTATTGGGATAGGCTGTGTAACGTTCTACTTCCGCCAATATTCTATTATTCGCTTGCAGTTATATTTGTTTCCTTTTTTCTTCTTTAGTTTCTCTTTACTTGACTCCTATCTAGTGTTAATTTCCAAACTGAATATCAAGCCCTACACTGCTCAAATAGCATGCAACTGAACTACAGTGTCGTCAGTGATTATGACCTGGACTTCGGGCCTTCCACCAATTCACTTTAAACCTCACTTGTAATGGCACGCCTGATGGCGTATTCAATAAATAAATAAATAAATAAATAATACTGTACCATTCCTACTGCATATTGTTCTGCGATTAAAACTTTTTTCATTAGGAGTAGTATAATATGAGGTACAAGGTATAGCGGAATAGCATAAGCCCTTTCAATTTTAAAGCATTGCACTTTTTCCTTAACCACTCCACGGCGTCACCTTTGTAATGTTTCACCGGGGAATTGGCTACGCATATAAAAGGTTCCCTTGACAAGGGTTTGAGATATTATGATTACAAAACATTTTGGATTTCGATCCAAACTGTTGCGTCCAGCCTTCGAAGTTCGATTTTTCCAACACCAAAGAATAAATGCTCTCTAAAAGGTTAAAACCAACGATCTGATAGACATCGTCTCCTCCATCGGTGAGATTGGACTCCACCGTGATATTTTTAGTTTGCCATTCTCCATCACCCTGAAAAGCGAGCTGCTAGAAAAACGGAAAAACAGCAAAATATCTTGGCAAAGTCAAGAAGCCACCTCGGTTGTGTTGGCAAGCACCCCTTTGCTGATTCTGACGTTCACCACGTACTCTCGAACCGGAAACATTTGTGCCATGTTGATCGAGCATTTTTGTTTATCAAATGGAAAATCTTCCACCTGAAGCGCTCATAATGAACTATGAGAAAACACGGAGGAAAAATAAGAGCGGTAAAGGTTGGTTGGTCAGTTCCCTAGAGATACGCTAGCCAATACATCAAATATATATTTTTATTTTTATTTTACTTGACATGGACCGACGCCATGTATAGCTCCCAAACAGCATAAAACATCACAGTAAAAAATAGCATAAAATACAGCAACTATACATGGCTCTCCAATGGCCTATTCATACATTAAATATTCATTAAATATTCTATTCCTTCAAGCATGCGAATGCGTATTCGGCCTATACGACTTGCAGAGACCAGTCGCAAAACTAAGTTAGTGTCTTTATTTAGTCTCTCTTCCAAGAGAAGTCTGATACCAATTTACCCGACCTTGAAGAGATTACAGGTCAGGGTAGCCGAGGGGGGATCGAAAGGAAAGAAAAGGAAAGCAAAACTGTTACGTAACCTTTATGTTGCAAACCGTTGACGTCCGGGTAGGAATGAAAAACGACGCACTGCCTGAGCTCTCCAGCTGGAATGAACAGATCAGTACCACTCATTTTCTTTAGTGCTGCCGAGCTAATTCGCTCTACATTTTTTTATTAGTTCTTAATTTTCATAATAAAAACTACCAAAAGCATGTCATTAAATGCTTCTACTTGTTTTTCCGATGGCTACTATATATACGAATTGTTAAAGTTTCCAAGCGTCTTGTGGAGCACAGCCAAGATCGTGCTATTCTGATTCTAACCATGTAGTTTATATTTTAAATGGCTAGTTTTGAAGGGAGATATGGCGAAGCGACACAAAGACAGTTTCATCCGTCGCCGATCGCGTTTTGGCGGAAAATTAGCGACGGTACTGTATGCACAATGAAAGAAGGTGGGGAAAATGATCAGCGAAAGTCGTTTCATCTGAAGACGACTCACCCATACATACTTCTTGTATTCTTCTCGATAGTCCTCCGAAGAGTGCCTGAATAGCCAGTTCGAAAACTTGGAGCGAAAAAATGCGAATTCCACCTTTTTCAAGAAGATTAAGAAAATAGGAAAAGAGGTTATTGCAGAGACTCATGAAAAGTGATACGCAAGAGGTTAGCGAAGAACAATGCTGCTCTCTTCATCAGGACTTTCTCAAATTTTTCAAATAAAAAAGAGTTTTCTTCGCTTCCAGTTCCCCCGGGAAGAAATCCTCGGGCACCCTACTAATACAATTGGAAGCAACTCGGCAGTTTTTCATGTCAGAAGTGTTCTGAACCTTCAACCAACACTAACAACCAGCAGCGCACAAACCTCTATATGGAGCGCTCTTGAAACGCTAATTTTTATTTATTTATTTATTTATTTACTCATTTATTTCTCTATGCACATAGGCGCGCTAAAGGTGAAAATAGGTAGTAGGACAAACAGCTATAAAAACACCAGAAGACACTGAAATAAAAAAAAGTTGGATGGATAGTGGAACAACCCAAGCAACTAGTAATTAAAATCTTATGAATCACATTATTCACATCATCCGTACAGCAGATTATTTCGGGAAGGGCTTGAATGAGTTGAGTAAAAGTAATGCACAGCAGGGTTTCCTCCCCTCCATACTAAGATTTTCAGTTCATTTTCAGGATTTAAACCATTAAGAAAGGGATTTTGTACAGCCCGATATATAAGGAGGGCGAATGATAAAAAAGTCTATTCGATGAAAGCTATTTGGTCCGAAGCCGTATATAAGAGCGGTGAGGACTGCTGGGAGTCCTTGTTCTTATTCGGAGTATTTGTTAACCCACTGACGACCGCGTGTCCCGCCGGCGGGACACACCTTGTGGGCCGCGGTGGACCGTGTGTCCCGCCGGTGGGACACACCTTTTGGGCCTCCCTCTTGGGAGACACTGTGGATAGGAGTGTCCATTTAGACAAAGTTACTACCCATTCTATATTTGTCGTTTTATCAATGCTTCAAGATATTCATCAAGTGAACGGCCCTTCAACAAGCTCAAAAAGGGTTTGAAAACCATTCTGCTATTTGCCGCTTTTTGTTTAGCGGTTTATAGACGAGAATGAGTTGATTGACTTAGATATTTGGAGATGCTAGGTTATTCGCAAAACACTGACATCGGACGGGAATTGAACCCGCGTCTTTCTGTTTCCGGCAGACTGCACTAACCACTGTGCTACCGATGTACTACATTGCGAATCTCATAGCATCTCTTTCTTAAGCCCGGTCGGGCTGTCAATTCCCGTCCGATGTCAGTGTTTTGCGAATAACCTAGTATCTCCAAATATCTAAGGTTTGAAAACCGTCTAGTTCTAATGATTACTTGAGGAAGTTTCAAAATCAACAATATACACAGAAAAATCATACTTATGATCATTTTGAAAACAATTAATGCCGCTGAGGCACTCTCATCACTGCACGTGCGCGGTCCCACGCGCCAGACACGCAGAGAGCGCGCGGTCGTCAATGGGTTAATAGAGCGCTTGTTGTGCAGTTGTAAAAGGTGCTACTGTCATCTGTTCGGTCCAGTGATTGATCCTCTCCCGGGCTACCCAAGCCTTCCATCCCTCCGGGTTCGGGTAAATTGATGCCAGACTTGTCGGGACGAAAAATACACTAACTTCGTATAGCGGTTGGCCTCCAAAAGGTGGTTTTGTAAGCCGAATACGGGTTCACCAGATCACCAACGACTATGAATTAAAGACGAAGTCTCTGAACGTCGTTGGGTGACCGATTGGTCCAATATGTTATTATGATGGTTTTATTTTTTATTTATTGTTTATAATTTTACTAGTTGTACAGTATTATATATTATATAGTTATATTTTATTATAAATTTATATTATTTATTTTTATTGTTTGTATTGATTGATTTTATTTTTTGATTATTAGATGCTATTAATACTTTCCTTATATTCTCCATGTTCTTCTTGAAACCTCGGCATGATGTTATAGATATCCGTACGCTGCTTTGCCGAGCAAGGTTAGTATGGTGGATCAAACTTATTTTATGGCCATAATGAATTTGATCCACCATACTAACCTTGTTCGGCAAAGCAGCACACGGATAACTTTCCTCTCAATTTACATTTCAACTTGAAAACCAACTCACGCGTCCATCACAGAAATTTCCGGCACCCATACAGTTTCGCGTTCCACATATAATCGATCTATTCCACAGTATTCTTCAGGTGACCACTTGAGTCGTTCATCTACCCAGAGCTGAAAGTGAAAATCCTCCATTGACAAGCACAGAATCCAACTAATAAATAAGCGAAACCGCGATGTCTGTTTGTCAACTCTAGGGTCCCGCCGCGATTGCCATTACCGTACTCCCAGTGAAGTATTTCATCAGTTACTCCCATCTTTTGCTGCATGTTTTTTGCTGTTCGTTTTATTTGTTATTATAAATGTTTTACATATGCTTCCTACTATTCATTAGTTCATTTGGAGGGCTGCAGGCCGATGAATGGCTGGTTTATGTCTATTGGCGACAATCGGTATAAGATATTGCGTCCACTAAATTAAACGCCTAGACAAAGGGTGAGAAATTCGGAAGTCTGAAAGCCCATTCCACGCCTCAGAGCCAAACCGGCTCTGAGACTGCGCATTCCCCGCGCCCTTGCGATTCAGAGTAGAAGACGAGTGCGTGGCGCGTTCTTAAGGGGCTAATCATCTCTAACCGCGTTACTATTCTCCATGAGGCTATCGAAACTCACCATCTCGTAGTTGAACAGAAAATCCACCTTCCTCTCAGCCTCGACCTAAAACTGCTCGGTTTTTAACTGTACGAAAAAATGCTCTAACTGCAGACTTACCACACGAATTAGTTTCAGTGAGTGCATATCAAGCACCACCATGAAAGGCTGGATGGCTAACTGGCTGAGACGCGTTCTGTTCGCTAAATATGATTGATCTTCAATATTCGCTAGGAGAAACTGAATTTATTCTGTTAGTTACCGCTACCGAATGTTGCAAATGGAGGAAGCCGCTGATTATAGTCATCAAATAGCGCTTTGTAGAGGCCGTTTCGCTCTTGCTGGAACTCTTCAGAACCTGGAATTGAAGGAAGTGAAGCACTTTTGGCAAAAAAATACAAAATGTGGTCCATGAAATTGAAAATCTCTTTTGAAGGGGGCTTATCATTAGATGATGGGTAGAACTCACTGTTAATAGGGCAACCGTGAACAGATGCTGAAAAAAGTAGGGAAACAACGAGGAACGGGGGCATTGGGAACAACTGGCAGTAACCGGCACCAATGCGGAAACTACGTGCCTCCTTTCGTGTTTGCCTTTGACGCATGTTGCGGTTCTAGGTCGAATTGCAAATTGACATCGCCCATGCTTTATAGAGACTTCCTGAGTGCAGTCATGCTAATGAAACATGCAACTGTTGGACCGCTGCTGACTATGGAACGCTCCACGTACAGTAGTAAGAGGCGCTACTGAGATCCGCACGGTCGAGCGACCGATCCTCGCGAGGGCTACTCAAGTCTTCCATCCCTCCGATGCCTTGTCTGAGAAGGTAAAGACACTGATTTGGCATAGCGGCTGGTCCCACAAGCCAATATAATATAAGCCAGATTCACATTTACCATGGCTCAAAGATTTTGTATGAGAGAAGAATGTGACCTCGGGAATTGGTCATCGGCCTTCACTTTACCTTTTATCTTTCATTTTTGTTACATAGTAGGGGTAAACCAGAAGTGTAGTGGACACTTATTCTGTCCCGCTCATTCTTCTACAGCGCACCATGCTGCAAGCGAATGTCGCCATTTTATGCATATCCCAACATCTAGCTGAACCACTTGCAGTTTATCCATATTTTGCTTTGGCATGTTCCATACGATTGCAATCTCGCAAGTTTATAATAGCTACGACAGCCATTGTGGCACAACGAAAAATGGTTTGTGGTTCTGATCTTTCCCCACGAACTTGAGCAGCGTCCAGCATTTCAGGTTAGTTAAATACATAAAAGACTTCGCTGATTTTTCCAGGGAATAATGTTGAGACGGCGCTGAAGCGTCAGTTGATGCGATTTGGCGTGCGCGTCAAATACTCAGCGTACGCAGGCACGCTAGGTCGGCACGAAAGGTGAGAGGCGCGGGACGGAGTTGCCGTAGTTGTTGTTTTTTTTTTGGCACTCTTCCAAATTTTGGACTCCAGAGGTCGAAAAAATTTTTCGCTGAAACTTTGCATAGGAGGGTTTTTTGGGGTCCTAAACACGATGGTGCAATCCGTTTTTCGATTGGCCGCCGGATACTGTAGTTACAGGTAGGTCCTGACAGGTAAAGTGGGCGGAGTCAGGATCACCGATTTCGCTGAAACTTTGCGTAGGGGGGTTTTTTGGGGTCCTAAACACGAAGGTGCAATCCGTTTTTCGATTGGCCACCGGATACTGTAGTTACAGGTAGGTTCTCGGTGACACTGACTCCGCCCACTTTACATGTCAGGACCTACCTGTAACTACAGTATCCGGTGGCCAATCGAAAAACGGATTGCACCATCGTGTTCAGGACCCCAAAAAACCCTCCTATGCAAAGTTTCAGCGAAAAAATTTTTTTCGACCTCTGGAGTCCAAAATTTGGAACAGTGCCTTTTTTTCTGTTTGTTGGTTACTCTGTTCTTCTTCGCTAGGAGTCGTCGTCTTCTCCCCCACGTCGCCTTGCCCCTTTCGTAGTGTTTAGGTCTCCGGTCCGGTACGTCCATTGACTGTGTCTCTGGAGTACGCTCATCGTGACCGACATTTCTTCCCATTGCTCCCGTCGACGTCTACGTTTGATGACATCCCACCCCGTCGTTATTTAACCACGACCGTGGACCAGGTTCCGTTGGTGAGGTCGTAGGTTCGTGGTGCTAGGGAGTAGGTCCCAGGGATTAGTCTTTTGTGGCGTAGGACCTGTGTTGCAAGGTTCTGTTGTATTGTTTGTGTTCGCTCGTTGTGTTACCGCTTGTTGCTGTTGCGTTGTATTTATTATAGTTTTATCCTATTCGTGTCTGCAGTGTAGCAATACTGGTTGAGGCCGTAAAATTCTATTACATCTTGTCTAACTATAACGCCTTTATTAGGCAACAAATGTGATAAAGTTGACAAGATTGGCAATCTCCAATAGAATAAGAAGTACGGCGTCGAGTGCTGCATGTGCCCGTGCTGCCATTCGCCTAAACAACATAAAAAATCATTTTGAAAAACGCGTTCACTAAGCGCTCGTTTAGACGTAGGGCGGCACGCGGCGCGACCTGATCTTTTGTATTAGGTCGCGCCGCGTGCCGCCCCAAGTCTAAACGAGCTCTAAGAAAGAACACATATGCGGTTGGAATCAAAAGCCAAACTGGCAAGCAGACTGCAAGTTCTGCTACTGTTACAACTGGAATCCTTAATACGATATCCTAAAAATTTTACAAACGAATAACAAAAGATCAAAGAAAGTTTGAGCGAAATGAGACTCTTTGTGCTTCACCGATAAAATTCAAAACCAATTTTTGTTATCATCGCGAATCTTGAGAAGAGTACTTCACCTTTTGGCATTATCTCCAGCTTCCTTTTCCTTCGGGCGAACCGCACGACCTCCGATCGAGATTTTAGCCAAGTGTGGAGTTATAAGCACAACAAAAAGTGCTACAACCATGATCACAAGATTCAGAACCACGTAAATCGCTGAAATTCCACTACGAAACATTCAATTAAACTCCTCTCATAATAACAACAAATTGAAACACCTGCGTAAGCAGAGCTCGCGAACAAAGTCCTATCTTGATTTGAACACTTTCTCCTAATTTTTTTCTAATTTAACTTTTTCTGCAAGTCGTTTTTGCAGTTCTGTGGGATTCCTCAAGACCTTACCAATCCGCGGCAGTCCTTTTGTCTTTGGCAGCACAGCTGCAAGAATACCAAGAACGAATGTGAGCGACATGATGTTGGTCAAAGCAATAGTGAGCTAAAATGGACACATAGCGGTCACGTTCCTTGAATCTTTCTGAAGGACCTCTTTATTCTACCTGTCCTAAACTGTCCGCTGATTTCAGAAACACTCCGAGAATTGATAGCACGTTGATAACAAACGACGGCATAATCACCATCGTAATGTAGAATGACGGATTTCGCTTCATTACGAACACAAAGCTGCTCTAAAAGAATATGGATGTGAGTTAACATGGAAATAAGGTGCATCACCAATTATTAGAGTTGGATAGTTTAGAATGAGACCTTAAATTTGTTGACAGCTGTTAGTAACAACCAGCCATTCAGCGGCCCGCAGGCCGCCAAATGAACTTATGGATAGTAGGAAATGTACATAAAACATTCATAATAACAAATAAAACGAAAAACAAAAGGCATGCAGCAGAAGACGGCAAGGAACTGATGAAACACGTCACTGGGAGTACGGTAACGGGCAATCGCGGCGGGACCCTACAGTTGACAAACAAACATCGTGCTTTCGCTTATTTCTAAGTAGGATAAGTGTAATAATTATTAACTATTACAATATCCATCGTCGTTGAATCTTGGCATATTGTATATGAAATAATGATGCCAATTAGCTGGTATAACTTCATTTCGGCGAATGTTTCGAGGAGTACGCCTTCGTCTGAGTCTGGAAGAGAATAGAGCCTCCTAGTGCCTTCTGATTCACTGCTGAAACTTGAAATCCTTTTTTAAATGAGTGATCTACCACTCTCTTTTCTCTTCCAGGCTCTGACAGATGCGGAGTTGCCGAAACGCTAGCCTAAATGAACTCGTACCATCCGGGCTAACTGGCCTGTCTATTAGGTAGCATGATTATAACATACATACCTACTATTACTGACAATGGGCCGTACCTTCACACACGGGAAGGTCGAAAAGTTGAGCCGGTAAGTAAGCAATTTTTGCCTAGCAACCTCATGAGGACAAAATAACCATAGAATTCCTGTTCTATAATCCAGTATTTAGTAACCAGGTATTCTTAATTTTGCTTTATGCATTGCCTGTAACTTGTGGTTTGCATTGGTGTTCTACTTGCCCAGGTCTGGTTGTGTTTACCCTATCCGCGATTCGACTCTCTCTCCTGGTGCCTTCTGATTCACCGCTGAAACTTGAAATTGGTCTTGAGCGAGTGATCTCACAAACTCCTCTTTTCTCTTCCAGGCTCTGACGAAGGCGGACACGCCGAAACTTCAGCCAGAATAAACTTGCACCATCTTGGCTATTCGGCTTCACTCAATCTATCACGTGCAACTAAATTCGACATGCCAAGATTTAACGACAGTCGATCATGAAATATTCTTAATTTTCTTCAGCCTTAGCAACAAACTCTGCGACGTCCAACTTGAAAGAGCGAAGGGAATCTCTCAGAGGTATTGAACGCTTATACTAGACTTTTTTCCTGTAAAGTTCTTCTCTACAAATCACAAACTCACCAATTCGAAGGCGTATTGTTCAACTCCATTGTCCACAAACCGAGATTCAATATCAATACTGATAAACTGCCATTCTCCGTTACCCTACAACAACAGACGTTAAAGGACCACTCACACTCAGCAACTACATATTTTCAAATATTGTTAGGCGCCTGGTCTCGCGTAGGTACGCAAAAACTAACGTCAGACACCCATATCCTTAACCATTAGTGCTTTACTGCTGCACTAATCGTAAGACGTGAATCGCCCTCGAGGAAGTGATCAAAAATATTTGAGCTCTTACCAGCGAATTCGACGGATTAGAGACGTCAACCAGCTCCTTGTGGTGAAACACCTTCACTCCGTACTCTCTTGCTGAGAAAGACTGCGCCATCACTTTTATAGAGCAACTTTGCTTGTCGAAAGGAAAGTCGCGAACCTGAAGGAGCCTTTCAGAATCACGAGTAGGTGAACATATAATGCGGGCCGCTACTATTACCTCGAACTCGCAAACAGTAGAGGTGACCGTAGGAACGAAGTACGACATTAGACCGGAGTGGTGTACCTAAACTTGGAAACAATATGATGTTAGCTGCGGGGGTGGCTTGGTTCAACAAAAATGAAATGTTAGTTCAGGCTTACTCGAACGAATTTTTGAAACTGCTCGCGATAATCCTGAGACGAGTGCCTAAACAAATTGTTTGCATTGATGGCATTCAGTAGTAAGTCATTATCGACCGCAGACTGCCGTCCTGACCTAAGCTTGTCAGACAACGAAAAACCGCCTGATTCAAAGCGATACATCCAATTCTCACAGGTATTAAGCTGATCAATAAGTAACTAGCAATTTTTGGAAAATCAGATATTTATTTTCTTTTCTCTCAAACAAAGCCTGTATACAATGAGAAGTAGGCATCATCGGCATTGATCACTTCCTGCCAGCGAGTACGTAGAAGGTCGACGCCCTTCTCCCAGAACTCAGAGGGCTGTGAGGCGAGGAAGGCCTTCAAGTCGGCTTTGAGATCACTTTCCTTTTTGAACTGCTTTCTTTCCAGATGACGCTGGAGGTGGGAGAAAAGCCAGTAATGCGTGCACTAGGCGCTTCTTGACGAAAAATGTACAGAAGCTTGCGATGGGCTTCAGCAGAGGAGTGTCCCAGTTGAACTCGTAAAGAAGGTAGTGACGAAGATAATCTTTGATGACTCCATATCGTTGTGGTCAACCGGCTGATATAGAGCCAAAATGTAGTGTAGGCATAAGCTAGCCTTTGACCTCTTATATACCCTACTGGTGGATCGGTAACACGTCTCAACCAGGAACGCCAGGTCAAAACACAAAATCGCAAGAACTTGTTGGACAACCTAAGGCCTTTGTTATACCAACGCTCTCACCCTCCAGCGTCTGCCAGCGCAACTCGTCCCATTCAGTATCAGACACCGTGGGGCCAGACACGTTTGTGGGAGTTATCACGTCAGACGCTGGCGTGATGACGCTCACGGCTGTTATGCAGACGCTCACGCGCGTCGTCGCTAGTCGCTGTGCATTGCACTGCGATTGACCCTTTCGCTGGGGGTCGGTCGAGGGCTGCTCTGTATGCTTCGGGCGCGTGCGTGCGTGCGTCGCGTGCTCAGTGGCTGGGCGCTCACCGCTCGCAAGCAGTTGACGCTCACGATCACCATGAGCGTCAGTATAACAAAGGCCTAATACCTACGAATGTCAATAGTTGCTTCATAAGTTCATTCGTCCGGAGTATTGGAAATAGCTTTTTCCTTCTATTTTGAGATTTGTCAATTGAATGTGGAAAGATAAGTATGTAGAAAACAACGATCAAATGAAAAACATTCGTTCTTAGAAAACAAACAATTTATAAAAAATTCAAATCATTACTTTAACTTGAATTAAATTGTGCTCACTTCTTTCACGTTGAAGCAGCTATAAAAGAAAAACATGAATGGACTGACGCTTCTACTACGGTAATTTCCGGTATCCATACGTCCTCCTGTCCGACGTAGATATGTTCGATTCCACAGTAGTCGCTGGGAGACCATTTTAGTCTTTCATCGATCCATTCCTAGGCAACAACTATCAGATGTTAATCAGTGTTCAAGTTAAGTGCCTTCAGTTTATTGTAGTTTTGTGTTGTTTTCCAATGCACCTGTGCAATGGCTTTGTAAATATATAAATTGATACGACAAATGAATAATAGGGGAGTTAAAAGGGTACTGAAAAATCTTAGCTCAGTTTTGGTAATAAATGTTCAACCGTGTTGTATTTTGGGTGCCAAAATTTCGGGTTTTTTGGCACCTTAATTTCTCAAAAACCAAGAGCTACGCAGAAAACCCACCGACTGGTACTCAAATAAGAAGTCCACCTCTTGCTTGGCCTCCTCCTAAATTACGTTTTTTTCAAATGAGAGGCCAGATTGAAAAATTGCACTGATCTCACCACATTGATCAGTTTGAGGAACGATAAAGTGAGATTCACTTGATACCGTGGGAAAAGTGTCCCGTCCGGGCTCGAGTCGTTACCTTAAAAAACTTATTAGTTCAGGCAGATTTAAAAGACTTCTCTTTCAATATTACTTTCCAGTGCAGTTCTTAGCTCACTTAAGCACTGTACCACTGATAAACTTTACCTATTGTTGTGATAGCTGCAAGACGAGGCGTGTAGTTTGCAAACAGTTCCTTGTACAGTTTGTCTTGTTCGCGCAAAAAATCTTCGCGATCTGAAAAAATTTTTCTGAAAATTGTTTTACCTACATCGAACATTACAAATAAATGGATAAGTAGCTTTTGCGATTCTTCTTCTCTAATTTTTCTTCTTCTAATTCTGCAAAACGGAACAACAGCAATCGCCCTATGATGCTCTCATCGTTGATCTACCAAATTGTACTCTTTTCAACAACAAAAACTCAATTCATCGTCCTGTGGTTCTCGTTCTAAGCAAAATTTTGTTCATTACTGGTTGCCTGGTGTGATCTCCCTCCGGGTTACACCTTTTTCAGATCTGTGAATTTCAAGATTTGTCGGCATTTTTGCACAGAAAATTCGAGATCACGCGAAAGCCACTTTTTGTACACATATGTTCATAGCCTTCAATTGGGCCTCTTTTGCCGCAAACAAGTTGTAGTACACTTGTGAAATACTGCTCACATCATGGTGAATCAATTTCGGCTCTGGGTTGCTGCTCAAGTTCAGTATGGTGTTGAGAAATGAGGCGAATTGGTCATTCTCCTTCATTTAATATTCGCGCTTTTCGTGCTGCGGGAGTCGAAGCCAATGTCCGAAGAAATCACGTGGCAGATGGTCATTCATTCGACGTTCTTCATGTTCTCTCCCTCTCGGAGAAATTCGTTTCTTGCTACTTCGAGTTCCGCTTATTTCTGCACTGCTAAGGTTCTTCAATGAAGGTTGTTCCGACGTGAGTACCCCTTAAACTACGAGGACCAAGCCATGGTCGATTTTCTGCAGAATTAGTATTTCCCTTCTACTCCAGTACACCTTAGCAGGAAGGGGCTCGGAATCCTGGTTGGCGGGAGGAGATTACCGATCCACCTAAACATCATCTCGGGGAAAGCGCTGGTCTAACTCAGCTGCCCTTCTCTAGTTCTAGTGTTGATGTCGAGATTTTCTTCAGGGTTCTCGGTCGGTTACGGTAGGGTACCGTACGTATGAGCAGCGCCTGTGCAGTGTTACCACGCGTATTCAGCTAAAATTTCGTAATGTCATATTAACGGTCATCATCCCTATTAATACCCACGTACGGGGCAAACCAGTCATTTTGCGGCCAGCAGGTCGCCAAATTAGCCAATGAATAGCAAAGAACATATGTAAAACATTTATAATAACAAATAAAGCGAAGAACAAAAAGCATGCAGCAAAAGAAGGAGAGGAAGTGACAAAAAACGTCACTGGGAGTACGATAGCGGGCAATCGCGGCGGGATCCTAGAGCTGACAAACAGACATCGTGGTTTCGCTTATTTAGTAGTTTGATCTGGGAATATAGGTGAAAAAGGTCTCGCCTGATACCTGGAGAGCAACAGGTGGAATTCCGCCGGATCACGTGTAGAAAAACAATATGCCATATTCAAGGTAAAGCGCCGTAGTCAAGGATTTTCATCCTACTACAATGTTTTTGTAGTAGGATGAACATGGTACATCTTCGTCAAGCGTAAGAACAGGTAAAAGTGAAATTCTACTGTAGGAGTGCATAATATAGTGATGAAGATTTGCCCAACTAACTTGAAATCGTACAGCCATCGAGATTTGAGGCAAAAAAGAATATCAGAATAATGGCACCAGCGAAGAGCATTAGGAAATGAGCGTTCGGCAACCTACGTTCAAGATCAAGAGTCACATTTTTGCCTTTCATTTCATCTACTATTTGCGTTGGGCGCAAGTTTGATTAGAGTCGAGATCGAGTTGCACGTTGACTTGTCACAAAGGCCTTTATGATTCCATTAACCCCCGCAGCCGAGTTTGTTGTCAAACGCACACCCTGGAGGCAGCTTCCTAGAAACGAAGAGGGAGCTGACAGTATATTGCTTAAAAATTTGGCACGTACGTATACGTATATACCAGAGAAGTCGCAGATCAATTCAGAAAAGCATCTCAAATGAGAATTTCAAACCGTAATCGCATTGTTTGAATAAGCACTGGTTGTATGCAGGGTTAATGTTTTCTTTTCAGTTTACTTACTTACTTACTTAGATACTTAGATGGCCCGGCATCACTGGACGTGCGGGCCCCAACAAGACTTCCATTCGCGTCGTTGTCTCGCGATCGTCATCCAGCTTGTTGGTCGGAGGCGACTGTGACGACAGCGAGAATCAGCCGTTCTGGAACACAGCATAGTCTTAATACGTTCGACGAACAAATCAGACCATCTGGCAGGTGGTCTTCCACGAGGCCGCGTGCAGTCACGCGGCAGCCATTCCACCGTTCTTCTTGTCCAACGGTCGTGGTCTCTTCTCATTATGTGACCGGCCCATCGATGTTTCGCTTTCGATATGTAAACCGCAGGGTCTCGCAGACGGGACATCTGCCTTAGATCGGAGCTGCGAAGTCCGGCTCGGTGTTGGGATAGCCGGGTGAGCTTCAGAAGACACCTTTCCAACGCTCTGTGTGTGACTTTCAGGGACTTCGTCGTGGCTGACGTATCAGGCCACGTCTCAGCCGCGTAGCACAGAGCAGGAAGAACTGTCGAATCGAACAAATGAGCACGGAGGTCAGCATCATGGAGTTGGTCGGTGGCCTCTTTGAGAGACCCGAAGGCTGACCACGCGGCTCTCCTTCTTCTGATGAGTTCTTCCTTCATGTCGTTGTCCATGTTCATGGAGCGTCCCAGGTTAACGTACGACTTCGTTTCGGCGATGGGAGATCCATCGAGTTCGATGGCCCCCCATCACACCAGTTTCTCGGCTGGAAATTGTTAACTCTGTTATCTATCATCCGATAAGGTGAGCAGATGAACTCTGATAATTCTCTTTCTTATCTGTTCTCTGGCTTGGTATGCTAAATGTCCTCCCGTTACCATACATATACCTGGAACGATTGTGAATTTATATAGGTGATTGAAGGCTTCATGAAATTGAAAACTGTGACTATCAAAAAGCTCTTTGATTCAAACAATGAGTAGTTCTAGGTCTGATTGATCAGCTTCTTAGGTTTCTGTCGTTACAATTTCCATAGATGTTATACCTCATTTTTTGTCAATTTCATTACTAATCTTGGATGTATTGCACATCTATGTGGATGTGATGGTAAATAGATGAATGAATGATTCTATGTATGTATTTTCCTTAAGCGACTGAATAGAACATCATGTTCGTGAAAGTACTCTATGAACACTTCTTGAAGACTATTTTGGATACAACTCAATGCACAATAATTCCAGTGAAGTAATGTTCTAGTGTGTAGTTTCAGCAAGCTCACGCAGAGTCTCCATCAGAAACATCTATGCCACAACTATATGTTGCTGGTCCTTGCCAAGAAAGTCGAAAAATGTCTCCAAGAGCAACAAGGGAGGAGTTGTGTCTCGAACAGCATTCTAGTGTTGTCTTCAATGATGAGGAAAATCGCGTTCAGAAAGGTACAATCAATAAAGTGCATCTTTCCATAGTTCTCAACCAAACCGAAAAACTTCCAATTCACTAACTCACTTCATCGAACGTTGACATTCTGGGTAATTTTTCTATTTAACTCTTCTTCCTTTCGGAGCTGTTGGGTGGAATGCTTACTAAACGACCTGATGGTTCGAGCTGCTTGCCGTTTTCAGAAGCCTGCACTCATTTCATACATAGTCTTTGTAGTCTGCTCAAATTGACAAATTCAAATTCAAATTTTCAAATTGCTTACTGACCAGTTGACGTGTAAACCTCATGCTTTTAAGAGTTATCACTAGTCGGTATTTCATCCTAACCGCTTTGATGGCTCGCACCCTTAGGACTAGTCACTAAATAAAAAATATCTTTGAAATTCTCCAGAAGTTCCAAATGATGAAGATGGAGACCTGCTTAAGGCTTGCGAATTCTTCAGCAGCTTTTATGCAATTGTTTAATGGTGTGAGGATCTTTTTCATCATCATCTCGTTCAGAAGACACTGAAATTTTGTACGAATAAATGGTAGAATAAGAACAGCAATCAGTGCCGCTATGATAATGCCATCGTTCGTCAGGACGTAAATTGTTAAATTGGCTCATTTCTGTCGACGCATCCTCTTAATCTAGAAACAAAAAAAGAAAAAACAGAAAACAGAAAACTAAACGCAAACAGGTCGAAAAACCCTAGGCCAAGATCCGAGAGCCCAAAATAAACCCAGAAATATACCTCAAATGGCGCACAAATTGTAATTCATCAACGTTCATCCAAAGTCCAACACAACTTGTTAGCGCAAACGGTTTGCTCACTCCGAAAAGCGTGCCAACCTCGACGCATCGACGCGTTCGGGAATTTTCCTCTTATTTGGGATCTAACACAACTTACTAGTGGAAAAATGCTTGGAAATCTCAAAGTGAGACGGCGATTAGACCTAAATAAACTTTGAACTAACCTTGAATAAACTCTCGCTACGAGTGTTTATGAGTCACAATTTTTGTGCTGCATGTTTCGAAGGTTTTCCGAGTATATCGTTCATCAAATTGTGCCCTGAATTACTGAATAATACCCTTTGTGTTGCATACTCGAAATCGGTTATTTTGACCTTGGCACCTCAATTACCCACCCCCACCAGCAAGCGCTCACCAGTGAGAATTCCAGAAACAAGAGTAAAATTCGTGATCAGCAGTTCAGGTGAGACTCACGCGCAATTTATGGAACGAAGGCAGTGGATGCTGAAGATTTTCTGACAGCTAAATTCTGAACGGTGGCATAATATACCCAGTAAATCATCAGAGACTGAACCTTGGGCATCTCTACCGACACTTGACATGAGGCTCGAGAGGTAACGGTCACCAATTTCGCCCAAACTTTGCTAGTGAGACTATTTGAGACGCTGGTCACGAATTTAACGCTAGTTTCGTGATTTGCTACAGGTGAAGTTATCTTATGATGGGTTTGGGTGTGTATGTGCCGGTGATGAGCTACGGTAAGAGTGGGTAAGTGTAGTGCCAAGATCAAAATGAACGATTTCGTCCTAACTTGCTCTGCAGGGGTTACTTGGAGCGCTGATCACAAATCTAACATTGATTTCTGAATTTGCATCCGTTTAGGGTCACAAATAGACCACGCAATGTGTTGAGATGGGAGGCCCTACGTCAAGTGATACGGTTGTTTAATAGGACTTTTATGGATCGCTTATTGATTTGTTTGTTTCATTTTCCCTTAACTTTACGTTGATCACTCTTAGAAGCTGTGGCACTACCATATTTGATCTAGGCGCCTGTTCACTGCTCGTGATGAGACAGAATTCTTGCGATTCCAGAACATATGCTAGTTTACAGTGCGGAGTGTCGACAGCCCATGTGGCACAACGAAAAATGGTCTGTGGTTCTGATGTTCCCCCATGAACTGAGCAGCGTCCAGCAGCTCAGGCTAATTAAATAAAAGCACTTCGCTGACTGTTCCGAGAATAACGCCTTTATTAGGCAACAAATATGATAAAGTTGACAAGATTGGCAATCTCCAATAGAATAAGAAGTATGGCGTCGAGTGCTGAACGTGCCCGTGTTGTCATTCTCCTAAACAACACAAAAACTCATTTTTTGAAAAACACAATCACTAAGAAAGAACTCATGTGCGGTTGAAATCAAAAGCCAAATTAGGAAGCCGACTACAAGTTCTACTACTGTTACAACTGGAATGCTTAACATGATATCCTAGAAATTTCACAAACAAATAACAAAAGATAAAAGAAGGGCTAGGTGAAATGAGACTTTAAGCTTCACCGATAAAATTCAAAACCGACTTTTGTTATCATCGCGAATTTTGACAAGAATATTTCACCTGTCGACATTATCTCCAGCTTCCATTTCCTTCGGGCTAAGCGCACGACCTCCGATCGAGATTTTGACCAAGTGTGGAGTTACTAGCACAACAAGAAGTGCAACTACCATGATCACAAGATTCAGAATCACGTAAATTGCTGAAATTCCACTAGGTAACTTCGAATTAAACTCCTCTATAACCACAAATTGGAAGGGCTTCGTACGTAGAGCTTACAAATTTGGACTTACTTTGATTTGGACTCTCAGTCAAAATGGATAGTTTTAATTGGTCAACTTAATATTAATTCACAATTCAAAAAGGGCGAGAGGGAGTTGAATGGTCGTTTTTGCTGTTCTTTGGGATTACTCAAGATCTTACCAATCCGCGGCAGTCCTTTTGTCTTTGGCAGCACAGTGGCAAGAATACCAAGAACAAATGTGAGCGACATGATGTTGGTTAAAGCAATAGTGAGCTAAAATGGACATATAGCGGTCACGTTCCTTGAATCTTTGTCAATGATCTTCTTATTATACCTGTCCCAAGCTGTCCGCTGATTTCAGAAACACTCCGAGAATTGACAGCACGTTGATAACAAACGAAGGCATAATCACCATCGTAATGTAGAATGACGGATTTCGTTTCATTACGAACACAAAGCTGCTCTAAAAGAATTGGATGTTAGTTAAGATGGACATAAGGTGCATCACCAATTAGTAAAGTGGTAAAATTTAGAATGCGTCCAAAGAAAGCTGCTCTTAGTGATTTGCATGTGAGTCAACATGGAAATAACCTACATCACAAATTATTAGGTGCGAAAATTATATGTAAGTGTGATCCACTGTTAGCAACAGTAAGTATGTATAATCATTTCATACATACTATTACTACTCAGGCCTTCCGAAGGCGACGGGATGGTCGAAATGGAAACCAGGTAAATAAAGAACTTCCACCTAACATCCTCGTGAGGACGTGGAATTCTTGTTTTACAATCCAGCACTTAGTTACCTGGTATTCCTAATTTTGTTCAACTTTAACAACCAAACTTGTGACCTCCAATCCAAAATGAACAACCGAAATTTATGAATTGCATCAAAAATAAACAATCGAAGTTCTTCAACTTCGTGGCAATTGAACAGTAATTTTTAACACATCATAACAATTGAGCTGTAGGGCGGCGAACAGCGCCTTCGCCCCTTCACTGCTTGCTTGAACCTGGTCATAACGATCGAGGCTCGTGAAACCAAGATCATATTTGTGATCAGTGAAATAACCCTTCTAGACGAAGTTTGAGCCAAATATGAACGGTGTGGCGCACGCAAAAGAGCGCGGAAAAAACGCGCGCGGTCCCACGCGCCAGACAGCGGCAAAAGGGCACCAACCGCGCGCGTTTTTCGACACTTTCGTGCGCCACACCGTTCATATTTGGCTCAAACCTCGTCTAGAAGGGTTATTTCGCACACTGATCACAAATATGATCTTGTTTTTACGAGCCTCGATCGTTATGAGCAGGTTGAAGCAAGCAGTGAAGGTGCGTAGGCGCTGTTCGCAGTCGGACAGCTCAATTGTTATGATGTGTTCGAAAATTACTGTTCAATTGCCACGAAGTTGAAGAACTTCGATTGTTTAGTTTTGATGCAATTCATAAAATTCGATTTGTTCGTTTTTAATACACTTCAAGGAGAAACAAAACCTCCCAAGTTGTTCTGCTAAAAAACTAGATGAGGTTTTTGATCGGAAAATCATATTTTCTTCCCACAGCTCAGTATTAAACCCAGATTTTGACGAACTAACATATTTTCTGTGTACATAGAATTTAAATAAAAATGTGTGTCATGACTCATAGCTGAAAACAATAAGCATTATACAAAAAAATCATTATAAGATCGTGCGTCACATGATGGCGCACGCGGTGCGTTATGTGTAGGGAAGGGATGTCTCAGAGGTATTCTGAACTTTGTTCCTTTCCTATAAATCTTTACAATCTTTCCTCTTTAATCCTTCCTCTTTACAAAATTCATCATAAACTTACCAATTCAAAGGGATCTTGCTGAACACCATTGTCCACGAGTCGAGATTCAACATCAATACTGATAAACTGCCATTCTCCGTTACCCTACAACAATAGACGATAATGGGCCATTCACACTCTATTGCCGCAGTAAAACCAGAATATGTAGAGCAGTGACGGTGAGAGCTAATGTGCTTTCGTCCAACACTGGGACCAGTAACTATTTTTGAACGTTGCCGGCGGCTGGTCTCGTGTGGGTACGCGAAGGCTCACGGATGTGGCCACACACTGGACGTCACCATTCCTCATCAGCAGCAATAACTCCGCAGATTCTGCAGCGTTGCAGTCGCGCCTGTGTTTCTTCCGTATTCTCAACCATTAGGCATTGTTATACCATAACGCCAGCGATCGAGCGACTGCCGCACGAGCGTTGAGCGAACGGCCCAATCGCTTGTCGCAGCGCAAAGCACTGCGGCGAGAGAGGGGGAGTTGCGAGTGTGTTGCGAAATTGCGCTCGGGCAACGGCATGACACTCAAGGGGCTTGCAGACTCGACGACGCGACGTCGAGCATTCTCGTCCAACGCGGTGCCGTCGTGCAATGCAGTGTGATGACTGTAGAGTACATGGCACCGCTTGGACGAGAATACTCGTCCAAGCGTATTTTGCTCAAGTGCACTTATAACGGGGAATTCGACGCGCAAACTGCTCGTCGTCGAGTCTGCAAGCCCCTTCAGTCAGCGGCGGCCGGCGGGACAACTGACATACACACGCCTGCTCCCACGTGTCTGATACAGATTAGTGTCAGTTGCGCAACCGAGCGTTGAGCGAAATTACTGGCATGACAATGGCCTTACTGCCGCACTAATTGTAAGGCGACTGTCATACCATCGGTTTCGCTCGAGCGACGAATTGCGCAACTGGCACTATTCAGTATCAGACACAGTGGTAGCACACGTGTGTGTGTCAGTTATCTCACCAGCCGCCGGCGAAGCCTCGCTGACAGAGTACACTGCACTATTCCGTGCTGCTGATGTGGAAACGTGACGCAACGCTCGTCCTGTCGCAGTCGCTCATGAGAGCGAGGGTGTGACAGTCGCCTAATTGTAAGACGTGAATTGGCACAAGAAAGTGATTCAAAAATATTTGAGCTCTTACCAGCAAATTCGATGCACTAGACATGGCAATCTTATCCTTTTGGGGAAACAGCAATACTCTATACTCTCTTGCCGAGAAAGATTGTGCCATCACTTTTACAGAACAACTTTGCTTATCGAATGGGAAGTCATGAACCTGAAGTCGTTGTTCAAAACCAGAGGAAGATGAACATCTACAGTACCGGACATAGCTTTTGATCACTTCCCGGAAAAGCCGCTTAGAAGCGTTCCAAAGCGGCTTTTTTAATAACTTTGCTGAAACTCAATTATTTGTAAAGTAATACATATATTGGAGCTCAGCAGCTCGATCTCTATCGATTGGTATTCAAAGATCGGTACAAATGCAAAATATGGCCCTTTTGCCGACCCCTCAAATCTTGCCTGGTCGGTCCCTTTGGGGCTGGTCGGTTCCTCAGGGGCCGACTTGGCGAGATTTGAGGGGTCGGCAAAAGGGGCAATATTTTGCATTTGTACCGACCTTCGAATACCAATCGATAGAGCTCGAGCTGCTGAGCTCAGATATATGTAAATTTTTACAAATAATTGAGTTTCAACAAAGTTATTTTGAAAAGCCGCTTTGGAACGCTCCTAAGCGGCTTTTCCGGGAAGTGATCAAAAGCTATGTCCGGTACTGTACAATTCAAATCTCGAACCTCGAACTGACAAACGGTGGAACTGACGGTGGGAACGAAGTACTCCATCAGACCGGAGTGGTGAACCTAAATCAAATTTTGAAAACGATACGGTTCAATAAAAAATGTAATGTCAAATCGAGCTTACTCGAACGAACTTTTGAAACTGCTCGCGATTGTCCTGAGACGAGTGCCTAAATAGTGAACCTAGGTCAGTTGTTGCTTCATAAGTTCCAGTCATAAATAAAATAAATTTCATAAATGAAAGAGCCTGCATATACGTCGCCTGTATTTTTCCTTTTCTATCTTTTGTCACTAATTACATCGTAGAAGATGAGTATGAGGGGGTACAAGGGAAAGCTTAACAGACTGACGCTTCAGCTACGGTAATCTCCGGAATCCACACGTCCTCCTGTCCGACATAGATATGTTCAATTCCACAGTAGTCACTAGGAGACCATTTTAGTCTTTCATCGATCCATTCCTGGATAACAATTATCAACTACGACATTTGATTGAAGAATGGCTTCGTAAATACATCGTAATATAGGATGCATCGAAACTCTTTTTAAACACAGTTTCGATAGGAAATATTTGCACATGTTGGGTTTTGGATACCAAGCCAATTTTTTCATGAAGCCAAGAGGAGAGAAACTCACCGACTTGTATTCAAATAAGAAGTCCACCGCTTGCTTGGCTTCCTCCTAAATTAAATTCTCCTTAAATGAAGGGTCAGCTCGAATTGCATTGATCTCACCACATTGATCAGTTTGAGAAACGCTAAGGTGAGATTCACTTGATATCGCGGGAAAAGTGTCCCTTCCGAGCTCGAATCGTTACCTTAAAAAAAACTCATTAGTTCAGGCAGATTTAATAGAGATTTTCTCTCAATCCTAGTCCCTAGTGCAGTTCTTGGCTTACCTGACGATCGTACGACAGATTAACTCTACCTATTGTGGTGATAGCTGCGAGGCGAGGCGTGTAGTTTGCAAAGAGTTCCTTGTACAGCTTCCCTTGCTCACGCAGAAAATCATCACGATCTGAGAGCCAATTTTTCGGAAAATCTCTTAGAATTTCAGAAAATTAAACAAATGGAGAAATAATATCAGTGCTCCAATTTTTATATGAAATGAAAGCAGAGGCGCTAAAGGTTTTCCCTCATATCGGAACCACGTTTGATGCATAGACTGATGTAAAAACCCACATAAGTCAGAGATGGTTCGATGCTCTGCAATTTTGTATTTGCAGAATGTTTGCAATCGGTTTTTGCTCCTTCAACGACTTCTTCTTTTGCTCGACTGCGTGCGACTTTTCAATAAACGTCGCTTCGACATACCTATGGGTGCCTTCGCTAAGCCTTGCAGCGATTTCTTTCATTACAAGATTCATTAATTAACTTATTTATTTATGTGCCACACTGCGCGCCAGTTGAGGAAACTAAACACTGCAACAAGTAACATGAAACTCAGACAGAACAGTAACTCAGAACAGAACCTCACATAAGCAAATAAGCAAATCATGTGAGCCACTGAGCCTCACTGGAAATAAATGAATGAATTTTACCCGGCGGTCAGTTTTAGACTAGACTAGCATGGCAGCTAAGATAAGCCATGCATCGACTGGAGGCCATTAGCTCCATCCGAACCTCTGAACGATAGGTTTCAAGAGCGGCATTAAGACAGTGTTCAGAAGAGAAGAGAAATTTCTTGCCATTAATGGGATCAAAACCGTGGTGTTCCCTACACTGCGTCCAGAAAAGATAGGGACACCTCCATTTTCTTGGTTCAAGAAACTGCTTGATACTATTTGATTCCAAATCTATACTAGTAAATTCAGCACGGCAAAAAACATGGGACGAAGCGATTTGAGCTTCTGGTTTGAACAGTGAAGGTTTTGAGGTCAATTTTTGCAATGAGTGCGACGGAATCACTGTCTAGAAATGATAGGGACACCTACATAGAAGAGCCGGTTGAATGGGTAAATTAATGAAAACTAATTTTTTAAACAATATTCATTGCAACGAAATGTTTTGTGTTAAGATAGACCATAGAACGTTGTGCTCAATAAAATAACAAAGCCAAATTAAGGCTCTCGAAGAAATAAGGCCTAGTGTCGCGGAATTTCGCCTGCGGTGAAAACCTCGAGAATGATTACCGGCGTTTTATGATAGATTATGAAACGAAGAGTTTTCCCGGAGGTGATACGTCTTCCTCTAATCTAAAACAACCAAACGCTGGCCAACTAATATATGATGTACAGCCTAACTGGAGCAAGTAAGCAAGAGCCTACCATGAAAAAACTCAACAAATTTATCAGCTATTGTATGAAACGTTACGGAAACATTCCCTACGTAATTCTGAGTTCACCTCACATTTAGCAGCAGCGCACAAGGAGAACCGTTTTGAATTTCTCTGGAGAAACAAAATCCGTTATTGGATTGAGGCACGATAGACATTCACTTTGTTCCTAGGCTAATTATTTTGCGATTAAATTGATTTTTCCGATGCGAAGCGACTTTCCTGAAGCTGACCAGATAGCATACAGTAACACAACACGGTTTAGTCGAGAAGAACTAGTTTTTACCAAGGAGGGGCTTGAGGTGCGATGCATCCTTAATGTGGGTGGTAGTTTTACTCTGAATAAAAAGCCTTGATTGAATTTAGTTCAGCAAATTCGAACTGATTTGAGTACCAACATGTACTAGCAACTTATCTGTTGCCGTTACTAGAGGATAAGTGAGGCACAGCTTGTCCTTCCAACAGGAACATGACCGGCTTCATAAAATCAGGTTGACCCCAGGCTTTTTAAGAGCCTGTTTTGTCGATGTTCTCGAATTACCAGCAAGTTGTTCTAAGATTGTTCTAATGGTAGACCCCTAAGAACACCTTCATTGGAGGAATAATGCGATTAACAGGATGTACTCCTGCGTTGAAGAGCTCAAGACAGAGATCCATCGGTCTACGACGATTTAATTAATAAAATTCTTCAAAACTTCGTCGCGTTAATTCGAACTCCACTTGATTACGTTGCACTGAATAGTTAAGCGTCCACCAATTACTAATTTCAGTGGCCTAACTAGTATCTGGTTCGTAAAGCTGTTTTTTCTCAGGTGTCCCTATCATTTCTGGACAATGATTCCATCGCACTCATTGCGAAAATCGTCCTCAAAACCTTCACCGTTCAAACCAGAAGCTCAAATCGCTTAATTCCATGTCTTTTGCCGTGCTGAATTTACTGGTATAGATTTGGAATCAAATAGTATCCAGCAGTTCTTTGAATCAAGAAAATAGGGGGTGTCCCTATCTTTTCTGGACGCAGTGTAGAAGATGTATTTCCTTTCTACTTTAGCGTCACCTTGGTAGTGAGAAACAAGTTACTGTTGATAACCGAATGAGAGCATTGATCTGTAACTGTATCCAACTCTACAGTAGCGGCAGAACACTATTATATTTTCATTAGGGGAAACGTAGGTAAAAATAGCTTTGCACAACAAACGTGAGCGTAATACAGCGACTAAGACCTGGTAAACTAACTTGAAATGATACACCCATTGGAAGACGTGACGAAAATGAATATCAGACTAATGGCACCACCGGAGAGCATTAGGAACCAAGCGTTCGACATCGAGCGTTCAAGTTCAAGAGTCACATTTTTGCCTTTCATTTCATCTACTATTTGCGTTAGGCGCAAGTTTGATTAGAAACGAGATCGAGTTGCACGTAGACTTGTCACAAAGACCTTTATGATTCCATTAACCCCCGCAGCTGGGTTTGTTGTCGTCAAACATACGGCCTGGTAACAACTTCCTGAAAATATAGAGGGATCTATGAGTAGCGTATTGTTTCAAATCGTCGTTTAGTATCTCCCTTCTCTAGTATGCCGCTGGACCTTCTCGTGCGTCTGAATGTTTGGATAATTAGTTACATTTCGTTAGAAGAACCGTGGACGCTTGCGTCTTTCCATTGGATAACTTCTAATTTGGTCACAGTGGTTCCAAATAAACCTCTCTAATAGCAGATATCGCAACTGTTTAGAGAGATAAATAATATCGTCACTCGAAGATTGCTATTTATCAAACAATCGCTGATGAACACTTCAACAATTTTTCTCTCTTGTATACAAGAAACCAGTACATTTTTTAGGTTTGTGTTTAAGCACAGCTTGTTTTTCACTTTTCTTCAGTTTCGTAGTTCTCCTCGTCGGATCAAGTACCTCAATATCTCAGCACCAGGGCACGATAGAAATAATTCGTACATACTTCAACTGTAAAGTCTGCTTGAATTGCGTTCTATTGACCATTCGAGAAGAGTTTGGAAGAAGAAAGGGAGATAAGAGAGGAAGGAGAATTTTGAAATAGAAAAAGGTGAGTTCTTTGGAAAGGTCAAAGCATTAGGCCAAGTAAAATCTTAACTCACCCACTCTCCTCGCTTTACAATATCATAATAACACCATGCCCGCTCCGAGATCTGCCGTATAATAGATCCTACTTTGAAAAAAGACTCTTTAGAAGGCTTTGTTTTATTGCTAACGAAATTTATGCTTTGTATTCGTTTAGATGGTCTAGCTAAGCAGCTGTTTTTTTTCGGTTTTTGTTTATGTTATTTAGTGTTTTATTTGGTGATTGTATGTCCTATTTACCCCTTCCATTGTTATGGCGCCTATTTGGGTATCAAATGTATGAATAAATGCCGAGTTTTCAAGAAGGGAAAAGGTTTTCTTTTTTTTTATTAATGCATTAGCCTGCAGTTCTGTCTAGTTAGTTCTCTCCTACACTTTCTCATTTCTCTTCCTTCCCTTCTGTTGTTTGTTTTTATGAATATCTTTGAAGGTGCTTAGGAAATTTCGTTACAGTTCGTAGTTTGCTGTTGCCGATTCATTTCGTGTTTGTGTTTATTTTGTCAATTTCACATGGCATGCCCATGTAAAAAACAAACAAACAAACATTTGCCAGAACGAGCATCAGGTCCAGTTCCTTCTTCTGCAGGGTAGCTCCCACATTTGCAAAAATGATTGCCAATGGTTGTCTAAGTCTAAAATTATCTGCATACAAAAGAGAGGTGAAGAAGTGTCTGCCAGACGCTTCCTTTAGCTGAGATGTTACGGTCTGTTGAATCCCTTTTCTTTAGGATTTCTAGCTTCGAATTTTTGTTTTTTCCTCGGTTTTTGTACACGTGTGGAAACATATGTGTCCACAATAAACAAATAAAATTGTCGTTTATTTTGTTCGTTACTAAGCCTTTCTGATTCTAGCACGCGTTTAGATGATAAATGAATATACCACAACATTTCCACCACAAGACAAGGGTCTAGTACGCAAGCTAGAAAAGGTGCAAAGCAGCTTCACAAGAAAGCTTTTCTTAAGGGTTCATGGATTTAACCACAGAGGTATCACGGGAAGCAAAGTAAGAAACAGGGCTGTGGGGTTGCAAACATTGGAGCTCAGTAGGAAACGCAGTGACCTGGTGACGCTTTACAAAATTATCTTCAAATTGACCGCAGGGTTCTATACTTCCGGGGTTCAGTAACTCGGGGCGGTGCATCGTAATTGGTTTTACCAAGATTTAGGTCGAAAGTGCGAAAAGACACGTTTGCTTATAGATCAGCAATTCAAATTAACACATTCTTCAAAGCAAACCCAATTCCTACGAAATTACTTTCTCTCAAGAGGTTGGTTACAATGCTCTTACTCGAGTCGTCAGTTTAAACAGGCCATTAGAGAGCTATAGTTGTTGTATTTTATGATTTTTTTACTGTGATGTTTTATGCTGTTTAGCAACTATACATGGCGTCGGTCCATGCCAAGTAAAAAAATATCTTGGGGCATTCGTAGAGCCCTCGACGTCGTATCGTCGCATTTTCTTTCCGGGGTTTCCGTGACGTTTGTCTAGTCATCATCCGGTTGAGGAGGCGCAATCCACCGGACCGGACCGGTGGCGGCGGCGTCGAGCCCTATTCGTTTGCCAACGCTTTCCAACGCCTACGAGGAATCCTTCAATGATACCCAGGTTACACGCTCAGAGCATGAACTGGTTCCCGAGTGGTGGCTTCCGTGAACCTCACCTGAGCTCGTGGACCTGTTCGCTCAGCCACTTATGTGCCACCGCATGCACAAACGCTTTCCCGCTCAAACTTTTATCACTACACAGCCGCTGAGAATTTGCACTTTTCTGGTAAAACGAGTGACTGGAATGTTTGATTTACAGTCACGTCGTTCACGGATGTTTGAGCAACGTTTCTTTCTACATATTCCAGACACATTCCACTACAAACTTGAGGTCTTTGGGGGTTCTAATGAGTCACAAAAGGACCTCTTGAGGGTGGAGCAGTTCGGATTGTTGTCTCAGAGGGCGGGTCGCACCTGATGGTCTCAAAAATTCTTGAAAGCAACTTCAAAAATGTTCACTATTTGATTTTCCCTAATTTTTTTTTCAGATGAGTGCAGTTTCACCAGACGAGATTGGTGGGACAATATCGAGAGATTAGCATTATTGGTCCGCCATATGTATATACCAGCCCTTCAGCGGCCTGCCGGCCGACAAACGGCTGCTAAATACATAATAAATAAAAACAAAAACTAACCACTTATAGATTGAAACGAAGATCTGAAATAAAAGAAAAATGTTTTAAAGTAAAACGATGAACAGATAGCAAATCACGGCGAGCTGAACTGGTGAAGTGCGACCTTGGGAGTACGGTAACGGGCGATCGCGGCGGGACCCATATGAGCCACCCATAACAAACATCGCTTGGGTTTCGCTTATTATAAAGTAGGATCGCGGTCTCGCTTATTATATAGTAGAATAGGATATGATTCCACCTGAAAATCCTAAATGAACACTAAGAGAATTGGGAGAATAACTATTAAGAGCGAGACGAGGAGGATAAGTTGAATTTGTTTGAGAATTGAGAAAACTGGTAGCCAAATTTGTCTCGGAAATAGAGAAGCTGCTAAAAATTCTTCAAGGCAAATTTTAGCGAAAAAAGGCTTTTTAGCATCCTCTCTTCTATACATACAACAAAATGCTCCGATGCCAGTTTTTCAGCAAATTTCTTTTTCTTTTTCAACTAATTGACTTAACCAACCTCAATAATTGCCTTAATGAAAACCAGTAAACGCAAGCGTAACACAAGCTAAGATGCTCCTGCAGAAATAGTCGCATGCTCAGTGGTTTGTATTTTGGTGAGAAAAGGAGTTGGTCAAATATGTTATAAAAAAGGCAAGACCCAGCAGGTCACATGGTTTCTTGATCAAATTGGGTGATTTTTCTCGTAAAACAGATGGCTATGGCTTTTGCAGATGTACGAATGAATCTCTAAAAATCCGTGCAGAATCCGAATAGGCGTACGATAGATATTGATAACTTCATTATAACAGAAAAAATAAAAATACGATATAATGCACCGCTCTATGATACAAACAAGGTCTTTGCATGAAAGCCCCGTGGAAGGGAAGGCAGCTGTGACGCGTGAGGACGCGGATGAGCAAATTCGGATCCGACCGATCAGATCCAGATCCCCAGCAGGCAGTTCGATCAGTAGAAGTAGTTGGTGGGTCGATCGTCCAGAGTGTGAGCAGCTGGGAGGTCCAAATTCACCGGTGGTACCGTTGAATACGGCCGATCGATCACCGATACTCCACCACCACCGTACATCGACGCTGAAATTTTCAGCTCAATCTTTGATAAAGGTATAGATAAAGGGCTGATCAGTCCGCAAAGGACGCGCCGCGCATCCGTCTTCGATTAAGAATCGTAGAGACATGAGGAATGCGTATTTGGCTCAGTCAATGACTTGTTAGGGCCTACCGCTAACTAGACGGTGCCTTCAACCTCCCGGACAACTCCGGTACCAATTTGCCCAGAGGGATGTAAGACTTGGTTCACCCGGGCGAGCGGCAGCTGATGTCAGCAGCACTTCATACCATTGCACTACGCGCGAACGCTAGCTGAGAACAAAACAAAACTAGAAGCTCGTAAGATTAGGGTTTGATTATGTCCACTGATAAGAAGCTCTACTTTTACCTATACGGTCGAGCGATCGATCCCTGCTCGGGCTAGTCAAGACTTTCATCTCTTCTGGGGTACCTCTCTTCGGAAAATTGTACCAGACCAGTCCGCAATGGTGAAAACACCGACTTGCACATAGGCTGACCCACGAAGGGTTAGCTTGCGTAGGCCAAATATGTACTCATTTGTCATTCCTCTAGATTCTGAATGGAAGACGAATGCATGGCGCAGCCTTGGAGATTAATTAGCGCCGGTCACACGACTTTTGTATTTCTACAGTACTGAACATGTCTTTTTATCACTTCCCGAAAAAAGGCTTTTTGGAGCGTTCCAAAGCGGCTTTTTCAATAGCTTTGTTGAAACTCAATTTTCTTAAAAATATACATATATTTGAGCTCAGCAGCTCGAGTTCTATCGACTGGTAAGTGGGTTCAAACAGGATTTTCTGCCGACCTCCACTGTGGAGAACGCACCCTCTGCCTGACCCTTCAACGACGAGGCAATCGATGGATACGAAGGACCGAAAAGGCAAGATATGAGAGGTCGGCAAAAAAAGGAGAGTTGAAAAAAAGGAGAGTTTTGAAAAAATTTGCGTTTCGCGTTCCAGTCGATAGAGCTCGAGCTGCTGAGCTCAAATATCTGTATTTTTTTTCCAAATAATTGAGTTTCAACTAGGTTTTTGAAAAAAGCCGCTCTGGAACGCTCCTAGGCTGCTTTTCCGGGAAGTGATCAAAATACTGTCCGTTATTGTATTGGTCGCTCATTGGACGATGTACTATTGGAATAAGAATTTTTCGAGCTGAACAGAAACCTGTTGTGTTTTCAAGGATTTCGGTAGTGAGCTAGCCTGCGGCATCATCCTCTCGCCCAACTCCTACCGAACCAGTTATTGTAAGCAAAAAAGTACAACTAAAGAAATTCGCTACGTTGTCGGCACGTTTTCATCGGCGGTTCGATGTGTTTTTCCACTTCGCGTTCCACTTGAAGTTTGTTGACTAACAGTCGGACGTAGCTCTTGTCTGATAGAAGAGTACGGGGATAAGCCTAGATTCACGGCCGGTGCGCTACCCGGTCCTGTGCACTGAATGGACGGTCGACTTTCCCGACAGACAGAGCAACAGCCGAGCCGCTCCTTTCGATTGGGACTACCAAGGCGGTTGTCTACCAGGAGAGATATCGTAGCCCCCAGGGCCCAGATTCATGAACGGACAAGCGGTCTCCGAAACCGCGGCGCGGTCAGAACCAGACGGCATAATCGATGAGAGATTGCGTTTGACATAGGAAGTTTAGGATAAGTAGACAAAGGTGGGCACGTACGGGCTATATCTCGGGGTTTATCAGGGGTTTACCATTGATGAATCTGGGTCCAGGTGATCATAGGTCCTTACCTGCTGAAGACATGAATCGAGCATCGTCTTCGATCTCTTGATCCTTTTGCTTCTTACGGCGATGACTCATACCGTATCGAACCATGGCGAGCAGGCAGATGGAGATCAGAAGAATCGTCATGATGATGGCTGAAAATCGAGGTTTAACGTCACAATCAATCTTGATCAATCTGAAAAACGCGGTGATAAAAGCTCAATATCGCACTAATTTAAAGAGTGTTTCAGCTTGACTGGTGGAAGTCAGAACAGGGCTCCCTTTCTCACACCATTGTCATGGCTGAATGATGGAACCAAAAAGTCGCCTAGCTCAGGAAAGATGATAAGGTAGCGCGGATGATCGCCTCGGTTAACGGCTCGTTTAGACGCCGCGCGGCGAAAATGCAAAATCAATAAATAACGTCATTGACCGAATTTGTCCTTTTATATTAGTGGCGCAGTCCGATGGCGCCGCGTCTAAGCAAAAAAATAGGCATATAATCACATAGGGAAGGAATTAAACGAAAAACGTGAATTTCGTCAAAATGTCCTTTAATAAGGAACAGCATCCTTCTAAAAAACCCGAACGACCAGTAAGTTTGCCTATATGAGGCGCCACCGAACTGCGCCACTAACGCAAAGGAGCAGATCCGATCAAGGACGTTAATTATTGATTGCGCTTCAATTTTGCATTTTCGCCGCGAGGCGTCTAAACGATCCCTAAGGAATAGGGCGTTCGGTCCGAGGGGTCCCAGGATAGACTTAAAACGACGGTTCGAACGACTTCTGAGTTTCAGTGCTTGATGCTGCATATCAACACGTATACTGCTATGCGAGAGGAATATTCCCTATCATACTGTGTGCTTCACTTCACCCATTTAGGCAAATTAGCTGTAACGAATTTATAATTTGTTCGGCTCGGTGATATAGTTCTCCAACACCACAGCGCCTCGACTATGCCTGAGACGCGGGTTCGATTCTTGCGTGAACCGCGATTTTTACGATTGTCCAAGCACCAGTGTTCATAGAAGTAACCCGAAAAACGAAGTAATAAAACTAGGATTTCAAGATGAATTGTTCCTTGCCTGTCCATATAATGTAATAGACTGCGGTACACAACGGTGTAAACTCTACCCCTACCACGAAACTGTTCTGTTAATTGCCGTTTTTTGTTTAACGGTTTATAGACGAGAACTAGTTGAATGACATATATATATTTGGAGATGTTAGGTTACTCACGAAACACTAACATCGGACGGGAATTGAACCCGCGTCTTTCAGTTTCCGGCAGACTGCACTGACCACTAAACGCTAAACAAAAAGCGGCAATTAACAGGACAGTTTCCTGTTATATCAAAAATGCTATCAGCTTAACTGGTAACTGCCGATATCGGCTTACCGGCTCATTCCCGTGCTTACGGGTGAGTGCTGATAGCAACAGCCCGACCGTGCTCAAGAAAGATGCTAGGGGGTCACAACGTATTATTCTGATAGTAACGTACATCGGTAGCACAGTGGTTAGTGCAGTCTGCCGGAAACAGAAAGACGCGGGTTCAATTCCCGTCCGATGTCAGTGTTTTGCGAATAACCTAGCATCTCCAAATATATAAGTCTACCCCTACCGTTTTCCAGAAGGCTGGTGGAATGTTACTGTCAAATTGCTTCAATGACGAGAGTGATCGAGGAGTGATCAAAGTCTAGGGAGTTTCAAGAAGTGTTGATAACCTAATGGGAAAACCTCTTACCCACAGGAACTAGGAAGAGAAAGAGTAATCTTCGCTACTCCGGCACACCTACCAAGTATAATCCATCCAACCAAAGACAGCGCCTTTCCGGTGAGCGGTTGTGGTTCCTCGTTTTGTAAACAGAAGTCGACGGCTCTGAAAAACTCGCGGTGACCTCTATTTGTATAGTTCGCGTGACAAATAAATAACTTTGCACGAGTATCTGACCATTGAAAAAGCACAATACGCAGCAGCGTCGCCGCTATACGAGCTGTTCTCTTTTTGAGATTCTTGAAAAAAAGGGAATGATAATTAGATCATCGTCAAAGAATTTCCACATCTTTTAAAAGTTGGTTAAAAGTATTTTCACTGAAAATAAAACTAGCAGTAGCCGGGCCATGAGATTCGATTTTTCACAATTTTTCCCCTGAAATTTCCTACTCGTTGATAATATAATATATATTTTACTTTATATTTTTATTATCTTTATCACCAGTGTCGCCTTTATATTTGTATTGCTACTATATATTGCTTGTTGCAAATATTTGTTGTAAACGTATGTAACAAAAAATAAAAATGAATTATGCCATTTACAGTTTGAAAGTTGAGGGTGTCCTTTTTAGTTTGAAAAGCGTCCATTTTGGTTTGAAAAACGCCCATTTTGGTTAGAAAAGTGTCCATTTTGAAAAGAAAATAGTATAATATTTTCTTCCGTTTTCTTCGTACCGTAACGGAGTGCCTTCCGCTGGACAACCGGTTGGCGATGCGGCGCACACGGCTAAACATCCGGGTTTTTCGATGTCGATGTCGAGATTGTCACGAAGAAGTTGACGGAACCACAACAATTCATTATTGCAGAACCAGGGATTTCCTGAAAAGAGTTTCACGATTACAATGGTTCCTCGAAACAAGAATTAACGTTTTAAAATCAAAAAAAAAACGAAAACTGATGTCACAAAGTGTCACTCTAGAAAAACTATCCATTTATGCTTAATATATTTCATTTCACATTGTGAAGTACAGCTGCCCGAGCTCTATCGTTTGGTGTATAATTCATCCACACCTGAATTTTTTTGGAATAATATCACCTCAAATCTCGCCTAGTCGAGTACCAATTTACCCGACCCCGGATTCTGGTCCCAATTTACCCTACCCCGTGAATGAGAGGTTTAAAGTTTCTTATAGATTCACGGTTGCACCGATCCTTGAATACCAATCGATAGAGCTCGAGCTGCTATATGTGTATTCTTACAAATAATCGAGTGTCATCAAAGTTATTGAAAAAAGCTGTCCCGAAACGCTTCGACACATCTTTTTCGAGAAGTGATAAGAAGATATCTGCGGTACTGTAGCCCTCAAATTTCTGTTGTAGCCTTCCCCCACCTCTTAGCAGCATGTATAACAGAGAGGACTAGTCACTAACTCTAGAAAGCAAAATATCGTATAAAATTGGTCTTAAAAGATTGTTTGTTTAGAAGAGGGGCGAAAAGTTGCTGTCGACAACTCGTAGAAGTATGGTACTTATCGGAAGAAGAGCGGCACGCATGGCACACTAGTAAGAGGCGCTACTGGCACCCGCTCCGTCTAACGATCCTGCCCGTTTCAACCGAAATTTCAATCCCTCCGGGGTCGGGTAAGTTGGAACCGGATTTGTATGGGAAGGTGGAGACACCGACTTGGCATAGAGAGCATTCACCATGACATGGCCCCACTCTATAGGCCAAATTCGCATTCACCGTGAACACGAATGCGACGGCGCGCCCTTAGGGCACTGATCAACGCCAGCCCTTTACCTGTTAGCTTTTAAGGAAAAAGCGGAATTTCAAGCGTAACGATAGAAACACCTTTTTTGAGCCCTTCTAACGCAATGCAGCTTGACGCCTATGTACTTCAAAGTAATTTTTGGTGGTCGTTTTTCGATAAGATATCATTTATCTTTATCTTCATGAAGGTGGTTCTGTTCATTCTTCGGTTTACCTATTAGCATTTACTTCCGTTCTAGAACAGATGCAGTTTCTATAAAAACTATTCATTTTCCCCAATATCATGCTTGAAATATATTACTCATTCATGGACTTCGTTCGTTTCTCAAACAGTAGGAACATCAGAATATAATTTAAAAACGGCTCGGTGATTTAGATTAAGGAATTTCACAGTTCAAAAGCCCCGGTTACTTTTTTTGCAACAATCTCACAGTTTTCCACCAGTTGTCTTACAAAACGTGCCGGCATAGAATAATTCAGCGAAATAGGGAACTCAACTCACCGCAACAGTAAATGACTCGCCGGTCGTTCGGCAGTGGGAGGAATGAGTTTTGGAACACGTTTTCTGGCAGCGTTTGAAGTTGATTGTAACTGAAAACAAATAAATAGTTGCATAAAATTTGACCGCCGCCAGAAGAAAGTGAACAATTGTGGATAGAAACGAAGTACATCTCGACAAGAATACGAGAGAGAAGAATCAAAAATAGGTGTTCCTCCCAACAAGAGATACGGCTGTGCTCCCTGCAAATGTGACTTTTAGTTTTCCTCCTCCTCAAGAGAGCGATTCTTTGGTCTTCGGTCTCATTTTGAGAGCAGCCAAGTTTGAAATGGTCCCTCGTCAACATACTTCGATGCAGCCGACAGCCCTGACCACTTGAACGGACCGACCGGCGATGCTTCATCTGTCTGTTGGCGGCCCGGGCGTCGCCCAAAACGCAAATCAAACACTCCTCCCACTGGTGAATTCCGACGATCCGAAACTGCATATTTCGTAGATCAGTGCGAATCGTCTCAAGTATAATACACCAGCTTTTCATCGGCCTATCGGCCGCCAAACGTCTGTGGAAACTGAATAGAGGGAAACGGAGGAAACGCCTTGAAAAGTGTAAGCCGTAAGGATAAGAACTCGATATAAAAGTAAAAGGATGAAAACGAAGAGCAGAGAATGAAAACGAAAGGAAACGTAAAGGTTGACGCAATTTCATCAGCTCCCTTGATGTGGGTCATTTGGTGTACGGTAACAGACTATCGCGAAGGGACCCATATGAGCCACCCATGACAAACATCGCTTGGGTTTGGCTTATTATATAGTAGGAAGTAGGATTTTTCTGGCAAGAAGAAGCCCTTTGGCTGAAAAGAGTAGGATGCGAGTAGATGACGTCCTAGACCTCCAATCTTCTTGCAGCCCTCCCTCCAACATACTTGGCCAACAACTGCTTTCGTTACCGGAAACCACCGCTTTCACATGCTGGTTTGTGCACATCGTTTCCGAGCTGTTGTATTCCGCTCTGTGTAGGTTTAACAGAGGTCCCCTTCTTCGCTCTGGATTCATTTGGCTCGTCTGCGGGAACGGCAATTTAAAAAAAACTTTGAACAAATTCCACACGCTATCCTTATCGACCAACACATATCGGCGAATGAATATAATTCAAGGGTTTTAGATTTAGGGTAAAGTATCGAGGATATTAAGGTAGTGATAGTTACCTACAAGTCCTCTTCAATACGATTTTGGCAAAGGCACAGCAACACAATAGTTTTCTGTTGGAATAACATAAGTGACAGAAGAAAATAAAGCGTTCAACCCAATAATCAGGTTCATATAGAATTACCTGATATCAAGATGACTGATAGACGGCAGATTGGCGAAGCCTAATGGCTGCACGTTTTCGATCCGATTTCCCTGCACATCGATCGAGTACAGGTCGTTGAGCCCCTCGAAGAAGTCTGACCGGATCCTATAAGAATTTAGATTTCTATATTTATATTTACATACTTTATGTATGTTAAGTACAACATGGTCTATTTCAGGGAAAAGAGACAAAAGAAAGGAAACCAGTACAACGACATTGTCCTCTAGATCCTGGGAAAAGAGCTAACAATCCCTTTAATGATGACATGAAGAAAAAAATGCGGATGAAAAAGAATGGTGGAAAAAATGAAGCTTTCTTGTCAGAAGATACCTATCCAATACCTATCTGGCCTTCGACGTTGGTCTCAATTGAATCGTCGGAATGAAGCAGTAATTCCTTTATCATGTTTATTTATTTATTTTATACTATTACGTGCCCCAGGTGAGAGAGACATGAGTAATACTAAGCAATCGTACTGTGCTCAGTTTCAACTAAAAACTAAAATTAAGTAAAATGTTAGTATCCTATGGTGCTTCCCAGCCCTTAAGAGGAGAGAGACCAACGTCATAGTGTACGAATAAATGCGCGGAAAGCCTTCCTGGTCCCGTTAGAAGATAGTCGGGACTTTGTCGGGACTATGACTATAGTGGAAACTGAGAAGGACTTTGTCCCTCTCAGTTTCAACTATAGTTATATATAGGTTTATAGTTTACTATACATAGGTTCAGGCCTTCAATGGTTCCGATCTTTCTACCCATTTTTCCAAACTGCTCAGCTGGAAGCCGGTTGGTCAGCTGTTCTCCGCCGGACTCTGTGTTTGTATTGGCGGATTTAACCACACCCCTCCACGAACGCATAGATCACTACGGCAAATAGCGCATGCCGACTACTCATCGCCATCAAAACACCGGGGAAAATGCCTGTTTTATCAGAGCAGTCTCAAAAAGAACAAAAAGAGGAGCCGACAGGTTGACCAACCGAAATTGTTCTTTTTTGCAAATAATTCGAGCCATGTGAAAACTATTTTCACGAAAAATCAGCAGAAAGACGCGGGTTCAGTTCCCGTGCAAAAGATTCGCTTGTGGTTCTCGCTATTCAAGTCTCGTATAAAAGAAATCTCAAGGGAGAATGGGGTTGCGGAAACGTTCTTTTCATACACGACTTGAGGAAACTCCTAGCTGGAAGTGACAATCAATCAGCTTTGCCTTGAAAATAAGACATAAACGTACTGTGTGAGTCGGTTCTTGTTCAGAACGATAGCCTGTATTTGGGGAGTTCGCTGGAAGGCACCGCGTTCGATGGTGTCGATAGCCGCCTCGGACATCTCCAAACGAATCAGGTTCGGAATATGCTGAAAAAAATGAATGAGATGTGAGAATAGACCAATGACGCACAGCCCTCCAGGTTAAATGTTACAGGACAAGCCTGCGACCAGGGTTCGAACCCCGTCTGGGTAACGATTTCTGCGAGTGTCAACAGAGCAACAATTGCTTCTACCATGGTGAACAGAGCTTTGTCCGAAGTATAGTTGTGCTCTCCCAAAAATTTCGAATAATCGAATATATTCGAAAATCGCGATTTTTTGAGCATTCGAATTCGAATACATTCAAAAATCGCGATTTTTCGAGCATTCGAATTCGAATACATTCGAAAATCGCGTTTTTTCGAATGTTCGAATTCGAATATATGATTTCGAATAGAATTATTCGAATTCGAACGTTCGAATATTCATTCGAGCACAACTATAGTACGAAGCACGTTGCTCCGAGATAAGCTCGGACACACTAGAAGTTCTCTGTGTCCTGCTATTCCAGGCAGGTACAGCACGACGTTCAGCAGTAAGAGGCGCAGCTGGCGCCTGCCCTGTCGAGCGATCGATCCCCGCCCGGGCTTTTTCACTTCCCGGAAAAGCCACTTAGGAGCGTTCCAAAGCGACTTTTCTCAAAAGTCAACTATTCATGAAAAAGAGACTCATTGTGAAGTGCAGCTGCCCTATCGTTTGGTATATAAATTATCCACACCTGAATTTTTTTTTTGAAATATTATCCCCTCAAATCTTGCCTGGTCGCGTATCAATTTACCCGACCCCGACGATGGGTTCAAGGTTTCTTATGGATAAGTCCCTCCTAACATACTTGCGAGTTTACCGATTACAAGGCTCTTACCGATTTCCGTACCTTGATGCTATGTTCACAGTGCATATTTATCCAGGTTACCTTTGAATTTGATTTTGTTGTTGTTTCTTTTATTTTATTACATGGTGCGTCATATTGACGTATGAATAAATAAATAAATTTGCGGTTGTACCGATCTTTGACCAGCAGTCCATAGAGCTCGAGCTGCTGAGCTCAAATATGTGTATATTTTTACAAACAATTGACTTCCAACAGTATTATTGAAAAAAGCCGCTTTGGAACGCTCCAAAGCGTCTTTTTCGAGAAGTGATCAAAAGATATGTCCGGTACTGTAAATAAAACGCGAATTCTGCGGCGCGTCTTCAGGGGACTGATCATCGCCGGCACCTTTACCTTTTACC
Source organism: Nippostrongylus brasiliensis (assembly GCA_030553155.1). Taxonomy (NCBI): domain Eukaryota; kingdom Metazoa; phylum Nematoda; class Chromadorea; order Rhabditida; family Heligmosomidae; genus Nippostrongylus; species Nippostrongylus brasiliensis. Next base: position 4,809,994 of record CP130735.1, read on the forward strand.
TTTCCCGCCTAAAGGGTGAACATTACGATCTGTTGCGGAGCATGCTCCTTTGCTCGAAACCGGAAATCGAGTTCGACAATATCCGGACCGTCTACACGACAACGCAAACATCATTGGCATCACGCAAAGACGAGAACAAGTCGGCGATTGTTCTGTCGAGTTTACGCGTGGTTCTTATGTTCTACGACACTCGACCAGGCTGGAACATTCCAGTGCTGATGGACCTCAGCGATCTAAAGCCCCTAGGTACATACCCTCACAGCGACTTGGAAGCAGCCGTTGCAAGACTTTTCAAAAAGCCAATATGAAGCGGCTAGCTGGTCAAGTAGCTCAACTATCGCTGAAACTGATCCCCATTTATACTCGACAGCAAAGAGACTCATTAGTGATCAAGCATATGGTGAGCGAAGGTAGAGAAAAAGGTGGTCGGCGCTGATCAGTCGTCAGGGGACGCGCCGCGCATTCGTCCTCCATTATGAGTCGTAGATCTGAGGGTGCATGCTAATTCGACCAATACAATGGCTTGCGTAGCCAGCCGTTAAACCAAGTCACTGTCTTCATCTTTCTAGATAAAAACTTTTGCTTCCTTCCACTTTGACTAATCAATAATTGCTAATAAATTGAACAGTGTCAAAAGAGCAACATTGAAATATAAGCTAGAAGAATTGTTGTGCCGCTTGCAACGAATAGAAACTCGGTAGCATTGCTTCGCATCAATTTCTTAGTACGGAAATCAATTGAAATCTCGAAATAGAGCGATTTTCAACACATCATCGAGAGACCATTACAACCAAAGAAAAAGGAAAATCTATAAAGGAAAACAAGTTCAATAAAACCGCTATTTTATGAAAAACTGTATTTGTCTAACACTGATCTAACTCACCATGAAAGCGTTGTTTGGAATGACTGAGATCGGTGTCTCGCCGATACCGAGCGTCCTCAGCTGCGGTATGTAGCGGAACATTTCTGGCGCCCACGACGGGAATTTGTTGCCTGTTAGGTAGAGATATTGCAGATTGGGAACGCCCTGGAATGAATCGATGTCATGACTTTCACGTATTTCTAACGTTATTTGCTAGAAAAATTAGTACCTGAAAAGATTGCGGGGGAATGACGGTGATTCCATTGAACTCGAGCGATAACGACGTCAGGTTAGGAAAATCCAACGCGCCAACGGGTACCTAAACAGGGTAGTTCAGCCTCTGTCGAATGAAAAATGTGATGAAAATTCTTGATTAAAATCTTCTTCCTTAATATGGTGCATTACTGACATCGTTGATGTTGTTGAGGCCGAGATTCAGGTTAGTCAGTGTGCCTCGCTGATTCACCAGCGCCGCCGACGGAATCGCTGTCAACGCATTCGTCTCGAGGGAAAGCTCCTGGAAAATTCATGGAATTCAAATAGTTCCGGGTACAATGGACCACGTAAAACAATTCATGTCTGGTGGCGTATCACACTACAGAAGAAAACTCGAATTTCCTAGCGATCCGGTCAACATTCTAACAACAAAGGTCCCAGCGCAATAAAAATGATTGATAATCCCAGCGCAATAAAAATGATTCTAATAATTCTAATCTTTGGATCACGAATGAATCTTTTTGTAGTCAAAGGTCGAAGGAAGGGTGGTGTCCCGAAAATGCCCAACTAGACCTACATGAATTTGGAGAACTGTAAAGGAAAACCATAGTAGTGAGGTTAACTTCGCTGAAAGTCAGCGGTTCGCTCAAAAAACAAAAAACCATCGACTATTCATCAGTCATTTTTTCCCTAATCCTTCAAAAATATCACTTCATTCTTTACTCCGATTGTGAAAGGAAAGTCAACGGCTCGTTCGAAAAAAGCACAGAACCATCGCCTACTTATAAGAAATTTTTACCATGATCCTTCAAAAATATCACTTCACTTTTTGCTCCAATTGCAAAAGGACGACAAGGTTACTGCGATCAAACTCCTATTCCGGTCCGATCCATCAACAAACCTCGACCTGTTTTGTTCCACTGTGGAGCGACGGTTTAATTGCTCAAATTTGAGATTTGATTTTGGATTCAAGTTCTGGACATTTTCACGGACAAGGTTAGTTAATATTACATAATATAATTTTTCTCGCGTTAACTTGCTCCTTTTGCGGTTTTTTTTACTTTTATTTTTTTACGAAGCTCCCTGCTTACTGAAGAGACCCTTGGAGGTTCTTAAGTTTTCTATATGCTCGTTCAAGTGTAGGGTCGAAACGATCACGTTTATTTTACGTTGATTCATTTTTTCATAACACTACTTATTCATCGGTGGGTGTGATGACCGACATTCAGCGTTGCAACACGAGTGTCTGAACGAAGTTGTCTCGAAGCAGGAAAGACAACCTCGAGGGCCAAGCAAGCCAGCCCGAAAATGCAAGAACAACGTCAAGACTCGTGTTGCAACGCTGAATGTCGGTACACTAACAGGTCGCTCGAGCGAGTTAGCCGCCGCTCTGGAGCATCGTAGAATTGACCTGTGCGCGTTGCAAGAGACGAGATGGGCTGGCAGTAAGTCAAGAGACATCGGTCGTGGCTTTAAAGTTTTGTACTTTGGCAGCCCCAAGACCACAAATGGCGTCGGCATTGCCGTATCCGAGCGTTTTCGTGATTCCATTTCGGAGGTGAAACGCTTCAGCGACCGTCTTATGAAGATCATGGTAATCACGGAAAATGAAAGACTTCATTTCTTTACTGCGTATGCTCCGCAGACAGGCTGCTCCGAGCAGGTGAAGGAGGAGTTCTGGACACTGCTCCATGAAAAGACAGCCGAGATACCTCAAGAAGAAATGATTGTTGTCGCAGGAGATCTGAATGGTCATGTCGGCGCAAGAAAAGATGGATACAAGTGCCATGGTGGTTTTGGATACGGAACACGGAACGAAGATGGCGAGCGCATTCTCGAGTATGCATGCTCGCACGACCTTGTCATCACGAACACGACATTCCGTAAGCGTCCGTCACACTTGATCTCGTTCTACAGCGGAAATGCGAGGTCGCAGATCGATTACGTGCTCGTAAGACGTCGCGATGCTAAGTTTGTCAGCGATGCAAAGGTAGTGCCTTACGAGACGGTGGCCACACAACATCGGCCTTTGATCTGCACGATGAAATTCACTCCGCCAAAGCAAATGAGGATCGAGCGGTGTGGACATGAGCGCATCAAGTGGTGGCGTCTTAAGGAAAAGGAAGCCGAACTTATCGGTGGAATACGGATGCCCCCGATTGTGGATGTCGACGGCACGTGGCAGGATATGAAAACCGTGGTCTATGAAGCTGCGCGGTCCCAACTAGGAGTGACCAAGCCAGGTCGACGTATGATTGACAGACAGACGTGGCTCTGGACGGAAGAAGTCAAGGAGAAGGTTCGGGCGAAGAAACGCCTCTACAACGTTTTCCTCTGCAATAAAACAGCCGCAAACTGGTCCGCGTACCGGGAAGCTAGGAGAGCAGCTAAGAAGGCCGTGGCCATAGCAAAAGCTGCTCACTACGATGAAATTAACAGAAGACTCGAAACGCGCGACGGTGAACGGCTTATTTACAAACTTGCGAGGACTCGACAGCGGCAGTCCGAAGATGTCGAGAAGTTCCACGGTGTTAATGATGAGCACGGCCAGTTGTTAATGGATACTAAGAAGGTCATGGAACGATGGCGTGATTATTTTGAGAAGATCTCCACGGAAGAATTTCCTCATCCCCCGCTTCCTCATGTTGAACCTATAGCTGGTCCAATCTTGCCCATCTCGGCTGAAGAGGTGGTGCTGGCGCTGAGGAAGATGAAGCCTGGTAAGGCAACGGGACCGGACGACGTGGCCGCAGAATTGTGGAAGTCACGCCATTGGAATTCCGCCAACTGGCTCGCTACGTTTTTCAACCAGATCATAGCGGAAAGGAAGATGCCCACAGATTGGCAGTCAAGCACGACGATTCCGATCTGGAAGAAGAAGGGTAGTCCAGCGGACTGTCTTACTTATAGACCAATTCGTCTGCTTTCTCACACTATGAAAGTGTTTGAGCGTATAATTGACAGACGAATCCGAGACATCGTTGAATTATCCGTGAATCAGTGCGGCTTTGTTGCCAACTGTAGCACCACCGATGCCATCCATGCGGCTCGACTTCTAATAGAGAAGCACAGGGAGAAGCAAAGACCTCTGCATCTTGCCTTCCTGGACCTAGAAAAGGCATTTGACCGCGTGCCGCATGAGGTGATCTGGTACGCACTACGGAAACAGCTCGTTCCTGAAGAGCTTATAAATTGGGTACGGATATTGTATACCGACCCGAGGAGCAGAGTTCGGGCAGCTGCTGGGATTTCAGCAGAATTTCCAATCTCGGTTGGAGTCCACCAAGGATCACCACTCTCTCCTCTCCTCTTCATTGTTGTTATGGATGCCGTGACGAAGGATCTGCAGAGACCTGTCCCATGGACTTTGCTTTATGCAGACGATGTAATGCTTGCGTCTAACGACAAGAATGAGATCGAAGTGCTAGTGCAAGCGTGGAGTGATCGACTGGCGCAGTTCGGTCTTCGCCTCAATGTAAGGAAGACGGAGTACCTTTCGACCGAGGTGAACGACCCTGGTACAATTGCGATTGAAGGAATAGAGCTTGTAAGGGTCAGCACCTTTAAATATCTCGGTTCAACGATAGCCTGCGATGGAGACCTCAGCAGCGAAGTGAACGCTCGAGTAAGCAGCGCTTGGACGAAGTGGCGTGCGTCCACCGGCGTACTTTGCGACAGAAAAATACCGGAACGATTGAAGTCGAAGATCTACCGGACAGTCGTGCGGCCGGTTGCTCTGTACGGAGCTGAGTGCTGGCCTGCCACCAAAGAAGTCGAGCGTCGCCTCAGCGTAATGGAAATGAAAATGCTGAGGTGGATGGCAGGCGTAACACGACTTGATCGTAAGACTAACGTTGAGATAAGGGAAAGGTTTGGGGTGGCTCCAATACCCGACAAACTTCGCGAGTCCCGTTTGAGATGGTACGGGCATGTGCTCCGAGCAAGTGACGACACGGTATGCAAGATTGGACTCGGTCTCGACATACAAGGTACAAGACCGAGAGGACGCCCGAAGCAGCGCTGGCTGGATACGATACACGCAGACCTGAAGGCAGAAAGAATTCATCCAGACCACGCGCGGGATAGAGCGGTATGGCGTCAGAGGATTGGTAAAGCGGACCCTGCTTCAAAGCGGGACAAACGCTAAAGAAGAAGAAGAAGACTTATTCATCGGTGGAGCTTCAGGATATATTTTGTAGGAAAACTCGTTGCAGAAAACATCACTTGTTTCAGAGTAGGAAAAATTTATTGTCAATGATGCCGCTTTTCTAAAAGCGCGCATTTTAGTTTACTGATGAAAAAATTCACGAAATTTCAGGCTCTCATCGAAACGAAACCAGCATGTGTACATCTTTTTCACTCTTCGTTAATAGTAGAAGAATCAGTTCAAAAGCTGCAGTCCCTAAGGAGTTACATCCGGAAAAGTGAAAAAGAATACCTTTTTGGCCGGCAGTGTATATCACCTTCAAATCACCTTTATGTCACCTTTACCCTCTCCAAAATGCCAAAAAATCACAATAGAATGTAAACTTTGCTTCAGGAATCACACGAAAGTATCCGTTCTGAATTTTAGATTTTCTTCAAGCCTTCTTCCATCTTCACTTGCTCTTCTTGCTCCCTTTCCCCTATCAATTCATTACCCTCCCCTTCTCCTTTCGAAATTGGCGCCCTATTGCACCATGGTGGCGTGGTATTATTGGCGCAAGCGTCAGCGGTAGGTGTTCGTAATTTGCAGTTCGTCCCCGTCGTTCAGGCTCTTTAAGCAAACTGGACCCCATCGATGAGAGTCCATAGCGAAACGCAGGGGGCTTCAGCGATGTTTTTATTGACATAGCTGTAGAGGTGGAACGATGGACAAGGGCCGCCACGCGAACGATAAATGACTCATATAAAATAGACAAACAGAAGATTTTCGACACTTTCTAGGAATGCTGACGTCTCTCCAAAAAATATAAAAATCGAAAAAACATCGAGTTACTAAATCGCGTTTCCTGGTATTTTGAGAAAGTAAATGAATATATGTGGCCTGCTTTTCTCAGGGTTTCGTATGTGGATTAGTTTTCTGGGTTCCTCTTTTTTTTTCGTTGCATCTTTTCTACCGATGTCACTAGATTTGCCCAAAGTTTCGTTTTTGTTCCTTGAGCTGTGCGCACTTCGGTGCATTTTAAATAAATAAATAAGTAAATATGTGGAGATCGAGAGGGCTAAGAAAAAGGAAAAGGAGGGTTAGTTACCCATGTTTGAGATTCAGTTTTCGAGTCAACTGAGCATTATTAGGTTGTAAGGAAAGTTCTGTCCTTATATTTAAAGCGTCATAACTCTACTCATGTCCAGCCGTTTTCCTTAATTCAAGCACCATTCGAAAGAGCACATCTTTCTCTAAGGAAGGCAGTATAACCTGTGCCGCTATCGCGAATGTCTCAAGATCTGGATTAATTAAAATATCCGACATTCGGACCCTCTGCTCCGAGTGCGAATGAGGGTTGCGGGTTCATCAATTGAAATGGATTTGCGAAGCCACTTTCATAAGGATTTCTAACCTACGACGACGAACGGATATTATACTACGATGAGAAGAGATTTTCCCGTTTCTTACACAACAACGAACCTTCTGAGACGGTTAAGAAACTAGATTTTCACGGCACGAAGACAATGGTGACGGTATGATGAACTGCATCAGTACTAGTGTGCCTTTTGTTCCATACTCTTCACCAAACGATAAAGAAGGAACTGCACATCGTGAATATATGTAGCATTCAAAACGATTCAACCAAAGCTAGAAACTATAGAGTTCCGCTACATTTTACAGCAACGCAAATCCACGTGTTTTAAAATATCATCTCCAGAATTCAAACCAACGACACATTGAAACTCATCTTCGTCCGACGAAATTGCCAGACCTCGTGCTAACTATCTGCCAAATTTCAAACGTTCATATGGCTTTACAAAGAGGAGAGGGTTAGAATATCAACACGATGTCGAATCCGGCTTGGAACATTTGACTTGATTCCTATCTTCAGACTTTTGCGATAGCGGCACACTTTATACTGCGTTCCATAGAGAATGATGTGATCTTTAGAATGGTGGTTAAATTAAGAGAAACGGTGAGGCATGAGCCAAGTTATGGCGTTTTGACTATAAGCTGCAAAAAATGACAGAACTTTCTTTACAACCTAATAACAAGTGCAAGTTGATTATTTTGAGGTTTATTTTCATTTATCTGTTTACCTTTTTGTGTGTTGTGCCATTTTATTTACTCCTTTTCGAACCTCCCTTCTTACTGAAGAGACCCGGGGTGATTCTACTGTTTCTTTTTTTGCTCGTCTAAGAGTGGGGTCGAAACGAGCTAATTTCTTTTTTCGATGTTTTTTAGTATTCATTATATTGGAGAGGGAGGTGTCAAAAATACTAGACAGACTTTTGAGCAAAGCACGTTTTCCATTGCTCCGATTTTCCCTGCTGTTCATTGCTTTTTTTCGAGCGAGGTTTTCCCAATAGCCTTTTGATCACCCATTCGGCTATTTTTCCCCATCAACTTCACCTACCACAGAGCTTTTCAAGCAAACAGAGAGAATGATAGAGTAGAGTTGAGTGCAAATAAGCCGATGACAGACCTGCAGCAGTCGTAACGGTCGAAAGACGGCGGTGTCAGTGAGCGATTGGTCAGTGAGTCGATTGCCGGCCAACGACAGTTTGATGATCAAATCCTTGCTCTCATAGCCGGCAAACGCATTCGACGCCAGCGTGTTGATGCGATTCCTGTTCAGGTAGAGTTTGCGAAGGTTTCGAAGTCGTGTGAGGCCCGTCTGAGGAATCTGGCCGAGATTGTTGTCGTTGAGGTCGAGTTCGACCAACGAGTCCAACAGTGGACCATTGAACGCTTGATCGTCGATCGTTTGCAGGGTGTTGCGATTCAGAACAAGCCGCAGGATGGTGAAACTCTGGAAACAATAATAGAATATTTTTTCGTTTTTTGTGTTTCTTTGTTACTAATACAATCGCCAATTTGCTAGTTTTTCTACATTTTGCCTGTTGTGAATCGTTCCTTTTTATCCCACTTAGTTATTGGCTAAATAAATAAATAAATAAACTTAATGTATTTATTAAATTGATACGAATGTATTATAGTGTCTCAGTTTTGTCCTGTTTCACCTTTAAGCCCTATACAGGATAAGACCAACTACAGTACCGGACGTGCCGTACTGCGCCAGCGGCACATTTTCGCGCCAAAAAGTGCCGTTTCTCCATATTTTCTTTAAAATTGGTTTATTCGTGAAAATAAGTATGTTTTTGAATTACCTTGCGACAGAATCTTTCCTCACTAATACATTCGGAAATGTAAAACACCATTAAAGTCGTTTCATCACCCTGACCGGGAAAATGGCTACATCGTTATTCTACCCTCAATTGTGCGCTATTGCAGGTAATTTTATCCTAAGCACCTTAAAGCAATTTGTGCTACCGCTAAGTCGCCTCTGCTAAAAATGATATGCATTTTCCAAAAAGTTGTTCAGCATTTCAATTTTTTAGCATAATAAATTTTCGACTACATCGAAATATTGTATAAAATAATGGAAATGAATAAAAAGTTTCTAAAACCGATCTGGAACAACAACTCTACCAATAATATGAAAGATCGGTTGCGAACTGAGAAGAAAAACGGCGTGCAATTTTTTCGACCAAGTAACATTTCGTAGTATGATTTTCAAAAAAACTTTATTCCCAATGCCTTCAGGAGCTCGTCTTCTTACAGCCAACAAGAACTGGGTTTTCTTGACCACATAGAAGGCTTGGTTTCCTTGCGCATCAGCAAGAAATTACCAAAAATGTCGGTAAATTTGTAAGTGTACTATTCCCGTCAATACTTTCGAGCGATCGATCCTCGTCCAGACTAGAAATGCCTTCCATCCCTCCAGGTTCGGGTAAATTGCTACCAGGCTTTTCTGTGAAATTAAGGACACTGGCCCCGTAGGTCATTGTACGCTAAACACATAAGAAAGCAAACCAACCATTCTACTTTTAACTTCATCCTTAACGGTACCTGGGCAAGTGTGATGGTTCAATTATCTGATTTTAGGTTCAATATCAACATCTTCAATATCTGTATGGAATTTAGGGCAGCTTGAGTCGCGCCAGTTGATTCTCATTTCTGAGCCGTTTCCACGCGAAGGTTTGAAAAAGGATAGCCAGCATTCAAAAGCACAAAGCTCTCAGCAGCTGTCTAACACCGTGTCGCTTCGTCCACGGTTGGTCAGTCCCACGAGGTTTTGTAAACATTCTCGATTGAAAAGGTGGCTTAATTTTACTTGGCTTTTCGGGTCAAATCGAGGAAGTATTGACTACATACGGAGCTAATTGATTCTATTACTTGTTTAATAGTTAAATGTTAAACTTCGGGAGTTTTTTTCCAAGAAAAATGGCAGAGCAGAGATGATAAGGGAAGCACTTCAGAAGCGACATCAATGACACTGTCTTCAGATGTAACTGTTGGAAACTATGCTCAATTGGTACTGGCTTTCTGTACCCGAAAATTTTCCAAACTCACCAAGAGCGCACAGGAGATGTTCACATGCTCAGGCCACAGGCTCAGAAAAGAATGGAGAAAAAAGAAAAGGTTTCTTAACTGTGAATACTCAAAATTCAAAAGTCATTCAAAAACGTTTCCTCATGTTTCCGTTCTCCACCATCTTACGATATCCACTTATTACCATGCACGTCTTTTTCCATTCCCACGGTTTGTTTAAAAAAAACAGAAGGTTGAGCAACGCAGAAATTTTGACGGAATTGTGGTGAAAAGCTGTTCACCGATGTAGTATTCTTACTTCTCACACATTTTACTTTAAAAAAGTGGTAGTGTAGAAGCAGTAATTGACCTAAGAAGATCGAAAACGAGCTCGAAAGCATTCCCCAGCCCACTAGGCTTTTATTTATTTTCCGTTCCCCTCGATCAATAGTGCTCATTATGTTTGATTTTCGTGCTAAGCTTCACCAGTTTTCCTCGGTGCGGTGTAGCTTTTAAGTATTCAAAATCAATTTTTAAGAGAATTCAAAAAGGTTAGTAGCGATTTCAGACCACTAGTATAGCCAGATCTTCTTGATACATGAAAAATAGTCTCTATAATCATGAGAAAAGCGCTACGTAATACATGTTGCACAGGAAAGTCAAGGCAAGTCTAGATGTTGACAGTCAAAGTGAATGCTAGTAGGAATTGTCAGACCAACATAAGCAAATAAGTTTGAAAATTGTTACAAATAACACTTTCTCCGAAAACTTGTTGTTTTTTCGTATCTGAACAGCATTTCTGTTTAACTAACACTTTTTTTCGTACTCAGTAGCACATCCATGTTTAAGGATGTAACAATAAATAAATAAGCAAATATATTCGTCAATAGAAATAAAGTTCGGAAAAAAACTTAAGAACTCACCGCAAAGGCGTTCGCTGGAATGCTTGACACGGCAGTGTCGATTATAGTTAACGAATCGATCTGAAATACATAGAAACAGTTAGTGGTAAAAAATGATAGCTACAAATCACCTAAATGTGTAGTTTTTTTTGAGTTCGAAGAAGTCTGTACTGTCCCTACACCCTCCAATAGATAGTTGTTCTGGTTTTGCCAACATTTTGGGAAAATGATTTGTGAAAATAACATTTCCTTTCAAAACATTTTATCTTCATCGATAGATGATGGAGGAACTGCCAGACTTACGATAATTGAGACGATAAGGATAGCGGTGAAAAGCGACAAATAATGTGGGAAAAATAAATTCAAGAAAGGAGTGTGGACAAGAAGGGAGTACAGCTACAGTTGACTGGGAATATGCTACTCGGCAGTGATGATAAGCGCCTAGACAAACCCTGAGAAATGTGAGCGTCTGAGGGAAATTTGGTGGTAAATCACACCTAATTCTCTTCATCAAAATTCTAATCCTTTGAATTAGCCGCTTTCTTGTTTGTTTTTTTATTTTGCAGAAAAATAAAAAACAACAAATGAAAACCCTAATCTCCGGCAGTTCAGCAATGGTGTGTCGCAAATGAATGACATATTCGGTTTCTCGAGCTCAAACTTGGAGTTGTATTCCTATCAGACGTTCTCCTTAACTAACAATGGACCACACTAATTCACAAACCTCCTGTAAAGTTAAAATTCACGTTTCGTTCCGTTGAACTGCTGCTACTGATGAAAAATATTATAAAAACACTTTGCACATGCTGTCACATCCTTCAGAGGCGCAGTTTATGAGCTCCCAGAATAAAAAACAGTACCTATGGGATATTTGTAGGCTTCGGTGCCAAAGAAGGTTAGTAGGAGGATCAAAATTTTACAGCTTCTGAAGGCGATGCATAGGTCGAAACGTCAGGACAATGAAATTCCAATCCACCCTCTAACACCGCTCGGTACAGAAGCATGGAACGCTTATAACATCATAGCAAGGTTAAAAGTTAATTTGGGGCACTATTTGGTTTGTGTGTGCTTCCAAATCGGTGTTCGATACACACAAAAGGCAGACGAAACGCTAATAGTAATGCTGCTCTAACAGAAAGAAGCGAAAAAAATCACTGGCATGGAAGATCAGATCATGAGTAGTTCATTTTATTCACAACTGTAGATGTAACCAAATAAGAAGAACAAGGCCAGAAAGCTTACAGAGATGTCCCTAGCCGGTTGAATAGCCTGTAGGGCGTTGCTGAGACTACCGGCATTCTCGCAAATGATCGCCACCGGCTCGTAGATTGACGGAGCACAACGGCACGGTCCGCTCAGCACCGGGCATTGGGCTGAGGACAATGGCAGCAAGGAGGCGACAATCACCACCAGCAGAGACCAGAGCATCGGACGGCGCTGCTCGAGCAGCAACAGCATTTTGCACGATTGCTGACTGACGCGGCGATTGGGCGGCGCTGCGGAAGGCTCACCCAACGGAGCACCTAGCAGCGGACGAGGACCGGACTGCTCCGGAAGAACACGCGGATTAGACGCCAAATGCTATGTGTATTAGCTCAGAACGTGTTCTGCTTGTGCTCGCTCACAGGTGCTCACCAGGCGCTTGGTTTCGAAATTAGGGGATGGGAATGAGTTTGCTCATCTCGCCTCATCGCTTTCGTATGTTTTCAATTTCACGACAAGTATAAGAGTTTTGAAACATCCTACAAAACATGAAGGTAAAGGCAGTCCGGTACCAATTCACTCGACAGTGGTGGGATGAGAGGCTTGGTAACAGGGGTGTGCGGAAATTATTTTTTGAAAAGCGGAAGACGGAAAACGGAATGGAAATGGCCAAAAATGGACGGAAACCGGAATACGGAACACAGAAACGGAACTTCCGCACACCCCTGCTTGGTAAGTCCGGGCGTGGATCGATCGTTCTCCGTGCGCGTGACCGTAGCGACTCTTACCACTGTACCACACCCGCCGCTATTCTATAAACGTACACCTAATATAAACACCTATACACCTATCCATAAATATATGTACATGAACAGCCAACCTATATCATGCTCGGGACATGGCTCGTAGAGCTCAACAGAGACTTTTCCTCTTATTTAGGACAATCTACTCCAAGGATCCAAGTCTTCTAATTAGGGCCTACAAGGTATACGTTAGACCAATAATGGAATATGACACTAGTATCTTTTTCCCTAAAAAGAAATTCAGAAATTCATCGAGAACATACTTGAAAAAGTCCAGAGCAGTTTTACCAGGATAGTGTTCATAAGAGCCCTTGCCTTTACCTATCAAAGTATCCCTCGAGGTCTAATAAGAAGAAACATGCTCAATATTGAATCATTGAAGCTGAGAAGGAAAAAGAATGATCTTTTGATGATCTTTTGATGGTCTATAAGATTATATTCAGACTTGTCGGATTGAGATGCTCTGATTTTTTCAAACTAAGTTCCTCAACACGAGGATGGCGATTTACGCTTAACTTGCAAGGCCCAACAACCTCATCAGAACGTCACCGGTTTGCACATAGAGCAGGTATGGAGTTTGTCAAACTGAGCAAAAAAATGGAAATTCCTACCAGTTTTCACAAATTTAGAATTCTTGTCAAGAAACAGCTGAGTGGATAGAGCAGCCTAATGATAATGATTATATTCAACTTGTTAATCTTCAGCTCGCTCTCAATCGCCCTCTTCCACGTTTTATCCTATGATAGACTAATTGTTGTAGTGCTTTTATCTAGTGATGTTGTGTTGTTTCTTTTTTGTTGTGTTAGTTCTGAATGTGTTCATGTTCTATTTATTTATTTTTTTATATTAACCACTGCCTCTGCATGCTTCGCGCATGTAATAAATTGAAATTGAAATTGAAATTGAAATATATAACTTTAAGGGAGACCTCCTCTGGAGCAGCACAGAAAATGACTTGCAAAGGAGACCAGAGATGCATGGCACATTCCATTAGATCTCGCGTTCAGTCGAAGAATGGAATTCTTTGTTCTTGAAAATCCAGATGGTTAATATGGACGACTATGGTGCTACTGATACCCATACGATCGATCCTCAACCGAATTAACCAAACCCTTCATGCTTCTAGGGTCAGGTAAATCAGCGATGGACTTGTCTGATATTGACTTGTACTTGTACAGTGATTGGACCCCGTAAGTGATTCTGCAGGCCCAATACGCATTCAGCACACATCTACGATTTCCAGGAGAAGACGGACACACAGCGCATCCTCAAGGAGTAGCCAGCTCCGGTCACTTCAATTGTCACTCTTGCCTTCGTTTTTCTCTTTTTCTCGGACCAACTTGCCCGCACCATGCTTAGGAATGGTACATCTAAATATATTCAACAACTATTGACCTCCACTCCGCCGCAGCGTACCCTGTCCTTTCGCTGAAGCTGTCATCAATATCCTGTTTGATCAAGCGGGGGCTATTTCGCGTGTCCATTAACGATCATCTGCCGCACTGCTGTCCACCTATCAATCAATGCGATCAAAATCCGAAAACGAACAGCTCACTAAATACTCATAGTTTTCGAGCCAAGTAGCTGAAAGAGACATCATTAGGGCTCTTTTGGGCTGCTCCTTTGCGTTAGGGGCGCAGTCCGGTGGCGCCTCATATAGGCAAACTTACTGGTCGTTCGGGTTTTTTAGAAGGCTGCTATTCCTCATTGAAGGACATTTTGACGAAATTCACTTTTTTCGTTTAATTTCTTCCCCATGTGATTATATGCCTAATTTTTTCTTAGACGTGGCGCCACCGGATTGCGCCACTAACGCAAAGGAGTAAATTCGATCAACGACATTGATTATTGATTGAGCTTCGATTTTGCATTTTCGTCTAAACGAGGCAATATGCCGACACCCGCAAGAGATCGGTCCACTGCCAGTTATGTCGGTAACCGTTCCGCTAGAGTCCCCACACAAAATTGTAGAGCCAGAGATCAAGTACCAACTTTCAGTGGTGGAAATCGAATGAATATTCAATAAAATCTCAATATTATAGTTGGTTGAGAGGTGATTGCACTTACATGAAGGGGGTTTCTCGTAAGAGATATGGCAGCAAACTTATTGAAGACAACTTGTTCCTAACAACAACGAACAACAAAAGAATCCGATTCATCCATCTGAAGTTCGCGATAAGAGGCGAAGTAGAGTCAGAACGACAAGAGAGTCCACTACGATTCTCATCATTTTCAAAAACTTTTCTCAAATATTTCCATTTTACGAGTACTTCTGGAGAAGCGTCTACGAATGGAAATGTCGCAAGTCAATTTTTTGTAGCATTGCTTGACAGACCAGACCGACTGTCATGGAACACGAATATTTTCGGAGAGGGAAGTAAGGAAAAGTATAGGCGTTCTGGAAAATGGAGGTTCCTGAGATTTTCTGTATTTCCTTTTATTTTTTCATAAACTAATAATGATGTTTTATAGTTTTTCACCCTGCAAAAAAAGGTATACATCAACTTCTACATTTAACTCCGCTGAGATTCTTCTTCCATAAAGCAACAACGGGTGAGTGTTGTCTCTCCGTCTGCGAAAAACTATGATGAGAAGCAGTTGGGACTTTGATTAACAAATGAAATTGTAAATAATTTTTAAAATTTAATTTTAATTTATTTTATTTTTTTATTATTTTCGTTATTTATTCATTTTTTATTTTTTATTTTGATTTATTCAATTTATTTTTGATTAACAAAATTATAAATAACTTTCTTAATAATAAATGTGAAAATCTTTTCTCATTTGAAAGTCTCGACTCTCAAGAAAATTGAGGAAGATCTTTCAAAACTAAGACGATTTCAATGAACGTTAGGTCGTTAAATAAAGAATTTCCATCTACCTAACCTCGTGAGCCAAAAGAAATTAATATTGTAAAGATTACATTGAATATTCTTCTCATAGAACCAGCATTTCAGCATTTCTCCATCACCTTGTCTGTACGGGGTAAGGAAAGGCTAAGGTGTCACGTTAAGGTCGTGAGCGCTGCTTCGTGACCTTGTCTCATTGCCGGGAGGGGGTGGCTGAGGTGCGAAACGCGGCGCAATGCCACAGGCATGGCGCAACCTCGGCCGCCCTCTGAACCCTTAGACGACGTTCCACCCCTAGCAATCAGTGTTTGGGAATCGTGCCGAGAGATGGCGGTGCTCACCGGCGATGCTGGGAATTTCTCTTTGCAGCGTTGCGGCCGGTATAAAAGACCCGCAAGGATACCGAGCGGGTAAACGCTGAATGAAAATTACACGGTTAGTTCTGCTCTCTTGCCATCCTAAGCCAAATCTTCTATTGTTCCGGTATAATATAAACGTTTTCAGATGCTACTAGAGTCACCTCCTCGATCTCCATTCACATACATTTGCGGATCTCCCGTCAGGTCTAAGGTAAATTCGACTATTGAATTTCACCTGTTTTTTTTTACCTCAAAATCCATTTTCAGACCTTCACCTCGACGTTTTCCGCAACTCGGACGACAAGAATCCCTCGAGCAACCAGATTTCGAGTCTATCCGGCCGATTTTCAAGTGATGCGACCACGATTGATCACCGCCACGACAACTGCTCCCGATCAAAGTAAGAGTTCGACAAAATTTCCAAGAATATGTGAATCATTGGATAATTTTTACTTTCAGTTGAAAAGACAAGCTCGGTTTACAAATTCTCCAGGACGTTCACCTACTTTGAGCAGTGTTTTAAAATTCTGCGGCAACTGGGAAGAGGAGTCTTCGGAGAGGTGAGCTCTTCTTTGTCGTTTTTCTATGCTCTATTTTATATCTGTTTTGTATTTTTTTTCAAAAAATTGGATAGCTGAAAACAAACGACAACGACTCTTTCGTAGCAATTAACTTCAAGCACAAACTTTAATTTGCGTTTCCTAGAAAAGGACTGGATACAACTAGAAGAGCAGGCTCTTTTCAATCACAGCTAGTCTATTAATTAATTAATTTTATTTATTTATTTATTTATTTGTAGTCAGTAACCAAAACACAACAACTCGGATAGTAACAAAGAGAAAAACAGAATGACATGACCGTAGATTAATGGGTAGATATTTGACGACCAACAAGTTGTAGATTATTCCCACTGTCAACTTAGTTAGCCTAATATTTCTTTATTTTTTCATTTTTTTTTTATTCCCAAAGCGGATAAGAAGATACTTTCAGTCTTTTCTATAAAAAAGTCATCATAGCACTATTACCTTCAGGTGAGACGAACGAATAAATAAAATATTCCAAACAATCTACTTATAGTCGATAAGTAAATAGAAGCGCTCCTTATCTGCTGATATTTCTGAACCATAAAGATTGGGGTATCTGATATCCGGATAGGGGCTCACCACTTTTCGGGTATATACCGGGGTATTATCGAGGGTTAGCGGCTGCCGTGGTTGTGTGTATTATTGGTGACAAGAACTGCTAATGGACCCATTATGAGCTTTCTTTGAAATCTGCTCATGTTATAGGAAACCAAAATATTTCTCATTCTCTATCTCATTTGTTTCCCATTTCTCATTTTTTTCATTCTCTTTTATTTTCATAGAAAAGTGAAGTTTTCTGCATTACAGAACTGTTTCAGGCTCTCGAAGTGGAATGCTTGGAAGATGGTAAGCGATATGCGGTGAAGAGAGCCCTGCGAACGTTTGAAACAGCCGGCGGTCGTCAGCAGAAAATTCGCGAGGCCAAAATTCACGAGTCAATTCCGCCACATCCAAATATTATTCGCTATGAAAAGGCTTGGGAGGAGCGGTCAGTTATCTCTTCACTTTTTAATTTTTTTTCTTTCTTTTTTTTTCATAAAAATGTGTTAGGAGTCAGCCACACTCGAATAAACAGAAGTTAAACAGAATTAAATTTTAAACGTGGAAAGTACGCGACCGACTATTACTATAGGTGCTATTAGGATTTGAACAATTTCAAAACAGTTTTAACTAAAAATTTTAGTATTGAAAGGCTGCTGAAAGCCACGTCAACTTTAGCTGTCAGTATGAACTTCTCTATTTTTGAACTAGCGTAAACATTTTGAACATTTTCATTTTTTAACTGGCGTAAAACAGCGTAAACAACAATTAAACAATTTCAAAACAGCGTAAACAACAATTAAACAATTTCAAAACAGATTTAAATTAAAAAGTTTGGCATTGAAAGGCAGCTGAATTACCTCAACTGTCCTTATGAACTTCTTAGTTTTTTAACTAGCGTAAGCATTTTAAACATTTTCATTTATTTAACTAGCGTAAACTAGCGTAAACATCAATTAAACAATTTCAATACAGTTTTAAACTAAAAATTCTGGTACTGATAGACTGCTGAAAGCTACCTTTACCTTAGCTGTCCGTATGAACTTCAATTTTTCAATTTTTTAACCATCGTAAAAATTTTAGAGGGCGACTCTACATTCAAACAGAGCTCTGCGGTGCGAACCTTGCCGACTATCGACTTCATTTTGGAGTTCTGAACGAGACGGAGCTCAACACTGTACTATTGGACATGTTGAAGGTAAGATTTTTCCGAGATGTAAAAATAGAGCGAAGAGAATTTTGAGTTTTCATAATGGTGTTGCGAAAAGTGAAAAAATGTGCAAATTCATGATATTTTCAACGACTTTTCTCTTGAAATTTACCGTAAACCCATCCAAATTTCACTAGAACTGCCTAAACGCATAACTGACATTTTAGAGATCTACGAGGCTTAATAATAGGTGTGAAAAATAAGAAAAAAAACGAACAAAATGAGGAGCAACAGTAATTTAAATTTACTTTCAGGCAATTGCACACATGCATTCAGTCGGCGTAGTTCATATGGACGTGAAACCCTCGAACATTTTCCTTGACCCAGATGGTACTACATGTAAGTTAGGCGATTTTGGGTTAGCATTTAACCTTGACGAGGTAAGTGGCACTGTTTTCTAGCTCTACACCGGTTAATTTGTTTGAATTTATACCTTATCTAATCTTATTTAGAGTCCTTCCTGATGTAAGTCGTTACTTCTTGCTGAAATTAATGAGGAACCTTGTTGAAATGGGATTTTTAGGACTCAATCGATAACGCAGAAGAAGGAGACAGATACTACATGGCTCCAGAGATTCTCAACGATAGACCGACTAAAGCAGCGGACATTTTCAGTTTAGGAGTGACCATGTTAGAAGTGAGTTTATCTATGCTGTAGCTGTCATGGTCCCTTGTTTCAATTTCTTATTTATACCAAAAAACTAAAAAAAATCCCTAAAAAAACAAAGAAAAATCTACAGTAATGGCAATGAGTTTCAGCTTTCAACAGAAGTCAACCTCGACAAGGACAGGGAGAAGATCACAAGCGGAAATGTTCCACGAAGCTGGTTCCGAGGTGGGTGAAAATGTAAAAAAAACGTTTGAAAATTAAGATAAAAGGGTAAATTGAGTAAAATCTTCATTTCAGATCTTTCGGACCATCTCATTGCCGTTATAAAATCGATGCTGGAGCCTGACCCTCTCAAACGACCTTCTGCAAGCGACCTCTTGCGGAACTTGACGCCCAGGACGGCCATTACTTCGTCCTTTAGACACTTTGAGGTAAGTGGATCAAGGATGCCTATTTTTGTCTCCAATTTGATTTTTTAGAGGCGACATTCGAAAAGAAAAAAAGCAAACAAAAACAGGAACAATCTAAGCAAATCTAAATCTTGGGAAATGATCAATACTGATTCTTTATTTTCCTAAATGATTTGAAATCATCCCTCTGAAATCATTGGGGAAGACTGTGTACCGTTTCTGCGTGAAAGAAGGCTACTTTCGAAGAGGGCAGCTAACTCCAAAGGTAAAAGATAAAGCTGCCGGCGCCGATCAGTCCCCTAAGGACGCGCCATGCACCCGTGTTCCACTAAGAATCGTAGAGGCATGGTGAAATCGTATTTGGCCTATACAATGATCTGCGGGTCATCCGCTATACCAAGTCAGTGACTTTACCTACCCAGACAAGTTTGGTGTACCAATTTACCCGACCCTGGAGGGATGGAAGGGTTATCCCGGGCGGGGATCGATCGCTCGACTGCCTCTTACCACTGTATCTTTACGCCCTATCCACCTACAAATCACAACTAATTACAGTTACTTCTACTAATAGGATCATTTTTGTAGGAATATTATCATCTATCAATTTTTTCGAGGAAAATCTCTAATATTCGAATGCTCATATTTAGATCTCGACCACGACCCGGTTCATAGGAACAGAAGATAAGGACTGGGATTGCGACATCGAAGCAGACGATATGGACACGGAATCTGGACACATGAGGTTAGTGTCGACTTTTTTCTTCGAATAGAGCACGAAAAGAAAGAAAATAGAAGGAGAAGGGGGAAGTTAAGAAAATGATGACCACGGCAAAAATGAGCACTACCTCTGTGTTTGATCTGCCATATTATTAACTGCTGCAGTTTTTGAACCCAAACTGGTTGACTCCAGGGCCCAAATTCATGACCGGACGAGCGGTCTCCGAAACCGCGGCCTAGTCAGAACCGGACGGCAGAGTCGATGAGAGATTGTGTTTAACATAGGAAGTTTAGGATAAGTAGACAAAGGTGGGCGCCGTTCGGGCTATATCTCAGTGTTTATCGGGGGGTTTACCAATGATGAATTTGGGTCCAGGACATCATACGAAAACATCAACAGCAGTTGCATCAGTTACACACATCCTCGAAAATTTCTATTCGACAAGAAATAATTCGAAGAATAAAATTATGCAGGTTGCTGATTGTTTTCATTTCAGGTCGAGAGCTCATCGTCTGAGTGGTTTCTCGCGACGACTGTCTTTTGATGAAGAACCGACTGTGGGATTGAGCTCAGTCAAACGACAACGTTTGGTGAGTTTGAATAGAAAATAAAAAAAAAAATTTTCAACTAAAAAAGGCTCGTTTCGTCCCTATACTTAGACGAGCGAATAATAGAAGTAGTAGTTTGAAGCTTTGAGAGACCGAGGGAAATTATAGTAAAAGAGCGGGATCCATTAGAAGTCGAAGCCGAAAAGAGCACTATTTTCTGTTTCGTCAAGTCGACAAACATTTTGATGAACAATTTTTCGATTTTTAACTCGATCGTTTAGACTGTTGGATGAACATTTGAAAGATCAGTGGTTTTCAGTTCGACTAAAAGCGACACTCGAGCGGATATTTCCAAACCTACCAACTCGCGGTGGTTTTTTAAAGCATTTCAGATCATTTCAGTTATTAGAATCTTAAGCTGTTGTTATTCCTTAGCTTTTCTTCAGCTCTTCTTGTTAGTGTTTGTAGTGGAATTATTCCAGTGTTTCTAGGTCTTGTAGTGTTTTACAGTAGGATTTTATGTAGGCAGATCTGCCAATTGGCATCATGTACATTGTATTCGCTTATTATTGTTTTTATTGTCCTTGTTTCTCCGGTACTACATTATTAGTCATGTTATTGTCACCTTTGGTGAACCAATGTTTCTCTATCATGATTGTAACTATTTTTGTTTCTCTATGTCTCTTTTCTCTTTTTCTCTTTTTTGTTTCCGCTTTGATGTTCGCCGATGGTCATTCTAACGTTGTTTATCAATAAAAAAGAACTCCCTGTCCAACAGCGTCCTGTAAAAAATGAAGTTGTTACGTGCACGAAACAACAGCTTTCAGTTGAGATTGAAATATTTCGCCTGAAAGGGTATTTTTTGGAATAAAATAGAGAAAAAAGCTAGAGTTCGTTCAAAAAAACCCTCACGTTGATTATCTAAAAGTGGTAAAAAACATGGATCGATTATCCCACCCAGGATGCGCCAGGCACTCGCGTTATATTGAGAATCGTAGAGGCATTGTGAATGCGTATTAGGCGTAGAGGCATTGTGAATGCGTATTAGGCCTTTACAAAGACTTGCGGGGCGAGCCGTTTTACCGTGTAAGTGTCCTTCCCTTCCTAGACAAAGCTGTAACAAATTTACTCCGCCTCGGGGGATGGATGGCTTGGTTAGTCCTTGCCGGGATCGGCCGCTCGACCGTACAGGTCACCTGTATAGGTGAGATGTTTACAGATAGTGCTTTCGACTTCTAATATCTGCGCTATTTGTTGTCTGAACTACCTCATTGTATTTATTCAACTTTCTATTTATTTAACACCGATTGGGTGGCGCAATTAGCAAAACATAGTATTGTGTCCCAGCCAAATAACGGTAGGAAGTGTCAAAAATGAAAAAAAACAACAATTGAAACTACAAAACAAAAAC
Organism: Nippostrongylus brasiliensis; assembly: GCA_030553155.1. Lineage (NCBI taxonomy): Eukaryota > Metazoa > Nematoda > Chromadorea > Rhabditida > Heligmosomidae > Nippostrongylus > Nippostrongylus brasiliensis. The sequence continues at coordinate 4,831,722 of CP130735.1, forward strand.
TGAATAAACCAACTAGGACAGGTAAACATGGATGGATTTTTTTCGCGGGCCCGTGAAATTAAAGGTAAATGTAAAAGCTAAAGGTGCCGGCGTTGATCAGTCCTCTAAGGACGCATCAGCACTTTTTTTTGCACACAGGATCGTAGAAGAATTGGGAAATGCGTGTTTACAATTACTATAATTAATTACAATTACAATTAATTACATTTAATTACAATTACAGTTTACAATTAATTAAAATTACTTGCGTGGGCCAGCCGCGATAATAAGTCAGTGTTTTCAGCTTCTCAGACAAGTCTGGTATCGATTTACCCGACCCCGGAGGGTTGGAAGGCTTAGCTGGCCTGGGCCAGGATCGATGGCCCGACCATGTGGGTATCACTAGCGCCTCTCACCACTGCACCACACAGTCCGGAAACTGTTACTATATGTATAATCACGGCAATGCAGTTGGATGCACTCAATTTCATACCATGGGCTTTACTAAATACGAAATTTAAAAAACTTGCTGCTGAAGTATTTTTAGGCAATTCCGAAAAATTTGCTTTCAAATGAGATTGGGTAAAGCAAGTGAAATCAGAATGGACAAAGATCAATCATCATCACCAAGTTTCAACAGTCTTTCAACCATTGGGGACCAGATTGTTGTAGCTACATATACGGTACCCTATGAGAGCTGCAGTGCTTTGTTGCTCTTTCACTTTGCAAGCATTTATTGATATTACACGTGAATTATCTTTTTTATTTAATTATTATTTAAATTATTATAATTATTATTTTTATTTAATTACTTTCGAGTGCTAATATAGTAAAACTTTATTAATATTTAATGTAACAGATTTGGTAGGCATCATTTGTTTTGTGACTGAACGAATGAAGTCAATTCGTCTGCTGAGTCGATTCAGTTGATCCAGGCTTGAGCTCACTAAAACCATAAATCAACGACGTAGTTGAGACTCTTTCAAAATGAAGAAAAAGAAAACTATGTGAAGTTATTCTGCTATTTGCCGCTTTTTGTTTAGCGGTTTATAGACGAGAATCATACCTAACCTAGCATCTCTAAATATATAGGTCATTCAACTATGTGAAGTGTTTCTGTACAGTTTGAAAGTGGTGTAAGTTCAAATAGGAAATGATTCCAAAGAGAGAGAACTTCCTGAACGAACTTACTGCTTCATAAATTGCCGTATTCGAATCCAAACTTCACGACAGTTTTCGATATTATCGTGCGTAGCCCGCACCCACAAAGGACTAGCCTGAAATGCAGAGTAGAAAAAAACTGAAAAAAATTATCACCTATCACACTGCCGACAATCAACACCACTATCAACTTATCAAGCTTCAGTTTTGGTAAAATTTCACCGCAACACTCTGGAGAGCAGCATCTCTTAGGAAGTTGAGTATCAGCTTTTAATAACTTATTGTGGGTTTTATAAAGAAATAAAAGAAAAAGATAAGTCGGTCGTGGTTGCGTAGATTTCGTACGAAATCCTTGATAGGAGCCCAGGATGATTGAAACCTTTTATTAGGCCCATGTATCGGCGACGTCACCTTACGAGGGAGGCTGCTCAGCGTGCTCCGAAGATTCACAACGAGACCCATACTGTTTTGTAGAGCATCGAATGACGATTACAACGGTATGGTTTGTTTTTGCTTCCTGCAAATGAGTGGCCCGAAAAAAAGCAAGAAATCTTGACCACTAACTAGTGGCGAGAGCACTTCTAGGTGTTAACTATCGGAGTTCGAATCATGGTGGCTCAGTGGGTAGCATGCAGGACTCTGAATCTGATGGTCGGTGGATCGGTCCTTTTTCTGTCCTTTTCTTTTCCTTCCTACGCTAGGTACCAAAATACGCTCCTTTTTGAATTTTGCCGCAGTTGCACGATAGAATCGCGTTTGGGAGGAGTATGGCCAACAAAGTACGCACAAACGACAATGTCTTCTAGTACATATGTATGTGACCCATATCTACCGTAACCAACCCAAATCGACCCCAAATTCAGAAGCAAATGTTCGATTCGTGATCAGCGCCCCGAATAACCTCCGTAGACAAAGTTGGGGCTGAATCGGTGATTTAGACCCAACTACCCAACTTTGTCACCACGGACCCTGGCAAGCTCACGCCAGACACAATGGGAAAAACCGATGTTAGATTTGTAAATTGCGGATTTGTCAACAGCCCAAGTGATCTATCTTGATAAAAAATCAAAGAAATTCATTCAAATCGGAGTCTCTGTGTTCCTTAGAGTCCAAAAAGTGGAACAATAGGAATAAAGATATTCTCGGTAAGTGGACCTTCGTACAACTACTCAACACTAGTAAGGCTGATTAGGTCAAAATCACCGATTTAGCTCAAACTTTGTCTACGGGGGTTATTCGGGGTGCTGATCACGAATCTGACATTTGTTTTTGAATTTGGGTCGATTCTGGTGGTATCTCTGGTGGTTGCGATCTAGAAATCCATTTGTCACTGGTTAGTTTTCAAGATTTTTTGCCTTTTTTGGGCCACCCATCTCCAGGTAGCAAAAACAAACCATACCGTTGTAATCGTCATTCGATGCTCTTCAAGACAATATGGGTCTCGTTGTGAATCTTCGGAGCACGCTGAGCAACCTCCCTTGTTAGAGGGGTTGGAAAAGAGAGCGTGGAAAATCAGAAAAGCATTTGGAAACTATGCATCCAAATACCATCCTAAACCCTACCTAACATCTATAGTTTGCGGATGTCTTAGTTTTTAATTTTTTTTCAATTTATCACACCTGCCATTCAGCTGTCTGCAGGCCGCCAAATGAACTAATGAATAGTAGGAAACATATATAAAACATTTATAGTAACAAATGAAGCGAAGAATAAAAAGCATGCAGCAAAAGACGGCGAAGAACTGATGGAATACGTCACTAGGAGTACGGTAACGGGCAATCGCGGCGGGATCCTAGAGTTGACAAACAGATATCGTGGTTTCGCTTAGTTGTTAGTAGGATAGAAGTAACCATACGGAGAGGGATCTATCAGTGAAGCAGCTCCTCTCGTTTGTATTATTACTAATAAACGTATTCCCCGCTAAATTGTTGTTTTTCGTTTGTGAACAACGCCGATGTCTAACTGACATACACTTCCTTGTATAATGGCAGATCCATTAAAGATATAAAGGTATAGGTAAAGGTGCCGGCAGTGATGAGTCCCCTACCGTTCCTGTTCAATTTAGAACCGCAAAATGGTTTGGTGAATGCGTATTTGGCTTTTACAATGACTTGAGGAGGCCAGCCGCTATACCAAGTCCGAGATTTTACCTTACCAGACAAGTCTGTTACCAATTTACCCGACCCCGGAGGGGTGGAAGGCTTTGTTAGCCAAGGCAGGGATCGATCGCTCGACCATGTAGGTGTCAGTAGCATTAAAGATGAGATAATAAATACATGAATATTTGAGATATACAAATTTTGTTGGTCCTTTGCCTCTAGAAGACCATTATCGTTCGTTGTTCTTGCATTCTTTCACGATCATACATTCCTTAGGGCTATCTTTGATCAGTGATTATGAATGGCAAGCATGCCTCAAGTGTTTTTGATCCCTCAAGCTTTATCGAAGCCGACATTGCCAAAGCCTAATAAATGGCTTCTTGACAATCTAGGGTTTCGCTAGGAGGGCCTGAATTGTTCGAGGACCGTGCCATTCTAGGACCAAAAAACAAAAATGGAATCGTTATGAACAAATTAAGGATTCATATAATAAGAGCGGATTGAGCACTGATTGAGGAAGATCGTGGATAAAGAATGTTAGGTTTCACGGAATGCGGTCACTGCGTATATAAGACCACCCATTCAGAGGCCTGCAGGGCGCCAAATTAGCTAATGAATGGTAGGAAACATATGTAAAACATTTATAATAACAAATAAAAAGAAGAACAAAAAGCATGCAGCAAAAGACGGCGAGGAACTGACGAAATACGTCACTGGGAGTACGGTAACGGGCAATCGCGGCGGGACCCCAGAGTTGACAGACAGACATCATGGTTTCACTTATTCATTAGTAGGATATGATAAGCAATTCAATCTGATATCACCGTGCACCGAACAGGCTCAAGACGCAGGCTCGAATCCTGCCTGAGCCGCAATTTTTGCTATGATACTAGCAGCATCAATACAACTGTCACTTCTAGTACACTTACCAGAAAATAACCACAAAAACACTGTAATAAAAGTAAAATTTCACAATTCAATGTTACCAACGAAATCGAACCCGATTCACTGCCTTTTCACAGACTGCTTTACCATGAACTATGGGCACGGTACGATCGTCTTCTCCGTGAATAACCAGCACTGGAATTCGCACGTCGCCGATCTAAAGCACATATAAAAAATAAAATAAACAAATGAAATAAATAAATGAATAAATCGATACAGCTGCACCAGGGAGGTTTCAAAAATAAGTAAGCAAACCTTATCATAGAGGCATAGTCGATCACCGCAGCAAGACTTCTGATTGAACGGCTGCTTGAAACAACCCCTGTCCCAGAGCAGCACTCTCAGCAGAGACGTTGGTGGAGACTGCAGGATAAGACCTTGAAAGATTTATCATCAACAATTTGAACGTACAAGAACATCGGAGCTATTTCATTCCGTCGGTTACAGCTGAATACCTGATCCATGTCCATAAATAACATAAGAACTTGAAAATGTTTAGAAACAATCGAAACAAACCGGCTGGAGGAGGTGAGACGGAGCAGACCAGATCAACGCTTGCGAAGCAACCAATTGAATAACCGATCAAGACGATTTCATCGGCACGCACTCCTCGTTCGCTTAGAATATGCTGAAAATCAGAGCAGTAAGGCTTATTTATAGTCGGCAGCAAAGCGTGCATTGATGGTCAGATTTGGGACAGAAACGCAGAGAATACGGCATAGCTGCAGTCAACCCAGGGAAGATGGGATCTCGGGTAATTTTTTCCATTGTAATCCCTTCCTCTGCGATGTTATTAGAACGTCTCTCAATGATGGACACTGTACTATAGTCCATTGTAAAGGGGATCACAAAGTGCAGTGGTAAGAGGCGCTACTGACACACGCACGGTCGAGCGATCGATTCTGGCCCTGGCTAACTAGGCATTCCATCCCTCTGGGGTAGGGTAAATTGGTACCAGACTCGTCTAACAAGGCAAAGACGCTGACTTGGAATAGCGTCTGCTTCTCGCAAGCATTGTATAGGCTGAATACGCATTCACCATGCCTCTACGATTCTGAACGGAACACGAGTGCGTGGCGCATCCTTACGGGACTGATAAACGCCGACATTTCTAGTTTTACCTTTACCTACATATTCGGCTGAATAAACGGGCAACTAGGGAAGAATTGTCAGTTCAGCAGCGTGGTAGACAATGTGGTGAAAAGGTAAGATCAATAATAGATTGATGACTGGACAAGTACCTAGCTAAATTCGGAATGGCATCTGAATGAGCTATAAGAAGAAGTAGGAAAGTATCCGGCATTGTTCAGTCCAATAAGGATGCGCCACGCACTCGTCCTTCATGGAAAGTTGCAGAGACATGATGGATCGAAGCTGGCGAACAGACGTCTGGCGGCGGATAGCCGATGAACGACTGGTAAAGGTAAGGTAAAGATAAAGGTGCCCGCGTTGATCAGTCCGCTGAGTACACGCCACCGCCTTCGTGTTCCGTTCAAGTCGTAGTGGGTTGGAGAATGCGTATTTGGCCTACACTGACCTGTGGGGGCCAGCCGCTATACCAGGTCAGTGTCTTCGCCTTCCCAAACGAGTCTGGTACCAATTTACCCGACCCCGGAGGGATGGAAGGCTTGGTTAGCCCGGGCCGGGATCGATCGCTCGACCGTGCGGGTGTCAGCAGCGCCTCTTACCACTGTACCACGCGGGCCCTTTATGAACGGCTGGTAGTAAAAAAACGAATCGCGGAAAGTAGTGGCATCCGATTTTAAAAAAATCACAGGGGGTCGTCATGAAAAATTAAGCAAGTTACAAACGTCATAGAGTGCTCGAATATCGGAGCGCAGATTTGATTCACTGGCATGACCCGAGCTGATGCCATATCCACTGTAGTCGTAGGAATAGACATCACATTTGTGGAATCTGCAACAACAATCACTTCATAATATTTATTAAACCATTGTTTCAATAATTATAATTTCTAACAATAACCATAATAATATTTATTAAACGATTATTTCTCATCTGCGATGGGCTGGGCAATAACTATAATTGATTTATATACTTTATCAACAAAAGTTCAGCAGTGATAACGTCCTAGCTAATGGTCAAATAGCGATATTATAAGTAGTGTGTTGTTTTGTATTGTTTTGTTTATTCGTTTTCGTATTGTACGGCGCACATAAAGTGCATGGTAAATAAATAAAATAATTTAGAGAAAATAGAAAAAATGAGGGACTAAACAGCTAAGCGGTATGCATTTTTAGAGTGAATTAACCATACCTGGCAATGTCCATGAGGTTCGGAACTCCAACGAGATGGTCGCTGAGATCGCTGGCATTTGGATGTGAGTACAGAATGGTGTATCTACTCGTACTTCTCGTCGGCACACGCACACAGGCGATATACTGAATGCCAACTTGTGAACAGCTAATCTACATTAATCATTTCAAATATAATTATTTATACTTATAACTGAAATAAAAGGTGCTCAAATTGGTTCTCAATTCCGAATTTTTCAAAAAAAAAATCAACCTGGCTTATTCGTAAAGATAAGTTCATAGATGAATTCAGCAGCTCGAGGGCTATCGTTTCATAAATGAATGTTTCGTATTCGTGGAAATTGTTAACAAGCGATTTTTTGACCACTTTGTTTTTGGTCCTTTGCCCCTTCGACCCCTCGGTTGGTGACTCATCGCTCGACGAGGCCCCGCCTTCAGCAAGGTTACCACGCGGGGACCCCATTGGGCATGCGGCGTGAATGAATCGAGGGAGGCTCCGTCCGGGTCACCACGTGTGGATCCCAAAAACAACACCTTTTGACGCATAAAAACGCCGCTGCCGCCGTTTTATCGTAGCGACACGTCTGGTACTGTATGCATGCAAACAATTTACGTCGTCAGAAATGATTTAAAAAAGCAGAAAAAATGAGCTGGGACGGTTCGGCAAAAATGTAGTCGGCTGAAGAAGTGAGTCGTTCTGGAGAGTTCAGGACCCATTATGTGGAAATAAATAAATAAATAAATAAATAAATAAATAATGTAAACGCGCTCACATTCTTCTTGCTCGTTTTAAGGACGAATGCCTCAACGTCTTCGATGTCGTCGGCACATGGATGCCGGTGACCGATGCGAAGAGGCTGGTTCAGCATAAATACCTTCCTGGAAAGAACTTATTTTAAGGTATACCGGGTGTCCCAAAATAACGTGGTGAAACTTTAATGTTTTTCTGTGTGAATACGTGGATAGGAAATACGACGGTGACAGCGCCATTTTTCTCCGCACATCTCCCCGGTTCGGGGAGTAAGTTTTGAGTTCGACTGGACGGGCACGAAGATTTTCCGGAAACGTCAAATCAAAGAGCTGCGATTTTGGAGCTTCACCGCTCGGGAAAGTGCCAATGCGACATTGTTCGCTTGCTCGGTGTCGCACAGTCGACTGTTCCCAAAGCGATTCTCCGGTTCGTGGAGCTTGGTCATGAAGGTGACCGTACAGGACGAGGAAGGAAGTGCAGCCCCAATACGTTCAGGATCCGCAAAATTATCAGAAACGAGTGACACGAAATTCAGAGGTCTCCATGAGGAGAATCGCCCGTGACAACGCCATCAGCTCCACATTTGCGCATCGACTAGCCAGAAAGGAACTCGGAATCAACCCTTACAAGAGTCAGAAAGCACGGCTTCTGATGGACAAAAACAAGCAGGTACGACTCGAACGATGCCAGCAACTTCGGGTGCGGCCCGCCGGTCACGGATGGGAACGGATCCTATTCTTTGATGAGAAGCCGTTCCTGGTGGAGCAGGCATACAATCACCAAAATGACAGATTCTGGTCTACACAAGCTCCAGGTCCTTTTGCCGCTATCAGCCGTCGTCAAAATCCACAGTCCGTCATGGTTTGGGGCAGAGTCTGCGCCAGCAACAAAACTCCCCTTGTCTTCGTGGATCAAGGGGTGAAAATCAATCAAGATGTATATCGACGGGATATTCTTGAAGCCGTGGTACTACCCTGGGTCCTGCGGCACTTCGGCAACGCACCATGGACTTTCCAGCAGGACTTGCTCCTGCTTATACTGCGAAGACAACACATGAATGGTGTAGGGCTAATTTCTCCGACTTCATCACGTCTTCAGAATGGTCGCCGTTTTCCCCGGATTTGAACCCGACGGACGACAACGTATGGTCTATCTTGGAGGCAATGGTCAAAATGAAACGTCACTGCAGTCTTGATTCCTTAAAGCAATCGCTTTGTCGAGGGTGGGACCAATTGTCTCCCGAAGACTTGCGGCCCATCACCGAAAATTTCGTCAAGCGTTTTAACCTCTGTATCCGTTCTAAAGGGGGCCACTTCGGAACTGTCAGAGTATAATGTTACATAGTGTTTAAGCTGTTATTGTATGCTTTTTGTTTTCTTCAACTATTAGTTGTTCGTTAGTTACAATAAAAAATCTTCAACCACGTTATTTTGGGACACCCTGTATGTATGATCAATCAGCAATATGAGTAATTTCATGTAGCGTATCGTGGGGACAAAGTTGTCCATCCGAATTCTCGTAAACCAGATACGGTATAAAATGTATTCAAGTGACTCAAAAAGGTTTACCCCATGGTCATTCTCCATGCTGATGAAAATGGGACAATAGCAAAAGTCGCACCGCTTCAGGCAATGTGGCAACAACCAAAACATGAGCTGGTGTACAAATTTGAAACACATTGTAGAACGAGCTTACTTTCAAACCGGATCTTTTTTAACGCCCTAACTCCTGGTTCCGGCTTTTGCATACTTCTGGCTTGAGCAGTTTTCAAGAAGTACCATGAGTAAGGTTCGGATGTGTTAGTAAGGCAAAGGCCATAAACAGTTGAATACAATTCTTCGAAGAACGCACTTGTTTGCCCTCAAAATCTTGGGTATAGTTCTCTTGCGTTCGGCGATTTCAAGGGCCTCTTTGCGTCCTTCGACTTCTTTCCGTTCTCTTGGAGGTATGTTATCAATGTAGAAGAAATATTCGTTAGGGGGTGGCCACATGGCGATCTAAAATGAAGTGAAATCGTTTTTGGGTTTGGTTGAATGCATCTACCTTCATACCTGTGACATCACACAACACAATGGAGGGCAGCATACAATCCATAAACACCGTCCGGTTTGACCCAGTGCCCCTTTGATACGACCAAGCTTCTCCTGAAGACCAACTATCTCAGTTTTGAGACATATAACCTAGCGGTGGTAAGAGACTATTTCAGGACAGAATCAGAAAAAGGATAGCTCAGTCTTCGGAAAATCTTCACTTCCTGTCATAGAACTTTATAGGATTAAGCTTCTGAGCGGTTAGGCGATGCTCTACATCTGGCCGGGATTCATGAACGAAACCGCCGGTGAAATTCACCGGCCAGTTCACCGCCAAAGCGACTCACCGCGTGTTGATGAATCACGTTTTGGCGAGTAACCGAGGTGAATATCACTTTAACCGGCCGGTGAAGCGTTCACGAATCCCGGCCCTGTGAAGTTCTAGGTAACGCAAGAAGCAGCTTCGTAGGACATTTTTTCGTTACACTCGTAACTTAACTAATAGTTTTTCGTCATCTTGGAACTCGAAGGTCCATTTATATGTAAACTGCATAGGGCGCAAAGGGCTGCTGCGGTAAGAGGCGCTACTTGAATGGAAATGTTCGAAGAACGCACTTGTTTGCCCTCAAAATCTTGGGTATAGTTCTCTTGCGTTCGGCGATTTCAAGGGCCTCTTTACGTCCTTCTACTTCTTTCCGCTCTCTTGGAGGTATGTTATCAATGTAGAAGAAATATTCGTTAGGGGGTGGCCACATGGCGATCTAAAATAAAGTGAAATCGTTTTTGGGTTAGGTTGAATCCAGCTACCGTCATACCTGTGACATCACACAACACAATGGAGGGCAGCATACAATCCATAAACACCGTCCGGTTTGACCCAGTGCCCCTTTGATACGACCCAACTTCTCCTGAAGACTAACGATCACAGTTTTGAGATACCAGCTGTACATCGGCCTATCGGCCGCCGTTGGTTGGCCGTCCACAATGTCGAATTGGATTATCATAATCGAAGTTTCATTACAGCTTCGTTTAGGTAGGTTATTTTGAATGCTTATTACGAATCCGAGGTATAGCTGCAACCATCTCTCTCCTCTCAACCCGAGTAGCACCTAGAATCATGATCTGCACGCAAAATGACCTACTTGGACGAAGGTTGAGATAATTCTGAACTTTTGACCTGATCACCCTTATGGACAACTTTGGTGGTCCTCTCCGTAAAATCAGACAATCAAAATCAGCATCAGATTCATGAAAACTAACTAAATCAATAACTGGGTCTTGCTTATTGTATAGTAAGAAACTCAGTTTTGAGACATAGACCCTAGCAAAGGTAAAATACTATTTCAGGACAGAATCAGAAAAAGGATAGCTCAGTCTTCGGAAAATCTTCATTTCCTGTTATAGAACTCTATCGGATCAAGCTTCTGAGCGGTTAGGTGATGCTCTACATCTGGCCGGGATTCATGAACGGAACCGCCGGTGAAATTAACCGGCCAGCTCACCGCCAATGTGACTCACTGCTTGTTGATGAATCACGTTTGTGCGAGTAACCGAGCTGAATATCACTGTAACCGCCCGGTGAACCGTTCATGAATCCCGGCCCTGTGGAGTTCTAGGTAACGCAAATAGCAGCAGTAGGGCATTTTTTCGCTACATTCGAAACTCAACTAATGGTTTTTCGTCATCTTGGAACTCAAAGGTCCATTTATATGTAAACTGCATAGGGCGCAAAGGGCTGTTGCGGTAAGAGGCGCTACTGACACACGCACGGTCGAGCGATCGATCTCGGCTCGGGATAGCCAATCCTCATCGACAAGGGGTCCAGCAAGTTGGTATCAGAGTTGTCTGGGAAGGTAAAAACCCTGACTTGTTATGGCGGCTGGCCCTCGCGGTTCATTGTATAGGCCAAATGCGTTCACGATGTCTGTTTATTCTGAACTGCTCATGAGCAGATTTTCCTTCGGGCATACACAATGTATGTGCGCAAACTTCTCGAGTATGGCACGCCTGTGTTTGGCCCAACAAAGAAAGAGCTGTCGAGGTACTTGACCAACTCCAAAACAGCTTCACTAGGAAGCTGTATTTTAGGCCGAGAGAGTCCAGGGCCCACATTCATCATTGCTAAACCCCGATAAACCCCGAGCCTGTGAGCGGCGCGCACCTTTCTCTACGTATCCTAAACTTCCTACGTTAAACGCAATCTCTCATCGGCTCTGTCGTCTGGCTATGGCTGCGCCGCGGTTTCGGAGACCGCTGGACCAGTCGTGAATTTGGGCCCAGGTATCGTTTAATCCCTCGAAGTGCAGAACGAAACGCACAGTTAGGTCTTGAACCATTAAGTTGTCGTAGAAGAAAATTCGACCTTCTCATGCTGTATACAATAGTGCGTGGTCTCGTTCATCTAGAGGGACGCAGCTTCTTCACAACTCGTAAATCGGTCACCAGGGCCCAGATCCACGAACGGACGAGCGGTCTCCGAAACCGCTGCGCAGCCAGAACCAAACGGCAGAGTCGATGAGAGATTGCGTTTAACATAGGAGGTTTAGGATAAGTAGACAAAGGTGGGGGCCGTTTGCAGGCTTTATCTCGGGGTTTACCAATGATGAATATGGGCCCAGAGGTTCTGCAGTTAAGCTTAGGTTTCCGCGGACCAGGGCTTCAGTCCGATCCAACTTCTTCGTGTGCCGAGCAGGTGCAGAGTACGTAGATTCCCACAAAAATAGCAGCATTTAAAAGGCTATTACGCAATAATTAGTAGTTATCTCCAAGTGTTCTGTGGGAGACGGTTCTCGCTCTGATGTTCACTCTCTTTCCTTTTTTGGCTCACTAGCTCTTGGTTAGGTGGAGCAACCGAATGGCGAAACGCTGGGAAGTTGACTCCTACGATGCTTGTGTTTGTGGTTTTTTAGGTTTCGCAGTTAAGGTGCTACTGTCATTGTTGCGATGGTGAGTTCGCTCACAGTGATCGCGTTAAGTGTGTTAACTGCATGCCTGAATAAAAAAAAATTGAACACGAATGTTGCGTCGTTACGGGTCAGATCAACCTCTACACCTTTACCTTTACCCTTGCATACTTCATAGGGCGCAAAGAATTGTTAGAATTTTCGCAGAAACTGAAACTCACCTTGAACAACAGCCATTTTGTTACCGGACAAATGCAATACCGCTCCAGACGACGATGCCTGAAATATTCTTCAGGCTAGAAAGGGCCAACATTAAAGATTGCATAAGAATCACTTGTGCCGCTCGATTCTTCGCAAGAAATACCGCTCGCATCTTATAGTGCGATCATCGGCGTAAGTTACCGCTACTCTGCGAGACGGGGTGTGCACTGAAAACCTTGGTGATAGTTCGAATTCGGCGGGACCATTTCCATTATAAGATATAAAAATGTTGTCATTACGTCCTAGTACTGCCCTATGATCACCGAGCTCATCGAAGAAAAACTAACCAAGCTTCGCTCTGAACGATTTCTTTCGTTGAATCTGAAAAGTTTCTACGTGTGATATGGCTGGTTTCCTTTTTCTTCCTCTTCGTCTATTTGCTCACTACCATACCTCATCCTCCAAGTCATTCAAAAGCCTTTGGTCTTCGCCAGCTTTCTTCTCATCCGATAGCTGTTCTGACAGATCAAGCGGAACTGCTGTACTGATAACGTCGTCCGGGTCGTCACTGTTTTTTGAATCTAAGAATGCAAATGAAAGTGCGTGAGTACATTCCGCCTTATCAAGTCATTATCATCGCAGTCAAGACCTCGGGGAACTATTTTTATAGTCATCAGACCTATACTCGGTGAGCTAAATGGAACTGACAAGCACCCTACTTTGACTACGAACCCTAGCAAGTGCACGTCAGACAGAACGGGAAAAACCGATGTTAGGTTTGCAAATTGTAGACTTGTCAGCTGCCCAAGTAATCTTTCTCGATGGAAATGAAAAGAAACTCATCCAGAATGAAGTCTCTATTCTGCAGAGTCGAAAAAGCGGAACAATAAGACAAAGGATATTCTCGGCAAGTGGGCCTTCGTACAACTACTCATTGGACACTAGTAAGGCTGGTTTGGTTGAAATCACCGACTTAGCCCCAACTTTGTCTACGGGAACTAATGTCAGATTCGCGACGCTAATCGCGAATCTGACATTAGTTTCCGATTTTCGGATCGATTTGGGTTGGTTACGGAACGTATGGGTCACACACATAACTGCTACTGTAGACTGCTGTAGTAGACTTTGTCCTCTGTGCGTACTCTGTTGGCCATACTCGTCCCAAACACGATTCTACCCCAAAACTGCGACAAGACTGCAGAAGTAGCGTAATTTGGAATCTAGCGCATGAAGGCAAAAGAAAAGTCTGCCGGAGGGAGCGATCCTCGACCATTAGGCCCTTGTTATACATTCGCTCGCGGTGAGCGTCAGCGGCTTGCGAGCGGTGATCGCGCGCGCCGCTAACCTCAGACGCTGAGCACGCGACGCACGCACGCGCCCGAAGCATACAGAGCAATGTGCGAGGTGATCGACCCACCACCAGCGAAAGGGTCAATCGCAGTGCGACTAGAGCGTGGAAGGTACGCGAGCGTGTGCATAACAGCCCGTGAGCGTTACCACGCCAGCGTCACCGTGATAACTCGTACAAACGTGTCTGGCCCCACGGTGTCTGATACTGAATAGACGAGTTACGCTGGGGGTGAGCGAACGTATAACAAGGGCCTTAGACTGTGACTTCACAATACTATCCACTAGGCCACCTCGTCGCTCTGGTAGAATAGCTCACCCTCGCTACTCCCGCTGGCGGTTAGCCTACGAATGCAGCAGTGCAAAATTTTACAGGCCATTTTCAGATCAACCAGGTGTCCTAAGCAACTAGTGGACACATTGTTGCATTCCTCGTCCGAAGCCCTACACGCTCATATGGGTCTCGTTACGAATCGTCACCTAGACCTAACAACCTTCCCTCGTTAGAGGAGAAAGCGATTGTGCTCGAAAAGTTCAGCGGCAAGGAAGTTCCGATGAAGTGCGTTGTTTCACCTACAACGCTAAAAGGGTGTTTCCCACATCGTCAGAGAAGTTAAACAACCATACCGAGTTTCCGCGCGGATGTCTGTGTACCTTGTCGTCGCACCATTGTTCTTCTCACGTCGTCCAATGATGGTTGGGTACACTCAACCGACAGTCCTCTATGGGGTCCTTTTGATGAGACGTCCTTGATTTTTTCGGTAGAGCTACTTCCATCGCTATGAACTTCCTGTAACGAAAACACCTATGAAGAGAGGTACTGCACTACTGAGCACAGTTATCACCTGTGGGGAAGTATAAGGCTTCCGCTGCGCGCTGTCCATCCAACCGAAGTGTAAGCGATCAACTTCCGATGGTAGGATGGAGCGGAAACGCCACCGATCTACGTCAACGACATCAGCTGAATGCTAAGACAGCTTTAAAGTGGTGAACTTTGCTAGTCGAATGATAAATTGCAATTCGAAGCGCAAACACAGACTGATAGCACATATCATAGATTCTTGCAGGGTTAGTTGTATTCAATACATATAAGGAAAAGAGCGTACAACAACTAGAAAAGGTCCAAAACAGCTTTACAAGGAAATTGATGATAAGGCAAATGGGATACAACCACGACCTGATACTGAATCATGAAGAAAGAAACCTCAGCTTCGGTCTCAGAACTTTGGAGTATAGAAGAAAAAGGAATGATTTTTCACAGAACGTGCGGTATCGAGCCATCAGACCTACTTGTTTTGAGAACAACTAATACAAGTGGCTGCACGAGTTATGACCCTGGATGGGCGAGAACTAACGGTAAATGAAATTTCCTCACATTCAGAGCTTTTGCAGCACATGGAATTCTTAGGAAAAATAGTACAGCTCCGCCCCAATTATCAGCTTTTAGGAATATTTGCTCCGATATCTAAATAAGTGGAGTTCCTGGTCTTAGATATCCTCCTGTCGATCTTCTTATTTATGCCGTTGTTGGTTTGTTTTTTAGCTATCGTTCGATTTGCACTAGTTGTCATGCTTTTCCTCGGAGAATTTGCTGTATATCTTACACAAATGAGGGCCCGCGTGGTACAGCGGTAAGAGGCGCTGCTGACACCCAAACGGTCGAGCGATCGATCCCGGCCCGGGCTAACCAAGCCTTCCATCCCTCCGGGGTCGGGTAAATTGGTACCAGACTTGTCTGGGAAGGTAAAGACACTGACCTGGTATAGCGGCTGGCCCCGGCAGGTCATTGTATAGGCCAATTACGCATTCACCAAGTCTCTACGATTTGAATGGAACACGAATGCGGCGGCGCGTCCTCAGCGGACTGATCAACGCCGGCACTTTTACCTTTACCTTTTGCCTTATCTCACACAAGCATGCTTATGTAATAAATAAAATAAATAGTTGTGTAGGAGGATGGCTAACAAAGGCTTCACCTAAAGCTTCCCATAATGGAGCTACGGTACCCACAGGTACAGTAAAACACAATAGATCACTAGACTACACCCGTTTTTTTTTTCAAAATTAAAATGAATTTTTCATGTTCCTGCTCAATTGAACAAGCTCTATTTTAACACATTGACGACAATACGACCCACGAGTGTGTTGGACGTTGTCTGCCGTTTGGGACAATCCGACCTACCGGTAGGTCGGACTCTTTCGAAGTGTCGTTTTCTCCGACTTTCGACAAACTCCCGATTTTTTTGTAATGAACAAATTACCATAAGCTCAAAGGTGCTGTGATTCAGTGCAATATGTTTTCAAAGCACATTTATTAACTTTCATTATAAACGAAATTACTTCGACAATATTCTAAGGATAGCGTCTTCCAGATTCCCTCTAGGAAACTTTTTTCGGCCAACCGTCGTCAGACGTCATCTCTGGGGGGTATCGAGGGCGCTGAACACGATGGTGATGTCCGTTTCCGAATTACGATCGAAGACGATCCACGTCGTGAACAAAGGTGATCCAATCCAATCAATGCCACCGATTTAACCTCAGCTACGTTGAACCTCGATGATAGGAGGTTATCGAGAGCGCTGAACACGATGACCATGTCCGTTCATATGGTGCGAAAACCTATCACGTCGAAAAAACCGTCTCCTGGGACAATCCGACCCACGCATGGGTCGTGATTGCAGCGGGCGAGACGCGCCCCGGTCCCACGCACAAAACGAGAAACAGGTGCGGTCTTCAATGTGTTAAGATCGGCCATTCAGCAGCTTGCCGGCCGACAAACGGCTGCTAAATACACACTAAAAACAAAAATACATGAACTTAAATGAAGATTTGAAATAAAACAAAGATTTAAAATATAACGATGAACAAATAGCATGTAGCAAAAGACGGCGAGCTGAACTGATGAAATGCGCCCCTGGGAGTACGGTGATGGGCAATCGCGGCGGGACCCATGTGAGCCACCCATGACAATCATCGCTTGGGTTTCGCTTATTATATAGTAGGATTATATCTGAACCACTAACTCATAGCAACGTATTGTCGAATCGGATCACATGTGCTGTATACTTCGAGCGCTTTATAAATCTTTTTATTTACTTTTCGAAACGACATTTCAGCCGCCGTTGAAGCAACATAAAAATATGAATGAAACAACTTGTATGAAGCACAGAAAAACTCATCGAAGGAATCTCAAAGCCGTATAGGCACATAACATGCCGGATACCTCTTGAGCCTTTCCATCGAAGAAGTTATGAAGAAACAGAGAAAATGCCTCATAGAATACAAAACAACAATAGAATAACAGTAAATCTTATCACTAATTGATTGCTTCACATACCTATACATCTAGTTCACAAACTACTACGAAATGAATGAACCACGTAAAATAGGTATTTTACCGGTCACGGAAGTAGCGGTCTGCAGTGGTGTCGTCTAGGAGAACCTAAACCGAGCAAGTATAAGAAAAACACCTGGACATTGCATGTGTAGACCTTTGTTCTAGAAGATAAGTGCAAACCCCACCTTTTCGCGCTCTCGGACGAGCTTCCCCTTATCATCCACTCGGGGGCTATCAATGCCATGACGAACATGATAAGCGGCATAAGGATCATTGGGATAATGATGCCGTCGAAGCCAAAACGGCGTCATCATCTTGTCCAGCATTTCACACTCTTCCTAAATGAGAATTCTGATGGTAAGTACCAGTTATTTTAGATCATAACTTACAGTAGGCTTATAAGGTGCAGATAAACCTATTACGTAACACTGTTTCGTAAATTCTTACTTTGCAGACAGGAAAAACTAAAAATGTGGAAAATATTCCTAGACAAATATGCTTACACCAATTATATGAAAACAGGACAACTAAAAATGTGGAAAATGCTTCTAGACAAATATGCTCATACGAAGAGAAGCATGAAGAGAAGAGAAGCAAACTTATCGCGGAAATGAAAAATGAGTGAAAACTTTTACTGAAATCTCGTCACAATACCTAAAAACAGTAAGTTGTAGGGTTGAACTGAACGCTACGTCAGAGGGCAGCTCCATTTATATAATAATTAGTTATCGACACACTTTTTTAGAATCTGGAGGGAGCAATTTTTTCAAATAATAGAAGATTTTAGATCTTACACGAGAATGAACTCAAAACACATGGACTTCTCAGTAAGAAACGATAAAGCTAACAGCCAACAATATCCATAAGTAAAGACAATGGCACGGAGGAATTGAACCACATGCTTGTTTCACCCCTTCCCTTTAAAGAGCAGGCTTCGGCATACACACGTTGTATAATTATTATATATTAGTGTTTATAAAGCGTCATGTATTCCTCGACCGTAGTTGGAAGATTGCTCTCAAGCAAATTTAAACTCTACTTCTAACTGAACTAGAAGTTATTTATCTTTTTACCACCAAGAGCTTATTAGAATTGCCTTCATCGAAATTCTTCCAACCATCGTCTCTTGAGGTTGCTTGGGGTGCTGACCATTAATCTGATGCCCACCTTCAAAATCACAAGCAATTTCAGCTGAAACGTGCGGGTAGAACCCTCTCTTGAAAAACGACATTGGTGATAAGCAGCCGAAATCCAGAAAACGAATACCAGAATGTCAAATAATACACTATAGGAAATTTCAGCCAAATCTAAACCGCACATACTGGTTTCGAGAAAAGATTGAATCGTTGTCAACTTTCAAAGCAACTGCAAGACAACATTTGAACAAAATAGGTTGAAACAACCCTGAGCGCTACAGTACAGCGCTACAACCCTGAGTGCTACAGTGCAGTAGGCAGCCTAAAGCCGTCTGAGAAAGGCTTAAGGATATGCTTTTCTGTAATTATTATATATTACTCTTAAAAAGAATTTGAATTTGCTTGAGAGCAACCTAGCAACTAGGGTCGAGGAATGCATGACGCTTCATAAAGATCAATGTATAATAATTATAAGACTGAATTACTAGCATATTTTACACAGAAAAAAAGAGCTGCACGGCCTGGTGACAAAAAAAGTTAAAAATAGCACAAACATTCAAAGTGTAGCTCACCTTCGTACAAGTCTCGAGATACAAGCTAGTCTCCTGGAACTTTTCGTCCTTCGCGTATCGCAACTTGTTTCTACCCGGATGCGCACGTATCCACATACCATTATTCAGCCTCTTGAACCTGAAATTAGCTCACAATAACGTCTTTGCCCGTATTGTATGATTTACCATGAAAACACCACTAAAGTGAGATTCGGACTTCTGTCTCAGGCCTGAGACACGACGATGAACCGAGCATCATCAAAAACATCCTATTCTACCATAAAAAGTAAAAGTGAAGGCTCCGGCTTGATCAAGCCTCTAAGGACGCGCCGCCGCATTCGTGTTTAATTCAGAATCGTAGTGGGACGGTGGATACGTGTTTGGCCTAAACAATGACTTGCGGGGGCCAGTCGCTGTACCAAGACAGTGTTTTTATATTTGGAGATGCTAGGTTATTCGCAAAACGCTGACATCGGACGGGAATTGAACCCGCGTCTTTCTGTTTCCGGCAGACTGCACTGACCACTGTGCTATCGATGTACGTTTCGAAACCCTAGCATCTTTCTTAAGCCCGGTCGGACTGTCAGTGTTTTTACATTCCCTGACAAGACTGGTACCATGTTACCAAACTCCGGAGGGATGGAAGCTTTAATTAGCCCGCGAGGAGATCGATCCCTCGACGCTGCGAGGGTCAGTAACGCCTCGTACCCTGCACCACATGCGTCCCTTCTACTATACTACCAGCCATTCAGCGGCCTGCCGGCCGACAAACGGCTGCTAAATACACACTAAAAACAAAAATACATAAACTAAAATATAGATTTGAAATAAAACAAAAAAGATTTTAAATAAAACGATGAACAAATAGCATGTAGCTATAGGCGGCTAACTGTACTGATGAAATGCGTCCCAGGGAGTACGGTAACGGGCAATCGCGGCGGGAACCATATGAGCCACCCATGACAAGCATCGCTTGGGTTTCGCTTATTATATAGAAGGATACACCATAGTAATAAACAGAGAAGTAAACTATAACAAGAGGGTGTCGGGTTTCCCGACACAACCTTGGGACTCAGGCTTACACTTACTCACCGATCGAGAACGTCCTGAGCAGGTCGCTTTCGTCCGTCCTTTGGGCTGAATCGAATGTGGTATTCATAGTGAGGTATTCGTGCTATACCACGCGACGACTGCTCAACGACCCTGAGCGTTTCACTAAGGAGATTCCTACATGACGGGAGCATGCTGAAAGTCACAAAATTCAAGAAAAACAAAGTTACAAAATGATTGATTCGACGGTATCACAAGAACCTTCCGAAACATACCTAGAGCAATGACAACATAATAAAAGGCGAAATAAATAACACAATAAATTAAAAGCATTCTTCTAGTCTTCACATGGGATCTACTGCTTACATTCCCCACCGCAGAATTTGGTACTAGCGCGATAATTCCACGGAGGAACGTATTCCCATTGCGCGTCAAAAGATGCGCCTTGTGTGTGGCTGCACGATGTTTCTGGGGATGTGCCGCATTTTCCGACAGTACATTAGGCACTATTCCACTTGTTGGACACCAGTCATAAAAATTTTTTCCTTCGTCAGATTTCGCCCAAATTTGGTACCGCGGGTAATCTGGGGCTCTGATCACGAATCTGGTGTCCATTTTCACCATGGTGGTTGGGGACCACCCACGAC
Organism: Nippostrongylus brasiliensis; assembly: GCA_030553155.1. NCBI lineage: Eukaryota > Metazoa > Nematoda > Chromadorea > Rhabditida > Heligmosomidae > Nippostrongylus > Nippostrongylus brasiliensis. The sequence goes on from CP130735.1 coordinate 4,852,135, forward strand.
GCTACTTAGGTGGTCCAGTTAGGATCACCGATTTCGCTGAAACATTGCATAAGGGGGTTGGTTGGGGTCCTGAACACGATGGTGCAGTCCGATTTTCACCTGGTGGTCGGAGACCACCCATATCGAAAACTTGGGTGGTCCAGTTAGGTTCACCGATTTCGCTGAAACTTTGCATAAGGGGGTTGGTTGGGGTCCTGAACACGATGGTGCAGTCCGTTTTCCAATCGGCAGCCGAATACGGTAGTTATAGGTAAGCCTCACCAGGTAGAGTCGGTAGGTACCCACCTATAACTACCATATTCGGCCGCCATTTGGAAAACGGACTTTACCATCGTGGTAAGGACACCAGAAAACCCCCATAGACAAAGTTTCAGCGAAATCGGTGATCGTGACTGGACCACCCATGTAGCGAGTTGGGTGATCCCCGACCACCATGGTGAAAAATGGACACCAGATTCGTGATCAGCGCCCCAGATTACCCCCCGGTACCAAATTTGGGCGAAATCTGACGAAGGAAAAAATTTTTATCACTGGTGTCCAACAAGTGGAATAGTGCCGTACATTATTCTCAAAGCTTGCAAACAGAGTTTGCAAACGTATTTCCCAGAAGATTAAAGCGTAAGAGGACTAGAACTCGGAACAAGAATGGTAAGTAAGCATAAAATTTATATAAGAGGTAACCAACCATGGAAATTTATGTAAGAGGTAACCATTTTTATAATTGAAAACGCGTGGCTTCGCCACGCGGTCAGGCTAGGGGAGGCACTCCGTGGTGGCTGAACCACTACTTTGCAGCAGATCTCTTGGATCTCTTATGTCGATCCCACCTGTATACGGCACCGTGCGCGTGAAATCCGTAGAGCGCTGTACAAGTTACACGCAACGCGCAGTCTTTGACGCGCAATGGGAATCCGTTCCTCCGTGGAAAAAACGTTTCACTGGATTTGGTAACTTTTCCAAACAGAGGTCCTCGGGCTTTCAAAGAGCTGAGAATGAACAAGCTTCTCTTGACTTCGTGCTAAAAGATTTGCTTTTTCAGGCTTCAGCAGTTTTGGTCAAAAGCGCCTTCCTACTTCTAGTGCCTGTGAAGGTAACTGATTTAGTTTTATCGCCGAGGTTTAAATTTTGTCAATAATTGTTGCTTGTAGAGCCGATGTTTATTAGAATTGGGTCAAAAAGCATACATTTTCTAAAGACTGATTATAGTCAAATAAATACAAATAAAAAAATCAAATAATAAATCAAATACACGACTGGACATAGATGCTATAAGTGATGGGAGTCCCAACAAAGTTTCAGTCCACCCCGCAATTCTGAATCCACCATCCTCAATTGCTTCTGGTTGAACAAGGTAAGACATGTGTTAAGGCGCATAAACGGCATTTAAACAAGGAGAATGGGAAACGATAAAAACTATGTACGCTAAGCCACAACAAAATGGTGGATATGTCGCGAATGAATGGTAACAAAACTAGACTTCTTTTAATGCGACTGAAATGAAAGGTCCCCATGAACAATTACTTTAATTTGAGCACTTCTGAGAGTCTGAAAAGAGAGGATCAGTAATATATGAGCCAAATTAGTTAGGAAACTTCCAAATCAACGTCGTAATAAAAAGCTTGGGAAGAAGAAGAGGTTGTAAATTGAATTAGACGTCATTTTCGCGGTGTAATACGCGGCTACACAGCTGAAGGTCATGCTACAGACTTCGAAAATATGAAAGTTACTGCAACTTCTTAACCCTCTTAATACCACTTGTTACTGGTTTAATACCACTTGTTACTGGTTTGTCTAGCCAGTTCTCTTATTTTTGAACCTTGCCACCAGTTGTCTATTAATAGAACTCTTCTGATTCTGTATTGATTTGAATTCTGTTCATTCGTAAACCTTTTCTATGGGCTGTAAAGTTCGTTTCGGATTCCGAGAGCTTTTGAGGAAACTCTTAAATTCATATATTAAATTGCAGGTTGTTTCCGAAGCCGCTCCTCATACTGAGAATGGCGCCAAAAAGGAGCGTTCTGTTCGTTTGTTTAGGTAAGTTTCCCGAAGTAACTCTAGACGATTACCTACCTGATTTGATTTCTATGCTGTGTGCAGTACATTGCTTTGAAAGTTCTTGATTAAAGTTTGAATCAACTATGTGCAACTATGCTGTTATTATTAGGTTGGAAACTAATTTCGTGGACTGTTTTGCAGTCATTATTTCTAGCAAACACAACTTGCTTGAAAGTTCACCTACTTAACTGCCCTTTGTCCGTTTGATAGAGCATATCAAGTAGTTTTCAAAACCATTCATAAACCCTGTTACTTTTGTTTGCAGGGAGTGTTTTTCTTCTTGAAATGAAAACATCCAAAACCAGTGTTTGTCGAGGTCTTCTTCATGAATACCTGTTTAGCCACTAGGTTACTGAAACGTTACAATTTGTGTGTGCAGAATCTTAGGATGATGTCCTGAAGCGACCTATGGCACTCAAAGATATCAAGATGTTATGAGCGAGCAGTTCCAAACGAAAACAAAAGTGCACTTCGGATGATCTACGGAGCTCGGTCGGAAGGCCATAATTATTCTCTCCGAAAGAAACCCGAGATCAACAACGACTATGTTGACGCTCGAGGTCAAGTGCTCAAAAAGCTGAACTGAAACGGTTCTGCACTATTTTAGTTTTTCTGTAAAACTGGCCAACAGGTGCCTTGCGATTTGACCCGTCGCGGACAAGGGTGGGGCGGATGCTGCAAACGAACTTCGAGCTTTCTCTAGAAGGGAATCACCGGTTCAGAAAGAGGTAACGTGCGATGAAAAGAGGATATCTCTTAGTAATCACTGACTACCTAGCCGGCCACCCAAAACAAAATGAAGGCCGCTACAGATACTCAAATCCATCTCCTCACAAGAGGCTGATGCTCTCAGTCTGGAGGTTCTACGAAGGTGCCACCTTTCGAGAATTGATCGGTGGAAGTGTCAGCATTCACCTAGAGCCCTACTCTCTTTAGCCTGGCTATGTACAGGTTGAACTACGCGGTAATCGGTTTAAGCAGTTCTCTGAAAGTTGTGTCACCACTCATCAAGACACCGCCAAACATCACGCTGAGTTTCGATCGCTCCAAAAATCCGAAGATGTAAGCTGGGAGACACTTGTTTATGCAGGTTATAGTGCAGATAGAGCACTATATGAATGACATTTATTTTGGTTTTTCCTGCATTCTCTGGGACAAAGACAATCCAGTAATGAGGTGTAGGTCAAAATGCACCTGTGAAAATAATTCCTTTCAAAAAAACTCAGCATTTCTTAGGAAGTGGAAGGGAGCAGTAACCAGAGGGTGGAGAAATATCTCTTCGTTTCGGTGGTTCATAAGTCGTTTGGGTAACGCTTCTCTTTATTTAGTAACTAACACTTTTGTTGAAGGTGCGTGAGAGTCCACGAAATTAGTTTCCAACCTAATATATTCGTTCATTGCCTTAGTTTGATTTTGAGCACACCTTGTACGATGTAGAAATAAAGTAAATTTCGTTCATTGTTTGCTTCTGATAGCCGTGTTTTAGGAAATATTTGCCGGTCTCCGATAGCTGAGGCAGTGTTTCTAGACATTATCAAGAAGAGAGGCGTCCAAGACGAGTAAGCCTTTGTTCGTTTCTCCATGGAATTCTCTTTCAATGATGTTCAGTTGAATTTTTATTAAATGTCCAATTGAAGAGTGTCTACAGTGCCAGAAAACAATATATGACAATATAAGGCACTATTCAACTTAACCGACTCCAGCACTTAATTTTTTTCAGTCAGAAATTTTTTCTCCGAAATTCGCTGAAACTTTGCACAGGGGGTAATTGAGGGCGCTGATCACGAATCTGCTGTCCGTTTTTTCACGTGGATGGTCTCGGACCACCCAAATCGCTACTTGGGTGGTCCAGTCAGGATCACCGATTTCGCTGAAACTTTGTCTATGGGGTTCTCTGGTGTCCTGAATACGATGGTGAAGTCCGTTTTCCGAACGGCGGCCGAATACGGTAGTTATAGGTGAGTCTCACCGGTAAGGTCGGTAGGTACCCACCTATAACTACTGTATTCGGCCGCCATTCGGAAAACGCACTTCACCATCGCGTTCAGGACACCAAAGACCCCCATAGACAAAGTTTCAGCGAAATCGTTGATCCTGACTGGACCACCCAAAAAGCGATTTGGGTGGTCCGAGACCATCCACGTAAAAAACGGACAGCATATTTGTGATCGGCGCCCTCAATTACCCCCTGTGCAAAGTTTCAGCGAATTTCGACGACTGAAAAAAATCGAGTGCTGGAGTCCGTTAAGTTGAATAGTGCCCAATACAAATAATATAGATTTGACCACTTTCTTCAGTGATGCAGAAAAGCTTTAACGACTGTACTTTGTGATTTCCATTTCGTTTTTACTGTGCACCTCAATTCAATTCCTTGTCTAAATACTTCGAAGCTTATATTTTGGTTGAGCAGGCTAATGTACAATGAATAAATAGATAAATAAATGGAACAGCTACACCCCGGTGCAAAATTATAGGTTCACCCCGCGATTTGTCCATAAGTGCCTCAAATCGAAAGGAGTCTGGTACGATTCGGTAGTCCTAACGACTCTATTCAAAAATATGTCGGAACATACCATTTTTGCAAATTTTGTGTTTTTTAAAAATATTTTATAGTGATTTTCATATGCTATTTTAAAGGAAAATATTTCAAATATCGCTGAGCGAAGGATCAATCTGAGACGATATTCTGATAGAGCATAGTCTAGTTATTATAATGTGTTACAAACATTTGATTCACATCGCGATTAAAATATAGATTTTTGTGAGCAAACATTTTGGTGGTCAAAAAGTGGTCAAATTTTAGAACAATGTTTCAAACAAAATTCTATATCTTCTTAACTTTTTATCAAAATTGCACCAAATTGGAAAACCCTATAGAAAATGATTTTATTTTTAAGATGGTTGTTTTTGTTACGAGTATGGTTTCCTAGTTTGTGAGAAAATGTTTTTTAAAGTGGAGATTGCGTAAACTGTTATATCCAAAAAAGTTCGAGAGTAATCGACTCCATTTTCTCATGGTTCATAGTACATTTATGGTTCTTTCAATGCTACGCGTATGCTGAAATAATTCGAAGTTCTTCATAAAAATATATCGCTTTGACTAACACACGCCGCATGCGCCGTCACCACCAGTACAGTAGATGGTGGCGGGCAGAGGCGCGCACAGCGTCTGTTAGTCAAAGCGATATATTTTTATGAAGAACTTTGATTTATTCTGGCATACGTACAGTATCAAGAGTACCATAAATGTACTATGAACCGTGAGAAAATGAAGTCGATTCCTCTTGAACTTTTTTGAATATAACAGTTTACGCAATCTCAATTATAAAAGAAATTTTCTCACAAACTAAGAGAAGAGCTTAGAAACAAAAATGAGACTTTTAAAGAGAAAAGCGTTTTCTATCACGTACTCAGATTTGGTGTAAATTCGTTGCGCAGTTAGAAAGATATAGAATTTTGTTTGAAACATTGTTCTAAAATTTGACCACTTTTTGACCACCAAAATGTTTGCTCACAAAAATCTATATTTTAATCGCGATGTGAATGTCAAATGTTTGTAACACATTATAATAACTAGACTATGCTCTATCAGAATATCGTCTCAGATTGATCCTTCGCTCAGCGATATTTGAAATATTTTCCTTTAAAATAGCATATGAAAATCACTATAAAATATTTTTAAAAAACACAAAATTTGCAAAAATGGTATGTTCCGACATATTTTTGAATAGAGTCGTTAGGACTACCGAATCGTACCAGACTCCTTTCGATTTGAGGCACTTATGGACAAATCGCGGGGTGAACCTATAATTTTGCACCGGGGTGTATCTTCACTTGAAAAAATTTCTTCTGTTTCAGCTATTGGCTCATGTTTCAGGTGGAAGGTGGACAGTTCTGCAATCATCGACTTCCACACTGGAAAGGGTCCAGATAGACGTGCAATGAGCACACTCAAGAAGTTTGGCATCACTGATTACCAACACAGAGCAAGAGTGGTATGACTTTTTATTTTTATGATTTTGTATTTTTGGATTTGAAGACTGTTTTTATAGACGAGTACTGCAGATATACGCGAATTCGACTACATTTTTGGAATGGACAATAGCAATATTAGGTTTGTAGACTCATCTGAAACAATAACGAGAAATCCGGGTCGGTGAATACAATTGCAGTGATTTGCGAGACTTGGAGAAGCAAACCGAAGGCAAAGCGAAAATCGAGCTACTAGGAAAGTATGATCCTGAAGGGCATCTAATTGTTCCCGATCCATACTATGAAGCTGGTGATGAGATGTTTGAGCAGGTAGGTTGCCTTTCAGTACTTTAATTTACGGCGTTGAACTACTAATTATTTATTTATTTGTATGGTCCACCTCAGGGTGAACGGGTAATATAACAGAATGGAACTAGAACATATAAAAACCTAACAAGTACTGAATAAAACTGATTCTGTCTAATTTGAACCTAGCAAATCTCAACAACAAAAAGGAAATCAAACTATCGAACCGTATGGGGTGGAGAATTAACCTCTTACTATAAGAACCTAGAGGACACAACATAGAATAAAAATAACACCTAGCGTACAACAGAAACACATAGAGGCATTTAAGGAGAGTAGGGACATAGTTATGAAAAGCAATACATAACACAACGTTATAAGTTACTTTCCTGTCGTCCTCAGAGGTATGGATGTAGTTCGAAGTTACTGTCTCACCACGCTGGCCCATCGATAGTCTTATCCACTCTGGCATTTTTGAAGAGATTCGAAAAACAACGGAAGAAATGTGACACTCCTCTGAGTTTTAGTAAACTCTCCTGCCTTTTGAATGTAGTTTTATCTACGTTTGTTTTTGTTACAAATGAACAGAAGTGCTAGGATGAATGCATCCTTTTGTAGGGTAACTGATGTCGTCTTAATTTCCTCGAAAGACAGAAGAATTGATGAGAACGATAGTCTTCATTAATGCCAAAGTTCAAGGAAGAGAATTCGGAAACTCGTCTGAGTCACTGATCGTGCAATATGTTCGAACCTCTGAAGGCGACGGGAAGATCGAAATGTTGGGCCGTTATACTAGACGTTCCAACAATCACCTTCAAAGTGGCCAGAAATATTGAAGAAAAGTACCATCACTGAAAACCTAAAAATGAGGGAGCCTTGGAATTTTTTGAATTTGTTTCTCTAGACCTGTGGGGGTGACATTTGTTCCAATTCTAAGTAAAATTTATCAAGATTCAAAAGTGAATCATCCGCAGTTGAACCCGTAGCGAACCTAAGGAAAGGTGTTTGACTGTGCATGTCCATAACTCCAACGAGAACTTTTTTCTTGTTTTTCTTAATTTTTCGTTGATTTATTCATTTATTTGATTACGCATATAGGTGCGCTAAAATTGATAGTGGTTAGGAGGAGAATAAACAAGGAAAATACTGAAGAACACTAACCTAAGAAAACATCGATAGTAGGATCGTTAATCAATTCGTAATGATATAGTAATTAGAAGCATTGTGTTCAGTTCAGTTTTGTTGATTTTTTTGCTACACGCTTTCTGCCACAACTTGAACCCCTTGTAGCATTCAATTCACCATATAACATAAATCAAAATCTTATATCAAAAAAAGGACTTTCTTTCGAAATCTGATGGAAAAGTATTGTCGTTCGAGTATTAATGCCTGTTGCACGGGGTCCTTCCCTCAGATATGGCTTACAAATTTTTTGCGTTGAATGCGTTGAGAATTTCAATGAAATGTTCACATTTTAGGTCTATCACCAATGTGTCCGATGTTGCAACGCGTTCCTTGACTCCCTGAAGTAGCTGCTTATCATCACTTCGCATGTTTGGACTTTGTATTCACATTAGCATAACTGAACTTTCGTTTGCAGCTTACCAGCGATTTCTTTCTGTGTAAATTATAATTTTTACGTTGCATAGTATAGGTTGAAGTTTTATCGGTCATATTTCATTTGATCCTTTGATTGACAACTTGATATACGGTGCCGTTCTTTTACGTGTGATGGTTTTAATAAATTTATAATAACGATGAGCAAATATCAATCCTATACGATCATCCTCGTGGAGTTTCTGTTTCTTCTTTGCGGTTGGCGTTAAATATATTGTATAACATTTATAGAACCATCCTTATAATTATTTTATTCTATCTTTCGTACAGGAATCAAATCAAGGATAGGAATATGTCGTCCCAAACCAGCCTTGTGATGTACTTGGTACTGCGACGTGATTTGATGTCCTCTCTGGGTTGGCCAATGGGAGCCGTGTGTACGCAGGCAGCTCATGCGGCATCGGCTGTTATGTGGATTTTCCGGTAAAGACTTCACTTTATACTTTCGTTTTTTACTTTTTCCTTATGCTGTTTTTTTACTTTACTTTTCCTCCATGATATAATTCGGCTCAAACCTAAAGGGTACTTGAAAAAACGACCGGCCGAACTTAAGTCAAAAAATTAATTTTCGCCGTCTACATGTGTTATTTGAGGCGCTGATCACGAATCTGATGTCCGTTTTACGAATTTCAGCAGAGGATTACCCATATTTCCGATTTAGGTGGTCAGGTCAGAATTTCAGATTTGTCTCCTTGCTGATGATATTGGTTAATTCGAATTTCGCATGATTTGCCTCGTTACGGATAGGTGTAGAAGAGCAGTGATGGGACGGGGGCAGGAGGTGAGGAGTTCGTGAGTACCCGAAATGGACCCAAATTTGAGAGATAGACATCAGCTTCATAATGTGCATCCCAAATAACCTACCTAGACGAAACTTTACCCAAACTGTGATCTTTTCTGGACCATCCTGCTAGCCATGCGGGCAATATGGGTGGTCGTCGCCCTGAATTCGGAACACCGATATCATATTCGTGATCAGCCCAAATATCCCCCAAAAGCGAAGTTTCGAGAAAAAAAACATTGACCTAAGTTCAGTAGGTGGAGTCGTAACTTTTGAAAAGTGCCGTTCAAAGTTCTTACTCCACGACTTTGACTTGGATCCATTTTATTTTCCACTAAAACTTCGACTACTGCCGTTATTTGTGGTGCGAGGAATTCTTACATTCATTCTCGAAACTAGTGGCTAGGGACCATCGAAGTTAAGTAGCCTGGTCAGTTCAGAACTGTTTGGATTGGATTCGGCTAAAATTCGAGGAATGGATTTCATATTCGTGTTCAGCTTTTCAGATTACCCGTCTAGATAACGTTTGAGCGTAATAATCACCCTCGTTAACGATATTGGTGGACCTAGGCCGAAATCGAGAAAATGAACATCAAATTCGTGATCAGTAATCAAAGTGATTTCCATCGATGAAGATTCGACGAAAAAAAATTCCAGACCGATGTCTGTCCCGGGAGTTGGAGTTGAAACTTTTGACTGGCGCCCATGATTCTTTGTTTCCTTTTGAATTCATTTGTGTCCTTTCATTTTATTTTAATTCAGTTCTAAGCAATTAATCGTTTAGAAACGATCCTAACACAGAACTCTACGCGAAAGAATTGGATTCAATGCATAAAGTGACATTGGGGGTAAGTAACGATGTTTTCCTATAATATTAGGTTGTACATTTCTCAGATGTAAATATTAAGGTCGATTCTGAAGATGAGCTTCTGAAAGTACACGAGCGTTTGAAATCAAAGGAGGTGGACCATAAAGTAAGTTTTTGTTATGTGAGCTATCGAATTTTCGTATGGTGATAATAGGACGTGTATGGTACAGTGGTAAGAGGCGTCACTATCACCCGCACTATTGAGCGATCGATCCTCGTTCAGGTTAACAAAGCATGTCATCCCTTTAGGGTTGGGTAAATTGGTGCCAGACTTGTCTGAGAAGGTGAAAACCTGACTTTAACCATGGTTGGCCCCACAATTCATTCTGCAGGTCATATCCATATTCACCGGTCCTATACAACTCTCATTATCAGTGATATTATATCACATCGTTGTGGCGGTGTTCTCATCGCATACTTTACTAAATCGCCTTTTTGAATTGTTTAAATTTCAATATCCCATTGCGACTGCTCTTACCCTGCTTTACTATTTCATAATTGAGGTGATATTGATCTGCCCAAACCTAAATGTTTGCATTTTAGTAGCCCATTACTCTCGTTGAATTGTAAGCTAAAAGTGTTCGATTTGTCGTTGTCTCATTGAGGACTTTTCCACTATTCCAAATTTTCTTTTTCTTCCATCTAATGCAGCATTTTATTAAGGTATGGGTGGAAGATGGCCAATCAGTTTGCATAGCACTCAAACCGTATCCGAAGGATCAAGTGAAGAATGCAATGAAAGGCTTGAAGTTGTTCTAATGCTGCTGAAAATTGTTGAATTGTTCTTGTGTTGTAATGTTGTATATACGGACTCATCAATTCCGTTGGTTTTATGTAAGATAATTTAGGGGTACTTTTTTCATAAACTAATTTTCTGACGCTTGCAGATTTGTTACAGTTCGAATAAAATGCCATATATTAACTACATCCAGCTGAGGACATAAAATCTTGTAGTTCTGCCGATTACGTCGTAGAGTACTTGCTTTGAATTGCTTCAAACCAAATGGAAGTCACTTCACCGTAACATCGAACGATACCTTAACCTTAACCCACAGAACTGTATAAATGTGGTACTCAGCTACAAATGGTAGCGAGAGCCTGGGAAATCGGTACAATTTTGAAATGTTCGCCTATTCGATAATGGATTACACGATGCAGGGCTAAGGACTCGTTTAGACGCCGCGCGGCGAAAATGTAAAATCGAAGCGCAATCAATAATTGATCGATTTTGCTTCTTTGCGTTAGTGGCGCAGTCTGGTGGCGCCGCGTTTAAGCAAGAAAAATTGGGCATATAATCGCACAGGTATGAAATTAAACGAAAAAAGTGAATTTCGTCAAAATGTCCTTTAATAAGGAATAGCAGCCTTCTGAAAAAACCGAACGACCAGTAAGTTTGTTATATGGTGCGCCACCGGACTGCGCCACTAATGCAAAGGAGCAAATTCGATCAATGACGTTGATTATTGATTGCGCTTCAATTTTGCATTTTCGCCGCGCGGCGTCTAAACGAGCCCTAAGAGGCGCTATTTCCACTCACACGGTCGAGATATCGATCATCAGCCAGGCTAAGCCAGCGTGTCGTTCCTTTGGGGTTGGAAAATTTGGTTAAATTAAGAAAAACGGTCGGGCTTTAGCAGAGTTATGGCTGTTCAAATGCAGAATGTAAAAAAAGGTACTTTTCCTCTAAATGTCCAATTATCATATCATGCCCAACCGTATTCGATATCATACCATTTCGCATCCACCTATGGTCGTGTGCAGCCTGTTTAATCTGCCTGATGTGGAAGAAAAAGCCGTTATTTTCTCGCAAGCATGACATGATAAGACCGCTTCAAAGATGTGCATTAAGATATGAGCATGATATGATACGCTTGGGTGATAATTGGGCATTAAGAGGAAAAGTACCAGAAAAATACTAATTTTTCCTTGCATCCCAAGAAAATAAAAAATAGGAATGGAAGGCGAAGTAGTAGGGGACTCATCACCACTTACCTCTTTACCTTTCCTCACTCATTTTGCTGAACTTCTGACTAAAATTAATACGAATTGAACTCCACGGCTGTGCAAGACCTTTAGTTCAGCTGATTATCCTCACGTGTGATCGAATCGATTGATCGCATTTGATGGATTGGAGTTGGGAGGTGTGATGGTGAGCATTGGCGGCAGGGATGCGTAACACACACCTCGCACCTTCTGCCTTAATTTCGCTGATCGTCGTTCTGATTCTCGTCCAGGATTCAGAAGCTCAATGCCGAGTCCAGCTTACGTATCCGAATCTTCAGCCGGCGCAGGTGATTTCCCCACTTTCAAAGACGAACTTGAAACCATTTATTTCTGAGAGCTACTTGTATTCATAAATTGTTAGACTATTTTCTCCTCTTTAATATTGATTGGATCTCTTTTTACTTTTTTAATTTTTATTTTTCTCACATTCTTCATGTGCTCATAAATGAATGAATAATTAAGTATTGTAAAATACGAAAGTTTACGTATTTGAACAATCTTCCTGCGTTCATTCGAGCTTTTTGGATCTTCAGTCTTGCTTAAAATGCACACAGTTACCTATTCGTTTATTTATTTATTTATTTATTTATTTATTATGTACACCACAACGTGCGCCCAAACTGCAATTGAACAGGTAATCAAGTCAGATCAATCGATAAAATGGTTAAAGTGGAGGGAAACAGAAAAATTGAACAATGTAAAACCTGAAATTATCAAACAAAAAAAAGCTAAAACAAAATTGAAAAGAGAAAAAGAATAAAAACCCAACTCAATACGACGGAGTGCTACATGCAGAGCCGTCTTAGAAACATAGCTAAACTTCAAAAGTTAGAACGGACATTACTAAGACTAATAAAATACCTATTTCTTTATTCGTAGTCATCCAATCAACAGAATTCAAACAGAAGAGACCCTAATATAAAATGTGACTATTGAACTTAATAATGATAGCAATACTAGAAGTGAAATATCAGGTAAACTACAACGGTGACTCATAATAATTTGTTCACTTCATGAGGTTACACTGAAATTTTTTTAAGAAAAATTAAAAAACTGAAAAAAACCTATCCTTGTTTGATTTCCGTTCTTTTCATCTGTTTCGTTTTTCCATCCTGAAATTGAGGACTTGATATTTATCACGCTACGAAGGGTTAAAATTTCAAGAGGTTCCTATCAATCAACTGGAACCTATGCGCGTGATCTTGCCTGTTGGAGTTTGATGTATTTTCATGAGTAAGTTTTTCTAGCTGCTATCGATTTCAGTACAATGGATCATGGTTCGTGATAGCAAGAAAGGCTCCATCATCGCGATCGTTCCTACCGGCTAATGTGAACTCTTCGATGATTCGTCTAGAGGTAGACGGTGAAGAACGACTGAATATGACCGAGTACCATTCGATGTAAGTCGACAGTGGATCGAGAGAGTTTATGAGGTAAAGGTAAAAGGTAAGGGTTAGCGCTGATCGGTACTCTAGAATGCACCCGGACACTCGTTTTAGCCTAAGGGCTCGTTTAGACGCCGCGCGGCGAAAATGCAAAATCGAAGTGCAATCAATAATTAACGTCATTGATCGAATTTGCTCCTTTACGTTAGTGGCGCAGTCCGGTGGCGCCGCGTCTAAGCAAAAAAAAAATTAGGCATATAATCACATAGGGAAGAAATTAAACGGAAAAAGTGAATTTCGTCAAAATGTCTTTTAATGAGGAATAGCAGCCTTCTAAAAACCCCGAACGACCAGTAAGTTTGCCTATTTGAGGCGCCACCACTAATGCAAAGGAGCAAATTTGATCAATGACGTTAATTATTGATTGCGCTTCAATTTTGCATTTTCATCGCGCGGCGTCTAAACGAGCTGTAAGAGAGTGTTTCATCTTTTAACTACCTGTATAATGTTCAAGAGGCGACAAAGGTTCTATCTTTTTCTTGTTTCTTACGCTATACAATTTCTTGTTTCCTTGCATACCACTTTCACTACACTGAAAATTTTTGAGACATGGTGAATAGGTATTGGTCCGTTACAACCTCTGAAAGCCAACCACTGTATGAATTAGGTCTTGACCTTGACTGAATTTTTCAAAGATTTATTGAATTTTAGTAATGGAACATGCATGCCACCGTTGTTCGGAGTGTGGACGAAGAAAGAACTCGGCTACTTCATGGAGTTGCGCACCGAAAACGGCCATCTGTTCTCAAGTACGTAGAGAGCTCCGTTCAGTTTCTTCTTTTCTTATTTCTTCTTTCTTTTCTTTCTTTGCCACATTTTCATGAATAGTATTTTTATAACCTCTTATTTCGCCTAGTTCAGCATCCTTTTCAAAAAGCATAATTTGATTTATGGTCAACCTATTTTTCACAAAGATTTGCTGATTGGTTACAGTGGGTCTACGCGGCATCTATCATGACTATTCTGGAGAACAAAACGAGGAGATGAATATGGTGGTTTATGGATGTTCCCAAGATGATGGATACGGTTTGCTCCAATTTTATTCTTTTGATGTTCTGGTAAAAATTCCAGTATGCGCCACTGTGGTTGGCCATTAGACTGTCCGATTACAGTACGAACGGGCGTGGCCTTTTGATCTGCTCTGGGTACTGTCAACCCATGTACCGTAACCTCTTGACCAATTGCAGCAGTCCGATTACAGTACGAACATGGGCGGTTTCGTGCTCTACTGTGGGATACTGTAATTCTGTGCACCGTAACCACCGTCACCTATCGTAGCAGTCCGATTACAGTACGAATGGGCGTGGTGTCGTGCTCTACTGTGGGATACTGTAATTCTATGCACCGTAACCACCGTTTCCCATCGTTGCAGTTCGATTACGGTAGGAAAACGGTGCAGTCCGATTACGATAGGAATAGGCGTGTTGTCGTGAACTACTGCGGGGTACTGTAATTCTGTGCACCGTAACCACCGTCACCTATCGTTGCAGTCCGATTACAGTACGAATGGGTGTGGTCTCGTGCTCCACTGTGGGATACTGTAATTCTGTGCACCGTAACCAACGTTTCCTATCGTTGCAGTTCGATTACGGTAGGAAATCGTCGCAGTCCGATTACGGTAGGAATAGGCATGTTGTCGTGATCTAGCGGCTGGTCCCCTCAAGTCATTGTGTACGCCAAGCACGCATTCACTTTGTCTTTACGATTATGAATTGAATGGACGTACTGTGGTCCCTGTTTTCCAATCGCAGCTCAGCTCTGCCTCAGCCTCAACCCTTCGGTTTTTAAATTACCATTCAGTGACCTAAAATCGAAGTAAACTGATCGGCGTTGATCAGTTCAATTCAAAAATTGTAGACTTGATGAATACGAATTAGGCCAATACAATGACTAGCGTGGACCAGCCGCTATACCACGTCAGTGTCTTCGCTTTCGCAGACAAGTCTGGTAGCAATTTACCCAATCGCAGAGGAAAGGAACCCTTGGTTATGCAGGGCGAGGATCAATCGCTCGACCGTGCGCATGTCAGTAGCGCCTCTCACCACTGCACCACACACATTCTCCTTTTTTAAAACTCATATCCTTTATTATTCCTTACATTGATTTTTACTAAATAGTAGTGCCTTGAATTTTTAAGGTAACTGTCTTCCTGACGAGGAGTTGGTGATGATAATGAGCAATTCTCGGCATCCGCAAACGCTTCAGGTTCGTTCTGCAACTATTTACCTCTTCTTATTTCTCTTTCCTTTTCTTGTTTCTCTCTTTCTTTCTTTTTTCCGTTGTTGCAAGACAACTTTTAACTTTCGTCACATTTCAGTTATTCAAATCAGCCAAACTCATCGAGGACCACGCCTGCATTGATATTTTGCAGTTCAAGACACTGGACACCTACAGTTCGTGAGTAAGACTGCCCGATCGGCGTATTTTTTATTTTTATTTATTTATTTATTCAAGACGTCGGCAGAATCCAACGCGTGCCACAGCATACACATTACTCGAAACAGTCATTAGAAGTGAGAAAATGCATTAGGTCCATTAACAGAAATACATAAAATTCACACACGGGCTAGTAGGCTAAGAAAACCACGCGGGGAAAGACGCAGGACCTTCTGATTTGATTTCAAAATACGGTTGAATTCTACCAAGCACCTTTGTGGTAAGAACGCTAAGGAGAAGAAGGTTTGTACTTTCCTTCATTTTGAGTTTTCCAGCCGCTTGTGGCGACGAGGTGGTGGATGAGGATCAGAAGCTGAAACACGCACGAATCGATGAGAACAACGAGTTTGTGGATGTCGAATGTCGAGTGGAAAATCAAAAGACACCGGCAACAGGAATAAAGTCGTTCTTTGTGGGTTTGTAATTCCTTTATGTACTCCTTCAGGGTCCCGCGTGGTACAGTGGTGAGAGGCGCTGCTGACACCCGCACGGTCGAGAGATCGATCCCGGCCCGGACTAACCAAGCCTTCCATCCCTCCGGGGTCGGGTAAATTGGTACCAGACTTGTCTGGAAAGCTAAAGACACTGACCTGATATAGCGGCTGGCCCCTGCGTAGGTCATTGTATAAGCCAAACACGCATTCACCAAGCCTCTACGATTCTGAATTGAACACAAATGCGGCGGCGCATCCTCAGGGGACTGATCAACGCTGGCACCTTTACCTTTACCTTTACCTTTAACTCGTCCAGCATTCTACGTTTCTTTCATTCTGCGGTAGATCCCTTTATGTTTTGAGCTTATTTCGAATTGCACTCAAGTGAAAGTAAATTTTATTCCTACAGAATCAGTAAAAGATGAAGGAATCGGCGTTGATCAGTCCTAAAGGACCGCATTCGTGTCTAATTCAGAATCGTGGAGGTATATTGAATCCATATTTGGCCTATTCGATGAGTTGCGGGGCCAGCCATTATACCACGTCAAGTGCTTTTACCTTCCCAGACAAGTCTTCCGATAAGGCCTTCCATCCCTCCGAGGTCGGGTACGAATTTACCCGACCTCGTAGGAATGGAAGGCTAGGTTGGCCCGGGCGAGGATCGATGGGATCAATCGACCGTGTAAGTCTCAGCAGCGCCTCTTACCACTGCACTACGAGCCCCTTATATAATAGAAACAGTACATACAGGTAAAGTACTAGAACTGGAAGGAGAAATCAGTACTTCAGGGCCCAGGTTCATGACGGGTATCGACCCTACAAACCCCAAAGTAAACCCCGAACGGCGCGCAAACCGGTATTCGTGAACACGCGTCGAGGTCTAGGCGGAGTTTATCTCGGGTCTCCGAAACCTCACGATGAGGTGGGGTTTCGGAGACCTCGGCGGCTTATGGTGCCCGCAGTGAGGGCGATTACGGCAGTTGCGCCATAAGCCATCGCGGTCTCCGAAACCCCGTTCTTTACGAATCAGAAATGGCCACGGATTCGCGGTATCGGGCGGGTATAGCGCCGATGAGGTCCCGTTCATGAATCTGGGTCCAGATGCTCATCACGGAATGTAAAGACATTACCTGCAAGATAAATCGAAATAAGTAAAACCCGACAATAAACTTTCAAATTTTAATATTCTTAAATAAGGTTTGATCGAGAGACACTAGAAGATCCCTTACGATGGTGATTCAGGGTTGGTTGTATTGATTTTTGTGTCGATTTTTAGTGAATTTCAATGAATTTTCAGTGCATCGTAATATTTACATACATCGACATTTGCAGGATGAACCACGAGTGATTACTGTAACAGCGTACATCGATCCCGCTTTAGCTAACGAACAAATCGCTCATATCAGCTGTATTTACGTGGATCAGAAAAGCGCCACCTGCGAGTGGATACGGTAAGACTTTGGATACGGTAACGTCGATTAGCGGATTATGTTAGGAACAAATAAGGTCTAAATACGAAAAAAGTATCATTCAAATAGGATTTTGTTTATTCACCTCAAAAATTTTTTCACAATATTGAAATTATTCGTAAGGAAAGGTACGACTGGTTGTCTCAAGTATTTTTTTAGCAAAATCGATAATTTTGTTTTGACTTTTAAATTATTTCTTTATCTTTAACTCTTGTATAAGACTAAAAGGTGATGGTAGATATATTTGATCATCTAATCTAATATTAATTATTTTACAGACAAAACACCTGCTTCAAAACGCAGCTCCGTCAGAGCTTCAATGGCGAGTCGTCCCTTCAGATGTTGTCCAACTACACGCAACTTTCCGGAAACGACACCTACATTGACTGTAAGTTCTTGGCCGTCTTACTTGAACGACTACAATTGAGTTTCGTAGAAATCTTACAAATTTTCATAGTTCAGCGATGAATCGTCTTAGTGTTTAACGACAGTCGATCGTGTAAGATTCGTCTGAGTATAGTTTTTAAAGTTCTACTCTTCAAGGGTCTGGTACGGTCATATGGGAAAATCACGACGAATACATCTCGATTCATTGTCTGCTTATCGGAGAAGACGGTGCTTGTGATTCGTGGAGGTCTGTTAATTCATAGTATAATTTAATATTTTATATAGCAATGTAATATTATATAATTCAGTTTGATTCATGGTAGCTTTGCATTTATCACGAAAAGAACGAATTTCCACGGCTTTTTCGTCTTTTTCGAATAACTTCCTTAGAATTCAACATTCAGTGAAACAGAGCACATGGCTGAGCTCAGCAGCTCAAGCTCTGTCGAAAAGCATATGAACCGTACCTGAAATTGCTTTAGTTAGCCGAATATGGCGATTTTCGCGGAGCGAAGTCGCGTTGCCGCGGACGAGTTTCCCATTCAACGGTGTTCACCACCTGATATTCGGTTGCCCAAAAGAGTTTCAGGTAGGATTCATATACTGTTCGATAGAGCTTGAGCTGTTGAGCTCAGCAGCTCAAGCTGAATGTTGAATTCTAAAGAAGTTCGTTCTTTCCGTGATAAATGCAAAGCTTATGGCCGGTACTGTAATACAGTACCGCGGAAATTCGTTCTTTCCGTGATAAATGCAAAGCTTATGGCCGGTACTGTAATACAGTATCATTTATGGTAATATATATTAATTTATAGCAAAGAGTTACTGTAATTGAGCCTTAGCGAGGATCTACATTTTCGATGTTCAGCCTCGCTCAGAACCCTTCAGGGCATGAAGCGTCATTGTCCTCTATCGTAGTAGTTTCTATTGGGATAGGCTGTGTAACGTTCTACTTCCGCCAATATTCTATTATTCGCTTGCAGTTATATTTTTTCTCCTTTTAGCTTCTTATTATCTGTTACTTATCTAGTGTTAAATTCCAATTTGAAAATTTATGGCCCACTCTGCGGGGATGGTATGCAACTGCTGTGCCGTCAGTGATTATGAGGACCTCTCGGCTCCTGCTCCTCTTAATTCACTTTTAAACCCCACTTGTGGTGGCACGCCCTTGGGCGTATTCGATAAATAAATAAATAAATAGGTAAATAAATAAATAAATCGTGGTAACGAAAGGCAATTGTCGTTGTCGTTTAGGGTTTATGTGTGGTCGGATGAGGACCATATGGATCAGCCAACCATACATGAGATCTATCGCCAGCTGCAAGCGTTCTGCATTGATCCAACCGATCTCATCTTTCTGAACACATTTCGTGAGTTTCAATTTTCTGCTATGGAAGGATTTCTACTGATACCGTAGTTCATCAGATACCGTACTTTGAACAACTGTTTGGTAGCACTTCCTATTGAGATTTTATGTTTCTTGGGAGGATTGTTTTATACCTTTTACTACGCAAGAATATGTTCGTGCAAAAAGTGAAATCAAATCAAATCAAACCGAACTAAATGAATTTGGTCTGGAATAATAATTGCAGAGGAATTGACAACCATGTTGTAGTTCTGTTTGTTCCTTTCATTTTGATATTGTATTTTCCATTGGTGAATAACGTCTTCTCCTTCGAATTGGGCTTTTTTGAAATCTTTTGGGAAACGATAGTCTTCTAGGAGGATTCTGCTTCTAAACGGCCGTCTTTCTCGAGGTTCCGTTTGCTTAGTATTATGAAAAGCAAGATTATTTTCATTAAAACAAGAATGCATTTTCCGTCATGGAATGGGCAGTGTATAGATAGAACACCTGTGAAAAAAAAACATGAAAAGAAAAATTCATAAGCAACTGTAGATGGACAACTTTATGTCGCTGTGGAACTACTTCTTAAAATGCTAGAAAGGTAATAAAGTATGTAAAACTCTTAAGTTTAAAATAAAATTGAATATCTAATGAAGAGAAAATATTTTTTATAAAGAAGTCTATCAGACGTGCGGGAATGTGTAGTGTATAGATAGAACACTTGTGGAAACCGTTTTATACTTTTTTCTACTCACGACTGTGTTCGTGTAATAAATGAATCAAATCAAAAACATGTAAATACAAATGCATAAGCTACTGCAGACGAACAACTTTACGTCGCTGAGGAACTACTTCTCAAAATGCTAGAAAGCTAATTATGTAATCTCTAAAGTTCAAAATGAAATTAAATATCTAGTACAGAGAAAATATTAAAAATAAATATAAAAATATGATCTTATAAAGAAGTCTTTCAGACGAGTGCACCGACCAGAACAAATTGTCATCATCAGCGGAACCGTGCGGACTCGTCGACGGATGGACTCCTCTGAACCCCGCAATGCTGCAGGGAGTGTGGTGAGCACTTCTATAGTGAATTGTTTACTTGTTTGTTTATTTATTTACTTTTTGGGCCCACAGGCGTGCTTCTTAACGTGGTCCCTAGAAAACCTGAACACAGAAACAAAGCGGAAACGCATCTTTGTAACATGCGTTTATGTAGGAAGCTTAATGGCGATAACATTCGACAACAGGCCAATTCCTTCCGTTTCTCTCTCTTTACTTTCGTTATTTCTTTTCATATATATTCGAATAACGTATTTAGCTGCTTCATTTTCGCCCTTTACATTGGTGAAACGCTGTAGGCTCCTATTTTTCGGATGTTAGAATTTCAGAAGGGTAAAAAAGGCGTCTTTCCTCAAAATTCCTCGAAGCAAAAATTTTGGCTCGCTGCCAATTTTTCTTTCTTGAATAATAAGCATAGGCTAGTAGGCTATACCATTCTACGGCAGGCCACTTTCTTCCATTTCTCTCTTCACTTTCTTTTTTTTTCATTTTTTTCCGTACCCTCTTCTGCTGCTCCCGATTTTCGCCTATACATCGGTGGTTCGACGCTGTAGCCTCCTACCTTTTGGAATTTCAGAAGTGTAAAAAAGGACGCCTTTCCCTTAAATTCCTCAAAACAAAACTTTCGGTTCGTTACAAATTTCTTCTTTTTTTGACTTTCTGAGCTTCAGAAAATCTCGTTCGAGATTTGTAAAGGAACTGGTCTGTACTGTAAGTAGGAGCGTGATCTTCTAGAATTTTCATCTAGGAAACCTACTTCTCGAGCTTATCTGATTTTCGTTTCTTGTAAATTTTGCGTTAACGAAATTGATGTTCATTCCGTTTCCAGGAGTCTGCAACGCGCGGGTTTTAATAGTGTTGAAAGAAACATGAAAATGACTTCAGGTACTTTGCTGCGGATTTGAACGCTGATCCGAAAATATTTCTTCAATCGGCTGTGATCAAGCTGACACCTAACGAGTCCGAGTAAGTTTGGCGTAGTTTTTGGCGTAACTTCATTTTGCGTTTTGAACAGAAAAGGAGCAATGAGACCAGCCGCTTAGTGCATTAGTTAAAATTTCTCCGTCGACCTGGTCTGGGTATAAAAATTAATTTCCGCTGAAACGTCACATATGAAAGTTTTTTAAGGTGCTGATCACGAATCTGATGTCAATTTGCATGCTAAATACGAAATGCCGGGCGATTTCGGTGGTTTTGAGCTGGTTCAGGTAAGCAATGAAGGAGCTGGCGCGAGGTCAAGAGGGTTGCGCCCATCAGTGCTTACCTGAATCTGCCGAAATTGGATCCGTGAAAAGACGGCGGACCCGGAATAAACATAGACGAAGTTTGAGCCGAATCGGTGATTTTGACCTGATCACCGAATTCAACGATATGTGTGTCTCTCGGCCGAAATTCGGGAATTATAATAGATATCGTATTCGTGACCAGCACCCCAGATAACTTCATAGGCGAAGTTCCTGGAATTTTTTTCCTGACCTAAGCCCGGTACATGGAATGAAACTTTTAGGTAATGCCTGGTTGAGTGTTGCTCAAGCTGAGCCTTACGACGGTCGCATCAGTATCTTTTCTTGTGGTGTAGTGACTAAGCATCGTTTCAGTCCGTCGGTGATGTCGCTGCGTTACTACGCTCAGAAGGAAGCGGACAGCGAATGTGTCGGACCGGGCGAGGGTACGGCGATTCTGCTCGAAAACTCCACCCTCGACGTTACCATTGAGTATCGTTACACACTGGTGCCAAAGTTTCGGAATACCATGAACTGTGAGTGGTCCTACTTGCGAGGAGTTGGAGAATAACCTGTTTTCTCCTCTTGGAGGAAGAAGGATATTCTAGCTTTTGAGAATAGTCAAAGTGATTTCACTCAGAAACTTGTGACTAGTTATGGAGGGCTCATTCTCAAACTCCTAAATCCTCTTTTCTATCTTTGATTCTTTTTGCGACTTTGATCATAGTTTTGTGAGTGGATTTGCCCATCAGCTCGCCTGTTCTTCTGGGCCAGACACGTTTGTATGGCCCGTCGACGCGACTCGTACAAACGTGTCTGGCCCCACAGTTCTTCAATTTTTGCTGGTAGCACTTTTTCAATTTCTGCAAACACGGCTTTTTGCCGGAGACCGGATTTGAACGAGGGACGTTCTGCTCGAGAGGTTACATTGCTAACCGCTCGGCTATTCGGTCTCTCGAATTTTTTTGTTTATTGTTTTTTGTGGTTTATTGTTTTTTGTTTAGGATTACGCTATTGCGCTCCTGGTCTTCATTTCTTTGACAATAGTAAGAAAACCAAGATTTGTTACCAGCGTTCAGTATTCTATATCGGTTTTCTTTGTCTTACACGGCTTAATATGTGCCATCAGAATGAAAACAGCTTGGGCTTTGGTTGGTCACCAAATACTCGTGCTTTTTGAATTTCTATTTTTTCTGTTTATTCAACATGGGCGTACGGTAGTATTAAGCTATAACCGAAGAGCACGTGAAGACAACACAAAAATTAGCCGTTCGAACACAAATGATAATGATGGTTAAGAAAAAAAAACAGACATCGAATAAAAACTTAGCATATAATTAGCATATAAAAATATAATAAAAAATAATATAATTAGCATAGTATGTGGTGGTAGTATGTGGTGTGTAAAAATAATATAATTAACGTAGTATGTGGTACAAATAAACAGCGAGTACTCAGTTTTCAGAGTTTCCATATTTTTTGCCAGATCACGATGAACTTTTATTGTTAGAATTTTGTGCAGCTTCATCAAATCACTTCTGGCTCTCCTACTTTACAAGAACCACAATGCCAGTAGTTCATTTCGCCGGGGATTACCTTGTAGTTGAAGCCGAAACACCTATTTATTTCTTTTTTTTTGTTCTTCCTCTTGTGTTTTCAGATACAAGCAGATGGAGGAAATTTGGATTGATTGTCTTCAACTACGGGTCGGGTTCACTGTTATCATTTCAGTTAAATACCAAGTGCTCTACATCGACAATCAACGTGCGGCTCTCTACTGGTGCTATCGACGAGCTCTAAACGGCAGTTGTATTCAGCACGACGTCAACTTCATGATCAGGTCCTCATTGTTCAGTACAAACGTCGGGTTAGATAGGGAAAACTAAACTAAGCACTCATCAATTTGTAAAAGTTAACTCATCAAGTGACATGAACTTGAATAACGATCAAACAGTAATCAAAGAGCGTTTAGTTTTTAAGACAACCATAAGAAACCGATGTGATCAGAGTGATCAGTGACAATGTGCACGTCTTGAAGTTATGTAGGATAACAACTTGCCAGGGTAATCCTCAGACAATATTTATTGGTTTGTTTGTTTGTTTATTCGCTTGAAATGCGCTTATTGTGCGCCGGATAAAACTCGATTTAAATAAGACAGTAAAAGTGAACAATGGTAGATTTACATTACATTTTATTGACAGAAGTATCACTGAAAATGAGCTTTTAGAAAAGTTGTAGAACGTCTGGGTCCTGTTCGATTGCATCTTTGAACTTTTGAAACTCATCGTTTCATTTTACTGGGCGGTTGCTCTCTTGGACCTAGCGACTGCCCTTTTTAACACGTTGACGACAGCGCCTTTTTCGCGTGTCTGGCGCGTGGGACCAAGCGATTTTCTAGTGCGCCGAGGCTGTGGCATGATGCCTGCATACGGCGAATTTTTTTCAAAATGGAAGTGAATAGTAAATTTCGAAGACTACATATACAGTCCTGTAATATCGGGGATTGTGACTATTCTTTTTTTCCAATGAAAATAGAAAAATAACAGCTGGAAGCATTTAGAATGCCCTCTTTCTCTATCCAGGTTGAAAGAAAATTGCTGTTTGTTTATTGTTCATTATTTGTTTATTCTAATAATCAGTATTTGTTTCTATTTATGTGTTTGTTTCAGTAACCAGTATTTGTCTGCATTTATTTGTTTCTTACAATAACCACTATTTGTTTTTACTTGTAAAGAAAACTAGTGCACAATCCAAAATTTCAGTAAATCAGAAGCTAAGAATCATTTTCATGGACCATGCAACCTATAACAGTGTGCAAAGGTGAACTAAAAAGTGGCACAAAAACATCCTTCGAAATTCTGAAATGTATCGAGAAAAAAAAACGATATAAGACTGTGGCGCAGCATTGCGTCACACGGTCCCACGCACCCGCTTGAGCGTGGCGCAGCATTGCGCCACACTGTCGTCAACGTGCTAACTGCCCTGTATTTTTTTGGGATGCCTGGGATTTTTGAGCCCTTCACTTTTTCTCATTTTTGCTCCGTTGGTTGCTAGCTACGTTAGCGATATTTTGAATAAATAAATAAATAAATTGTTAGACGTTCTCGGCCAAATGTGAAGCGGTGCAGCATGCCTTAGGTGACTTCTGAGTTACGAAACTGTGACTGTTTCAGATCGAGACATTTCTCCCATAACGATCTCTCAATGGTCTTACCGTACTTGGAGAAGGTGTGCATTGAAAAAGATAGTCTGCGATGGTTCGATCTGCATTGTAAGTGGAAAATTTCATTTGACAATAACAGGAGCAGACGAAATTGCTCACCTCTACCGCAGAGCAGCTGCATACAGGGAATAGATCAAACACCTTATCATTTTTCCTGCAACATTTTTATATTTGCCCGGTTAATTTTTATTCTTAATTTAGCTAATTAAGTTTTTTGTCCCATTATTAGCATATTAGAATGCCGTTGCAATTTGAGCTCAGTCTTATTATTTCAATTAAATAGTTGGACGGTGGCGGTTTTCCTCAGTAACGCTTATCAGACAACGAGCGTGACTTGCTCACCTTGGACATTTTTGATGTTCTTGTGTGTTTTGTTGTTTCTGGTTCGAGTCTTGCGACGTATCCAAATGAATAAATAAATAAATAAATAAATAAATAAATAAATAGACAAATAGATAAATAAATAAATAGATAGATAAATAGACAAATAGATAAACAAATAAATAGATAAGTAGATAAATAGAAAATAAATAAATAAATAGATGGTTTTCGGCGTTCGAGAATCACATTTAAAGCTCAATAGATATGGTTCAGCATAAATGATTAAAGAAAATTCAAGAAAGGTATATGTTCTATTCGCTCACTTCTCTAGGCATTTCATTGGCGCCTGTATTGCCGAACATTATTACAATCGACAAACTGCTGAATAAACCCCATTGCTTGGAAAAAGTCCAGAATAGACGCTGAAAAAATAACTATCCACAAGTTTTCTTTTTTTCATACTCGGCATTAACGTTCAAATATTCTAGTTTTGTTGTTACTGTGCCTCACGTGGTTTAGGATAGAAAGTTTTATTGGAAAGACGACGAGCAAGTTCGGCCGTCAATAATAAACAGTAAAGAAAGGTGATCAAAAAATTTTCTTCAGGGTTGTTTTACACTTTTCTACGCACGACTGTGTTCGTGTAATGAATCAAATCAAGCAAATAAAACTTTTCACCTAACGATAAGAACCTTGTAATAGGAACAACGGAATATCTAAGCTGGAAAAATTAGCGGTGATAGTGAAATCAAACCAGCAGCCCCTTTAGCTGGAGAAGTAAACGGGTGAGAGGACGTTCCCTCAGAAACCGACCAAAGTGAAACCAGACTCATACCTAATGAAGCAGCGTTTAACCCTGGAATCCACTGCCCTTGGTACGACTAACAGCGTTTTATCAACTTGCGACGGGCTATATTCGGGGTAAAATCCGCGGTACTGTTAGCACGGTCGGGTATCGGATACCTAGCAACGGCGGTAGCTGGCTATGGTGATCTTTGTGGAATAGAAACAACGGTAAGAATCCAGAGTTCGGTAAACTGGCGGTAATTAATGATAGAACATAGATTTCGGGCATAAATCTAGGCTCCGACGATCAGATCAGGGCGATCAGAAGTATCAACTCATTTCCAATAACATCTCCAGTACTTTACTATACTGGACATTGTTCTGTGATGTAGCACAGGTTTCATGGCTCTTCTTGTGCTTTTCACTTCACTTTTCCAATACATCTCAATGTATTGTCCGCATATTTCGAGACGTACTTTTGGCTGAGCTCGCTGTTGTACAGTGCATCAATAAATGTAAATTTATTTTTTTATTTTAATTTTAATTTTTTTTAAATTAATTTTAATTTCAACTTTTTACTTTTTTACTTTTTTGATTTTTTTGATTAATTTCAAATTTAATTTTAAATTTAATTTTAATTTCAACTTTTTTACTTTTTTACTTTTTTGATTTTTCAATTTTTTTTGAAAAATTTTCAGCTCAATGTGGCAACGAGATGTCAGCATCCACACAGCTTCGTAGAGATCTCGTCACACTTTCCCATTATGATGTGCTGCACATCCTCACGAACGTGCAGGAGCCGAAATGCTTGGCCCACGAAGTCAGAGGCGTCCAAGCCGATCTAGCAGCGGTGAGTAATCACCTATTCTAAACTACATCCTAGAGTTCCTAAGGTTTCAGTAACTTCAACCTTGCGGTTCATAGCGCCGCGTTTCGGTATTATTTTTTATCCTTTACGCCATAGGCCTGCTACTTAGTATAGTTGATAGAAAAACTTAACAAAAACAATCCAAAAGCTCACTGAAGAAAATGTAGAAAAGGGACAAGAGGTTAGTCAAAAATCTCAAATCGATTTTATTCGATTAATTAAGTGATATTCTCACCTGCTACACGCAGGTCGTATAGCAGATTTTCAAAGTTAGCGGGGACTCGAAGTAAAAAAAGGAAAGAAACAGAGAGATACTGCGCATAGGATCATCAACGAATAGGAAAAATTCTCTATCCGACAAGCAAATCGAAAACATTCACATATTTCCTTCGTTAGATCCTAGCAAGCAAAAAACGTATCAGATTACCGTATCAGATATCAGATTACCGTATCAGAGAGTAGTCAAGTTTAAAGGCACCTATAAGAAACCGAAGTGATCAGAAAGAAAAACCATTCGATCGATACAAGTTTCCACTATTCGAAGTTTCGGAGAGCAACTTGTCAGGGTAACCATCAGACGGTATGATTTGTTGGTGCTCCCAATGACGTGCCGCTGCCTTTTTTAGATTTAGATTTATTTAGCCTACGTGAGGACAAAAAGAAACGATTAACAATGGACAGCATGTAGAAACTAGCAAATTGGATGGATTTGAGGTGATTATGAATTCATGTGGATTGGGGAACTAGATAATTATGGAAAAAAAATCGTATTTTCGACGAATGTTGAGTTTTTATTTGAAAACCGAAGTACATTTCAGTTTGGAGCTAGAATTTTTTTGAAGAAGGGTTAGAGGGTAATGAGCTAGTTTTTCCGATGTCCACCTAAAATGTTGCTGAATCTGCCGCTCGCTGATAGGCGTCTCTATTCAAATTATTCATATCATTCCCATAACTGGAGCGGGATGGCCGAGAGGTTAAGAGCTCAGGCTCAAGGTCCCGATGATCAGGGTTCAATCCCGTTCCAGGCAGAAACCCTTGCCTAGCTTGGAAATAGCTGAAAAGGGTGTCGGGACCAGCGTCGGGCCCGTGTGACAGGTCGGCTGATGGAGGAAAACTGTCACAATCACAAGACGGATCGATGGTCGCATGCAAAGAAGCGGCGCTCAAGAACCTGCGTTCGGGGTCGTGCACAGTCGACGACTAATACGACACGACAAATCGCCGCACTGTTCGCCGCGCGCGAATGAGCGTAAAGTGTGCTGCGGGGGCCGCAAATTGCGTACGCTGCAACCGATAGGCGGGCCGGGCCGTCAGCTGTTTTGAGCGCACCCCTGCTAATTTTTTTAAAGCTATTTTCTAGTTTTTTCTTGTTTTCCTCGTTGTTTATCGTATGACGTAAGCCGTTTTTCCAACAGGTTCTCTAGAAGGTGTTTGGTGTAGAATAGGCGTCCCTGTCGTTCTTTTTCTTTTTTCAAACGTATTTTTGGTATCAATTGCCATTTTAATTTCCTACTAATGTTAAATTTTGTTCCAACTTCGTTGTGGTGGTTAGTTTCTATGTTTATAGTGCCATAGTTTTGATGTTAGATACTTTTTCTGTTAGGTTAGGTTCTTTTTTCCTGAGACAAAAACCTATTAGGATGCTTGCAATTCCACACAACCCTGTACGACACGACGCCGCACACGCGGTGTCGTACTTGTCGTGTACGACAACTTCGGCAACGCAAATGCCTTGTCGCACTTGTCGTATACGACAAGCGCGACACGACCAATACGACACCGGCCGCTATCTCTTATCATTGTCGTGTCGTATTGGTCGTCGACTGTGCACGACCCTTTCGAGGACGATATGACCACCCCACATGGAGCTCTAGATCGAGACAACATCGCAGTGTGGCACCTCATCAAACGCGGGAGCAGCACCAAAGAGACAGAAGACGGAGCGACTATCATGAAAGACGTACCCTGTAACTGATCGGGATAAAAACGTTGTGGAATAAAAGTATCATTCCCATAACTGTGCAGAGTCTGATCAGTTTGCAGATCGAGAAAGCCGGCACCTGGTTCTTGATGGCCAGGTTCGACGAGATGGCTTTGGACACGTATGCGATGGTGATGAGGCTGACTGCTGTCAGCGGCACCAGTGCCGTTCTTCGACTGTTTCAATCGGCGTGAGTCTCATTCACCTTCGCTCTTACTGACCATAAAAATTAAATATTAAAAGTATCGTCCTCGATTGGTCCCCTCAGAATGCGCTGT
The DNA here is from genome assembly GCA_030553155.1 of Nippostrongylus brasiliensis. Lineage (NCBI taxonomy): Eukaryota > Metazoa > Nematoda > Chromadorea > Rhabditida > Heligmosomidae > Nippostrongylus > Nippostrongylus brasiliensis. The sequence continues at coordinate 4,880,994 of CP130735.1, forward strand.
CGCAATCGTATTTTAAGAAAATCGGAGCTTAGTACTGAATGAGTATATCCTTAATTGTGAATTCCCCACAGAGATTGGTGTCATCGATAACAGAGAAGTAGCTCATCCAATGGATAGGCTGGTCCATCACAAAATTTTTGCACCGCTGCACTTGGAAGCCGCCATCAAAAGCGTCCGCTAAAAAGTAAATGATTTCTGCCGACAGCTTCTGTCATCGAACCAGGGTCTTGCTTAGTCGAATAGTCACTCATTTCGACCAGTTGCAGCTCCGGCCGACTGACGATGAGTTCTAAAAAGTCATCGACATGAGAGTGCATGTCAGACTTCCTCACTGAGACGTCCAAATATTTAGTTATACAGATGAGTGATACCACCTCCAGTGACGAAAAAGGCCATTTTATCTCTGTTTCACATTTTTTACGGTAAAAGTGTTGGCGTTGGTCTCTTCCCTAAAGACGCCCCGCCGCATTCGTGGTCAATTCAGAATCGTAGAGGCAGGTGGTGAATGCGTATTTGTCCTATGCAATGACCTGCAGGGGTGAGCTGCTGTAACGAGTCAGTACCTTTACCTTTCGAGGCAACTCTGGTACCAATTAACCTGACCACTGAGCGATGGAAGGCTTGGCTACCCCGGGCGGGATCGATCACTCCACTGTGCGTGTACCAGCGGCGACTCTTATCACTGTACCGCGCGCGCACTTTTTATATCTTGCGGTATTAGAAATTGTATCCAATACTAGAAAGGTGAAGGTAGCGGAGTCGGCTTCGCCCAAATCCATAGGAGTCGTCCTCCATTCGGATTGGTAAATGTATGATCTAGTGAAAAACAGTCTGGTACCAGTTTACCAGATCGATGGGAGGTTGGTTAGCCTGGACGAGGATCGATCACTCGGTCATGCAGGTAGAAATATCGCTTTTCAGCGCTACACCACTTGTCAGCTCCTTCATATACACCTGACAAGTGTACCATGAATTGTAGAAAAACTCCTTATTTATTTTATTTATTTATTGTTACGTCCTAAAACATGGATGTGCTACTGAATAAGAAAAATGTGTTAGTTAAACAGAAATACTGTTCAGAAGGAAAAAAACAACAACAACCTTTCAGAGAAAGTAGTATTAGTAACAATTTTCAAAAAAGAGGAGCTCCGTCACTGATGATACCATCTCTGTATGGTAAATTCTATGTTATGAGACGCAGAATGCCACAACGCATTATAGTTATAGTATTATAGTTATAGCATTACAGTTATTTATTTTATTTTTTATATTTATTTTTATTATATAGTTATAGCACTATAGTTATGCAGTCAAAGTCGGCGAGCTGTTCCAGAGCTTTACCTGGAGAACCGCTGGACTGCTTTACCCGTGTGTTCACCATTAGAGAGGTGCAAAACGACACCGATTTCTACTACGAGCTTCATTTCGAAGCTTCTACAAGGAACTCAACAACAAGTACGCATTTATCTCACTATTAGGGGCTGAGAATTTATTTATTTATTTATTTTTTGTTTATTTATTTATTTCGTTAAACTCTAATAATCTCTCATGGCTCATTAGTGTCCTACTAAATATAGATAGCAGAAAAGCTGAATTGAAACATGATAGAAACTCATGGTACGGAAATGAAAAAAGGAAGAAAAGGAACAGATGGTCAGTCGAATAATTCAAGTGAAGGAATCGATATTCTTGGTTATTATGATCAGGCACTCGTTCCGGACCACCCACGGGGGAAAAACCGATGACAAAAAATTGGGACCGCTAGTGAGACGAGTGTCTGAGTAGCTCTGAGGATCATCCGAAAACGAATCGCGGTTGGTCCGCAGTCCCGCTTTCTTGCGAATACTTGCGAATACGGTCGGGTGGTCAATCGCTTTTGCAACCCGACAAACCTCCGACAATGAATTGGGTCTGTGGATGATCCGAAAACCCTTATTTACCCCGAGACCTCCGACAATGAATTGGGTCTGTGGATGATCCGAAAACCCTTATTTACCCCGAGGGTGGTCTGAAACGAGTGTCTGAGTAGCTGCAGATTTTAGAGCTATACATGACCTGACACCTACCCTGATACCCTACCGTGGCTTGACGGAGTTTCAAAAAAGCTGTAAAAATGTTGTCATGCTCTACGAATCTCGGCATGACATCGAATTGGAAATCGTTTTCGAAAGAAAACAACCTCATTCTCATCGTGAAAGATAACATTTTTGTCCGGAGTTACATATATGGGAAAGGCGGCTTCACGAAAGTCAACGTCTGCCACAATTCTACCAGAACTTCCGCTCCATTTACGTTCCACTCTGTTTTTTCTAATATTGCTTTCAGTCCGAGCGCTCGTAAACGTCTTAGGGGATTGGTGTGCGGCCAGCAGGAAAGTTATACTTATTGTACTCCATAGAATTTTCAAAAGAGATAAACTTGTTTTTAAATGTGTACTCCTAAATGCTCCGTAGTCTAACACCAATCAGATCAGGTGCCTATGGAAAAACAAGGTGTGAGGAATTTTTTTAGCCGCAATCCGAACCAATATTGCGCCGTTTTTCGTTATCTTGGCCAAATTTTTGATGAAAATGTTGGACAAATTCCTGTACCACTGCAAATGTTCGGTTGAGCACCTCTTATGACTGTCGTTCTTGCTGAACGTCATAGCCTCGACGTCAAGCGGAATATCGCGCAACTGCACTTTACTAGTTTCGAGCGCCCATAAATGTGTGCCCGTTTCAAGAAAAAGGCTTCAATAAGGTATAACGCCACTATTTCGAGCTTATATGTAGATAAATAAGTAACGGCTGAATTAGGACATAGCTTGGAGACTGACAAAGATGGAAAAGTTTTTTTGGGTACTCCCACTCAAGGCCGACACCGTTCTGATAATTCATATCATAACAAACGATAACAATAACAGCGAGACGATAACAATAACAAACGAACAAAATGGTTAGTTAAATACAGTAATATTCATAAGATTCCGCTTGGCTCATCTCCAGTATGTACTCCTTTTCGCGAAGACAAGTTTCATCTCGTCGCCCAGTTTGCACTGCTTATGTTTCGGAAAAACTCCACGATCTTGAAAAAACGCAATCGCATTTTCCTCCGTGTCCGGGAGGCTGAAAAGAGACGACATAGGTAGAGCGCAGATGAAGAAAATGATGACAATAATTGTGCACAGCGTGTCTAATGGAAATGATACTTATCACCTGGTGCTTCAATACCACAGTTGAGCGGTGTGTTTTCTGAAGGTATGAGCGATGAGAACCGCGCAACAGCTTGGGCGAGACGCGAATGAATGATTCTCGTTAGAATAATGATATGAATTATCAGAGCGGTGTCGGCCTTGAGTGGGAGTACCGTTTTTGCTACAGTTAGCCGGACAATGTGAAACAGTCATGGACATAGGTTTCATACCCGTAGTTTTTACCATCCCTTTACTTTTTTATTCAGACAGAAGGCTGTTGGCTAGAAGAAGTGCCGCCAGAAAAGTGCGCATTCCTCTGGTCGCTCAAGCTGAGAGGAGCATTTCTATGCATGAATTGTCCTGCCTGCATCGTCCAGCTGTGACGACTCGCCGACGGCGAACCTCTCGTTGATTCGTCGAGCGGCGACGGATTTTCGAAAGGACAGATGAAGTGGAGCTGACCATAAGAGGCCTCTAATTGCGTCTGGTGGCTGTTGAGGTCAACAACACCACAATGAGTTCCTACTTGACGCTGAATGGAGACGTCCATTGAGCGACCGAATTTGATTAGCGTGCGCGAAGCTGCTCTTCGTTCTTCTCATCTCGTGCTCTGCTCTACGATCCACGTCGTACTCAACTTTGTTATATTCCGCCATATGGTTGAAGCCGAAAGATTCCGGGGCCTTTGAGAGTTCGACAAAAGAGTGCCGCCACGCCTTCGGTGATGGATAAACCGGCGTCTCTTGAAGCGCTTGCTAATGATAAGAAGGAGGAGAAGGACGAGGATGAAAAGGAAGGATCGAAAGCGGAAGTTTCAGGTGACAAGGAGGACTCGAAAGTTGACCCGTATTATCCTCCTTCTAATCTTTTGCCAAAGATAAGAAGGAGGATAAGGCGGAAGCTTCAGGTGACAAAGAGGACTAAAGGAAGGACGAGGAAAGGAAGGAAGAGAAGAAAGGGATAGTCATTCGATTCGAAGGACGAGGACATGGATAAGAAAAAATAAGAGTAGTGCTTGTGTGAGAACTGCTTACCGGCTCATTCCCGTGATGATAGCTACAGCCCGACCGGGCTTAAGAATGATGCTAGGGGCTCCGCAACGTACATCGGTAGCACAGTGGTTAGTGCAGTCTGCCGGAAACACAAAGACGCGGGTTCAATTCCCGTCCGATGTCAGTATTTTGCGAATAACCTTGCATCTCCAGAAATATAAGTCAATCAACTAGTTCTTGTCTATGAACCGCTAAACAAAAAGCGGCAAATAGCAAAATAGTTTAGTGCTTGTGTTGTTCCGGTAAATTTGTACCGAATGCAACTGATGGATACCCTCCATTCGCTCAAAATCCTCTCCACGGTGATCGTACAGATGAGACCTGATAGACGATCGAAAAATGAAGCCATCTCCCTGATTGTTGAATTATCTGCAGCAAAGGCTGTGAAGGTAGTGGATGGATAAGATTTCAAGAAATTGTAGCTCAGTGATTCGGTTTCCTTCCGTCTTGATAAACTCAATAGGAATCTAATATCATTTTTCCTCCGTTGCCCTAAAATGGTTCTATTTTGGAAGCCCAAAAGGAACCCTCTCTGTCGTTGAAAGGCTATCATTTCGACATTTACCTCCAGTACCTCAGGGTCGATCCATTTGTGAGAAATTCGTTCTAGTAGTTTGTGTTTCAGAAAAATACCACGGTCGCGAGAACAACACACCTATTATATTAATAGATCAGCCATTCAGGTGCCTACAGGCCGCCAAATGAACTAATGAATAGTAGGAAACATATATAAAACATTTATACTAACAAATAAAACGAAGAACAAATAGCATGCAGCAAAAGGAACAGATGAAATACGTCACTGGGAGTACGGTAACTGGCAATCGCGGTGGGACCCTAGAGTTGACAAGCAACAAACAGACATCGTGGTTTCGCTTATTTATTAGTAGGATAGGATAAGAGCGAAAGCGAACATTGTGAGATTCAAGCGATCGAAAAACCTGACGGGTACAAATACAATATTATTCAACTTTATTGAAGAACCAATGCTCTCAAGATACCCATGACAATTACTTGGCCTCAAGGAATGTCCATTTTTGGCACATTATTCATAGGAAGCCACAACTCAGCTCAAAATAGCCGTTTTCTTGGAAGAAAGCATCGTCCGTGCGAGCGCATAGGCAGAAGTGGGCAAGGTATGCCGCCGTTATAGTTTCATACCAGCCATTCAGCGACCTGCAAGCGGCCAAATGAACAAATGAATAGTAGGAAACATATACAAAACATTTATAATAACCAATAAAACTAAGCACAAAAGGCATGCAGCAAAAAACGGCGAGGAACTGATGAAATACGTCACTGGGAGTACAGTAACGGGCAATCGCTGCGGGACCCTAGAGTTGACAAACAGACATCGCGATGCGATTCCGCTTATTTGTTAGTAAGATATATTAGTGATGTCAGCATATTTCAGATGATGTATGTAAAAAAAGTGCAAATCGTAATTCCCTCGCGTGAATCATGCTCTGCTGTCATTTGTAGTGCTGTAGAAGAGCTGCAATTCAATTCAGCTGGCGAAAATTACCCCTTCCGTCTTTCTCCGTCCGTTGCGTGCACAGCCTGTAATTCAGTGATTCATACCTAACCGACGCCTTCTAATTGTATTCGAGAGAAAAAGTGAACTGGGTGAAATTGATTTTGGTGCCAAACGTCAAAAAAGTGGAGCATTGAAATCCTTTTGCAAGAAACAACTCTGAAGAGAACACATCCCTAAACGCGTTTGTCTTTCGTTTACGACAGCACCCATCTCGCCTAAGAGCATGATTCGCATTAAAAAAACGCCGCCAATTTCCCGCAAGGTCTGGAATTATTTCCTTATCGCGTCGGGCAGGAAATGGAAAACGTCAAGGGCCAATAAATCATTCAGCCGTCAACAGCCTTCTCTACTTTATTTACCACCACTCTCGGTCTCAATACGCGACTATGGGCTCTAGTCGCCTTTTTGAATAGTAACGCTGCGCATAGCTATTACATAGTTTGATTTGATTTATTACACGAACATAGTCGTGCGTAGAAAAAAGTGTAAAACAACGCTTCGAAGAAAAATAACATCACAATAGGAGGTACTAACACCCAAAACGAGAACTTACTTACTTAGATACTTAGATGGCCCGGCTTCACTGAACGTGCGGGCCCCAACACGAGTTCCATTCGCTTCGTTGTCTCGCGATCGTCATCCAGCTTGTTGGTCGGAGGCGACTGTGACGACAGCGAGAATCAGCCGTTCTGGAACACAGCATAGTCTTAATACGTTCGACGAACACATCAGACCATCTGGCAGGTGGTCTTCCACGAGGCCGCGTGCAATCGCGCGGCAGCCATTCCACCGTTCTTCTTGTCCAACGGTCGTCGTCTCTTCTCATTATGTGACCGGCCCATCGATGCTTGGCTTTCGATGTGTAGTCCGCAGGGTCTCGCAGACGGGACATCTGCCTTAGATCGGAGCTGCGAAGTCCGGCTCGGTGTTGGGATAGCCGGGTGAACTTCAGAAGACACCTTTCCAACGCTCTGTGTGTGACTTGCAGGGACTTCGCCGTGGCAGACGTATCAGGCCACGTCTCAGCCGCGTAGCACAGAGCAGGAAGAACTGTCGAGTCGAACAAATGAGCACGGAGGTCAGCATCCTGGAGTTGGTCGGTGGCCTCTTTGAGAGACCCGAAGGCTGACCACGCGGCTCTCCTTCTTCTGATGAGTTCTTCCTTCATGTCGTTGTCCATGTTCATGGAGCGCCCCAGGTAAACGTAGGACTTCGTTTCGGCGATGGGAGATCCATCGAGTTCGATGGGCCCCCCGTCACACCAGGAGTTCTTCATGAACTGTGTCTTCTTCCGATTGATGCGCAGTCCAATCTTCCTTCCAGCTTCGTCTAGCTCTCGGAGCATCGTCTCTGCTTCAGTCGTACTTTTCGCGAAGATGACGATGTCGTCCGCAAAACGAAGGTTCGAGAGGAATTTTCCGTCCACACGTATGCCCTTTTCGTCCCAGTCGAGCGACTTCATCACCCACTGCAATGCGGCAGTAAACAGCTTGGGCGAAATAGTATCGCCTTGCCTGACGCCCTTCTCGATGGGGATGTTGATTGGGCGCCGGAAAAGCTGCACTGTCGTAGAACAGTGGCGGTAGCAGTCGGCCAGCGTTCTTATGTAGGACGAGTCCACTCCTTGATCGACTAACGCAGACAGGATAGCATTCGTTTCGACGCTGTCGAAGGCCTTTTCGTAGTCGACGAAGGTTAAGACGAGGGGCAGATGGTACTCCCGACAAACCTCGATGACCATCGCGACACTTTGGATGTGGTCGACGCAACTGAATCCCTGACGGAACCCAGCTTGCTCAGGCGGTTGTGCTTCATCCAATGTACGCGATATCCGCGTCAAGATGATCTTCGTGAAAAGCTTGTAGAGCACGCTCAACAAGCTAATCGGGCGGTAGTTGCGAAGATCATCCCTGTCACCTTTTTTGTGTAAGATGACTGTACGCGAATTCCTCCACTGATCCGGGATTCGTTCCTTCCGAAGGTAGGATGTCATGTGCGCCGCAAGAAGGGCGTGCAGAGTATGGTTTCCTGCACGGAGAAGATCGGCAGAGATCTTGTCCGGCCCTGGAGCCGTGCCGCTCTTCATACTCCTAATCGCGACTCGTACCTCAGATGGTAGAATCCTTGGTGGTGTTTCACCAGCGGAGATATCGGGGTCTGGTACAGGTTGTGTAGAACGGAACAGATTGGTGTAAAACCTCTCTGTAATCGATTCCATCTCGAAACGGGAAGTGGTGACAGTTCCGTCTTCACGTTTCAATGCCGATAGCGGAATACTGAACTCGTTGAGGTCCCGTCGACACTTCTTCAGACTTCGTCTTTCTTGTGCCGCTTCCAGAATCTTCTTCCTCCTGTGCTGAATGAGATCCTCCTGCAAAGCCTTTCTGCAACTAGCATTGGCCACCAGTCGCTCCAGGTGGGTTGCATTCGGATCCATCCTCAAACTTCTCCTCTTCTCAAGCAGCGCCTTGGTGTTCGAAGAGATGCGGGCATTTCTGCTTGATAGTGAGAGAGAAGCAGCGTCAGCACACGTTCGTAGTCCTTTTAGAAGCAGCTCGTAGTCTTCGGTCGGGTCCTCAGCGACTCGCCAGTCATAAAGGGATAGGGCATCGTTCAGAAGGTCTTCGTCGAACACGGCTTGCTTCCTTCCCTTCGGTCTATGACAGGTGTTCTTCTCCAGATGGTGATCGAACCTGATCTTAGCCCGAAGGAGGCGGTGATCGGATCCACTGCAAAAAGATGGTACCACGGAAGTGTCGTAAAGGCACCATCTTCTGTTGGTCATGATGTGGTCGATCTCAGCATGAGTCGTGCCATTAGGTGATTCCCATGTCCAGCGACGGTGTTCTTTCTTCTCAAACAGCGAGTTGCCGTGGAAGAGACGTGCAGCGGACATGAGGTCAGCCAGACGATTTCCATTCTCATTCCTATCGCCTATCCCGAATCTTCCAATCCTGTGATCTTCGCCATTGCCCTTTCCGATCCTTGCGTTGAAGTCACCGACGACGAACTTGTAAAAGGACTTCTCATTTCGGATGACTTCTTCTAGCTGTCCGTAGAACGCATCTAACTCCGAGTCATCAGCTGCTGCGTGTGGTGAGTAGCAGTTGATGATTGAGATGGTCTTGTGATGCGGCGGATGAAGGCGTAAAATGGCTAGGCGAGGAGACAGGATCTCGTGAGAGTCGACGAGGTGGGCGACAGACGGGTGCACGATGAATCCAACGCCACCGACGTTCCGAGACGGTATCTTCTCTCCGCGGATAACAAGAGTCCCGTCGTTGTGTTGACGAATGTCGGCTTTCCTGCTCTTGGTTTCTTGTAGCGCGATCACATGATATTTTATGCGACCGGCAGCTTCGAGAAGAGCGTAAAGGTCGGCGTTTGAGGAGACTGTTCTAGCATTGTAGGTACAAAGCATAAAACAGTCTCCATGTCGTGCTCCAGATGTGTCGTCATTGTCCAGAATCCATGACGTCCTGCGCAACCCGAGATTTCTTCGCCTCTCACCGGTTGTCGTACCATCCGACGTCGGAGACGGCAGAGCCCGGTGTGCGGGGTACTGAGGCTGGTCTTCTTCTGTTGGTCGAGCATATTTGTTCCCTGGTGTCCGGCCGAAGCGTTGCCAGCGCGTCCGTACGGTCCATTCCACAAGCTTGGGGGTCCAGTCGTTGCGAAATAGAGGGAGTGATCCGTCTTTCGCTACGAGTAAGACTCCATCACAGCGGATGTCCTTGCCAAAGCAGTTCTTCCACTGAACATCATTGCCTTACACGCATTGCCACCCCCTCGCCGCGTTGAGGCTCCGGATCATGGAGGGGGAAAACGAGAACTAGAACAAGGAAACAAGTAAGGGAGGAAAAAGTAGCTTAGGTGCCGTTTCCGGAAGAGAGTTGGATGCCAAGGGTAGAAGTGGGAAGAATTATTAGAAGAGAACTCAGGCGCCCTCATGCGAGCAAGTTCATAGAGTCCTCAAACTCGGCTCATGTTTCTGGTGCGTTCCTTCGGTATTTAGGGTTAGAAGGGGGTTATAAGCTTGCGCGCGTGACAGCTAGATACTTAGATTTACTGACGTACATCCATTTGGTTAAGAGTTCTTCCTCCCCTTCAGCATCGTTCATTTTTAGCCTTAGTTTCATCTTATTGAAAATGCTGTACACCAGGAAGCTATAATGTCGTACTGGTTACTTTATCTCGTTGTGGCGAATGAATGCGATAAAGAAATGAAAGAAAGCTGGAGAAAGACGTTTGAAGCGAGGCGAAAAGATCGCTTGGCATGGAAGGAGAGCGGCTTGTGGTGGTGTTGGATTGTTATGCAAAAATCGTGACTCAGACAAGATTCAGACCATTGTCTTTCTGGGACCTTTCCAGTTCGTCCTAAGACTCATATATGAATGGCTTTTCCTTTCCGCCAGCATCGATTATTTTCTTATCCCTGTCTTCATTTTATCAGCAAGGCCACTTGGTTATCAACTTCTTGTCACGTTGTGACGGATTAATGCTAGTAGCGAAAAAAAACGTGACGAAGATGTTAGAGATGAGGAAAAGGTAGCTAGGCATAGAAGGAAAGGCATGAGTCTCAGGTTTGAAACGTCTCCATTCGTTTTTTGGGATGAACATTAAGCCAGCATGGGCATCAAGACCTGGTACTTTCAAGATTTTTATGGCAGCTCAAACTCGAGAATGCTCAGAATTTAACAAATACAGACTGACCCTTTTCGATGGATGTCGCCTTCTTCTTCAGAGTCTGATGATTCAAATGATTTAAATGTAGGCGAGGGCTATAAGGGCAGAAATCGCTGTTATCTTTGGAGATCCATCTACATAACCATTTATGCATAATTATAATACATCAACATGGGTGTGCATTACAACAAAACTGGTAACGAAATTTGCATTATAAAACTATACGACTCAAGGAAGTGTACCAATGGTATCAATCAAAGAACTAATTCTTAGCCACAATATTCAATTTTGTTGGGCCTTAGGTAACTTACGAGGGAGGTCAGTGAACATCCTCCAAAGATTCCAATCGAGACCTATATGGTTCTGTAGAGCATCGAATTGCGATTACGACGGTTTAGATTGTTTTTGCTGAATGGCAATGGGCGGTCCTAAAAAAGTGAAAAAATCTTGACCACCACCACACCGTTTGTATTCAGCGAAAACAAACCATACCGTTGTAATCGTCATTCGATGCTCTCCAAAACCATACAGGTCTCGATTGGAATCTTTGCGGGAAGTTCACTGACCTCCTTTGTTAGACGGATTCATTAACGTTAGGATTCAGATTTAAAGAATGCGAAAGGCAAGCAATGTAGGTCGCCAGGGCTGGGAATCGGTAAAAAAAGAGTCAAAGATGCTAGATATACCATTTGCTAATGTCCAATGATCCGTAGTGTGACCGTGACTTTAGGATGTTCACTGAGTTGAGTTAGAAATGCGAGCAAAGAGTAAAGACTCGATAAACGGCATCTTTCCTAGAAGATTAAGGTTTCAAGTTGTGTGCTGTGAATTTCTACTTTCAAATAAATATTCATGTTTATCCAATCAACAGAACAAGAAGAATTTTTATAACGTGTGACTATTGGGTGCGAGTATTGATGATGTTAATGAAAGAAATATAAAAAACTGAGACGTTTCAAAAAATGCTTCAGTGGTGTTCCGATTTCTGTTCTTCAATCGACACGTCGGAGTGCTGTACTCGTGCCTAAGCATTGCCGCCGACGGCAAGTGTGATGAACGTGCCATCTATGTGGTTTCTCGCCATGAGACCATCGATCACGCAGAGCTGATTGTCCTCGAAAAGGTCGCCAAAGCAGTCTGTGTTGATCCACAGGTGCTCTACCACACGGCCACATTCGGTGAGTGGTATCACACATTGAGATTTCAGAGGATTCCGAATTCAGAAACGTTTTGTACCGGTCGAGGTACTTTACGGGTAAAATTCAGATCAAGTCTAGGTATAGCGGCTATTCGAAGATTGTGACTGCGACAATAGCATACCAGCCATTCAGCGGCCTGCAGGTCGCCAAATGAACCAATGAATAGTAGGAAACATATAAAACATTTATAATAACAAATAAAACGAAGAACAAAAAGCATGCAGCAAAAGACGGCGAGGAATTGATGAAATACGTCACTGGGAGTACGGTAACGGGCAATCGCGGCGGGGCCCTAGAGTTGACATACAGTCATCGTGGTTTCGCTTATCCTACTATATATATATGTGCTAGGCCCTTGTTATACATTCGCTCACCCCACAGCGTAACTCGTCCATTCAGTATCAGACACCGTGGGGCCAGACACGTTTGTACGAGTTATCATGGTGACGCTGGCGTGGTGAACTCGTACAAACGTGTCTGGCCCCACGGTGTCTGATACTGAATGGACGAGTTACGCTGGGGGGTGAGCGAACGTATAACAAGGGCCATAAGCGAAACCGTGATGTTTGTAATGGGTGGCTCATATGGGTCCCGCCGCGATTGTCCGTCACCATACTCCCAGGGACGCATTTCATCAAATCAGCTCGCCGTCTTTTGCTGTTTGTTCATCGTTTTATTTTAAAATTTTTTTCTTCTATCTCAAATCTTTATTTCAGTCCATTAGTGGTTAGTTTTTGTTTTCATTTATTATGCATTTAGCAGCCGTTTGTCGGCCGGCAGGCCGCAGAATGACTGGTTTATTGATGGAATGGACTTTTGTAAAATTGAGGATTCGCCATACATCATGCATCGATTTTTAAACGTTTCTGGAGATTCTTGAGTCGATTCTGAACTCGTTCCAGCAGATTTTTAAAGAAATCATCACAATTTCCTTCCACGTCTTTACAACTTCTAGTTCTAGTACTAAGTAGAAACCAGCAAAAACGTGAGAAAACTAGAATCCCACAGGAATTTTTGGAAATCAGGTTCACGCAGTCATGTGCAATCTATTATAGTTACGTGACAGGAAAGTATTGAAGTCGTGACTGAATAAAAACTACGCTCAAATAAGAGGGGACGCAGGAAAATTCAGTATTTTTGGTTAGTGGTATTCCAATAAAGGAAAAATTTGTAGTTGATAGATTCCCTTGTCTTGCTGACACTGAGTGGAACTAATTTTTTCTAGCGTTTTGGGATCCCGTTCCCTAGAGAAAGCCCGTGATTTGTCTCGCTTGGGGAGCGCTTAGCGACCCGACGACATTCCGTGCTCTATGAAGACGTGAGTGAATGCAATTTGTGGCGTCGTGTAGCGTTTGACGTCCGTTTCGCGCTCTCGTTAGGCATTCGCCGTTGACATCCGTATTAGGTCAGTCTCGGGCTCAATTCGAGCACAACTACCCGCTACGTAACGAGGTGGACGACCATCCGATAATCATCCGATCACTTGTGAGAGCGAAATTTCTCCACCTGCTAATGATAGAATCGGTTATTTCACCTCCCCAAATTCTCTCTTGGGAACGGGGCAAGTCTTTTTTGTGAGGAGCTATCTTGCCCTGCCAAACTGAGAACTATGAGAATTTCCAACACCAGACTTGTCTGAGAAGGTGAATACACTGACTTGGTATAGCGGCTGGCCCAGCAAGTCACAATGTCCTACCAATAAATAAGCGAAACCATGATGTCTGCTCGTCAGCTCTAGGGTCCCGCCGCGATTGCCCGTTACCGCACTCCCAGTGACGTATTTCATCAGTACCTCGCCGTCGTTTGCTGCATGCTTTTTGTTCTTCGTTTTATTTGTCATTTTATATATGTTTCCTACAATTCATTTGCATTGGCGGCCTGCAGGCCGCTGAATGGCTGGTGGGACATATATGAATTCCCTACCTCTACTGCTCTGAATAGAAGGCGGATGCATGGCGCGTTCTTAGGGAGCGAGATTCTTAGGGAGGTTCTTAGGGGTGTTGGTGATCAATGCACTTAACAATATTGGTTCTTCAAGCGGATTTGATCCAACAAACGTTTTATTTTATTCACGCTTTTCGTTGTACTCAAGTCTTCACAGTTCTCAGTTTGGCAGGGCTCTACGCATATGTTGCCCTGCCAAACTGAGAACTATGAGAATTGAAACTGAAGCCAATAGTAATGGTTGATGTCAAGGTAAAGGTGCTGACGTTGATCAATTCGCTAAGGACGCGCCACGCATTTGCCATTAATTCAGTGTCGTAGAGGCATGGTGGGCGTGCATTTGATCTATTGAATGAATTAGCGGTGCCATTAGTTATATAAGTCAGTGTCTTCACCTTCTCAGACAAGTCTGGTATCAAATTTCTTGGTCCCTGAGGGATGGAAGGTTTGGTCAGCCCGTCAAGGATTGATCGCTCGACCGTAGTCCCCTTAAGGCCCTTGTTATACGTTCGCTCACCCCCAGCGTAACTCGTCCATTCAGTATCAGACACCGTGGGGCCAGACACGTTTGTACGAGTTCACCACGCCAGCGTCACCATGATAACTCGTACAAACGTGTCTGGCCTCACGGTGTCTGACACTGAATGGACGAGTTACGCTGGGGGTGAGCGAACGTATAACAAGGGTCTAACGCTGCACCAACTTCAAAGCAGATTGATCAGTTTATGTCTTGGCCTGACTTTTCGACCTTCCCGTCCATTTCAGGGGTCTCGAGATCCACCGTTAAACCGGTTCTCTTACTCTCTGTTAGTACGGTGTTCTTGAGGTTAATCCTGCATAGTTATTTGACTGAATTTAAAAGAAAAATAATCTTCTATCGGAGTTGCTAGCGGGAACCGTCGAGTCGATGCCTGTTGAAGTCGCTGATGGTTGTGTCAAAAAAAAACCTTTCTTATCAAAAAATCTGTTTATTATTTGGCCATTAACAACGAGATTTCCGAAACTTTTCAAGCCAAGGCACAATAACGTTGGAATGTATAGATCACAGTGGTGAACGGGAAGGCACTTGAACGTGGTGAATGTTCCCGGATGGGGAATGGAAAAGGATTTGGTGAAGATAGCAGGTTAGAGGCGACAAAGGTGGCATTAACGCCTGGACAGTGTGAAATGATGGCGGACAGAGAAAGACAATGTGATGTAGCGTGTTGCTTTGACATCGGAGCCGGTGGTGCAGCGGCAGGTGGCGCGACTATCAGGCGGATATGAGCTGGAGAGTTCGATTCTTTCAGACGAATGCGTCTACGACCATGCTCAGCTACGACCGCCACTCTGCAGCACCGTAGACGTCGCGTCGTCCGTGGCCGAATGGGAACATCTGAATATTGATCAGATTGAGGTGAACATTTATTTATTTACTATTTAATTATTTACAATGCACTGCTATGTGTACCGAAGTAAAACAGACGTTAATAATTTATTTATTATTTCTATATTTCCATTATTTCTCATCTACATTATAGCTCTTTTGATTTCTTTTTAAATTTCTATTTCTTTTTATTTCCTTTTATATTATCTTTTTTATTAATGGTATTTCTTTTTATTAATTAGTAATTTAGTAATTTTTCTATTTATTTATTTTATTTACTTGTTCTATAGTTATTTATTTATTTTATAAATAAAATAAATAAATACGGTAAAGATGTCGGCGCTGATCACTCCCTAAGAACGCGCCAAGCATCCGACTTCTATTCAGAACAGTTGAGGTACGGAATATGTCCTAAATTATGATTTGCTGGGCCAGCCGTCATACCAATTCAGTGTCCTAACCTTCTCAGACAACGTTACCCGACCCCTGGGGGATGGAAAGTTTAATTAGCCGTAGGTTTGATTACTGAACGGTGCGGGTGTCAGTAGCGCTTCTTACCGCTGCTCTACGCTCGCCCCAAATTTAAATTATTTCGTAGAGAACCACTTCAAACTATGAAAAATAGTGAAAACATCATAAGAAGCTGTTCCCTAAAAGACAACCATTCAGGAATTCTGAAGGAGGTCTTACATCTATACATATGCATATCAAACTGTATATAAAAAACCCAGATCCAGTCTGGATCCATAATCTTTCAAATATGGGAAATTTGGCCAACCTGACTCTGATGATATATCTGATTATATCATTTTTTAAACTTAATGATATAATCGTAAATCATTAGAAAGTCAAGAGTTACAGGCTAGCAACAAATTAAATTGGTCCAACTTGGTATTCCACCGAAAAAACGGAAGAACAGAAAATTTGATCATTTTTCATTGTCGCGGTTTTGAACAGATTAACTCCATTTTTATACCCAACTCCATCTACCTGGGAATCGGCTTACAAAGCTTTATGGAGCTGTTCGCTCGAGTAAAAATGTGCTTGTAAGATATTGTCGGCGCCTTATGGCTACATACTAAACATGAATTGCCTCGCATTTCCACAGCGCCAGAAGCTATCGATTTCAGGATTTTATTGCTTTTTATTATTGTGATACTTTCTGGTTTGTGTTTTGAAAGTGTATCAAGAAAAATTGGGAAAAATGTTTCTGAATCACTAGAAAAAGGCGGGCATAGAATTTTCTAGGAAACTAGAAAAAGCGTACATCGAATTTTCCAAAGATTGGAAGACGACTATCGAAGAGAACAAAATCGAAAATATTAAAGCATCGGTCATAGAATCATAAAGCGCGATGGAAATTATATCGAAAAAACGGTAACAGGCGCGTAACGTGCAGCTTCTTTTCTTGGTTATTTGCTTATATTAAATTCATATTTTCAATATTTTCATATCATCATTCATTTTGATAATTTTCAATATTTTCATACTTTCAAATTTGCAGCAGAAAGATGCAATAATAAATATCACAGCATTGATCATTGGAAGATGAATTCATTTAGATTTCATTTTTTTTTTCAAGAAATCGTTCCGTAGAAATAGGGATGGGTGATGACGAAGCGTGTGTAATCCTTTCACTTATTTATTTATTTATTCAAAATTTATATTTATGCATCGTTTTTGTTTGTTAAGTTCAAATAGATAATGGAGAGTGTCACTGTATTGTGCCAATCTTGATAACCAGTTGTTTTTATTTCAATAATTTCAATTCCAAATTTCGAAACCGATTTTTCAAAATTTGTTTATGAGTTTCGCGAATGTTGTTTCAGGACTTCGACTTCCACTATGGATACAGAATAAATAAATAATATAACAAATAAATAAAATAGAATAGAATAAATAATATATAATAAATTACAATGTCACTTTATGCCGGGATTATAGTTATTTGAAAAATTGCTGAGGTTTTAGAACAGATTAATTATAGTGGAGTAACAAAAACATGGGAACTGATGGATGTTCATTTGCCGGCAATTCAGTCTCTGGAACGTCGATAAGCAAGAAAATCCCTCAGATAACCAAACGAAATGCCATTAGCACCGGCGGCGCGTGGGAATACCCGGCACGAGAGGGAAGCTGATCCCCGGACGTGTTTGCACTTAGGCCAGCATTGAAGAAAAGCCTTTCATCGCCTCCCTATAGACGACAATCGAATCCTTCTGAGGACACTAAATAGTCGGAGTGGTTTCTCGATTTCAAGACTTAACGGACAAAGATAAACGTTCTCTCGGATTTTTCCTGAATTCCAATTTTCAAAAGTGGTAGTTCTTGTAAAATAACACGAATTTACAAACTTAGCAAAGCTATGGCTTTTTTATTCATCCTCTATTTCCGGGTGATTATTGCATTTATCTACCCGGTTTTATGGTCTTTCCGCACTACTCGAAGAAAGAAGGGAGGGAAGGAGATGGAAAAGAAGTCCTGATCTCTACGGAGGACATTATGGGAAACGAGCTCATGTCGTTTGCCGCTTTTCTTTGCTCAGAAAACCCTCATATACTATTTACGGCCATCATGAAGCTTTTTGTGACTATGGCAGTGTACTTTACTATATCACCTTTGTTATGGCGCTATTTTTCGGGGAGATTTCCATGGAGTACCGTCTTGCTTAAGGTAATACTAGAGAAGTCCGGATGATGGTCTCAATTGGGGCTGGGTGTAATGATCTAGCATCACAATGATCGGACTGGCCCGAGATCCGGTTTCGAATCTCGCCTAAGTAGCAATTTTTGTGACGGTACCAGCATTATGGAAACGTCATCGGGCGGGGATCGATCGCTCGGCCGTGCTGATGTCAATAGCGGCTTTTACCATGCAAGGATTATCGTATTTGTTCTTGAAAAAATATAGTATGTCTCTTGTTGGGCACGCGTGGTACAGTGGTAAGAGGCGTTACCGATACCCACAAGGTGGAGCGATCGATCTGTGCCAGTGCTATCCAAGCATTCCATCTCTGTGGGATCGGGTAAACTGGGAACAGAACTGTCTGGGAGGGTAAAGGCACTGATTTGGTATAGCAGCTGGCCCTGGCAAGTCATTTTACAATAAATATTGTAATATAATAGAATATCCTACTATATAATAAGCGAAACCCAAGCGATGTTTGTCATGGGTGGCTCATATGGGTCCCGCCGCGGTTGCCCGTTACCGTATTCCCAGGGACGCATTTCATAATTTCAGGTCGCCGTCTCTTGCTAAATGCTATTTGTTCATCGTTTTTTTAAAATCTTTTTTGCTTCATTTCAAATCTTTATTTCAGTTCATGCATTTTTGTAGGCGCTATGTGGGTTGGGGGGTGCAGGGTGATGGTCCGCAACTTTACGTCGACTTTGACGTGTTATCATGGTTATATCTGCTATTGTTTACGGTCAGCTGGGTCGGTTTTGACATGTTTGACATGTAAACTCTTCGGAATTGTTCACACCTTAACATGTTAACCAGCATAGAATCGACGCAATATTACAGACCAGCACGCTGCACCCCCCAACTCACATAGCAAGCTTTACCTTTTACCTCTATCATCACCTTTATGTGTTCATGAATGCCTTCAACGCATAATATATATTTTTCAGAACACCTACGGCTTGCTGAAGTACCATGCGGTGGCGTCAAGCCGGATATACGCGAGTGCGTTCGCATTACGCTTCAACGGCTCAGCTTTCGAGAGGATCGCTGAAGGGTGAGCGAGCGCTTGACTGACGGCTTCGTTCGTCGGATTATGCACACACACCCCAATGCTGACTACGAACGCCGCCGTTTCTCGCAGCACATTGCACTTTTACGGACAACGGCCCATAGATCAACATTCTACTCAATGGCGCTGAGCTTAATTTCCGCATCGAGTGAGAAAAATGTCCGGGAAAGGGATCGTCTCGTGGTGAATCACCTAGACCGGGATTCATGAAAGAAACCGCCGATGGAATTAACCGGCCGGTGCACCGCCAGAGTGACTAACCACGCGTTGAGAATTCACGTTTTTGCGGTTACCGAGGTGATTATCACTGAAACCGGTCGGTAAACCATTCGCGAATGCTGGCCCTATAGTTTTATTCAAGAGCTAGGTGAAAGGAATGCAATCCATTTGTCTACGCGTTTGGAAAGACTATAACTGCACCTTGAGCAAAGCAGTTGAGTAAGATTAGCACAGTACTATTATGTTGACCAATCAGAAGCGTGTTCTGGGTAAAGGTAAAGGTATTAGTGGAAGGATAGGCGTGGTGCAGCGCTACAATGCACTACAGACACCTGCACGGTCGAGCGATCGATTCTCACCGGGGACAATCGAGACTTCCATCCCACTGGGGTCGGGTATATTGGTACCAGACTTGCTTGGGAAGGTAAAGACACTGACGTGGTATAGCTGTATATTACCATGCCTCTACGATTCTGAATGAAATACGAGTGCGGCGGTTCGTCCTTGGGGGACTGATCAACGCCGATCCCATTACCTTTACCTTTCTTACAATGTGGGAAAACTCCAATTTAATTTGCAGAGATTTGCCATTCCTATGCCAATTCTCAGAATCTAAATCCAACATGAAATTCATGGAGTTCAGAAAGTTCAGGAAAGAAAACGTGTGACTTTGCTCGAATGCATGAAATGAACGACATCTCATCAAAGTGAAATTCAAAAAGCGAATTGCCTGCGAGCTCTCTCAGAATGTTTGTTCCGTTTCGACGAAGGCACACTTTTTTTAGATGAATGATGTCTTTTATCAAACACTGCTAATAAGGCTAAGGCCTTTGTTATACCGACGCTTACCCCCCAGCGTCTGCCAGCGCAACTCGTCCCATTCAGTATCAGACACCGTGGGGCCGGACACATTTGTGCGAGTTATCACGTCAGACGCTGGCGTGATGACGCTCACGGGCCCCTTTCGCTGGGGGTCGGTCGAGGGCTGCTCTGTATGCTTCGGGCGCGTGCGTGCGTGCGTCGCGTGCTCAGCGGCTGGGCGCTCACCGCTCGCAAACAGCTGACGCTCACCATGAGCGTCGGTATAACAAAGACTAAGAGGGTTGATGTTGATCAGACCCCTCAGTATACGCCAGGTATTCGCCGTCCATTCGATGTCGTAGACATGGTGATTGCGAATTCGGCCTACCATAACGAGGGCAGCCGCTAAAGCAAGCCAGTGTCTTTACCTTCCCAGACAAGTCTGGCACCAAGTTACCCGACCTGGAAGGGATGGAAGGCTTGGTTAAACCGTGCGGCGATCGATCGCTTGGCCGTGCTGATATCAATAGCGCCTCTTACCACTGCTCCGCCCGGCCCTAATATGGACGACGAGCAATTGTTCAGCTGTGCGATTCTCATGAAAAGGCCATCTTCAAATTTTCTTGCTCCTTGGAGACGACTAGTCATTTCTTTCGCGCAACAGAAGATTCTTCAAATGCTCTTGTGACAGTCGCATTTTTCAAGCCAAAATGTCAGATGTTTTCCTCCAGGCTTTGACGTCCCCATCAAAATTGCGATTCCGAGTGAAAAATAAACAGCTCAGGCTACTTTCAGGTACCTTTGAAATTGTATTTTCTACAAAAACTAAAAATACTTTTCGATGGAAGCCAATGAAAAATGTGATCACTTTAGTTAGTTCCGTTCTTCATGTGTTACACTTTCGATTTGATGCTGTTCTTCATAAAACGGCTAGATCATTCATGAAACCTCTAAGTTCAAGATATTTCCGTGCGCTGTGTAAGATTTTAAATTCATAAAAGCCCTCGTTCGTGAATAACTTCGAAAAGAATAATCATAAGTGAGCGAATATCCACTAACCTCTGACACTAACTCAAATATCATATTCTCCTCAAAAAAGGAACGAAGACTTCTCGAGAACACTACATTGCGTGTCAGATACTATTTTCTTGTTTCGAAAATTCCTACTCTAATCATATGAAAAACCTGTTCTTTCTTGAGAATAATGGGTTCAAGAAATCTTGTTCTTTCTTTCTCATTTTATCAGAACAAATTTGCTGGCAGGAGTTCGAGATCCATCTGAACATATTCAAAAGTATGATATTAAAAAAGTGGTAGTATTCCAGAGAACAACTCATTTCCCTTATTTCTCTTGGAGATCAAAACCGTAGACCATATTTCAAATGTGTTGATGTTTTTATTTGAGCGATGTTATAGGTTGTTAGAGCATATGAACATTTTTAGTAACAAAAAATGATATTCAAAAATAATTTCCAAAAGTATAAATATAAATGAGCGGATATCCACGAAACTCTGACTCATGTATAACAATATCCCAATAATAGGTACGAAATCTTTCCTAAAACACTACATACATATCATGTCAAATTCAATTTCCTGTTTCGAAAATTGCTACTCTAATCATATGAAAAACCTATTCCTTCTCAAGGGTTCAAGAATTCTTGTTCTTCCAAACGTTATGTTTTATTCAAACAAATCTGCTGGAAGGACTACGAGTTCCATCCGAAAATATTGAAAAATTTGATATCCAAAGATATGGCAGTACTCCAGAGAAGAACCCATTTCTGTTATTTCTCTCGTAGATTAAAACTATAAACCGTATCCCAAATGTGCTGATGTTTGTTGAATTGAATTTGATTGAGTTTGAATTTGAATTTGAATGAAGTTCTCAGTTACTAGAGCGGACGAACATTTCTAGCAACAAAAAATGATATTCAAAAATGTGTTACGATTCTAGAAAAACAGCCCTCGTCTTTTGTATTTTGTTTCAGTCGGAGATTAGCAGATAAGCACTCAGGCCAGTCTATTAAAGAACTGTATCAGATCTGAAGTGCGTAACTAGGTAGGATACGAGGTTTTGTTGATAATTCTGGGTTCCTCCACAGGTTGATAATCCAGTTCTGGTGGATCCCTGCCGTCGGTGACTTGATGGGGTGGGGCTCTAGCTGTGCTGCCGCTGCTGCTGCGCTGGAAATTATGGAGCTGATGTAATTTGCCGTTGCTTGTTTATTTTCCTCCTGTTGTGCGTTGTGGCGGCGCCGCTGCTCCACCACGGTAAATGGCAAAGGCGGCGCAGTCGGGCGCTGAGCCATTCAGCATCGATGCGATGACAAAACCTGCGGCCACCTTCTAACAACCCCTAATTGACGGCATTTTGCTGTTTGCATGAAGCTGAATACCGCTCGGTCCGACAACGATAAACACACAGATAAACTGTGTTTACCGTAGACATGGACGTTTTTAGAAAACGTCATAATCGACTATTGGCGAATCTTGGCATGTTGAATGTTATAGTACTAGCCATTCAGCGGCCTGCCGGCCGGCAAACGGCTGCTAAATACACACTAAAAACAAAAATACATGAACTGAAATAAAAATTAGAAATAAAGCAAAAATGACTTGAAATAAAACGATGAACAAATAGCTTGTAGCAAAAGACGGCGAGCTGAACTGATGAAATGCGTCCCTGGAAGTACGGTGACGGGCAATCGCGGCGGGACCCATATAAGCCAACCATGACGAACATCGTTGGGTTTCGCTTATTACATAGTAGGATCGCTTATTACATAGTAGGATAGTAGGCCGAAGCCGACAAGCCAAGATGGTACAATCAGTTACGGCTTACGTTTCGGTGAATGCGCCTTCGTCAGAGCCCCAAACTTAATCAGCTAAGGCCCCGTTCAGACTCTACTGCGGCAGCAAAAAAAGGTAAAGGTAAAGGTAAAGGTGCCGGCGTTGATCAGTCCCCTAAGGACGCGCCGCCGCATTCGTGTTCAATTCAAGTCGTAGAGGCTTGGTGAATGCGTATTTGGCCTATACAATGACCTGCGGGGGCCAGGCGCTATACCAGGTCAGTGTCTTTACCTTCCCAGACAAGTCTGGTACCAATTTACCCAATTTACCGACCCCGGAGGGATGGAAGGCTTGGTTAGCAAAACAAGGTAGGGGTGTAAAAGGGGCGGGGTGCGAGTATTTCCGCAATAGCTGCGCGCTTTTCCGGTCGTCCGCTGGATTGTCGTTGGTCAAAAAACTATTCGGTGAGCATAGTTGACGATATGGGTGGTTTTCGCAAAGAAATTTGAAAACGGGCACTGCGCTACTGCACAGCTGCCGCGCGCGCCGCCGGTCCTTATGTTTCAATATTACTGCGGCATCAACGCCGCAAAGCCTGAATGGGCCTTAAACTTTTCGCTAATATCGAAATTTGTACTAAGACTCCCATCATTTGCGAAATGTCTCCAAGGTCATCATTTGTGACCCTTTGGATAAGTCCCTTGACTATTGTGTTCAGACAGGACGTCGTTTTCTACCTTCAAAAGTGAAATGGTAAGGTGGATATTGATTAATATCGCTTATGGTGCACCACACACGTATACGGAATCGTGGAGGCATAGTAAATGGGAAGGTCTCTACAAGGAATTCAGTGCCTTTACCTTCTTAGATCAGGCTGTTACCAATTAAGGGGCAAAGCTTGGTTATCTTGGATGATAATCAATCACACGATCACTGCACCGCTGCATTTTTGAACAAAAATCCAACACGCTCTTAAATTTAATGGCAAGATTCGAGGAGTGGGATAGAACTCTGGTCAGACCCTCGTTCGATGTAAATTGGATGGCTCCTGCATTGAGGAGCCACAAGAGAAGTCGATCTCCGAACAATAGACGAATAACGAGGGAGTGAGTCAGGGGGCGTCTAGTGTTTCGACACGTTTTGGGAAGCAGAAAATTTTAAAAAAAACTTTTTCTATCGATTTGTTAACGTCAGCCCATCACTCTTAACTAAAAGTACTCTAATCCTACAAAATAAAATATTAGGTCGTAGACGATATTTCTACCAGTTCGACCATACTTTTCAAATTTGTCTTCTTCATTTCATTCAGCGTCTGATGAACCTATGTACCATTATCATAATCAACACATTGCCTTTATCAGGTGTATTTTAGTCGCTCCTACAGAATTCCTGGAGGTTTGATGGAAAAACTTCATAATTTTTGTGAACAGTGAAAATGAGTGGCGAAAATTCCCCACAACCTTAAGAAGTGTGATACTCATGAGATTTTTACGTTCTTCTTCTTGTACCGCATTTTTGCGCGTTAAGTTAATTACATCAGAAGTGGTCGCTGTTTATAAAACACCATTTTATAAGTAGATGCTGATGACGTCATCAAATTTGAATGATCATGCCTGAGGCGCGGAACATTTGTGGTGATGCTACCATCACCAGAACACCTACTTCTTCGATCATGTTTATAAAAAATTAACCTGCTTTAGTCATTCAAATAGTATTCAACCAATTGATAATGATGAACATTTCTATGACATCGGATTTTTCCATTAAAACTCCTGTAAATTCGCTGAAGGAAAGCTAAAAATTTCCGCGACAGATGGCAAAAAATAACGATAATAATGTAAACAGCTTCACTGGATATACGAAAAGGAGAGATATCATTTCGGAAAGTGCCCAAAAGGGAAAACTTTTCAATCCAATTTATCTGTTGATCAGAGAGTTGATTTTTGTTTCGCTTTTTTTGTTCTTAAGAGGTTTTGGTGCCCTTTTCGAGCACCAACGAATAGTACCTCCATCGCGATCGCTCCAAATTAGAGCAGCCTTGAAATTCGTGTCAGGAAAGCGAGTAAAATTCGCCTTAAACATAAAAACGACTTCAATTATCAGCCAATGTCGCACTACCGACGTTTCAAAAATAACATAAATTTCACATAACAGTCTATTTCGTTTGCGGGCATTCTTTAAAGGTATCCTACCGATAAAAAAGAGAAACCACGATGGTTGTTTGTCAACTCTAGGGTCCCGCCGCGATTGCCCGTAACGTATTTCATCAGTTCACCGCCGCCTTTTGCTGCATGCTTTTTGTTCTTCGTTTTATTTGTTATTATAAATGTTTTATATATGTCTCCTACTATTCATTAGTTCATTTGGTGGCCTGAAGGCCCTAAATGGCTGGTATGAGCAGTATGTCCAACAGATGTGACGGCAATGAATCAGTTTTTTCGCGGAATATCGCACCGTGGATTTTTCCCGAAATCTCCTCGAAGATGTATTCTTTCGTGTGTTTCGGCGGCTGTTTTTGAGCCCCGGACACATCAGGATTTCTCCCAGTGTGCGTCCGTGTGTCGGCGACGACAACAACAACAACCGAACACTCACGCCTGAAGCGGCGACATCGAGCCCGGCCGCCTTCGATTTCACCACACAGAGAATCTTTTCATAGAATTTCTCGCAACTGAGAGATTCTGAGAGTTTCCGAGACCTCTACAATGTTTACAGGTAAAGGGAAAGGTAACGGCGTCGATCAGTCCCCTTAGGATTCGCCGCGCATTCGTTTTTCATTCAGAATCATCGGCTTGATGAATGCGTACCTGGCCTATACAATCACTTCAGTGACCATCCTCTAGGCCAAGTTGGTGTCTTTACCTTCCCAGACAAGTTTGGTACCAATTTACGCGACCCATGAAGGACGGAAGGTTTGGTTAGCTCGTGTCAGGACCGATCGCTCGACCTTGCCAGTGTCAGCAGCGCCTCTTACCACTGCACCACGCGCGCCCATCTGGACTAATCATAAGGCATTTACCTATTTATTTATTTACTTATTTATTTATTTTTTACGAACTGACGAACCAACGAAGAACCTATAAGAAAGGTTCTTCGTTGAAATGATCGAAACTCCAGGAGTTCTGCAGGAGTCTTCAGTTTTAGCAATTTTTAAAATTAAATCAGAATTTTTTGCTTGTTTCACAAATGACAAAATGATGAGGATCTACAGTGTGATTGGGCATTGATCGAAAAATATCGATTTTTTGAAAAAAAAAATTGCAGAAGTGGCAGCTAGCATCCCTTCGAACATAGTGTGTTCTGGCTGGAGAACTTTTTCCTATACTGAGCAGAAAAATAATGCGAGGAACTCATAGGGCAACGTGTACCGGGAAGAATTTATTACCACCCGGTCATCACCATAAAACGGGACCATATTTTTTGTCGACAGCTGTTCTGAAAGGACATTACACGTGAACAGGGTCATAAATAAAGTGCTCTTGGGAGAGAGCGCAGCCGCCTGTCTTCCTGCTCCCAATTTACAGCTCTAAATTGCTATTAAAAAGGAAATAGAAAATGAAAAGATAAGGCTCGATGACGGACGTGAAAGAATTTTAGGAATTTTCAATGCACTTGAGAGCGCATTGATTTCCGCATTCCTTCTCTATGACGTTCTGAGGGCGATCGCAATTTCCGTTCGTTTAAATGTTTCTATGATTTCATTTTTAAAAACTTTTCTTCGAACGTTTTAAGCAGTCAATCTGATCTTAGCCAATTTCCTCACCGCATGATTTATTCAGTTATTTATATCATATTTTTTATCTTTTGTTTTGCTTAACCGGCCAACAAGTTCCGCTTTTTCTTAAGTTTTCTGTTGCTTACTTTTTGTATAATACAGAAAAGTGTGGGAACAAAATTGGTTGCCATAGATATCACCACGGGACCATATTTTACGGGACCATATAGTCAGCGATTTTGACTAAGAGAGTACAAGTTTCCGGCGAAAATCAGAATTTGATTATTTCATTTTTTATTAGTCGTCTAGATGTTCCCCTTTTCAAAAAGTTCTATTTATTTTATTGATTGTTATCTACAATCATTAGTCGCCTAGCATGTTTCCCTTTTCTAACTACTTTCTCTCAATTTTTGACTCGTTAGAGATCGATCGAGCCTTTGTTAAATTGAGGGATTGTAAAAAATCAGATCCTGGGTGAGCACCAAAATGAGTGGAAAAATTCTATGCTTATTTAAAAAAAGGCTAAGACTTAATCGAAGGGTGAAGTGGCTTGATTGTTAGATGTCCGGGTCAGGGTGTTCAGCCAGATTTGATATTCCGACCCCACCGCCCAAATCGTTAATATGGGTGGTCCTCGTCCGAGGTCCAGGAAACGGACATCAGATCCGTATCAGCGTTCCAATCAGCCCCCACAAACGAAGTTTCAACGAAAATTAAATTTTCGACTTAAATCCCTAAATATTTTTGTTTGTAGAATCTATATTTGAATAATGCTTTCTTCTGCTTTGCGACTTTGTTATTTACAGTATTCGACACCTGAAAACAATCTATATCAAAATCTTGTTTGATCATTGAAAAAACACAACATTGTTCTTCTCGGAACGAATATGCCCTCAGGCGTGCCACTGACACTCGGAATCTGAATAACTAATTTAGCCGAAGCTCCGGCTTAGAGTCGCCGGAACGACTGCCGATTTAATCGAATTACAACTTCTAGATTCTCCTGTGAGCCGAATAGCGTTTCCAGATGTTCCTAGGTAAACCACGGATACGATTAAAAACTCTCCAATTGGAACCAAATCCAGTATTTTTCCTCTTAATGCCCAATTATCATATCACACCCAAGCGTATCATATCATGCTCATATCTTAATGCACATCCTTGAAGCGGTCTTATCATATCATGCTCGAGCCATAATCAATTTATTATCAAGCTGTTAAACAAAATCAACGACTTATCTAAGCTAGAAAACAGCTTCATGCGATAACCTCTGAAACATCTCTCTTTTGGAAAAACTCCTCATTCTTGCGAGAAAAGAACGGCTTTTCTTCCTTATCAAGCAGATCAATCAGGCTGCACACGACCATAGGTGGATGCGAAATGGTATGATATCGAATAGCACGATATGATAAGACCGCTCCAGGGTGTACATTAAGATACGAGCATGATATGATACGGTTGGGCATGATATGATAATTGGGCATTAAGGGGAAAAGTACCCAAAATCCTTCCCTACAAAATCCCTTACCGTACCCTTAAGTAGCACTTGTGCCGTTTCACCTTTTTTTTTGGAAGAACATTGTGATATTCAAAGAGAAAGTGCAAGTAACCTCTGCTCTGATGTTTTCAGTCCGCTCGGATGCACAACGTCTCGAGCGGAGATTGAGTTTTCGGCTCGAAATCGTCTTCTTGTACGAGTCGACGGAGACGTTGTACTTTTGCATCCAGCTGCTTCACGATCGGAGCTCTTTCTGAAGGTGAATGACTTCTTTTCTGGAAGAATTGCAAAAGTGGAATTGGCTATTTAAGTTAAAAGGTTTGCCGTTTATGGGGCATTTCAAGCGCCTTGAACATATAGCCTTCTCAACGACGCACTCTCAACGCCCTTTAGTCGTTTTGAAGCGTAAGGTGAAACTCCAATTGCCCATTTTTTGAAAAAAAATTTAAATTGAAATGTACCGTAAATCTGTGACCAAGGGGCTTTCGATGGAGAATCGATTCGAATGATTCAACTTAAACCTTGTTTTGTGTTCGACGCGTTTTCGATTTGTGCGCCGTTTTTGGTATATCTCGCATTTCCACCTTATATTAATACTTGTACTTATTATTGATTTTTTACTTGGGTGTTGTTGTGATGAGGGTTACCTGGGTAGATTCTAGGAGAGATCAATATTTTCTTATCCTCGCCGAAAGACCAGTTTCATTTGTACCCCGATTCATGAACGGTATTTCCAAAAATCTGATTAATTTTTTACTGGGACGTTGTTATGATGAGGGTTACCTGGATATATTCTAGGCGAGATTAATATTTTCTCATCATCGCCGAAAGACCAGTTTCATTTGCGCTCCGATTCATGAACGATATACCCAAAAATCCTGAATGATTCCTCGTTTGGCTTGAAAATCGTGATCCATCAAGAAACTGGGTCTACGCAAGGGTTATTCAGGGTTTATTTCGTGTTCATACAAAGCCTAACCCAGCCCACTATCTCGATGACGGTTTGAGAACTACGAATGGCGCTTTAACCGTGATTCATCAACGCGCACGTTAATATTCTCTCAGGGTTTATTTTTGCCGTAATTGTTACGCCTCTAACAAATAAGCTACAAATACGCATTTACTCCAGCTGTAGTAGGTGACCTAGTTATGGGCGGTTTTCTCCGTCGGTATAATTCTTCGAGTTCTCTCATCAGACTTCCTCGGTGAGTGGAATTTTTTGCTTGATACAAAAAATGGGATTTTCTTAACTTTGAGGCCACATTTCAAGTGACGACACGCAGAGGGTTATGGAGATTTGCTGCCTCAAATTTCACAATACACAACATTCTCGCTTCTGCTATGCGATTTTCCTAATTTCTGGCAAGCTGTAGGGGAACGCGGAGAAAGGCGAAGGTGTGTTTCTTTGGATATCAGCAGAACACATTACTGCCTTCATCTGTAGCCTGACGAAAAGAAGTTTAGGAACCCGCGTCTCGTGTAATTCGTGGCTCATTTTGAAGCAAAATTCACATATGACTGTTCAATCCTTCATTTCTTCTCAACGGATGGTTTATATCAAATTCCTCTTCCACAGCGCTAACCAGCGCAAAACCGTGAATCCAACGGTGTATAGCTTTCGCATTTTGGTGGAATTTAATTTTTTCATGCATGTATGGTGAGCGCGACTCGAACTCTAGCTCGCCAGTCGGCGGTGAGCCGATGGTCGGTGAACCCGACCTCCGACGACACCGCTGCAATATCCAGTGGGGGTAATTAGCGCCTGATGCGCTTGAGAGGCCCTTCTTTCCCTTGGAGTCCTTTGACGTCCATTAATGGCTGTCGTAAACCAGAAGTAATTTCTTATAGCTCTCACCTACAGCGTTTGAAAAATATTCAAACGGAATTCCAAACGACATATACCGAAGGAGAAGGACATTGATCGTCATTGCGCACGATATGTTTCTGTACGTCCAAATTGGGGATTTATTCTGATAAAAGGTATATCGTTAATGAATTGAGGCAGATCCTCTTTTCTTTGGACTGGAAGGAACCCGTATAATTATACAGCAGGTTCAACGTTGACTTGGACCATTTTATTAGTGTAATAGATAAATATATAAATAAGTGAATAAATAAATAAATAAATTTACCTGAAACTTTAGGAAGCTCAGCTGACCGGCTCAATCCCTTGTCTGCATCCGATCGAAGAGACGAATTCGACATGCGAGGAACTTCTGTCGCCGATTTGCGAGGGTGCGACGTCACTTCGAGTTGCGGAACAGGTGGGGGACTTCGTCTCCTATACCTCTGGGTAAAGGTATACGCCTTGTGTTCAGCTCCATGGCGAATGGGTGCTGCACGCAGCTGATCCCACGTACGTGCTGAATTGGAAGTGCAGCGTGAAGCCGTACGGTGTTGATCAACACGAATTTGTGTGCAACAGCGAAGGGTAAGCACATACCCAACTTGGGTAAGCCAATTTACCGACGCCTGTTTCAGCTGGTTCGGCGAGTGTGAACGCGAGACGCGAGCGGTGATGACGGTGGACGCGTGGGGTGGATTCCGTCTGCTGTCCGCCTCACCGCTCCATGTCCCATCGGAGCTGATGTCGACCGGTAACCTGTCCGTCAGCGAGACCAGGCTGATTCTGATGCGTGACGGTGATCTCGTCGGCCGACGCTACAGCGTATGGGTGCGGCCAGACCACGAACCGGGAGCCCAGTTGGCGGACGAGTTGTCGCGTTTCTGCATCTGGCCGCTACCGTCGCAGACGCGCACCCGTGCGTCAAACTGCTAGCATAAATGACAATAGTAGTTGAACGCCACCACCTGAATGTATCGCTCAAATTCTGTTATTAATCAATTTATAAATCATTTTTTTGAAATTGTACTAACCATTACGGTGGCCGCACCAACTGTGAGTGGCACAACAACAAGTAGAACTGTGAGAAGTGAACTGGCAGTGATCGGAGGTTGCTCTGGAGGTGGACTGCCTAAACGACGATGAATTAGAAAAGACAAATTATACCTGCCACTCTACCTTGATATTCTTAATGATCGGTACTACTTACCTATGTAGGGTATTTTACTTTATTTTTATTTGTTTTTTTGGTATTTTTCCTTTAAATGCCCAATTATCATATCATGCTCGTATCTTAATGTACATCCTTGGAGCGGTCTTATCATATCGTGCTATTCGATATCATTTCGCATCCACCTATGGTCGTGTGCAGTCTGTTTGATCTGCCTGATTTGGAAGAAAAAGCCGTTCTTTTTTCGCAAGAATGAGTTTTTCCAAAAGAGAGATGTTTCAGAGGTTATCGTATGAAGCTGTTTTCTAGCTTAGATAAGTCGTTGATTTTGTTCAACAGCTTGATAATAAATTGATTATGGCTCGAGCATGATATGATAAGACCGCTTCAAGGATGTGCATTAAGCTATGAGCATGAAGTGATACACTTGGGTGGGATATGATAATTGGGCATTAAGAGGAAAAGTACCGTTTTTTTCGAGGGTAAAATTTCTCTTTTTTGGAGGGGGTGGGGGGGGGGTAAAATTTCCACCTTCGAAAAACCCTTCATCCTATGGTCGCACGGGTAAAAAGAGAATATTGAGAACTCTCGTTGACGCGCTCCCAGAATTCCTATTTCTTGGGTTCATGTAAAAGGATCTCTTCTGGGAAAATCCAGATTTTGTGGCATGTGAATGTGAGCTCAACCAGAAAATTGTCCGAAATTTCGCACGTTTTCTCAACTGTACGTATAGCGAACTTTTTGAAACATTTCACAATTTTCTGAACTTAATGATCCCGAGAGATGTGGAGACAATTTTAAAATAAGAATATGATAAAGGTAAAGAAAAATTGGTCGGGGTTGGTCTTTCATTCATAGTTGGTGAATCGTGGTGAATGCACATTTTGCCCATGCAGTGAGTTACGGGTGAATTTACTCCAGGGCCGGGATTCATGAAACCGCCGGAGAGTTTCACCGGCGGTTAAATTTCACCAGCCGGGCACCGCCAAAGTGACTCACTGTGCGTCAATCGATCACGTTTTGGCGGGTAACCGAGGAGAATATCACACGCTGACCGTGTAACCGGCCGGTGAACCGTTCATGAATCCCGGCCCAGAGGTTCAGAATATCTGATTAGGCTGGTATCTCTCGGCCCAGAGCGGGTGGAGGTATCGCCTTGCACCACTGCTACATCAACCCCCCCTCGAAAAAAATTAAAGAACCAATCCCGTGACTCTCAAATATCATGCAAATTTGCCGCTTGAAAACAAAGTCCATCCTTCCGTCAAGTGCTTTCCACAGGCATTGCCAGTGAAGCACTTCGGCATACTAATCCTATTTCGTGTAAGCAAACGATCATCGGACCCAAATAAAGATTGCACTTGTCGCCCATCTTTGTTTATAGAAAGCTACACGTTTGTTGTCTTAGATGAGAAGACGACCGCCCAAGAGGAAACATTCTAAAGAATAACAAGGAGCAATCCATGCATCCAAGGATGTCAAGAAATCGGCAGACGGACCCCAATGCCGCTCACTACTTGTGTTCTAAAAAACGTTTTTAACGCTCCAAAACGTTTTTTAGCATTTTTTCATTAACATTGGGCTATTTGAGAATTTGAAAATATGGGTAGACTCCTCTTCTTTCCCTGACTTCAGAAATGTATAATACTAAGTTTTGTTTTTTGAATTCAAACGATCCAGTTATGGACAGCTCTCTGAAGTTCCGCTAATTATTTTACGACCCTCCGAACATTGCCAACGGAGTATTCGCCGGGTATACTACCACCATGGAAAAGAATACTGTTAAATTCTCTCTCGGAACTTCAGAGGTCTCTGGATCATTTGAATTCAGAAAAGCAAATCATGTTGTGTTGTTGCATGTTTGAAGTCAGGGCAAGGAGGGGAGTCTACACATAATTTCAAATTCTCCAATAACCCAATATTAAAGAAAAAACGCTAAGACACCTCCTGGATCGTTCAGAATAATTCGTGGGACACAGGTTATGAACAGTATTGTAGTTTTTCTTATCAGTGACGTGGGGATTTTTCGATGGCGGTCTTCCTGGGGTTATACCATCATCAAACATCGCCAGCCCCGTATTCCACTTCAAAAACGGTTTTAAATATCATAAAATATAGCAGAAGATCAGCGGTTGTTGACATATTTCTGTTTGAAATTGTTTATAGAAATCTTCGACAAGCGTTTTTAAAATTCTAAAGCTCACAAGAAGGTTCTGAATCGATGTATGTTGAGAGAAATCATCAAAACTACAAACTAGATCAGGACTTTTTCCGAATCAGGTCTTTCCGCTCCTGGAGTTTCACTGTCCTCAACCACTGAGCACTTTATTTCAAAAAAATGCAAGGTGTGTTCAAAAAAACCTTTTGTTCTTGAAGTTTGTTTTGAAGTGTGTTCTACAAAAGTGTGTTCGTGGCCGTTTGGACTACTTTTTTCTTATTTTTGTTCTTGACTTCGAGGAAACCTTGTTGGAAAAAGTTTTAGCAAATGTTCCAAAAAGGTTTTTTATTTCTCGGAAAAGCTTTCAACGAAAAATTCCGAAAAGCTGATTTTGCATGCTTTGGCGGTAATCTAATTATGCAATTGTGAATGTTGTGTTGATGATTCTGCAAACAAAATGAGCTCTAAAGGCAAACAAAGTCCGGCACGTCGAGTTTCGGAATACATTCGTTAACTTCCGCCTTCAGCTACCCGCCGCAGCTGCTCATAATCACAGGAAGTGTGACTGGGCTGAAGATTACTGCTTCTTCGAGAAATCATTTTTCATTTGGCTGTTGAATAAATTGTCGAAATAATCGCTAACGATGCACTTCGTGGGTCATCGCTGTCCACATAGAACCAGCTCAATATGACATAATAGAAAATATATTAGATAGAAATGAAAGTCGCTTTCCCGATTGTTTTTACGAACAGCCATCGCTGCATCTAGCGTCTTCACCGAATGTCAGAATATCAAGGGTTTATTGCATGTGGGGAAAGCCGTGAACGCTCGTAATGAATTTAAATTGAAGGCGGAAGGCTTTGTGAGCGCTAAAGCATTTTTGCGTTGAAGAATCGAAAAATGAACAGATTGTAGGCAAATTTGGGTAACTAAACCCAATCAGACAGGAAAGAAAACTAAAACCAGACAAAATAGACAGGAAACTAAAACTGGAAGAAAACTAAAGTAATAAGAGACTAAAGAAACCGTAAGAGCTCGTTTCGTTCCCACCATGTGCGAGCTAATAGTAGTATAGTTGGTACTTTTCCTCTTAATGCCCAATTATCATATCATGCCCAGTCATATCACATCATGCTCGTATCTTGATGTACACCCTTGGTGCGGTCTTATCATATCGTGCTATTCGATATCATACCATTTCGCATCCACCTATGGTCGTGTGCAGCCTGTTTGATCTGCCTGATATGGAAGAAAAAGCCGTTCTTTTCTCACAAGAATGAGGAGTTTTTTTCCAAAAGAGAGATGTTTCAGAGGTTATCGTATGAAGCTGTTTTCTAGCTTAGATAAGTCGTTGATTATGTTTAACAGCTTGACAATAAATTGAATATGGCTCAAGCATGATATGATAAGACCGCTTCAAGGATGTGCATTAAGATATGAGTATGATATGATACGCTGAGTTTAAGGTTTCGTTTCGTTGAAAATGAGTATCTCCCAATTTCTGCTTTGAATATGCAATTTGCTCACAGATTATGAATACAATTACCCTTATCATTATGACCTGGAAGCCTCTAGTTAATGGTCAAGATGTTTTGTCTCTTTTTAGCCCAGCCACTGTATTTAACCAAAAGAAACTACACCATTGTAATCACCATTCGATGCTCTACAAAACCATATGGTCTCGATTGGAATCTTTGGGAGAAGTTGTCTAAGATTAGCTAGTGAAAGCTCTAGCTAAGCTGGAATGACAAGTGGAGGGCGGTTGGTGTCAAGCGTCTCGAATATGCACTCAGTCATGCAGCCTCCCCATAACCAAACAAAAAACAAGCAGAATCGAGCAAGGGCTTCAAGTGTGGGCTGAGCTAAGCCCAACCTTCATAAATGATTGAAAAAAGCTCGTAAAACGGCGACGTGATGCTGCGTACTAATTAATTTCCCACCGATCGATGCTCCACTTAATTTGCACTATTGTTGTCCTAATTTGTATTCTAGGTGGCTTCAATTCAAGCTTAGAGATAAAAATAAATGAGTATCCATCACCCAGAGCGCTCCTCTAATTAGGTAGGGACCATCAATAAATAAAGTGAAATAAGCTTAGTGGACAGTCTTTTATTCTATACCAAAACTACGTTTTAAAGTCAGCAGTTAGCAACAAAAGTTGGGAAATTTATAGCCAGTTTACGTCTAGATTTATCGACATTCAAATCACCTTTCTGTGAAATGTAAACAACTTCTAGGTACCTGGCATTGAATAGCAATTTGGTTCCGACACCTAACAACATTAAGCGTTTTAGAGCTATGGCTGAAAAAGCTTTACTCGAGCATTAGGGATATGGGAGGTTAAATCAACGGTGCAGTCATTCTTAGCAATATTTGTTTGTAAAATTGAGATCAGTTTGCCTGTTGTAATTATAAGTAACCTGTTCTTTATGTTTTCGTAAGTTTGTTGTGTTTGATGTTGCGATTATCCCACGACTGTCTTAAATGGTCGTAATGAATTGTTATTATTATAACTATATCCGTGAGCAAATTAGCCCCATTTTTACTACTTGCTTAGTTTCTAATTCAGCAATATACATTATCTCTGCTTGTCATAATAAATAGAAGGCTCAACATCTTATAATCCAATAGTTTGAGAAAAAAACTAGGAAAATTTCAAAAAATCACCGTCATCTGGTCTGTCGACTCGCTCGAATACCAGTGGCACATCATCCGGCGAGTGTGACTCCCGTCGCTGGCTGAAATTAGAATGATTGTTTTCATTTCTTCATTTCATTTATCCATTTTGTTTATTCAAAAATTTTAATAAAAATTGAATATCACGAAGACGTAATATTGATATGCAAGAATTGTGGAGTCAGTTACTGGGTGAGAAAAGGGTAACAGGTTAGACTTGAACTTTAAGCTTAGGCGAGGAAACGAGCTGCCCTTTTACATGTACTTTAATTTGTTTATACTTATTGATGCATTTTTCATCTTATTTTGAACCAAGGTTTTCACCTCTGTTACGTATCTATGAAAAAGCTCAATAGTGCACTGGTAAAAGGCGACTATGACACCCTTACAAGGT
Organism: Nippostrongylus brasiliensis; assembly: GCA_030553155.1. Classification (NCBI taxonomy): domain Eukaryota; kingdom Metazoa; phylum Nematoda; class Chromadorea; order Rhabditida; family Heligmosomidae; genus Nippostrongylus; species Nippostrongylus brasiliensis. The sequence continues at coordinate 4,916,976 of CP130735.1, forward strand.
CAAGCGATCGATCTTTGCCTTTCATATATCCGGGTCGGTTAAATAGGCTCTAAACTTGTCTGGTAAGGTAAAACAGGGCGTGGTATGGCAGCTGGCCCAGCAAGTTGTTGGCCAAATATGAATTCACCACGCCTCTACGATTTTGGACGGAATTCGAATGTGTGGCGCGTACTCAGGGGATAATCAACGCCGACACCTTCGCATCTACTTTTATCTGAAAGGAGAGCGGGATGGGAGCAAGTTTTTGGGACCGGGGTTGAACGCAAACCGTTGTTGAAAAAATAGGGTTGGTATCAAGAAGGTGTCAGGATTTGTGTTATTTTTCGTTGGTTTATTGATTTTAATGTATAACGCATGATGAATTCACGTAAAAAAAGAAGAAAAATAAGAAGAAGAAGAAGAAGAAGAAGAAGAAGAAAAGTAAGTAAACAATCAGAAAATACTAACCTTGTATGAGATCGTAGATAGGAGAAAGTGTTGCAGAACGGCTGGTCGCATGCGCAGAGATCGGACCATCGATCGTCTTCGTCCCTATAATGAGCTTCATTCATTCAGGCAACACTCACGAAGCCATATCGAAGCTTTTTGTGATTGCACACATCTAACATCGACTGTGTTAGCAGATTCTTACTGGTTTTGTTGAAATATAATGGTGGGTTCTAGAGTTCTTTTAGTTTTTCAGTGCATCCCCGCTCTAGCTATTTTGCCTGCAGTAGTACTTTTTAATTAGCATAGGAAAACTGAAAAATTCGCTTACCAGCTGTTCGGAATTATTAGTTAGCAACAAAAATATTAATAAGCGAAAAAAAAACAGGAAATGACTGAAATCCCCAGGTGATCCGAGGGGACAGAGCGAGAAACTTGTTGGTTTCAAATCCCTCAATCAGACGATAATCAGGCTTCAAAGGAGAGAAATTTCAAGAGCCCCATAAAGCCCACAATAATTATACCCATTCAGGAATGATGTGATGAGGGGGTATAGTGGCAAGAGGCGATAATTCCAACCACATGGTCAAGCGATCGATCATTGCCTGATCGATCGCTTGACCATGTGGTTGGATCCAAGCCTGCCATCCCTCCACTGTGAGATAAATTGGTACCAGACTTCTCTGCGAGGGTAAAGACACTGACTTGGTATAGCGGCTGGACCGCGTGATTCATTATCGAGGCCAAAAACGTATTCATCATGCGTATTTGGCTTATATAATGGCTTATAATTCTGAATAAATGGAAGACGAATGCATGGCGCGTCGTTATGGACTGGTCATCCTCGAAACATTACCTTAACCTCTATTTAATGATTGCAGCCTCTGAATTCCGAGTGCAAGTTAGGTGAATTTTGGGAAAATGGCTGGTCCTCATCAATTATGCACATTCGTCATTTGGAGCCCAAAGTTTGTCTATCCTGTTTTTGCAAATATTCAAAAAGGACGTCGATAAAGAGTGTTCGGCTCTGACTGACGTCCTCCTGCTTCCTCGTTGACGAGGAGAGGGCTGTTAAAACGACGATTAGCTGCGACGGCAATTGGCGATCAACATTAGGCCCTTGTTATACGTTCGCTCACCTCCCAACGTAACTCGTCCATTCAGTATCAGACACCGTGGGGCCAGACACGTTTGTACGAGTTATCATGGTGACGCTGGCGTGGTGAACTCGTACAAACGTGTCTGGCCCCACGGTGTCTGATAGTGAATGGACGAGTTACGTTGGGGGGTGAGCGAACGTATAACAAGGGCCTTATACAGCGTTATAGCGGCACATCAGCATTTTCACACGCTTTTTCTAGTAATATAAAGCTCAAAGTTGCCACCACAACAGTTACTATTGCAGTAGAAGCTCAACTCAGTATCACTTGATAAGCTCAGTATCACTTATCAGCCTATTAGCTCAGTATCACTTGATAAGCCACTTCGAACAGCACCACAAACATGATCACAGCGGCCGGATTTCTCCCTCACCATGGAACCAGTCGAACGTGCCCTTGCCTCGAGGGCACCAGTCATGGTGTATTCATTGCCGAAGGGGCGTGGGCGCGATGGAGCGACGGAGCCAAAAGTTCTCGTCAAAAAACGCGAAAATCGGCGCTGAGTGAGTTTTGCGGCGTATGAATATTTATGAGTTGACCAGAAAGAAAAAACTACACGAAGGTCTAGATTAGCGGCTGCAAGATGATGGAAACGCTATCGGGGAATTGAAGCAAAAGCGATATCGATTGAATTGATCATTAATTATCTGTTGCCTTAAATGGCCGATTTTCTTGTCAAAATACCTCAGAAATCTCAGAAATCCTCAGAAATCTCTGTGGGCTCAGAAATCGAATGCAGAAACTCTGTCGAGGAATCGAAGCAAAAGCGAAATCGATTGAATTGATCAGTGGTTATCTGTTGCCTAAGATGGCGGATTTTTCAGTCAAAATACCTCAAAAATCCTTCGAATTATGTTTTAGGGTATAATGCGTATGATTTGGTCTCATTCAATAGTTAGATTGGAAAACACGGGTTTCAGTTTACAACCAGCGTCTGAATCCACGAAGGATAAACTCCTAGACCGCCACTGGTACGCTAACCTTGATTCATCAACGCGCTATGGGTTTCATTCAAAGCCTACTATGGGTTATAGATATAAAGAAACTCGCTAGCGCAGCGAGGGTTTGGACACCCGAAAGTGACGACATATATACCCTAAGCAAACCTCGAATAAACGGAGGAGCGCGGAGTCGAGTCAGGTTTTGCGCGTCATTTAGGTTATCTAAACCCTCACCGCGTTACTCAGCTATCGTAGACCTCGTACAAACCTCAAGGAAACTCCGAGAAAAACCCTGGAGTGTTGATGAATCAAGATTTGGGCACCATTCTAAGTATATTTCAGGGCTTACAGTGGGCATCGAATTTGCAGATCTCAACAAGGCTTCTACGATATTTCCAACTCGACAAAATTGTTTTATGGAAACCGACGTAAGTTGGATGCCATTGAAAAAATGGCTATTTTCTCCAATAAAAAATTCGCGACAGTTTAGAGCGGTGAGCAATAAAAGTACATCGGCCCGTTTCCACGTTCTACAGTCCACGAAATAATTTGTTTTCTCGGTGATTTTGTTCGGGGAGGATCGATTTTTCTGTTGATTGCTTCACAATTAAGGAAGAAAAATTAATTTCAGGTCGCTGAGGTAGATCTTCTTCGTAGTAGCTTTTCGTATTTTTTAATGCATTTTTATCAAAAACTTTCGTGTGGTGGAAATCCGACCGCTGTACGCCGTGAAAACTCACCAGTACCCCTCTCGCCAGTAGCGAACGAACCTTGAACGAAAGAAAAGAAAGAATAATGAAGAGACGAGAGCGGAGGAGGAAAAACGTGTGGATTGTGATAGATTTGAGGCCGGCTGTCAACGGCCGGCCGCATTCCGATCAGTCTCGACGGCTCAACACCCCTGTCAGATTGTGTTCGTGTGCGTTTCGTGTTGACGCGACGCCTGAGGGGTTTTTCACCCAGCTTTTCTCCCAGTGACAGTTGTACTCACTGCCACTCATCTAATATTCTTTTAGCTCGCCTCACACAGCACTTCATAGAGAGAGAAGCAGACGAAGGAAATTGAGCTGTCCATCACAAAAGTGCAACAACAGCACAGGGTGCTGATAAATGGCACACCACGATTAGGTTAACTAACCTTAGGCTTAGCTGACTTCATTACCAACAGGCAATGCCAATAGTGCACTCAATCTAATTAGCACTGAAACACTGTGCGACGTTGTGTGTTGCAAGTGTAAAACGTCGTCGAGAATGCAAGAATTTCTATTTTTAAGAATTTTGGAAATTTTTATACACAAAGCTTTCTGATTATAAGGTTTTCGGATTAATCTTTTGACTTTGATCAAACTTCTTGATTTTGCTGATTCGTTATCCTTTCAAACTGCCTGGTATGCCTGGGAGAGAATCTTATTTATTTATTTTTATTTATTTTTTATTTTATTTTATTTATTTTTGCAGAATTTTATTTATTCACTTATTTATCCTTACATCCACATGGATGTGCAATGCAACCAGGGCCCAGATTCATCATCGGTAAACCCCCGATAAACCCCGAGATATAGCCCGAACGGCGCCCACCTTTGTCTACTTATCCTAAACTTTCTGTGTTAAACGCAATCTCTCATCGACTCTGCCGTCTGGTTCTGGCTGCGCCGCGGTTTCGGAGACCGCTCGTCCGTTCATGAATCTGGGCCCAGAATTAGTAACGACACTGACGGAACAAAAAGAAGAAAAGGAAATTTTGATTGCTGATTGATTGATTCTAATTTGATTGCTCCGATACTAATTTGTTTGCTATCTTATTATCATTCCAGGTCCAACACATACACGTGACATTGTTGTTTTCGCTTACCGCTGATTGGGCTACGATAAATAAATAAATAAATAAATAAATAAATAAATAAGTTGATAAATAAATAAATAAATTAATAAATAAATAAATAAATAAATAAATAAATAAATAAAACTGATAGCGGAATAGGTTACTGAGGAATTCTCGAAACTATTTTCATCGACAACCTTGCCTCAAGGTAAAATGGTGATAAATGAGTGCAGCGAATGATAAATTTATTTATTTATAGATGGTTATTTTATTTATTTATAAATGGTTATTTTTTTAGTCTCGAGAGTTCCCCAGTAACCTATTCCGCTGTCAGTTTTATTTATTTATTTATTTATTTATTTGTTTAATTATTTATTTATTATTTATTTATAAATGGTTATTTTGGGAACAATACTGACGGCTAGTTGGCGTCGGAAAGTCTTCTTCCACCCGATCAAAGTTTTTTTTCTCGGGCGAGTTCTCCAATGCAGATGTCCGTGACTCGAACAAGATGTTTTCGTGCAGAGAGACCGGATTCGCCTGATTCCTCTGAGTAGCAATATGGCTTGAGGTGTCTATTGTTCAAAGTTCCCATCTAATCTGAAAAATCTCTGGCAGGCGGGCCAAACAGCTTTCACTCATGTCCGTCGAGCATTTAATATGCGCGAAGGAAAGGCTTCAGGCAACGTTTTGTCACATGTCAGCGCCGTTGAGGGAAGCGCGTCTGGGCCGAAGATCGCCCATCGTCCACGGCCCCATCCCATCCGACTCCATCGCCACCCATGGGACCTTCAATTTTAATCCCCGCCGCGGTCCGGATTGCAGCCAACGGCTCAATCCTGAGCAACATGAGGCAGCCCACCTATGGATTGGTAAACGTTTCAAAAAATGCGTTGGACCATACGAAAAAATAGGAAGTAAGGATAAGGAAGCAAAGAGAGGGTAAATACTATGATTTAGTGAGCCACTAAGGTAGAAAACCGCGGCAGAAAACATAGCGGAAACGTTCTCGAATGCTTCTGTGCCGAACGAGGTTAGTAGGGTGGATCAAATTTATTTTGGCCGAGGTTTCAAGAAGAGAAGGGTCAAAATGAATTTGATCCACCTTACTAACCTCATTCGGCACACAAGCATTCGAGAAGTTTAACATCATGCCAAGGTTTCAAGAAGAGAGAACTTGGGAAAACGGTTACTCAGAACTCTAAAAAAGAAAATTCAAATTATTTTATGGGATATTTTCGGAGACAGCGGAACACTCAAATTTAGAGGGTATCCCCAAACTGAAAATCGCGCAGAATTGTCTCTTATAAGGCAAAAAGCAGACATCCAATTGAACCGCCACTTCGTCAAGAAGTTACTTTAGAGAAAAAAGTCCTTTGACTACTTCTTGCGGGAGACAGCGGTGTTTTTGTGTTTTATTTTTCCGTATATCCCGTTTCTAAGGTATTCTGAGACATTTTCTCCCAAATTTCTTGTGTTGTTTTTATTTTTATACTACGATGTTCTTGTCTAAGATCGCTCTGTTTCTTCTAACTAATGTATTTGTTTGAAAGCACGTCTATGAGAGGCGTAAATAAATAAATGAATATGTATACAATTCCTTATTTTTTCCTCTACTCCTTTAGATAGGGTACGGATGGACTTATGGAGCTCCTTCTTCATAGTAGTAGATGCCTTTTGTTGACATCAGGCTCATCATAGTGCCTCAGGCAAGAAATTTTGTATGACCTCAGCAAGGTCCCGCATGGTGCAGTGGTAAGAGGCTCTATTGACCCACGCACGCTTGAGCGATCGATTCTCACTCGGGCTAACCAAGCTTCCCATCCCATGGCCTCGGATGAATTGGTGCCTGACTGGTTTGGGAAGGTAAAGACAATGATTTGATATATAGCGGCTGGCCTCTCAAGTCATGGTATAGACAATATTTTCTCAACATGTCTCTTCAATTCTGAATGGAAGACGAAGGCCTGGCGCGTCCTTAGGGGAGTGATCAACTTCACTCTGACTTTATTCTGGGAAAAGAACACTTTTCCTTAGCTCTCCGGGGGTTCTTCGTTTTCCTTTCAAACAATTGACGTCAGCTCTGCCAATTTTCAGAAAAGCAAACCGAGTCAGCCTTTGAGAGGATCACCCAAAAGAAACGGACGTTCGACATTTCAACCAGCGCAGTCGGCAAATACCCGCAACGCCCTAATTTCATTGGTTTCGAAAAGCAGCATGAGACTGGCACACGGTAAACAAGATATTCAGGAACATGCATTTTGGAGCAACCTCATCCGCTCGATGTTTCTTGGTGTCCACGACAACCCCGGAAGGAGCTGTCACGATTAGAGAGGCGAAATGGATTGGTTTGCATTTCGGGTGACAATGATACACTACTTTCAATCTATGAACAGAATGTCAAGAGGGCTAGAAGGGAAATAAGGCATTCATTCGAGAAAGTTGAAGGCTCTCAAAATACTGAGAATGGATTCCTAGGGCTACAAATCGAAACAAATTCCTTGCCCTTCCCTTTCTAAAGCCTCATAGGAAGAGACGTCTGCTGTTCAAAATAGTCGCAGGGTTATGTAACATTAACCTATAAGATCTACAATCAAAGACTCGTTGTGGACAGCTTGAATTATCTTATCACTATCCCAAGACAAGTATTTTTGTGCAGTCGTTTGCGGCTCGAGCAGGTTCCATATTTTCTTCTTTGAAAACGGACCTCCTTCAGTCGCCGCATTGTTTTTCAGCTTTTAGGCGGATTGCTTCCGAGAAATTACCTAGGTTTTAACTTTTTTCAACTTGAGATTTTTACTCTTTCTATTGGCTCTATTTATGTTTCTACTGACTTAATGTATATGCAGTACAGTACTCCTAACTCTTCGACGCTCTATTTGATACTCATTCTTCCGTCTCACGATTGTCTTGAACATCGCAACAAATAAGTAAATAAATAAATGAAAAATTTCTGTTTATATAACATATAAACGGAAATTCATTTCAATTATTATAATATTAAATTATACTTCAATATTATAAATAAATGAATAATACATGATAGAAGGTAGAAAAAGTTCGAAACATCGAAAAAAGTGATTTTGTCTGAGACTGAGAGTTAGAAAAAAGGAGGTGACGATGCATGATTGTCTTACGAGCACGAAGATTATTTATTTATTTATTTATTTATTTATTTATTTATTTATTTATTGCACTTATGAAAGCGCTAAAAAGAAATTCAGCTCCCTAGAAGAATAAAGTCGAAGGAGAAGGAGATCCCTACTTCATATAATCGCAGACTTATGGTTTTTAGGGTCCGTTCTCACGGCCTTGATCGGCGAATTCCAAGGAATTGTTGATAATGTTGGGTGCCAAGCTGGGAAAATGTTGTTTTCATGTCAATTTCACGGTTCTTGAAATGTTATCGAGTGGTAGGAAGTGAGCTTTACTTTAGAGTACCCCCCCCCACTTTTAAAAACCTAGGAATTTTTCAATTCCAAGATAACATTTCAGGGTTTATTTTACTTGGAAGTGTATGAAAAAGGAATTCAACTTTGCTTACTTCAATTTCGTTATGTTTATCCAATAAAAGCAGAAATTATCCAAATACTCAAAATCTACACAGATGAGTTGCTCTAGCAGCCCGATGGTTTTAGCCGTCAGTGATGAATTATAGAGGCAAATGTGTAAAATCGATACAAGAGTACGAAAAAGGTGTCAATTCGATACGAAAAAATGAAGGAAAAATTCTATAATTTCAAAAATCTATTCCTAACATAATCCTTTTCATTCTGAAATTTTGGAACAGATTTGCAACGATTTGGTCAGTGTGTGGCGTCACGGCGGGGATCAGAACCCCGTGTGAGCTCGGCCATCAATCGTCGTTCTTTCGGGCTGTCCGTACGGCATTGGATTTCAAGCGCCAGACGCAGCTGACGGCCCCGTGCACCACACCGACGACGATGTGAATAGGAAAAACTCATGCAAATGACAAACGCTTCAAGCTCTTTTCTTCTGAACAACTCTCTCCTTGTGCAATACGGGTGCTTTGAGTGAATTTCGAGATAAGAGTCCGAGCTTACGATGAAGGTGGGAAATTTGGTGTTTATGGCACGACGCACTTAAGGTACTAATCAGGCCGTCCACCCTACCTTTACCTTCAACTTCGATTAAAGCGAGATTATCATTTTACCATTTATCACTCATGCGCCCACACGAAATGGGGTACAGTCTTCGAAGCGAACGTCTTAAAAATTCTTAAGGAAATAAATAAATACGAATTAACACAGTTGGAGTGACAATCATGCATTCGTGGTTTCGTGGAGATGAGCATATTAGATCATCTTAGTGATCTTCACGTTGAACCAACTCATCTGTAGTTGTCTTCCATAATATTAGGCCCTTGTTATACATTCGCTCACCCCCCAGCGTAACTCGTCCATTCAGTATCAGACACCGTCGGGCCAGACACGTTTGTACGAGTTATCACGGCGACGCTGGCGTGGTGACGCTCACGGGCTATTATGCACACACTCGCGAACCTTCCACGCTCTCGTCGCTGCACATTGCACTGCGATTGACCCTTTCGCTAGGGGTGGGTCGATTACCTCGCGCATTGCTCTGTATGCTTCGGGCGCGTGCGTGCGTGCGTCGCGTGCTCAGCGTCTGAGGTTAGCGGCGCACGCGATCACCGCTCGCAAGCCACTGACGCTCATCGCGAGCGAATGTATAACAAGGGCCTTAGAGTTACCCAGAAGTTCGTGTGCATTTCAGATTCTGACTTCCTTTATTCATAATCGAGAAAAACAGTCGAATAATCAGTTAGGGTGCGCAGAGTTTATTGCCAGTGATCCGTTAGAGGATCGTGCTTAACCATGCTATCCTTATTGATTATTCATTTGTTCCTATAGAGTTGTGAATAAAGGAAGTGAGAATCTGAAATGCACACGAACTTTTGGGCCACCCTAACATTTTTTATTTTGACATTTCCCAAGTTCTCTTTACTTTGAGCCTCAGCATCGATGTTAGTATTTTGGTGTTAGTAGTTAGCCTTGCCGAGGTTGTTAGGTGGAATATTTATTAACGGCCTGTTTCGGTCTTCTCGTCGCCTTCAGAGGCCTGAACCTGGTTCGTGGTCAGTGACCCTAACAGCTTACTTCTCCAAAGGCCGCATCCACTCTAGCATTTTCGACAGTTCGACCCTATTGTTAATGAATATTCCACCTAGCAACCTCGAAAAGGTTCACTAAAAAAGGCTAAAAAAAACTACTAACACCAAAATATTTTGACATTGTTGTAGCTCCACGTCCTCTGCTCCTAGTGAGGACTTTTAGTTCGTCGCTGGGTGGGCAGTCGGGCCTCAGATCTCATGAATATGAATATGGCATGTCAACGCCATCTGCTGCACTTTTCGTCAGGCAACGAAGGAGCCGTTGAAGCGAAGAAAGTCAGCTTGACGTGAGCCGACTGTGCATGGAGTCGTTCAGCTCGCTTCACTGCGTATCGAACTAAGCTGCAGAGAGGCGTTTTTGCTGCAGAAATGCGCCATGAACAGCGGTTCACAGCAAAGTGCAGTCACAGCGATGTATTTGACGTTTTATGCACTTCCATGAGGTCTCATACGTCACTTTTATCACCATCGGTAGGAGAACACACGGCGTCACTAGTAGAAGTACACTTTTCATATTTTACCTTGTATAGGTGTCGTCCAATGTTACAAATGAATAAATAAATAAAAATACAGTCCCGTCGAAAGTTGTGTTTTCGTGCAACAAAAAACCCACATAATTGGTGGAACAAGCCTATATTCGATGCAGAATATTAAAGCACTTTTGTCGAATTCTCTTATGGCACAATCCTGCAATGCGCTCCCAATATGTTCTATTTTTACGTATCGTGAAAAGTCTACATCTACCAAATTTTTCGTGACCGTCAATTTCATCTGAAACGCTTTCCTGCTGTGCTAGATATAGAAATGATCGGCTTGACACTCTCTCTTCGAATATGCAGATGAAATTTGATTCCGCTGAACAACTGTTTAATTTCAGTTGTGATTCAGCTATGTGTACCCACCGGCTGTAATTACGGGGGACGGTATAATGAGGTCGACCTCATTAACTCGCCGCTCTCGCGAGGTCAACGACCGTTCCCTTCACACCTTGAAAACTTCGAAATTTTCAAACTATTGCTAAACCAGAAGATAGATCACGCTGTTCTGATTCTAACCATGTCTTTTTTATTCAAAATAAGTAAAATTGACGAGAGTTATGACGAAGCGGCACTTGCGGCAGCGTCTACTGCCGCCGGCCGCGTTTTGGCCAACGTTTACCGGCGGGACTGTATATATTTGGAGATGCTAGGTTATTCGCAAAACACTGACATCGGGTCGTGCCATAAACACCAAATTTCCCACCTTCATCGGATGGTCAAACTCTTCTCTCGAAATTCACTCAAAGCACCCGAGTTGCACAGAACACAATAATTAAATAGAGGTTAAGTAGATGCTGTCAGATCTGTCTGCTGAACTCGCGCCATGCATTCGTCTTTCGTTCAGAATCGTAGAGGTGTTTTGAACGCCTATTTGACCTACGAAACAACTCGTAGGAAAAAATACCTAGAATGCTGTTCAATTCAGTGTTTCCTGTTTCGGCGAGGCAACGTTTTCCTCTCCAATTTGTCTCCAATTTAAATTAAAATAATACACAGTAGCTGTCGTGAGAACAATGATTAGTACCTTTAGTGCGTCGTGCCATAAACACCAAATTTCCCACCTTCATCGTAACCTCAGACTCTTATCTCGAAATTCACTCAAAGCACCCGTATTGCACAGAACACAACCACTGAATAGAGGTTAAGATAGAGCAATCGGCGCAGATCTGTCTGCTAAAGACACGCCACGCATTTGTCTTCCGTTCAAAATCGTAGACGTGTTCTGAACGCCTATTTGATCTACAAAGTCAAAAGTCACAGGAAAAAATAACTCCGATGCTGTTCAAATCAGTGTTTTTTCATTTCCGCGAAATAACATTTCCTCTCTCATAACAGCGAATATGGTTTTGACCTCCAGTTTGTTATTTTTTCAGAAATCCATAGAAAACTAATTTTCCAACCCCTCTGAAGTGTCTGTGAAAAGATGACGCTCTCAACAGACTCTTTTAGAAGTTTCAGAAGTCGAAACTGCAGGGAATGTGAAATATGGGAAAAGGTTGGCAAATGGATTGCATGTTCTCTAGAAAAGAGATCATAAAACAGAAGTAGTAAAACTCGAAAAAAATGAAAACTAAAGAAGATGAAGGGCATGGTCCAGAAAATGTCCTATATTTATCCAACTGTCCAACAATCCTGTTCTCCAGTATCATAAATTCATAGAAAATGATTTCTTCCGAAATTTCTAATTACAATAATATCTACCAATTTGAATAACAAGAATTAAGGGACTCGTGTAAATAAAAAATATAATGCTTGCAGAATCAGTCCGTAATACCTCGAAGAAGCAACTTCAAGGAAACCTTGGTAAATTGTTTTGAACTTACTTGAAACTTTGCCATCTAGAAAAAATTTAAGCTGGAGAGTTTCTGATTTGCTTCAGGAAACTATCGACATTACAATGCCTTGTTATTCTATGAAAAAGCAAAACGTTTAAAGGAATTTGAAAAAAAGAAATCCAAGGAAACAACAGCTAGTAGAAGATAGCATATCCAGGATTACTTTCAGGTAGAAAAATGCACAAAAAAACGAAGAAATCGGTGGAAGACTGTGCTCACCTGTGGCATCCAAGTGGCCTCGATCCACAGGTGCGTATCACCTGGTTGTTCTCGCGCAGTATACCCACCAAACAGACGGCACCATCACAAGCACCATATGGTACACAGTGATCATCGGTACAGTAGCATTTTACCGTAGCCGAGACGAGCTGCAGCAGGTGGATGAGCAACGTGAGGGCACCTAGCAGTTGCATAACCGCATAACGCGGATGTCGAATCACTGGCGGCTCGGCTCGGGTAGATTCTTCCGGAGAAGTCCTGCACGAGAATGGGAACAGGTGGCTTTACGGCCCTAGGGACGGACGAGACGAGTAGTCCTTAGGAACAGCGGCGATGGACCTGATTTGAGAAGCTGACTAGCTTGCGGCGCGGAGTCAATGCGAGCAGGGACCACTGGGGTGCCCGCCTCCTCGTTCTCCTCCTCCCAACCCCTCAGCCATCGATTTGCCCCGCCTTCATACCCTGTCAGCCACGCCCCTCATGGCCTACTAATTAGAAAATACTCCTTGCGCTCTCGTGAGCCTCTGCCGCACACTGCAGCTTATAATTGTTCGAGATGAAGCTCATTCTAGGGCGGAGGCTAAGAGGCTAAGCTCATGGTCTCGATGATCGGGGTTCAATCCCGTGCCAGGCAGACGCCCTTGCCTTAGGAATAGTTGTAGTGGTGTCAGACAAGGGTAACAGGACGGTTTGTGCAAGAAATAATGTTTCAAGATTTCGGAAACAGAAAGGATGCAGATTAAGGGTAAGGGGGTATATCCTTTTTCACTTCTGAGCCTGAGCTCTATACAGGATATATTGAGGTGAAGAGATAGATTAAAGGATCTTGGTATTGGAAGAATATGTGAAATTTATTTATGACGAGATTGTACTCCCGAAGGATCATCAGTAGGGCAGGGAGTACAAGATGGAATACTACCGAGGAGCTCTACTATACATCGAGAGAAGATCAAGAGCTGAGACCAGGAGGCAGGTCAATTTCTAAGAATGATCGAGAGATAGAATAGAAATGAAGTTGTATAGAATTTATAATAAAATGTCCTTAACGGCTCTACAAATTTGATAACATTCGTAACTTTTCTGATAAGACATGTTGAAAGGGCTTCATATATCATACCAGGATTGTAGTTCATGGATTTTAGTGTAGTTATCAGCGTTTTCAAATTGTCTTGGAGGTCTGTATAATAACTATATTTTTAGCTATTCTCCGTCACAACAACAAAAATGATCGATAGTCGCGTGGAAGGATGCGGTGCTCAAGATCCACGAGGAGCTCCAGGGTTCTAGTGGTGGGACGTTCAGACGGAGGCAGGTGCTGTCAATCAGAGAAACAATCTGTCGATGATCCGCCGCTGAGCAACCGAGTGATCCGTGAACGACAAGCGGCAACAGAATATGCAGCAAAAGCTGACAACTTGAGATAGAAAGACGCGTTCCACGACATTTTGTTGAAATCTCAACTTTCGATGGTAGTTCTCTGTTTCTTTGGCAGTTGGCGTGATGAGAGACTATTACCTTTTCGGCTATGGCGTCGGCTTCTATTTTTTGGCTTTTCGATGGTTGAGAGAATGAATCAGAGGATGTACCTGCAGGGTTAGTATATCGAGTTTAAAATTCTTCTGGCGTTTTGAGAATCATTTAACTGGACACTCGTGAGACGATGAATCCATTGTGACCCTCACATTTCCACACGAAAAGCAGATAAGCACCTTTTCATGGTCTTCGGATTTTCGGGTCTTCGGATACTTCTACCCTGATATCTAACCATCTTCGCGTAACTGAAGAATCGCTTGGCAGATAACTTCTGCAGGCCGGAAAGGACGAAACGTCACCCTGCTTCAGTTCACTTCCCCAGGAAATCGAAAGGACTAAGGAATAAAAGAAATGTGGCAGTAATAAGTAAAGAAGATTGAGGAGAGAAGCATGAATTTTAACTATCGGCAGTTGTTGAATCCGTTATTCTAAAAATCTGACTCCGATATTTTGGAAACTCACGTGAAATAAGGACCATTTTGCAATCTTCTCTAGCCTCTCTATTCCTTTCGACCGTGCAGTCACCCGATAATTTCTAAAATTAAATCGTTAGCGGTTCTGTTCCAGTAGTGGCCTTGGAATTACATAGCTGTCCTCCTCGCCTAATCTGCCACTAGCTGAGCGTGAGACTTCTGACCTTCGGTTAACGATTAAGCTTCTAACACCTCTTACGGCTTTCTGTCTCTCAGATGCTACTAATCAGCATATTTCTCTCTGTACTTCGACATACAAGGGCCCTCGTGGTTCAGTGGTAAGAGGTGCTGCTGACACCCGCACGGTCGAGCGATCGATCCCGGCCCAGGCTAACCAAGCCTTCCATCCCTCCGGGGTCGGGTACATTGGTGCCAGACTTGTCAGGGAAGGTAAAGACACTGACCTGGTATAGCGGCTGGCCCCCGCAGGTCATTGTACAGGCCAAATACGCATTCACCAAGCCTCTACGACTTGGATGGAACACGAATGCGGCGGCGCATCCTCAGGGGACTGATCAACGTTGGCACCTTTACCTTTACCTTTACCTTTACTTCGACATACACCGCACTCTGAGGCGCACGTTGTACAGAATCTGATATTACGGTGGTGAGCTACTGACATCGACACGTCGAGCGCTCGATTCTCGCACGGTTAACTAGGCTCTCTAACTCTCCGGGATTGAGTAAATCGGTACCAGACTTGTCTGTGAAGGAGAAGACACTCAAATGAGATAGCGGCTGCCCCATCAAGTCATTGCATAAGCGGGATTTCCATTCAACCTCTACGATTCGAGGTACAGCACGAATGTGGCCTTAGGGGACTGATCAACGCCGATCCCTTTACCTTCACCTAATTACCTTGAAAAGGGAAGTTGAGATGAGGACAAGCTGGGTCGATGTTCATTGTTTCATTTTCTCGATGCTCTGTATTCATCTTATTGATCCTGAGTGGGGCATCAGAAAGTAAACCATTCTTCATGAACATCATCTTTGTCAAGTTCAACTGCAAGCCGATCTTCCCACACGGATGATCGAAGTCGGCCAGCATGCGTTCTGCCTGGGTGATAGATGGCGTTATGAGTACGATATCATCCGCAAAACGAAGGTGGTGTAACTGCCGGCCGTCAATCTTCACTCCCATGTCGTCCCATTCTAGTGTTCGCATGATGTTCTCGAGAGAGGCGTTGAACAGCTTCGATGATATGGTATCACCTTGGCGTACACCCCTCTTTACGTTGATGCGAACGTTGTTGTAGAATGGTGTGATCACGGTCGTGAATCCTTTGTAGAGCTCACTGAGGATCTTCACCTGCTGAGTAGAGACGCCTTGATTGCACAGAGCCACAATCACCGCTTCCGTTTCGACAGAGTCGAGAAGATCATCCTAAGAGCCATGATCTATCAGGGTAACCGAAATGGGCGGCTTCAATGGCGAGCCTCGTAGCAGATGTTTTATGTTCGTTGGTCACCCGAACATCGCTCACCGGTTCTACGTATGTATGCAAGAGCACTTATTGTTTATCTGCTCAGCGTTGCCTCGGGGTTGTTATCGAAAATAAAGCCAATGGATGAAAATGAGCAGGAAATTCGATTCTCTCGCCAACGTTAAACCCCACACACAAGAACAAACAGCAAATGTGTCATAAATCAGCAGCTGATTTTTCTACGAGCAAGCCGAACGCTGTGAACGGAAACAAAGGCGCTTTTTGTGATCGCGAGTTTGCGGAGGATAAATGAAGTTGAATAGCCACGAATTGAACGCCTCATAGAGCGACCATCTTGGCGCCTCCCGTTCTCCTCGCTGTGGTTTACTGGTGATGTAGTTGCGTAGTCGAGAAATCCTACAAATAAATAAGCGAAACCACGATGTCTGTTTGTCAACTCTAGGGTCCCGCCGCGGCTGCCCGTTACTGTGCTCCCAGTAACATATTTCATCAGTTCCTCGCCGTCTTTTGCTGCATGCCTTTTGTTCTTCGTTTTATTTGTTACTATAAATGTTTTATATATGTTTCTTACTATTCATTGGTTCATTTGGCGGCCTCCAGGAATGGGTAGTGTTAATACAGAAAAAAATTTTGGAAGCGAACGTAAAAACTAAGCTAATTAAAAACTAATCGACATGGGATAATTTGCAAGGGAGAAGTAAACCTACTCTGGGACTTCTCAGCGAGTAGTGATGGAATACTGTAATAGAAGTAACGAATGTCCAACCATTCTTGCTGAAGAGTGCTGACGAAGGCGAAGTATCCTACTACATAACAAGTATGGGGTGACGCATATGGATCCTGCCGCGATTGCCCGTTACTGCACACGCAGGGACGCGTTTCATAAGTTCAGCTCGCCGTCTTTTGCTACATGCTATTTGTTCATCGTTTTATTTTAGATCTTTTCTGTTTTATTGTATTTAGCAGCCATTTGTCGGCCGGCAGGCCTCTGAATGGTTGGTTTCTTTATTATATGCTCGTTCAAGGGCGGGGATGGAACGAAGATATACAGGGTGGCTGGAAAGTATGGTCCGCTATATTTTCCTCCTAAGCAAGTGAAAGGCAACAACAATCTTGACGATTTTTTTATTATAAAACTTCGGGACAATAATGGATCATTCATTCAAGGTATTGTTCAAAATGATCTCTATTTGCTGGGATGCAGGCATTAGTCGCTTGGTGACTGCACCTACTGTGGGCCGCAAGTAGTCGACATCTATCTTCTGCCACTCTCTCACCAAGGCTGCTTTCTAACTGCCCAAACTTCGATGAGGATTCAACGAGATCTTCTGCTGCAAATAGTCCCGGACCGAGAAGCTCATTGCATTTAGATTTGGGTAGTTAGACGGCCACATATCTTTGCCCAAAAAACCCGGACAGTGCTCCTGGCAGAAGGCACTCTTGGACTTCGACCCACGTGCTGCGTCCAGTCCTGCTGAAGTATAAATTGTCGTCCTGCAAAGTGCTCTTTAGCCATGGAATCAGATTTTCCTTCAAAATGACATTCTGGAAAGCATCGGAGTTGATTTTAATGTTCTTGTCGACGAAAACAAGCGAAGTTTTGTCCTCAGATGTTATGCCAGCCCAAATCATCACAGATTTTGGGAACAAGGTTCTCGGAAGGTCACGACGGATTCGAGGCTTTTTTCCTGTCGGCGACAAGAATTGGCGATGGCTTAGACTGTTATCAGCGACCTCAACTGTAGAAAGTTCTTCATCTGTCCAAATGGTGTCAGAAATGCGGCCCGTGCGAACAAATTCAAGAAGTGTCCGGCACTTCTCGAGCCTATCCCTTTTCGCAGATTCCGTGAGGGCTTGTCCGCGATAGAGTCGATAACTGCGAAGACCCAGTTCGTTTTCCACAATGTTTCGAACGCTCCATCGCGAGATATTCATGTCGGAAGCCATTTCATTGAGGCTCACCTCGTCGTTTCTTCGGATCCTTTTCTTGATGACCCTACGGATCCTATAAGTATTCACGGTTCTCGATCGGCCTGCTTTGACAAGTGCATGACAGTGTCCTCGCTCCTTGTACTGTGCCATGGTTCGTCGTACAGTCCTAGCATTGATCTTGAGCCTTCTCGATATCTTCGCGTGTCGTAGTCCTTCGTCAACAAGATGCGCGATTGTGGCTCGCTGATAAGGAGGCTGCATATCTTGAGACTTGCTGATCCGATCGATGTGCCACTTGAGCAGGAACACATATCGAGTTGTTACTACCAACCCTGTACACAATGCCTTTGATACGGGAATCTGCTCGAAAGAACCGTTGCTGAGAATTTGCGGACCATACTTCCCAGCCACCCTGTATGTAGTTCTACTTCTTGTGATTGATTATTTGACTGCTGCGGTCACATTTTTATAATATTGACTTCTTTGTTACTTTTTTGCTTCAACAGTGGCTCGCTTTCCTTGAGTGTACTGTATTCATCTATATTTTGGTATTCGGTGCGGTGGTGAACTTCTAGAAAGTAGGACCAGTTGCGGGTGGGTAGCGGTTCTTGAAAACTGTTTGGTATATTGATACTAAAACATCTGTCACAGAGGGGAAGCACGCAGAAATTTGTAGCCTTAAGCTGCGCATGCGATTGTAGAACTATTGGCCGAATACAGGGCATACGTTGATTGTTTATTTATCGCAGCTCCGCAAATTGAGCAAAAATGTCAACAAGTTATTGTAACCGAAGAGATATGCGAAAGCGAGCTGAAGTGAAATTCCCAACAGGTAATCCGAAAACTGTGTGGCTTAGACGTGCGGTCCTATTCGTAACCTAGGCAGCCTCCTAGGGACGCTTGAACTTCTCGCCCGACGCGGACGATAATGAAGTATAGATTGTGGATCGGGAACGTTGACGACGAAGAAAGAATGAGTGAGAAGCTGAGCGGCCGACCATCGCCAGTTCGACTCCAGGCACAGTTGTCGCTTGAGCAGGTCGATCAGTGACAAGTTAGTGGTGTGCACTGAAACAATTTCAAAACTTACTGGTAACGCCACCATTGAGATGCATCAAAAGTTCCGAAAAATAAATTCTCATGTATTCTCTTATCTTTTACCCATTTCTATCAATTAATTTTGATTTGGACCCGCTGTCGTTTTTTGGAGTTCCACTGTCTAATGATAGGAAAGGTAAGCAAAGGCTTTACATCCCGGTTGCAATGCCACACGTGCGCCCTAGTTTCATCACGTATAGATATTTGAAGGACTTCAATAGTATGCTAGGTAAATGTGATGACGTTATTAACATCTCTCTCCCATTTCTTAAGGTGTGTTTAGTTCCATCTGTAACTAAGTAACGTGTTTAAGCCACATGCTTCTTGCTGTGTTTTGTTCTACTATGTTCATCACGTGTATTGAGTTGTACGCGTCTTAAATAAATAACAGTTGTGGATTTACTCTTCTGTGATTTGCTCTCGCCTAGCCGAAGGGGAACTTTCATTCTTCATAGTGTTGTCCACCAACTTATTGCATTTAACTTCCTTGTAGAGCGTGCGTTATGCAGTTGTAAGAGTTGAGCGATCGACCTCTGGGCTTATAAAGCATTCCGTCCCTCCGGCGTTGGGTAAGTTGGTACCGGACTTGTCTGTGAAGGTAAAGACACTAACATGGTATAGCGGCTTGCTCCCGGTCATCATTGTATGGGACAAATACGCGTTCACCATGCCTCTACGATTCTGAATTGAACACAAATGTGGTGATGCATCCTTACGAAACTAATCAGTACCGAGCATTTTACCTTGGATTTACTTTTGTTTGGCGGAAGAATTTAACATTAAAGGTATAAAGAAACAAGGCCCGTTATTAGGTAACGTAGTAAATGAATGGATGAATAGTAAATTAGTGCTGATGGGTAGAAAAAGCTCAGTTACCGTTTCTCGATTTCATTTAAAGCCTTTTCGGCTGAAACTTCTCTTGGTTTTGAAAAAGAAGCCGCGAAGATGCAAACCTCGAAATTGTTTCGTTGAGTTTTATGAGCAAGTTTGAGAAAAACAGCATTCAGTGTGCAAATAGACCAATTCAGTATGGGCCACCTAAAATTTTCAGTTTGAATGAAGCCGAGGTAATGTTCCCACCGTTTCGATACAGACCAGAACAATGATGAATCCCATCCTCTAGAGGTCATGGTCACCGAATAAATATTCATAGGAAAGGAAGTTCAAGTCTCGCTACCATAGAACAATGTTCGAATGACTACTCCGTTCGCTATTAATTAGTTATTTATTCCTATTCAACACCAGTCGTTCTATTCGCTGATTATTTTCCTTAGCATGGTTACAAGCAACAAAATAAGGACAAAAAGGAGTTCAAGTCATTCGAATACATAAAAGCAGGCTTATGAAAACAAACGCTGGTCAGCGCTCTAACAAAAGCCCCGCTTTATCGAGCATTAACGTCGCGCCGTTTCTTCGATGCAATAAACCTCTCTAAAACGATTTTCGGCGTTTTCTAAGGCAACGTCAACATGAATAGCTATATTCGTCCTCAAACTATGGGAACGCAAATCTGAGGACGCACAGAGCTGCAACCTAAAACAAATATTATAGAAATAGGTATCATGCCTATCTGTATTTCGAGAATGCAGATCCTATCTTATCCTGCTATCCTACTTCATACTATATAATAAGCGAAACAGAAGTGATGTTTGTCATGGGTGGCTCATATGGGTCCCGCCGCGATTGCCCGTTATCGTACTCCTAGGGACGCATTTCATAAGTTCAGCTCGCCGTCTTTTGCTACATGCTATTTGTTCATCGTTTTATTTTGAATCTTTTTTGTTTTATTTCAAATCTTTGTTTCAGTTTACGTATTTTTGTTTTAGTGTGTATATAGCAACCCTTTGTCGGCCGGTAGGCCGCTGAATGGCTGGTATGTGTATATTCAAAGAATACAGAAGCTTATCATTTAACATTGCAGCTGCTGGCCTCTAAAACTCATTGTAAAGGCCATATGTGCGCTCATTACTACTTCTAGACGATTCTGAATGGAAGACGAGGGTGTGGCGCGTCCTTAGGAGGCTAGTCGACTCGACCACTCTACATTTACCTTCAACTTTTGAATTGTTATCGGAACCATTTACAGTCGCTGTGCTGTAACGTGATAATTTCGAATTTTGTTCATGAAAACTTAAACCTCACAGGCAGCTAAGATAAACCTAAATGTTACGCAGTGTCGTTTAATTAGCTGCTTTACTAGGGTCAAACTTGTCTATTAAACTCTTTTTCAAGACAGGAACGCAATTATGTAACTCACGGTAACCATGAGGCCATTCCACCCCGGTCAACCCCATTGAGCTCACAAAAGAAAGCTACTGACACTCGTTTGCAAATGTAGCTGAACTCACCCACACTACGGATATCTTTCAAAGGAGCAATATTGTCGAAGATCAGCTTGTCTGCGTCCGGCATGGAGTTCCACGACGGCCAGGTGTGCTCTGACGGAGTGCCCAGAATGGAGAATATCTTCGAAATTTGCTCCAGATCACTACGACCCTGAAATACCACGTATCTATTGAATTGGGCGTTAATTTATCCACAAATACCTTGAACAACTAGGCAGGATTTCAAAAAGAAAACAAGAGCTGGTCGGGAGAGTTCTGTCATCAATCGGACATTATCTCAAAATTTTTTACCTTTATTTGAGCACAACTTTAATATACGAAATAATCACCATTTAGATCAACAGCCATTCCACTTTTTGGCAGATCATTAATCCCCTTTTTCCAGAGTAAAGATACGAATTCTTTGAAAATTTTGTGACAGAACGTCTCCGACAACCCAAAAATAGATAACCTTCGAAGTAGACGATTTACAACTACGACTTTGACATTTTCGGACTATACACAGTCATTAGCAAAAATAGAGTGAATTTTGTGCTCGTTCACTGCCCTACAGGAGTATACCTACAGGACAAGCAGAAAACCCATGCACTATCAATCAGGTCCAAAATCCGAGGCATCGGTCGAGTGCATGGCGCAATCCTCACCAAACACATGCCAGAGAATTTTCTTCTTCTTAGCTTTCATTCAAGCTATGATCCGTTTCGATTGGTTCACTTTCGTCAAAGTTAATCCATTTCAAACAGAGGGTACATTTTTTTGAGACACCCTGTATATGGAGGTGTTCTTGAGAGCCATCGGGAAAAGTTCTATGACCTCCCTTGCTAAGCACAACTTTTGATTGCACAAGAGCGCCAGATGTGGGTTTGAAGTTGGGCCAGTTTGAGATGTTAGTACGACTTCAGGCAACGCGGCTTATTCCTGACGGCCGAGTCATTTGTTTGATTCGACTGACGTTATAATAGCTGCACAAAATAATGACGGGAAATCAATGCCACAACCACCGGCCCAAAGTGCTCGACGAGTCAACACGACGCCGTCAAAGGGACACGCTGAAAACAACCTGCTCGACACTCGACTTGAGCTCAGATTCCAAAAAGGGGACCAAAATCAGATAAAAGGTCAGCGACTGGCCTCCGTTCTTAGAAGAGCTGGTCTTGAAACACCTACTTAATCTACTTTATTAATTATTCAGAGTTATCCAGTCAACACAATTCAAACAGAAGAAACACTCGTATAACATGTGACTATTGGACTTGGATAATGATAACAATAGTAAAAGTGAAATATCAGATAAACTAAAAAGGTGACTCATAATAGTTTGTTCGCTTTATGAGGTTACACTGAAATTTTTTTTAAAATGAAAAAGTGAAAAAAAATTGATGGAGAAGGCCATTCACTTGACTTCAGTACTATCCGAAGGCTGACTTCATTGCCCAAGAAATCAACTACCCTAAAGTCTCATAGATAAGACCGCCTTGCGCGAACGGCAGCGCGGCGTATCGATCGGTCGCCCTCCGTAGTAGAGCGCTACACATTAACTTTATTTTTTGCTTTTCATCAGAATTCGCCCCAATTTCGCAGAGGGGCTTTCTCGGAGCTGCTGATTACGAATCCAATGTTTTTTTGATACTTCGCTAGGGTTGCACGTTAGGATTATTTTAGGATTTGTATTTTAGGCTCAATACCACCCTGGGAAGTCAACATAGGGTCTCTAAATTTGCCTCAACTCAAGGGAATTTTCGGGGACGTTTGTCACGAATATGATGTTCATTTTTTGTGTTCATTATGTTCATTTCGCGTTTTCCGCTCAGGTGAGGCTTTGGAAGATCCGTAGATGGTCACAAATGCCTCGCTTTAGCGAAATTCGCAAAACGGGCACCAAAATCGTGACCTACTCTGATGAATCGTGACCTATTCTGACCTATTCTTGTTTTCCATGGGATTTTGTCAATGTCAGTCAATGTGCTGTTCGATTCTATGTATTCCAGTCGAGCTGGGAGTGAACTGTTTTACGAATTCAATGCTTATAGGCGATCTTCTAATAGGTCGCAACCTTTTAGCGTTTGTTTCAAACCGTTTGATTGTTATTTTGAATAAATAAGTAAAAATAAAAACTCAACGTACATCGAGCGCAGCAATCACTCGCAGCGCAGCGCCGCAGCGTCGCGCGCGCGAGCGGTCTTATCTATGAGACTTTAGGGTAATCCTCTCAGTGTTACTCGTGCAACTTATCACCTATGTCTTAAAATTGGTTTTTCTCTGTTTAAAACATTACGAATACTTTGTTTATTAGATTTTGCAAGTGAAGCAAAGGTAAAATAGTTCTAATAAAAATTGCTGAACAGAATGCCTCTAGAAATGTTTTAAAGAAGGAAAGCTAGAATCTAGAACGTTCAAAAAAAGCCGCCTCATCTATGCAAATGTTGCCTAGATATGGGCATTTACAAAGCCCTGAAACTTAGATTTAGAGAAATTGCTTTAAATTTGTGTGTTGCACAGCGCCACACATTGAGCTTTCGTTTTACAGTGGTTATCTATGGATGTTTCGAAATGTTTTCAAAGCCTCTATAGATAACCACTGTAAGAGGATCAATAACATTAGCTAATTTTGTCATTTTTCTTTTTTTGCTGTTCTGCGAAAGAATGATCCCAAGTGGCAATCAAGCGTATGGTATACCATCTTCACTCGTTTTCAACAAGAATAGATATTTTCGCTCCAAAGTGCGCGTCACTGGTCTCATTCACTCCACCCTTGCTCGATAGAATTGATATTTTCCGTTAATCTCAGTGTTCCGTAGAACAGATGAGTGAGAAGTTTATCTGCAGCGACGGTGTGAAGCAGCTCACCCTTTGGTACGTAGATGAAGGCAAAAGCCCGTAGTTGAAGAAAAGCTAAGAATTTGACTGACTTACAGTACCGGACGTGCCGTTTTGGCAAAAAGTCATTCGCGGCGCCTTTTTGCCCCCAAAAGCGCCGTTTTCAAATAACTTTCTTAGAACTGGTTTATTTAGGAAAATGAGCCCATCATCGTGTTCAGCTGCTCGAGCTCTATCGAACGAGATATAAATCTTGGCCAAATATATCGAAATTAACCGAATACTAGTTGGAAATATAAGCTTACTTCTGCCAATTCCTCAAATGGGATTGAGATGCGGGTTTGAATCCCGTCCCAGTCGTATGAAGCTTTCATAACCAGGACAACACCAAAAGCGTACAAAACTTTTGTGAGGCCTATAGTGGAAAGCTCAACTTTAGTGTTTTCACCTCAAAAAAGAAATACATAAAGCAACTTGAAAAGGTACAGAATAACTTCACTAGAAGTCTATTACTTCGTACTAGTAGCTTTTTATATTCGAGAGTACCAAGAGCGCAAATAAGGAACAAGTACTTAGGCTTAAGCACTCTGCAGTCTCGTCGAAGGGTTAGGGATGTATGTGTTATATTCAAAATGCTCACGGGGATTATCAACACTGACATCTCAAAGTTTTTTTCACTGCGTCCATCAAGAACTTGTGGCAGTTTCGGCAAAATTTCGTATGGAAAGCCTAAGTCAACTCTCAGATTGAATTATTTCATATGTAGGGCGTGCTCTAATTATCTTGCACGTAGGAATGGCACTCCTCTTGTACCGTGTTCTTTTCGTTCTTTCAAACGTTTTGTAGAACTGAGACTTCTTGAGCACTGAAATAGTTGTGTCGCGTTACTTGAATCGCATTCTTTGTATTCTTCTGTTTCGGACGTGTGTCTTGCACATGCGTAATAAATATCATATAACACCTATCGTGACAATACACGGCGGTAACCCACGTGGTAATAAAAGTAGAGTATCATCTTGATTCAGAGACCTCAATGGTTATTATGGTAAACTTGAAGTCTGTCCTCAGCGTTTCATTCGAAATATTGCTCAGTATGGGAACGATACTATCACGACTCCCTCTATTTGCCATCGCGTAGAACTTTCATGTGCCGTAAACAAAACAAATTATTTCGCTTCACTCGGCAACGCCAATGTGAATTAGGGATGCTTCACTAGTTGTCTGCTGACTACGAACGGCTACAGGAACGGGAACGTACCGGAAAGAGAGCGGCACGATTGATGAATTCGGCCAGAATACAACCGAGCGCCCAGATATCCACTGATGGCGTGTACTTTCTGAAACGTCTCCTTCCTTTCTTAGGTATTCCTATCACAAAAGATGCTGCGGCTTTCTTTGATTCAAAAAATCGAGAACTCACCGACTTCCGAATAGCAGCTCAGGAGCGCGATACTGACGAGTGGCAACCTAAAGTGAACAATTTAAGTTTAAAAACTTCGGTTTAGGCAAAGAACTACTAGATTTTAGTAATTTCTAGAGGTCATACATCAGCTTTAACGTTTACCCCGCCCTTACGCTTGATCTTTTAGGTCCTGCGCGAATATGAATAAATGAATGAATAAATAAATAATCTGCATGTGTATATATACCCGGTACACCACACCTCTCATGGGTACACTCCTAGCCCTACTGATGATCCTAAGGGCTCATTTAGACGCCGCGCGAAGAAAATACAAAATTCACTCGCAATCAATAATTAACGTCCATGATCGAATTTGCGCCTTTGCATTAGTGGCGCAGTCCGGTGGCGCCTCAAATAGGCAAACTTACTGGTCAATCGGGTTTTTTTTAGAAGGCTGCTGTTCCTTAGTAAAGGACATTTTGACGAAACTCATTTTTTCGTTGAATTTCTTCTCTATGCTATTATATGCCTGAATTTTTTGCTTAGACGCGGCGCCACCGGACTGCGCCACTAACGCAAAGGAGCAAATTCGATCAATGACGTTAATTACTGATTGTGTCACGCGGCGTCTAAACGAGCCCTAAGGGAGTGTTACCCGTCTTCAACATCAAAACAAAATTTATCCTTTCATTGAATATACTATCGGTTTGTTAGATATTTTTTTATCCTGTATTGGGCTGAAAGGTGAAACAGGATAAATAACACAAAGAATTTATCACACATTAATATTATCTTTCATAGTGTATTGCGTATTTATTCAAACTGTAGTAGGAACAAATGACACTCGGTTTGGTTCTCCATTACTGTCGAACTTTTGTCCACGTCCGGAAAGCCAAAATCGTGAATTCGAAGGCTACTTTGAACTAGAAAGTAGCTACAATGTGCCCGAGTGATATGGATATGTAGATCCACCATTCAATCGAAATCAGTGGACTCATTTTGAAGTCAGGAGAACGGCTCACTAAACTAGAAAAGAGTGATCTAGGGGCCGGTAGATGATTCGTCCACGACCTCACTAGTGATCTATTCATATTATTGTTTTCATTCTTTAGACTCCGTAGGGTCCGCGTGGTGCAGAGGCGCTACTGACACTTGCACAGCCCAGCGATCGATCCCTACCGGGCCCAACCAAGCCTTCCATCCCTCCGAGGCCGAGTTATCAACAAAAAAAAAGACGTAATGATGACTCATGTTAAAAAGTTCTGAAGTGTGAGAGAAATAAGAAAATATTGAAGAATGAATGATAAATGATAAATTGGTAATAGACTTGTATAAGAAGGCAAAAACGCTGTCATGAGATAACGTCTGGCCCCCACAAGTCAACGGTAGACATCAAATGCGCAATCACTACGCCTCTACGATTTTGAATGGAAGACGATTGCGCGGCGCGTCCTTAGGAGATTGATCAACGCTGGCACTTTACCTTTATCTTTGCCTTTACTTAAGACGTGGTGACCGAATCGAAATAGGCGCTTCTACTCACATACTCGCGGGTTCTGCCGTAGCTCCCGGACCAGATAAATTGATACCCAGGGCCCACATTCATCATTGGTAAACCCCGATAAACCCCGAGATATGGCCTGTGAACGACGCGCACATTTCTCTGCGTATCCTTAACTTCCTATGTTAAACGCAATCTCTCATCGACTCTACCGTCTGGCTCTGGCTGCGGCGCGGTTTCGGAGACCGCTGGTCCTTTCGTGAATGTGGGCCCAGGTCTGGCAATGAGGTGGTGAAGATGCAGACCGACACAACAATTTGCACCTGGGTACCACTTATCACTTTCAATATATATCCTTTTCATGCTGTTGTGGGTTAGAGAGGCTCGATATTTCCTTGACATCAAAAGTGAGCCTATAAGCCCCAAGATATGGTCCTTGGCGGGTTGCTTGACATGTTTTCGGCTTTTCTGGCTACGACGAAAGCGATAAGGCGGAAACTTCAACCGAGATAAATTTCGTTCGCGACTAGTTGAAATATTCACATACGCAGCAAACACATGATAGTGTAGATTTTCAAGATCGCCGCTTCTGATAAATCTCGCTCCTGATTTCGCATTAAATTCGACAAAAACAAACAGAAAAGAAGAGCTCTGTCGAGAAAGAACAGGGGCGAAAGGAGCACAAATATGGTTCTACCCCTTGTCATTACTTCAATTTTATTGTTGTGATGCCTAATTTTACAAGTTTACAAATCCACAGTGTTGTTTTTTTGCCTTATCTTATCGAAGTGATTTTTGACTCCAATGCTGGCGGGTCTTGTCTGATTAATTGCTGAGCTGTGGTTGTTTTACGGGCCGCTTCATCACCGCACTGGCTGTGTAATCGTGTAGCTATTGCTTCACCGGCAAATCTTTCAAAGATAGATGAGAGTTCGACTCAACATCGAGTCTTATCCGATGTCAGCAAGCTTGAAATTTGAGATGTTCTCTCAGGGAAAGTAGTGCGACAGTAATGTGGAAAACCTTCGTAATTCTGTGGAGTTCGATGGTGCCCAGAAACAATTTGCTAACTCGAAACTATTCTGCTATTTGCCGCTTTTTGTTTAGCGATTTATAGACGAGAATCAGTTGAGTGGCTTATATATTTGGAGATGTTGGTGATGTTCGGATCTCGAAATATATAAATTTCCTAACTATTATAAATCATATTCCGCGATCGACTGTCGTTAAATTTTAACACGTCTAATCTAGTAGTACGTGATAGACTGATTGAAGCCAAATAGCTAAGATGTTACAAGTTTATTCCGGCTGCTGACGTTTCGGCGAGTCCGCCTTCTTCAGAGGCTGGAAGAGAACAGAGGAATTTAAGAAATCACTCGTTCAAGAGCGATTTCAAGTTTCAGCAGCGAGTCAGAAGGCACTTGGAGAGAAAGACAAATTGCGGATTGGGCAAAACAACCAGACCTGGGCAAGTAGGACACCAATGGAAACTACAAGTTTCGGGCGAAAAATTAGGTAATGTGGCCACTCTAACGAGTCTCTGGTCGACTGTCCTACGGGTAAAGCCCGTACAGTTTCCTTATAAATCAGATTTCTGCAAGACATCAATTTCTTGTCTCAAGGGTGCTTCAGGGAGGTGAGTGGATGTGCTGCAGATTCTCAACGAAACCTGTGTGGTGGTGTAGAGCATCGAACGAAGATTACAACAGAATAGTTAGTTTCTGCCAAGCGCAGGATCTACGTCTCCTAATTTGAAAATTCTTGCACTAGAAGAGAACTCGTAGATGACGTCTATAGATAAGAAAGGGTAAGGGCTCGTTTAGACACAGCGCGGCGAGGATGCAAAATCGAAGCGCAATCAATAATCAACGTCACTGATCGAATTTGCTCCTTTCCGATAGTGGCGCAGTCCGGTGGCGCCGCGTCTAAGCAAAAGAATTAGGCATATAATCACATAGGGAAGAAATTAAACGAAAAAAGTGAATTTCGTCAAAATGTCCTTTAATAAGGAATAGCAGCCTTCTGAACAAAAACCCGAACGACCAGTAAGTTTGCCTATATGAGGCGCCACCGGACTGCGCCACTAATGCAAAGGAGCGAATTCGATCAAGGACGTTAATTATTGATTGCGCTTCAATTTTGCATTTCCGCCACGCGGCGTCTAAACGGGTCCTAAGAAGTGTGTCACTCCTCATAAGGCCGTAGGAAAAACGTCGATTTCGTTAGAATGCATGAAATCATCTAAGCGTCGATCAGTTGTATCCAAAATATCGTCATGTAGGTTAGAACGTAAGTGAGTCGGTTTTCCAAAGCACTTCGATGCATGAGATTACAGCGACGCCACACTTGCTGGTGATGTGAGTGACAAATTGGTGCTGTTCTGACTTTTTGTCTGTTTTTTTTTCATTCCAAAGGTCAGCTGACCCGCTGGCATTTCCTCTGTACAAAGCTATTGCCGAAATACGCGCACTCCCGCACTTTTTACTGCTCTACTTTGGTACTTTGGTTTACTGACGCAGAGACTCTGAAGGAGCCCTAAGGCAAACCCGATTGTCATAAATGCGAATTTCGGGGGGGGGGGGGGTAGACCAGGGCCCAGATCATCATTGGTAAACCCTCGATAAACCCCGAGATATAGCCCGAACGGCGCCCACCTTTGTCTTCTTATCCTAAACTTTCTATGTTAAACGCAATCTCTCATCGAATCTGCCGTCTGGTTCTGGCTGCGCCGCGGTTTCGGAGACCGCTCGTCCGTTTATGAATCTGGGCCCAGGTTTATTTCGCCCGGAGTGTTATGTACCCCAAATTTTCGTTCATGAATTTGGGCCCAGAATGACTCTACTATAGGTTTGTTCGGTAAATCCACGAATGAACAACCAAAACTGGGAAACTGGCAATTCAAGAGCTGTCATCACTTGCGGGAGTGACTTTCGACCCAGGTTCAACTGCTCTGAACTGAATATGTAGTATGTCCACTCGACAAGGCCAGGCCATAAACACACCCGCGGCTGGGCTCACATCGCTCATCCACTGACATTTCAGCACTGCGCTACGCAACCAAACAAATGGTTTGTTTTTTATTAGGGAAGTGTGGATGAACGAGCCGTCGCTTGACCGCTTGAACGAGCCGTTCCATTTCTTTTTCACCGACCCCAGGGAACTACTCAAACTTGTAATCGTTAAACATCGAAGACATTCGAACATTGCTCACTATCGAAGACAAAAGGCAAAGTGGTACTTTTCCTCTTAATGCCCAATTATCATATCATGCCCAACCGTATCATGCTCGTATCTTAATGTACACCCTTGGAGCGGTCTTATCATATCGTGCTATTCGATATCATACCATTTCGCATTCACCTATGGTCGTGTGCAGCCTGTTTGATCTGCCTGATATGGAAGAAAAAGCCGTTCTTTTCTCGCAAGAATGAGTTTTTCCAAAAGAGAGATGTTTCAGAGGTTATCGTGTGAAGCTGTTTTATAGCTTAGATATGTCGTTGATTTTGTTTAACAGCCAGATGATAAATTGATTATGGCTCGAGCATGATATGATAAGACCGCTTCAAGGATGTGCATTAAACTATGATGACACGCTTGGGTGTGATATGATAATTGGGCATTAAGAGGAAAAGTACCGGTAAAGGATATGGTCGACTGGGAATGGATGGTGAATGATGCAACTAACAATAAGAAATCTGCTGACCTCTTCGCAAAAAAAACTCGAATATCATTTTGTTATTGCGATGTAAGAGTGTAAAGAATAAAGGAATAAAGTGGAAAAAATTCAAACATTGTGAACCAACGTTTTCTTCGTACTCCCTGTCTTCGTCAGGGAAGTAAAGACAAGCCTGGCCAAAGTCCGCGATTTTTACCAGGTTGTGCGATGATACAAGCACGTTCTCTGGTTTCAAATCCTGAAAAATATATATTATAAACGTACGATATTGTAAGCATATGTACAGTAAAGGTAAAGGTAAAGGTAGAGGTGCCGACGTTGATCAGTCCGCTGAGGACGCGCCGCCGCATTCGTGTTCCATTCAGAATCGTAGCATATGTACAGTAGCGGTCAGAAAAATATGTTATTTCTCATTTTTATCCACCAATAGCTCAAATCGAAAAGAATTTGATACCAAACGGTAGTTCTGACGACTCTATTCAATACAGAGTATTTTATAGTGATTTTCATATGCTATTTTAAGCAAAACTACCTCAAAAATCGCTGTGCGCAGGGTCAATCTGAAACAATGTTTTGATAGAACAAGGTCTACTTATTTTAATGTTTGGAGGCTGGTTCCAAAATCTCCGAGAAAATGCTTTTTAAAATTGACCTCGCATAAATTGCTGTATTTACAAAGCTTTGAAGGGAATAAAGTCCATTTTTCCTCTCTGCACAGGAGATTAACATGCGCCAAGATAAACTAAACTCCTTCTTTAAAAAATATCGTTTTGAATTTTATGCGCTGTATTTGCAGCTAAGTTTCGATGTATTTTAAGGTAAAGCTGTCAGAACTATCAAATGGATTATTATTCGTTTAGATTTGACTTATCTTTATTTAAAAATTCAAGCTAACATATCTTTTTGACCGCTACTGTAAATGAAAAGTAGTTTTACTAGTTATATAAGTATATGCTTTTAGTCAACACCTGTTAAATATATAGAATTGCATTTTTTAGAAATTCGAAAAGAAGAAAAAAAAGCAGCTCACCCGGTGCATTATACCAAGTGAATGCATATGTCTCACTCCCTCCAATAGCTGTCCGAAGAAGTGTCTGCAAAGTAAATCTAATCAAATCGCTCAGTCATGCAAGCTGAAGCTTCAAAGTGTATACGGGTAACCAAACTTGGTAAGGTAAAGGTGAAGGTAAAGGTTTCGGTGGCGATCACTCCCGGAAGGACGCGCCGTTCATTCATATTCCATTTTGCTTAATGGATCCCTGGGCCCAGATCCATGAACGGACACGCGGTCTCCGAAACCGCGGCGCACCCAGAATCAGACGGCAGAGTCGATGAGAGATTGCGTTTAACATAGGAAGCCTAGGATAAGTAGAGAAAGGTGAGCGCCGTTCCAGCTTTATCTCGGGGTTTATCGGGGGTTTACCTATGAGGAATCTGGGCCCTGGTGAATGCGTATTTGGCCTATACAGCGGTTTGCGGTGGCTCACCTTCCCAGACAAGTATAGTACCAAACCAGGTGATTGGTTAGCCGGGTGGCGATCGATCGCTCGACCGTGCAGGAGACAGTAGCGCCTCTTACCACTGCCCTATCAGTTGAACAACTGAATATTAGTGTTTGAGACCTCAAAAATCCATCATCTTTCGGCCGTGTCGGATCGGTGATGACGTCGTTGAGGTGGAACGGCACAAATTCGGTGACTAGTGAGAGTGAATCGCGTGAGCAGAAGGTGTCCAGCAGCTTCAGAATCTGCAATATTCGTTAAAGAAAAAAACGTAAAATCGTTGATTTCAGTGACCGTGGGCTTAGCGACCTGATAAGGAATAAAATTTCAAGAAAAAGTACAGGCGATAAGTAGAATTAGTGAGAAATTCTAGCCTGTCTCACCTCTAAGCCCTATATGTATGTACCTGATTTGGCTGTTCTATTAATCATCTAAGCTTTTCTCTTAGTTTCGTATTCGTCACTGCTTCCTTAAATAGTTCTCTGTCGTGCTAAACTCTTTCAGTTTAACTTTCACTTATAGTGCGCCTATATGGATAGCAAATAGTCAAATGTATAAGCAAAATTAGGTGAGTAAGAAACGAAATTCCAACATCGTAATTTTTGCACCATAAAAGGAAAATTACTGGATGAGTTTTTTGTGCTGGTTCTCGCAGGATATACTCAGATAAATACTCAGAGAGATAGTTTGAAGTCAATAATGAGATATAAGTAGGTGAAAAATATGATGATAGAGAAATTCTGATACTAATACTGATACATAATACTAAATTGACATTAATGCTGGAAATGATATCGATCCGGTGAAGCGGCATTAAGCGGCTCTTTCTTTCTAGAAGATTTTTTTGAGAAAAGTAGGGCAGATACACAGAGGTATATACATAGATAGGGTGGGTGATAAACTGATGAACATCGACAGGTGAGTGAATCGATGTTCATCAGTTTATCATCCTATTATTCATCCCATTATGCTTCCTATTTTCTCTGATTTTTTTAAAGAGTTTTTTTTCAGGTTTTGCAGCCAATATCATGTGGTTTTCTGCTCAGCTGCTCCCCTCTGCTTTCTGTTTTTTATTGTTATTTTTGTTTTTGTTGTTTCTTGTCTCACACAAATGGGTTTCTATGAGTGTGGTAAAAATTTCATTAACATCTCGAATTTTTGCCGTCTTCACTGCTACTTTTGAATATATCTCATTCGCTACTTTTACCCCTTCTTTTTTCTGTACATCACATTTCATAGTCCATTAATCATGTAACAGAGCAAATCATGGTGGGCACAGGAAAAGGGATGAAAAACCAAGCTGTCGGCGTACCTTTGAGTGGTGTAGATTCCGGAGTGCACAGACCTCTCGCAGGATCTGCAGTTGATTCCGAGACGTCACGGTCATTTTCTTGATGGCGACCGTTTTTCCACTCTGTAAAGTTAGACTGTAACCCAATATCTACCACGAAATTTCCGTTCGATTTGCCGAAAAAATTGGCAATCTACCAAACTCTAGCGAAAAATTCCTGGGTGGACGGCACATTTTTGGTGATTTGTCAAAAAATTTCCGATAGCGTATTAATCTGAACACCTTCAATATTCAGGGCGCGCGTGGTAAAGTGGTAAGAGGCGCTGCTGACACCCGCACGGTCGAGCGATCGATCCCGGGCCGGGCTAACCAAACCTTCCATCCCTTCGGGGTCGGGTAAATTGGAACCAGACTTGTATGGGAAGGTAAAGACACTGACCTGGTATAGCGGCTGGTCCCCGCAGGTCATTGTATAGGCCAAATACGCATTCACTAAGCCTTTACGACTTGAATGGAACAAGAATGCGGCGGCGCGTCCTCAGGGGACTGATCAACGCCGGCACCTTTACCTTTACCTTTACCTTTACCTTCAATATTCACATTTTATTAGCGACACCTGAGGTTGTTAAACAGACTTCTTATCCGGCCAAAGTTTGTCGCCTTCGTCTGAGCTTGGAAACTTCCACGGAGCAAGTTTTTAAGGGCTATTTAACAACCATGAATCTGAAACCCGTCCACTATTAAGCCATTAATAAACAAGTTCTCGTCATAGACAGTATGCCGTCAGGAATGGGTCGATAATGTGAGATGGAAGCTTTGGTTAGCCTGGGCAGGATCGATCGCTCGACCGAGCGCGAGTCAGTGGCGCCTCTTGCCACTGTAACCTGTCCACGTTTATTCATAATAAATGTTATTTGAGAGCATCCAAGCACGACATTCCGCGACAACGACTTTCTATTTTAGACCGATGTGTCGCTCACATCAGTGTAATGGCATTCCAGGTGATTTTCGCATCAAATTTCACTTTGCGACTAGTCACTGCCTTTCAGAATGGACAGCTGTCATCAGAGATGCAACCAATGGAGCCGAGGAAGCGGCCCCTCTGGTCCCTTCCTCGATAGGGGCCCAATGGAAGCCCTTTGTAGCACACCATTATCTTCAGAAATGGAGCGACACCAAAACATGTTAATTTATGGATCTCATTGTTAAAGTGAGAAAAGGGCTTGGCGGTGATCAGCCTCCTAAAGACGTGTCATGTATTGTATTTGCTTTCCGCTCAGGGCCCCGATTCATCATTGGTAAGCCCCCGATAAACCCCGAGTTACCCCGATAAGCCCGAACAGCGCCCACCTTTGTCTGCTTATCGTAAACTTCCTACGTTGAACGTAATCTCTCATCAACTCTGCCGTCCGGTTCTGGCTGCGCCGCGGTTTCCGAGACCGCTCGTCCGTTCATGAATCTGGGCCCAGAATCGTAGTGGGATGTTGAATGCTATTTGGCGTAATCTCCAAATTCTTGCCCTTGGAACCATTCATGTCATATGACAGCAACAATCTTTTCGTGACATCTTACTGTCCTTTTCTCGTTTTTCTTCTGTTCTTATAGTATTCCCACTAATTAGTTTCCACGCTCTATTAATTTGGAAATGAAATTTGATGTCATTTTCATATGCGAATGTCGTTGGGGCTGCTTTGTGCTAAGGGTGCTTTCAGGGGACAGCCAAGAATCGCGGTTTCAAACTACCAATCTTATAGGTAACGCACCTTCATAACAGAGGAAAAGTTAACGATAGCGGTTTTCCGTCTTCGTTTGCGTCTTCGTTTATTTTTATTGTCGTTTAGGATCTTTTCGGGTCAAGAATTCGTTCAATATTCCAATGTACATACTCTTAATTATCATAATTAGTAAACAATGAAAACAGCACGACAGTGGTTTCAAGAATTCGCTCGAAACTTTCAATATACCATACTCTTATTTATCTGAATAAATAAACCAATTTACAAACTATCAATAACTGAAACTATATAAACGTGAAATTATAGTTTTGTTACCGCTTTTTCGAGAGTTACTATTATGTATACTGGAATATGATGTTGTAATGGTGGTGCTAGGTTCGTCGCAAAAATCGCTTCTCAGGCGGGATTCGAACCCGCGTCTCGCGTCTAACCGGGTGGCGTAGTGGTTAGCGCACGAGCCCCGGTTAGGGGCGAGTCGCGAGTTCGAATCCCGCCTGAGATGCAATTTTTGCTACAAACCTAGCACCACCGTTACAACATCAAACTATATCGATATTCTAGCTGTCTGCTGGGTCCCGTACCTTGGAGGCATCAACTATAATACATCACTCGAGATCAAACAGATCTTCAATTCTTACATTATTTCTTTCTGCTACTTTGGCTTCAGTGGTGACTAGAAATTCAATGTTCACGAATGTGTTTAGGTCGTTCTCAGAAATGCATTCAAGGATGTGAACGATAGTGAACCACGCAGTAGGCAGATTTTCACAACAAAAATGATGAAATCCTTAAAATGCTGCTTGCTGGCACTATCAAAATTCAGCTGTCAACGGTGAACGTTTAACTCTTCGGAAATTCAAAATGTGAAGCCGAAAATTGAAACTTCCACCTAGCAACCTTGTAGGGTAGAAAAAATATATTGAAATCATTGTCCCATTATTGAATCTTTTTTTCTCGTACTTGGTGGTGTTCCTTATTACCTCTCGAGAGTCACCACGGTTTCGGCGTGCTTCTTCAGCGTTTCCTGCTAATGTTCGGTGATCTTTATTATTTCATATGCTCCGGCTGTTTGTGGTTCGAACTCGTTTTTTTGTAACCATTTCTTTGTTCTAGTCCCTATGTCCGACCATACGCCGAGAGTTTTATTCCTTCCTCTCGGTCTTAATGTCAGAACAAATTATTTACTTAATTATTTAATTAACGAGCGTTGTTCTTGCAAACTGATCTCAAATTAAGCACATATCACGAATTATTGAGAACGAACAAAAGGTTTTAGGGCACCTGCCACTCACCTCTTTGATTCTAGCTCGTAGCACAATTCCGTACGCTCCTTGCCCTACTGGTCCTACGATCTCGTAGCTGTCCATTCAACAACGACCGAATCGACGACATCGGCAAATCTGAGACGCTCACCACACCGTCACAACATACTGGAATTGATTTTAAAAATCTTTTTCTTAAAAAAATTGATTATCATTGGATCTCGAAACAACGGGATGACAGCTGACAGGTGATCATTAAAGGTGATCAGCCTATTCAAAAGTTCGGCACCAATTTACTAGACCTCAGAGGGATGGAAGGCCCGGTTGGCCCGGACGAGGATCGATCGCTCGACGGTGTGGAAGTCATCAGCCCCTCTTACCACTGCACAACTGGCCAATTTTAACTACTGTCTAATAAGGCAACAAATATTGCCTACTCAGAGGAGAAGTGGCACGTTCTCAAAATGACAGATGCCATTAAAAACCTAAGGGCTTATTCACATTTGATAATTATGTCAATAACCTTCAATATTTTCAAATTAAAAAAACTAGCAACACAATCATGAAAAACAAAGGCCTTGGCGATGCATTGTAGAGATATGAATGCCAATAATCAACCTATTTTTGTCAGGAATTAAGTTGATTGATCGGTCGGACTATGTCATGACATGACTCAAAATGACAGATGCCATGAAAAAACTCAAGGGCTTAACTATGGCAATAACCTTTTAATCATTAAAAAAACTAGCAACACAAACAGAAAAAACAAAGACCCATGTATTATTGAAACAATAATGAATGCTAATAATCAACCTATTTTTGTCAGGAGTTAAATTGATTGATCGATCGGACTATGTTTTTAAGAAGCTGCAAAATTCACAAAGCGGTATCTAGAACACTGCACTACCTGGCTGCTAAAAATCGCAAAAAGGAAACAAAGCAGAGCGCAGATGTAGCGTTTTTTCCGTAGCCAGGTGGTACAGCGTTATTTAATTAAATTACTAGCAAATATAATTACTGTGTAATAGAGGTGTATAATAAAAACGGCGATAGGTGGATGCCTGATGACGACACAGGTGGGGAGTTAATGGAGGTTACCCCGGCAACGCCGTACACACTCAGGCAGGCAGTGCCATCGCGAGGCAGCGATTTAGGCTTTTATGTCTCGTTCCTAAGCCGCACTTCAGTGGAGAAAACCTCGAAGCGACACTAGATATTTCCTCCGAAAGCGAAAGCTTTCCTAGCCTACTCATCGGTCAAGGGCTGTGCAGTGCAGAAAAGAAGTATTAGGTTGGTCCAAAAATAATAGCCGTTGTAAACCGTCAAGGGTTGCGCTTTCTCCTCCAGCTGCTGTCCCTCTTTTATCGGTCACGCGATTTTCGGGTGACAATGTGCAGTTCAAGCGTTCAGGATCGCTCTGCAGTGCAGAAACGATGTAGGTCGGAAGATTCTCTCGACGAACAAGATTTGAGGTTGTAGAGAAGTCTCAGCCACTGCTTCATTTTTTGAATTTGTTTCGGTGCTCCCACTCAAGGCCGACACCGCTCAGATAATTCATATCATTATTCTAAAGAGAATCATTCATTCGCATCCCGCACAAGTTGTTGCGCGGTTCTCATCGCACACAAATTCAGAAAACACACCGCTCAACTGTAGAATTGAAGCACCAGGTGATAAGTATCATAATACCTGAGTATCAGTGTTATTGTTATCGTTTGTTATGATATGAATTATCAAAGCGGTGTCGACCTTGAGTGGGAGTACCTTTGTTGCTTTCCTTTATTCTTAGTTGGAATATTCAAATTAATAACAATACGGACTCCTTCGTTCATTTTGAATTTCCTCGGGGAA
Organism: Nippostrongylus brasiliensis; assembly: GCA_030553155.1. Classification (NCBI taxonomy): domain Eukaryota; kingdom Metazoa; phylum Nematoda; class Chromadorea; order Rhabditida; family Heligmosomidae; genus Nippostrongylus; species Nippostrongylus brasiliensis. The sequence continues at coordinate 4,954,934 of CP130735.1, forward strand.
TACCTATATCGATCGGAACGCTAGCATTCTGGTGGATGAATGATTTGGCTGACACTTTTTCTTGCTTGGGGATTGTCTGATTGATTGCTCCCCTGACAAGCTAAATGAAATCGATTTATCAGATACTAATCAAACAATACCATGAATCCACGTGATTTATCAGGCGGTAATCTATTAACAGGGCTCGCGTGGTGCAGTGCTAAGAGCTGCTGACCCTCGCACAGTCGAGTAATCGATCCCCGATCAGGCTAACCAAGCCTTCCATCCCTTCGGGCTCGGTTAAATTCGTGTCAGACTTGACTGGGAAGGTATAGTCACGGAATTAGTATAATGGCCTTCAAATCATTGTACAGGCCAAATATTTATGTACGAATTCACCATACGATTTCGATTCTGAATGGAACACTAATGCGCGGCGCGTTCTTAGGGGACTAATCAACGCTGGAATTTTATCTTTTCCTTTTAATCTAATACAATTTAATATCGTAAACCTACATGAGGTTATGAAGCGAAGATTCCGGAACAATTACAGTCTCCCAGTTTTGTTAAACAGTCAAACTGAGCGTCGTGAAACGTTCCCTATATCGTCCTAAATAAAAGTTATTATTTTCAAGCTCTTTCCCTTCATTTTCCTAAATAAATGGAATTATTCTCTAGCCGCACTTTCTTCGTTTCAGTGGTCGAAGGGAACTTGTCTACTCATTTTGACTCAAAATTTGCCCATGAGAAATTTCAGAGGTGCTGATCACGAATCCTGCATTCACTTCACGGATCGATGACCGTCGCTGGGAACGCTAAAAAGGTGGTCCAGCTTGCATCATCGTCTTCGCTAACCTTTCCTCTAGGAAGGATATTGATTGAATGAGTACTGTTCTGCAAATCTATCATATTTAAAGCGATTTATTTCAGGAAGTAATGAAATTAGGGAAAAAACTATCAACTGATTCTTTTGAACACATTGCGTCACATAAGTTTCACTATTCACTTTCTAGATTGATAAGAGATAGTACAAGAACAGGCGACAGTGATTATCAAAATGATAGCAAATATTAACAAATGGGAGGAGAACGATTGTTGGCAACAATAAAAAAGTAGATTATAGTTGCACCTTGGTGTGGACCGGTTTTATAGGAGCACCTGAGGGTGTCGCCACCTCACTCTTTCTTTACAGCAATTTCGATGTCTCTGAGAATTCGCAAGACGATTTCTTCTTTGTAGGGCGGTGCCGCTACCTGTACGGTCACCGGATAACCGACACAGCCCTGAAAATTATTTTTTTCAAAATAAATTGCCAAATGGAAAAACACATAAATGAAACTCTCATATCCTAGACTGCATTTCTTTTGTAATCGGGACACATCGGAATACAATAGGATTTCCAAACATATCACCATACCCACTAAACTCGCACAGAACAATAAACTAGTTAACCAGCTTCTAGTTGATGGATAGTTGCTCTATTGCGCTATTCTTTGTTTTAGCTCTCAATGGCATTTTCTTCTTCCTATCACTGAATGCTCACTGATGTTTGTTCTTAGTTCTTTCACATGAAACACGTGTGTTAAAACGTAATAAATAATAGTAACAACTGTACCTTAGAGGACTCTTTCACAAGCCGGTACCACGGATCTGACTCCGGATATTCTTCAATCAACCGCCGATCGTCGTCAGCAGTCACACTCGTCGTCTTCACAACACCTTAGAAGAATATGAATAAGAAAATAATGAATATAATAATATTAACGAAATTTGAATAATAACATGATATCATAGAAGAGGGAGTGACAGAATCAAAATAATTTCCTTCAAACAACCTGCTCCGAAATCAAGGAGGTTGAACACAGCGGTATAATTACAGCCAGCGAATAGTCTTGCTGGAACATTGTGCTTCGGTGCCGTCATCACCTAAGAATATTGTAATGATGAAAAAAACAGAAAAGAAAGAAAAAGAATCCAAAATGTTCCATCACCGCTCGAGAAAAGAGCAAAGATGAACACTAATGAACACTTGGAAATTCTGGTGTCATTTTTTTTCATTTTTTTCATTTATTTTCACTTTGATGTCAAGATGAACCCTTGGAAATTTTGGTGCCATCCCAATATCGGTCACTAGACAAGTAGCTTTGCTTTTGATTACTGTCCCTCCCACCAGTATGGGAAAATGTGGCGTAGTGGTGAGAGGCGCTACTGATACCCGCACGGTCGAGCGATCGGTCCCGGCACGGGCTAACCGACACTTCCATACTTCCAAAGTTGGATAAATTGCTACCAGACTTGTATGGGAAGGTGAAGATGCTGACTTGGTACAGCGGCTGGCCCTGCAAGTCATTGTATAGACCAAATACGCATTCACCACTCTTCCGCGATTCAATGGAACACGGATGCATGGCGCGCCCCTAGGGGACTGATCAACGCCGACCCCTCTACCTCTTACCTTCACCCCGCCAACCTTTCGCAAATTCAATTTTTGACCATGATGTAGGTGTATCACGCGTCGGCGAGTATTGACAGCATAACTTGAGGTTGTGAATGGTCACAGATTTTTCCGTAAAAAATGTTTCGTCAACAAACAGCATAAATAATTTTTTCACCTGAGGTGGACAGAGGAGAGCATCCAGGTTCTGTTCTTTCATCTTCATGACAAAATCGTGCCTGTAGTCCTCAATGTCCGCGTAATTTTCTCGTAGTTCTGTAACAAAGGATCAATCCTCTTCGAGTAGGCTCGCAAAAACACCGAAATAAAAGGTTAATAAACATATATTGATTTGATTTTGACCGTCTTTGCTGGTTACTATTATGTGTACCAGAATATGATCCCTTATGACGGCTTGAGCCGGTGAGCCGGAAAAATAAATCACCCAGAGAAAAATTATAAAAAGATGAAAAGTTGTGTCATAGGAACCGCCAGAACTATCCATTCTATGTAGCAACTGGTCACTGTAGTTAAAAGGAAGATGTTCATACCGCTAGTATTCCGAGGTAACGAGTGCATGATGTTGCTCAGACGAGGAAAGATCAGCTTTGCTGGGTAAGCGAGAAGTCGTTGAACCCAAACCGGTATCATGAATAGAGCCACTTGTGAGAATAGCAGAGGATCGATGATGTCCTGAAATGATTCAAAACTTCAGATCTTAGAATCTACCAGCACTCCAGCGGCCTATCGGCCGGCTCAAATGAAATGGTAATTCTGGAAATTCCGGCATTATTCCACTTAATCAGTCACAATCTTCAATGCAGATTGAAAAGAAGTGAAGCAATATCATCAACTCCCTTGTTGCTTGGGTGCATTTGGTGTACGCTAGCAGACTATCGCGGCGGGACCCATATGAGCCACCCATGACAAGCATCCTTTGGGTTTCGCTTATTATATAGTAGGATAGTTTCAAGACAGATGAAAATAACATTCGATTGCAAGCACAAAGTGTTGAGTAAATCGTGTACCCCCATCCAATTTTAGTTTCCACTTCGTTCGAAGAAATATTGATTTTTCAACTATTTTCCTTAGAAAGGTCACTCTCATTCTCATAAACACCACCTCGTACAAGGCTTGCTTGGGTAAAAATTGAGTTGATTTGGTGTTTGCTCTGAACAGATGCTCTAGTGATAGATTTTGTTCAGTATAAAAATGTAGAGATAGTTGGAGAACAGACAGAAAAGCGAAAAAAAGGGTAAGTGGACCGTTTTTATCACTTGTTTCAAGATGGGCTTGATGGAATCTAACTGAAGAGATATTTTACATAAATTTGTTTCGTTCTGCACAATCCGCGCCTTTCTAACTCTTCTAGGCTTTCTAATTAGCTCTTAACAAAGACTCTTCGTTTCTATTATCGCTTTGGAGGATACTACCGTAAATAGTTGAAATAGATTTTGTATTCATCTTGTTAAAAAGAACACAAAAATGGCGGCTCAGACGAAATTCGAATGCATGTTTTGGGCCTACAAGAGTTTCGTTTTTCGCAGGGGTCCTAGTCCATTATTACAAGATCTATTTCTAACTTTTATTTTTCTGTTCCTTCTACTCTTTCAAACGTTGTATGGAACTGAGATTTTCTAAACACTGAAATATGTACTTGTGTCGTGTTATTTGTACCGCATTTTATTTTTTGTATTCTTCTGTTTCGTACGTGTCTCTTAAACATACGTATGTAATAAGTATCAATATCAATATCAACATCAATATCACACGGAGTACATATTTTGTCAAAAGATGAATCCGCAGAAAACTCACATTCATCAACTTCGAGATGAGGAAATTGCCGCCGTCTACACATACGGCACTCAGAAAGAGGCGCATAACGCGAGGAATGGACGGCGGATGAAAAAGAACTAAAGTATGACCAGCCGCTTCGAGATGTTCCTTTGCGTCCAGTACTGCTCTCTAAAGCTAAAATTTGTTACAAAAATTAACATATTTTTATATTTAAAATGCACCAAGGAGAGCACAGTTCAGATTTTCCTTTGAGATCTATGATCTTATTGCTTTAACTATGTAATATACACGTTACTAGCAAAATAATTCGATGGACGGGTTCGACGAGCACACCTGTCAGTATCATTTCGAAAAAAAAATCCGCACCTGTATCGCCGGTATCGGTGTGAACCAGCCATCATCGACGTAGTATCCGATACGATAGGTTTTACCCTTCTTGTAGTTCTCCTCATTCCAGGCCACAGGTGGCACATACGGATCCTCTTTTGCTATCCAATCATCACGCCATACCTTCAGATTTCTATTTATCTTTATTTATCTTACGCCTTTTGACAGACGTGCTAGAAATGGTTAGTGGTACAAAGAGCGGGTAAAACTCGTTCGAAAGAGGAAAAAAATGAAATTAAATTAAAACAAAAATTGATTGAAGATTTTGATGATTTTACGAAAATTTCCCTAGGAAGAGTGTTTAGGTGAGACTTACCTCTCTCAAGAAGTCTACGGTAGTTTCAATGTCTTTCGTCATCGGTCCATCACTAGAGTTGATCAACGGTCGGCCGGGAACTGATCCGCACGTCCAGCGATGAGAGAATCGCAGATGAGAGGGCTGAATCGGGTTATTATAAACAATTTTAAAAAATTAACAAGAACCGAGAAATTCGTTGTATTGACAACTGTATTAAGAAAATTTTGTACAAAATAAAAACCAAAAAATTTAAAAATAAAATACAAATGTATAAATACAATATTTTTCATATCAATCTATTCCCGTTGTTCTCTTTTCCCATGTTTTGACGGAGAACGTGCCACAGGACGCGAGGATATTCTGACGATACGGCTCAACTTTATTTTTTTGTTTATTTATTTATTATTTATTTATTTATTACGCCACATAATGGCGCGCCAATCATAAATCTTCAAAGCGTTACTCAAGATACAACTTCGATAAAAAGAAAAGAAAACTCGAGGAGTAGTCCTTGTTAACAAAAACCTTACCTTTATGCCTGCTATTCCAGTAAAATGACATGGAATTCTTATTGATCCGCCGACATCTCCACCAATTCCTGAAAAATTTCTTAAAAAGATGAGTGCTGTCACACATTTATATTACCAATCGAACAGGGCCCGCGTAGTGCAGTAGTAAGAGGCGCTGCTGTCACCCGCACGGTCGGGCGATCGATCCTGGCCCGGGCTGACCAAGCCTTCTATCCCTCCGCGGTCGGGTAAGTTGGTAGCACACTTTTCTGGGAAGGTAAACTCATTAACTTGGTATAGCGGCTGACATCCGCAAGTCATTGTACAAAGCAAATAGGCTTTCATCATGCCTTTGCGATTCTGAATGGAACACGAATGCATGGCGTGCCTTTAGCTGATTAATCAATGCCGACACCTTTCCCTTTACCTTTACATAATACCAAACAAAAAATATGCCTCTAAAATAAAATGAGAAAAGTAAATGAATAAAATGCTAGGGGGTCGCAATGTACATTGGTAGTACAGTGGTCAGTGCAGTCTGCACAGAAAGACGCGGGTTCAATTCCCGTCCGATGTCAGTGTTTTGCGAATAACCTAGCATCTCCAAATATATAGATAAATAGTCCCAATAGGTCCCGCTGAGCTCATCACAAAGCTACTCCTCTGCCTCACCGATTATTGAGCCGCCTGCGGCGATGATAGCAGATTCTCCTCCTGACGAACCGCCTGGAGTTCGTTCCTTATCCAGTGGATTGCTGGTGGTGCCTAGAACGGGAAAAAAAAAGAAAAAAGGAAAGCGATAAGATCAGACGGAACATTTCATTGGCAGAGGAATCGAATTCGAAAAAGTCAAGAACTTAAGCGAAAGCCTCTAAAACAGAAGATGAACGAACCATAAACAGGATTCGAGCAGTGGTAGGATAGCAGGGATTGTGGCACATTGGTCTGCACGAATGGAATCATTCCTGAAATGATTACGAGAAGAGATAAAGTTACGATAAGAGTTACCGTAAGAGCTACCGTATTACCGTAAGAAGTTCCATTGCGTTTTCGTAGTCATTATACATGACGAAGAAAGATGAAGATGCTTTTAAAAGATGGATAAGTGTACCCACCTAATTTCTTGACTTGTTGAACCAAAACCGAGTCGATTTTCGTCGGCGCGTTCACATCTTGTACGAAACCTCGTGTTTGATCGTATCCCTCTAGCTGTATTGAAAAAGAGAAAGTTTTAAAAAACAAAAACAATAGGTGATGTCGCTTTTCGTGTCGACTGATTTCGTTATCCATTTACCCGACCGTTTTTCACTTTTATCTATCTTTAATAATTTTTCTGGTTGCAAAAAGTAGGAGAAAAGTGCACGGCGTATATCAATCACTTGAGGACGCGCCACGCATTCGTCTTCCGTTCCGAATCGTAGAAACATCGTGAGTGCGAATTCAGCGCAGACAATGACTTGTGGCGGTCAGATCCTCTTTGAACGAGGACCACTACTTGTACAAGCCTGGTACCAGTTTATTCAGCGCCGGGCGGGATCGATCATCCTACCGTGCTGGTATCGGTAGCGCCTCCTAACACTGCACCACACGCGCCCTTTTTGGATTTTTTTTGGGAGACGATAATTTTCGTACCCTAGAACTCTTCCTGTTACAAGAAAAAGGTAAAAGGTAAAGGGTTCGACACTGCACCACAATCGCGCCCTTTGAGTTGGATTTTTTTTTGTCTTTACTCACACTTTATGGGAGACGATAAATTTATGAATCGTTAAATAATTTACCCTAGAACTCTTCCTGTTACAAGAAAAAGGTAAAAGGTAAAGGGTTCGACCTGTCCCTTGAGGCTACTTCGCCGCATCAAGGTACCATCCCGAATCGTCGAGGCAAAGTAAGTACGTATCTGGCCTACACAATGAGTTGTGAGGCCAGCCGCTGTACCAAGTCACTGTCTTTACTCACACTTTATGAAGCTATTGCTTCTAGCCTTATAAAATATGAGTACATTATGTATAAATATTATGAATGTCTACCGAACAAAAACATTAAATAATTTACGTAAACTACTTACTAACGTATGTTCTTCACCTGCTGTCTCTTTTCACCCTTCTTTCCTCTAATACCCTATTCTATCTACCTTGGTTCCTCATTTGATCTCACTTCAGCCTTATCTTGGATCTTTCAGACGTACATATATATAACCCCCTTAAACCGTTGCTGCTACACACTCCTTCCCTACTGACGAGCCTCAAGGAGTGTCCTTTCTGTCCCAAATTACTTTCCCAGGCAAGTCTGGTCCCAATGTACCCGATCACGAAAGCACGGAAAATTTGGTTAACGTGGACAAGGACCGATCGCTCGACTATGCGAAGTATGGTAGCGAGTCTTACCGCTGCACGCGACCTCTTACTGTCAAATGCATTTGGCATGTTAACGCGTTACTAAGAGTAGCGATAAAGATAGCGGTAGGACTCGGTTATCAGCTTGCGTCGTAAATACATAAAAAGGAAAAAAGTGTAGGAAGATCGTTTACGTCAACTTTACATGTCAGCCACACTCCGACCATTTACACAGCCGGAAATGGTTCGACGATTGCAGTGGCTAGATAAGAAGTACAACAGATGCTTGTGACAATAATGATTACCTAAAATGGGCTTTGGAATTACCTTGTTCAGGTCGGGCCATACTCTCTCAAAAATCATTTCATAAAGCACAAGCACAAGGTACAGCGGTAAGGGGCACTGCTTCCACCGGCATTGTCAGGCGATCCTTTTTCATTGGTTTGTAAACAACCTCTTCTAGTTATACAAGCATACCGTAAAATCAGATTGCCATTTCGATATAAAGGCTAAAGTGCCATCTTATTTATTCATTTATTTATTTTTTGCGCCTTTTCGCAGACATGCTAAAATGATTAGTAGTACAAAGAACAGGGAAAGCTCGATCTAAAGAAGAAAAACATGAATTAAAGTTAAAACAAAACAAAGCTCAGCGAGTTAGTACCTCAAGCAGAGCGAACAATAACAATACAGCAATAATAATATATACAATATAATATGTATAAAGCGAATAAATTACTATGAGTCAACCTTTTAGTTTATCTGATATTTCACTTTACTATTGTTATCATTACCCAAGTGCAATAGTCACATGTTATATGAGTGTTTCTTCTGTTTGAATTCCGTTGATTGGATAACTATGAACAAAGAGAAAGAGGGAAAGAGATATTCCTAATATTCCTAATCTTGCCCGTCCTCTTTGAGCAGATTAGTGACTACCCTCAAACCCGCATAGTTGAACCACGTGGCGCACTGGCCAGGAAAACAATTCCAAAATTTTATAAAACCATCTTTTCCCGGAAGTAGCTTCTAAAGCAGATTTTTCGGAATCAAGAATCACTCACGTCAACTCTCAGAGCCACAGATCACCGTGATTCATTAGATATAACACCTAGAAGATTTCTGTGGAGCACATTAACATTTCGTGCACTTTACACATGAGGGCGCGCATAGCACAATGTTAAGAAGCGCTACTGACACCAGCACTGTCGAGCGATCGATCCCGGCCCGGACTAACCGAATTTTCCATGCCTCCGGGGTCAGGTAAATCGGCACCAGACTTGTTTGGGAAGGTATAGTCATGAAATTCGTATAGCGGCCTTCAAGTCATTGTGCAGGCCAAATATGCATTCACTATGCGCCTACGATTCTGAATGGAACACTAATGCGTGGCGCATTCTTAGATAATCGATCAAGAGAACACACATCATAAATTGCTTCACCATTATAATACTAAAGACTTCTTCGAAAAATTCTGTATCCACGCATACTTCAAGAAGATTGACCATTGATCATTAAAAGGTTGCTCACGGAACATCTGTTCTACAGTTCATTGTTTGATTGATTTTTCAATAAATTGAGCTAATTATATAAGCATAATCCAGAAACAGCCACACTTACGGGTACGCATTCCTTCAGGCTGATGGGTATGCCGAAGAACGGCGGTTTTACAAAGTTCTTTGCTTCCGCTTTTCGGTCCCAATCGAGAGCCCATTGCTCTGCTTCCTTAAGAAAAACATTCGTCACGTGGATTGGTCGCATTACAAGCATATCTTGTCACAGTGCACCTTGATAAACATCGCCACGCAGTTTGTTGCTTCATGCGCTTCTATCGCTTTCCACTGATAAGCTCGCAACACGTCGACGCACGAAACGCCGCCTGATTGCAGTTCATCTAAAAACAAAACACAGTGGATGAAAAACGAAACGACAGTCACCAGAGGTTCTGCAGTTAAGCTTAGGTTTTCGCGGGCCGAGGCCTCAGTCCGATCCAACTTCTTCGTGTGCCGAGCAGGTGCAGAGTACGTTAAACTAAGCAAGCGTGTCCAGATTCCCACAAAAATCGCAGCATTTAAAAGGCTATTGCGCAATGTTTTGTAGTTATCTCCGAGTGTTCTGTGAGAGATGGTTCTCGCTCTGACGTTGACCCTCTTTCCTTTTTGGCTTACTAGCTTTCAGTTAGGTGGAGCAGACGAATGGCGAACCGCTGGGGGATTGACCCCTACGATGCTTGTGTTAGTGTTTTTTTAGAATATGCAGTTAAAGTGTTACTGTTATTGTTGCGATGGTGAGTTCGCTCACAGTGATCGCGTTACATGTGTTAACGGCATGTCTGAATAAAATAAAATGAAAAAGTCATCCGGAAGAGAAATGAAGAGGATTTCGTTGTTTCTCACCATATTTCTACTCATTAGTAGGGGCATCAGATAAATCCGTCAATACCAAAGTCTGGAAAGTCTTCACACAAGCTTAGCTAAAGAATAGAGGGAAAAAAGGCGCGGAAGAATAATCTTTTTCGAATAGCTTTTGTAAAATGAGGTGTGAGTGTGTAGTACCGGACGTGCCGCAACGATAAAACGGCGACAGCGGCGCGTTGTTGCGCCGAAAGGTGTCGTTTTTGTGGTCTATGCGTGGTGACCCGTACATAATCTACCTCAATTCTCCAAGGGGGGTCAATTAGGACTTAATACAAACCTTGGCATCGTACATTGTTTCTTGTCCTGTACTTCAGGTCGACGCAAGGTTATGAGGTCACGTTTACCCCAATTCATTTACTCAGCATGCCCAACGGGAGTCCGCGCGTGGTAGCCCAACCGAAGGCGGAGCGTCATCGAGCAATGAGTCACCGGGCGAGGAATCGAAGGGGCAAGAGAACGAAAATCGTGGGCTCAAAAAATCGCTTGTTAGCATGTTCCACGAATGTGGAAAATTTGTATAAGGTAAGATAGAGCTCGAGCTGCCAATTTCAAATACATACTTGTTTCTGCGAATAAATCAGTTTTGAAGAAAATTTTAATAACGACAGTTTCTGCACAAGAAAGCGCCGCTGGCGCCGAGGGACTACTGAATACAGGTAAAGATGCAAATGAAGGATTCGATTTTGGAGCATTCATAGAAAGTGGTACATAGTAACAAACCTTTAAGTTGCTGGAAACTCCACGAGGTTATCACATCTCTTCGGCTGGACGCGAGCAAAGAAGCAGACTTCAGCACAAGCTTCTTCGATGCTTCTCGCTCATGTCGTCGTTTGTCAACGATCAACGCAAGCTCTCGTTGTCTCTGAAGAAAAGAGCATAACTCTGTCAACCCTTCAATCGTCTACAAAGAAATTGGGTTCATAAATTTCAGTGAAGGACATCTTTAACAGGCAAAAAAAACAAGCAAAACATCCCTTTCAAATCACGTGGAGCTGTGACCGATCTCAACAGTATTGCAATTTTCAAGGCATTTCTGTGTAATGTAGGAATATCAGATGTGTAGGAGTTTGTGAATAGACGACAAAGAGGGCACCTGAGAATTTGATCTGAGAGCTGGACAGTTCGAAGAAGCAAAGCTAAGAAAGGCTTTCATGGAGCAAAACAGAACTGAGCCTATTTTCTGCGAGCCTTGTTCCCTTACAGATCTGTAGATTTCTACAAAATCGACGAAATCTTAGTGATCGTAATGTTATTGAATCAGTGTGCTGATAAGCTTCTTCTCAAGCTTTTTTTGGAATATTTCATTTTATTTTTTTATTCTTGTACCACTGAACCTATGATCCCAGTCCTAGTAGTCATAGTAGGTTCGAAATTATAACATTTTATCTTTTATTTTACTTTTTCTATTACAAAGGCTACGTATGATTCCTGTCCTATCAGTTCATCTGTGAGTCTATTATTAGCAAATCGTAATTGATTTTGGTTGGAGCATAATCCACGACTCCATAGTCCATTCAAAGGAAATTTTGTCTGCCTCCATTTCGTCTTTGGTCCCTGGTCCTAGTACAGGCATTTTATGGAACGACGAACCATCAGCGGAATCATTTCAACAAAAACCAAGCGGCGACCTCTAGTCTCACATAAAAGCTTGCAAAGTGATAGCGATTCAGTGAGCGATAGCAAAGATCGCGGAATTTCACAGCTCAATCGAAAGGAAAAAGAGAACAACGAAAGTGTCTAAAAAGGACTTCGCTCACTTTGTTCATAAATTCGTACAGCACAGAATCCTACAGGATAAATATTACGAACTGCTGTTATAACTGACAATTGAAATCAAAGCTTAAGCGTTCTCATGAAATTTCTGCCAACAATACATATTCAACAATTATAATCTATTACACAATTTAATTTCAATTTTTTGTTATTTTATTTTTTTATATTCATGTTAGTATCAGCAAATACTCTACACTTGTCAAACAAAGATAGAATGTCATCAACGGTTTTCAATTTTGTTCTCCTCGAAATCGTTTGAAAATAGAATGAACGAAATCGGTAACAAATAGAATGAACGTAAAATAAAGATTACAACGGAATAAACGAAATCTATTTTCGCCCACTTTAGTGTTTATCCATACGAATAAGTAAATTATGCCGTATTGAAGGAAGGAGTAAAACATGGCTTATGCAGTCAGGTGAGGACGAATAATGCACTATCGTCGACTTTTATTTAGTTTGTAATTTGTGAAGTGTGATATAAAATTTTCAATATTGGGACACTTTGTAAACCGTCCTCATTTTTCGTAGTGACGGCGGTGGCTTTTCAATTTTTGAATTTTTGAAACTATTCAATATGGTTTGGGGACAGCTTTTCATCACTCACAGTAGCGAGATGTTCTAGCGTGTAGATTGAACGTCTGATACAGAATTGTTGATCAATAAACAGTAATTTCCAAACTGCAAGACATAAAGGGAAACAAATGGAACAAAAAATAGTGCAAAATGAAAGATAAATGGAAACGTTAGAAAAATTCTCACGATCACTACGAATCGTATGGTATTTAGTTGATGTATCAATCGTATTTTTTACATCTAGTTACTATTTTTGGTAACTGTATGTTGTCTGTCACGCGGGGCCTCGGCCGACGTCCTCAATAAACAAATAAATAATCAAAAAATAATTGTGAAGGAATTCTAAGATAATTGCAAAATGGATGAATGGATTTTGAAAACAAAACCGATTTTCCGAATTTTCCAACCTAGTAGTCGGGTTTTAAGGAAGTGTTTCTCCCCGGCTGAGGTTTTTCAGTTCGTCATCGTAAATTCTCACCTGTTGCCGACGAAGGAACCAGTATGGCACATAGCTGACCACGGCGAGCGCCACAATCAACAGAAACATGGCTCTGCAAATCGATTTCGGCGAGAAATCAATGAGAAATGCAGCATTTTACGACGATAGCAGAGCATGTGAGAGCTGAGATTCGATCGAACCAGTTGGCAGAGAGAACGACAAGAAACAGTAGAGGAGCATCACCGGAGCGGACGAGTTCAACGGGGCGTGTAACCAGCGAGAACTGATGTGAAGATAACTTTGCTCACGGAGGCACTTTGATAGGACGCTGAAACAGGATTCGACCTGATATACTGATTGCTGAAACTTCGTTTGTATGAGCAATAGCCTCTAGAGCTGGTGAATCGCCACCGTCTCAAGAAAATCTCAGCTCTCGTTGATCACTTTAAAAATTATAGCAATTTTTGACAGCGAACAAAATGATCCCACTCTCTCGATTCTTGGACAAATATACAGAGGAATAAAGTAGCATATCCAAATATATAAGTCATTCAACTATTTCTCGCCTGTAACCCGCAAAACAAAAAGCGGTAATTAACAGAATAGTATTCAGAGTATTTTTGTAAGTTTTCTTAAACTGAAAAAAAAAACAAGTGGATGAGTGAGGAAGATGACGAAGCACTGTGATGGCATTTACTTAAAAGTCACAAAAAATGCAAAAAACTAAGGATCTTCTAAGGAAATTTGTTCCTAGCGGATCAGCAACACCTGCTATCAGCACCATTTTATCATAGATCACCTGCAGTGATCAACCCAAGCGTTGCAAAGGACCGCGGATGCCAATCACTTGGCATCCGCGGTCCTTTCCAACCCTCGTGTTAGTCTTAACAATGCTCGAAAAATTCCAAGTATTGTACAAAAATGGGGGTAGAAAGACGCTGAAGTTGAGTACAAAACAACGAGAACAGCTGAAGATTCCGCAATTTTCTGATGCCTGATAGCTTTTCGCCTTGTTAGAGTTTAGTATGTCATGTGGAAACAAATGTGATCACCCGCCAATCTGAATATTCTGCGACTATAGGTCTTATAGAATTTGGTCTGCTATCTCACGACTGACTGTCTACAAAAACAAGGTTTTTTCTTACCACGAGGTGAGTCCTTCAAACCCAATATTGACATTGGTTGAGCGTGCGCTCGCAGCTACAAACCTTAAAACAGATGGCTCTGCCACACGGAAGTCGAGGACGCCCGGATTATTTTGCGGAAAACACGTTAGAGTAGTTTTACAATTGCCCAAGATTTATTAATAGCTTCACTAGGTGCTTTGATATTTACACTAGTTCATGTATATGGTATGGTAAAATGAACCACATTAGAGGTTCATTGTGTCTCTTCTGTGGTCAACAAAACAACAAAGGTTATAATAACTAGTGATAAAAAAATGGAAAGTGAGAGAAATAAGTAAATATGGAAGAATGAATGATAAATGAAATAAGAATGCTAAGTAATAAAGGGAATGAAAGAAAATCATATAGAAAAGATTAATAGAAATACTATTAAGTTACTAGTAAGTATGTAAGTAAGTAATAAGTAAGAGGTAAATTATAAGAAAGTAAGGTAGTAAGAGAACAATAGTAAGTAGGAATATAAATAACGATACTAAGTGAAAAATATAAAATAGTTAGGAGAATAAAAAGGAACTAACCTCCGATGTAGAAGAACATAGGACAAACACAACAAACCGACAAAACCTGTAGCCCTGACAGAATCACTCCTCCGTATCCTCGAAAGCTCATGCTCTGCTTTTCCATGCAAGTCTGTCCCTTACGTTCATCTATCTTCCATCTTCTCTGTCTCTTCTTCATCACTTTTTTGTCTTGGACGTCATATGTCGAAGAACGCAATATGATATTAGACGAGTCAAGAGGCAATGGTTTCAATGGTGGTATAATAATCTACTATCCCTATTTCCCTACTCAGTCATGCAATGTGCACTATATATGACTCTCTGACGTGGAATAATGAAAACAGTATTTAGTTATTTATTAACTTATGTTACGACCGTATGAGACAGCCGTGAAGAAAAAATACAACTGACAAATGTTCACAATAGAGAATTAACAACAATACATATAGCTTATAGGTCTAAACTCAAAACAAAGTCACACAACACCAATAGAGTCTACCTCAATCAATAATCCTTGGCGGCCAGCAGCTTTTATTATTCAAGGAGAGCTTTTTTAGCGAGTAGTTTAAAGCTTTTGAAGTACCCAATAAAGTAGTGAACTTTGATTTTTTCTGCATGACTGCCTCCTCGCCTAACCAGCAAATTGTTCGACTCTAACACTCCTAAAGATAATCGCTCCAAGAACACCAGCATGTGGAAGAAAGATGCCATAGGTCACCAAGTGCTCTCAAAGTATTCAGCCATGTCCTCTTCGCGTTCTTGGTGCAGTTTCGTGAATAGTCCAGCGTACTTCGCGGCAAACTGTGCTCGGTTTGACAATCTGGCCAGCTCACGCATAGGTGAAACGACGAATAAGGTGTTTCCTTACTGCGAAACAACAACGGATGTGATGCGATCTGCGCTGCCAAGCTATCAATATCTGTCACCTCTTTCAGCTTCTTGACACACTGTCTTTTTACGGCCTGCATGATGTGGAATAAGCATAAAAGGTTCCCAGCTTTGAGCGAGGGAATACGCCAACGAAACCCTTGAGGGGCTTGCAGACTCGACGACGATCAGTTTGCGCGTCGAATTCCCCGTTGTAAGTGCACTTGAGCAAAATACGCTTGGACGAGCATTCTCGTCCAAGCGGTGCCGTGTACTCTACAGTAAACACACTGCATTGCACGACGGCACCGCGTTGGACGAGAATGCTCGACGTCGCGTCGTCGAGTCTGCAAGCCGTCTTATAAAAGGTGCCAGAATCGTCGCTCATGAAGTATTTAGGGTTGAATTCTGGCACTATCCCCTCAAATAACGTGGTGACTTCTTTCTTTCCTAAACTGAAGCGAACCTGAATGTAGGCTCTTAAGTATGTAAACCATGCCAGAGTTTCACCTATTCGACAAAAGAAACGCAGCGGGCAGACCACGATCCCATTCGTCTGCTATTATTATTGTTGTCAACCGCATATGGGGTGAGGTTGTATGTATCGTCTACGCACACGGCTCGACGACTATATTTCGTCAACCATACGCGTTGTACTGGTGTGACGATAACTGAACGTTCGCTTTTGATGTAATTAATGAATATTTTAAGAAGGACAAAACCAGCAAAAACCCTTGTGGTGACTTTTTGCCGGCAGGGTGATAGAATAAGAGGCCGTCTTCAGGAGTTCCATCGGCGACGCGCAGTGCTAACGATCTCATGTCAATCGAGTCTCGTCTTGAACCGTCAAGCTCATACCTGATGGCGATCGATCTAAATTGCGTGATGGTAGGTAGTACCTGACGTCAGTACAGACGACGATGAGTGCCCTCGTCGCGGCACTCTTTTCTGACTGTCCACGACTTAACGCGGCAGCAAGCCTTCATTCCACAGAAATTCCGCGCAGTTTTCCGAGGTTTTGTCCAAAGAGAGTTGCGCTGGATTCACTTCGTGACCAAAGTGCGACGCGCAACATCGCCCTATTACCTAATGAAGGGGGTGGGTCGTACGTTTTTTCGCTAGGGAAAAGCTCGAACTAACCTCCTTCATAAATGAATTATTCTACTTTTTTCAAAAAAACACCTTTATATGTTGCTAAAATTATTTAACTCATCAGCACACACAGGGGCACCTTATGTGAAAGTTACAAACATCAGCAGTACAATACAAAGACATGCAAAAAGGTGGAAACAGTCGAAAATACGGGAAAACAGCGCAAACTAGCAAAACTGGCTGATGACGGTGCTGACGAAATCTACTCAAAGGCCCGAGGGTCCATCTGTCAACAAGCAGAATCACACACCTGAATTACCTGACGACCCGTTCCTCAGTACGCCGATTAGACTTGCACGGGTCCCATCTTCTTCTCCAACTTGAACGGTCGCGGGCAGCAGTACGCCAATCGACACGCAGCTTCATCGAATTGTCATCACGGACATTGTTTCTGTAGGCCAGAGAGTCTTGCCAACGTAATGGCGGGCGACCGTGAGGCCTTTTCTTGTCGTATGGCCTCCACTGGATAACGCTTGTACTCCAACGACCGTCGTTGCCCCTGATCACATGGCCAGCAAAATGGTGTTTGGCCTCGTCTGCATGCAGCACGATGTCTTGGACTTTGGTCATGGCTTTTACATCGTTGTTGTGCAGGCTGAGTAGCAGTTGCTTGCGAAGAGTCATCCCGGCCATCCTACGCTCGATTGAGATCTGCACTCTACGCAGCTGGTCTTCAGATTTCCTCGTTAGAGACCAGGTTTCGCAAGCATAGGACAGTGCCGGGAGAACCTTCATATTCACAGCTCGGCCAAGGTAGACGTACTCTTTAACGTCCTCTAACGCGACTCCTTGGAGCAGAACAGGCTCTAATGAACAGAAGCTGTTTCGCAGGACTTTCGTTTTGGTGGTGTTAATAGTCAGTCCAGCTTCCTTCCCCGCCTCGTGTAATCCGTTGAGCATTCGAGATGCATCCTTTGGCGTTTTCGTTACGAGGACGATGTCATCCGCGAACCGCAGGTGATTCAGTCGCACGCCATTGACCTCGACTCCAAAGGGTTCCCAGTCGCAGCGACGGATTGTTGATTCTAAGCATGCCGAAAAGAGGCATGGAGAAATAGGGTCTCCCTGACGTACGCCTTTTCGACTGCTACTGCGACGTCGCGGCAAAAAGGACGGAACACGGTATGGCAACCAGTGTAGCATTCCTGCAGGATCTTCGTATATCGAGTTTCTACGCCTTGCTCTTCCAGTGCTTCCCAAACTTTCGCCGGTTCGACGGAATCGAATGCTTTCTTGTAATCCACGAAAGTGAGCACAAGAGGCTCATGGCACTCCTGAGCAACTTCTATCAAGCGGCAGCATGTTAGTATATGGTCGAGCGTACTGTAGCCTTTGAGGAAGCCCACTTGTTCGATCGGCTGCGCCTCTTCAAGAGTTCCTCGAATCCGAGCAAGAATGCAACGCGTGAAAACCTTGTACAATACCGGCAGTAGCGTTATTGGACGGTAGTTCTCCAGATCTTCTTTGTCTCCTTTCTCGAAAAGGAGCACAGCTGATGACTTCCTCCACGCAGCTGGGACTTTGCACTCTGAGATATACACCGTGAATCGTTTGGCCAATGCACAGTATAATTTGTCCCCACACGCTTGCAATAACTCCACACTTAGTTTGTCGGTTCCTGGAGCCTTTCCGCGGGGCATACTTTCGATAGCGTGACGCACTTCTGATGGCAAGATCGAAGGTACCTCTCCTCTAGCCGGCTGTTGTCTGTTAGGACGAAGATTCGACTTGTAGAGGTCTGTGTAGAACTTCGACACGATAGATTCCATGCCTGCTCGAGAAGGCTGTCGCGAGCCATCGGGAGCTTTCAAGCATGGTATAACATGACGATACTCCGCTATGTCCCGCTTGACCTTTTTCAAGCTAGCTCTGTTCACTACGGCCTCTAGAAGCTTTCTTCTGGCGAAGTCCTGGTGGTCTTCCGCAATTCTCTGCCGGCACAGCTTGTTCCTTGTGTAGCTCGAGTGGCTCAAGGCCAACTTCGAAGGATATGTCAGATACGTACGCATTCACGCAGTATTCTTGGTCAGAATCGAGTATGTGCCTGAGTCCGAAGAATGAGTGCATATGGACTGCATACATCAATATATTAGATCGGGAATACTCAAGGTTATCTTGTATAAAATTATAAAACTCCATATCATCAACATCCTCTAGGGCAGAGAACAGCATTACCTCTGAGTCCGGATTCATGCGCAGGTCTTCAACTACAGCGTAGAGTTCGTTCAAAGAGCGTTCCAACAGAAAAGCCGACGTTAGTATCTTCTTGAAAACGATAACGTCTCTGTCTGTTGGATAATCACGAAGCCGACTAGCCTGAATCAAAGGATTGACATAATTGTGCATTACTCGTTTGTATGCTTCGGTCATCACAGCTAGTCTCAGTTGAAACACAAGCGTTAATTGACTATCTGCGGCTACTATAACATGTGGCGAAAGACGGAAATCTTTCATGCCTAACGCCCAACACAATTTGCCAATCCTACAAGCAGCAACACCGTGGGAATAATCATTCAGACTACTTCCAGAATTGGCGAGCCTTTCAAGCACGCGTATTACATGATTCAACTTTCCGACTGAATCTAGCATCTGTACTATCGGGTACCACGGGAGGAGGTCAGCTTGTGTGTTGTCGAAGAAGGAATTGGGTCCGGAGGGATCACAGAAATTGGCCTTCAGGATAACTTGTGTGATGACTAGCCTTACTAGACGTTTAATAATGCAAGATGTGGCCATGTGCTTGAATTCAGTTCTACCTACGCTCGAATGCTTGGCCCTAGGCAGGAGAATTGAATATGCTGCATGTCGAGCAGTAGAATTATCGTCAACCGCGTATCTGCTCCGAACAGTCTCCGTCTTCATGATGTAATTCGTCGAAACATCAAGCAAACACCCTTCATTAGCAACAGACTTTGTAATGGGTGTCGCAAAAACTCGAAGTTCATTCAATGACGTAGTATACTGTTGTAGAGACTCTTCCAGGATCTTGGTGGTAACTGCTCCCAGATAAGTCATCTTAAGAGATGGTATTCTTATTGAGGATAACAAGTCGGTGTCAACCACTAGCGCTTCTTCGTTTATCGGGGTATTACAATATAAACATTTAGTGGTTACTCCCCAGAACCTTTTCGGTGTGGTTACACTAGAACTCACTTCTAGTTCCAAGTGTGCAATCCATGTCGAGTAACATAATATGTGGAAGAAGTTGACCAAATAATGTTCTTCTGATTGGCGTAAGGCAATGTGACTATCAGAGGACCCCCTCAGACATGTATAGATATTTGATAGTGTATTCGGCATAATAGACTCTCTAAATGAAGGAGCTCGCATGTGATGTTGCACAGTACCGCTTTTTCTGAGATCGAACTAGATCCACAAGTTCGTCGTAGAGGTCCTCATGCTCTTCTTCGCTTCTATCGGCTGTCGGTGCGTACACTTGGATGACTGAGACATCTAAACCTTTGGGGAGTTTTGCCGTAAGAACAGCTAGCCGGTGGCTCTAGAATGTAACGCCCGTCACCAACGGGGCAAGGCGCAACCACGAAACCGACCCCTCCAGAGGTCGAATCTGTTTTCCTCGCTCCAACAAAAACAGCTGTTCCGTCATTCCATGTGCACGTTAAAGATTCCTTTTGCTTCGTTTCACTGAGTCCGATAATGTCGTACGATATCCGTTGTGATTCGTCAATGAGGGCCGAAAGCTGAGCAGCCGAGCTGACGCTGCGACAATTGTACGTGCAAGCAATCAGGGGAGATGCTCGGGTCCGTTTACTTAGGTAGCCTGATGCCCTGAGATTTCTTCGCCTTTGACTGCTTGCTGATCCAGCGCTACCGTACTGGGCAGAGGCAGTCTGTAGGGAACTAAGGCGAATAGAAGAAGAGGTCGTAGCATTTCGTCCCACAGGTTAGCCTTGCTGGGGCTCGCCTGTCGCTCAAGGAGAGCTTCGACCCACCATGTGCATGGGCGCTTCGGGTTCCTTGGTCACGAAGTCAGTCAAGGGCTCGGCGGGACCCTTCCACGAAGGAATTCCGACTCCGCCTCAAGCACGTACACCACGACAAGGCAGAACCCGTGTACGTGAAGGACAAGCAGAATAAGGATGCGAATTTAACGGTTAAACGGGACGCGATACTAACCACGCGATGATTTACAGTACGAAACCGGCGTAAACGAGAGCACGCACAATAGCGATCAAAATAAGGACAAAATCACCCGAAAAATTAAAGCGGGTTGTGTTCAATATGGTTTAAATTATCCGTATTTGATTCAAATTTGGGGACGCTTTTGATCCGCACTCCTCTGCTCTTCGTTGTGGGACCGGCGCGCTCTGTCTCTGGCAGATTGCCAACGCGCGCAGTTCAATTGATCTTTCTTCACTTCTCGTACTTCACTTTCCATCTTACGAAACAATTCTGTAAAAGAAGGAAGGGGTTGTTCACGGCTACGGCTACGACTGGTTTCAAATGTGCTCCGATGATGTTTTTGTGGTCGCATCGATACGTTAAGGGTGTTCTTCGTTCGATTCCCTTTTTTTGCAATTCGCTAGGATTATTCTTCATTTATGATAATATTTCTTGAGGGAACTTTGTATTTGGATGTCATAGTTTAGGTTTCTGAAAACTTTTACTTGTTGTTTCTAGAATGCTAAAGGCTGAACTCAGGTGGTTTGATCGTGAGTTTATCGACTGCGATACACGAGAGAGATAATGAAGTTCATAAACTAAATAGAAACACGAAATCAAAGACAAGATGAGGCCCCTCGGGGTCGGCGACTGAGACGAGGTCGGGCTCCCTTTCGTACGGCGGTCTTTTATGCGGTCCTGCGCGTCCGCTTGGCGGGCGCCAAAATCGTCTGGGCCCTGCTCTCCTTCATTCTGCCGCGATCGCTCTGATATTTTCTTTTCCAGTTAGTTGAGGACTAGCCTCGTTACGAACAGAAATGGCTTCGGTGACGCAGTTACGTCCGAGCCGAGTGTACCACCATCGCAACAACGGAAGAAGCATTGTTGTTTTCCGAAGCAGAGGTATGGTTAGAGTCTGCAAATTATTGCCTATTTTGCTATCTAATTTTTTTCATGTCATATCGTAATTTAAGATGGAGCTTTCAACTTTGACACGTCAACGGTGAGGGAAAATTGCACACACGTAAATTGACTGACTTCCTTTGTGAGTAGAATAGGCGTATTACGGGGTTCTATTTGTTGTATTTGTTTATTTGCTGTATGTATTTGTTATTTACTTATTTGCTACGCTGCATTAAGGTGCACCAATCATTCCAAACAAACACAATTAAGAGCATGTTCCCAATGAATTCGGTCCAATTTAATGGATAATTCAATTTTTTTCTCAGAATTAGTATGATCGATGGAGCAAGATCTGCTCGAGCGCCCCGGGTGAGGGACGTTTCGCACGAAACCCTAATTGCCAACTCATGGCGCGCGCGAGGTGACAGTACCTGCGGACCATTGGCGAGTTCACCGCGTGCACGTGCGCCATGGTCCCCGCCGCACGCGTTCTTGGCCACGGCCGAGCTCCTCGTTAACGCGATGGTGACCCAACCAGTGAGAGGAATCACAAAATAGGCCAGATCGGGAGCTAGAGCTATGGCTCGTCGATGCAGAGGGCGCGTAAGACAGTGTAAGAAGTCGAACATGCACAACAGCTACATATTCATGTATCAGAATTTTGAGCTCTATTCAATGAGCTCAATAGTATCTAGGGAAAATTGCCGATAACACAACTTTGGCCCAAAATTGCACATGAGGTTCAGTTAGAATATTTTTTTATCAAGTAATTGAAATCGAATGGAGAAATAGTGGCAATGTCCAGTTCATTTTGCACGCCCTGTGCCTCGACATCTTGATACAAAATTCTTCAAAAAGGGTTTCTATGAGGTTGATGTTCTGCAAATTTTTCCCCGTTATTTTCCGTTGCAATGCGCAGTTTGCTTTCAGGTTGAGAACTCTTCAGAGTTTAGTGAGAGTGACCAAATCGGGGTGGTCACATACTAGCAGATTCTTTAAAAAACTGCAACGGTTATAAATTTTATCCTTTTGAAATAAAAATTGAGGTTTTTCGTGAGTCCAGAGTTGTGCTGCCGTAGGCACCCAAAAATAATTTTCTGGCGGTGTTTTTCATGCAATTTTAGCACAGAAAGGTGTTATCGGCAATTTTCCCCGGATATTATTGAGCTCATTGAATAGAGCTCAAAATTCTGATATATGAATGTGTAGGTGTTGTGCATGTTCGACTTCTTACAGTGCCTTACGCGCCCTGTGCATGGGCGAGCCGTAGCTCTCGCTACCGATCTGGTCGATCTGGTGACTCCTCCCGTCCGTCGGGTCACCGTCGCCTTAACGAAGAACTCGGACATGGCCAAGATCGCGTGCGGCGAGGGTCAGGGTGCAGGTGCACGCGGTGAACTCGCCAATGGTCCGCAGGTACTGTCACCTAGCGCGCGCCATGAGTTGGCAATTAGGGTTTCGTGCGAAACGTCCCCCTCCCGAGCGCCCCATATCGGATCGAAGTCTTCACTTTAGCTCTAGTGAGTAAAGAATGAGCGGTCGGGTTGACCGGCAAAACTCGTACTTCAGCATGTCACAACAACAATTTTTCGTGGAGAGGTTCATTTGGTTCTGATGTTCCTTCAGAGAAGATCTGTTGTTCGATTGCGATCACGTTCAAGCAATCGCCGCCGATCGAAACGGCCGATCAACGACACTGCCTACCGGCATAGGGCCGTAGCGATCTCCTTACTGTGGTACACACCTCCTCACTCGGTCATGACACCACTGACGTGCTCCGAGCTCGGTGTTCAAGTGCGCCGCGAAGGAAATCCGTTCGGATACATGGAGAAGGTGCTGGAATGTAAGCATTTCTCGCTCTAAATATTGCAACCTGTGTTTTAGTCTTGTTGATGGGAAGCATTCTGTAGATTTTTTAGCTTCGCAGATTTTTATTTGCCAAAATTGCCTTCCAGGGTTCCGAAAAAACGACGAATACAACAAAAGAACAGAGCATAAAAACATATCGTCAGCGAGCGGTGATATGAGCCTTCTCCTCGCTCAAGTCGACGCTGGATTGCACCAGCTCTAGAGCTTGTAATCCAAAGAATTCGATTTCCGATGTAGAGTCATTTCCATACCCATCTTAATACTACCCACCTTTCAGATAGTGTGACGTTTATCGTGTGCTTTGCAATAAAGACGTCTGAAAGAGCACAGCCATGGGTGAATGAATTGGAATGGAAATCTACCATTTTCACCTAACCGCCGACGTTATATTTGGGGGAAAGAATTTAGAAGCTCACCTATTCGCAGAAACTCAACACAGCAGCGCGGAAGACGCGTTGTTATCACTTTAATCAAAGCTTAATTTCTGAACTGCAGAACACTTTCCGGCGCTATGTGGGTTGTGAGGTGCAGGGTGGTGGTCCGCAACTTTACGTCGACTTCAACGTGTTATCAGCTTTATATCTGCCATTGTTTACGATCAACTCGGTCGGTTTTGACAAGTCTGACATGTAAATTCTTCAGAACTGTTCATACCTTAACATGTTAAGCAGTATAGAATCGACGCAATATTACAGACTAGAACGCTGCACCCCCTAACCCACACAGCACCCACTTTCCTTGCTATATAATGAGCGGAACCCAGTTGTTTATTTGGATGGATGGATGTCAATTCATATTCAAATCATTGTTGGTGATGGCGGTTGGTGATGGTTTTATCACTCCTTGTTTCTGGAATAATTTTGAAAATCACATTTGGTGCTATGTGGGTTGGGGGGTGCAGCGTGCTGGTCTGTAATATTCCGTCGACTCTATGCTGATTAACATGTTAAGGTGTGAACAATTCTGAAGAGTTTCCATGTCAAACATGTCAAAACCGACCGAATTGATCGTAAACAATGGCAGATAAAGGGTGCGTCAAAAGTCTTTGGACTCGCTGTTTGAGGATCATTATCAGGGGTGTGCGGAAATTTTTTTCAAAAAGCGGAAAGCGGAAGACGGAACGGAAATGGCCAAAAATGGCCGGAAACCGGAATGCGGAACACGGAAGCCGGAAATAGTGCAAAAATCACTAAATTATTGGAATTTAGCCAAAATTGGACCACAGAAGGTTTTCAATTCTGTTTCTAAAGTTACCCATAGAATGCTCGTTTTGTCTCCACTAGAATGTGTCTATTATTTTGGTGAAAGTGTGCAACGTTTGGTGATAGCTTCAAAGCGAACGGTGGAAATTCCTTTTTATAAACTTCACTATAAGCCGAAGACAAGTACGTAGAGAAAGACGGACTCTTTTGGCGTGATAGACAGGAATGCTTTCAAAATAGAATTAAACGCACAAAACGAGCTAGCGATGGTGGAGAAGCAGCAGTTTTTTTCACGTTTTTGGGGAGAGAGGCTTTTTCTCAGATGAAACCAGCAGTAGGAAGCAATCCCTCGCACTCTGGCAACTGTGGCAGGTGGCGACAAATACTTCATTGCAAGTTTTCTTAGGAGAGGGAGTGTACTTCGCTTCATTGGTTTCATTTTACTAGAATTCGAATGCATCGTATCGACGTCAGCACAATAACTTCAGTCTCCATTTTGTTAGCTTGCACAGTGGAGGTCTTCGATTTCTTCTTCCGTTCCCGTGTTCCGCCCAAAAACAAAGCGGAACACGAAACGGAACGGAAGGGTCAAAAACGGCCGGAAACCGGAATTCGGAACACGGAAACGGAAGTTCCGCACACCCCTGATCATTATATATGGAGAGCGCCTTGCAGCCATCCAAACTTTTATGGGTAACTATTACGCTAATCTTGCCCTTCAGTATAGTAAATTTTCCTTGCTGATCGTTGGCCTGCTTGAAGCGTCTGGAGTAAAAAGTTTGCGCACTGCTATGGCAAAAATCCACAAGAAGGGAGTGTCAGGTGCGGACATTGCCAGAACTCTACGTATCCCAAAGTTCACGGTGTACGACAACTTGGTCTATATTAAAGAGCACGGCCTGCTCAACACCACACAGGGACATTGAGTCGCCCAAACAAGCTTTGAAGAAAGCGTGGAAAGAAATTGATGAAGAAGTCCTGCGTGCCGCTGTATATGGGTTCCCTAAAGGGGCTTGCAGACCCGACGACGCGACGTCGAGCATTCTCGTCCAGCGCGGTGCCGTCGTGCAATGCAGTGTGTTGACTGTAGAGTACACGGCACCGTCTGGACGAGAATGCTCGTCGTGGGGTGTTTTGCTCAAGTGCACTTATAACGGGGAATTCGACGCGCAAACTGCTCGTCGTCGAGTCTGCAAGCCCCTTAAGAGACTTAAAGCCTGTGTTCGTGCTAAATGATGCCGTTTCGGAGCTTAACTATGTTTTTATGTGTACAATGTCTGAAGTAATAATCGTTATAAATTTGCTTTGAAATAGCCGTTAAGGCGGCCAATTATCTGACGATGTGTCCAAAGATTTTTGACGCACACTGTATAACAATGATAACACGTTAAAGTCGACGTAAAGTTGCAGACCACCATCCTGCACCCCCAACCCACATAGCGCCTGACGTTTTATGTTAACGCACTTACACTTCATCCACCCTATATTGTTTACCGAGGTCAATCGTATTTCATTTAAAATAGACTGAGGTAAAGAGGGCGGGGTATGATTGAGTGAAAGTGGGATAAGTAAGCTCCTCACAAATAGGATTTACCCATTTGTTTATTCAACAAAGCTGGTGAACAGACGTGCGGAACATGAAGGCGATGATAACCAGAGGTCGCATCCTCTGCCTTCCAAAACATTAAAAGTGAAATATTTAGTCCTTATTATATCAGATCAGCTCTCGTTTGCACAATTTAGAGCAAAAAGGACGATGGTGCTGTGTGGGTTTGGTGGTGGAAAGAACAGAGAAAATTTTGATTAGGCCCTATTTTTTCACTAACCCGATCTACCGTTCTATTTTGTATTCATGTATGAGAAATATGAAAATACTCATTCAGATTTCGTTCCCAAGGTCCTAAAACTTACAGCTCACCCATGAATCCACGCTTAGGCTCAAATTTTTGCTGCTGCACCACCACCAAAGCCACATGCCGCCAGACAGCCTAGTTAACTAACTACGACCGTCATCCAGAAGGTGGTTTTTCTTCGAGGGATTCGTGTACTGTTGTAGTTTTTCTTATCCTGAGGGCACGTTTAGAGGTCGCGCGTCGAAAATGCAAAATTGAAGCGCAATCAATAATTTACGTCCTTGATCGAGTTTGCTCTTTAGCATTAGTGGCGCAGTCCGGTGGCGCCTCATATTTACCGGTCGTTCGGTTTTTTAGAAGGCTGGTTATTAGAGGACATTTTGACGAAATTCACTTTTTTCGTTCAGTTTCTCCCCCACTTGTTTATATGCCTGATTTTTTTTTGCTTAGACGCAGCGCCATCGGACTGTGCCATTAAAGCAAAGGAGCAAATTTGATTAATGACATTAATTATTGACTTTCTATTTTGTGCGCTGCGTCCAAAGGAGCCCTAAGGAGTTCCACCATGTCGTTGTCCATGTTCATGGAGCATCCCAGGTCAGACTTCATTTCGGTGAGGGGATATCCATGTTTTCAAGTGCACTTAAAGTTCTTTAT
Organism: Nippostrongylus brasiliensis; assembly: GCA_030553155.1. Classification (NCBI taxonomy): domain Eukaryota; kingdom Metazoa; phylum Nematoda; class Chromadorea; order Rhabditida; family Heligmosomidae; genus Nippostrongylus; species Nippostrongylus brasiliensis. Next base: position 4,982,188 of record CP130735.1, read on the forward strand.
GAAATGTATTTCGAACATAGAAAGGCTGTACGATGTCCTGCCAGAGCGATAGTACACAGAAAAGACTATCTTTATTAACTACATACGTTGAGGTAGAGAAATGTAAACAATGCTTGAAATCTTCTTAAGGCTACTGATCTGTAAGGCAATACTGATGTCCATGCGTACGATCTGAAAAAATGAAGTGCATGAAAAATGCATTTCATTTTTTCAGATCGTTTTTTTCATTTCATTTCATTTCATTTTTTTTGGAAAAATGTGTCAACATGAGCTCAGAAACAATACTGTACGCCAAAGGTCAACCGAAAAACGGACAATTACGAGGAATTGATTATGCTTAAACAATATTAAAGCGAAATTGCATAGAAATATGCGAGGTACACAGGTATTTGGTTGAAGTAGATGAAGAAGAGGTCACATCGAAAAGTTAGATCTGGCCAGGTAAAAACAAAGGTGAATAAGTTCTTAATGTTTGCCTTTGACGGCAACCTCGATGTCTCTGAGGAGTCGCAGAACGATCTCTTCGCGGTACGGAGGTGCGGCCACTTGCACGTTCACCGGGTAGCCGACCGTATCCTTTAAAGTTTGAAAAAAATTTAAAATATTAAATTAAAAATGAATTGCTATCGAAAATGTTATTATTATTGAATTAAATAGTCGTATTCACCAATATCTCCAGTGAACAGCATTTCAGTGATACCGTTTTCATGTTAAATTTGATAGAATTCCTTCGTTTTTCTCCGCAATTTTAAAACGATTTTGAAATTAGATAATGCCAATATTCAAGTGGAATAGCAAAGGACGTACATTTCCGTCATTCGAAAAAATCAAATCAACTTTCGACAGCTTTTTTCGTCGTTTTTAAGTGAATTATTCGCAAAACGAACGATATTCGAAGTCTGCAGCTCAAGCTCTACCGTCACTCCTCAAAATTAAAATTCCGCTGCTCCCGTTACACTAATACAGCTGTTTAGTTAGAAACACAAGATAATATAGCTATTAAATTTTTAATCAAGTTATTAATTCTCATGAAGCTGTCGAAATATCACAAGCCGCCTTTCTAACTCTTGAATTTCGATTTTCATAAAAATTATTGTTACTCCTACCACTAATCATGTTTAATAGTCACATGCTGTATATCTTCCTTTCACCACCAGAGTTTTGTTGATTGAATGGTCATAAACGAAGAAAAAATACTTCGCGACATGGTTAGGACACAGAATTAACGTAAAACGAAGCCACTCACCCTGCACGCATCCTTGGCTACTCTGTACCACATGTCCGTCTCAGGGTACTCCTCTTCTAGCGCCTGCTCGTCTTTTTCGTTCACTTTTGTAACGTTTACGACACCTGAAAGCGCAGCAGAGTTGATGAAAGCAGCAAATATCATCAATAGATATCCAACACTACGAGATTTGGATTTTTTATACTTATGTTTGTCAATATTTTTCGTACCACCACCTCCAGAACGTCTGCAGCCTCCCGGATTTCATTTTATGTTGTACTGTGTGTAGAGGGGTAGAGAGGGGTGAGAGAAGAGAATGGAGTGAGAAGGGGGGATAGTGATAATAGAGTGTATATAAACCCCTCATATTTGAATAAACGTGTTAGTCCAACAGTGCACTGTTCGCAACTGGCGATCAGGCACTACTCACCAGCGGAGAGGAGCACACTCCAGTAACCGTCAGAAGAAGAAGAAGAAGAAGAAGAAGAAGAAGAAGAAGAACGCAGATCATCATGGAATCGCGTCGAGAAGCGAAAACGGATAATGCTACCTCCAGGGCAATCGTGACACGCTGGCGGACCCCGGTATGGAAGTTTATCGGGGCCGCACCCGAGGCCCGTATGTGCCTGGGACGTTATGGTGGACCTGGTGGAAGCTCTTCTTGAACTTCCTGACGTTAAGGAAGGTCACAGAAGAGCGAGATCAACGGTTAATCTTCCTCCAAGAGGTAGGTAATACTAATTACGAATTGTGCAGTTTCTGACCTTTTAGTTGAGTATAGAGTAACACCACATCCGGCCACTGGGAGATCACCTGCGGAAATGTTAATGGGTAGAAGCCTACGGACCACTCTAGACGTCATTAGGAAAGAGGAAGGACGATTGCCCATGAATAAATACAGGATAAAGATGAAAGAAAACTATGATAAGGAAAAAAGGAGAGAATATTTAAAATCGGACAAGAAGTATATGTCCGTAACTATACGGGTACTGGAGACAAAGGAGTCTCCGGTATAGTAGTCGCGCAGGCGGGATCAACCACACATGAGGTCGATCTCGGTGTTGGGAGAAGAAAAGTACACGCAGATCAGATGAAGGCTAAGACGGTAATGTGGGAAGAGCTAGATGAGGCTAGGCTATTGCGTGAAAGGAATGTCAGGACTGATGAGAGTCGCGGAGAAGCGGTTGTGCTGAGAAGGTCGAGTCGGAAAAGGAAACAGACCGAAAAAACGAAGGAGTTCTTGGACAATGAAAAAAGAAGAAAAATAAGTTGTGTACGGATAGCAGTGTCGGATGTAAATAAACAAGATAAGGAATGGCTGCCCTATAAAAGCGGCAGAGAGGTTAGTGAGGTTCACTTATGTGGATTTGGACAGTCCGAGAACCCAACGACAACAACGACTCCAGCCGTCGTCAGCAGTTCAGTGCCACCTCCACCGCCTACCGTGGTTGCCGCGCCACCGATGGTGTATGGAGGGTGGGGCCACGCCATCCCCTACCAGAGGGGCCAATGGGCCCCACCGTGGAGGGGTAACCGGCGGTGGGGAGCGCTCGCGGCCCTGCAGCGAGTACGAAGCGCTACGCCGGCCCAGAAGCCGGACGAGAAGCCGATCAAGTCGCCGTGTCAAGAGGAGCCGATCCAGGAGCCGGACCAGAAGCCGGTCGAGGCTCAGAAGCCGTAGCCGCCCGAGGGGTGACCAGCCCCGGGCGGATCACCAAGAAGACGAGCTGTAGTCATTAATAAAGTGTTTAATGAGTGCAGTCTTGTGGTGTTGAGATAAAATTAAATAAAATAAAAGTGGAAAGAAGAGTCTATTGAATAAACCCCTGCGGGAGTTCCTCCGAGTGACACGTTGGTCACTAGGGGGAGGTGTAGAGGGGTAGAGAGGGGTGAGAGAAGGGAATGGAGTGAGAAGGGAGGATAGTGATAATAGAGTGTGTATAAAACCCTCATATTTGAATAAACGTGTTAGTCCAACAGTGTACTGTTCGCAACTCTGTGGATTGAATATTTATTCTTATACACCTTAATTAGTGGTGCGCACGTGATACAGTGGCAAGAGACACCACTGACACCCACACGGTCCAGCGATCGATCCCGCCAAGGCTATCCAAGCTCTACGTCATTCCCATGGCGGCTGGGCCCCCAAGTTACTCTTTAGGGTCAATACCCACTCGACATGCCTCTACGATTATGAATGGAACACGAATGCGTGGCGCGTCCCTCAGAGACTCATATTTTTCAGAGGTACATTTTCGAAAGGTTACTCCAAAAATATCTTAGAAGAAGATGCCGCTCATTGTCATGTATTTTGATGCATTTTTCATTAGAGAATTGTTGTTAAAATGCTTACAAATTAAGGATAAATAATCTCACCAGCTCCAAAATCAAGAAGGTTGAACATGGCTGTGTAGCAGACAGCTGAGAAAAGCTTTGCGGGAATCTCGTGCTTCGGAGTGATGAGAACCTGAACAAAAAGTTGTTATCAATTAATTAGCAAAAAACAAAAATTGGTAAATTTTGGCGTTGGTTACCTGTGGCGGACAGAGTAAAGCGTCAACGTTGTGCTTCATCATCAACTCGACCACTTCGTCTCGGTAGTTCTCAATCGCCTCGTAGGTCTCTCGAATTTCTGAAATGAGAAATCAATTATGATGGTATTAGCTTTGCTATCGTCCTCTTCTTATTACATAAATTCATACCCTTACTGTGGCTTCTTGATTTTTTTTTCAAATTTACAGTGATTTTCACATTTTCACCGGAAATATACATAAGAAGAAGAGCTGAATCTCCACACAATCCAAGGTCATATTCTGATAGAGCAGGCTTTATTTCTTACAGGAAGTCACAAAAGTGAGATTTTGATTCTTTGTACATTATTCTGTTTCAGAAAAAAATTTGCGGTGAAAAAACGGCAAAATTGGAGGACCATGTTTTGAATTAAATTTTTTATGTTCATGGTTTGGAGAACACAATTTTCTCTTTGCATGGCATCTTTTACTATTAATATAGGTCCACCGTTCCTCTAAAGTAAGTCTTTTACTATTAATGTAACTCCCCTAAAGTGGTCCATAAGATTAATATCACGAAACTATCATATCAGAGAATTCTGTTAAAGAGTTGATACCAAAATTATCTCATTGTAGACCAATAAATAGTCTTCTAAATTCTAAACGTGCATAGAAGTGGTTCATTACATAATATCAGTGACTATCGTTGTTCCAACGTCACTATCTATTGTAATTGTCGTTACATAATTTCTTGAATTTTTCTGCGCATCTTCACCATCATTCTCTACATCAATTTAGTCAGAAATTAAATAAAATTTCCTACCTTTGGTATGAGTTGTCATTCCCCGCATCATATTAGCCATTCGAGGAGAGATCTTCTCGACAGGATAGGCTAAGAGACGCTGTATGAAGATTGGCGTTTTAATGAGAAGCATCTGACCGTCGAGTGACGGATCGATGATATCCTAAAATAATTTTATTCAGTCAGATTTCGTCACTTACAAAATTAGTAGTCTAGATAATAGCAGTTATAAAAGTTCAATAAGAGGTGAGATGGCCGAGTGGTTAAGAGCCTAAATTCATGATTTTTTTTTCAAATTTACTGTGATTTTCACGTTTTCACCGGAAATATACATAAGAAGAAGAGCTGAATCTCCACACAATCCAAGGTCATATTCTGATAGAGCAGGCTTTATTTCTTACAGGAAGTCACAATAGTGAGATTTTGATTCCTTGTACATTATTCTGTTTCAGAAAAGAAATTTGCGGTGAAAAAATGGCAAAATTGGAGGACCATGTTTTGAGTTAAATTTCACAATTTCCTCTATGCATGACATCTTTTACTATAAATATAGGTCCACCTTTCCTCTAAAGTAAGTCTTTTACTATTAATGTATGTCCCCTAAAGTGGTCCTTAAGGTTAAGATCACGAAGCTATCATATCAAATAGTCCTGTAAAGGAATTGATACCGAAATTATCTCATTGTAGACCAATAAATAGTCTTCTGAATTCTAAACGTGCGTAGAATTGGTTAATTACATACAATTAGTGACCATTGTTGTTCCAACGTGACTGTTTATTGTAAATGTCGTTACACAATTTCTTGAATTTTTCTGCACATCTTCACCATCATTCTCTACATAAATTTAGTCAGAAATTAAATAAAATTTTCTACCTTTTGTATGAGTTGTCATTCCCCGCATCATATTAGCCATTCGAGGGGAGATCTTCTCAACAGGATAGGCTAAGAGACGCTGTATGAAGATTGGCGTTTTAATAAGAAGCATCTGGCCGTCGAGTGATGGATCGATGATATCCTAGAATATTTTTATTCAGTCAGATTTCGTTACTTACAAGATTAGTAGTCTAGATAATATTAGTTACAATTGATTGACTTATATATTTGGAGATGCTAGGTTATTCGCAAAACACTGACATCCGTCCGATGTCAGTGTTTTGCGAATAACCTAGCATCTCCAAATATATAAGTCAATCAACTAGTTCTTGTCTATAAACCGCTAAACAAAAGCGGCAAATAGCAGATTAGTTACAATAATTTTATAGGGCCGAGATGGCCGAAGGTTTAAGAGCTTGGCCTCGGAATCTCGATGATCAGGGTTCAATCCCGTCTTAGTCAGAAACCTTCGCCTATCTTAGAAAGAGCTGAGAAGGGTACTTACCCCGTAACTGATCGGGATAAAAAAGTTGTGGAATAATAAAAATATAATAGTTTAATAGTAGAAGTTTGAGTAGTGGCCAATTTAGTATTTTCTAATGATGACGGACTTACTTTAGAAAGTTTGTTGTAAACAAAGCTTCCTCCATCGACGCAAAGTGCTCGCACGTAATGCCGCATCATCTCTGGCACTCTGGGCAGACGTAGTGGCACCACCGTGTGGCCAGCCGCTTCCAGGTGAACCTTGGCTTCAAGCACTGCACGCTAAACAAAAATAATTATCAATAATAATATTCAATTAAATAGATAAAATTAATTAAAATAATAATACTCAGTTTTAAATGAGGTTTGATAACTCATGATGATACAGGATTTAATCAGCTCGAGATTCGACAGTAATTTTCCCAGTTTGATCCCGGTTTGTTTTGTTTTTTTTTCGTTACTTGTGTACCTTACCGGTTGATTTTCATTTAGCTTTTCTCTCTTTTTATTTTTTTAAAGATTTTACCACTAACCACTCATGAGGAGGCCTGCGAAAAGGCGTATATAAATAAATAATCAAATAAACAAATAATTAAAATAAATAAATAAAGTACATAAATAAAAAACTAAATAAATAAACGTATCAGTCAAGAATGTCAGACTGAATCTTTCTGCGAATAATTCTGGGTTGCAAATCACTAAAAGGTTCTAAAGCTGATTCTTTTCGCTTTTCAAAAAAAACCTGATTCTTCCACTCGGTTTGAGCCTTTTGAGCAAAAATGCATAGTGGCGTTAATTTTTGGCCGCTACTGTCTATAGATTCAGATCAAATATCAATTAACAATTTTCATAGGAAGACTATTATAATAATCTGTTTAATAATAATTACTGAATAGAAAAAATATTCTCAAAAATATTAAATTAAATTATTTTCAAATTAAAATATTCATTCCAAAAATATTAAATTAAATTATTCTCAAATCAAAATATTCTCAAAATATTCTCACCTTGATGGCTGGCGCTGGGGTGAACCAGCCGTCATCCACATAGTATCCGACGCGATATTTGTTACCTCTACGGTACATGTCCTTATTCCACATCACTGGAGCCACGTACGGGTCATTCTCGGTGATCCAGTTGTCACCCCATACCTAGACTGCTGAATCCATTAAGCTGATCCATCAATCGGTATTAAGTGACCGTACCTCCTTGAGGAACTCAACGCAGGTCTTGATATCCTTCGCCATGGGGCCCTCGTTGGCGTTGACAAGTGGCCGACCTGGCACTGCACCATGACTGTTCCGATGGGAGAACCGGAGAGAAGACGGCTATAAATAAGTAGTTTGGAGGTTAAGTTGTCGTTTTCAATTTTTACCTCAAATTTTCTCCGCTAGACGCTCGTACCTTTATTCCAGCCATGCCTGTGAAGTGACAAGGAATCCGAATTGATCCACCAACATCTCCGCCGATTCCAATGATAGAACCGTCGGCAGCAAGCAGCGCTGCTTCTCCGCCAGTAGAACCTCCACTGGTTCGTTCTCGATCCAGCGGTGAGTTGGTAACACCTGAGTTACTGATATATACGATCTCTGCCCTCCAGCAACCAAAAAAGTACAAAAAAGCAATAAAAAGTAGAACAAAAAACGCACCATAAACTGGGTTACTGCAGCTGTACGAAAGCAGAGATTGAGGGACGTTTGTTTGAACGAATGGAACAAATCCTGAATAAACATTAGGGTATGAGAAAAGCAATGTCGTCTTGGCTTGAAAAAGGTCTTCGGAGACTTCAATTTTAGCGGTAATATAACCTGAAGTGATGCAGGTAACCTGGGCCCAGATTCATTAACGGACGAGCGGTCTCCGAAACCGTGGCGGAGCCCGAACCAGACGGTAGAGTCGACGAGAGATTGCGTTTAGCATAGGAAGTTTAGGATAAGTAGACAAAGGCGGGCGCCGTTCGGGCTATATCTCGGGGTTTATCGAGGGTTTGCCAATGATGAATCTGGGCCCCGACAGAAAATACGCGCGTCTGCGAGGGCCGGGATTCATGAACGAAACCGCCGGCTAATTTCACCGGCGGCTATATTTCACCGACCAGTTCACCGCCAAAGTGACTCACCGCACGTTGAGGAATCACGTTTTGGCGGATAACCAAGGTGAATATCACTGTAACCGGGCGGTGAATCGTTCATGAATCCCGGCACAGATCAGCTCCTGACAAGTATTATACCTTTGGGCACTGGATACCTTACTCCCCGCTCGTTGCTGGATAAGACAGATGGGTTTATTGAACGAGGGGACACAGTGACTAAAGGTAAAGGTAAAGCATTCATAGACCAACAACGCGCCACGCATCTGCGTTCCATTCAGAATCGTATATACATGTTGAATTCGTATTTTGCCTATACAATGACCTGTGAGGACCAGCCGCTCGACGAAGTCAGAGTTTTCACCTTTCCAAACAAGAATGGTACCAATATGCCCAAACCCAGGAGGGATGGAAGGCTTGGTTAGCACGAGCGGGGATCGAACACTCGACCGTGCTGGTGTCACCGGTGGCTCTTACCACTGTGCCAAGTATTATGTTATCCAATAAGTTCTTGCGATTTTGTGTTTTGACCTGGCGTTCCTGGTTGAGACGTGTTATCTATCTACCACTAGGATATATAAGAGGTCAAAGGCTAGCTTATGCCTACGCAACATTTTGGCTTTACATCAGCCGGCCGACAAGAACTTATTGGACAACCTAATAAATTATAAAGGTAAACTTATTCTCTTAATTGCCGCTTTTTGTTTAGCAATTAGAAGATTAAGTTTCGTGTTATATCAAAAATGCTATCAGCTTAACTGGTAACTGCCGATAACGGCTCAACGGCTCATTCCCGTGTTTACAGGTGAGTGCTGATAGCAACAGCCCGACCGGGCTTAAGAAAGATGCTAGGTGATTTGCAACGCACATAGGTGGCACAGTGGTTAGTGCAGTCTGCTGGAAACAGGAAGAAGCGTGTTCAATTCCCGTCCGATGTCCGTGTTTTGCGAATAACCTAGCATCTCCAAATATATAAAGGTAAAGTTAATTGTGTTGCCACAGGCATACGTGCTCATGATCCTACATATCATTATTTCCCTGCTCGCCTAATCATCACTATCCAGATGTTCGACCGTCGACCAAAACGCAAGGTAAAAACTAACCCAACTGCTTGGCCTGTGCGGTAAGTAGAGAATCAGCATCCGACGGTTTTCCTACGTCTTGTACAAAGCCACGAGTGACATCGTATCCTTTCACCTGGAGTAACGACTTACTCCACGGTCTGCTAATGATCCATCTAAACTGTATCTTACCGAGATGCACTCCTTCAAACTGATCGGAATTCCGAAGAATGCCGGCTTGCGGAAGCCACTCTCGGCAGCTTTCCTATCCCACTCTGCAGCCCATTGTTCTGCTTCCTGAAATTTGATTAATTAAAAATTAAAAAGGGCTGTCAGAGGGCAACTGGTAACTATGAATACTCGAACTCACCTGAATGAAGAGCGTGATACAGTTCGTCTTTTCGTGAGCTTGCAGAGCTTTCCACTGATACGTGCGAAGCACTTCCACGCAGGACACTTTGCCTCTTTGGAGATTTTCTGTAATGAATTTAAATTTCTATGTTTTCTACAAAAACTAAAGCTCAGGGTAAGAGGCGTTGGTCAAATCCCTAAGGACGCGCCGTGCAATCGTGTTCCATTCAGGATTGTAAAGGCATAGAGAATGCATATTGGGCTTATACTATACCTTGCCGAGGGCAGCTGCTCTACCAAAGCAGTGCCTTCACCATTCCAGACAATTCTGGTTCTAATTTACCCGACCGCGGAGAAATCGATGGTTTGCCTTGCACGGGAGACGATCGATCACTCCACCGTGCGCGTGTCAGTGGCGCCTGTTACCCCTGTATCATTCACAACGATTTTCACTATTGTATTACATTTTCTGAGCAAAGATTCTCATCATTCTGTTCCCATGCATTATTTTGCGGAATCAAAATCGACTAGCCGTCGCTGATTGTAATTGAAGCGACATCGGTAAAAAACGAAGTATTAGCTGGCATGAATAACAAATTCAACAAAAAAGAAATTGAACGTATTTTTACTTTCAGTGGTTATCTGGCTATAACACAGATTGTACTGAAGAAATTTGTTCAAAAAATCTGCAGCCAAGTAGCGGTACACATTCTCAAGTATAATGAATTGCCTCTCCGCGACTTTGTCACAATTACTGAACTTTCACAAAATTTTAAAAAATTATCGTTGAGGTAGATGAGGGTGAAAGAGTCCGCATCGCCAAGTTGGCTGAAATAAGGTGAAAGGGGAGAAATGTATTCGTGGTGGTGATCACGATGTTTCGAATTTTAACCGAAAACATTCACATCATTGAGGTAACTTCATTAGTTTTTAATCAAGATTTTGAGACGCGACGTCGACTCCGGTGATCCCCTTACATTTACCAATTTTTTGCAGCTTCTGTTTTTTAGCAAAGAAAACGTAACGGACCTCTTAAATCTTTAAAATTCCATTTGGCAATTTCATCGCGTCTCGACGAATTCAACTTCTCAGCAGACTCCTTTGCCATATCCAGTGACATCGAGCGCTCTTTTTGTCGTTTGGCAATGACATCGTAAAGCGCCTTATCCTTCTGAAAGGTAGAATTTAACAATTTTGAAGCCGACAACAGCTAGCGGAGCGAGTGCTTCCCATCAGATTGTTTTCGAATTTGTCCGTTTCTCAAAGCTTGACTCATTCACCTCTTTTTTCTCTGAAAGCACCTTGTAGTAGTACGCGAGTCCAATAAATATGGCAATCAGTATCAACATCGTACCTGAAATGAAAAATTGTTGTTCAATTAAATAGTCCTTATATACTAAACGACACGATCGTTTGAGTACATCGAAAGACAATCCAGCAGAATAGAACACCTGGCGGAGAAGATACTTATATATTTGGTGCGAGGTGCTAATTTTTTAAGAATGGAAATTCCTAACAGATCCAGTAAAGTCATTCTGTTCAGTGGATTAAAGAAATGGATGTTAACAAATGTCTTCTTGTATTTGTAATAAGTTGCGAATTATGCCTTACTATGCATATGAAAAATAAGTACACCTGCACACATTCCCATCATTCTACTTACTATTAGGATGTTCCATAAATAACTGGTCTATCATACCATCAAGAGGGCCCGCGTGGTGCAGTGGCAAGAGGCGCTGCTGTCACCCGCACGGTCGAGCGATCGATCCCGGCCCGGGCTAACCAAGTCTTCCATCCCTCCGGGGTCGGGTAAATTGGTACCAGACTAGTCTGGGGAGGTAAAGACACTGACCTGGCATAGCGGCTGGGCCCCGCAGGTCATTGTATAGGCCAAATACGCATTCACCAAGCCTCTGCGAATCTGAATTGAACACTAATGCGACGGCGCGTCCTTCGAGGACTGATCAACACCTTTACCTTTACCTTTACCTTTATCATACCATCAATACCCGAATAGTTCCGAATCTCAGGTATTTCTCAGGGAGCTTCATTTCTAGCACATCTTCAATGAGGAAGTCTGCTGTGATTGTCTGCCCATCCGATGGAAGCGAATAGTGCACGACTCCACGACTAGTGAACCAGAATGATTGCAGGACCTTCTTCACATTAGGGGCCGGCTTTGGAATTCGTTGAGGCTTCACGGGGAAGCCACAGGATCTCCCTTGTGGTGTTACCGTGGGTGTACCACTTCTCGTTCTGTGTCACGATTGAGCTCAACCACGAAAACGTTCTGGAACGGTTGAGATGGTTCCGACACCCGACCTCTCGCTGCCGCTTCTGAGTCGCCGTCAGTGCAGGGGTACCCATCTTTGCAAGACAGCTCTTCTTCTGCTCCGTTTCAGGTAGCGATAGACAGTGGTACATGAAGTGTTGGCAGACTTCGATATTATTCTTACGCTAGGGACAGGCTGCCTTCTAACTGCTGCTAGCATTGTTCGTCTGTTCGCCCCAATCAGTTTTCCAACATGCTCACCAAAAAGACTATCCAGCTCTGCGCATTCCTTCTATTGCTTGACTAGAGAGCGGTTACTCTTTCCCTTCTGTTAGGCCCTTGTTATAGGTTCGCTCGCACCCCAGCGTAACTCGTCCATTCAGCATCAGACAGCGTGGGGCCAGACACGTCTGTACGAGTTATCATGATGACGCTGGCGTGGTGACGCGCACTGGCTATTATGCACACGCTCGCGAACCTTCCACGCTCTCGTCGCTGCGTATTGCACTGCGATTGACCCTTTCGCTGGGGGTGGGTCGATCACCTCGCGCATTGCTCTGCATGCTTCGGGCGCGTGCGTGCGTCGCGTGCTCAGCGTCTGAGGTTAGCGGCGCACGCGACCACCGCTCGCAAGTCGCAGACGCTCATCGCGAGTGAACCTATAACAAGGGCCTTAATCCTTCTTTCTATTCATTTAGATATGAGTGGTAGTATTGGTGCCTTAATATTCGTATTTATTTCGGTTCTTCCATTTTCCGTTTCTCCTTCATACATTCCTGTCATACGATTCTGTTTCAGTTATTCAAAGGATTTATTATTTGGTTGGAATTATCTTTCTTCACTTGATATTTGGACTGGACTATTGTGGATTGTATACCAAAGACAGGTTAGTTTTAATTTATTTCCTATAAAGTCTTCCTCCTTGCTGATGAGACCCAAGGAAGACTTTATATTGCCTTTCGTTTGCTCGTCCAAGGTATGGGTCGAAACGAGCTTACGTACTTGTTTCTTTGCTTTGCTTCTTTATGTTTCACATCGATGATGTCAAATATTCCTTTTCGAAAGCGGTTGAACCAACTTTGGCACGTTGACTTGCAACAGGCATCTTTGCCTAACAAAGCCACGATATCTTAATAAGCAGCATAGGCAGACAGACCAGAACGGAAGTAATGAAGAAGCACGTCGCGATAGGTCGATAGATCATTTTCAAGAAATCACCGAAGTGCAGACAGTAGAGCAAAACAGTCGATCAATATGCCGTTGAAAACTATCATCGAACATCCTCATCATGCCAAGACTCCATCTCGTTTAGATCTTGTATAAACAAGGTATGACATGTACAACGTACATGGTCCAAATAGTTCGGAAACTTATGGAACACCCTAATATTTTACTAAATCTGAGCAGTTAAAAGAGGACCAACGGAGCCTCTTCCAAGAATTCTTCATCGGTCCTCTTGGTGAAGTTCTATTGAGAAGTGCGCGCAATTATTATTATGGAAGAAATAATACGAAATGAAAACAGAAAATTCTAGGTCACAAATTTATGACTGACAGGAGATTCGTCGAGATAGTGGAGTACAAACATGGGTAAATTGAAACTGGTCTAACTCCAAGGTGTGAGAAATAAAGTATACTAAACTTATCAGCCTGACACGAAAATATGTTACCAGTGAAAATGGTATTTGTCCGAAGCAAAGCGCTGTTCTTGATAACATCGTATTTTTTTTTCCACAACGTTTTTATCCCGATCAGTTACGGGGTACGTCTTTTCATGGTAGTCGCTCCGTCTTCTTTCTGCTTGGTGCTGCTCGCGCACTTGTTGAGGTGCGTCGTGACAGTTTTCCTCCATCAGCCGACCTGTCACACGGGCCTGACGATGGTACCGACGCACTTTTCAGCTATTTTCAAGCTAGGCAAGGGTTTTCGCCTGGGACGGGATTGAACCCTGATCATCGAGATCTTCAGCCTAAACTCTTAACCTCTCGGCCATCCCGCCCCATTAGATAACATCGTTTAAACCCGACATTCATCTAAAAGGGCTGGAGATGAGAGCTCTAATCTCTTATAAGTGAAAAATTTGTCTTGAAGTCGTCAGCATCACGATCAGATGGATACGATATGTCATTCAGTCTACACATATATTACCCTCGCGCGCTGGTCCCAAAATGAAAGAAATTGAACCTGTAGGAAAATAAGAAAAGTGAAGAAAAAGAAAGGAAGCAAGATGTCGGAACTCGATGTCAAAAGGCATTACACGAGGCGATATTCGCTAAAAGAGAGGAATTCCGATATTTCTATGGGTAGAAGTGACATCCGAGAAATCGAAACTACAATCTGTAAATAAAAATACTATTCTATAAACACTAAATATACTAGTAAAATAAATAAACTATTCCAAATCTGCAAATAAAAATAAATAAATAGAAGTTTACTAGACAATGAGAAGGCTGAAGAGAACAGAAAAGCAAAGAATATTGTGTTTATCAGAGGAAATAGCTGAGTCATTTGTGCAGCGAGCGTGAGAACGTAGCTTTTTCATCACAACGTGACATCATTGTGTGACTGGGCTAGGGAAGTCGTTGAGCGATGACCTCGAAGAACAGTGGTGTGTAATGAGATTTATAGCTAAACAAATAAAGCGACATTAGGCGATTGTGATTTGGTCACAAAATTACTCTACCAGAGATTAAATTCTTCGATGGGTTAATTTCACTCTGGAGAAAAAAATGAGGAATAGGGTTAAGCACAGCACATTTTCGAAGTGCTCCTAGTGCTACATCTCACTGAAGCTAATCCAAGTTAATTAAAGTTAAAATTCATTAAAGACCGATTATTGATTGATTGGAGCTATAAAATTCAAGTGGTTTGTGTTCAGAGCGTGGACAACGAGTGAAGGAGAGAGGGTGAGCCGCTCAAGTGTGCTGAGTGAAATACGACCTTGACATTATGGAAACCGGTATTGATGTTGCTGATGCCCATATCGGCAACGTTCAAAAACTGCAACAAAACGGTTCACAATGAGATCCGCTTTGTAAACGAAAATAAACGTTGTAATCTTCAATAAGGAAAGAATAAATATTTGCAAGTTTACGAAGAAAACGCAGATGTCACCAGTATCTAAATAAGTGAAAAAGGGGCCAGTAAAATAAAGGCTCGTTTTGTCCTTAAAAGCTTAGACGAGCAAAGTGAAAGAATAGTAGAGTTATGATGTTTTTAGCAAATAAAACAGACATTGAGCTTGCTGTTTGCTGCAAACGGCTGGAAACTGGACGTTTTCCAGAAAATTTACATTTATTCGTTTGTTCTACATATGCCCAATCAAAGACGTGTTAACAGCCATGATGGTGAGTTGCGATGGGACCTCCAAGCCCAAGAGACTTAACGATTAAAGGCAACGAATTAAAGCTAAATTCCAAGAGTTATTCTTACAAACACAACTACTAAGCAAACCTTAAAAAGCTGGAGCAATCAAAAGAACGTAGGCATCGGAAAACGAATAGATTGTTACCATGAAATATCGTGTTCAAAACATTAGACTAGAATATTTGGGAATGAGAAACAACTGTTGGACTTGTATTTATTATAGATCGGAGATTACGGAAAACACGCAATGAATAAATTGATTGATTGATTGGTCATAGATGGTGAACTTAATACTCCTTTATTGTTCTGTTTTCAGTGAAATTTTTTAAGGATGTTCGTTAAATCATTTTTTTTCTGTTCTAAAGTCAATCACCAGAGCTCTGTACTAATGTACCATTTGGGACGACTTGTTCCATGAAGGGAATGCCCAGAAAATCAAAATGTAGGCCACTGATTTTTTTCGACGTCTTTCGACTCTTATTTTTTCGAGTAGACTCATAGGTGAACTAGAATATTCAGGAATGAGAACCAACTATTGGGCTTGTATTCAGATCGGAGACCACGGAAAACACGAAATGAACTCAACAAGAACGAAAGGTTGCGTAGGGACCAGATTACGATCAAATGGTCGCGAATGCCGACAATCAAGGGCGCTTGCTACACAGATGACAGACCACTGAACAAATAACCTATTCTCCGATGAAACAAACTGAAATTATATAGAAAACATTTCGGAAGAGTATGCTCTCATATGAAGAATTTTTCAGAATCATTTTGAAGGAAAAAATAATAAACGGGGGTATAGGTCGGGTCGGGGTCCGAACTGAACATATTCCGAGTGCAATGCGATGTGATAGACTTTACACCACGATCGGCGGACAGCTATCAAAGAGAAAATATGGCGCAAAGAAAACAATGAATTATTGCAATTATGGCGGCTGCGACAATAAGTTCCTTGTAGTCGCTGCTTATCGCTCACCATCGTGTAGTGCCTCATCGTTCGAGAGCTTTATCGAGTTTGTTGGTGGCCTTTGTAGCTCGTGGATGGGACATATTCTCGTTGTGGGAGATTTTAACTTCCCCTTAATCGACTGGTGCAACCTCTCTCTTAGAGGTGGTGTGTCCAACACCTGCTCACGCTGCTTTTTGAACTTTGTCAACTCGTTCTGTCTCACACAGCTGGTTCACGAACCTACCCACGGGCTCAATATCCTCGACATCGTCCTCACTACTAGTCCGCATCTTGTGCAGGATATGCATGTCCTTCCGCCCTTCAGTACATCCGATCACAATCTGGTCACTTTTAAGCTCTCCAGGTTCATGTCTAAACCACGTCGCCGTATAAGAGCTTTCAGGAATTTCGCTGCTGCCGATTTTGAAAGCATTAATTCAATTCTTTCATGTGTCGACTGGTCGGGCCTGAACAGTAGGTCTAGCTCCAGTAATGAATTTTATGCTCATTATATGCGAATCTGTCTTGATCTTATCGAAAACCACGTCCCTCTCTCTTACACAAAGGAGCTTCACGAGTCCTATCCGAGGAAGATCCGATTGCTGCAGTCCAAGGTCCATGCCTGTCGCTCCAGCAACTGCAGTTCTCGCAGAGCTCGGAAGCTTGCTCGTATGCTCAAGCGAGCGCTTCTTCGCTTCGAAATTGGTAAAGAGAAACGTATTGCTTCTACAAAGAACTCTAGAAAGTTTTTCGGCTATTGCAGGAAAAAGCTCAGAATTGATGATTCAGTTCCCAACTTAGTCTCTACCGATGGACGAATTATCAAGAGTGACGCTGATAAAGTTGAGTAGTTTGCACGGTTCTTCAGTTCGGTATACAAGACCCCGTCTTGCCGCAAAGCTAGAGTCCTCAAAAGCCCGTCGGTGTCTCTAGATTGGATAGACATCTCCAGTAATGATGTCTACAGTGCTCTACGCAAACTCCCGAATAGGGATTCGACAACTGCTGACAGAATACCCTACGCTTTCCTGAAAAAGGCAGCTCTTGGTCTTGCGACTCCGTTAACTATCCTCTTCAACAGGATTCTGCTACATGGTGATCCTCCAAAGATTTGGAAAGTGGGCTTGGTTCGTCCTGTGTTCAAAAAAGGGTCCAAACACTGTGTCTCCAATTACCGGCCAATCTGTCTCACAAGTTCTACCAGCAAAGTTATGGAGCGCATTATCTGCAAAAAATTAACGGCGTTCATTGAATCCAATCGACTTGTGAACAGGAGCCAACACGGTTTTCTACCGCGGAAGTCTACTCTGTCTGCCCTACTGTCCACAGTCACTACCTGGCAAAGGGAGGTTGACAAGAACAACTTTGTCTCCGTCTGCTTCGTTGACCTTGCCAAAGCTTTCGATACGGTCTCCATTCCGCTCCTTTTGACCAAGCTCTCCTCTTATGGTATCACAGGGTGTCTGCTTGAGTTTTTCCGTGGTTTTCTAGTAGATCGAACTCAGTCCGTTGTTATTAATGGCTGCGCGTCAAGGTCCTATAGCACTCCCAGTGGAGTGCCTCAGGGTACCTGCCTGGGCCCTCTCCTTTTTCTCCTTTACGTAAATGACCTCTTCGATGCTATGCCTGATGGGTGCTTTTGCAGTATGTTTGCCGATGATTCCAAGATTTTCACCATAAATGACTGTAGCAAGCTTCAGTCCGGCATTAATGCTCTTACTGAATGGGCAGATGAGTGGGAGCTTAGTATAGCTCTTAATAAAACGGCTGTCATGAAAATTGGGGACAAACATCCGCCTTTTAATTTCGTGATGCGCGGGCAGCCTCTTACTGTTACCGAACAAATTCGTGATTTAGGGGTTGCCTACTCAAATAAACTTGATTTCACTTGTCACATAGACAGTATCATTGCTAGGGCAAGTTCGCTGTCAACATATATCTTGAGGGCGTTCCGGACTCGTGACGTGTCTGTTCTCTTTCGTCTTTTCTCGGTTTATGTTCGGCCATTGCTAGAGTACTGTTCTCCCATCTGGTCTCCTTTTAAGCAGTCACAAATTGATGCCCTAGAAAGGATTCAAAAAAGCTTCACGAACAGATGTTTTGCTCGTAGTGGGGCCACCTCTATCTCTTACAGCGAACGCATTCGTAGGCTAGGAACCACCACTCTTGAAGTTAGGAGGACAGTTAGCGACCTCACTGTAATGTATAAGCTCGTGACCCAAGAGATGTCCCTTAACCTCGGTGACCTTTTCGAACTATCTAATACTATCGGCACCAGTAGAGGGCATAGCTGGCGTGTACGGCCTTTTCGTCCTCGCACAAGGAACTTTCAGGGGAGTTTCATTGCCAGGGTCGTTGGAACTTGGAATGATCTGGATCCAACGCTCGTCCTCAGCAGCAAGTCTCATCTTTTCAAGATTAGATTACTCAGGTGTCTTTGTAATGAGTGATTCCTGTTACCTTAAACTCTAAACTCTTTTCTGCCTATGTTTTTTCCTTTTTTTGCCTTTCTCTCCATTTCTCTGTTATCCCCATTTCCTATCTTTGTTCTATTTTCTGTTTCTGCCGTTCTGCGTTTAGCAGCCGCCTGACTTGCCTACCATCTACCTTTCAGGTGTCGTTAGTCCGACTGTTGCTCAACTCCTCCTTTCGCTCCGTTTAGCCTTTATTCGAGGATTGCGGATGCATCTCTTACAGGGGGTGTTCTCCAATGGTCTTTAATATAATTCTTTCTGCTCTGCTTGATTTTTTTTCAGATCGTCGTTTCTCGCCCTTGTCAACGATGCGTTGCTTTTGTATCGGGCGGCGTTACTTTCGTTTAGTGGCTCTTCTGCTTGTTGTGTTCTTCGGTTTTCGTCTTCCAATATAATCGGCAGTTTTTCTCCTTTTTTCTTTTTCAGGTGCTCCATCATTCTTCCATGTCTGCTTTCCTTCTGACTCCTCCTGATGGATTATTTCTTTGTTCCTTCTTCTGCGGTCATGGTGGGGCTCAAGTGCTCTGTGCTGGGACATACAATCCACCTTGCTCACGTTGGATACTATTTATTTGATCCTCCATTTAGGCCCGCGACCTCCTAGCAGGTGCTTAATAGTGAAGTCAGGTCTTGACTGCTGATTTCATTCGTGTTTTATCCAGGTGCCCTGCTTGCAGTAGTATCCTGGCCTTCGGCTGAATTCTTTTTTCTTGCTTGGAAACACTTTCTCCCTTAGGAGCGTTAGTAGCTTGGTGCTTGTTAGTGTCCTCATTGCATTGAGCCAACTTGTCCTCGTCCATTACCTCAGTTTGCTGGCTCACTTATCAGGCTACATAACAAATCAATTCGACCATCAGCAGGATGTCTTAAGGTTTCTCCACTTCGCTGTTTCGTGCATTTTTCACGTCCAATAAGTGCTTTCCGACTCTTGCCTTATTTGCTGCAATTTATTGTTGGATTTTCATATGAATAAATGAATAAACAGTAAAAATTGTCTTCCTAATTACAAGGCAAATCCGTCGATTATCCGACATGGTATCTGTTACCTTCAGTGGTATCCGTTACCTTCCTAGAGAAGTCTGGCACCAATTTAGGAGGGATAGAAGGCTTGGTTTGCCCAAACGGGGATCGATCACTCGAACGAGAGGGCGTCAGCAGCGCTTCTTACCGTTGCTCCACGTGCGTCTAAATAAGATCAGCTACAAATAATGAGTGATTTCTGTTGGTGACGATGATATAGTCAAGATGGAACTGCTGCGGAGATGTTTGATTGCGTTTCAGGTCTCCAAAAAAACGTTCAGCACAAGGAAAAAAGTGTTTTAGATGTTGGAGAGCATTCCTCAATAAAATAATAAATAAATAAATAGATAAATAAATAAATAAATCGATCGAGTGTTCACCACCACTTTCGCTTCAACAAAAAAATGAGCCCCGTAAAGGAATCTGATCCATGAAAAGGAAAACAGCTGAGGCTCTTCATTTTGGACTTCCAAAGAGCTCACATCGTGCTCTTCCGTTCCCTCAATCTTAATGGGCTAATCATATGCAAATAAGAAAGGTATTAGTCGATATATAATCCGATTCATGTCGATTAGTGGGAGGCGAAGTAATACTTTATAAACTATAACTTTAGCTAGTAGGTAGAGATATATTGTGGGGATGGCAATGAAATAGCCTTTACAGGTTTTCTTTTCAAAAAATAGCTGAAATGCAAGAATCGAAATCCTTAGGACTGTATTATACTGTGATGTGTTTCCTGTGATCATGTCATGGAAATTGCAAAATGAAGAGCCCAAGAACACTGCCGGCTGAATCCTTGTTGGCTCAGTGCTAGATTTTTGAGATTCTATTTTCCTTTTAACGGATCAGTTTCCTCCACGGGGCTCATCGTTGAAGCGAAATGGTGGCGAACGCCCCATTTATTTATTTATTTATTTATTTAATTACGCACATAGGCCTGCCAACATTGAAAGTTGTTAGTGAGACAACAACCATGGAAATACTGAAGAACATTAAATTGAAAAAAAAACATGGATGGTTAAGAGGTTACTTAAAGCAATTCGTATAAAAAGTTCTTAGTTACGTCTTACAGAACACACACTTATTTCCTTGAACTCTGCTTACTTTCTCATCTCGACTGGTTTATATAGAACCCATTATCTGAATGGAAAGAACCTCGGAGACTGTCAAATGGAGAGCGTCATGAGTAAATTCTCCTGGAGCCTCGTTAGCTCAGTTGGTAGAGCGTTAGACTTTTAATCTAACGGCCAGGGGTTCGAGTCCACTACGGGGCTTAACGTTTTGCTGAAGCGAAACTGCTAAGTGCAGAGTTCACGGAAGATTTTCATGGCTTCTTCTAGATATCCAGATAACCGCAAGTTTGCCAACTGAGCAGGTCTCATTCAATTGTTTTCTAAGTTTACTTGCATGGCGCAACCGGTACTTTTCTCAAATTTTCTACTCCTTCTTCAACAATTCAACAATTTATAGTAATTATACTGGTCATTATCAGCACACTGAAAATTGACAGCAATTCCTGCTATCGAATAACAGGACCAGGCATTGAGCTGAAGTTTTTGTTGAAAATATTCCACACATGAATCTTTGAAAAGATTCAAAAAATGAGAAGGACTTTTGAGCGAAGAGCACAATTTTGAGGAAGAGGCGCTTTGAAACAGTGTGATAGGGGAGGCGCACTGCTTGAAGCATAGGCATGGCTAAGCTGATGGGAAAATACGGTATGCAAACACAGATTGATTGCGAGATGGCGAATACTTCAACTTCGATTTAGGGTCGGGGTGATTCATGACGATGGCAAATAGCGGTGGGAAGATCAAGGTCTAGTGAGGATGGCAACGATGAAACGACTTCATAGTCTATAAAAAGGTCGTTTCAAAATGAATATACAATCTGAGCCAAGCAATTTCGAGTTTTGCACTCACAAGGAAGGTCGTCGAAGTAATGGTGAGCTCTAGCGATGCAATTTCTATGGGATGTAGGCCTCGGGCAACTCAACCGACATCCGACATGAGGCTCGACATGTCGTGGTCACCCATTTCACCCAAACGTTGCTAGTGAGATTTTGAGACGCTGGTCACGAATATAAAACAGGTTCCGTGATTTGCAACAGGTGAAGGTATCTAATGGTGAGTTAGGTTGTGTGTGTGGGGTTGCAAGGGCTAGCTATGGTAAGGGTGGGTAAGTGAGGTGCCTTGGTCAAAACACCCGATTTCGTCCAAACTTCGTTTATGGTGGCTATTCGGGTCGCTGATCACTAATCTTTCACTACTGTCCGAATTTGAATCGGTTTAAGCTAAGTTACGGTCTCAAATGCGAGATGAGCGCCTTGATGAGTAGCCCTCTCTCGTATTCGCAGGCCTTTTCCCCTACCGTACAATGCGATTCCGAAATTTTTTCACGTTTTTGGATATCCGACGAGGAGCCCTACATCACATAGAAATTGCATCCCTAGAGCTCACCATCACTTCGACGATCCTCCTTGTCAGTAAGGCTTGACCGCGATTTTTTCCATAACTTCTCCCACCTGCTATCGAGATTAATTAGATATCGCGTTTCTGAAAAAAGCCTCGACCAGGAAGCATCGGAATGAACTGCTCATTTCAAGCACAATCACATCGAATATATTGAGGGTATAATGTTCGAAAGCGGTTTCACTGCTCAAACGATCGGTCGTTTGATTTATTTATTATATATATATATATATATATATATATATATATATATATATATATATATATATATATATATATATATATATATATATATATATATATATATATATATATATATATTTATTTATTTATTTATTTATTTATTTATTTATTTATTTATTTTTACATGGATGTGCTACTGAGTAAGAAATATGTGTTACTAGTTAAACCGAAAAGCTGTTCAGAGACGAAAATGGATGATCTATTTAAAAAAGACGATGCAGCAAGGAGATATTCTATTCATTTGTCAACTTGACACGCTGTCAACTTGTGAGAGAAATAATAATGAAGCGGTGTTCTTGCAGTATCGATAGAAATTTTTGAAAAAAAATTGCAACCGCCTTGGTAAAAGCTAGAGATTGAATTGCAGGCTATGTTTTCCTAAAGGGAAACACCTTCGCGACTGAAACTCTGTTTGTTAGGTCATCGACGTCTGGGCTGTTCAGTGATGTTTGCACTGCTCAGAGCCCAACACATTCACAAACTAAGAGTAAACTTTCAAGAGGAAGTGTTTTCGGGTTCGTGTTATTGCTATAATTCGCCTTAAATGGGAATAGTCAGGCTAGGCTGTAAGGAAGTTCTGAGAAAATCCGATGGTTTCATTCAACAAAGGAAATGAGCGAAATCGATTCGAAGTAGTTACCATGTGTAGCCACGTCCATCCAAAATTTTCCCGGCGCAAAAAGCTTGGAGGCCTCTAAAATCATGGTAGCAGCAAGGGCTGCGGTCAGGTGAGCACAGCGGGTGGGCTGGCATGTTGCCAGGACGAGTTATTGTTATTTATTTATTTATTTATGCACCATACTGCGCGACAGTTGAGAGAACCAAACAAAGCAACAAGTAAACTCAGAACAGTAACTCATAACAGAGCCTCAAATGAGCAAATCATGTCATCATGAGATGGACTTTTCCACGGTACTACAAGGATTGAGATGCTCTTGAAACTTTCTCCAGCAGTTGTCTACAGAACATTACGACGGCCAATTCACAATTCTATAATGATTAGTTTTTCTTTCCATGTATGAAAGCCAGCTCGGGTTATAGGACTACA
The DNA here is from genome assembly GCA_030553155.1 of Nippostrongylus brasiliensis. Classification (NCBI taxonomy): domain Eukaryota; kingdom Metazoa; phylum Nematoda; class Chromadorea; order Rhabditida; family Heligmosomidae; genus Nippostrongylus; species Nippostrongylus brasiliensis. The sequence goes on from CP130735.1 coordinate 5,005,428, forward strand.
TCTTTGGGACATTAGGCTTCGTTGGCCCTCGCAATATACCTACCGCAGGGACTGTGTTTGGTTGAAACATGACTAGCATATCCTCTTTTTTTACCAATGGTTTTAAGTTTATTGGTCTATTTATTTACTATTAATCTTGCATTTTTGTTTTTTTCTTCGGTTGCTCTCTACTCACGTTGGTCTATTAGTTTTGATAATTGTTACTAATCAGTTCTATGTTACTTCTCATAGTTGTTGTTCGTTGGTTACTAATGTATTAGCGCGCCATCGTGCGTACAAATAAATAAATAAATAAAAATAAATAAATAATATATAATATGATAAATGCAACCATTTGAGAAGAAAATAGAAAGCAACTCATTTTTGCAGTGAACACGTCATTTCGGAGCTGATTTCAGGACACTAGTCAACTTAACGAATACCAGTACTCGATTTTTTTGCAATAGTCGAAGTTCGCTGAAACTTCGCATATGAGGGTTATTTGTGGTCTAGAACATGAATCTGTGGTCCGTTTCTCACGTGGATGATCTCGGACCACCCATCTCGACTACTTGGGTGGTCCAGTCCGGATTACCGATTCCACTGAAACTCTGCCTATGGGGGCTCTCTTGTGTCCTGAACACGATGGTGAAGTCCGTTTTCCAAATGGCGCCCGAGTACGGTAGTTATAGGTGAGTCTCACCGGGTAAGGTTGGTAGGTATTCACCTATAACTACCGGATTCATCCACCATTTGGAAAACGGACTTCACCATCGTCCTCAGGACACCAGAGAACCCCCATAGACAAAGTTTCAGAAGAATCGGTGATCCTGACTGGACCACCCAAGTAGTCGATATGAGTGGTCCGAGATCACCAGGTGAAAAACGGACCTCACATTCGTGTTCTGGCGATAACGTTGGTAACAGCATTTCATAATGTTTCAGATTTACACTTGAAGAACATGCGCAGCGTAATGAGATTCTGCGACTCATTAATAGCTGAACGGACATGATTCGGAAATTTTTTCAAGAAAGGACGGATTCATTCATCGATTTATCATCAAACCGTAGTAACAACATGAATTATGAACAAATCATGAACAACGCAGTGCAAGTTCTACACAAAAATTTGGAAGCAGCAAAACATCTCTAAACAGCACTGACAATATTTGGTACGGATGAATAACGTTTGCACAGAAGGAAAACGATTAGCGGCATAGAAATGACCACTGTTCTGGGAGGACATGAGCGTTAGCATGACAAAGTACACGACTAGATGGCAGCCGAAGTGGCAAGACTCTCGTAACGCACTCTCTTACTCTCCTTCTCTCTCTGATCCCTTACCTCGCACTCTTTCTCTCCCTCTCTCATGCCCTACGGTTATTTGCTCTTCTCTCGCCTACGAATTGTGTTGTTTGTCCAGCAAACTTGCAACATCTACCACACACACTACGAGGGAAGAACATGCGATATCATTGAAACAGTTGTGTGCAAGAAATTGAGCAGTTTAGTTTCTGTTCAGGGTACAATATACATTGATAAGTACGTGTTCTCGCAGTGAAACTCATTCGACACTAATAGCACAAGCTCAAAGGAATATATAATACATGCAAGAAATGTATATTTTACATCTTCTCCTATAAAAACCCTCAACGTCAGAAACCCTCTGGAAGAGGTATCCATGGGCAAAGCCGGAGGAAAATATGTGCAGTTCAACGTTGAGATAAGGATTGTGATGCATCACCTCACACATTCACCACAAATCGCTTGATGGCCACACATTGTCATTATATTAACGTGCGGATGGACGATCGACACCTACTTGAGGAGATGAACTTGTTAAACTGGATACTAATCAGGAGTAGAACAGCTATCCTTCCTCCATAGTACTGGACGCGTCTCCGGTAGCTTCCCGTTGAGCCTGAAAACAGCACACTCTATAGAAAATAATCCGAGTTCCATTTACAATACGATTGTCCATCCACAAAAAGTTTTCTCTTCCTTAAATACCCATTCTCTAACTTCCAGATTTCATAGGCACTCCCAGAGTTTGAGATGAGGATGGGAATCCGTCCACCCTAGGCCGGAATTCATGAACGCAACCGCCGGTGAATTTCACCGGCCGGTTACGTTTCACAGGCCTGCCCGAGCAAGGCCGGTGATTGATTGACTGATTGGCGTTTTCTGGGAAGGTTTGAGGGTAGATTATGATCATTTGTTTTCAGACAAGCAGATTTACTGTATAATTTGTTTATCTAGATTTCCATAATTTGTTTATCAAGATTTGATCTAGATTTCTGGTGCTAGGGCTGTGAAACGCTACCGTCGGTGAAACTGACGGCGGTTGCGTTCATGAATCCCGGCCCTGGGGCCCTGGAGGATACCCCGCCGGATGTCAGTTCATCACCAAAGACACTCACCACGCGTTGATGAAACGCGTTTTGGCGGGTAACCGAGGTGAATGTCACTGAAACCGGCCGGTGGCCCGTTCATGAATCCCGGCCCTGGTCGTTTTAGGTACAGGTTGTTATATTAGTCCTTCATCGTTTGGACGGTCTATGCCTGGGCACAGAGATTTTAGCAGCGTCTCCTTGCTTGCCCTTCCCAATGCTGCCATACTGGGGGCTCATTTGGGGTCGGAGAATGAGATTTTTTTGTTGGCACTGTTTACGGCATATTGGGATGGATAGTTTGTCAGACTCTACCATAAAGTATGGACAAGAGAAAGATCCCTTCTCATGGAATGCGGAGCTGGAGGATTCTCGCCTCTTTAGAAAAGAGACGAGCATATGGCTACTGACGGCGGTTCATGGCTTAAATTCATGACGGGTATCTGCACAATATACCTGAGAATAAACCCCGGTCGGCGCGATTATTCGCATTCATGAACGCTCCGCGGAGTTTATTCGAGGGATATCGCGGGTCTATTCCACTCCGCGGCGCGTTCATGAATGCGAATAATCGCGCCGATCGGGGTTTATTCTCGGGTATATTGTGCCAATACCCGTCATGAATTTAGGCCCAGGACTAGATCGCAAACAAAAAGCCACCTTATACCTACCGTGAGACGCTATTTGGATCAGGGTTGAAGATTTTACAGTGCCAGACCTTGGCACTTCCTCACGGAGGTAAAACATTAAGACTCGTATCGATGGAACCAGTTCAAATCCCGCCTGAGATGCAATTTTTGCGACGAACCTGACACCACAATTACATCACCATATTCAAGTACACGTAATAGTAACCCACAAAAAGCGATAATAAAACTCGAATTTCACTCGCATCGATAGACACGGAAGCAAGTCTAAGGGCTCGTTCAAACGACGCGCGTCGAAAATGCAAAATCGAAGCTCAATCGATAATTAACGCCCTTGATCGAATTTGCTCTTTTGCATTAGTGGCGCAGTCTGGTTGCGCCTCATATAGGCAAACTTACTGGTCGCTCGGGTTTTTCAGAAGGCTGCTATTCGTTATTAAAGGGAATTTTGACGAAATTCACTTTTTTCGTTTAATTTCTTTCCTATGTGATTATATGCCTAATTTTTTTTTGCCTATATGAGGCGCAACCGGACTGCGCCACTAACGCAAAGGAGCAAATTCGATCAATGACGTTAATTATTGATTGAGCTTCAATTTTGCATTTTCGACGCGCGTCGTCTGAACGAGCCCTAAGAGTAGCGGATCCAGGGGCAACACTCATCGTTGCCAAACCCGCGATAAACCACGACTAAACCCCGAACGGCGTGCAATCCGAAATTCGTGAACGCGCGTCGGGGTTTAAACCGGGTTTAAAGCGCGGTTTATCGCAGGTCCATCACACCCCTCGATGAGGCAGGGTTTAGAAGACCTCGATGGGACCCCGTTGTCTGCTCACCTCAAATTCCCTATGATCTGCGCAATCTCTCATCGACTCTGCCGTCTGGTTCTGCCCAGACGGCAGAGTCTGCCTGCTATATCGAGCGGGTTTATCGCCGACGGGGTTTCGGAGACCGATCGTCCATTGATGAATGTGGCCCCTCGTTGCCTTTGAAAAATAAGCTTTCAGCTCAAGCAAAACAGTCTAGCTACCCGCCGCATCCAGCCCATACGGTAGAGCCTTATAAGCTACCCGAGCGTCCGCTCCTTATGGCGAAAACGGTAACAACAATTAACCTCATTCCCCAGCCCCGAAGGAGCACTAAATACCCATATAAGCTTGCATCGGTCGCACTGATCGAAGACCTGATGCTGAAAGCCAGAAAGTTCAAGTAAGCCGTCATCGTGCCGACTGAAAAAATGGTAAAGGTAAAGGTAAAGGTGCCGGCGTTGATCGGTCCCCTGAGGACGCCTCGCCGCATTCGTGTTCCATTCAAGTCGTAGAGGCATAGTGAATGCCTATTTGGCCTATACAATGACCTGTGGGGCCAGCCGCTATACCAGGCCAGTTTTTTTTTACCTTCCCAAACAAGTCTGGTACCAATTTACCCAACCCCGGAGGGATGGAAGGCTTGGTTTGCCCGGGCCGGGATCGATCGCTCGACCGTGCGGGTGTCAGCAGCGCCTCTTACCACTGTACCATGCGGGCCCTTCATGCGAAAAAGTGGTAGGGACGTTAAATTGCTTCATGAGGTTCGCCTGATGCCAAGAATGTTCGAGAAACTCTTCCTACAGATGTAAATCATGAATTAGCAGAAACTCCAACTATGACTAGTACAGTAAGTAAAAAATAAAACGCACGGCAAAGTCCTCTATCTCGTTCCATATCAACTTTCTCCATTCTTCTATGTTTGTCGTTTCAACGCCTTCATCAAGATCCAAAACCTCGGAGACGGGCTCGTCGCTGGCGTCGTGGTACGCGGCCAGATATTCGTGTTCCATCGCTTCAGCAGCGGTCGGTCTTAACGTAAAAATTGCACTAATCTCTACGAAACAATAAAAAATCGAAGGTGAATGGATACCTGTAATCAGGATCAAGTTGAAGCATCTTTTCCAGCAAATCTATCGCTGCTGGACTTGCTGTAGCGAACAACTTTCTGAAGTCTTTTCGGGGCATTTTTGGAAGGTTTCTAAAAGTATTTAGGGAACTTACAGCACTGCCATTCGTAAGCATCAAAGCAAAGAAATGTGGTCCAAAAGACAACCGGCTGGCTATTACCTGATGTAGTTTCGGGCTTCTTCCGACTGAATCTTCGCCAAAAACTCCTCATTTGGTGTTCCAACCACATTCATTATGCGCGTCAATTGATCGATATCTAGAGAAAACAGTCGGAATAACGGCGTAAACCACCAAAAGAATGTTAGAATTGGAAAACATCTATTCGACAGCGATTTGACGAAAAAGAGTTCCATTTCAAAAAAAAAAGAAAAAAGTTAATCTGCCCACATCAACCCTTTTACTGCTGTTACGCTTGTGCTTAGTCCTTTTTGCAGTAGTATCCATTGCCTGAGGGCCCGCGTGGTACAGTGGTAAGAGGCGCTGCTGACACCCGCACGGTCGAGTGATAGATACCGGTCCGGGCTAACCAAGCCTTCCATCCCTCCGTGGTCGGGTAAATTGGTACCAGACTTGTCTGGGAAGGTAAAGATTCTGACCTGGTATAGCGGCTGGCCCCTGCAGGTCATTGTATAGGCCAAATACGCATTCACCAAGCCTCTACGACTTGAATGGAACACGAATGCGGCGGCGCGTCCTCAGGGGACTGATCAACGCCGGCACCTTTACCTTTACCTTTACCTACCCTTGCCTGGTATTTTCCTCCTTGTTCAAAGGCGATAGATCATGTTAGAGCATGTTATAACCGCCAGTGAGTGGTTGGGATTATTAGCCTGACCCTCGTTGACGTTCTTCCATAAATCCGACCTTTTCGTTTTTGTTGTCTTGTTAAATAAATTTGTCTTTCTCCATTCAATCCCAATTTGTTTTCGCTTTCAAGAACCATACCGAACACGAACTTTTTACAAAGTTTTCAATCTAATACTTCGAATGGCACACCAACACTCCTCCAGAAAGCATGGTTTTATTAGGTTGGTGCAAATGTTTCGGACATTTGGGATAGAAAACAGTTCATTTTATATCTGAACAATGACAAGGAGTCATTTGAAGTAGACACCGTTAATATCAAAGGTCTTCTCTTCTTTATAACATATTTTTGACTGGAGCCGAAAATAACGGGGAAATTCTTTTCAAATTCAAGAATACATGTCCGAGAACATTTACACCAACCCAATAGCACAGGCAAAACGCATGCGTGAAACTAAAATGTTACGGTATCCGTTTCTAATCGGACGTAAATCACAATAATTCCACTAAAAGGGACATCCAAATAATGAGTTCAAACTGCTACTACTTTAGCTTCCTCTTCCTGTAGCCACTGAAACCGCTATTTTGAGATAACTTTTTTTAAATGCTGCCACCTTTTTAAACAATAGGTTTCTGTCGATTTTTAGTTAGATTTCGTGCCAAATGTGAGCCAAACTTCGACAAAATTCTCATAATAATTTGAAACTGCTTTTCTTACCATCTGAATACTACAAATCTATGTTATATAAATTTTGAGACTCTTCATTCATAAGAACTCATAGTGGCTACCGATGTTTCCACTTTTTCAACAAATATATTCAAACAATGTCCAAACGAAAATGAATCGAATGAAAATCGAAACAACTTACGATCGGAGCCAGGAAATAGTGTTCGCCCCGTGATTAGTTCGGCCAGTATGCAACCAACAGACCAAATATCCACTAAATTCATCTTGTGTGTACCTTTGAAGGAAGTAGGTATAACAATACCCTGGTAAACTTCTGCTCACCGGTCTGTGTGTAATGCATCCAGTTGAGCATGATTTCAGGTGCTCGGTACCAGCGAGTAGCCACGTAGCCGGTCATTTCGTTGTCGGTTTGGCGGGCAAGGCCAAAGTCAAGGATCTGAAGTAATCATCCAAAAATAAAAATAAAAATCGAAAAAATTTCAATCCAATTGAAAAGAAATAGTTTCGATCGAAAACTCAAAAAACCGAAGGTTTTCGAGAAAACCTGTACCTTGAGCTCGCAGTCCTCGTTGACAGCTATGTTAGACGGCTTCAAATCACGATGGATAATACCAGCAGAGTGAATATACTAGAAAAAGCAGCAATAAACCAGCTCCATGAGTAGAACAACAATAAAATATGTACCTTGAGACCACGAAGCGTCTGGTAGACCAGAAATTGAATATGGTCGTCATTGAGTCGCTGAATTTTTAAGATGTTCGACAAATCAGCACCCATGAGCATTGATACGAAATACCTAAAAAGTATGCTTTATATTTGAAAAATAAAAAACAGCGGTAAGCAAGGGAGCTAATCGCGGAAACTCACACATCCGTCAACTGTTCGCGGTTTGCGTCAGGAGTGAAGACATCTAGCATATCAATAACGTTCTCATGGTCCATCCCTCGAAGAAGACGAAGTTCTCTGAAAACGAAGTGACCAAATGATCAACACATTTATGTTATTGTATTGTATTGTTTGTATTATTACTATTATTCTGTTGTATTATTCTGTTCTCTGATATTGTTACTATTATATATTATTCTGTTCTCTGATAATCTGCATTTTTTCGTATCTGTACATAATTGTTGTTTAACTAACATGTACTATCATTCAGAAGCAAATGCATACTCAAGGACGTAACGATAAATAAATAAATAAATTCATCACGAAAAGATGGTCCGTCCAATTTTTCTTAACAGAGGCTTTCTGTGAACCGTGTTAAAAATCTTTTATATGGAGGCATCTAAGAGAATACTTCTTACAAGCCCAGGCTCAGAGACTATTATGTATATATATATATATAAGAAAACTGAAGAACAATATTTAGAATTATATGTATTATTCTGTTTTTGATATTTTAGTATCTGCAGTTTTTTCGTCCATCACTTTGGAACAAAATTGTTTTTTAATTAACAAATATTCTTATCAACATCAGAAGCAGAATGCATATTCAAGGATGTAATGATAAATAAATGATTAATCGGAACAAAATAGTCAGCTCGAATTTTTCTTGAGATTTAGGCTTTCACTGAACCATTTTTAAGAATCGTTATATATGGAGACGCCGAGCCAAGAAAATTCTTCTTACAAGTCCAGCCTCAGATGACTAAATGATTCTCCTATTTGTAGGCAAAAAAATATAATTGAACTACATAAACCTGAGAACAAAATTTACAGAGAAGCAAGATGCCATGGCATCCCTGGTGAGAACACGATTTTTTGAAAATATTTTAGTAATTGTGCAGATCGTCTCAGTCCATCACTTTGGAAAAATTACATTGCCAGCTTTTTGACAGGGAAGAAAGTGTTTCTTTTCAACATCGAAAAACAGAAAACGATATTTTGGCAATGTAATGTGAAACAGGTTTCATCCAATTAATCGCCCATAAATAGCAGCTCGAAGAAAACAAACATTTCTTCAAATGTTTAATTAAAAATGTTTTAGATAAGTTACCGCGCGACGCTGCTTTATTCTTTTGTTTACTTGCCTTCTTACTGATTTAAGAGAGCGTTAAGAATGCGAATAGACGCCGAGCCAAGCAGAACGGGAGAGACCGCTTGCCGCTACCAATCTTCAACTTCCCAACAAATGAATAAATGATTGCAAACTTACTACTTCTATCAAAAATTAATATAATAGATGAACTACATACAACTTCTCGAATAAAGAAAACGTTTGCTCACCTGTACGTCCTTCGTGCATGAATAATTGATTGGAACGGCCTATTAAATTTCTTAATGGCTACACGAGTATTCGTTCGCAGACATTCGGCAGCGCTGAAAATAACAACACTCTTGCCCGATATCAGACATCTTTTTCACAGAAGATCCTAATTAGTAAAATCACTTTCAAATTAATTTTTAAAATATTAATTATCTATAAAATAAAATAAAAATCGAAAAAGTTAATGTGTAAACTAAATACGATCGCGCGCGACATAATTATCTAAACTTTAAGTAAAAATGACTATCAAATTATTTTTAAAAATATTAGTTATCTAAAAAAATCTATAAACTATCGAGAGTTACAAGGTGGCGAATAAACGGGAGATGAGAGGGATTATCTTGAAGAGCATCGATCTATGTACATGCTTATGTCAACTTGAACAATGGCTAGGCAGGATTAACATTTTCGGAATAGTTAAAATAATGGTAAAAATAAAGCTCAAACTTCAAAGTTATCACAACAAAAAGAGACATGTTCCCTTCTACTAAACGAAACAAAATAAGACGAAAAATGCAAGAATTTCTGGAAAAGCTCCATGGTGCGCCGCTACTAAAGCGTCGTCTCAGAGGATTTTAATCGCAGAATTTCCTAAAAACTCTCATGATCACTTCCAAATTATAAAACAAGCTCTTGTCGACAGCTCCGAGCACATTGCATTGAAAATAACCTCGGAAACAACGTTTCACGATTGAAATATGTTGGTCACCACTTTTGTAAAACAAGCATTCCATTATTTCTGTACCTGTGCCAGCGTCAATCGTATTATTAGGGCATATGAGGTGCGCTGTGTAGTTCTGAACAGGGGTTGTTTCCACCCGCAGGTTCAAGTGATCGATCCTCGCTCGAGCTGATCATCCGGGATCAGGTTAATTGGCACTAGAGTTGTCTGGGAAGGTGAAGACACTGGCTTAGTAGAGCGGCTGGCTACCCCAAATCATTGTATAGGCCAAAGACGTATTCACAATACCTCTACGATTTTTTATGGATGACGAACGCGTGGCGTATCATTAGGGACTGATCAACGTCGAGCATTCTACTTTTTCCCCGACCTTAGCAAACAGACGTTCTGGTTTAGACAATCCACTTCATCCTTACATTTTACCCATTATATAATAATTTATAGAACTTTATAGATTCATTCATAGATTTATAGAAAAAATACTTTCTCATAAAATTCACAATCTTCGAGCACTTTTAAGGAAAAGGTGGGAATGAGTGAGAAGTAAAACTTACCAAACGGTTCCGTACGCACCGGTGCCGACAGGAGTCAAATTCTGGTAATAGACCGGCACCGCCCAAACGGTTCGATTCAATTCGACAGTGTAATAGCCGGGTTTCATCTCTCTCGGCTCGCCATCCATCCTGAAACAAGCACATCAATACGGTGATTACTGGGCGATTTTCACGTCTCGAACGTGGGAAAAGACGTATTTTCCGTCAATGATACGGACGTGCGTAGTGTAGTGGTAAGAGGTGCTACAGATACCAGCACGGTCGTGCGATCGATCCTCTCCCTGGCTAATTCAAGCCGACCTTCTATTCGGGGATGTCTTTATTGGTATCATACTTTACGGAAAAGGTGAAGAGAGACTTGGAAATCGGCTCCATTGGAATCGGACCATAGGCCTAACGCATTCTAAATGAGTCAACGATTCTCAATGGAAGACGAACGCATGGCGCATACTTGTCGTTAGAGGACTGATCAACACTACCATGTTATTAGGTTGGTGCAAAAGTTCTCGGACATTTGGGTTACAAAACAGTTCATTGTATAATATCTGAACAATGACAAGGAGTCTTCTGAAGTAGACATCGTTACTATCAATGGTCTTCTCTTCCCTATCCTTTTCAAATTCAAGAAGTCGGAAATGTCCGAGAACTTTTGCACCTTTACCTTTCACAAAGAGTACATCCTTTGACCAAAAAGTAAAAAATAAGTAGTACAATTAGCCCGCTGAGGGCAAGCGTCCTTTATTCAGAATTGAAAAAGGTACAAGTCGATGAGCTCTCTTTCTACACTTTCCCAGACGAGTCTGGTAGCAATTTGCCAGACACCAAAGGCATGGAAGGCTTGGTCAGCCCGAGCGATGATCGATCGCTCGAACGTGCGAGTGTCAGTAGCGCCTCTTACCACTGAACAACGAGAGCTCTAGTGATGAAAACTCCGGTACGCTCCAGTTGAAAGTAATGCACACCTAATCAGAATAATCAGACCCATTAGTAAGTATCGAGCGCAGCACCAATTAGGTAACAATGAAGCGAAGTGAAAACTGTTTTCTACGAGACCGGACGCACCAATGATAATGAGTCTGCGATGAAAAACAAGTTGCGACGGAAGAGACAAGACTCGTAGCGACGTATTCAACAACAAGATCAAAGTTTTCTCTAATTCTTGGTCTGATTTTTTTTTCGAAATAAATCCTTGTTAGCTCATTGCAAAAAAGCAACAATAGCGATAGAATTACCTTCAAAAAAGCTTGACTTTTCAGAATTATTGTTCGATAGAAATTGAATTTACGCGAGCAGCATGTCCCCCGAGACAAGAAGAATTAGATAACGCTCGAATGATCGCAGACCACGTAGGATAGCCACATCGACGATTTTTGCAAAGACTATGGAGGCGTGTTGGTGGTGGGTTGGTTCAAATGCCACAGATTCTCACACTTGTTGCAGCAGCTGTCAGCTACATTTTTGTGCAACTTAGTCTCAATGAGAGAACTATGTAAAAATGCGTCTGCTAATCAATAGTCTCCCTAACACTTTCCACTACTTGCGGATAACACAAATAAAAGTTCTGAAACCTTGGTAGAATTGAACCCATCCAACTTGGAAGTCCTAAGGGTAAATGACGCTGAGAAAAGTGCAAAGGTAAGGGTTCGGATGAAGCGGGCACCTTTTAAAGGGATCAAAAAACCGTGCAACTGGAAATGACGACAGAGAGCCTGGGCATTCACGGAACGAACGAAAAAAGAGGTACAGGATTTCATGAAGAACGCTCTTTCAATATTACAATGGACATTTCCCTTTCCTCGTCTTTCGAGCTACCTTTTGCTAGTTCCTAAACCCCTGGCGTTAACCTAGCAGGACTTGTCCTATCATTGTGTTTCCGTCTTTTTCCCCTCCCAAGTGTTGCCGTAGAGCTTCCATCAAGGATTATCTCAATGATTTCATTGATTTGTTACTAACCGTGTCTTTTTTTTTGCGTTCTTTTTGTGTTGTTTTTTTTTCTGTATCACTAACAGCATATACCAGTCGGCTGTAACCAACTAGAATTCAACGTTTAGCACAATATAGACTTGAAATAAATGAAATAAACTGAAATAAAGGACGACTTCGGAATGGTGAAATCAACGTCCGAAAACGCCCAGAATGGGATAATAATGAAACGAATAAAATGAAAATAAACAATCGACAATGCGATAAGAAAGCTAAACCCTACTCCGTCAGAAAACAGCCATAATCTGGTGAGACATTAGCGATGAAAAATTCAAGAAACTTCGAAATTTTCCGTGGCAAATTTGAGCCTAACCAAAGTTTTCACTGGACCTTGCCCTAGCAAATGACCATCTGTTCTACTCGTTTCCCATAAAATTACTAGAGATGCTGATGCCTCGACGAGTAGGAGCTGCTTCAAATGTGTCTTGGTGAATTTTTCCATCTAAACTCCAGGAATTCTGTAGAAAAAGTAATCAAAATCTTCTTAATAACTAACAAGATTGTCGATAGTAATGGTATAGAGATCCATCGGATGTTGAATAGAATGAAGATGAGAAAGAACTTCGAAAACTTTGTTACATTAACAGTTCAGCAATCTATAAGATTCTACAATCAAAGACTCGTTGTAAGGACCATAAAATTATCATATCATTCATTTTTGTTACCTAAAGCTTGGTTTTGGCTTCAAGTACCCGACATCCCACACTTGTCATATCACTGTCCCAATACCAATATTTTTGCACGTTCGTTTGCGGCTCGAGTACGCTCCACAGTTACTTCTTAAAGACAGAGGTCCCTTAGTCAACGCATGGCTTTTCAGCTTTAAACGGATAGCTTTCAAAAAATTGCTTAGGTTTTATTTTTTGTGTTAACACTTTTTACACTCTGTCTTAACTCTATTTATTTTACTGTTAACTAAATGTATCTCTCGTATCGAACTCTTAACTCTTCCGTGCTCTATTTTGTACTCATTCTTCTTTCTCACGATTGTCTTAGGCATCGGAACAAATAAATAAATATAAATTTGCGGAATGGCTACGACGGATGTGTACAATAATGGTTTAGAACTCATCGAATGTCACAATTAAGCTCACTCGAGCCCACTTCGAGTAGGATGAAAATTTTGAATTTCTGAAGTTTACTGCTCCAATGCAGAAAATACTTCGATTCTGCCACTGAAAACCGAATGGAATAACGAAGAATCAAAAAAGGTGTAAATCGCAGAAAAAAACATGTGGTAGAACAGAGTGAAGAGTTGTTCAATCGTAATGTCCGCCAGGGAGACTCATTGATCTCAGCAAGATGATCCATCAGATCTGAGTGATAGCAGGCAGCGGCGAACTGACCAGTTCGAAAAGTGAGAGTTGTGGGAATGGAGAAGGAATATTCAATGAGCCATCACTTCAAGAACGCATAAACACTTCACACAACCGCCAAATGCCCAGGAAGGCCAACAGAGAAACCAAATTTTTCTCATACAGGAGGCTGTTGGAACAGAGAGCGCTCATCACAGCAGAACTTCTCATAGCATCGCGAAGTTTGAAAAGGCTAAGTAAGCCAATCATTTCGCAAAGAACATGTCAAGCCATCATCTTCCCCTTACAATCATTATATGATGACTTCTATGTTAATATAAAGAAAATAATATAATTAGTACAACATTCTAATCATGACAAAAATATTATTCATAGAGCCATATTCAAATGCCTAATAAAAATAAATTCATCTATCATAAATATTATTCACTGCATAAATACAATAACATAAAAAATTAATTCATAATATACTTACGCTAAACTCTTAACTTTGACCTTCATTGATCAGTGCTACCTAGCCCGCCCGCCTCTTTTTTTTGACCTCGGACAGATATAAGGGTCGTGCACAGTCGACGACCAATACGACACGACAATGATAAGAGATAGCGGCCGGTGTCGTATTGGTCGTGTCGCCCTTGTCGTATACGACAAGTGCGACAAGGCATTTGCGTTGCCGAAGTTGTCGTACACGACGAGTACGACACCGCGTGTGCGGCATCGTGTCGTACAGGGTTGTGTGGAATTGCGTGCGAGAACACGCGCTTTTGCACCAATCCTTTTTTCTTTTTTTCCTCGCTAGAAAATAGCATTTTTTAATTTTTACGTCGTTTCACTTTTTTTAAAATCATCTTGAATTACTTGCTTTTGTTTGCGTGTGTCAAAGCATTTCGACGTAGTTTTTGCTACTTTCTTGCTGTTTCAAGCTTCCAAATAGGTTTTTGTCTCAGGAAAAAGAACCTAACCTATTAGAAAAAGTATCTAACATCAAAACTATGGCACTATAAACATAGAAACTAACCACCACAACGAAGTTGGAACAAAATTTAACAATAGGAGGAAATTAAAATGGCAAATGATACCAAAAATACGTTTGAAAAAAGAAAAACAACGACAGGGACGCCTATTCTACACCAAACATCTTCTAGAGAACCTGTTGAAAAAACGGTACACGCCATACGATAAACAACGAGGAAAAACAAGAAAAAACTAGAAAATAGCTTTAAAAAATTAGCAGGGGTGCGCTCAAAACAGCTGACGGCCCGCCCATCGGTTGCAGCGTACGCAATTTGCGGCCTCCGCAGCACACTTTACGCTCATTCGCGCGCGGCGAACAGTGCGGCGATTTGTCGTGTCGTGTTTGTCGTCGACTGTGCACGATCCTATATAAGTGCCACCCAGCAATGCCCTATATGGAGCAGTCCTAGCCCTACTGATGATCCTAAGGGAGTGCTACCAGTCCGTAGGTTTTCCATCCATTAATTATCCTGTTTAGGGCGAAATGGTTAAACAGGATTCCATCATTCCTCTCTCATAATTTATCTAGTATCCTTACTGCTAACTTGTTACTATTAGTGACATGGTAAATGTGTAATTGGCCGGTACCCTGACTTGCACGTGCCAGCTCCTCTAAAAGTCAGTGTCTTCACCTTCTCGGACAAGTCTGGTTCCAATTTACCCATCCTTTCGTTAACCCAGGCCGGGATCGATCGCTTGACCATACAAGAGGAATTTGCGCCTCTTACAACTGGAACGGCGCGCCCATCACAGAATAATTTAGACACAACAACAAGGAGAAGATGAACAACAGATCCATAGAGATAGAAAGAGGACAATAATAAAACACTAGGAGCAAAATGGTGAGATTAAGATCACATTGAGAATAGAATAAATGAAACAGAACAAAAGCATGAATTCACAAACGAGCCGTCGAGCAAAATCTCTCAAAAAGGCAGAAAAGCAAGTTCCTCGGTGGAAAAGTAAAATTTTTTCGGCCAGAACTCGTATAACCTGACGACGATTTTTTTAAAAAAAACAAGATTAGCAAAACAACGTGCAAATAACGACTGGAATTTCACCAGAATCAAAATCTTCACGAGACAGCAAAACCGAATTCAAAACCTTTATTATGTGCATAGAAAAAATTAATTATGCATTTCCGAACAGCACTAGGCGAGATCGCAATATACAAGCGGCCGACTTTGGCAAAACAGAGATCGAGAAACCGTGTTGCAGAAAAAGCTGTGTACAAGCTCCATAGGAAAATCTCCACCTTATTTTTTAAGAAAAACATGCCCTATACAGTATAACCGTCGTGGGGAAAACTTATAATAAAAGCACGACGAAGCGGCTAAATAAAAGCACAATTGCACGTAACACGAGAAATAAAACATCAATTGCATAAATTATATGGCTCAGTATAAAATGGCGACGAAATTTGACATGGACACCGAGTGTTTGGCACAATAATCAATAATTATGCCACATTCGAGAACAACAAGACCACAATTTCCATCATAAAAAAACAGCGGGTATAATCACAATATTTGCATTGCTCACTAGAGCAGTTGAAAGTCAGCGATATAAATCAATTTTTGCTTACAACAACGGAAGAACCGTCACAGCCAGAGGGTAGCTACAAACTATCTGGGATAGGACCAGGGTATAATCTAGATTCTGCACCTTTGAAATGCAAATTTTCAATTTTTCCTCGATTTCTTTTTAATTGATCTACCTCTTGGTGGCAGTCTAAGAACGGCTTCATGGACGCGACATTTGTAACGAACATTAGAAAATTGCAATTAGGCAGTTCAAATACAAAAGCAGTGGAAAAGCCAACATTTTTCGCGGTAAAGCAATAAATAATTATGTAAATAATATGGTCAACATGCGTAAAATATAACAACAGGAACATGCTACGAAAAATAATATTTGTGTAACCCAGAAAGTTGACTCCGGCCAGATTAATTCGGCACGCAAAGCCTATTTGCCGCTGTTAGACACAATATTTACGCCGTTTGCGAAATGTCATGCTGTTACTGCATCCTTGGGATTTACGATGCAAAACAACATTTCTCCATCCACCGAATTCCAGTTCACCATAGAGGGATTCCGTCCACTAATTTTCGGCGCGGCAACATTTTCAAAAGTTTTTTACCAAGCCCAGGAACATTTAACACGTTGACGACCGCGCCATTTTTGCGTGTCTGGCGCGTGGGACCAATCGATTTTTTGCCGCGCTCAGGGCGTGGTAAAACTAAAAAGAAAAGGAGCAAAAAAAGAAACCGGGATCTTCAGTCTTAGCGATATCCTTCTGTAATAACAATTTTATCGAATGACAGAATTTTCTCAGAATTCTTCCATATTTCGCTAGAAGGTCATCTTTTTCGAATGGTTTCGGTTTTTTCCTCTCTAAACACAGAAAATGTTTCCAGTGACAAATATTTTGAAGTAGTATTGTTGATATCCGCGGTTATTTGTGTCTAATGTCATCTTTAAAAAAACCAAAAAACGTTTCTAGCGATCAATATTTGTTTAGAGTATCAAAGAAGGCCTGTGTATATTTTGATCTACTTGATTACTTATATATTTTAATGTATAAAACAGCAACTGATAACCGTTTTCATGGAGCATTCCTTCCAAAACAATGTCTAAAGGTGAGCGATATATCTCATCGGAAAGATTGTCCGAACCCTTTGACACCATTTAGAAAGTAGAAATATTAAGCTGTGACATGGCATCATGAAACACGGACCCACAGGGCCGCCTGAGTGTGGCATGGCACCATGCCACACTGTCGTCAACGTGTTAAGGCTTGGGAAAATATCGCTGACATCGCACTTCACTCAGCGTTAAGCGTTGAATTACGCTGCCACGCTTTCGATGTTTAACTTTGCGTCTACAAACGTGTTATCCTGACAAAGAACTCAAATGGCCATCTATTGAGAGCATATTCTCCCTCCGACTGAGCAAACACCTGTCACCCACGCTTACTTAGAAACTTTCGTAAGACAGCTTCCAAATTAGCATGGATGACTTTGGGAAGGTGCCATAGGAGCACCAACGACCGGCGCAGCTGCGGAGGAGAGCCGTCGGCTCAGGGATGTAGTGGCCTAAGGCCTTGTTCAGACGCCGCGGGGCGAAAATGCAAAATTGAAGCGCAATCAATAATTAACGTTCTTGATCGAATTCGCTCCTTTGCATTAGTGGCGCAGTCCGGTGGCGCCTCATATACGCAAACTTACTGGTCGTTCAGGTTTTTCAGAAGGCTGCTATTCCTTATTGAAAGGTATTTTGACGAAATTCACTTTTTTCGTTTAATTTCTTCCCTATGTGATTATATGCCTAACTTTTTTTGCTCTGATGCGGCGCCACCGGACTGCGCCACTAATTCAAAGGAGCAAATTCGATCAATGACGTTAGTTATTGATTGCGCTTCGATTTTGCATTTTCGCCGCGCGGCGTCTAAACGAGCCCTAGCACACTGGGCCCCGGATAGGCTTGAGACGCGAGTTTGAATCCCGTCTGAGGTCCAATTTTTGCGGTGACCTTAGCACCACCATTACATCCAGTTCTATGCTTGATAGTAACCCGCAGAAAACGCGGCAATCAAACAAGAATTTCACGATGATATGATAGCATATTTGTGCTGAATCGAGTATCACTGAAGTATCATAGGAGTGAAATAGTTGCTTCCAATAAGTCTTTATTGGACAAGCAAGCGCATGCGTCATTCATCAGAATAGAAGCACGGATTTGGCTTACACCTGCAGCTCCACCCCGTTTACAGGAATTATGCGAGCTTTCTAGCTCCTGCTTTCTGTCTAATTACGATTCTTCGAGATCTCGTGCGTTCGGTCAAAATTGCTCCTTTTTCTGGAAAAACGAAGCAGCTCCCCCCTCGCTCTACACGCAAGAAAAATTATTAGACTTTTATATGCGACTTGGCACATAAACAGAAAAATTATATCATCCGTCTCTTCAGCTGTCCACACAGATCTACATCCAATTTGCGGGACCTCAGTGGAAGTTCTGTGTGAGAAATGGTACTCTCACAACTTCACCACACGCGCTCTATTCATTCTGAGTACTTTTTTTAAAATTTACTACAGTGAGGAGCCGGAAACCTTACAGGGAGTTATCAAAATATAACATAATGTGACTAGAATGAAGCAACCGTCGAGTGCGAAACTCATCGTAGGGTACCTCCATCGCGGAAATTTCCTGCTGACCGGATGACCTATCATCGAACAGACGATTCATGTTTTTTCTGAATCTTCGCCTCTACAAACCTCTAAAAAATGTCTAATCAGAAATCGAGTTGAGCGCAGCAATTATTAGGACCTTCAAACCTGCATACGCTAGCTATTTGCCGCCATTTTGAAACCAGGCACGCTAATCTCGTCTTGTACGGGTTTTGATCCAAGATTCCGCGGTAAATGCCACGAAAATTACAAAAATAATAAAATAAAGTCCAATTAAATTAAGGTATGACTCCAAAGTCAGACCGATCTCAATCCCGTTGGGTGGAAATTCGCACGAAATGTCATGACACGGGAAAGCTGAAAACCGTACTATATCACTAACCCTTCTACACCTACGACGTCACAAAAAAAAATTAGCGGGAAAAAAAGAAAAATGACGGAGAATAACGGAAAAGAGAAGCTGCCTTATGGTCCCATGTGCCAGCTGTTCGATCACCAGACGGCGCGTATTTCCATCCAATTAGGTCAAATGTTCAATGAGGTATACCTTGTCCTTGAATTTTTCTGAGAACTATAGCAACTGTTCTGTCCAACGACCCATTCCTCATCGTGAGCAGGAATGGAATGAATGAATCTGCTTCCAAATCAATTCTGAAAAACTTTCTTTGGCATAAAGCCCGAGCTCCTTTTCAAGATCTCAAAGAAACCGCACCTCTCCAATCATCTAGTGATGTGGCAGCCTCTTCCTCGGCATCAATGCCTATTTGATGGTCAGCAACTGGCTCTCCTTCTGCGTATCGACACTCTTGTAGATAGGGATGTTCCAATGCTTCGGTCACCGAAATTCTGAATCAAAAAAGTATCAAATTGTTCATAGCAAAATATCCACTTACAGTACCGGACGTGTCTTTTGATCAAAAGCCGAAGAAGCCTGGAGAAACCGCTCCAAAGCGGTTTTTTCGAAAAACTTTCATATAATTCAACTATTTGTGGAATTAGGCCTAGATTTCAGCTCAGCAGCTCGAGCTCTATCCATCCATATACACTTTTTCCAAATTCGTGAAACTTGCTTTCAGTCGATTTTTTTTTGACCCCTCGATTTTCGGATCCCGTTGCCGCTTCGGTCCCTCGCTTGGTGACTCACCGGCGACTAAGCTCCGCCCTCTCTTTGCCGCATATAAATATGCGACGCTCGTTGCACCGACTACGCTCCGCCGCCTCCTCGCCGCCTATAAATATGCGGCGCTCATTGCACCGATGCAGAAGTGGGAGTCCCCACGGGGTGGCTCGAAGAGGCTACCACGCGGGGCCTTCCGTTGGCCTCGTCGTTGACGGGGTCCCCCGTTGTGGCCCCCGTCAACGACGAGGCAATCGATGGATACGAGGGACACGCAAAAAATCGATATTTTGTAAAAGCTCTCAGGTGTGGGTAATTTATACACCAAACGATAGGGCTCGAGCTGCTGAACTCAAATCTAGGCCTAATTTCACAAATAGTTGAACTATAAGAAAGTTATTCGAAAAAGCCGCTTTGGAGCGGTGCTTGCCGGCTTTTTCGGCTTTTGATCAAAAGACACGTCCGGTACTGTACTATAGCATCAGTGCTACTGATTCTTATCCATTCTAACTTTTGTCTTTCGAACAACAATTGAAGCAAGAATGAGTTAATTCTGTGATTTCCTTTGTTTCTCGAATTTATATTGAAAAAGGGAATTCCAAGATTAAACCTCAGACTGAATCGCATGACCAAATACTCAAAATCGAGAATGGTAAGCTTCTGAATAATAGAATTTTCCAACGGTCTACACCTCTCTGGAGGGAAGCCAAGAAGAACCGATGACAATGCAATTCCCAAAATAGCACCAGAATTCCTATCGCTTGAAAATTTTCCACAAAGGAATGGAAGAACCAAGTTCTAACATTTAGCATGAGGAGAGCATGTCGGAACTAATCACGACCTTGAGGACGCGCCACGCATTCGTCTTCTATTCATAATCGCAGAGGCATGATGAATGAACAGCTGCCAATCAAAACAGTATCTTCACCTTTCAGACAAGTAGGGTTAGAACAGTCGAGGACCGATCCCCTGGCCGTGCCGGTGTCGATAGCACCACTGTACAACTAGCCATGCTTCCCGTAGGTATTTCAACTAATTTCAATTACTTCAATTAACTTGATCCTTTCATAAACACTACCAGCGCATGGATATCTACCTCTGACCCGTACACGTTACAGGTGGATCATAATAAAAGGTAAAGGTAAATGTAAAGATAAAAAGGTCGACGTTGATCACTCCCGTAGTGCGCGCCACGCATTCTAATCCCATTCAGAATCGTTAAGGCACGCTGAATTTTGGCCGTATTTGGCCTACACAATGACTTGTGGGGACAAGCCGCTATACCAAGTCAGTGTATTCACCATCCCAGAAAGGTCTGGGACCGACTTACGCTACTCCGGAGGAATAGGAGGCTTGGTTAGGGGATCAATCGCTCGACCGTGCGGGTGTCAGTAGCGCCTCTTATCACAGAACCACGCGCGCCCAAGCTGCATAATGAATTTCATGAAATTATTATAAAGCGATGAATAACCAGCCACCCGAAGAGTAAGCGTACCTGTCATCGGGATCCAAGGTTAGCATATTTCCTAACAAGTCTACAGCATCAGCCGATGCCTGTGGCAGTAATGTGAAAAAGTCGACGCGAGGCATCCATGGCAAATTTCTGAAAATAGTCAAAAATGAGGTATGAAATTCATTTATCTGTGACAAACCTGACTCTCTCTCTGACAGTGAAACTATGAAGTCTCACCAGCTTATATGAACAATAAATTACGAAATCAGACACTGCTCTTACACCCTTCGGCATCTTCTTACTGATCTTAAGATGAAAAATGAGAAATAACAACTCCATTTTCCAATTTCTTTGCAATGAAGATTGAACTAGCTTCGAGGCCATTTTTTACCGTTAATCATCAATAGTATCAGAAAACAGAAGCAATATAAAATGAAACGCAAATTTACGGCAGACATTTGACTGTAAAATCAACAAACCTGATGTAGTTTCGTGCTTCTTCCGACTGAATTTTCGACAAGAAATCACAACTCGGCGTTCCCACGACGCCCATTATTCTTGTCAACTGATCGATATCTGAAAACCAGCAATCAATTTTATCTCGCTGGAGAAGAGACCAAAAAGGTCTATATTCCGCTGGAATATTTGCTTTTGATATTTTTCAAACAGAAAAGTGCAATATAACAGACATTGAACTCACCGTCATCGCCTGGAAACATTGGTTTGCCGGAGAAGAGCTCGGCCAGAATGCAACCGACAGACCAAACATCAACTGTAATCATTCACTTATACATAACAAGGTCTCCTATTACACTTGCGATTATAAAGAAAACACGATCAGGCAGAGAAACACAAAGGAAAACGAGAGAAATGCTGTGCGAAGACACTTCCGACACAAGGGCTGACCAAAGAACGATATTAACTTTTCCGATATATTCTCGACTTCAATTCGATCAGCATAGCCAAAATTCTTGTCGGAAAAGAGAATATAATTCTCGCAAAATTCAGTTGTTCTTTGTTGATATGAGCCAAAGGAATAGCAAATTCCTCGATGATGAGCAGGTATCTTACAAACTCCTACATGGATTACTCATCCATTCATTTCCTATCCCATGAAAAGGGGCCCCAACCGATGAAAAGGCATAAGCAAAGAGAAACGCAAAAAAGGCTGAATTTGACGAGAACCAGAAAGACTGATGTTATAAACAACTGAAAATCAACTTATAAAAGACCAAGAAGGACTAGCTGTCCCTACGTCGCAACACAAGGAGGTACAGTCTCCGAGAATCTTCTCTATTCACATTCAAAACAAGAAGGTTCATTGCTCGAGCAATCTTTTTTGGTTAACAGAAGGTACGGCAAATAATCGAAACGAATCTTTCTAAATGTCAAAATGAACTACAGTCTCCGAGAATCTTCTTTATTAACATTCAAAACAAAAAGGTTCACCGGACGAAAAATAGCCATTTCTGGTTGAAAAAGTGCATTGCAAATGAATGCAAATCGAGATAATTATTTCATACACTTTTGAGAGAACGATCTTTACTAGGAAGAAAATCAGCTCATTACGGTGGGATAGGCTACTGAGACTAATCCACATCGATATACAATTACGGAGAAGAGTTGTGCATCGAAATTTGACGTATTGGTACAATAAATGATGTAAAATTAATATAAAGCGCTATATCTGGAAGACTTCAAGCAATATTTATATTAACCGTCACTTCATCACCTGAATAAATGTTTCTGAGGGTTCACACAAGTTCAAGACCTCAAAAAATTCGGTATTTCTAAAGCAGTGCCAGATAAGCTTCGACCTGCCAAAACGTAGAATCTGCATGACTTTTCAGGCTAAATTTAAATAAGGTTTCCAATAGAAGGACAATCCTTGCGGGACAGCCACATCAGATCCTTCGTCAAGTTTCACGAAAAAACCCACAGCGATTCATTATTTTTATAGTTAATAAAAAATCAAAACAAAAGCACGAAGAGATAGCATGTTGTCAAAATGATTTTAGAAGCAAATAATGCTCTTAAAGACACGACAAATGGAAAGGATTCCGTGGTCAACTGTCGGTTATGAGGCCACCAAGGTCATTTCCCTAGCAAAACTAACAACAGTCACACATACCCGTACCCGAGCAAACATTAGCTATCGGGATGGTGAGTAAAGGGGTCGATACTGGGGGCCCTACCTGCAGTGTACACGACAGATGAACTCCATTGTGTTACAAATCCACAAGCTTTTTCATAGAGTTGCCAGTTGACGGCGGAACACAATGGCACTCACGCTCCAAGGACAAACGACGATTTCTCAGTTAATCTAACATCAGGGGACACGTGGTACAGTGGTAAGAGGCGCGACTGACACCTCCACAGTCGAGCGATCTATCCCCGTTCAAGACAACCAATCCCTTCATCCTTTCGAGATGGGGTAATTTAGGAGCAAATCTCAGTGTAGTGATGTGCACCTCAGACAACCATATCACAAGTTCACTGGCGCGTCATATTGACGTACAAAAATAAATAAATAAATATCAGAAGAAAAATAAGCTGGAATAGATTAAGAAATTTCTTGAGCACTACAGCGCGAAAGGTCGAATATTGACAAATCATATTAATAGTAGGCACCTCGGGCGACAGCAAATTGATTTTTGCGGACTTCCTGCCAAGTTTTCGTGTTTTTATGCCTAGCAAATTCTTCGGGAGCTCGATTCTAGCAGAAAAAAAAAGACTTCCACATTCTCTAATCGCCACTTCTGTTCAAGACTCGGCGTTTGCAGAGTCGCAGTGACCGCGAATTACAAGAAGTTGTAGATCACAACAAACAACCCAATCGCAAAAATTAGAGAACAGAAAATTTTAAATTTTTAAAAACTTGAAAAGTTGTTGATAACACCACAACTTGAAAGTTGGAGAGCATACACTTCCGCGACGACGTCCATCTGCGGCGAATCATGCCCTTCTTTTGAGAAGAAGTAAAAAAAGACTGGGGATCATTTTTTATGTGATGCCCAGACTTCTTTACTTCTTGTACTTTGTCTACGCATCACTTTTTATGTTTACTCGGGTTGTTTTCTTTTTCACGTGACCTGATCACGTCTTAAATAAATAAATAAATAAATAAAGTGCCGATTTTCATGAGACACAAACACGCGAATCGAGTGAGCGACAGCAAACAAGGGACCATTATGCAAAAATCGACGGAAAAGAGAAATTATTCGAAAAAAATTAATCAATAGCTTCCCAACAAGCTGCTTCGCAGAACCGCGACTCTAAGATTAATCTAGCGCCTGCCTATAAGCTCAAGGATAAAAACGTGAGCCAGCCTCGCTGCAATGCAAAAGGGCAGTAGGCTCTGGGCAGTTTCAAAACAGCAACGATTTCTCAGTGAGATCAGTTTCTATACATCCGCTTAAGTGGAGATTTCGTCTATGTAGAAAAACAAAAACAGAAATCAGATCTCCATTTGGGAATTACTACTTAATCTGCTCAGGGAAATTCTTAACGAGCCGTTGAAGATAGGACATAATGATAAGGAGAAAGATTAAACGGAATATTATAACGGGATATCTCTTTCCATCGAGTTATCTCTGAGTTGATGTAATATTTGTTAAATTGTATCTGTTTAGTGTTCTCTGTTATGTTCTGCGCTGTTTTGTTTTGAGGTTTGGTTTTTCTTTTAAGTGTGTTTCTGTCTGGTTCTGTTTTTGGTGCGTCCTTGGACGTAGTTAAATAAATAAATAAATAAATGAATAAATAAATAAATAAATATTTTCTTATTATTTTTGGATCCTGTATCGTGATCAGTAGCAAAACCAAAACTACAGTTGTTAAACGAAAAAATGGAGAACGAGAGGGAATGGAGAGATCAAAAATACGAATTTGATTCTGAACGAGCGTCAAGAAAATTCTGCAGAAACCACTTCGTTAACCAATCCAAGCATGCGTATTAAAAATCCTTTTTTGAAGGTAAGCGACGAATGGACCGATTACATCGAAATTTTTGTAAACACAGAATGTTCAAAGTAAATCCGCAGAACAAGGATATGAAACCAATGGAATACTTAGCCACAAGAGCTGAATGAAGTGGCCGTTCAACGTAATCAGTTTAAACGTAATTACAAACAAACAATTAATGAAGACGAGGATCTAATTAGAAAAACAGAACGTACAAGCAGGAATTGTTCTCATAGTTTTAGTGAAGGTACGTGTTAATGTGACAGTCTATTTCGTTCCCAAACAGCGAAAAAGCTAAAAAAAAGAGTAAAAAAAAGAATAAACTTGACTACTGTAGATTCGACATCCACGAATTCAGTGAATGCCAGTTTCCTTAAGGAAGAAAGTGCTATAGAAAAGTATTGATCTCTTGTAGAGATCGTGAGCCTCTACGCTTCTGATTTCTTTATTTAAAAAAATGAGGTTGAAAAGCTTTGGGATACTTCTAGTAATGACAAGGCTCGCAAATATTTCAATTTGAAAAGTCAGACACCGTTTAGTGATTCGATGTGGGCTAACTGTTCAGGAGAAAAGAGCAATGTCAAAGATTTTTAAAGATTATTATTATTTATTCATGGGTGCCATTGCGACACAAAGGAACAATAAAACAGTTAGGAAGGCAAACCAATGAAATGAATCAGCGTTAAAAGGAAGCGAATGTATCATGCAAACAAGATAAAGATAACAAAAAAATAGGAAAATAAACTAAATAAAATATACGGTAAATAGCGCTCACCAGTTTGTGTGTAATGCATCCAGTTCAGCATGATCTCCGGAGCTCGGTACCACCTTGTCGCCACATACCCAGTCATTTCGTGATCGGCGGCTCGAGCCAAACCAAAGTCGAGTATCTGAACGTATACGGTTCTCTTCGCATATTTTAATTTCTTTGAGTTTTCTGTCATCAAGCAAAATTTACCCAAATACTGTAAACAGTACCTTCACTTCGCCATGCTCATTGACGGCGATATTTGATGGCTTCAAATCTCTGTGAACAATTCCGGCCGAGTGGATATACTAAAGTATAGTAAATCACAATTAATAGCAAAGTTATAAGGTGGAACAAATTGCCGGATCGGCCAAAGAATATATACCTTTAGTCCTCTGAGAACCTGATAGATCAAGGCTCGAATCTCTTCGTTCTGTAAGCGCTGAATTTTCAAAATATTCTGCAGATCTGAGCCCATCAGAACGGATACAAAATACCTTAAAAACGCAACGGTAAGATAATTGATCAGGAAAATGGGATCAAAACCTCAACTGAAAACCTACACATTATTTAGCGATGTGACATCTGTATCCGGTGTAAAAACATCGATCATCTCTAACACATTCGAGTGCTTCAATGTTCGAAGCAGCTTCAGCTCCCTAAATGATGTACAGATAGGTACTTGTAAGCAGCGCAACAAAGGAAGGCTATCAATAATAGTGAATTAATAAACTATGAATAATAAAATAATATAAATAATAACGAAAATTAATAATATAGTGTGTTCCATTATTATGCCATCCCTAGTTGTACAGCTTCTAGTTTACTGAGAGAGTAAGTAGGCAGTACGTCTAGATTCCGTGAAGAATCCTTGAGGCTTACTTCCTCAAAATGCTTCTCCTTTTTCATAGCAATATACCCGGTTAGGAGCTCGCGAAGCAATGAAGCAACAGACGCATATTTATCTTTAAAGCCTTAGAGACCTAAGCCTGAATATTTATTTATTTATTTATTATTATATGCGTACAAGGACGCGCCATAGGCATGAAAGGAATAAAACATTTACATGAGTGAGCGGCGTACAATAAATGTGATGAGTCAGAGAACAAGAGCTATGATTTAACGAAAAAGGAGGAAAAAAGGTGAAATATGTAATCTATTCGATTACAGTTGTGAAGTAAGAAAAAAAATTATGTGAATGTTGAAGTGACAGAAACCTAGTTGCAACACCATTAAATAAAGAGGAGACAAAAATGTAGCAGCAATAACAGCCGCCTCAGAAAATCGAACGTTACTGCGAATTGTAACGGCTATTTTTAAGTAGTCTTTTTCGTGAGCAATTTTTATGGTGGTGGAAATAGTATCTGAAGAAATTTGAAACAAAAACCAAAATGTCTCTGCACCAGGCGACAACCAAAACCGAGGTGACAAATACTTAAGAAACGCCTTACAGTTCCAATGTTCCGGTCGTCACACTGACTGATATTATTTTATATTATTACAAGTCAGCAGAGTTGTTAACTACCTACCTGCACAATAATCTTCTCAATATTAATATTCAGATTCTCATACATCGGATTAAGTGATCACATTATGTGTAGGCCATATAATATCGAGAAGATTCCCATCGATGCTAAGGTGTAAAAAAAGAGAAAACACGGAGATTGCGTACCTGTATGCTCTCTTAGCATGTATCGTGCTTTGGAACGGTCGGGAGAACTTTTTGACGGCCACCCTCTCGCCTGTACGGAGATCTTCAGCTGTGCTAAAATAGAGTACAACAATGACTTCGTAGAAACAGTGGTAGTTCCACTGCTGAACAATGGCCAAAGGTAGTCACGAATATCCAAATTTTTACCATCCTCAACACAGGGAGAGCCTGCAAGAAGGGCCAAGAGGACCAACGTCGTTTGCAATTTCTTACGGTCATTGGGTCCGCCGCTGAACAAGTCAGTATCTTCGCCTTCCCAAATAAGCCTGGGAACAATTAAATCAACCCAGGAAATATGAATGGTTACCAAGCTGGCCGAGGGTCGACCGCTTGACAAAACAGGTGGAATTTGCGCCTCTTACCACTTTAGTGAATCTACGAAAGACCAAATACTAATGATGCATGGTCTTGGATCCTTCGAGCGATTTGCTAAGGATGCTGTTCTCCAGGTACTGGTGCATAATGAAATTCGAGTTTCTGTGCCTCAGGAACTTTAATTTCAGTGTTGTTTCCTCACGACTGTCTTCCATGGCCGATAAGATTTCATCGTTGTTTTCGAGACAATATGGTATAATAAATTCTTTTGAATTGAACTGAATGCAAAGAGTCCACATCTCTTCACAATACGCTTCAAAGAACCTATTTTATTGAAGGTAAAACATCAGACTTTGCTTTGATAGCTTTAGGAATATAGTAAAAGTAAGATCGAGGAGTAATTTACACGCAAACCAACGAATGAGGTAAATCTCCAATGAAACAGACTCGTACGAAAAGCATACCTACCAGACAACTCCATAAGCACCCTCTCCTAGGGTTCGTAATCGATCGTACGTAGTTGGAATCACCCATCTTGTTCTATTCAGTTCTACCTAAAATTCAAACAATACAACAATCGAACACGGTGAATACGGATCATCACCATATGCTAGTAGTTTTATCCTAAACCTCATTATAATGACTGAGAGTAATTTGCCCAGTTCCATCGCTCATAACCCACGGTACCGGTTCCCCTATTTTTTCTATGCGTCTCCAGGAGGTTACTTTTTATTTATTTATTTCTAAGGCACACATAAATACGTGCGTAAGCATAAAATAAAAACATAACATGAACCAAAACAAACAAAACAAAACACACGAAAAATCGGATCCCGTGAGTACAATGGTAGCGATAATGCAGCCAAATGAATAATGAAGCCATAATGAGGATACCAGAAAGCCTATTGAGGAATAACTAGATCTTTAATGAACTTCTTGAAAGTATGAAGCCGCATGTTCAAACAGCCCTTTGCGATTAACGATTTAAAGCATTTGCTTACATGGTAAGACTCTGTCGCTGTTCTGCTTTCGGTTCTTTTGTTTTGTTGTCAAATACACTTTGTTGCACTTTACAGTGAAAGGTAAAACATAAAGGACCGGCGATGATCAGTCCCCTGAGGAGTCGCAGTTCTTGTTCCATTCATAATCGCGGGGGCATGTTAAATGCGTACTTGGCCTATACAATGACTTGCAGGAACCAGTCGCTACACCAAGGCAGTGACTTTCCATTCCCTGACACATTTGGTACCAATTTACCCTGATCTCGTAGGGACAAATGGCTTGGATAGCCTAGCCGGGGATCGACCGCTCAACCGTGTGGATGTCAGTGGTGTCTCTTACCACTGTACCACGTGCGCCTCACTAGTTAAGGTATATAAATATAAATATAAATATAAATCCTCAGTCTACAGCACAACATGAAATATTACCTCATGAAATCCAGGAGGTGGTGGACGTTCTGGAGGTGGTGGTCCGAAATTCGCGAAGAAAACACCCGGCTCTGCTGAAGTCATCGGTCGACGTCCAGGACCATTCATAGAAAAGTGTTCCCACACACCCACACAGCTTAACTTCTAAGACCACTCAACTGCATTCATACGCTTTCCAACCACTCCACCAGTGACGTCAACTCTCTCCGTTGCTTCACATGAAGCCCCATACGGACTGTAAAAACGTAAGTTTCGCAGTTTCACTTCAAAACATTCACTGAAGAAAACCTCGATAAAACCACATAACAAAAAATGACAGAGGTGACGCTGAGAAACAAAGTTGGCAAGAGCGAAGTCATCAAAGCTGATATTAGTGTAGATAAACAAAACGCAAGAGTTTCCACTATACTACCCTTTAAGCCGAAGAAATTTTGGCTTCTCTCTAGCGTCCTACCACGCTTTAGAACGATATATTTCCGAATTCCCGCAAAAAAAAACGAGGCACTCATTGACGACGACGCCGATAAAATTGTGCGGTATCTAAATAGATGTAACATCTGGTTTTCAAGAACGAGATTGGCAAGTCTGATTTTATTATAAAAGAAGATTCATGTTCCCACTAGGGATGAAATGAACCTGACAACTACATTACTATCTAAACAGGAGAAAAATCACAAATAAAAACACAAAAATTGCAAAGAGACCCTCAATTAGGTGTTTTGATTCAGACGATGCGAGTGCTCTAAATACTAAAATGAAGAGTGAAAGATATTGGTCCATATCGAAGACAAACTGTCGGACATACTATAGAATCCTACCGCATTTTCGAACATCACACTTCCCTTTTCAGCAAAGAACCCTCCACCGAAACGTGAGAAAAAAAATACAAGCAGCGTCAAAGGCTAAAAATACAGAAAGGCTGGAGAATTCCCATTAGTAGAAATCATTTCTCCTGTTTCTCAATTGAGCATCCACGGACTAATCTTTCCGAATAGCATCGAGATGAACTCGTTAATGTGAATGAAATGGCTAGATTATACGGTGATTAGAAAGGAAGGGCTCACAAGAGTGCTGAAAAAGCGGAAGGATTCTATGAAAAAACCCGAAATTGTCACCCAATTTCTGTTTGGTGCCCCCGTGTCAATGAGTCAAAAGTACCAAACAGGGAAATGTAATTTGGAATGGTATAATAGAAGAAAATTGCAGGGAAAGTAAAATAAACAAACTCCACAGAGGAGTGACCGAAAGATTATTACCGGAACGCTCGATCGAGTGCGTGAACTGGAGTGTGACGATAAATAATGTCGTCGGAAGGATGTGGTTAACAACATCACTACCCAAACCTCTTAAAAACCCACTCGTATAAGACTTACAAGGGAATTTTTTGAAGTTCAGGGGCCACATTCATCATTGGTAAACCCCGAGATATAGCCCGTGAACGGCGCGCACCTCTCTGCTTATCCTAAACTGCCCATGTTAAACGCAATCTCTCATCGACTCTGCCGTTTGGTTCTGGCTACGTCGCGGTTTCGGAGACCGCTTGTCCGTTCATGAATCTGGGCCCAGACCTGTAGCGGTGGAGTGCTGCATCTAGTTCCGCAATTAGAATTGACATATTGTATTGTTGGGTCTGAATAGGGTTGATAATCGAGCCCAATACCTCGACGATTGCAGGGTATAAATTCATGACGGGTACCGGCACAATATACCTGAGAATAAACCCCGGTCGGCGCGATTACTCGCATTCATGAACGCGCCGCGGAGTTTATTTGGGGGATATCGCGAGTCTGTTCCACTCTGCGGCGCGTTCACGAATGCGAATAATCGCGCTCACCGGGGTTTATTCTCGGGTACATTGTACCGATACCCGCCATGAATTTAGGCCCAGAGTGAACTGAAGAAATGAGAAAGAAAGAAATCAACAAACACCAACAGCAGGAGACAAAGATTTTAAAACGACTTTGAACGATACAAATTTCAGACGGTATGGTAGTGACCCCGCAGTTGCGACAACACCTTCACAGAAGAACAGAGAAATGCACCTAAGGTTTATACAAATCTAGAACTAGTTCAAAATATCACCGACATATTAAAAGTGAGCAAACTGCGTGTAAATGTTACTGCATGAGTAATTAACTTTATATCGGGTTATATTACTGCGACACCATCACAAAGTGTTTCCGAACACGCACAATAAATACGTAAGTCCACATATCGACAAATAAATATCACCAAATACGTCCTAATGTACAAAATTCAGCATTAGCAAGACGCCTACATAGAACGATAACCTAGCGTAAAACGATGATATATCTTCTATAAGCCTCTTTGAAACGACTATGTCACAGATATCGACTAAAAATGTAAAACGAGTGTAACTATAGAATAAAGCGCTGAACACTGAAGGTTAAAGTGAACGATACGGAATTGTTAAGCAGACCAGATCCACGTTAATACTCTGTATTTGAAGGAATCATTGGTGAAGTCTCATCTCCAGTGAAGTTCTGGATTTCCTGCCAGATAATTCCTGGAAGAGTGCCGTTAGTTGAACTCTCAAAGCGACTTTGTAATTGGAATTTGATGCGCATGAGCATTAGGAATAGGCCAAGATGTTGGGTGCCCTATCCTAATTGTCAGAGGTATAGAACTACTTCGCTTCTACTTGACATTTTAGGCTCAGTACTGCAATGGACTTAACTTAGAATTACTGCAGGAAGTCAAAGGTAAGGTAAAGGTACAGGTGCCGGCGTTGATCGGTCCCCTGAGGACGCGTCGCCGCATTCGTGTTCCATTCAATTCGTAGAGGCATAGTAAATGCGTATTTGGCCTATACAATGACCTGCGGGGGCCAGCCGCTATACCAGGTCAGTGTCTTTACCTTCCCAGACAAGACTGGTACCAATTTACCCGACCCCGGAGGGATGAAAGGCTTGGTTAGCCCGGGCCGGGATCGATCGCTCGACCGTGCGGGTGACAACAGCGCCTCTTACCACTGTACCACCGCAAAGAAGGTAAAGAGGTAAACGTGTCAAAATCGTAGAGGCATGGTGAAAGCACATTTGGCATATACAACGACTTGGGCGAGCCAGACGCTGTATCCAGTCATGGTCTTCTCGTAGAATTATGGTAACAATTTACCCGGAAGGCTTGGTTAGCCCGGGACGGGATCGATCGCTCGACCGTGCAAATGTTACCAGCGCCCCTTGTGATTGTATCACGCGCGCCCTCAAGTGTAAAATACCGGAAATCATACTGTACTTTACAGAAATCTATCTCCAATAACTAGGTGTGATGTATAGTGCGTTACGGTAAACTTCGGCTCTGATTGGTGGACCAAAAGTGCTTTTCAACTCGAGAAAATCTGCTATAGAACCTTCGCTTGACAACAGATGCTATTATGATATTTCGAAGTTGTTTTCGTGACAATGGGGTATTTCTGGTTCAGTTTTGTGTACGTTTGCGTTCCGTATTCTGTTGTTTCACTAACAGTCGTAGTGTAATGGCTATATAAAACCATATAATCAATACTGCGGTTGTAAGCTGCACAGAGCCCTGTGCAGATGCAATGCGCTGATAGCGGTACAGTTCTGCCTCGCGTATATAAACAATAGGCTCGCGGAGTCTAGGAGTTGTCCTCGCGGCCGGCGGCGGCGTCCGGTCTTCGTCCTCCATCCGAGGTACACGAAGGCTGTTCGCCCAAGTTATCGACGTTGTGTTCTGTTGCATTGAATGTCATTAGGATAAAGGACTTAGTAAGTATGGTGTATTAGCCCAGCATGTTCCCCAGCAACGCTAGCATTTAGTGTAGCATTACGTATATGAATAAAACAAATATTATATACAAATAAAATAATAAAATAATAAACAAATATTAGACAACTATGGCTAGTCGGCAGCGACACAGCAAAATAATGCAATCGACGGACATAGCGGTAGAACCGGGAGAACCTGTCAGCGGCATAATGTCAATGCTTGCATGGGGAGACGTAAATTCCTTTCAGGTTAGAGTCAGACGACGGGTGCAAGCAGCGCGCCCCTCGCTCTATCTCTTCCAGGCTTCAAGTGGACCGAGCTTTCGGGGTGCAGTGTAGATTCTACCGAGAGTAAAACAACGGCGCGTTCTAGGAAAATCATTCCATTCCAATTTAGTCTGAGCTAGAACACACTTCCCAACGCGAATGCTTTTTTATGTGAGCAAGAAGGAATGAGACCTCGGGGCATAATAGCGGTCGGCAAACCAAAAACCGGTCCACGCAGAGACGTTGCTTAAATAAGCCGCTTTCAGTGGACTATGATCCTTTCCTGCTTCCCCGCTCCCCGTAGTTAGCGATGCATCACAATGAATAAGTTTGGAACGTGCTCTTAATATTTCTCTGGTGAGAGGCGCTACTGACACACGGACGGTCGTGTGATCGATCCTCGTGCGGGCTAACCAAGGCTTACATCACTCCGGGGTCGGGTAGATTGGAACAAGTCTTGGTTGGAAAGGTAAAGACCTTGAGCTGATATAGCGGTTGGCCCCCGCAAGTCAATGAATGAGCCAAATACACCATGGCTCTACGACTTTAATGGAACACAAATGCGCTTCTCGAGGGGCTGATCACGTCCTTTACCTTTACCTTTTAGGGGTCCGCGTGGTACAGTGGTAAGAGGCGCTGCTGTCACCCGCTCGGTTGAGCGATCGATCCCGGCCCGGGCTAACCAAGCCTTCCGTCCAGGGTCGGGTAAATTGGTACCAGACTTGTCTGGGAAGGTAAAGACACCGACCTGGCATAGCGGCTGGCCCCCGCAGGTCATTGTATAGGCCAAATACGCATTCACTATGCCTCTACGACTTGAATGGAACACGAATGCGGCGGCGCGTCCTCAGTGGACTGATCAACGCCAGCACCTTTGCCTTTGCCTTTGACTACCTTTACCTTTTACCTTCATTTAGGAGAGAAGTTGACAATGAAATTTTAATTAGTTCACTACTAACTATATGTCGATTTCAGATACCACAATTTATGTACTTTTCTTGAAATAAAAACGTCCATTGCCCGCCTCTGAGGCATACAAAAGTGGTTACACATCACTTTACTCCATTCTTTGTTCTACATACTTTCATGATATTGAGTAAACAAGGCACTGAAAGTGCTAGAAATAGGATTAAAAGAAGCGAGATCTGGTGCTTGAAACTTTCCCCTTGAGGGTCTTTCCGACAAAACCCGATATTGCGAATTCAAGCAGCAATGAAGAAATAAAAAAAACAACAAAATCGCATTACCTTTCCATTCATCTCGTGTTCGATCACAGCTATCATTTAGGTCGAATGAAGAATTGGCTATCGGTTCGTCGGTAGCATCTACATAATCAGCAAAATACGGATGTGCTAGTGAAGCTTCTACGGTTAATCTAAAATGAATTGATCACATGACGTCAAAGAAATACATTAGAAACACTGCGGTACCTCTTTTCAGGATCGAGGACGAGAACTTTGTCCAGAAAGTCTACGAACAGTGGAGGGCATCCTTTGAAACGTTTAGTAAAATCTTGGCGCTCGCGATGACGATAAGATTCCACCACTCGGCGAGTAGCAGGGCTACTCTCTTCGATCTGGAAATAAATATATTCCAAAAATGTCTTGAGAAGTGGAGGAAATTGGCTATTTCCTTATCGGACGTATGAAAAAAAGAAAACTCAAGTGTCGTTACCAATATGTAAAGTTGGAGTAAGCGAATGAAAATTTAGAAAAAATGGGTGAAATTCAGCCATATGACGCGGAGGAAACGCTACCTTTCGCATAAGATCCTCATCCGGACTACCACACAGTTCGATTATCATTTCATACTGAGCATTTGCTAAAAAGAAGTGGCATCGATAACATAATGGGAACTTAGTGATTCATCAAACTTACTGTCTTTTCCAGGGAACAACGGTTTTCCAATCATCAACTCGGCGGTTATGCAGCCAACAGACCACACATCCACTGGAAACACATTATTTTAAATACGAACAAACCATGCGAAAAGCAGGCACAGAAGAATTGCTCGTCGCAATCTTTTGGCCAACAAATGCAAGGCCAAAAGGAGTAAAACCCGCACTAGCGAAGAGTTGGTGCACTAAAGAAAGAAAGAAAGAAATTGGATTCGAAGCCCAATACTCATTGAATAATACAGAACAAATATTTAAGTCTCACTGCTTCGACGAGAAATACAGGGTGTCCCAAGAAATTGTACCATCTGTTTGAAATGCCATAACTTTGGCAAAAAAGAACTAATCGAAACGATTCATAGCTTGAATGAGAGCTGAGAAAAAAAAAAGAAAATTTTCCGGTATGTGTTTGATGAGGATCGGACCATGTACTCGACCGAGGCCTCGGATTTTGGAAGGTAATGCTATGAGTTACTTCTGAGACAGTAAACATATCGACTTGCACCAGTTTTTGGTTAAGCATGGAACAACAACAATATCGATCAATAACTGTAACCACTATTTGAGAAGCTGAAACTCTTCCAACAGTGATGCTATCATAGAAATGCAAAATGTGTGATACATAAAGATTGCGCCATGCACCCACACGATCCTCATCAAACACATATCGCAGAATTTTCTTTCTTCTCAACTTTCATCCCGCTATGAATCGTTTCGATTGGTTCACTTTCGCCAAAGTTACGGCATTTCAAACAGTGTGTACATTTTTCGGACACCCTGTAGATCGAAGGCTTTATTTTTATCAGGCTTCAAAGTTCTGCAGAGGCTCTGGGATCCTCTATGAGAGCAGTGGGACATCGCTACCAGCCCTGGATAGCAGGCCTGTGAAAACGACAAAAGGTCGGAACGTCAGCCCAAAACCCATGATCCAGCTACCTACCTCGTCTGACAAGGAGCACAATAAAAGTACAATAATATGATGAGGTTTCAGGAAGAGAACAGAATAAATCGAAACAATAAAAATCGTAACTACCTTGTTCATTGTATCCCTCGATATTCCAATAAATAACTTCAGGACTGCGATACCAACGCGTCATCACGTACTGCGAAAGATTCAGTGACGTGTCGGTACGCTCCAGTGATCGAGCCATGCCAAAATCCAACACAGTAAGGTCACAGTCACATGTTAGCGCCAAATTACCAGGCTTTAAGTCTCGGTGGATAATCTGGAAGATGAAACTATATGCCATAAAAGAAAAGTAAGGGTGCCAGCGTTGATCAGTCCCTTAAGGACGCGGTACCCTATTCGTGTTCCATTCAAAACAGAGACATTGTGCTAGCGTACTCGACCAATACAATTAACTGCGTGAGCCGGACGCTATACCAAGTCAGTGTCTACCTTCCCAGATAAGTCTTGTTCTAATTTACCCGGCTCCGGAGGAATGGAAGTCTTTGTTAACACGGGCAGCAATCGATCGTTAGACCCTGCGGGTATCACTAGCAGTTCTCACCACTATAACAAACCCGCCCAGACTATCGATGTTGATCAGTCCCAGCTATAATCATAGGCGCGATATATGAAACAATCAGAATCTCTTGGACCAAAGTGAGTGGAATCATTGTTTCCTTAAGCTCATGTCGTTTCAAACCCCCTACACAAGCACCTATACCTTAATAGGATTGAAGGAAGGCTGTAAAAGTTTCTCCCTTCCTTAAATCCTACGACTTCATCAAAAAAAATTAAAAAAAAAACAAAAAAGTCAAAAATCACTTCAAACCCTACCATGGGCACTGCCAAATGATTACTGTTTACTTATGAGTGATGGACGGATTTGCTAGTGTTAATGGTTGCTTCTAAGGAATAAACTAAGCTGAACGATGAAACAAATAGTTACCGAAATAATAATGGTTTTATAAAACTGCTAGATTGTCATGTTAACTATCATCGATCAACGAAATCGGAACTTTCTAGTGCTTGTTTTTCTAAGATTGGAAATTGAGTTAATACTGCTAGTTGTCCACTCGTCATTTTTATTGTTGCTGGGCATAGCTTGCCCATGTAATAAATAAATAAAACAGAAAAACTGAAAATTTTGAAACTGAAAACTCACGTTTGCGGAATGTATATACTTCAAGACTCTCAAAAGTTGATAGATAATAAAAGGGACATGTTCAGCAGTGATCTGAACGCGGCCGCTTTTCTTCTGTTCGTTCAGTATCTTTAGAATGCTGTCACCAGCATATCCCGTAACGACGTACCTGAACGACAAGATAACTTAACCAAAAGCGACCACAAAGCAACAGTAAGTTGTGGAAAAAAGTAAAGATGAAAGTAAACCTACAATTCATTAAATTCGTGCTCAACATTATTAGGTGTATACAGATCGATTGCTCGAATTACGCCATCGTGTCGCATTATTTGCAAAAGCTTGATTTCGCGGTAAATTTTCCTAGCCTTAAATGAGAGACCATAAGAATGCTGGTGATTACAAAACAATTATGAAAATTGCACTAGAACCAACTTGATTGCTATCCGCAAAAGGATCGCGAAACTTTTTCACAGCAACCTCACGAACATCTCCGTCGCGGCATCTCACGGTAGTTTTACTGAAACTGCTTATATTTATTGAAGCCACCACTGCTTTCTCAGAATCTTTTAACTTCATTCGCATACGAGAAAAATTCTTCTACAACGAAAAAATGACAGTCACTCACATGACATTGCCGTAGGCACCGCCGCCAAGAAATCTAATATCTTCACGAGACGTCGAGTATCCGTCAGGAAGCGCAAAGTTGACGGTATTCACCGGAACGTAGTAGAACCTTCGTTGAATAGGCAATTGAGGGGATGAGCCTGTAGTCGCAGAGGACGCTGACTGCTCCTCTCTTATCTGATGCTCTAAACTCGAGACAGGCAGGCCCGCTTGGGCACTGGCGATCGGCGTCGGCTCTTCGGATCCGTTCAGCACGTCATCACCATCTTCGGAGCAGCCGTCATTGTAGGGAGCTGCACCTTCACTCTGAATCGGATCAGCGTTATTGAAAATATTTTAAAAACACTCAAAAAAGTAGCATAAAAAAGTGTTCGTTTCCCAAAAAACTGCCTCGAAAATGGAAGAGGCGCGTTTCAACTGTCTGAAAATAGCGGATTCGAAGTACTTAGAAAGAGCTACCGTCTTTACACTTCCACACTATCGAACATTCGGATGTCGTATACTTTGCTACCTAAGAGTGCCCTTTGCAAGTTTACGCTGGGCCCGATTCATGAACGGACGAGCGGTCTCCGAAACAGCGGCGCAGGCAGAACCACACGGCATAGTCGGTGGAGAATTGCGTTCAACATAGGAAGTTAAGGATAAGCAGACACAGGTGGGCGCTGTTCGGTGCATATCTCGGGGTTTATCAAGGGTTTACCAATGATGAATTTGAGCCCTGATTCGACAACAATAACGATAAAAGCGATGAACGTATCAAATACTATAAGATCCTTAGAAACTAACCTCGGATTCCTCTCGTGCGCTACCCTCCACCATCTCGTCAATAGCTGTTTCAGAAATGGCAATTGGTGCAAACTTCACCACAATAGGTTCTCGTCTGGAATCATCGATTGGAACTGAAACGAAAGAATGAAATTGAAAAAAAAATCAGGACTTTCAGGCTAGCGGTTAAGATTTAGACAAGGATGTCAAGATAAGAAAGTCAGCACCATTACATTGAAATAAAGTTTTGCTCAACTTTAAACTCGAGTAACGCGTGGGCGATTTTCACATCTAGCCTTGAAGCGTGCTGGTTCCCGAATATACAAAGGATCGATAAGGTGTAAAAGCAAGTGTAATAAATGTGCGAAAAAATGAATAGAAAAAGGAAAATTTTCGAATAAAATGTACTAAATGCCCTTCGCAAAATGTGCAACGTTCAGAGAACCTGGCGAAAACACCGCAATGAACACGATGAGTCATCGCCTTATCACGAACGCGAGCGTAACACGACGAAAACTTTGCAAACGCCGTTTGTAAGCAAGACTTCTTACAATCCATGACAAGTACACCCAAAATTTGAACATTTCATTTTTATAGTTCATTCTAACCCTCTTTGCCCTTCACTTTAATTTAAACCAGTTAATGGGTGCAAAATCGAACATAGTAAAGAAAACGTAGAAAACTGAACGAACCAAATTTCTGCTTTTTGACACGACGACGAAAACAGTTGAGGGAATTACCCATAAGCCGAATGGAACACAAGCATCAACAGGCGCAATACAACCACCACACTACTACCACGACACCAATTCACCGCAACGAACCAACTGCAATAGATAGTTCACGTACAGTTCACGATAAGGACACGGAAGCTTTGTGTCACAGCAACAGCAAACACTATCCTATAGTGCTCCGTAGCAAAGCGTTAACATTGTCGCAGGGAAGAAAAGGTTAGGGAAGTCAAGTAAAGTTAAACGACCGGACCGTACAAGAATCACACGTAATGACTTTACGAAAAACTTGTTCAGTCTTTCCTGATAGAGGTCCAGCAGACGATACACAGCTTTCAACTGGTCCGATAAACCTTTTTCATCCAAAATTACCCAAACGTCGTCTATTGAGGCTATTAGTGTGCTGGTCATGGTTTTCGCGTTTTTTTCGAAAAATTTCTCCAATCGATGACCACCCATATTGTTAACATTAAATACTAACTCTAGAATGACGCTCATTTTCCGAAAAGAACAGCGGTAGGATCAACAAGAATTAAACATTTGGCTGAAATGCTTGATCTGCATCTTCGAAATTCGGTCAAACATGGACGGGTAATAATCAGCATTGATAACCCATATAAGCAATAATAGCACGTCATTATCGACCAGAGAAGAGCCGCTTTGTCATGCTAAATGTGGCATCATATCGAAAACTGAGTACTCGTGGTCAAAATTTTCGGCAGAACTAGAGTTGCCAATGGAGGCAAACATCAAAGAAATTAGAATTTATCGACTTGCAAGCACAAATGGTTTGGTTAGAACGACAACGCGTCAACTTTCGGTCGAGGGCGAAAAAATAAAGGCATAAAAGGTGTACTGAGCAACTAAGTCAACCTTCGTCCTGAAACAAGAAATAACCTCTCCCCAATCCGTTTGCTCGATTTTTTATTGGGCTCTTCCCTCACAACATTTCCCTAACTTTCAGCGCCAGGAACATTTTAGTGAGATTCCAGCTTTAGGCAATCCGCCTCTGGATTGCCACAAATGGAAAAAAGGCCTATAAAGATTATTCGAATCGTGAATTTCTTCATATGTAAAGGCATGAGATTAACGCTCCCTTAGAGATGAATATCGTGACGAAGATATTGACGAGACATAAGATGTCATTTCTTGCTCAGTAAAATGCAATATGTCTAGGTTCTTTCAGCTGTCAGCAGTGCAAACGAACACGGCGAAAGCTGGTTAGCAAGCTCAGAACTTCAGGCCAAGCACCAAATGGGATAAACGAAAAAAAACTCACTTGCAACTAGATCACTAAATGGCTAATGATGAATGAAGAATAGATTCCACCTGAATAGTCTAGACTGTTTATATGCTTTT
Organism: Nippostrongylus brasiliensis; assembly: GCA_030553155.1. NCBI lineage: Eukaryota > Metazoa > Nematoda > Chromadorea > Rhabditida > Heligmosomidae > Nippostrongylus > Nippostrongylus brasiliensis. The sequence continues at coordinate 5,046,092 of CP130735.1, forward strand.
ATACAACAGGAAATGGAAATGCTAAATAATACCTGGGTTCATAACCCCAGAAACCACCATGACGACCACGATGCTTTCATTGTTTATAGTGCACAGTCAAAATTACAAATGATTGCTGGAGCACCGAATACACAAAATGCATAGCACAACAAGTCAAATCGAGTAGACATAGACGATAAATGGAAACAAAATTCACCCAAAAGGCGAAATGAGCAAATTCATGGCACTGTGATTAGAGCACCAAATGCGTAGAGTGTAAGAGCACTTGTTAAATCTGGCTATTTTCTCTGTACCGCGATCTGATGGAACTACGAGTGGATGAGCTTCTATGCAATGGTCCCGCACTTTTTGAGCGTTTGTGACTTCCACTGTCCATTGATTGCTTGCGGCTTATGACCGATCCGGTTCTTCGCCGGTCGGCCATTGAAAGTCCTTTGTCGACGCTAATGTGGTACCTAAAAACGATTAAAAAATTTTGATAGTGGAAAATTCGACATTAATTACGAATTGAATTAAAAATTAGGTAACATCTACAATGCTGTCACCGGGACAGTTAATTAGTTCACACGAAATGAAAAGTTATGTCAGATCAAACTACACAAGCGCAAATAGTATTGTTTCATATTCTCATAAGGCCTTATCGATCGAAGTAGAGATGCACTCCAGGGCCCAGATTCATGAACGGACGAGCGGTCTCCGAAACCCCGTCGGCGATAAATCCGATCGATACCGTCGAGGTCGCCCAAACCCTGCCTCATCGTAAAGTGTGGTAGACCCGCGATAAGCCCCGGCGCACATTCACGAATCTCGGTTTGTGCGCCGTTCGGGGTATATCTCGGGTTGATCGGGATTTACCAATGATAAATCTGGGGCCAGAATTCACCCACACTGTTGTCTACATACCCAATTTACGAAATTCAAGTGTTTTCCAAGGAGAACCACAATGGAGAACTTTACCTGGCTACACTCGTTGCACGAAGGGTATTGTAAGGACTAGCAACAAAAATGCTGCTAGGAGACTTTCGATGCAAAGAGAGAGTCGAACAGCCAGGAATCCTGAAAAAAAAATGCAGTGCCCAAATATCGATGAACCATAATTGTAAAGAAACCTACACCGGTGGATATAACTTCATTTCATCGTGAGGTCGAACAATGGAGGAGTGCGCATACTTATTTTCCAGCACAGGATAGGCAGGAGGAGGTAACGGCTGGTATGGATGCTTCTCGAAAACTGCAGGAATCGTCTAAATGAAATTCTTTAAAAAGAGGAACTTTAGAAACAGATGGGAAACATCACCGAAGAGATTTGACTCATAATTTTGGCGAGTTTGCACGAATCTCACCTGACGGGTTGTCGTAATGGTTGTTACTCTGGCTGGCTCATCGTGCCGCCTCGTGTGGTGCAAGTACATTTTGAAGAACTAAAACGAATAAAAAAAGCTGGAAGAGGCGAAAAGTGATTAAACTCAACTGCAGGAAGAGAAAAAGGCTCACAGCAAAAAATACTCACGCTAGAAGTTATAATAGAATACAGGATTGCTCCTAACAGCAGCGCAGCACCAGAAATGAACAACAAGGGGCCGGCGACTTGGATAGGCGGCGGTCGCTTCCGTCGTTCCGCGGCCCATGTCCAAAAAGGTGAATCATGCATAACATAGTATCCCATGAAAACCTGTAATTTTATCACTTTATCGGAACGTCACGTGCTATCACATAGGAACTAAAAGGCTAGCATCAATGTAGTAGTACGAAATTACCATGAGAGCTCCTCCCAAGATCAGAAAAACACCAAAAGCACATATGCACACTGCAGAAGACGAGCCACGGAATTTGCTGAAATGAAGAGCACGGAAAACTGAGAATGATCACACATATTTGAAAAAAGAAACACCACTCACGTTGTGCGATAAGGAAAGAAGCCAAAATGAGCTGGGTAAAGTACATCCCATCCTTTCGGGTAGTAGTAAAAGTACGGATCCCTCTGAGCCATTGGGCCGAAGTGAAGCACTCTTTGATTTCCTAAATTTTCTTTTGTGAATTGATGAAGTATTACTAAAGAATTCCATCCGTGGATCTCCATAGATGATACAACACACCGAAGTAGAATATAAATACCAGCTTGTGAACAAACTGTTGGACTGTGGCGGCTACTATTACTCCAAAAAATATAAGCTAAATATCTACTTCTGTCGACTTTGTGGCATTTTTTGCATGTTCTGGATAACAATGCCGCAAGATAATGTCCTGTAGGTTACAAACAAACAGGAAAGATTCTCAGAAACAGGGTGTAGAAGTTTCATGGGTAGTTCTAAAACCTCATTCCATCATTCCAGCTAAATCTAATTATGCGGACAAAACATGAAACATCAAAAATGAATAGAAATTTCTCTTCAGCTGGTAGGAGCAAAGCTAAATTAATGGATACAGATCGTGGGTATTAAATTCACGGATAAGAGGATTTATCCCACCTGTCCATTGTGCAGGGTCGAGTTCACCTGCTCCAGCCTGTATCATTTCGTCCTTTTTATGTGTAACTTGATGTAGTTTATCTGAAAAATCGGCACTTTTAATAAGTAGATTTAATACAACGCAGAATCTGAACACATATGAAGGTCGAGCGCACTTTTACTGATTTCTTACCAGACCCTTGAGAGCTACTGGGTTGTTGAGCAAGATGGGAACTTTACATTGTTTTATTAGTTACACAATACACAATGGCATTGACAAGGCAATAAAAACCAGCGCTCAAGACATCTCGCCCAATACAATGTCCTACTGATAGTCAACATTCTATAAGCATAAAAGGATTCAACTATTACCGCTCGACAGCGTTTTAGACAGCGTGAAGAAAAGTCTTCCACGGTGTGGCCCAACTCTTCCAAGCCTCTCTCAGGTAAGAATCTACCGATGGTTCAACTACAATCTCTGCATTACAAAGAGTGAGGCGGTGATCAGTAGCACCGGTTATGTTCGACCGGTAATACGCGGCTAATAACACCTCTCAATCTTATGGAGCACATTCTAAGCTATATGAATAACGCGTGTACTGATACCCTTTATCCATCATCGTAAGAACGACGAAAACGCTATACATCAAACATTGAATCGAAAAATCGATATGTAAACAAACACATTAATATTGAGCCGTTGCTTAACAGCGAGAAAAATTAGACACTAAAAGCAATCGACAAGCGAACACCTCTCTGAGGGATAAGTAGGGACGATAATATTTCTTGCTCAGTTCATAGGAGATCTGAGCTTCGACTTCTCCCTTTCATTTCCTTTTGCTGAACATAGCACTTTGTAGTTCTCAATTCAGATGCTACATATAGCGCCACATAAAATTGCATCATTCGAAAAAAAAATCGAAATTTAGATAGTAAAGGGGCACTCGTTTACGGAAAATGTTATGGTGTTGTTATGGTGTGAAAATGTTATGTTGGAGAGATTATTATAAACCTAAAATGGCGGTTCTAATTTTGAGGATACTACTTCTTAGGCTTTTTATCGTCATTTGCTCAGTCATTTCGGTAGCTCCCAGTTTCATAATTGCAAATATCACTTCACAACACTTGCCGATTTTCGGCAGTGCAAAAATATTCTGCCACGAAGTCTTTTTTGTAAACATACTCCATGATTTCAATCAACGCGAAAGTGTAGCAGAATCGAAGCCAATGAACTGTGGAGGAAACTGAATTTCAAGAAATCAATGTTTCAAACGGCTTAAGCGTTTGAGATGAAAGTCATGGAGGTCACGCCCACGGAAGAAGCAGCAGAAGGTGAAGGATGTAAAGCTGAATGGCGCTATCGGAGCCGACCTGACGCTCACTCAAGAATAACTCGCAATAAAAGTTCGCATGCCCGCATGCAACTATTGAAATCTGTCCGAACGCTGACAGAAAGATGAATCGAAGCGGTAAATCTAGTGCCTCACCTGCTCACCACCGTAGTGAAGGCTGAAACCAAACCGAGACCAAAAACTCGTCCGGGGTATCATGCTACGATCGCTTTACTAGCTACGCATGAAACTTTATGGTGGAGCTATCTCTGGCCGGAAAGAACTTGAAAAACGTGAAAAGACACACAAACTCCAATAGATATCACTTCTCTTTTCAAAGGATTCATTCTTGATAGGGAGCGAGCAATGGTAAATGTCAGTGAAATGAGGCTGGTTTTTCCTGCTCTACGTTCAGAAATAAAAAAACGGCCTTCAGATGCTTCAAATGTAGTAGCAATAATGCATGGTTGAGAAGATAGCAATAATGCTTCAACACGATGACAATAAAGTTAACAAGGACTGCTCACTCTGTGCCCTCCTCTTTCGTTTCTGGTGTTGTCGCTCAGTTTGCTTTGAGAACAACAAATGAGTACGAACTCGTTCGGGTTGTCCATCTGCAGCGCGTCCGCGCTTTCCGCCCATCTGGAACAGTATTACTTGAGTGAATGAACTGAACCGATGGAAATGATCTAATCTCATGCTACTTCAAAGAGGTAAAGGTAAGGGTAAAAGTGCAGGCGTTGATCACTCCCTGAGGACGCGCCGCAGCATTCGTATTCCATTCAAGTCGTAGAGGCATAGTGAATGCGTAGTTGGCCTATATAATGACCTGCGGGGCGAGCCGCTATACCAGGTCAGTGTCTTTACCTTCCCAGACAAGTCTGGTACCAATTTAACCAACCCCGAGGGGATGAAAGGCTTGGTTAGCCCGGTGCGGCATCGATCACTCGACCGTGCGGGTGACAACAGCGCCTCTTACCACTGTACCACGCGGGCCCTCCGTGCAACTCTAAGGCCTATGGTATACTCCGGCAACGGACCCGTCGCAGCGGAGCTAAAAATGCATGGCTCGCCACTATACAGCACTGCAGCTGGGATTTTTGTATGCTGCTGTGAGCGGGGACTCGGAGCAGTGCTGCCCAACCGTCGCAGCTGGCGCCGGCTGATCGCAGCGCACTGCGCTGCGACTGTCGCAGCTAGCTGCGACAGGCGTCGCAGCTCGCTGCGACAAAAGCCACAGTACTGTCCTGAGAGGAGCTGCACCATCTTTTTTGCTCTTGCGGTAAATTATCCGAGTCCCCGCATACAGCAGCATACAAAAATCCCAGCTGCAGTGCTGCATAGAGGCGAGTCATGCATTTTTAGCTCCGCTGCGATGGGTCCGTTGCCGGAGTATACCATAGGCCTAACATGTGTACATCTATAAGGACTCGAATTTTAATAAAATTGTTTCGTTGAAATCATACACCCATGCTCGAATCTTTTGCTAGTAGATCGAACATTATTGATCCGTGGAGGAGCGATGCACGAAATTGATAATTGCTGATTGCTGGATAAACTTTTGAAGTCAGAGGGGACCACAAGAATCACTGCTTGCTTTTCATTTATCCTCACTCATTTGTTCCCCATTTTCACTTTGTGATTAGGAGGTCAAGATGATACGAGATATTATCATGAGATGAAGAAGATGATAGCTCAGAGAAGGTGGCCTAACCGCGGCAATTTTACAATTTGGCTAAAAACAATATACACCCGTCAATAGGGTCGCCGAAGCGCGGTGATAACCACGACGATGACTTTTACCCCCAATACCGCCTGGGCAGGTTCCATATTGCTCTCCTAACCAGGGCGACTCGGTCAGTATCACCAATTTCGTTGAAGCTTCGTCCGGTGAAGTTTTACCACTCGCTGATCACAAATATAACCTTCAAATTTCGTACGACCACAGTCCACATCGTTCTGACCTGATCAGTTTAATCAACAGTTTGGGTGACGCTTAGTCGCAAATTCGAAAGCAAATACCAGTTCCCTTAACAGCACCTCAACTACTGCGTAGACAATGTTCCGGCGAAATTAATATTTAACCATAGTCGTACTGTTTGAGCAAAAGGTAAAGGTAAAGATGCCGGCGTTGATCAGTCCCCTGAGGACGCGCCGCCGCATTCGTGTTCCATCCAATTCGTATAGGCTTGGTGAATGCGTATTTGGCCTATACAATGACCTGCGGGGGACAGCCGCTATATCAGGTCAGTGTCTTTACATTCCCAGGCAAGTCTGGTACCAATTTACCCGTCCCCAGAGGGATGGAAGGCTTGGTTAGCCCGGGTCGGGATCGATCGCTCGACCGTGCGGGTGACAGCAGCGCCTCTTACCACTGTACCACGCTGGCCCCTGTACCACTGTACCAGTAGGAACTTTCAACTAGGGTCGTATTTTGGTGAAAGTCGGCGGCACGAAACCACCAAGAGAAACCTCTCCGAACCACCATAAATTCTTTCACTGGGGTAACAGCTCCAGCTGAGCCTAAACTGAAAAAGCAATTTGCAATCTATTGAAGATGTTAACTTGAAAGATCAGGCTTCTAGACAGATTCCCGCCCATGATTTATCTCCAAACGGTGGCACAGCGCATGCGTTTGATTTATTCTAGGATTTTGATCAAACGAGATGAATGCTGGTACACACATTGTCTTGTTTAGCTTACCTATAGCTTCTCAGAACAGCCTCAGCACAAAAAAAAATGTAAAATTGCGGTCTAACTGCGGATAGAGAATATGTAAACTTGTATTTTGCACTATTTTCAATTCTACATGGAAAGAGCCAACCCGGCTAATTCTCAGAGCTCGTATTTACGCGGCTAAAATAATATGAGACGGCTGATATAGGGTAATAAGGAACTAACCATCTTGTCACTCCTAGCGGTGTTATTTCATAGCCGAAAGTGGCCAGAAGGAGAAGTTGAGCCCTCGGGCGTTGGATTACAGTGGAGGGCTGATGCCCGTAGCGCCGGGCGAGGACGGCAGACCGACGGAAGTCCCAGGTGTTCGGGGACGATGGGAATTTCGAGTCCTTGGCAGCCGCCATGCTGTGTGATGTTATACTCGCAGCCTCGGGGCGCAACATGTGCTTTTCACCGACGGGACTGACAGGTGTGGGTGAACTCGTCCGCGGACGAGTTTAGCGCGACGCCGCGCGGCACCGCGGGCGGCAGACCGCCCGTGTCGCTGATTGCGCACACTTCCGTACACCTCGGTTTTGGCCGTGGAGATTTTTCTCTTCCGAATCGAGTTGCTTTTTCCTTTGGAGTAATTATGTGTATTTTCTACTTGGTATTATATATCTAATCCTAATGGGCTTGAATGGGCCATAATTAGCTGTATAACACATCAGCAATGCGACTTTTTAGCGTTTAGTTGCGAAAAAATCGATTACTTCCTTTGTTTCCTTTTGTATCTCTTGATTAACGGCAAAGGCTGCAGTTTGTTACAGAATTCGTATGCTGCTTTGCCGAGCGAGGTTAGTATGGTGGATCAGATTTATTTTTCCAAAATAAATCTCATCAACCATATTAACCTCGTTCGGCAAAGCAGCATACGAATTTTGTAATATCATGCTGAGGTTTCAAGAAGAGAGAACTTGGAGAATGCTTCATATCGTTTTATTGTTTCCAACGTTTCGAGTGACGTTTTGTATCGCCTACCGTCTCCCTTTATCGCTTCGTGATCAACTGGAAAAATTCAAGAAAAACAGCTGAGCAGCATATTTCGCAATCGTTTCTTTCAGCGGCTATTTTCTAAAATTTTGTTCGGCTTGTTGAAAATTAATGGCATGCAGCAAAAAATCTTCTCCAAGAATAGCCCATATATAGAATTCGGACATTCGTTGGACGTTTCTTATTCTTCTACAGTGACGGAATAGCCGAATAATTGAGCGGACGTGTGGTCGGGGTCCGATGGGTTTTTTGTTTCGCAACTTCTCTTTTTTCCCAAAGTTTACACTGGCGAAATTATCACATCGTCATCACTTTTCGCCTCCCTGACTGACAAACAGGTTGAGATTTTCGATGCTATTCAATCTAGAAGTCGTAGAAAAAGCATCGCTTACTTCAGTGGCTAGTTTGCTTTGGGACCATCCTGAGAGGCTATATTCATCGCAGGAAAAGCTCATTGTTCCTTTAGTAGCAGTGCAAATGCAAATGCCTATCACTTCCTTCATTTCTATTGTGTAAATTTGTATGTGAAGTGTGTGTGTTACGTGTAGTGCTCTATGATGAAGTGGGAAATAGATTTCAGAAAGTCTATTATTTTGTGTGTAAATATGCATTGTAAGGATTTGAATACGATAGACAGACTCACCTCCTACACCATAGTTTCTTCCACGACATCATTTCGCATTTTTCAGTAATACGCTTATGACATAAATCGTTATTGTCTGGGGGTTGGGGTGACTAATAGCAAACATTCCCGCCATTCATCGACGTTGTTCTGCCTAATTTTCGCTTATTCCCTATTGAACAGTCTATGGGAAGTCGTCTGCCTCGTTCATATTTCCCTCTGGAGTAGGAAAAGAGGAATCAGTACCAAACTGCGATCGTTTTTTCGGATTCATCCGTCAACCACTTATTCAAGCCACGTCCAGTAATGGCGCAATTTGCAATAATGGCTGGATGAGCGTTACTCATATCTGTGTGATTGATCGAATTTCCAGAGAAATGATTGCTTCATTCCTCGTTGTTTCCGAATGTGTTCACAACGGGATCTCGAGTTGAAGGAAAATAATGCTGCACATTTTGGTCATCCTACCTTAAGGATGTAGCGGAGGTGTAATATTATGAATCAAATCACATCGATGAAGCGTTCTGTTTGTTATTGAGAACCATAAAAGCTGCTCATATGCTAGGGGACCTGGTGCATCTTTGCTGATACGGTTGATCGTTTGACCTAGTTCCAAATGTATGTATGTTTGTTATATGAATGTTGAGACAAGAGTAAGCAATAAGCTCTCGGATAACTAAATCAAAAGAGAAAAAGATGATTGGCCATAGGAACCCAAGACATTCCCCAAAATACATAGTACAAAAATGATGAAATGAACCGGAGAATGAATGGCAGGGGAATAAGAAAACCATAAGAAAGTAGGAAAACTAGGTGAAGATGCAACTCTAAAAGCTGTAGGATAGTTTTAGAAGCGAACAAACAAGCTTCAATTTTCATATAGCCATTACTATTCAAGTATTTTAAGTACATCTGGAATTTTTGAGCTGTCATTGAATGGGTTCGTATAACGAGCAAGCAGTTGAAAATAGCTGTTGCTCTGGAAATCTGGGATACTATTTAAAAGGTGTTCGTTCTGCTAGAGTGTCTGAATCACCAAGAACAAAAACACTACGAATAGAGTAGGCGGTCCAGTCACGATGCACTTTTCGCCTTTTTTCAAGTTCGCACAACTAGTTGCAGTCTCATCCTCAATTACTAGTTTTTGTGAGCTCAATTTAGATGGAAGTTCCTGCACGCGGGAGGGCGGGTCGATATCATTTTAAATGGAAGTTATCGGTTCGTCCGAATCTCCCTGAAAGTGTCACTAAATAGATGTGATCAGTAGCACTGATGTCTCCGTGGGTACTGGTCTTTGGGCGTCGTATTTAAACGTCAAAAACCTAATTTTACATTAATAGTTCGTGAACGATCGAATTGTTGGTCTCAAATGCTGTTATTGTGCATATTTTTACGCTATTTTTATTTGTTTGTTTATTATATACGTCCAAAGACGCGCACAAACTTGAAAAACAAATAAGATAGGACTAAAATTCAAACTCACCACGAAATCAAACACGAAGGCTAATACAAACGATCAATAAAGGCAATGCAACTCAACTTATGAAGAGAAAAGAAAAACTTATCAACTAATCTCAAAAAGTTATCCAGTGGGAAAAGGGGACCAACGCCCTAGACTCGTCCTACGAAGCTGCTCTCAAGAAACTATCCTTATTTCATTCTAGATTTTTCCTCTTTTTGACATTCTGTTTAGCTTTCTGTGGTGCTTTTTTAAATTATCCCAAGTGACCCCATGGTTCACTGCTTCAACGTTGTTGTCTCTCTGCAACTTCTGATTTCAAAAAAAAATATCCCACGTAATCGCTCGAGCGTATTTGTTCTCCCTTGACCTATCCGTTACAAGAATAAATTTTCCAGGGCTTCACCGATAACAACGGGATAAGCTGGAAGCGATGTCGAATCTGGCACGTTCGGGAAATGTAGCAACCAAAGTGGTGAGTCGTTGGTAATACTGATTATTTCACTCGTCAAAAATGATTACTTGCAGATTTGTGGTGCGCAGTACCACGTACCCTTCGTTGTTGCCGCTTCTCCCGCGAAAGTGAGTGCTTTTGCGGTTTGAGTAGTTGTTGGTATCTCTTAGCGAAACTTCAGTAAACTATCAGCAGTGATATTAGTGTTTGGCAACACTAGCTATTAGCATACAATTTTACTATTGGGTATCTACTGGTCGTACCTCTCTAGGTTACTCCAGTAAAGGATGTTGTTACCGAGTTCAAGAACGCCGACTCACTTCAAGATGCTGCGAGTCGTACTACTAACCACGGTCATCTATTGTCGTCTAACTTTGCCTTCAAGGGAATTAATGGTACGTTTTGCTTTGTTATATTTATAGTTACCAGTACTTTTTGTTTCCCTTCTCCAATTTGTATTTACAACTTCTGCGAACAAGGAACAGTTCATACGAGGTGACGTTGAGCTTCTCAGCGAGTTCGATTTTGTTTTGTAAGCTTTTGACTGAGGTTTGAACGGGATTGAACCTGGGCCTAGATTCATGAACGGACAAGCGGTCTCCGAAACCACGGCGCAGCCAGAACCAGGCGGCAGAGTCGATGAGAGATTGCGTTCAACACAGGAAGTTCAGGATAAGTAGACAAAGTTGGGCGCTGTCGGGTTTTATCTCGGGGTTCGTCGGTGGTTTACCAATGATGAATCTGCGCCCTGGAAATCTCTGCTAATCTCTCGTTCTTAGCGTCTTCTCCCCCTATCAGTTACTGGGTCAGCCTTTCTTGAAGGGCGCTTCGTGTTATTTTTCCCTTTGGTGTTGTTCCCTTTTCGTGGAAGACCCCCTTCTCTTCCCTGTCCGAAGTTCCTCGCCAGGGCTGGCCACATGGTCCTCGATGGCAGATTCCTGTGCGCCATTCTCTTCCATTTCCTTCTTCGATCAGTCTTAGAATTGTCATAGTTTTCTTTCATAAGCCGACTTGTCAACTTAAGTCTGACGCTGCTACTAGCAGTCTTTTCTGCTATTGCTGCTGCTCAAGGGTTGCTACCTGGAATACAGCTGCCCCCTTATCATTGATAGCAGGAGCCTAATCTTTTGCTCTGTAGGCTATCGCGTACGCAGGAGGTCTATACCTATATTCAAGTCTTTTTAGGTAGTTTTAAGATCGGTCTTATTCTTGTTTGTGATGACTTTTCCTAGGGTCATCTATGAGGTCATATGTTGTGGAAGGCAATTATTGAAGGTTGGCGTGTTTCAGTGACCTCACGGCGTCTTGCTCATACCGATGTCAAATTCCCCGACATGTCGAACTATCGCAGAGAAGTCACTCTCGATGCTAATACAGCAGCACGAGACACTGAGGATCAGCGTCGCTCGCTGGCACATGCCGTATACTATGGAGGTATGCTTTTGCTTTTTCATTTTTGTATTTTTAATTCGAATATTTTCTTATTTTAGCTGGAGGTGTGATGTCTTTATGGGCAGCGAAAGAAACGGCACAGGTTATGGTTGTATTCAAGGTATGTTTCAATATTTAGCCCTTTCCTAATGGTGCGGTGGTAAGAGGACTCGTGTGGTGCAGTTGTAAGAGACGCTACTGACGCTTGTATGGTCGACCATGAATCTCTGCATAGGCTAACAAGGGCCCAGATTCATCATTGGCATAAGCCCGATAAACCCCGAGATATACCTCGAACTTCTACCGAACCGGGACTCTTGAACGCGCGCCGGGGTTTAATTGGCGTTTATCGCGAGTCTATCACACCTCGCGATTAGGCAGGGTTTGGTTGATCTCTACGGTATCGAGCGGGTTCATCGTCGAGGGGGCTTCGGAGACCGCTCGTCCCTTCACGAATCTGTACCCAGGCCTTCCATCCCTTCGAGGTCGGGTAGATTGGTACCTGACTCGTCTGGAAAGATGAAGCGCTAACTAGGTATAGCGGCTGGACCCATAAGTCATTGTATAGGACAAATTCGCGTTTACCATGCCTCTACGATTCGAAGTGGAGACTTAAGAGACTGATCTCGCTGACAAATTTACCCTGATATACCAATTTTTCCCACTCTTATAGGCAATGGCGGCTGATCAACGTGCTCTCGCTTCTATCGAAGTCAACATGAACGAGATTCCCGAAGGAGTAACAAAGACGTACGAATGGCGTGGAAAGCCGGTCTTCGTCAAGCACCGAACGAAGAAGGAGATTGCCGCGTAGGTTCAGTTACTAATGCCGAAATACGTGTATTTAGTTTTTTACAATTACTTGTAAAAAACCTCATATGAAGATTTTGAAAGTCGGTATTTATTAGATGGCGGTCAGTTTGAAAATTTTGGATAGATACCTGATTTTTCTGGAATTGACGGACCCATAGTCTTGAGAAAGGAGATTCATAAGTTGCCATGGACGGGGTTATGGGAAAGTAGATTGTTCTAATGCGTTCAGAAGAGTAAGTTTTGAATTTTAATTCACTATGGGTTTTGTTTGCCAGGACAAAATAGATTTGAGTAACACTTCTCGATTTCAATTTTTCATCGTTTTTTGCCAAAGTTAACTCTCTTCAGTCTAGAGGTATCTTAATGGCAGTATTGTGGCTAGACAGCCCATAGAGGATTACAAGAATGGAAAGAAGGGTTGCAATACTTCACCGTACGATTTTGGCTTATGGGGAAATATTTTTAACAGCTTGACGTTTCGACGTTTGCATGGTATCCAATAGCTTCGTAAACCTTCCTCAGAGTGGTAGACCGTCCGACTTTATGCTTGTTTTCATGTTCTTTTGATTTATACTGAATCACGATTGTGGGGAGGCTTCGAAGTCAACTGAAACATACTTCTATCAATTTATCAGGGTCAATTCAGAGAGAAGGCCGTTAACGTGTCCGAACTGCGTCACGCCGAACACGACGACGAACGAGTTCAGAAGCCGGAGTGGTCTGTCGTTATTGGTGTATGCACTCATCTTGGATGTGTACCAATTGGTGAGTATTGAAAATTCTTACACTATTATGTTATGCCTGTTAAATGTAGGTAATTTATTTTATACTATTTCCCCTATAACCTCAAAGCGTTAGCGTTCAGCTAATGCTGGTGACTATGGAGGATATTTCTGTCCGTGCCACGGATCGCATTATGACGGATCGGGACGTATTAGAAAGGTACTCGTTATGGTATTTCACTTTTATCGATGCATTTTTTACGGGTTCCTACCATGTGCAGTAGAAAAGAATGTTGTCCTGATGATGGTGGATGAGAAGTCGCCAGTCAGTCTGGCTTTTGGTTCCCGCATTTTCTGCTATAACTGTGTGATCCACTAAAGTCCCTTACAGACCCGACGACGTGCAATTTGAGCGACGAATTAGCCGTCGAGCATGAGATTGAGCGAAACACACGACGACGAGCATTCTCGTCCAATGCGACGTTTGCGGCGGCCGCATTGCTCTAATCGATACCGCGTTGGAACGCGCGTTCGGCCGCGTTGGACGAGAATGCTAGTCGTCGGGTCTTTAAGGGCCCTAAGTCTGATTGGGCGCGGTGTATCAGTCAAGGTGGAGCGTTTTTGTACTAACATGATCTTCTGATTGCATCATGAGAACAACATATTCTTTTAGATAGAGGTACTTCAGCTTGTAATCTCAGCCTTTAAAGATTGATAATTGTTATTATAGGGACCGGCGCCACTCAACCTTCACGTTCCGGCTTACACCTTCAAAGACAACGTAATCGTCATCGGGTCCTCGTAAGAAGATTCGAAGCTGTACCATGCTAATCTAGTGCTGGTACTAGTTGATTAGCCAGTAAATCATTGCGTGAAGATTTTATTGCTCTTTCGAATAGCGGAAACCTCAGCGCTTAGAATTAAATGTTTTAATTTATGTTGGTCTGAACAGAGGATGTGTAAACACAAGTGCTAACAAGGTTGGGTTAATTATGTGCCTGTTACAGGCCTATCATAACGAGTTGATGGTGCAGTTCTTGTTACACATTGGCGACCTCTGAGTGTTCTTGTGTTTGATGCGCCTATTTTTTTACCCAGCGATAAATCATTCTTCAGAAAAGAATGTTCAGGAACTATACCACAAACCTGTTTTTACGCAAGTGGAAGTCACTTTAGCATCAGTATCGGGTCACTGAGAAACTAATCAGTTCACTGGGAAGTCTACTGACTTTAGTTCCTGGTGAATAGGGAATCAGGGTGAGCTTCGTGAAAAAGGACACAATAATATTTGGTGACGTCCATTTATTCATTACTGAATCATTTTACAAATAGTGTCATCTAGACCGAGCAGTAATTTGTCGCAATAGATGACTCCTTTGAACACCATTCTTTTCTTCGTTTCTACCCGGGGTGGAAGTTAAATATCAAAATTAGTGCTTGGAAGATAATCTCAACCGAAAGGGGTTAATGGTCATTGATGAAAGTCTCATGAAAACAGGTCGTCAAGTGTCAAAACATTGTTCATGTTCTGAAAGTGGTGGAAGTACTAGTGCCTCACTACTTCAAAGTGGGTGATATCCATAGACGTACAGTACCGGGTGCGCCGCAACGATAACGCGGCGGTAGCGGCGCTGCGGAGCGCCGAAAAGCGCCGTTTCGGGGTCCACGCGTGGTGACCCGAACGAAGTCAACCACATTTCATTTGCGCCGTTCGCCCAACGAGAGTCCGCTTCTTCGAGTCACCCCGTGGGGACTCTTGTTAGCTTGGGAGGCTGCGAAAAGGCGCTTCGCACATTTATAGGCAGCGAGTAGGGGGCGCGGCCTAGTCGGTGGTGAGTCACCAAGCGACGGACCGAAGCGGCAACGGAATCCGAAATTCGAGGGTTCAAAAAAGAATCGATTGAAAACAAGTTTCACGAGAGAAAAGTGTGTGATAAAGTGTGGGATAGAGTTCAAGCTGCTGAGTTCGAATATATACTTATTTTTGCAAATAACTCAATTTTTAAGGAGTTATCAAGAAACGGCGGGTTTCGGCGCTACGAAGCGCCACTACCGCTGTCTTATCGTTGCGGCGCGTCCGGTACTGTAGTTGGAGACGTGCAGAACTACTATGAGAGCACGAGGCTGTGAATGAAGTGGGGATGCCGAAACGTCAACCCAAATAGAGCTTTCCCATCAACTTCGGTTTAGCTATCGAAATGAGAAACAGTTCGCTCTTTTTTCTTTTTTTAGCAGTGTCAGAAATCTGCGGTGTCATACTGAATTCGTTGCATCTCCTTCATATGTGAGCTCTGGTCCTACTCGCATGTTTTGAACTTTTCAGGGCAAAGCCGGGATATCAGATTTCATCGGCATCAATGGGTTTTGCTTGTGTTACGAAAACTCCTTACTTGATTTCATTGAGGCAGTGGGCCGGGTCAAAAGAATGCTGTCGGGAGATATACGGAAGAATAAAACCGCAGCGGAAATTTCCTCTTGTTGTCGATCTACGGATCAACCTGTTCTAGTTCATGGTTAGGGTTTGTTCTGATGGACTTTCTCATCTTCAGAAATACTCCATCGGCTAGTGTCGAAATGTTGGCTGTTCAAGGAATTCCATCGGTTTCTGGATGAGCTGCTGATTTCTGCTGGAGGTTTTACAGATATCTGAGAAATCATAGACCCGGAAAAAATCTCTAGCGGCACATGCGTTCCAAAATCACTTCGTCGTCCTCAATCGCCTTTTTCACGAAGTTATCGTCGAGTGGTTGAACATGAAAAGGCAAAGGATCGATAGCAACGCGGTTCAACAGCAGCGGAGGCGCTTAACCAGTTCTCCGTGAGAGCGATGACTGCCGTCATCGCTCCAGCCTGAACGGAACAGTTGCTTCATGTTTTCAGCACAGATCATGCGACCGAAATAGTGCTCATTTCGAGATTGCCGACACTGCCGTTAGCTCTGAGAATGTCTAGCGTTTCGTGTCGTTGCTGCGCCTTTTAGTCTCTCACATAAAGTCTTGCTTGGCTCGTCAAATTTCCATTCAGATCGCTGGCGTCTTTCGCAGGCTCATAAAAACCTTCCAGAAATTCAGCATTTCAATCCGCGCAACTTGATAAAGATTCTATTTCACCACTGTTCAGCCTCCGGGCACATTAATTTGTTAGATTTTTTCTTTACCTTTAAAAACAGTTATCTCACATGGAACCCTTTCTACTGCTTGGAGATTGGTAATGCCTTTATCAGTGTTTGCTACCGCTCACCTGGTTGATAGAGAAGCGGCAGCTTCCTACAACTGTATTGAAAATAGGTCCAGATAGATATAAAAATAAATATAAACAGATCTCTATTGAATGAGCGCCCTAAGACAAAATTAATCTTACTCCCAAGAGCGACGCAGCTCGACGAATATTACTCAGGTGCTACGGAAGTCTAAAAAATTAATTCGAGGCGCTCACTAAAATGTTCCCATAACTTTTCTTTATACTTTCGTATGCACTTTTATTAATTACGCCTTTCTAGAGCGCTTTCACGAGCCTTTTAATAGTTTATTCGAAACTGACCAAGATCTCGAAACATGTTATGGAAGGAGCACGGAGAAGGAGAGCGTCTTTGTGAATTAGGCTCAGATCGGTTCCATCTCAGGTGTCAGTCTTATTGAGATTTTTGTCCATTATTTGAGGGCGTAGTTTGCTTTTCTTTATTTTTCGTTTTTTTTGTGATCGATTTGATGATAGCTGTCTGTTGTCGCTCAGTTACTTCGTTTTCTTCGGAGGATACGTTGCACACATCGCGGCAAGCATTTTCTAGCTGCTAACTAATAGATAGGTAGTAAATGGGTAAGTAAATAAATTAGCAATTAAATAAATATCAGTCTTCAATCAAAGGTGACCTATGTGGCAGCTTTCTACGAATGAACAAAATTATCATAACATCCAATATCGACACTTTGTTCTTTTTACACTGAGCAATGCCTCTAATACGGCACAGAAAGATACATTAGTTTTTTATCCTTTATACTTCTTCCTTCGAAAAAAAAAACTAAAATTTCGAGCATCTCCGAAGCTTTGTTCCGCAGAGTGATCTCGCCGACTTTCTCTTTGCACTATCAATTATATTACAAACCATCTCACGTCAACTATACTTCACCCATGGGAGCGCTAGGTGCAGTGGTAAGAGGCGCTACTGACACGCGCACCGTATAGCGATCGATCCCCGCTCGAAATAACCAAACCTTCCATCCCTACAAGACCGCGTAAACTGATACCAGACATCTAGGTAATTAAAGACACTAATTTGGTGCCTCGGCTGACCCCCTCAAGTCGTTCTTTTGGCCAAACACGCATTCATCATACCTTTACAATTATACATTTATAACATGATAAATCATGTAAGAGCACTAAACCTCAAACAAACAGATAAAAAAATTCAAAACAATTCTGGATGGAACAAATGCATAGGGAGCTCGATCAACACCGATACTTTTACCTTTACCTGTACCTCATTTCAGGCTGTAATCTGGAACGTGATCGGCGAAAAAGAGCTTGAGTTCATTCTGAATTCATTTGTGTTTTACTGACATTTTTTATTTATTTATTTGTTACGATACTTGAGACAATTGTGAGATAGAAGAGTGAGTATCAAATAGAACGCTGAGTAGTTGAGAGTACAATATGTAACATACATTAAGTCAACAGTAAGGTAAATAGAGTCAATAAAAGGAGTAAAAACGTTAATACACACAATGAAGTTAAAATCTAAGCAATTTCTTGGAAGCTGAAAAGCCATGCGGTGACTGAGGGACCTCCGTTTTTAAAGAAGTCAATGTGGAACCTGCGACATCGTTTTCCATTTCCTTCCAGAGAATATCTACAAAATTGGAGAAGTTCGAAGTATTTGTCTACTGAAAAACTGATAATTCATGCATTGGCTCCCTTTTTTTGAGATTGCCATGACGAACGCTCTCGACCGCTATACAAATAATTCCCTGCGAAGTTTGGCGCAATGCACGCAACTCTTGTGAGTCATCGCATTTGCGCAGTTGCTGTCAGAAGACTGGGCGGCCGATTCGACATTCGAACCATCGACGTCTGCACCTCTCCATTTTAGTCTGCACAGACTTTATACTGAGTTTGTGAAGACACGGTATACTTCACAGCTATTAATAGATTCGGCAAGAAGTTCATCTTCTGTTCAGTTTGTCTGTCTAGCTTTGAGAGCGTCTATGAAATTTTATTTGAAAGTAAGCATTCTCTACTAAATTTAAACTTCTTTTCAACCTAATCACGATCGGCAAAACGCTAATATTTGTCAGCATTTCTTTGTCCTTTCTCCAGAAACTCTTGGACCCTTTAAACGTGTTGCGAAGAATGCCCTCGTCAATTATAAGCGTACTTTGTAGTCTATTTATCTATGTTCAAAAGATTTGATTTCTCGTTTCCTCTTGTCCTCTGTCTTTTGCAGTTGTGATAAATTGAATTGAATTGAATTAGCGGACACTAAATGCGGAGTCTTCGAAATCACTGAAGAGTGCTATTTGACCCTTTGATTGAATTTTCAAAAATAATAAGCATGAAAAGATTAAATAAAAAATAAGTTAAGGACTGCTCGTTTCGTTTTTGTTTTTGTTTTTTTTCCGTTTTTCTTTTTTTGTGCTCGACCGTTTTCAAAGTCTGTGCAGTGCTTTACCCTATGCTGCACTCGTTCAGAAATCCTCAACACATCATGAAGAGCAACTATTCCATCTTAGTCATAACACCAGCATTTTTTGAAGAAATATATTTTGTAGTTTTGGATCTCCTCCAAGGGAAGTCATCGCCTATTTTTGGATGTCTCTGCCATCTGTGGCCTTTCATTGTCGGAAAATGTCCATCCGTTTGTCGTCCGGTCGTGATGAATACGAGATTGGGCCACATTATTCTCGGTTACTTATTACCGAGGAAAATATTTTTGAAGAAAATAAAAATAGCTAGTTATAGGAGTGAAAAGACCAAAAGAGTTCTCAAAAATTCAAATTAACTGTTTCATTCAGCTGGCAAGGACCGGAGGTTGTCTCCGCCCTAGAATTTAGGGATGAGCGATCATACTGTGAGCATATCTAAAAACTCCAAATACAGTGGTAGCCCTGTCTCTCCGGTATACGTGAAAAACCGCTGTTCAATTAAATTTTGTCAACCACGGTCAGTTCGGTATAAATCTACCCTGATGGGTGAAACGTTCGAGTTTTGTGTATGAGTGACGTCACACTCATACACAAAACTCGAAAAATCTATTATTACCGAGTATTTTTCGTTTTCTCTCACATAGCCTCTAAACTTGTTTCGCCTCCAGCTAGCTACAGGGGTGAAAAGGTAAAGGTAAAGGTATCGGCATTTGTCAGTACCCTGAGGGTGCCCCGCAGTATTCGTGTTCTATTTGGAATCGTAGAGGTACATATACATAGTTAATACGAATTTTTGCCATACAATGACTTGAGGGGTCAGCCGCTATACCAGATCAGTGTCTTCACCTTACAGTCAAGTCTGGTACCAATTTACCGACCCCGGAGGGATGGAGGGATGGAAGACTTGGTTGGCCCGGGCGAGGATCGATCTGCCGTGCGTGTGTCAGTAGCGCCTCTTACCAATGCACTACGCCCGCTTTGTAAGTTAAGGAAATAATGTCAGTCCTTTGAACAGTTACAACCATGGCAGAAATTTCAACTGCGGTGTTGTTGGCGATGACGTTACACGCTTACACAAAACTCGAAAAATCTATCATTATCGGGTATTTTTCGTCTTCTCTCACGTGGCCACTAAATCTGTTTCGCACCCGGTCGCTACAAATGTGAAAAGGTAAAGGTAAAGGTATCGGCATTGTTCAGTACCCTGAGGGTGCGTTGCAGCATTCCTGTTCTATTTAAAATCGTAAAGATATGCTTAATGCCCATACAGTGGCTTGGGGAAAGGGGCAATCTACACCAAGTGAGCGTCTTCACTTTCCCAGACAAGTCTGGTACCAATTTACCGATTCCGGAGGGATGGAATGCTTGGTTGGCCCGGGCGAGGATCGATCGACCGTGCGTGTGTTAGTAGCGCCTCTTGCCACTACACTACGTTAAGGAAATAATTCTAGCCTTTTGAACAATTACAACCATGACGGAAATTTCAACTGCGGTCATTGCCAGGCTTTACAAAACAGTTGTGATGACCTGGTTGACAGCCGCACACATTGATAAGGCGTCTGACGACGCTCGTTGTTTGTTCTACCTTGCTGAGAGGTGCACTTCGATCGAATCGATTCTTCGAGTCTTTCTCGGGACTGACGGGTTCCCCGACAGCCCACGTCTCAGTTCTCCGGCTATTTTGAGACTTCAAATTGCTGTAAAAATTTTCCTACTTCGATTTTTCCATGCACTTTCTTCTGTCCTTTTCAGCCTCTTCACTTTTGTACAGTTCATTTTCTTGTTTTCGGAAGGAAAAGCTCTAGGTTCCTATAGGTTCACAGTTCATTGCTGATTGTTTGCTCCCGCTTTCGCTCGTTCATAGCTTCTTCGTGCACTTCATCTGAGAGCCAAGAATCACAGATCTAGTACATTTACATACATAGTTTATACAACATTTATACAATTTATACAATATTTACAATTTGCATTATATTTTATTTATATTTGTAGGGTAATGTTCCATACAGCACGGAATTCCATGAGTCTATAGTAGGGTATTAATGACGAGAATCAAATTCTATTTTTTTTCGTTGGAAGTGAAAGTTGTAAATGAATTGTATGTCATATTAAAGATGGCCAATCCTAATATGATGCACTAGAGGGGAGTTCTTCCCAGTGTACTTCTGTCTTGTACTCTTAGTATTACTGTTTATTCATACATGATCAATAATAATAATAACAAGGAGGAGTAAGATGGAGAAGCTCCCACCGCGGGAGGGTCGGCCGGCACTGACCCGTGCGGGTCTTGCTCGGTGGGCGGCTCGTCCTTATCAGAAGCCCACAACGACCAGCTTGTGGATTCTAATCGGACACGACATCTCCATTCCTTTAATAAAGCTCGTCCTCGAGCTTTGAGCCAGGATCGATTCATGGTGTCTTGGGTGATTGTTGTCACGTCCATTAGTCGCCATTCCCGACCCATTTTGAAGAATGCCATGAAGTTGGAGTGTTGGCAGGGTCCTTGCTGTCAGCTTATCAATGAACTAGATTTCCTAGTTACGACTGATACTACTAACTGCTTGCGGAAAATAGTGAAAACGAGAGAATGGACGAAATTATGATGTAGGCGTGACCTACGACTGAATGTTCTGATGCAGAGAGAGAGCTGTTGATATGCTGGTAGCTGGTTAGCTGGTATCATACCCACACAAAAAGAGCTCGTCCTCGAGCGATAGTGAATCATGGTTGATCATGCATGAAAAATCAGTTGCGTTAAACACAGATGATACCATTTACAATCATGAAGAAGCTTATCTCATAGACAATTATAAAATATCAAAATTATTGTTCGTAAGGCTTCTACTAAAAGAACTATCCCTAGTAAAGATTATGGATTATCATTATGAAATGGGTGTCAACAATTTGGCATGAGAAAAGAACTGATGGTTCTAATCAGCCCATACGTTGCATTCCTATGGTATCTTTAAACGAAACGAATATTGATCTGGAAAGTTATCGCAAAGCGATCAATATACGAGCGTGCTTAGAGTGAAAATCTGTTTTGTTAATTGCAAAAGTGCGTTTTCAATGCTATGCCCTAGATTTCTTTGAACCGCCAACTCAAAGAAATTTGTTTTGTTTTTTTTTATTTTACAAGATGCGCTATGCGGCTGAAATAATCCAATCCTATCAATCAGATTCGCTCTGATCCGAACAAACTGATTCTGTTCTCCTTCTGAAATTATATTTGTCCTGCAAACGGCGTGATCGCCTAATTGGTTGTTCAACGACTTCCGATGTTTCCAAACTCGTTGGAAGTGATGTAGTGTTTGGTAGAGAAACATTGGCCGTCGCTGAACGCGGAGAATATAACTTAAGTCGGTTCATATGCACGGTTTGTCGCTTATGGCAATCCGAAAGAGTGTAACTATTGTTACGTTAGGACGATTTAAATCTACTACTTAGAACGAACTTTTCCATTGGGCAGAATGTTTTGGACGAACAGTGTCTTCATGGAGAAGGACTAAATCTCCAATGGAAACTTCCGTTCGAAATACCTCATGAAGTAGATCGTATCCAGCCTTGTATTGGGATGTTTTGTTAGCTATCGCATGTCCCACATTGACGATGGTGTTGTTCAATCCAGCGGCAAACTGATCTTCGAAGCTGTCGGCGGCAAATACAAGAGTGGATGGGAGTCCATGCAATACGTCACTCCATGTGATAGGATGACGTCCACGGACAAGGTAGAACGGACCTATTGCTCGGGCTTCTTTCCCGGTTTGTACTCTATAGCGATATCTTGTACCAACAAGATCTTGATCGATGCATCAGTGACTTTAATGAAGCATGATCAGTTACTACCGTAATTTTAGCATTAGCTAAATACGGGTAAAAATCTGATTGCGAATACTATCGGTAAAGCTTCTAATTCAATGACAACATATCGCTTCTCATGCGCATTGAGAGAACGGCTGCCGTAAGCTATGGGATGGTCTTCGCCCTGTAGTGGTTTTGGTCTGCAGTAAACAACAGCTAGCCTTAGAGTAAAGCGTCGGCGTGTATAATATATTGCAAACCAAAAGCAGGGGGTACCAATATCGGTGGATGAACTAGTGCCTGTTTTAATGCATTGAGAGCCTTTTTCACATGGTGGTGACCAAACAAAAGAAACATTTTTGCAGGCAATTCATTGAGAGGAGCTGCCACTTCAGCAAATCATTGGGCAAAACGACAAAATAAAAGGCGGCTCCTAAAAATGACTCGACAGATTTGGTGTCAGTTGGTTGAGGAATGTTCGAGATGATCGAAACCTTTCCTGGATTAGGTCGAGACCCATACCTACTGATCAAAACACCAAGATATTTAACTTCAGTCTGGAAGAGGGAGCAATTTTCAGGAGTAAGTTTCACACCGAAATTGAGAATGCGTTCAAGAACTTCTTGTAAATCTCATAAATGGTCATCAACGGACATACTAGCGGCAATTTTTGTCGTCTATGTAACCAAAACAACAAGCTTCGAACTCGCGAATCAAAACATTAGCTACTCTTTAAAATGTAGCTGGTGCACCTCTTAATCTTTGGACCATTACTGTGAACTGATACAAACCAAGAAATGATGGAAACACTGTTCGTTCTTTGTGTCTTTTCTTTGAATGATGTTTGGAAAAAATCGATCTTTAAATCAAGAATAAAATGCATAAATTTTTTTTCCACCTTCCAACAAAACAATAATATCTTGAATATGTGGAATGTTTTTTTCTCGGAGATAGCGTTAATTTCATGGTAATCTACTGTGAAACGCCATTGATCTTTATTTGAGCTTTTTTTCACGCAAAAGTATTGGAGACGCAAATTTACTAGTGCTAGGTTCAATCAAGCGAGAACGAAGCATTTGCTCAATTTGACGTTGAATTGTTTAATATGAAAAAATTTTAAGGCTGGAGTAAAAGGAGTTCAAATTTTGCCGAAAATAGCATTGTTTGTTAGAGGTTTTATTATAAGATTGGTATTCAGAGCAACTGGAGAAACAAATTTGTTGTTATCCCGAAAAGAAGGTTCGATTATAGGAATCGTAGTATTATCGAAAGAAACTTTCTCGTTAAGTTATTAATTACTTGCTCGGATATACCTTGGAGTAAAACACTTGGAGCTGACGGTTGTTCGTTCGAATGCCGACGTTTTGCGAGATAAGATGTAAGAAATGAGGTTGTAATTGCTGTTGGTCGCAAAATAAATATTTAAAATTTTCGAAGGTAGGGTGACATAATCAGATTAATAGGAACCGAGGCAACGAAAATAGAGTGGAAAAAAATAATAATCACCACAATTCTCACTGATTGTGTAAAGTAACTGAGCTGAGGATCCTAACTTTTTTGAGATTGCAAAATTTCAGCTGCATTTCCCCCAATGGGCCAATCGTGTTAGTCAAACTGTTCTTAATATCATCGGAGACAAAATTTCATCTTTGTTATTCAGAACAGAAGAAAATTGATTGAGTTATTTTTTTAATAAACGATTTTCTGTGCTGAAGTTTGCCAAATCTGAATGAAAATTCGTGGAGCACTTAAGACAAAATTTTCTTGTTTGAATGTTGTGGGGAGGCTTACATGTATCTGAGACACAAGGACATATCCTGCTGCGTATTTAGTAATTTGAACCATCATTGTAGACATCCTGAGGCAAATTCCCACAGTCCGCTTCCGGACTATAAGTAATTAAGTCTCTACTACCTGGTTGGACGAAATAAATTGTCTTAGCTACACGAACGGGCGTGTATAGAAAACATTTATTTATTATTCTATGGTCCAATAGTAGTTCGTCCACTATTGCTGGCTTACATCTGGACACCACTAAAACATCACCCGCCGATGCAGCAAAAATATCCTCACGACCAAGTAAAATTCGAGTAGCTACAGTGGGAGATATTGTATGCAAAATCGGCAATGGCACGGAAGCTATTCTCACTTATGGAGTCGATATGGTGTTTTTTCCTAGATGAAGAATGAGGGAATGCTTTTTTTTGCGTTATATTTAAAAGGTGAAACCTTTTGTATAAAATCATCTCTATGGTTATGTTGAGGTACTTTACTCTTCAAAACTTCGAAAGTTTGCCCTGAAAAGGTGGTATGTTTTGCTTAAATAAAGTTGAGTGTCTTAGAACGGTAACGATGTCTCTTATTTACTTCCTATACCAAAGTAGGTTGTTGGGAAAATATTTACTCTGGGATCGTAAGAACTTATTTATAATGAAAAACAAACACCCCATTATTCATCGCAACTGCGGTATTGTCAAGGCACCATGAACTCATTTGATTTGCTCAATATGCTCTTCGTTTTGTTCACACGGGAAAATTCCTTCGAGAAAAGAGAAAAAATATGGTGCACCAGAAGTTTTATCATTATCTTGTTTGATACGCCGCTACACGATTGCTAATTGTTTGTAGCAAAGAAATTATTGACCGTAGATAAGACCTATCAGTGGTTTCTTGGTTTAGGAGCGGTCAGGCTTGTTTGCTTGCCTAGGTTAGGTTGCGCCATGCATGGAGAACGCGTTCCTATCAGAATACGCCTACGGTATCTGCTTCTAATTACTCACTATCTTTACGAACGGGCCATCCTGAGTAAATACGGGTGGATTTTTACTATTAGCGGGTATCCGTTTCAAAAGGAGCAGTATTTTTTATCAATTCAATAAATAAAAAAAAAACTTTACTCGCCAGTAGTTTCAAAAATCTTTTTTTCACCCGGGTGGTTTATGGATTTTCAACCACCACTTCTCGGTGGTCTAAATCTTAGAAACACCACGCGCTCTGATAGCTGTAACTAGGAATAAACTTTATATTACCTCGAGGATTTTTTTTAAATTGCGCGACTTATCATTACATCAGCTTCCATTGCTGGCATCAGCTTCTATCGCTGGCATCAGCCTTCTTTACGGCTGGGACTACATCAGCTTATCCTATCGCTGGCATCAGCCTTCTTTTACGGCTGGAACTACATCAGCTTACCTATCGCTGGCATCAGCCTTCTTTTACGGCTGGAACTATATCTTCTTTTTCCACCGGAATGGAGCATCGTGCGCTTGACTCTGAACTATCGCATCGATGATGTGCCTCCCTCCGGAGGGTGTGGGAGGCTTTTTCTTGATTTTTTTCTTGATTTTTTACTCCGCCCCAATGCTGCGAAAAAATCTTGGGGATATGACCAATATCAATATCAATAAGGGGAGAGCAAGGTAGAGCTCCCATCGCAGGAGGGTTGACCGGCACTGACCCGTGCGGGTCTTGCTCGGTGGGCGGCTCGTCCTTATCAGAAGCCCACAACGACCAGCTTGTGGATTCTAATCGGACACGACATGTAAATGAATTTACTTTATGGATACTGGTTTTAATGAAATTTTCTGGAGACGAGGAGAGCTCCAATGACGAAGAAATGTCTTTAGTATTTTCTTCCTGTGTTGCAACTCGATTTAACGCTGATCAGCTCATGTTAATTTTTTTTGAATACTGGTTATAAAAAGCCAAGAAATATTCCGTAGGTGGTGAAATTTTATGCTATTTGGCATCCGTCCAAACCAATGCGATAAGTATACCCGCACAATCAGGTGTTTATAAATAATTGTTTCTAGGGGAGTATCTACTGCATGTACCTGAATAGCGGTGCTTCAACTGAATCTTAGCGTTTTCAAACCAAACTTTGATTATGGTTGAATTTTTAAAACTAAAAAAATGTGCTCGAGTTTCCGCCAGTATCTTGCGTTGTTCTATATGTGACGTCAACTCTGTCGCTTCTTCGAGTTTTGAAACTTACTTCTGACAGAGGAACGGTCTCTAATTAGTTGATTAAAAGCTCACTTTTTACTTTTTTTTGCGATTTCTGAGGTTCATTCTGCATCTTCTTCCATGATATGTTACCCTAGTTACAGAACCGTTTGCAGAATTGAGATTTAAACCAACTTTGAGCTTAACTATTCGTTTGTAAACCAATTGTGCCACATTAAACCTTTCTACTCGAAGCATATCGGCTCTAGCGTGTTTTCTTCTTCAAAATAAGAACCACTCAGTGCCTCACTAACGAAAGAAAAGCTAGCCTATTTGTTCGTGTGTTGATAAAATGATTGTTGATGGAAAAGCCAATAGGAAATGGTGTGAATCGTGAAGGTTTATCAATTCACATTGAACTTGTGACACCAGCGATCAACGCTTGTATGCCCATCTAACTCAAACATTTCAACCAGTTTGTTAAAAAATCTTCGAGTTATGCAAAGTTGCCAAATAAATTGTGCAAATTTAGTGCGGTGAATCTCTACTCTTTTTTGATTCGGTCTGATATCCATGAATGAAGTGATGTCATTGCGCAGTGTGTTTTTGATCTGTTTTTATCCCATCCCATCAAAAATCTTGATAGATTCAAGTGCGCAGCTAGATTGGGAATCCACCGGGTTTTTTTCTCAGTAATTTGCTGCATTCCAACCATATGATATAATCGTCTTTCATGAAACTGCCCAGAGCTTCCACCCACCCCCCACCCGGCGATTAGGATCCTGTTTTCCGTCATCCGCTTCTCAACTTTCACTTCAGGTCTTCCGCTAATCACCATTCACCAGTCGCGTTGACCACTGTTCAGTGCACTTGTATGTCTTTGTTGTTTATTTATTTGTTAATTCATTTATTTAATACGCTCATGGGAGTGCTAACTTCCGACGATTACTAAGATAACAGAACATAGAACACAATGTAACACAAAATCTGTACGTAATAGGCTAATCTTTTACAACTCTTCTATGATTGTGGCGGGCCTTGGTGCGTTGTATCAAATAAATAAATAAATAAGTAAATAACTAAATAAATAAAAACGAACCTCAAAGTTACACTGTTAGTGACACAACTCCGAAAAAGTATTTATTTGTATAATCGTATAAAACCCTATATTCCCAGACGTAGACCAGCAAGCAGATTTGCTAAACTATGGAGCAATTTATAATATACTAATTTTCTACATCTCTTCCATGATTAGCAGGCAAATCTGAATGCCGGAGATGACCGTGGTGTACCGGCTTAAGGCTGAGCGTCCAGCTTAAACAGAAGTTTTAAAGATTAATTTTTGTCAAGGACAGTAAAATTTAGCCACACAGTTACAAAATTAGACCCGAAATTTCAAAGTTTTGACAAATTACAGTGCCGTCAATATTTTTCCGTCAAAACGCGATTTAAACGATATAGATCGTTTTTACCGTTCACTCGCCAGAAATCACTTCAGAATCATTTGTTTTGAATAAAAACCACACGACCGGAATCAGAAGAGCGTGTTCTACCCAATGGTGGAGGAGTCGTAGCCAAAATTCTGAAATTTTGATTTGCATGTGTAGACAAATTATGTTGTTCTAATATTTTTAATGATCGTAAGTGGTAGTGTGCAACGCTGGTGAACAGCAACTACCAGATTTGCATGATTTTAGCATTGATTTATGCGAGGGGTGTTTCGTATCCTCAACACACACGCGACAAACATTCGTTTTCGTGGTTTATTTTCATTTTATTGTTCTCGATGTGCAAATAAATCAAGCCGTGCCACTGTTCTCGATTTTATCTCGATTCGATGCTCTCCTAGCTATATGTAATAATTCTAGCCATTGCAGCGCTCAATGCCGACACTGAATCTCTCGGCATTCAAATACCCATTGGGGATCATTCGGGTTGTGGAATTTGTGAGTTTCATTTTTTTATTGTCATAGTTAACTCGCATACTTGCTGCTCTCATGTATTCTGTTCCCCATGAGGGTGAGTGTGGTGCGGTGGTAAGAGGCGCTACTGACATCCTGAGGGGCAAGTGATCGATCTTCGCCCAGGCCTAGTGAGCGTTACTTCCTTCTGGGACAGGGTAAATTGGTGCCAGACTTAGGTGGAAGGTGAAAAACCTGGTTCAAGCAGCGGCTGATCATTGTATCGGCAAAATACGCATTCGACAAACGTCTACAATTTTGAATGGAAGACGGATTCATGGTGCAATCTTAAAGACTGATCATTTCATTACGTTAATTTATAATTTACGTTCAAATTTACATTCACAACTGATTAAATTAATTTGCAATGAAGACTGGGATCCGCATAAGTTACTAACATTTTATCTTATTCTATTTTTTCACTTGAGATTAGGCACAGTATCATTGTTTAGTGTTATTCATGTGTTTTATTTGGCGCACCCAACGGTGTAAATAAAAGAAAAAAAGAAAAAATCACATTTTAACAGGGCTGTCGTGGTGCGACGGTAAGAGGCGCTTCTAGCACCCGGCCGGTGGAGCGATCGATCCTTGCTCGGGTTAACCAAGCGTTCCATACCTCTGGGGTTGGGTGAATTGGTAGAACACGTGTCTCGGAAGGTAAAGAACACTGACTTGGTATAGTGGCTGGCCCCGCATAGTATAGGCCAAATACGCATTCATCACGCCTTTACGATTCCGAATTGAAGACGAGTACGCGGCGCGTCCCTAGGGTACTGATTACATTACTCTACAATTGTGTATTACCTTTGAGGCTATTCAAATCACCCATCCCAATAGTTATATGTTTCAGACAAAGCTCCTGCTACCTGAACCATTATCAATTTATTACTGTATTCTGAGATGATGTGTAATTTTCACGTTATTTACATTTATTTCATTATTTCATTATTCGTTATTTCATATTTCAAGTCAATTTTTCACGTTTAGCGTTAATTTTGCTTTCTTTTACCTTGACCAGGTGTTTCTGTAGGGCATTTTTCATTGAGCTGTTTCACAGCGCAGTGATAAGTGATAACGAGAATTTCAGGTATTCATTGTCATAGCAATTGCGGCGGTGAACAGCTGGGGTGTGACGTTGAATTATAACTGCCCAAACAACTCCACACACAAAGCCCAGGTGTCAACATTCAGGTGAGCGATCGATATTCTTTAATCAACAACAATGGCAAATAAATAAATGATCACCACAACAGAGGCAAATACATGAATGGGCGGAAAGTAATGAGCCTTGGAGAAATCTGACAAAGCGTATTTCTGTTATTAGGGTGATCCAAAAGTTCGTGTGCATTTCAGGTACTGACTTTCCTCATTCATAACTCAAGAAAAACAAATAAATGAGCAACAAGGTTGTAATGGTTAAGCACAATTCTTTACCGGATCGCTGACAATGAGTTATGCTTAACTATGGTGACCTTATCTGCCATTTATTTGTTTTTTTTATTTGTTTTCAAAGTATTAACAAGGAAAGTCAGAATTTGAAATGCACACGAACTTTTGGGTCAATAGATTGTAGAAAAAGTTTCTCGCCACTGCTGCAATACTCTTCAAAAATACTTTTTTTGGTTCATTCCACTCGATAACTTTCTCTACATCCCAATCCTTTTTGTTTTATCTACTATGCACTTGCGCCAGCAGTATCAATGAAAAATGATATAATTCAAGACGCAGCTAGAAACGAGGTATTTGTACGAGAACATTACTTACTAACTTACTTAGGTACCTAGGGTCTTAGTAAGTAGGTAAGTTTGACTTCATGACGTACAGTGATATTAGCCTTGATATCTCTATAAGGTCTGAGGCTAACTCTAACCAGCACTCTTGTTTTCTTTAAGAGCCTTTACTATGTATTGCACTAAGTCTCCTTTTATCGGTGCTGTTTTTTCATCTTGCTCTATTGGTGCTAGTTACGTTACCGATATTTTGAATAAAAAATTATTTTAAAAAATAAAAATAACTGATCAACTCTTCAATATCAAGCTCATAAAACAGTTATAGCTCGGCCCATCCCGTGTAAGAATTAGTAGACTAATGCTTATTTTAAAGATCTTAAGCGCCACTTCTTGGTTCTCCGAAGGGGTTCTTCAACAACCGTAGCACAAAATTGAAGGGCCTTAACAATTTATAATAAACCACTAGTTTGATGTTGTAAATGTTGTTTCCAGCTTGTCAGGTGTTTCCATAGAGGACTGCAAGGATTCGTCGTCAAAACTGTGGACGTCTGACGACGGCGCTGGAGGGTGAGCTATTTATTCCATTACTGTTGCGCTCATTCATTTCCATGATCCCTAACACGAGTTATATTTTTCCCATTGGTACGAGAAGCTCTTGAGAATCAATAATTGCATAATTTGCATACTTCTACCAAGTTCAAGCCTTGTCTTTCGTTCTTTTCAGTTTTTTTTCTTAAGGATGATCATATTTTTAATTTGCAGCTGCATGGCTCGTTCTCAAACCTTATTCGTGTGTCGTTCAGTTTTTTACTTACCTTTTCCTGACACTTTTTCCAATGTACATCCAATAGAAAAATTTCTGAGCTGTGATTCTACACTATCCTTTTATGGGTCGTAGATATAACACCTCCTTTTACGGGTCATAAATATAATATAAGCTTTGGTTTTATCGTTATACGGCTTGGTGGTTAAACGTCAGTAAATCGTCTGGTTTTGAGTCGGGGGTTCAGAGGCTGTCAGGGCGGTGATTTTTCACCACTTACTATTCTCTATTTTAGTCAATAAAATTTTTAATTTACTTTTTTTCGTTCGTCATTCTCATCTCACAGTATTCGAGAAGCGATGAACATTAGTTGCTCCTACTTAACTGTATTTTAGTTCTCTTTTTTCTCGAAAAGTTAGGCCACTTTCTAAACACTCTAATGTCTAGTTCTCAGCGTTTAGTGCCGCTTCTTGGTGTTAATTCATAACAATTTCAGAAGTGCTGGGTTCTTCTACTTCGTCAACGTCGCTGCTCTTATTTATGTTCTGATCATCACATTTGTCTACGTTATATTCTGGCCGCTCTATCAATCCGAGAAGAGAGTCGCACTTGGGGTTAGAATGCAACTATTTTTCCAGAAAACAATCTTTCAGAACGAAGAGAGCTAAAAGTTTACAATATGCGCTTAAAAAGAAACACAGGCACAATAAATGGAATTAAGAAATTGCAGTTCTCGTTGTGATATTGCTGAACAATGGTTAGTCAGCAAGTCATAAAAGAATAGTTTCGACGTCACGGATTCCTTTAAAAATATGAAAGAAAAACCTGAAAAAAATCAATGTGGATGCAAAATAGCAAAAAAGGTTACAGTGATGCAGCCGTCAGGAAATTTCAAGTTTCGGGAGGTGGAGGTAAGATGATATGATATACTCTAGGAAATCTTACCTTAACCCTCTTTCTGAGGCGAAGGTTACTGTAAGAGGTCAATCCCAAGAAGTACCAGACCATCCAATGATGGGCTATGCTTGGTTTTCACTAGTATAGCTGCTTCCAACTGCATTTTGTCCCTGTTATAGCTTATAAAGGTGCGCGCGGTGAAGTGGCGGAATGCGCTACTGACAACCGCACGGTCGAGTGATCGATTCTCGCCCTGACTGTCGAAGTCTTCCGTATAGGCATCGGTTAATATATCCTTATTTCTGAGTTCCTGTGAATTTTCCTCAAAAATAAAGGTTGACAAACTCAGATCAAAAAGCTAGGTGATCCGTGTTAATCGCTGTCATTTTTAAGGATCTGGCTGCTACAGCTCTTCTGTTCATTTTGTTTTTCTTCTGTTCGGCGACATGGTGGGCTGGATCGAATAATCTTGGACACGCGACTGAGTGAGTTCTGTCTTCGCTTTCCATTTTGGGGAATTTTTAAACCCGGAACAAAAGCTAAAATTAATTTTCAGTGGTGAATACCTGAAATCGCTAATGACATCAAACGAGGCGTTTTGGAAGAACAACAGCGGACCCGCGTCGAACAACTTGTCGATGTCCCCAGACACAAGCAATGGAAAGCTCGTGATTTCAGTGGTGAGCTTTAAACTGCTGCGGAATGTAGTGTTTTCGAATCGTTTGAATTTTCTGTGGCGCGCGTGGAGCAGTGGTAGGAGGCGCTGCTGACACCCGCACAGCCAAGCGGTCGATCCCGGCTCGGGCCAAGCAAGCCTTCCATCCCTCAGGAGTCATTTAAATTGGTACGACTTGTCTAGGAAGCCAGAGACACCGACTTGGTGTAGCGGCTGGCCCTCGAAAGCTTTCGTACTGGCCAAAGCATTAAATGTTCTCCTACGGTTCCCACCTAGAAGACGAATGCAGCCCGCGCGTCCTTAGGGGACTGATCAACGCTAACCCCTTAACATACCTTTACCTCTACCTTTTACCCTTGAAGTGATTGTTAGTCATGAATTATAATATCTTCTATTCAGTTATGCGACTGGGTGTGCGTGTTCACGTTTGCGATGAACTGCTGGTTTGTGTGGAAAGAGGTGGTCCCGAAAGCGGCTCAAAATCCATCTCAAATCGCTTGATCTGCTGACGTTCAACTGGGTATGCATGTCGTTATATTCCCGTGATTGTTGAGGTTTTTACTCGTGTACTAATAATGATTTAACTTGTATTTTATAAATGTGTGTTTCTATGGACTTCAACTCTGCACTACTCCATTGAGAACACCACAATCGAGCAAGAAAATGTGGCATAAATTTTAAAACTCTGTACGATTTCTGGAGCGTGAGTTCTACCCACTAATCAACTCCTGGTTCCCTGCTATGCGAATTGGAAAATGAATAAAAAATAAAACAACGAGAAATTGAACACATAGCCAAAACATTCGTATTCTTGACGTTATTTACAATAAGTCCGACTAACAATAAGGTGTTTTTCACGGTGCTATAATATTGCGTCGACACTTTGCTGGTCAACATGTTAAGGTGTGAACAATTCTAAAGAGTTTACATGTCAAACATGTCAAAACCGACCGAGCTGATCGTAAACAATGGCAGATATAACAATGATAACGCGTTAAAGTCGACGTAAAGATGCGGACCACCACCCTGCACCCCACAACCCACATAGCGCCGTTTTTCACGTCATCATGCCATTTGGACTAAAGGTAGCTAATGGAAAGGGTGAAGGAGATACTGAGAAAAGGAGGCACCGAGTATGACCACCAGTATGGTCACCTATATCACCTTGTAAACAACAGACTATTACAAACGGAATATATTATTACCAGCCGTTCCTTCACCTGTCGCCCGCAAAACACCAGTTTCATTGAATAAATAGATAAATAAATAAATAAATAAGTAAATAAATACATAGATCTATACTGCTCACCGAGTTAAGCCACACTCCGATCAGTTGAAATTTCGACAGTGTTCCAAGTTTTGATGCAGTTCCAACATCTTCATCGAGTTTCCACTTCCCTAACTTGTCCCACTTTCAGTCACTTATACTCCGCCCTCTTTGGCTCAATCCACCTCAAATGAAATAAGACTGACCTCGGTAAACAATATAGGTGAAAAATGGGCGCCATGTGGGTTGGGGGGTGCAGGTTGGTGGTCCGCAATTTTACGTCGACTTTAACGTGTTACCATTGTCATATATTCCATTGTTTACGATCAACTCGGTCGGTTTTGACATGTTTGACATGTAAACTCTTCAGAATTGGTCACACCTTAACATGTTAACCAGCATAGAATCGACGCAGTATTACAGACCACCACCCTGGTATCACCTGTCGTCCCGTTGATCATCGATTTGCTCGAGCGGGCGCCAGTAACGTCTCCATTCGTCCCTGTCGCGTGCCATAGTAGACCAGTGGGTCCTGCTCGCTCGAGGAACACGAAGAGCATCGTTCAGGGATTTGACGAAGAAGTCCGACCAGCGCAAAGGTGGGCGACCTGGTGTTCTTCTGACGTCCCGTGGAATCCAGTCAGTAACGGCTCTCGTCCCGTTGATCATCGATTTGCTCGAGCGGGCGCCAGTAACGTCTCCATTCGTCCCTGTCGCGTGCCATAGTAGACCAGTGGGTCCTGCTCGCTCGAGGAACACGAAGAGCATCGTTCAGGGATTTGACGAAGAAGTCCGACCAGCGCAAAGGTGGGCGACCTGGTGTTCTTCTGACGTCCCGTGGAATCCAGTCAGTAACGGCTCTCGTCCAACGGTCGTCACGAAATCGCATTACATGTCCGGCCCACCTGATCTTCGACAACTTGGCCCATGCGACTGCGTCTCTGATCTTCGACTGTCGACGTAGCTCGTAGCTCCGTATGCCGTCTCTCGCCTGAATGAAGCGAGTCACTCCGAGCATCCTTCTATCTATACTTCGTTGCGCGACGCAAATCGCATGTTCATCCTGCTTGCGTAACGCCCAGGATTCTGAAGCGTACGTCAACGCAGGAAGAACCGTAGAGTCGAAGAGATGGGCGCGGAGTCGGGCGTTCTTCGTCTTCCTCACTACTTCTTCAACACTCTTGAATGCGCCCCAAGCCGCTCGTTTCCTTCTGCCCAGCCCTGGACTCAAGTCGTTGGTCATGTTGACTTCCCGACCCAAGTACACATAGCTGGAGCATTCAGAGATATTCGTTCCGTTGAGCGAAAATGGGGCATCAGAAACGTATCCGTTCTTCATGAACATCGTCTTCGTCAAGTTCAGCTGCAAGCCGATCTTCCCACACGCATGATCGAAGTCGGCCAGCATGCGTTCTGCCTGGGTGATAGATGGTGCTATGAGTACGATATCATCCGCAAAACGAAGATGGTGTAACTGCCGACCGTCGATCTTCACTCCCATGTCGTCCCATTCTAGTGTCCGCATGATGTTCTCGAGAGAGGCGTTGAACAGCTTCGGTGATATGGTATCACCTTGGCGTACACCCCTCTTCACGTTGATGCGAACGTTGTTGTAGAATGGTGTGATCACGGTCGTGAATCCTTTGTAGAGCTCACTGAGGATCTTCACGTACTGAGTGGAGACGCCTTGTTTGCACAAAGCCTCAATCACCGCTCCCGTTTCGACAGAGTCGAAGGCCTTCTTGAGATCGATGAATGTGAGGCATAACGGCGTCTTGTACTCTCGGGACACCTCAATGAGCCTGATCACGGTGTGGATATGATCGATTGTGCTGAACCCTCTTCGAAACCCGGCTTGCTCGCACGGCTGTCCTTCGTCTATCGTTCGGTCGATCCTATTCAGAATGACACGTGTGAATAACTTATAGACTACAGACAGCAGGCAGATAGGGCGATAGTTGCCGATGTCGTGCGGATCTCCCTTCTTATACAGCAACACAGTCCTGCTAGTTTTCCATATTGCTGGTACTTTGCAGTCCGACAGGTATCGTGTGAAAAGCCTGGCCAGGGTGTTGATGAGGACTGGCGGTAGGTTCTTCAGGTGTTCGGGTCGGATCCTGTCGGGACCGGGAGCTGTGCGATTCTTCATCGATGAAATCGCGTGACGAATCTCGGAAGGGAGGACCGCAGGGATGACATGTCCATCGTTCGGGATTGGGTATTCGGGAAGATGGACGTGGCTATCGAAGAGATCGGAGTAGAAATCGTGGATGACCTTCTCCATAGCCCTTCTGGAGGACGTGAGAGATCCATCCGGGCGCAGGAGAGCTGTCATCTTGGTCTTATAGTTGACTAAGCCTCGACGAGTGGATTGACATCAATGCATACATCCAAATAAACAACTGGGCTTCGCTTATTATATAGTGAGGATATTTCGAAGACTACATTTCGGTTGAACATGATGATGTGCAATAAATGAATGAATAAACAGATAAATAGATAATTAAATAAATAATAAACGAGCTGTTTGCTATAAACGAGAGCTTTTTAATGGCATGTACTTATACAATGATGAGAATATCACAATCCTCGGCATAGCCAAATCCACCGCTCAAGTGAAATAGTATCAATAAAATAAAATGGAAGCGTTTGTTGACGGTAAACACAACCATATCTTATGTCTATTGATTTGCAAACATTATTCATTGTTACATCACTTCTTGCTGTCTAGCATCACACTGCCCGAATAGGACTGATGTACGAGTTCGAACCCGGCACGGATCTCGGTTTTTGCTGAAAACATAAAATACATCCAGGAAAAAATACAAAATAAAATTTATCCTAAAAACACCCAGTACATCGTGTATTTCTTTACATCAGTGTTCAAAATATTTAGTGTCTCGTTCCTTCTTGTCTAACGACTGTCTTTTGTAGTCGTAATAAATTGATTGATTGATTGATTGTAGTCCTTCTGTACTCAGCGGCATCAACCTAAACAGGATTTAAAAGTAAAATATCCACGGTCGAGGTATCGATTGCTCCAAGTGACCCTAGCGTGAGGCACCCACCTCTGGAGAAAGTCTGCCAAAATGGAAAGGTGAACGTAAAGGTAAATGTAAAAACGTCGGCGTTGATCAGTCCTCCGAGTACGCGCCGCGCATTCATGTTCCGTTCAGAATCGTAGGGACATGGTGAAAGTGTATTTGGTCTATACAATGGCTTGCGCGGCCAGCCGCTATACCAAGTCAGTGTCTTTACCTTTTCGGACAAGTCTGATACCAAATTACTCGACCCCGAGAGGAAGGAAGACTTGGTTAGCCCGGGTGCCTATCGATCGATCGACGGTGCGGGTGCGAATAGCGCGTTTTTCTGATGCACCACGCGCGCCCCAAAATGGAACCCATCTCTTCGACTCTACAGTTCTTCCTGTGTTGACGTGCGCTTCAAAATCCTGGGCGTTACGCAAGCAGTATGAACATGCGATTTGCGTCGCACAGCGAAGTATAGAAAGAAGGATGCTCGGAGTAACTCGCTTCATCCAGGCGAGAGACGGCATACGGAGCTCCGAGCTACGTCGACAGTCGAAGATCAGAGACGCAGTCGCATGGGCCAACTTGTCGTGGATCCGGTGGGCGGACACGTAATGCGATTTCGTGACGACCGTTGGACGAGAGCCGTTTCTGACTGGATTTCACGGGACGTCAGAAAAACACCAGGTCGCCCACCTTTGCGCTGGTCGGACTTCTTCGTCAAATCCCTGAACGATCGATTCGATGCTCTTCGTGTTCCTCGGGTGAGCAGGACCCACTGATCTACCATGGCACGCGACAGGGACGAATGGAGACGTTACTGACGCCTGTTCGAGCAAATCGATGATCAACGGGACGACAGGCGATACAGGTGATACTTTGTTCATGTGCTACAATTCTGATCAAACAACTTCAACTCCGTCAACTGACCCATTCTTTGCTCAAAAATCCAGCATTCTGACTTTACCCTTTGCCACCGTCCTTCACCTACCCTACCTCACTTACTATGGCAGAATGAGTACATCTCA
Source organism: Nippostrongylus brasiliensis (assembly GCA_030553155.1). Taxonomy (NCBI): domain Eukaryota; kingdom Metazoa; phylum Nematoda; class Chromadorea; order Rhabditida; family Heligmosomidae; genus Nippostrongylus; species Nippostrongylus brasiliensis. The sequence continues at coordinate 5,083,818 of CP130735.1, forward strand.
GAGAATAACAGAAAGTAATTTGAAATAAATAGCTCATCGTAAAGCTCACGTTTACTTCGGTTTTCTACTCTCTGTCGTCCAGTCGATGCAGCTTCCATTTTTAGTGCTCACTTGGATCTTACTGCTGCCGCTGGTTTCGGGTAAGGTGAAAAACTACGAAATGCTGTTTTTTTTTTGAAGAATAAAGTCGAGACATTTTTAATGCTCTCTAGAGCTGTCGGTGCGTATCAACTTGTTCTGAAAGTCTACTTCCAAGCTATCCATAGGAAAACACCAATGTGAGCAATTTTCAGGGGAAAAATATGACAGTCTTTTATTTGGAGGCACCACAACTACACAAAATATCTATGAAGTCATTATAGCGCTCCTTTGTTGACAAAAAGTAAAAGTAAAGAGTAAAGAGTAAAAAAATGGCCCGTCCAGAAAAACCGACAAATCGCATCAGTTGTCGTTTAAGTAGCTGAAACTATGCCTCCTGTTTTGATGATTCATGATACATTTTCTACTGTTTTAAGGTAAACGAGGAGGAGCAAGACCTAGACCCCGTCCTCCTCCCCCAGGACGAAAAAGCAGTAAGAGGGTGCGTGATCGCAGGATTTCTCAAAAGGCCGAATTAAGCGACTAGACTTTTTCAGAGACCCCGCCCCAAGCCTCGATCAAAACAGAAGAAGAAGAGTACAAAAGGACCGAAGAAGCCAAAAAGCAAAAAGCCAGGAAAAGGCAAGAAGTCGAAAAAGAAAGGTCAAAAAGGCAGTAAGTCAAAATCAGGAAGAAAAGGTAAAAAGAAGACAAAGACAGGGAAGGAATCAGGAGGACCAGATGGAGCAGATGATTCTGAAGAAGGTATGCAATGCAACTTATAGCCTCCTGATATCCACAAACCGAATAATTCTGCTAAAAAAGAGGCTGAATTCACACCAACATTCATGTTGCAGGTACGGGTTGGGGTAAATGATAAAGGTGAAAGATAAGGTAAGATAAAGGCGGAATTCCCGTCGACTCGTCCCTCAAAGAATGCGCCAAGCATTAATGTCCCATTCAGAACCGTTGAGGAGTGCTGAGTGCGTCAGCAGCTAATCAGTTCAGTCGGCTTCCTCCCAGACATGCCTGGTACCTATTTACCCGAACTTGGAAGATTTAATTACCTTGGGTGAGGATAGATCAATTGAACGTGCGAGTGTCAGTAGCGCCTCTTTTCACTACATCACGCGCGCCCTTTAGGTCGTAAAGTAGAATTTCTCCCTCTCGAAAAAATCTATCCCTTCGAAGTTGGGTAAATTGGTACCAGACTTGTCTGGGAAGGTAAAGAATTCTGACTTGGTATAGCGGCTGGCCCTTGTACGTCATTGTTTAGGCCAAATACGCATTCACCATGCCTCACCGATTCGGAAAGGAACGCGAATGCGCGGCGCGTTCTTACACTTCAGAGGGTCACATTTTGCATTTGCACCGATCTTTGAATACCAGTCGATAGAGCTCGAACTGCAGTGCTCAAATATGTGTATATTTTTACAAATAATTGAGTTTCAACAAAGTGATTGCAAAAAGCCGCTTTGGAACGCTCCTAAGCGGCTTTTCCGGGAAGTGATCAAAAGACATGTCCGGTACGGTACGTCACTCAACTTATAGGAAGAATGCAAACTCCATTTCAGATAGTGGCGATGACGACGACACAACAAGACCTGGAGAATCAACAGGAACGCAACGCCGTGACGCACCTCGGGCACCAAGTAAGGCTATTAGTAGGCAAAACTATGAGGACGCACAGTTCACTTGAAAATCTGCAAATATTCTCCACAAGCGGAAAAAGCAAGCAGTCGGGTTGGGTGAAAAGATAATGGATCTCAATGAAGCTGTTTGAAAAAAAATACAAAACAATAAAAGTATCGAACAGTAAATTCAGAGAAAAATGTTAATTAAATGTAACTTAGAGTAGTAACTAGCAAAAGATTCAAAGATCAGCGTTTTCCCTGGCGAATTTGTGCTCTCAATGCAGCACCGCGTGATTTTTCTATCAAGGAACTGCACAATACTTTGTAATCCCGAGTAGAAATTCAATGAGATGTATATGTAAAGGTAAAGGTGTCAGCGTTTATTAGGATGACCCAAAAGTTCCTGCGCATTTGTACAAACAGTTCTTGTTCTACCTGTGCAATCGATGCCACATTTCTTTGGTGTGGATTAGATGTGGCATGGTTTGCTCCACTGTTCTGCCTATCTTGCTGATAGCTGGTTGCGCAGTGTTGCAAGGAATATGCAGTTCGATGACCGTTTTTACGCACATCGCACTTTGTTATACCACCTCCGTTCTGGCCAAACAAGGAGGCAGGCGACAAGGCTGGTGCACTATCGGTTTGGCAAGGACGTCCCCTCCCGAAATTGTATGACAAAGTGGTGGACCGTTTCAACCGCGGTGACTTTAGCATGGAAGACAATTCAAGATCAGGTCGACCGTCCTCTGCAGATGATGACAAGATTCTCTGCGCACTAGAACGAGACCCCCAGTCTTCGTTGCGCAGAATCGAGAGGAGTACTGGTGCTCCACGAGAAACAGTACGGCGTGTTCTACATCGAGGTGGGAAGGTCGCGAGAAGGCCAAGAACGGTGCCTCACGGTCTCACGCTGGAGCAGAGACGGATGCAAGTTGACACATGTGCTTCGAACCTCGCTCGTGTGCACAGGAGGAGGCTGTTGGATTCGATAATATGCCAAGATGAAAAGTGGATTTACTGGTCCAATCCAAGCCGTAACCCACTATGGGTTGACCACGACGCGCCTCCCCTTACTCAAGTGAAGCGTGGCATCCATGGAAAGAAGCTCATGTTGTCATTTTGTTGCTCTCGCCATGGCCTTGTGTTCTTCAATCTTCTACCTGATAACGCCACCTTAACCTCCGAGACTATCCGCGAAGTACTGCAAGAGGTGAAACGTGGAGCTGCTCTCTTGTCTCCAAAACTGGCCCAACCTTTTCTTTTGTGGGACAACGAAAGACCCCACAAATCTTCAGTCACCCTGGCCACCCTGGACAGTCTCGGAATCGGTACTCTCCCACACCCACCTTACAGACCAGACATCTCTCCATGCGATTTTCACATTTTGCGGTCCCTTCAGAGCTACTGCGCTGGTAAGGAATTCAAAGCGCGGGACCATGTTGAAAAGAAAGCGCAGGCATGGATTGAGTCACGGAGTGCAGACTTCTGGAGACGCGGTGTCGACGCATTACCTGATCGCTGGCGAAGAGTTGTACTAAACCGTGGAACTTACCTTATTGATCACTGATTTGCTTTTCTTAAGTTATGAATAAAAAAGTTAGAATCTGAAATGCACACGAACTTTTGGGTCACCCTAATAGAATGACTTGCGGGCCAGTCGGTATACCAATCCAGCGTCTTTACCTTCCCAGACACGTCTGGTACCAATTTACCGGAGGGATGGAAGGCAGCCCGGATGGCGATTGATCGCAGGACAGTGTCATTAGCACGCTTCTTATCATATATCATCTAGCCGAGCTCAAAGATTAGGAAAATTGTTGCCATTGTCTTCTCTCGCATTTCGTGAGTTCTCCGAACCACTCGGACCTCCTCGAACCCCAGAAAATCCTCAAGATGATGGATCCCACCTTCCCCATACCCCAGCAAACGCGACCCAACCGGGATCAGCTGGATCCGGAGTACGCCCTAACCCTAGCATACCCTCAGATCGTCCTCAAAGGTTAATGTGTGTGGTGTGGTTCCGCTTGTCTCCTCTCTATTTCCTGAGTTCTCCGAGCCACCCTGATCTCCCTGAATCCAAGTAAACCTATGAGATGATGATACCCCCCTTGAAAAGGAAACCCGGACGGGAGCACTATTTCGATAAACACTTCATTTTATTTCACCTTAGAACACGTGTATAGGGCCCGCGTGGTGCAATTGTAAGAGGCGCTGTTGACACCCGCACGGTCGATCGATCCTCGCCTGGGCCAACCAAGCCTTCCATCCCTGCGGGGTCGGTAAATTGGTACCAGACATTTCTGGGGAGGTAAAGACGCTTACTTGGTTTAGCGGCTGGTCCCCGTAAGTCATTATATAGGCCAAATGCGCATTCACTAAGCCTCTACGATACTGAATTGAACACGAATGCGGCGGCGCGTCCTCATTGGACTGATCAACGCCGGCACCTTTACCTTTCACTTTATCTGGAACATGAGTATGCCTGACAGTGGATCAATCCCGCTCAGTAATCACTTGCAATGGGAAGGGGGATAAGACATTGCTTTTCTGCGAGGAATTAGAGCCCACACTTATCGTCACAGCTGGACCTGTAACACCTGAAATGATGGAAATGCGTGAGCGAAGAAGACAAGGATGCCAACGATCGGACGAAATCAATGCGAAAATCACCATGGAGCAGTTGAAGGTGGACACATTTGTGCTCTTCTGTTACCTTACTTTCAGTTCTCACTAATCGAATGATCTGTAACGCATATTCCTATATATTGCAGGATGAGAACGGGCAACCACGATTCAGTTCAGGCCGTTTCGGAGCAATATTTCTACTGCCTGACTCGTGTAATATTCAAAAAGCACAAGCCGCCAAGGACGAAGACGACGTTCAGAGTGAAAGCGAATAGCTCCTTTTTTGAGTGCCACAGTACCCGTACTTTTGAAAATCGCAATCTGTTATCACCTACAAGTTTATGAATGAAACTAAAAATTAACGCGTGAAATCATTGGAAACCAAGTGGTATGAACTTATACAATAATAAAGGTAATAGGTAAAGGTGGCGGAGCTGATCAGTCCCGTGAGGACGCAACGCTGCATTCGTGTTCCATTCAAGTCATACAGGTTTGGAGAATGCGTATTTGGCCTATACCAGGTCAGTGTCTTTACCTTCCCAGACAAGTCTGGTACCAATTTACCCGACTCCGGAAGGATGGAAGCTCTAGTTAGCCCGAGCCAGGATCGACCGGTCGACCGTGCGGGTGTCAGCAGCGTCTCTAACCACTGTACCACGCGGACCTACATATGACTTTATAATGAGGTTCACTAAACGAAAAGGTAAAGGTAAGGGAGTCGGTGTCCATGAGACACTTGTATTGCGCGTTAGTTCCTTCACGAATCTATACAGATGTGAGAGCTGCTGCTTTTCGTTTGTTCCTTTAAGTGAAGCAAACCTCAAGTTATCTTGAAGTTTATTGAAGGTAGGGTTTGGAGAATGATGTCGTTTGATTTCACAAGGTGAAGCTGAGACGGTTCTATTTTTAAGTTTTGAGTGGGTTTGGTGAGGCGGCTTCTCGGCAGTCCTTCAGGGCAAACAGTATCCTGTAGCTCATTTTCACAGCCCTTTATTTTGTCGCACATGAGGCTTTTCGTCACGCTTGGTGTTTCCTCTTACTGCTTTAGTGCTTCTATTCCTTAGCTTGGCAATCCTCATTGAACCCACCCCTCCCTTTATGCAAAGATTAAAGCTACCTGTTCAAGTTCGACCAGAAGATTGCTGGTATAGATATTTTACCCTTCGGTGACAAACAAAATGTGAAGCACTTCATTTGATCTTACAATTAGACATTTTAAAGTGGTTTAGTGGCCTACATCTCTTCCACTTCTTTTTTACAATTGAATTATACCATTGAGAAAAATTATCGTGTCAGCAGATCTTGTGTTCTTGCAAGATCCGATGTTCTCGTCGAAATACGTCTCTTCCTCTGCCCACGACCGGTGTGAGGTAATTCTCACTTTAATAGGAGGCGTTTCTCCATCGTTCCTGGCGATGTTAAAGTGGCGCCGGAAATATGCATTCTAAATCAGTATAAATGTAATTTATGAGATCTCAACAAAATGCTTAAGTGCTTATGGAGATGCTGGTGAGGTTTTTGCAACGCAATAATTTTATTTCCAGAGAACGTGTGTTAGCCAGTCTTCCTGCCGATGAGGAGCTTCGCGACTTCGATATCTTGATTTAATATTTTCTATCGTGTTAGGCTGTAGATCGTAGGTATATTCAGAACATTGTATGACTGCTAAAAAGCATCACTACGATCATAGAGCTATGGGGTCCTTTCGGAAAGCTCTAGCGCCTAGGTGTGTGCGCGTTGTAGGGAATGTGTTGATAGGAATTTGTCTGTTGCGTGCTGTGCTTTTCACTGTTGTCAGTTTCAGAAGTCGATTTATTTCTGGTAATAAATGTGACATTCTATGAACATTTGGTGAATATCACGCGAACACTAGAATGGGACGAGTATGAGTGAAAATAGCCGTCAATTACACCATCTTCGTTTTGCGAATGATGTCGTACTTATAATTCACCAGCCTTTGAGCGGCCTGCAGGCCGCAAGATGAACTAATGAATAGTAGGAAACATATATAAAACATTTATAATAACAAATAAAACGCCGAACAAAGCATGTAGCAAAAGACGGCGAGGAACTGATGAAATACGTCACTGGGAGTACGGTAACGTGCAATCGCGGCGGGAACCTAGAGTTAACAAACAGACATTGTGGTTTCGCTTATTGATTAGCAGGATCTATTGGCCAGGCGGAATAGACGCGGATCGACTTCGATCACCCAGGTAGAGAGAGCGTTTTGTCGCTGAACATGGCCAAGACGACATTCGCGAGGGGTGGAGTGGCTTTGGATGCCCCATTTTCACTCATCGATGCCCCATTTTCACTCATCGGAACGAATATCTCTGTGCTTAGTACCGACAATCGATCCCTTGCAGCCTTCTAGGAGATCCCCTTTAAGAAAAGGAAAACCTATCAGTTCGCATATTCACCAAAAACCCATCGCTTTTCTCTTCTTCGCTCCCCAGAACCATATCGCCGCGCATACAATAATCTTAAACGCAGGTTTCAGAGATTCCTTAGTATCCCGCTTCCTGACGAACCAGTAGACAAACGTCTTATCTTTCCTGAAAACATCGTCGTGTACCCACCTAGACCGAAAAAGGTACAACCACGGGAACAGGACCAAAAGCCTGAAACCTCAGATAGCCAACCTACAACCTCGAAAAGAGAAGACCCACCAGCCTCCCCCGCGCCCGTTGAGGAACCGAATCTCAACGTTAAATCCCCGACCCCATCCGAATACTCTCTTCACACCGCTTCGGATTTAGATATTGAAGAGGAACTTAAAGCGACGCCCTGGGACGACCGCAAGACCACTGCTGTGTGTTCAAGGGTCGTGAAATTAATGTCGCCAACTACTTGAGCCAGACCTGAGCAGAAGAAAGCCATCGGTTTGGGCACTTTCAAGAGTGTTGAAGAAGTAGTGAAGAAGGCGAAGATTGACGTTTGATATCCATAGAGAAAATGTTTATTTGCAGATCGTCGATGAGTTGCATCTTCACAAATCGGCACAATACGCTATCACTTGGTTTGTGATAACGACAATAATATGGCATTCAGTATAATATGTACATTAGTGTCGGTACTCTATTTCCATGGGATCATATTTTTCTTCGCTGTTGTTGCGGGTTTCGGCGTGACACTACGAATTCGAGACGCCGACGTGCTGCGCCAGAGTCTGCCACCTCGGTCGTTATTCCTGAACAGGTGATGTGCAAATGTGCCGAATAAATCTGGGCCCAGATTCATGGACACACGAGCGGTCTCCGAAACCGCGGCGCAGCAAGAACCAGACGTCAGAGTCCATGAGAGATTGCGTTTAACATAGGAAGTTTAGGATAAGAAGAGAAAGGTGTGCGCCTTTCACAGGCTATATCTCGAGGTTTATCGGGGTTTACCAATGAATGTGGGCCCTGGTTAGCTCGGGTAGGAGCGCTGATAGATAATTTAATTAGAAACTTGAATTTTTTAACGTGATAATCTTTTTCATATTTTTCATGATGAGTCTGCTCAGCCGAACTAAAAATAAAAAGGTGAAGTGGTCAGCGTCGACCAGTTCCCTGGAGAAGTACCAGACATTCGATATCGAATCGGAATCATGGTGAAAGCATGTTCGGCCTACATAATGACTTTCAAGTCAGGGTTTTCACCCTCGAAGGCAAATCTGGAACAGCCCGGAGGGAGTTAAGGCTCGGTGACCCTGATCGGGAACCAACAGCTTGACCGTGAAGGTGTAAGTAGTGGCATTAGCGCCACTTTCCACTGCACCGCGCCCCTACAGAGAAGTACTGATATTCATCTTGTCGCGAATATTTAACTTTATGTTCTAACCTTCACGCAGGGTTTCAGAAACCGATCGAGCTCAAAATATGAACCGGATGTGTCAAAAGATACCCGACCCAACGGTAGCTGTTTGATGAATAGCAAAGTATTTCGCAGTAGAGGAGTGTGTCATGCTGTTTTTGAATGGATTTAGCAGAATAGTAATATTCCTTCGTCTGAGCTTCTCTAAGCTGATTATAACGGTGCAAATGCCACAAAACACTCACTGTTTGTTGACGAGAGCTTCTTCCAGAGCTGAAATATCCAGCGTGCTCCCGGTCTTTGATGTGAGTCCTTTCGGATAGAACGTCTTGTAGAATGGAATACCTAAAACGCAGTCGTCCACTTCTTCAAGTTCATTCTTCGCTTGGTTAGCCCGGACGGGGATCGATCGTTCGACCGTGCGCGCTTCAGTGGCGCCTCCACCCCCTCTACTGCGCATGCGAATTTATTGTGTTCTCATTATTACTAGTGAAGGGACTTACTTCCAGTCAAGAACACCGCTTTGAAGCTGCGTTGATGTAGCGTAGCGGTCACCGTGTTAGCAGATTGACCGTAGATGACCAGCGTACGATCCGCCAGTCGAGCAGATGTGAGAATAGGCGTCTCGAAATGATTTCGAGAAAGTAGAAAACGATTGTAATGCTCAGCTGAAAGATCATATCATAGCTGCTTGCCAAGAAAAATCTTCATTTTAATTTCCTCTATATTAAAGAAGTCCCTTCAGCTCCTTAACGTTTCTCTATCTATAGAAGAAAGCTTCACCATAGAACCCCGTTCGGGAAAATTATCTTGAATGGTTCCTATATAACAACGATTCGGTTAAGATAGCTTCTGTTGGAGCGCTGAGAAGTGAGTAATAATGTGGTTTTACGAGTGAAAGTGAAGACTTGATGATAAAGAAGTGGATTTTCGAAAATGCATTGTCAACAGCTATAGGGATGTGTTAGTTCAAGTACGATTTATTTACCAACAGTGGCTAATGATTGTGACGGTTAATATAAACGTGAGATGACCGATTGAAATAAGAATTAAGGTAAAGGTAAAGATTAAGGTAAAGGTGCCGGCATTGATCAGTCCTCGAAGGATGCGCCGCCGCATTCGTGTTCCATTCAAGTCGTAGAGGTCTTATGAATTCGTATTTGGCCTATACAATGACCTCCGGGGGCCAGCCACTATACCAGGTCAGTGTCTTTACCTTCCCAACAAGTCTGGTACCAATTTACCCGACCCGGGAGAGAGGGAAGACTTGGTTAGCACGAGCCGGGATCGATCGCTCGACCGTGCGGGTGTCAGCAGCGCCTCTTACCACTGTACCACGCGAGCCGTCGGAAATGGGTTAGTATCAGTCAGAATTGACACAAATCCACCCGACCATGGAGGGGATGGTAAACTTGGCTGGACTTCACTGTGGTTCGATAACTCCAGCGTGCATGTGGCTGGCTTCTGGTATAATACCAGTGCGCCACATGTGCCAAGAGCAAGATCATTGACTGAATTACTTGCGAACCACAAATCAAAATACTCAATAAACCTACTCCTACTATTACTAGTTTTTTTTTCAAATTCCTGTCAGTCACCAGCCGCTTTTCATGCAAACAACGCATATTTGTCATGCCAATCAATAAACAAGGAGCATTTGAAAACTTGAAATTTTGTTCTGTGAAAATTTGCTCGGCTCCCTATAGACATTTATTATAATATGAAAACTAGCTTTGAGAGTTGTTGAATATAATAATTAGTTCAATGTATCCATAAAGAACAGTACAAGAAATTAAGATGAACAACACCAGGAGAACAGAGTCATCAACGAGCAACAATTTAACACTGGAAACATAACAAAATGATCATGCTCAGCCCACAGTGACGATTTGCAACAACAAAGAATGATCAGCTCTTGCATAGAACTCATAAAAATAAAACAAGAGTGCAGTAAGTATTCCATGAATGAAGACTGTAAAGAATATGACATAACAAGTATTAGTATCGAGGGAATTTCTGATCAACTTCAGTTGCCCACGCCTCATAGCCGCCTCGAATGTCGCGGACTCGTAGAAAATTGAGTTTTCTCTTCAGAATTTCCACTGCTAACTGTGAGTCGTTACCACGGTGGCAAATCACATACACTGAAACACAGGCAAATTATAGAATAAATGAGAATAAATGACTCAAAATAAAAGATTTTCTGGGATTTAGGGCTCGTTTGGACGTCGCGCGGTGAAAATGCAAAATTGAAGCGCAATCAAAAATTAATGTCCTTGATCGAATCCGCTCCTTTGCATTAGTGGCGAAGTCTGGTGGCGCCTCATATAGGCAAACTTACTGGTCGTTCGGGATTTTTAGAAGGCTGCCATTCCCTATTAAAGGATATTTCGACGAAATTCACCTTTTTCGTTTAATTTCTTGCCTGTGTGATTATATGCCTAATTTTTTTTGCTTAGACGCGGCGCCACCGGCCTGCGCCACTAACGCAAAGGAGCAAATTCGATCAATGACGTTAATTATTGATTGCGCTTCGATTTTGCATTTTCGCCGCGGGGGCGTCTAAGCGAGCCCTTAGAGATTGAATATTTGAGGATCTACGAAAGGATTCAATATGTACGCCCTGCAAAAGGCGCATCGCAAAAGTAATATTCTAAGCAAATGCTGCACATGGTCCAGTATGGGACACTGCTATTGTAAGGTGGAACTGCAAGTGTTACCAATCACGGCTTGAAGCACCGATACTATTCACCTTAAATTCCAAAGCATTCAATCGAATAAACTCACTGTCCTCGGGGTGATCATCTATGGAAGCTAATCCTAATCGTTTGCAGATTGTTTCGGGCTCAAGTTGCTGGACATCGTCAAGTGTAACATCTAAAAATGGCTATAATGGTGAGCAACCGAAATTACAGTTTGTTAAAAACAATTTGTTGGAACTCGTTAAGACAAACTTTTCGCCTCCTTCAGGCTGGCTATGGCGAATTCATGAGGAGGTCGGGTGTCGAGTAAGATAGGATTGTCGCTGTTCGATCGAATCTCCGCATAGTCAGTTGCAGACACACGGTCAGTCGGAGACAGAACAGAAAGACTTTGTATCTGAAACAAAAAACAAACAACTTATAAAGTTTTCGGGTATAATAAGAGAAACAGGATTCCGAAGGAATTAGGAAGCCTAACAAGTCACAGGTAAAAACTACAATTCCACAAAAAACGGGACTTTTTCTAACGAGTTGCACCGGCAAAACTTGATGTCAGTGCCCATCTCGATCGGTATTGATGGATTGAGTGTATTTCTTTACATTACCCTTCTTCACAAGGCAATCGCTGGCTTTCCAATCTAGTACTGATTGTACGAGACTGAAACCACCCATATAAATCGCAATAAGTAAAACATTTCCTGCACTAGGGTAGCTTCCAGTAGGATCACGCAGGATTCACTTATCAATTACCTATAGGCCGCCAAATGAACTAATGAATAGTAGGAAACATTTATAAAACATTTATAATAAGAAATGAAACGAAGAACAAAAAGCATGCAGCAAAAGACGGCGAGAAACTGATGGAATACGTCACTGGGAGTACGGTAACGAGCAATCGCGGCGGGACCCTAGAGTTGACAAACAGACACGGTGAGTTCGCTCACTTATTAAAATAGGATACGATGATTTCAGCGAGCTTATACATCGTTCCCTGCTTCAATTATTGAATAGTCACCACCAATCATCTAACTTTCAACGCTGCAGCACAAACAAAATAAGCGAGCCACAGACCAAATCTCACCTTGTCACAAGCCCCTGAGCCGCAGAACGACACATAGTCAATCAACTCGGTGATTGTTGGACTATCACCACAAACAGCGCACTGTTTATTGCGAGGGCGAAGAGCAATGGTCCGTGACCTTCCACAACTTCCATCGAAGAGGTACAGTTTCGAGGAGAAACTTGCTATAAACGTTCTAAACTAGAATCTTTGAGAATCACATATTCGACGTTGAAAACTCACGTTGAAGTCCGGCAGCAATTTTCAGCACTTCGAGGGCCTGCAGACTACCGATGACACCAACAACGGGCCCAAGAACTCCACCTTCACTACAGTTCGTGACCAAAGATGGATTAGTTGGAACGGGGAACAGGCAGCGATAACACGGACCAGTCTACAACAAAATCAAATTGAATAAATCGTCGATGAAAAGGTACACACTTAATCGAAGTGGGGTTGAAATCAGTCTAATTTTCAATCTCACCTCGCCATTTTTCTCCTTGAAGTGATATACAGTGAGCTGCCCTTCCCAACGCAGAGCGCTTCCACTCACTAACGGCTTTCCCAGTAGAACACACGCATCGTTCAGCAAATACCAAAAAAGAATGATTGATATTCGCATTGATGAGACCCGGACCTGACCTTATATTTTTTTATTTTTTATGCCCGTTTGAGGGTAGGGTCGAAACGGACTTATATCTTTTACTAGTATTTGTTTACTTTTACTAATACTATGTATTTATTAGTAATACTATTTTATATTTTCCATTTAGTATCGTTAATTATATTCCTTCTTGCTATTGTTCTCTTACTACCTTACTTTCTTATAACTTATTTACTTACTCGCTAGTAACTTAATAGTATTACTATTAACCTTCTATATAATTTTCTATTATTCTCTTTATTAATTAACATTCTTATATCATTTATCATTCATTCTTCGATATTTACTTATTTCTCTCACATTTCAATTTTTAACATTAGTTATTATTATATGTTATTATTATATTATATATTATTATATTACTATATTATATTATATATTTGTTATAGTTGTTATTAGCCTTTATTGTTTCGTTGATTGAAGGCACCACCAAAAAGAGAATATTACCTCGTTGCAGGATTATCGCTGCAGTCCACTACAATATCATACGGGCGCAGTACATCCAGTGCACAATCCTTGTCCAACAGAACGTTGTGGGTAACAACGTTTACCAAACTGTTGAGTCTGAATACAATTAAGCATCTTTACCAATTTGTAAACTTACTACAGCACTAGTGAGAGAATATCTGACTCAAAGCGCCTAGCAAATAGTCTGAAGAGATTTTCGTTGGATCCTTGCCTATGGTTAATCACAAACATGACATTCTCTCTGAAACTTTAACCCAAGACCACGTATATTGTTGATTCTGTAAGCCGCTGCCACCAATTTTGCTCAAATTTCGAATAGGTTACTTATTTTACTGGTTACTGGTTACGAATTTGGTGCCTGTTTTCCGAATATCGGGAGCCAACCACCAATATCATTAACCAACGACGCTCTGTCCGGATACCGATATAGGTGAAAGATAAATTGGAAGAGCTATTTCGAGAGCTGATCACGAATTTGCCGGCTGTTTTCGAGGTCTCGAGATCTCGGCTGCAGACGATAGGATTCTAACTTAATCATTATAGTTGACGATATCGGTTGTTCTCGGCCTCCGTTTCCGTATCGGATGTCAGATCCGAGATCTACGCACAGAGACCCACAGAAGAAGACGTTTTGACAAAACCAATGAATAGTTCCGTGCATCCGAGTTGACTGGTGATGGCCAAAATTTCAAAAACAGAATGGCAAATTGTAGTCAGGTTCCCAGAAAAGCCGCTAGACGAAGGCAAAGGGTAAAGGTAAAGGGTAAAGCTGCCTGCATTGATCAGTCCCCTGAGAACGCGCCGCCGCTTTCGTGTTTAATTCAGAATCGTAGAGGCTTGGTGAATGCGTGTTTGGCCTTTACAATGACCTGCGGGGGCCAGCCGCTACACCAGGTCAGTGTCTTTACCTTCCCAGACAAGTCTGGTACCAATTCACCCGACCCCGGAGGGTTGGAAGGCCTGGATAGCAGGGGCCGGGATCGATCGCTCGACCGTCCGGTGTCAGCAGCGCCTCTTACCACTGTGCCACGCGGGCCCTCCTAGACGAAGGTTGAGCAAAAAATAATTTTTTGACCTAAATCAGGTATGTGGAGTCAGGGCAATTAACTAGTGCTGTAACTTTGGAAGAAAATGAACCAACTCTTTAATGCTATCCTTCAGAGATTCCACCTTTGATTTGCCAATCATTTTCTCCTTGTAAGCCACCTGCCTATGAAGATTGTCGATAGCGACCTGAATTTGGAGATTTATTCTCACAACAAGATTCGATTTAAGGGAAAACTAAATAGAACTATACATAATGAATGTATGATCAAAGAAACTGTTATAAAAGTGGGTACCTCATCGTAGTCTACAATACCAATGGTGCCTATTCCAGCTCCAGCTAGGTATGTGGCCACTGGACATCCCAAACCTCCGGCACCGACGACAAGAGTTTTCGATGAGCACACGCCAACTTGTCCTTGAAATTATCTTATTAAATAAACTTCTCTCTCGAAGTGAGCCGGCAGAAGCCCAGAATCTAATCAGAGAAGAAAATCAGATAAGGCTGGATATGAACATACCAGAAACCCCAAAGTCTTGGATTAGTAGTTGACGGCTGTACCTCGCAATCTGCTGCGACGACAATCCATGATCCATAGTTTTGGCCCTAAAATGTACAATTTAGTGACTCTGAGGCTCTTCAATTCAATGATGAATGAACACAAAGGACACTCTGGACATGAAGAAAGCGAAAAAGTGCAGAGAGAACGACAAAAAATTAAAGTAAAGAGATTCGTTGGATATCCCGACTCCATGAGGCAAAAAAAATCCCGAAATTCATCGGCAAACTTCCTGGGTGCTGATTACGGATGACGCCCGTTTACGGAAATTCACAAAATCATCCCTGATAAAGAATCTTTATCGTTGAAGCTCCGCTACATAATGCTATCCGAGGCGCTGATCGTCATTGTCTTCGATTTTTTTCGGGAACATGTACCCGCAAAGCAGCCATTCAAAAAACTTCATTATGACTGAAATATTACGCTAAAAATTGCCTTGCCGTCCGACTTCGATTCCTGTCTAGATCCACAGTCCTCGTCGAAAAAAAAAGAAAATCGAGTGAAAATAATTTTGTGTCGTATCCCAGGCGCCAGAGATACAGGCAATCAAGCGATACTCCGCCGATGAAGTCCAGACATAACTGTTAGGATATTTCCTACGTATTTTCCAAATCAGCCGCTTAATTGGCGCAAAATTCACAAAATAAGTCGACCAAAAAAAGTAAATAAACGATCTAGGCGTCGGCTCAATTGTACAGAGTGCGTTCCGTGTGCCGCCGAAAACAATGCACTTGACGCCTAATATTCCGACTGCGCTGTCAGCCAGGTTTGCAGATTATATTTTATTTGCTAAAAATTGTTTTCCCAGGTGCTGGGTTTGATTAGTGGATGGCAAATTAGTTGCCGCTCGTTGTCCTTATTCTTCAGTGCATAGCGATCTATGAGTCGTTTTGTATTCCCTGGCATTTCCGTTCAATTCCTTATCTTTGACCATAATCTCTTTTTTATGAGTAATGTTCAGTGGAAACCCATGCAGATCATTAGGCAGGGAGCCTATATGGTAATTGTTTTCAAATATCATCAGTAGCGTATGGTATAAAATTCAAGAAATACTGGGATAAAAAAAGTTCTTCGAACAAAGTCTGTTTCACGGACGCAAAATTCAGTTCCGTGTCTTGTTTATGCTCTCTGTTCATATTCTGTTTCTATCGTCTTTCTGTGTTTTTAAGTGTTTTCCGTCTTAAGTTGTTTTTTCACCATTTTATTTGGTGTTCTGTTATTTGCAAATGAATGGAGACATTAGGTCTAGATAAAAGTAGTAGTTCTATGAAGAGTCGTTCAAGTTCGATGATCGACCGTTCGATTTTTTGATTTTGCCGACTCAGAGGTGACGGAAATTTTTTGTCGTTGGCGATCTCTAGCTCCGAAAAGCGCACGTTCTCTTGGGAACTACTCTTATCAAATGAGCTGTCAAATGCCAGTTTCTGTTGTTTCTTGTTCGTGGCACCACTCCACGTGTTCTCGAATATCTGAAGCATCTGTTATCGCTGTTCACAAATCAGAATCAGTTCCACAGGCATGCTGCTGAGGGTGTGCCCACGTCAAGTGCAATGGCGTGCTCTCCAGCCAATGCGGAACTTGGCATCACATTCCCAATCAGATGCGAACGTCGAAAGGAAGCCGGATCTCTACAGGTGAGTCATCTACCAATTCTAGTTGAAATAGTGACGACACTATTCAACCTAACGGACACCAGTACTCAATTTTTCAGTCGTCGAAATTCGCTGAAACTTCGCCTATGAGGGTTATTTGAGGTCCAGAACACGAACCTGCTGTCTGTTTTTCACGTGGGTTGTCTCGGCCCAACCGAATCGTTACTTGGGTGGTCCAGTCAGGATCACCGATTTCGCTGAAATGTTGTCTATGAGGGTTCTCTGGTGTCATGAACACGATGGTGAAGTCCATTTTCCAAATGACGGCCGAATACGGTAGTTATGTGTGAGTCTCATTAGGTTAGGGCGGTAGGTACTCACCTATAACTACCGTATTCGGCCGCCATTTGGAAAACGGACTTCACCATCGTGTTCAGGAGCCCCCATAGACAACGTTTCAGCGGAATCGGTGGTCCTGACTGGAACACCCAAGTAGCGATTTGGTTGGTCCGAGACCACCCACGTGAAAAACGGACAGCAGATTCGTGATCATCGCCCTCAGTTACCCCCCCCCCCTCGTGCAAAGTTTCAGCGAATTTCGACGACTGAAAAATGGAGTACTGGTGTTCGTTAAGTTGAATAGTGCCGTAGTGACTTTTTTGCCAATCCTGTACAATTTTCGCGTTTGGCTTCACGCTGCGTTTCACAATTATTTTGCTAGCTGACATTTTGCTGGATGTAATGCAGCTTTTCCCTATACTTCATCTTCTTCAGCATGGAGAATGACCATGGCATATCCTTTTTGGACCGCGGGAGTTTATTGAACGTTTGTATGGTAAACACGTTCCGGTTTTTGGACCATTTCAAGTGTGAACCAGCAAAATAGGGTTGTAGTTATGAGGAGCCCTGTATTTGGGTGTCGATCATGTTTCTGGCATTCATTTTAAGGATCTTGGCGGAATATTAGCCATATGGCTAGCAAGATCGACAACTAATTAACTAGCAAGATCGTCAATTAATTATTCGACAATTTAATAATTAGAAATCAGCAATTCGGCTAAATTCCTCCTAACCAGAGTTGATATTTTGATGTTAGTATGCCTTACGAGGTTGGTTGGAGGCAAGTATTCATTAACGGCTTTACGTTTCGACCTCGCAAATCGATAATCAGGTTCGTAATCAGGACATTAAGTCATGCCTCTAGACAAAGTGTGAGCTATATAGGTGCTGTTCATCAATTGAGATGTGATCTTTGACCGAAATTTGAAAAAGCAAGATTAGGAGTTGAAATCCCTCCGACCTGTTGATTGTCGTAAGACGAGTAGTGCCGAATTTTTCAATACCTTGAATCTTCCGCTGATCCACTAATGGGCATTCAGCAGTATCATGTGAAGTGGATATTTGTTCCGAGAGTAGAAACTGATATCCTATTTCCCCAATGAAATATACTTTTTGACGCTCCTTTTTTGATCAACAAATTGTGTTGATTTTCCTGTCTTCATGAGAACATATGTAGCATGCTAATGCTCGCTGAACCATAAAAATTCAAAAATTCTTCTAAAAAGAGCTGTGTCAAGAGCTTGGTGTCACCAAAGGAAGACAAATCCTCGTATACCCGTTCTCAACTGCTCGTGAATTTTTTCAATCTGACTGAAGCTTCATTAAGACCTGGATCAGACTCATATGCTTACGATAATCCATGGCCAAAGCTCAATGGCGGTCGCTTTGATTGGTTGTTTGGCGACGGATGGAGAAGACCGCTTGCTAAGGATCAAGGTGCTAAGATGGTAAGCTGAGATAGTTTTTTTTTCAGTATTTCAACATTTAAACGGCTTTTTTCGTTGCTCTCTGCGAACTATTCCTTGCGAAGAATTTCTAATTGTTGCTTGCACTTCACTTTATATGTATTTGCAGCGCCGCGAATGGATTTGGTTCGGACGTGTGTCTCACGACGAGCACAAGGATTGGCTGAAATTCCATCAGGTTAGTAGTACTTTTATAGTTAGTCATCCTGGTGAGTCGGTACTACCGACCTCTTCTAATACTCATTGATGTCGACGAAGTGAACCAGTCTCTTCACTCCTTGAAACCATATTGCTTTAGACTACCTTCCTCCTTTTCACCGTTCTCACTACATGGGTTACATGCTGGATTATGTTCGCGCGTCCCGACTGGTTAGTATTGACGACGTTTTATTACATTCTTTTTTCGTTTTCGATTTTATGTCTCTGCGATATTCACGTCCTTTTTCGGCTAATGCTGAGTTTTAACGCGTGTGAGTAGTGCCGAACCTTGAATCTGCTGCTGATTCACTAATGGGCATTCAGCGGTAACATGTGATCTAGATCTTTGTGAATTTACTGGTCCTTGGTCAGATATTCGTCAATTTACTGGTCCCTGGTCAGATATTTGTCAATTTACTTGTCCCTGGTCAATTTGCTCTTGGTACATCTATTTGTTGAACAGTGCGCATCGTCGTGCGTTATCGTATAGGATAGTGGTCGTATGATAAATCGCAGGCGAATTCTTTTATGCTATATCGGATTGAGATATTTGAAGTCTACTATTCATGTGCAGAAGTTGTTAAAGGTTGAGTGTATATAAAGTACAGTATTTCACTAGAGGTATTTTAGGCCTATGGGCCGCGAGTGGGCACTCCGAGAAGCCCATTTGGAGATTGCCAGGCGAGAGAAAGCCGGTCTCCCGCTGATCAGTCCGGACCTAATTCCACGGTGAGTAGGGAGACCTTTGTGCTATTTTTCTTCGTCTCTTAATTTGCTTTTGCTTTACCAAACTGTAACTGCCTCTGGGCAGGTTTTCAGCACTCACGAATCTTACTATTTTTCACTGCTGTACTCGTAAGTACAGAAGTGAGAAATGCTGCTTCTTGTTTGTTCCTTTAAGTGAAGTGAACCCCAAGTTATCTTGTAGTTTATTGAAGGTAGGGTTTGCTGAATGATATCGTTTGATTTCACAAGGTGAAGCTGAGACGGTTCTATTTTTGAGTTTTGAGTGGGTTTGGTGAGGCGGCTTCTTGGCAGTCCTTCAGGGCAAATAGTATCCTGTAACTTTCTTTTCACAGTACCTTATTTTGTCGCACATGAAGCTTTTCTTCACGCATGGTGCTTCCTCTGACTGTACGAAGATTAAAGGTCCCTGTTCAAATTCGACCAGAAGATTGCTGGTATATCCTTTTTACCCTTCGGTGACAAACAGAATGTGAAGCACTTCATTTGATCTTAGACATTTCAAAGTGGTTCAGTGGCCTACATCTCTTCCACTAATTCTTTTTTACGATTGAAATATAACACCAAGAAAAATTATCTAGTCAGCAGATCTTGTGTTCTTGCTAGATCCGATGTTCTCGTCGGAGTACGCCTCTTCCTCTGCCCACGACCGGTGTGAGGTATTTCCCACTTTAATAGGAGGCGTTTCTCCATCGTTCCTGGCGATGTTAAAGTGGCGCCGGAAATATGCATTCTAAATCAGTATAAATGTAATTTATGAGATCTCAACAAAATGCTTAAGTGCTTATGGAGATGCTGGTGAGGTTTTTGCAACGCAATAATTTTATTTCCAGAGAACGTGTGTTAGCCAGTCTTCCTGCCGATGAGGAGCTTCGCGACTTCGATATCTTGATTTAATATTTTCTATCGTGTTAGGCTGTAGATCGTAGGTATATTCAGAACATTGTATGACTGCTAAAAAGCATCACTACGATCATAGAGCTATGGGGTCCTTTCGGAAAGTTCTAGCGCCTAGGTGTGTGCGCGTTGTAGGGAATGTGTTGATAGGAATTGGTCTGTTGCGTGCTGTGCTTTTCACTGTTGTCAGTTTCAGAAGTCGATTTATTTCTTGTAATAAATGTGACATTCTATGAACATTTGGTGAACATCACGCGAACACTAGAATGGGACGAAATGGGAGTGAAAATCAACAGCCGGCAGTTACACCATCTTCGTTTTGCAGATGATGTCGTACTTATAACACCATCTGTTGGCCTGGCAGAATTATCACCGATCGTCTTCGATCACCCAGGTAGAGAAAGCGTTTTGCCGCTGAACATGGCCAAGACGGTGTTCGTAACGGCTCGCTTAGACGCCGCTCGGCGAAAATGCAAAATTGAAGTGCAATCAATAATTAACGTCATTGATCGAATTTGCTTTTTTGCATTAGTATCGCAGTCCGGTGTCGCCTCATCTCGGCAAACTTACTGGTCATTCAGGTTTTTTTAGAAGGCTGCTATTCCCTATTAAAGACATTTTGGCGAGATTCACTTTTGTCGTTGAAGTTCTTCCTTATGTGATTATATGCCTAATTTTTTGCTTAGAAGCGGCGCCACCGGTCTGCGCCACTAATGCAAAGGAGCAAATTCGATCAGGGACGTTAATTATTGATTGCGCCTCGATTTTGCATTTTCGCCGCGCGGCGTCTAAACGAGCCCTGAGGGGTGGAGTGGCCTCTGATGCCCCATTTTCGCTCATCGGAACGAATATCTCTGAAAGCTCCAGCTATGTGTCCTATGGTTGTGAAATTAATGTGGTCAACTACTTGAGTCCAGACCTGGGCAGAAGAAAGCCAGCGGTTTGGGCACTTTCAAGAGTGTTCAAGAAGTAGTGAAGAAGGCTAAGAGCACCGACTGCACGGCCCTTTCTGCGCTGACGTCTGATACCCAGAGAAGAAATGTTTATTTGCAGATTGTCAATGAGTTGCATCTTCACAAATCGGCACAATACGCTATCACTTGGTTTGTGATAACGACAATAATATGGCATTCAGTATAATATGTACATTAGTGTCGGTACTCTATTTCCATGGGATCATATTTTTCTTCGCTGTTGTTGCGGGTTTCGGCGTGACACTACGAATTCGAGACGCCGACGTGCTGCGCCAGAGTCTGCCACCTCGGTCGTTATTCCTGAACAGGTGATGTGCAAATGTGCCGAATAAATCTGGGCCCAGATTCATGAACGGACGAGCGGTCTCCGAAACCGCGGCTCAGCCAGAACCAGACGTCAGAGTCCATGAGAGATTGCGTTTAACATAGGAATTTTAGGATAAGAAGAGAAAGGTCCGCGCCTTTCACAGACTATATCTCGAGGTTTATCGGGGTTTACCAATGAAAGTGGGCCCTGGTTAGCTCGAGTAGGAGCGCTGATAGATAATTTAATTAGAAACTTGAATTTTTTAACGTGATAATTTTTTTCATATTTTTTCATGATGAGTCTACTCAGCCGAACTAAAAATAAAAAGGTGAAGTGTTCAGCGTCCTTCAGTCCCCTGGAGAAGTATCAAGCGTTCGGTATCGAATCGGAATCATGGTGAAAGCATATTCGGCCTACATAATGACTTTCAAGTCAGGGTTTTCACCCTCGGAGGCAAATCTGGAACAGCCCCGGAGGGAGTTAAGGCTTGGTGACCCTGATCGGGAACCAACAGCTTGACCGTGAAGGTGTAAGTAGTGGCATTAGCGCCACTTTCCACTGCACCGCGCCCCTACGGAGAAGTACTAATATTCATTTTGTCGCGAATATTTAACTTTATGTTCTAACATTCACACTGGGTTTCAGAAACCGATTGAGCTCGAAATAAGACCCGGAACCACGATGTATCAAAAGATACACGACCTAACGGTAGCTGTTTAATGAATAACAAAGTGTTCTGCAATACAGCAACGAGTCATGCTGTTTGTGGATAGATTTACTAGGTGACATTCTTTTTTTCTAGCTTCTCTAAGCTGATTACTAAGATTCAAATGCCACAAAACACTCACTGCTTGTTGACGAGAGCTTCTTCCAGAGCAGAAATATCTAGCGTGCTTCCTGTCTTTGATGTCAATCCTTTCGGATAGAACGTCTTGTAGAAGGGAATACCTAAAATTCAGTCATCCACTTCCTTAGGTTCATTCTTCGCTAGGTTAGCCCGGGAGGGGATCGATCGTTCGACCGTGCGCGCGTCAGTGGCGCCTCCACCCCCCTCTACTGCGCATACGAATTTATTGTATTCGCATTATTACTAGTGAAGGGACTCACTTCCAGTCAAAAAGACCGTTTTGAAGCCGCGTTGATGTAGCGTAGCGGTCACCGTGTTAGCAGATTGACCGTAGATGACCAGCGTACGATCCGCCAGTCGAGCAGATGTGAGAATAGGCGTCTCGAAATGATTTCGAGAAAGTAGAAAACGATTGTAATGCTCAGCTGAAAGATCATATCATAGCTGCTTGCCAAGAAAAATCTTCATTTTAATTTCCTCTATATTAAAGAAGTCCCTTCAGCTCCTTAACGTTTCTCTATCTATAGAAGAAAGCTTCACCATAGAACCCCTTTCGGGAAAATCATCTTGAATGGTTCATATATAATAACGATTCGGTTAAGATAGCTTCTGTTGGAGCGCTGAGAGGTGAGTAATAATGTGGTTTTACGAGTGAAAGTGAAGACTTGATGATAAAGAAGTGGATTTTCGAAAATGCATTGTCAACAGCTATAGGGATGTGTTAGTTCAAGTACGATTTATTTACCAACAGTGGCTAATGATTGTGACGGTTAATAGAAATGTGAGATGACCGATTGAAACGAGAATTAAGTAAAGGTAAAGGTAAAGATTAAGGTAAAGGTGCCGGCATTAATCAGTCCCCTGAGGACGCGCCGCCGCATTCGTGTTCCATTCAAGTCGTAGAGGCCTTATGAATTCGTATTTGGCCTATACAATGACTTGCGGGGCCAACCTTTATACCAAGTCTGTCTCTTTACCCTCCCAGACAAGTCTGTTACCAATTTACCCGAACCCGGAGGGGATGGAAGGCTTGGTTAGCCCGGCCGAGATCGATAGCTCGACAGTGCGGGTGACAGCAGCGCCACTTACCACGGTACCACGCGGGCCCTGAGAATTCAGAAAACCTAATCTAAAGAACAGGGGCGAACTTAGGACAACTTAATCAGAGGCAGATAGTGAACTAGGAAGTGTACTAATTAAGGAAAATAAACTTTACATAGTAATGGTGAGAAAGTTGTGCTGAGAAGATCGGTATTGAGAGCATATCACTCAGTAAGAAACAGATGGAAAAGGTTCACAGGAATCTCAGAAGTTTGATACGATATACGAGGATTATAACGCAGAGCAGTCTCGGTGAAGATTGGGAAAGAGGCGCTGGGCAGGATACGGGATTGGCCGAAAAATAAGTAGTAATGCAATGAACTAGACTTATCAGAATGTTTTCTTCCTCAGTATAATACGGCTCACTTACCGCCGATAATGTGCTCCTTCGCGTAATCTGTTGGATCATTGACATCGATGATTAGGAAGTCTCCAAGTGGGGTCGGTTTGCCGTTCGCACGAAGAATGAGGAATCGAATCTACAAATTGTCGGATAGTATTTTAGGGCTCGTTTAGACGCCGAGTGGCGGAAATGCAAAATTCAAGCGCAATCAATAATTAACGTCACTGATCGAATTTGCTCCCTTGCATTAGTGGCGCAGTCCGGTGGCGCCTCTTATAGGCAAACATACTGGTCGTTCGGGTTTTTTAAAAGGCTGCTATTCCTCATTAAAGGACGTTTTGACGAAATTCAATGACGTTAATTATTGATTGCGCATTTACGCCGCGTGGCGTCTAAACGAGCCCTTACTGCTGGTTGGAAATCAGTTTCGAAAACTCACCAGTTTATGAATATCGATCGACAAAAAGTTCTCTCCTACTAGAAGCATCCATACACCGAACGACAAATGTCAGCAGCTACTGTCATCCGTGTCGTTTCAGATGCAGAAAATACCAGTCATGATCGACCGTTGTATGAACACTGAAAATGTGTATTTGAAAATTCATCTACTCTTCAGTGGTGCTAACTTCGAGAATTTTTTTTAAGAAACAGTTTAGTCCTCATGTCGATCGACTCGCCACCTGTGGCAGATGAATCAGATGAGCATAAGTGACTATGTTGGATGAACGGAAATTAGGAAAACGGTGGAACATCGAAAAAATACTGATACTAAGCAATGTAGTGACGGGAAACTGGAAATTCACTTCCACTGAATAGAAATGTGAGATGATCGATTGAAACGAGCGATCAGTAAGAAAGCAAAAAATTAATCTAAAAAATAGGACAACTTGACCAGAGTCAGACGGTGAGCTAGGAAGTGTGCTCATTAAGGAAAATAAACTTCAGGGAAAGGAAATTCATTGCCATTGAAATCAAATGAATTCGAGTACCTAAGTAAGGTATAACACGTGGTCACTGTACAGAAGTGACAGACACTCAAAATGAGAAAGAAACAAGCTGTTCGGCAGGTGGATCGAAATTGTTTCTGGAAGTAAATGAAATAGATAAAAGTAAAGATGAACTGGTCAGCTTTGATCCGGCGTTTTTGCCTTCCATGAAGAATTGTAGGGGGCTGAAATTCGTTTTCCTCACTATGACTCGCTGGGGCTTAATGCCAAACAATTCCGTGCATTTATCGTCACAGACGAGTCTGGTACCTTTTTACCCGATCCTGGATAGAGGGAACGTTTGGTTAGCCCGAACGAGGATCGATCGCTTGACTACGCGGAGTCTGTAGCGCCTCTTACCACTGCACCACGCGCACCCTTGTCCGTCGGTAGCATGGGTAAATGCGGTGGATAAGGTGATCGGCACTAAGACATGATAGGAGGGAAAGGCCTGGGCCTGAGTTGTTGGATGAGAAGAAAAGTTGCAGCAAAATGAACGAAGGAGAAATACAGTGCGTTTCAAAAGTATGTATCCACCTTATATTCGGCAATTTCACGGTTCGCGTTCGTTTTTACGGACCGACGTTTGTTGCATTAGATTCCTCGTGGTCAAAAATATCTGGGTTGCTCTTCCCAGTAAAAATAATCATCTACAGCAAAAACAGACCGTTTTTGAATTTTTTTGTTTGTTTCAAAATATGTATCCACTTTGAGACTCCACGCGCTTTTACTTTCCCCCTTAAACGATATGCTCCGTATTGGCGGAAAACTAGGAATATTAATAGTGTTCTCGTCCAACACTACAAAATAACAACAATGCCCATTCGTGCAACCGTGTTGTCATTGGAGGAACAAACTCAGATCCGAGCCCTCAAGGGCACGGACTTGTCAAATCGCGACACTGCTCTCCAACTCGGCCGTTCGCATGGATTCGTGGACTGTTATCTTCGGAATCCTGACGGCTATCTACCAGCACCTTCACTTGGACGTCCACGACTGCTTTCGAGTCAGAATCATCGAAGAATTGGCCGCATGGTGTCGAACTCGACATGGAGTGTCAACAAATTTCGCTCCAGTACGGGTCTAGCTGCGTTGCGAACCACGATCTACCGCTCAATGCGGATGAGCGACCACATCTGCTGACGGACCATGCAAGAGGCAGCTCGCCACATGGACTTCTTTAAGCGGGCGAGATCGGATTGTCCGCGAAAGAAAATGGTGACATAGTGAGATGAGGTACAGACATCCTCGTCGCATTAACATCGCAAGTTTTGGCGGAGTTTCAGTGTTAGGTGATCTTCAGCGATGAAAAGAAGTTCAACCCATATAGTCCTGATGGATGACGGCACTACTGGAGAGACCTGTGACAGCCTCCCATGGTGTTCTCTCAACGAAACTTTGGAGGCGGCTCGTTAATGCTATGGGGCGGCTTCTACAGCAGCGGAAGACTGAAGCTCAGCTTTCGATCTTGTCGAATGGACAGCCTGGAGTACCGAGGTGTACTGGAGTCCAGCCTTCTTCCCTTCTTGGGAGGTAGAAGAAGGCAGACACATGTTCTGCAGCCAGATAAAGCTGCGGTGCATGTGCCCAGATCGACTACTGATTGGCTCCAGCGCAACCGCATCCGGACAACGGTCTGGCCAGTTTGTTCTCCTAACTGTGCCCATATGGAGAACATGTGGAGGACTGTTGTCCGGCAGGTCTACGCGGACAACAAGCAGTTCAGTAGCGTTGAACAGCTGAAGAGGGCAGTGGTGACCGCTTGGGACAACGTCAGCGACGAGGTGATCCGAAACTTTGTTGGTAGCATGGGTAATAGAGTGCTCGACGTCATAAGAGAAAATGGTGGTCCAATCGACTGTTAAAAATTAGATAAAAATTGTGTTTTCTGCAAGTGGATACATATTTTGAAACAAACAAAAAAATTCAAAAACGGTCCGTTTCTGCTGGAGATGATTATTTTTACTGGGAAGAGCAACCCACATATTTTTGACCACGAGGAATCTAATGCAACAGACGCCGGTTCGTAAAAACGAAAGCGAAGCGTGAAATTGCCGAATATAAGGTGGATACATACTTTTGAAACGCACTGTATATGAAATCATGGATGGGCGAAATGCTAGGGGGCGCTACTCTCAACCACGAGCGATCGGTCCTCGACCGGGTTATCCAAGTCTTCAATCCCTCCAGGATCGGGTAAATTGCTTTCGGACTTGTCTGGGAGTAAGGACACCAACTTGGTGCAACGGCAAGTCACGAGGCATCAGATGACTTGCCGTTGCACCAAGTTGGTGCAACGACAAGTCATGTCTACATCAGCTACTCATTCACGACACCCTACGATTCTCAGTCGCTTTGTGCAGGAGGCTCATTACGTCAGATTGTTGTGGGATGAAATGCTAGTTGAGATAATTTAGAAAACAGATTTATGAGGCTTTGCCAAGGCGATAACACCAGTCTTACGGTAAAGAAACCTTCCATTCAAGACTTGTCATTCACAAACAAGAAATTGTAATTATGGTTGCCTTTGACTGGAATCACTGTAATAAATTAATTTATACCCTAAAAATAAGATATTTATTTATTTATTTATTACGCAACATAATGGCGCGCCAGTCATAAATGTAGGCGTTAACAAAACAAAAACACCATGCCATAACAGAAAAAGTAATTAAACCAAATGGGCAGTTGGAGAGCGGTTAACCAATAACGAAAGATTAGAGAACTTCATGCTTTAAACTGATATCAGATACAATCTACTGCTAGATATACATTCATTTTGTTTGTACTTCTTCATTAAATAAACCAGAACTGCGCCAGAATACTATTAGGGTGGCCCAAATGTTCGTGTGCATTTCTGATGCTGACTTCCTTTATTCATGATTCAAGAAAATCAAATGAATGATCTGTGAGGTTATACCTCAAGGAAAACAAATGAATGATCTGTGAGGGTATCATGGTTAACTGCAGTTCATTGCTAGCGAAATGGTAAACAATTATGCTCAACCATGGTATACTTATTGGTCTTTGTTTGCTTTTGTTGAGTTGTAAATAAGGGAAGTCAGGATCTGGAATGCACACGAACTTTTGGGTCACTCTAATATTATTAATAACATAGTGCGCTAGGCAGGTAAGGCCTGATCAATGTAGCTGTCCTATCAGTCAAAAAGAACCGACCGATTTGCACCCCTTTAGACAGTCAGATGGCCGTAATCACTCTTGCCAGGATAAAAAAGGATTTGATCTGCTAGTGTTCTTACATGTTTGCCCAGATCTGGGCCTAGCAATTTTCTGGCAGTTTTTGTTGGTTAATTCTTATGCATTTCGAGATAGATACGTGGAAGTTTATTGAGCATCTTGAATGCTCAGCTCGAGCAGGGGAAGCGTAGGAACGATGTTCAAATTAAAGTTGTTAGTAGTCAAATAAGATTGAAAGTCTAAAGAAGAAGCACCTTGAGACTTTTCGCTCACTCAAGTGCCTCTCGGAGTGCTAGAGAGACTCATAGATATTCACGACAAGATCACCAGTCACGCACATACGGGAGCTGTAGATAAATATTCAATTAGGTTGGTGACGAAGTTCGCGATAGATTCTCGTAAGAGATCAAATTTTTGGGGTTTTAGTTGATAGTCACGTTGATACATATAAATAGTTTCTGTGAAGTAAAGCACTTTCCAGGGCCCGCGTGGTACACTGGTAAGAGGCGCTGCTGTCACCCACACGGTCGAGCGATCGATCACGGCCCGGGGGTAACCAAGCCTTCCATCCCTCTGGGGTCGGGTAAATTGGTACCAGACTTGTCTGGGAAGGTAAAAACACTGACCTGGTATAGCGGCTGGCCCCCGCAGGTCATAGTATAGGCCAAATACGCGTTCACTATGCCTCTACGACTTGAATGGAACACGAATGCGGCGGGTGTCCTCAGGGGAATGATCAACGCCGGCACCTTTACCTTTACCTTTTAGAGCACTTTTCTCGAAACAGTTCCGCAAACCTTTTAAATTTCTATCTCCTTTGAGGATCGGCATCAATGTAGGGCATTACTCTAACCAGCCACCAAGAATCTCGAAAGGCAGAAGAATTACTTAGAACGACTGAATACTCTTTGTGAAGTCATACGGCTGCATGCCTTCCCTCAAAGTTAGAAGCGCTGTGAATTTTGTGAGAGCGATCATCTTCTACCGGTGGAGCCGCGTTACTCCCTTCACAGTTTTCCACATCACCAACTGACAATTTGAGAAAGACCTCATTCGGACACCAATAATTGCTGATTCAGTTATGTATATGCTTCTGCCGGACCAGGTTAGTAGGGTGGATCAGATTCATTCGCCTAGCGTTTCGACTTGAACTTCGTTTTCAGAGGCCTAAAAAGTGGTCCGAAACTTCTTCGGACCCTTGATCCTCTGGAGACGACGTTGAAGTCGAAACGTTAGGCCAACAAATCTGATCCACCCTACTATCCTCGTTCGGCACAGCAGCATACAACAGTTATAACATCATGCCGACGTTTCAAGAAGAGAGAACTTGGAGAACCGCTGATTCATTTAAAAAAGAGCAGGACTTCTATAGGCAAGGTTTCCGCTCCGAAAAAGCCTCCGACGTTCTGCAGCTATCAAAGAGGAAACGGAAGTCATTAGCTCCAGACCTTGAAAAGCTCTGGTGTCCTTTATCGACATTCTCAAGCGCATTCAGCCATTTTTCTCCATCGGCTTCTGGAACGCACCCATTGAGTATCCTTTACCTTGACGAATAGATCGTAATAAACCACATCTTCTGACCCATCTCATTTGTTGACCTCAGACAGATATAAATAGCAGCTAAGCATCCCCACCGTGGGAAACTCTTAGCCCTATTCACAATTCGAAGACAGCGTAGGTTATTTTTGCTGTCATCTGTCTGTTTCCGGCTCACACCGTGCTTGTTGACTACTTCACGAAGAAAAGCCTCCAGGGTACAAAACACACTCGAGTAGGTTCCCTACGCAGCCACCGG
The DNA here is from genome assembly GCA_030553155.1 of Nippostrongylus brasiliensis. Classification (NCBI taxonomy): domain Eukaryota; kingdom Metazoa; phylum Nematoda; class Chromadorea; order Rhabditida; family Heligmosomidae; genus Nippostrongylus; species Nippostrongylus brasiliensis. The sequence continues at coordinate 5,113,238 of CP130735.1, forward strand.
GACATGAGGAGAAGGATGTACTATAAGCTCCTCTTCTGACAGTACATATGTAGTCAACGGTGTATTTTACACCTGTCACCTCCACAAACTCATGGATTCCGTTCGAGAGAAACAAGGTCGAGCTGGTGTTGTATGCAGCCCCCATAGGAACGGCAGATGGCGAATCAGAGGTAACAGAACCTTATTCAAAAATCCAATGGCAATTGATAACAAGTAGGTGTTACGAAGCAAAAAAAGACGGATATAGGACATGATGTGTATTTAGGACTGAGGAACTGAAGTCAACAAAACCTTACTCAACTAAATCAAACAACTACAAAACTCATCTTACCTAACAGTTCATAGAAGCTGGGAAAGAGTAACAACGTGTGAGGTAGAACAAGGTATAACCAGCCTCCTCACCACACCATTAAACGAAAACCCCAGAAGAGGCAGGAACTGTAAATATAGATTCGTGAAGGAACTAACGCGCAATACAGGTGGAGTAGGTACTGCATATTGGTGCAGATTCCAAGGAGTGGAGCAACAGGTACACAAGTCGATGCTGAGGGCAGAAAGCCGCCCTGATACGATGGTAATAGATCATAATAACCCTATATGACCATAACGGTAACGTTAATTGTAAAAAGAGGACCATTATTACCCTACTATCATAGCTAGACCCAATCCATTCTGCCCGTATTTTCTACTCTATTGCCGTACTTCCTGAAAAAATTACCTTCGATTATTACCTGTTAGAATTTTTGCCCTATAATGGCAATAAATAACAACATTTGATTTTGAGCGCATTCGTTTCGAATATGAATCAGAAGTGGAAAGAAGTGGGGAATCAGAAGAAACGTGGAAGGCAGGAGAAGTGATGCTTAATTAAAAAACGGCGGCCACAAATTTTATTGCACAAAAGAGTTATTACCAAAAGTATTATTCAATTATGAAATTTCAACTAAATGCATGTTTTTTCCGTTTGATTTATTACTGGTTAAGATAAAAGGCGAAGAAATGGTACAACTTCCACTTTCTTCATCTTAGATTTTTCAGTTGTTTCTCTCTAGAAAAAAATGATAAATTGGACTGAGGTAAGTCTACAGGAGCTATACAAAGAAGGAAACATTTCTGAATCGAGTTTCTTTCTCCGACGAAAATTGTAGCCGTCAAATAACTCTGCAAAACATACAATTTTAATTCGATTTTTCACCCAACTGAAATTGTAGCAAAGCATACCAAAATATAATAGAAAATAAATTATGTGCTCGACCTTGATTTGGCTATTTGTAACAAATTCAGCAAAAAAAAGCAATTATTTACTTTTAAATGGGCTAGCAGTTCGCTTCATGCTGCAGAACGTTGTCGAAAAAACAAAAATGGAGAGATCCAATTGTAAAATTAATTAAAATAAACGGTGGATGAAAGGGAATTGGAGTAGGATAGGGCAGATGCGGAGGCGCTGGCTACCAATCCGCTCCATTAATGGACGTGTTAGTGCACGGTGGGATTCATCGTGCCCATGGTCGCCTTGGTAACGTTGCCTAATCGGGTTCGATGGCAGTGAATTACGGAGGAGAACGTCGTCCACCTTCGTACTCCACTGAACACCACCGTATTGAAGTCGAACAGATGCCTAGGAGGGGTTTAATTCCTGCCGCGATCGACTGCCGTTGAAGCTTAGTCTTCGTAAAGCAATCAAAACAAGTTCAGTACCACAAAACATCAAAAGAAGTTCAGAGTACACAAGACTGAGTAAAAAGTTGCAGGTTCCTAATACCTTAGCAAATTTCAAAAAACTTGTAGTTCAGTACCTGAATCCACGACAATTGGTTTTCTGAATAGGTTTCCTCGTCATACACAGTTGTTGAATTTTTCTCCTAGCCATCTTTTCTTCTAATTGCTCTCTTTACGCTTTAATGCTGTTTGTTCGTGTTCTTTACTTTACTTTACTTTATTGAGACGTGGACATTCCATTCCACGTAAAAACAAACACATTGGCCAATTGAAGAAGACAACCCAAAACAAAACACAATTCTCCTGAGCAAGAGAGGTAAGTACAACGAAATGGTAATAAAGGAAAAAAGAACATAAAAAAAACAGAAACATCAAATTAAATAGTATGATGAAAGGATGATGAGCTAGAAGGGAGCTATAAGTTCGATGTAAGAGATTGTTGCAGTCGGCGGTCAAGAAACTTTCTAAAACTATCCGTAGACATTTTTAGAGCCCCTTCCCTGATAAAGGGAAGGAACAACCGCAATGATCTGTGGGAGAAGAAGTTTGCTCTGATCTGACTTTTCGCCACCGAGTCAGCGAGTCTCATACCGCCATGCCTGGTCCTAGTTTCATCAGGTGTAAAATGGAAAAAGTCGGCGAGGTCAACCTTAGCAATACCTTTGAGAATCTTAAACACCATAATGATATCATTTATAGTCCTTCTCGTCTTAAGTGACGACAACCCTGTTTGTCGAGCTCTGTCCGCGCCGCTCGGAAGTAGGGAATAGTGGAGTTTGAAACATCTTAAAGCCATTTTCCGAGTGAAGTTATTTTGTACGCTTTCAAGCAGATCAATATCCTTCTTTCTTGAGGGGTTAAACACTGTGGTACCATTTTCCACCACGGAGCGAACATATGTTTTGTAGGCACGCAACAGAACCTTTGGATTTCTAGATTTCAGCGTCTTAAATAAATTATACGTTCGATTAATTGCCTTGTTTGCAATCATTTTTAAGTGATTAGAGAAGTCCAATGAGGTATTGATGAGGAAACCAAGGTCGCGAGCCTCACTAGAAATAGATAACGGGGTGCCATTTATATGGTATGTAGGAGTATAGGGACTAGGGCGACGCATGATTGGTAAAATGAATGTTTTTTCAACAGAGATGGGCAGCTCCCAAAGTTTAGACCACTCACTGATATAGCTAATAGCCGCCTGAAGCTTCTCTACGTCGTTGGGAGCTTCAATAACTCTGTAGAGTTTGATATCATCTGCGTAAATTTTGCAACGAACATCCAATGAAGCAAGATTTGAAGGAATCTCGAAAGTATAGATGAGGAACAGTATTGGGGACAGCACGCCGCCCTGGGGCAGTCCACTGCTAGTATGATATACCGAGGAGAAAGCTTTCCCAACCCGTACCTGATACGATCTGTTCGTAAGAAAATTGTTAATCCACTCAACTATCTTGGGATTAATTCCTACCATTTTCAGTTTAACGATTAGTTTCGTGAAGGGGACTTTGTCGAAAGCCTTCTTGAAATCAAAATACACAACATCTGTTTTTTGCTTGCGATCAAGGGCTTTAGTCCAGTCATTCAATGACGAGAGCACCGCGAGTTCTGCAGATCTACCTTTTAAGAAACCGAATTGATTAGGCGAGATAATATCGTGCTCTTCTAGGTGGCCTACAATGCGCTTTTTCACTATTTTTTCAAAGACCCGAGCAAAGATTGATGTAATGCTGACTGGACGAAAATTGTTTGAGTCATTTGACAGTGTCTTCTTGGGAATTGGTGTGACCAGAGCCTGCCTCCATCGTGCCGGGACTTCTCCCGGCACGATGGAGGCGGCAGCGTCATACACAGTTGTTGAATTTTTCTCCTAGCCATCTTTTCTTCTAATTGCTCTCTTTACGCTTTAATGCTGTTTGTTCGTGTTCTTATGTTTGTTCAGGTCTTTCGTTAGGTAAGAGATATCATCTTGAGATCTGCACTCATGCTGATCAGTGATTTATCGTCTTAACGTCGTTTCCACATGTGATTATCGCATGTAATAAAGTTAAATTTAAAGTAACAAGTACTTGAATATGGTCGCACAAACTCCAGAGTATCCAAAGCTGTTGCAGCTGTTCGATGTATTCTCTTTTTTGAAAGGAACTAGGAATTGCTTTACACGGTTGACTGCAGTTCTGTGCTTCTTCAGCAGCTAATCCAATAGAAATTTATTTATTCATTTATTTCTAGTCTTATTACCGCTTTTTTCGCGGGCTATTTTTAATGTATACTAAATAACTAGTAAACCAGTAGAATAATTTCTGTGCGTTTTATTCTTATTGCACACCCTGCATTGCTCAATAAGATGCCGAACAACGAGATTGCCTGAGGCGGCATTGAAGGCAGCAGCTGAAATCCGGTTCTCCGTCGGGTTAGGCAGGTTTGGCTGAGGTCACCGTTAATTGCGGCACTTCCCCCAAGTCGAGAAGCCACCACCCCAGAACAATCGATGGCATTCACACTTGTTGCCGGCTCATTACCGTTCGTCTCCCTTTTCTGTGTTTATAATTTTATTATCATCTCTTTTTACTGTTTCCGAGGCCATTCCACCCCTTCATTGTCACGCAGAACGGAATTTTTTCTATTCGTTTTTCCCTCAAAACTGACCGTCGCTGGCAGTCCTTTTTGAAGAACTACGGAACAAAATCAATTGGAAATACAGTATTGTAATCAAAGCATATTAACATGTTCAAACCAATGGAATATTGTTATTCTTTCTTTGCGATACTTTCTGCTACTTGCATTTTAAACTGTGACTAGCTTCTCCATATTCCAAATCTCCCTTTCTTTCGTGATTCATCGGCTTCACTAAATTTTTTTTAGAAAATTTCTAAAACTGCGAAAATACTGCTTTCTTAACTGTGGACTGAACGCTGACAACAAAAACAGTGTAGCATGAAATGAAAACGGTTAAATTTTGTACTGTGTCACTGTCATGGCCATCACTCCGCCCTGTTGTCATCATTTTTTTTTCGAATGATTTACGTTTCTTTATTAGGCTAACATACACGAGACGGTGTCTTCATTCTGAGATTTAAAAAATTGTTGTTAACTAGAAAAGTGGTTTCGACACGGAACGGCCACTTCAGGCATTGATTTTCCTTTCTTTGTCTCAATCCGGTTCTTTTTAAAATCATTTCTGCATGCACAATTTCCCAAGTTCTCTCTTCTTGGAACCTCGGCATGATGATAAAATGCTTCTGTGCCAGACTCTAGCGGTGTATCACGGGTAAGTCGTTGATTTTTTTGGTTTAGCGGTTTCGTGGGGAGATTTTTGCAAGTTGTTCAAAAATACTAGAAAGAATGAGACGCTTGGCCGGGTAGTTCATTCATTCATTTATTCAGTTATTCAAATCCAATAGCAATTGACAACATGTAGGTGTAGGAAACAAAAAACGGAAATTGGATGTAATATGCATTTAACATCAAGGAACTACAAAAGAAAACATAATTCAACTAATCAAACAACTACAACTCATCCTACTTTAAAGCTGAACAGCAAACCAATAACCTAACTAACTAAAAAAAACAATCAGTAACTCAACTCAAATCAAGAATTCATCCAACTTTGCAGCTCTTAACCTCACCATTATACGAATTTCCCAGAAGAAGCTGTGACTGTAAATAGTGATTGGCGAAAGGAAGCTAATGCGCAACAAGTGGAGTAGACGATGTCTATTAGTATAGATTAATTCTACTGGTATAGGAAAAATTCTACTGGTATAGGAAAAAATAGTGGAGCAGGAGGTACACAGTTAATAATGCTGAGGGAAGAAAGCCGCCCAGATTCGATGACGAAAAATCATAATAACGCCATATATTACCATAAAGGTAAAGGTAATCGTTAGTTGCCAAACCGAGGACCATCGACAAACATATATTGTGACAGAACGTAACACGCCTTATCCTAAGGCCATACTAGCAAGGATACTACTGCAACTGGAAGCCGGCAAAAGCATCTCAAAAAGAAAGGAAAATGGGGCAGGCGTACGATCAATAGCAGGGTTCTATAAGGTCAGAAAATTTCTAGCCACTGTTTAGGCCTCTGAAGACTACGAAAAGGTCGAAACGTCAGGCCATAATAAATTTTGATCCACCTTACTAACCTCGTCTGGAACACAAGCATTCGAGATATTTCTGCATGCTTTTCGCTCCACTTTTCTTTTATTTTTTAGAGCAACATCTTTATAGGTGAGCCAAGAAAGCATATCTGTTCACCTGTCAGCCCTCGAAAATCCATTTAACGTCGTTCGAAATTCTTCCACAGTTGCTTCTCACCAAACCACTCGCCCGTGTTTTCCTTCTCCTAAAAAATTTAGCTCTCGCTGTGCCTGCCACTGCCCACATGCTCACAACTACCTAGTTGAGGTGATGCTTTATGGCTTGGTTGACGCAGCTGGTAGAAGTGTTGAATTTGCTGCATCTATTAGAATTCTCAAAAAGCACACTTTGTCTTCTCATTTTCGTTTGTAGTTCTCGTATAGTGTTAAGGAACGAAACGGAAACTAGGCATCTAGTTAAAAATTGTCCCAGTTGAAGTTTATTTGTTTTTATTTACAGTAATCAATCACCTACCTGAGCCATTTTCTGTGGACTGGGTGAATTTTTCTTTGACCTTACACCCCCTTAAATCTAGATAGCACCTTTGAGGTCACCTTTGTTCCGTCGGTGTTAGGTGACCGTGCCTTCAGGATGTTGTTGACCTTCTCGGTCTCATTGGTCGACCCATTCCGTTGATAAAGTATGGCGTTCGTCACGTTGGCAGCCGGTCCACATCGAACACTGGCATGAAAACAGAACAGTGGGATTGATTGACCAAGGAAACCTGTACGAACCGCCTTTCCTTTCGCTGATGTTCAGCAACCGTTTGCACGTCTACTGTTTGATTACTGATCTTTCGCTTAATCTCGACATGACGATCTGTAAGCTTGTTTAAGAATAATTTTACCACAATTCAAGCAGCCATCAGCTCGTCTATCATCTGAAGATTCATTGCCTCAGGGTTTTTTTAAAGATCAACCGTTATCGTTCCAGTCACGTCAATTCGTTCCCATGAGCATTACAAAAACGCTCAAAAAAGCACCGGCACCGTCTGAGCGTCCTTCAAAAGAAGAAAAAAAAAACTTGTTGATGTTGCGTGTGGAGAAGAAACCGTTGCGTAGCGTAGATGGTAGTAATCGGGGGCCACAGTGTCATAGTACGAGAAGGAGTCGATGAGTCCGCTCTCTAGTGTAGTGTAGGCCTCGCCGTCCCGTCTGATAACGCTGACGGGTTAACATCGGGTGGTCCACTCTGGACGTCCTGCGCCCTGTATCGTTCGCCTGTTTTCGTTCCACCTGTCAGGTTTCACCCGCTTTTTGCTTTGCTGCCTCGCCAAACGATGTTTACATAGCTCAACTTCGGAAGTATACGAAATACTAACCTAATAAAGTACCGGGCATATTTATTTACTTATTTATTACGCCATATACTGACGCGCCAATCATAAACGCAAACATTAACAAAGTAAAAACACTATGCCATAACACAAAAAGTAACTAAATCAAATGGGCAGTTGGAGAGCGGTTAACCAATAACGAAAGATTATGGAACTTCATACTCCAAACTGATATAAGATACAAAACTGATAAAAAACTCTCTCTAAACTGATATAAGATATTTGATTATTTGATCACTTCCTGGAAAAGCCGATTAGGAGCGTTCCAAGGCGCCTTTTTTGAATACCTCCCTCAAATTTTAACTATTCGTGAGAAGAGAAACACTGTTAAATTCAGCTGCCCGAGCTCTATCGTTTGGTATATAAATTACCCAATTTTTTTTCAAAATATCGATTTTTTGCGGACCCCTCGCCTGGTCGGTTCCCTGTATCCACTATTTTGCATTTTTGCCGATCTTTGAAAACCAGTCGATAGACCTCGAGCTGCTAAGCTCAAATATAGGTATTTTCTTGTAAATAATTGAGTTTCAACAAAGTTATTGAAAAGACCGCTTTGGAACGCTCCAAGGCGTCTTTTTCGAGAAGTGATCAAAAGACATGTCCGGTGTCCTTCTACCACTCTGGCTCTGCTGCCAAAAAATACGTGTCCATTAAATATCTTTCGTTTTTTTTTCGAAAATTCAAAGTTACCTAAGCCTAGATAAGAATAGAGCAAACCATTCTTTTGCGGAATTTTTGAAGTCACGGCTATGAGGTTTCCTTCAAATGTTGATTCGTTTCTTCACGTAATCGATGGTGCTACACAAGTAGTCAGCTTTTAAAATGTCTCAAATTGTGATGATTTCTCCTCGCAATGTAGCAATTTTCATTTGCTTTGGATTCCCAAGCTATGCTCCTATATCTTATCAATCTGTCGTGTTTTCTATTGTGCGAAAAAAAACCACGCACAAGATAAAAATGACACAACGGTTAAAATAGAGAGGAATGTCGTACGCAAGTATTTTTTCGTCACCCTGTATGATTAGCCTCTGTGAGGAGAGCAATTCTGTCGAAAGATTGGCCAAAATAATGGATAGGAGAGTCGCTTCGAGTTCAGAGAGAAACAGACAAACAAAAAACGAATTCATTATCATATTGAGGTTCTTGATGAGACAAAAGTAGTAATTTCTTCTAATGCACCGACATTGATATCATTACTGGCGCATGAAGTCCTTTACCATTTTCTGTGATCAACAGCGATAACACAACCAAATTGTTTTTTGCTTCTTGGAATTGTTTTTTGTTTCTTTTTGTTTCTTCTTCTTCTGGTTAAAATAAACATATAGGTGTTGCTAAAAAGTATTGAGTCGCGAAAATTGATTTTTAATAAGTGAAATTGAATTGTTGTTCAGTATTTTCGACTGCCTCTTGAAATTGACAAATTGACAAGTGATCGATCCTTGACGCGATCCAAAGGCGGGAACTTGGAGGAAGATTTTTTGCGGACAATGTTCACAGTTCAAGTCCACTGCAAAGATTTTTTGTCGATAGTCCCCACTAGACAAGTTTATTGGAGAGATTTTTTATGGATAGTCCCTCTAGCATCATAAGCTGGGAATCATACAACAAATTTATTTTCATGACAAGCAAGCGCGTCGTACCTTGTTCTGTTGTTTTTGGAGCAGACACTTTCGCGAATATTGTGAGAGCTAGTTGTGGTTGTTTTTTTTTTGCGATTTGTGCTTCTGGACTGTTACTAAGATGACGTCATTGATAAAAAGTAAGTAGGCAGATAAAAAACTAGGTCCAAAATACTCGTGAAATGTCTATCCTTGGTGATATTTATATATTTATTACATAAGTAGGTACCTATGCAAGGTAAAGGTAAGAAGGTAAAGGCGCCGGCGTTGATTAGTCCCATGAGGACGCGCAGCCGCATTCGTGTTCCATTCAAGCCGTAGAGGCATAGTGGATGCGTATTTGGCCTATACAATGACCTCCGGGAGCCAGCCGCTATACCAGGTCAATGTCTTTACCTTCCCAGACAAATCTGGTACCAATTTACCGGAGCCCGGAGGGATGGAAGGTTTGGTTAGCCCGGGCCGAGATCGATCACTCGACTGTGCCGGTGTTAGCAACGCCTCTTACCACTGTACCACGCAGGCCCAATCTTATGCAGGGTAGTAATCGAAAACAACATGAGCAAAATGTTTGAACATAGCAGATATGCTCTATTACACAATCATAACAAAAAAAGCTCGATGAAATAGCAAGCAGGACAAAACGACAAGTAAAAACTATAACAATGCAACCACCAATAAAGGAGGTTCTTATTGTCCAGCTCGATTTCTCTAGCAAATTTGATCGACTTAAAAGCTTCAGCTGTTTTATTTCCCAATTTCTCTCTTCTTGAAACCTCGGCATGATGTTTAACTTCTCGAATGTTGCTGTGCCAAACGATGTTAGTAAGGCGGATCATATTTGGCCTAAAGTTTCGACCCCTTTGTCGTCGTCAGGAGCCAAAAAAGTGGTTCGAAATTCCTTGATCCTTGAACTACACGGCCAGACGCCGCATCCTCTCTAGCATTTCTGACAAACTTGAAGAATCCGACGCGAATTGAGAAGTTAAGAGAAATCTAATAACTTACCCAGCGATCCACCATCAGAGCGTTGCCGACATGAAGAACTTGAAGAATCCAGAGCAGGTTTCCACGTCGGCAACGCTCTGACGGTGGATCACGGGGTAAGTCAATAGATTTCTCTTGACTTCTCGATTTCGTGGGGGATTCTTCAAGTTCGTCAGAAATGCGGGCATCGCCGTGTAGTTCAAGGATCAAGGGATTTCGAACTACTTCTTAGGCCTCTGACGTCAACGAAAGGGTCGAAACGTTAGGCCAAATAAACCACCTTATTAACCGGCAAATCAGGGTCCAGATTCATGAACCGACGAGCGGTCTCCGAAACCGCGACGCAGCCAGAACCAGACGGCAGAGCCAATGGGAGTTTTTGGGAGCGTTTTACAATGGGAGCGTTTTACATAGGAAGTTCAGAATAATTAGACAAAGGTGCGCGCCGTTCCGGGTATATCTCGCGGTTTATGGGGGAGTTACCAATGATGAATCTGGGCCCAGCATTCGATAGGTCAATAGTTTCACCCTGTTGCTCCCGTCTGGAGAAAACAGTTCCTTTATCCTTAGGAAAGGTGAAACTCGGACGATCGATTATCAACCTCTCACTGATCATTCGTTCAGCCAAGCATTTATTTCGCTGCCATTGATTACTGCAGCCGAACGAGTCGCTTTATTTGGAAGGAAGCGTGGGTTCATACCTGTCCTCGTAAGCTTTTTGATCGATCTTATCAAATGGCAAGTGCACGCTTTTCAAGTGATATCGTAGCTATATTAGCAACATAATGGGCGACACTGATGATAAAGATAATCCAAAATAAAATATGAAACAACAAAATAAGGCTTCAAATAAGAAACTATAAAACAAATTAAACAAATAAGAAGCTACAAACAACTTGTATATGCATTATAACAAATATGATACGTAACAAATAAGAGATTAAAATCATTCATTTAACGATTAATATTTATACTTTTATGGACGATTTTATTTTTATTAATTATTTCACAAATGATTAATAAAAATAAAGTCGTTTTGCTTATATGAGAACAGAGAACTTTCCAGAAAGAATCCCTGATCGACTTGAGAACTCCCCACTATGGTCTGGAAAAATGTCCATATTGGTTCGAAAAGTGTTCATTCTAAATGGTAAAAATGATACATAAGGAAAAGTGTCCATTCTAAATTGTATAATTGATAATTCAACTGAAATAAGATAAATGATACCAGTGTTAATGCGTTATTCCAAGAGGTGCCTTTTTCGAACGTTTGTTTTGACGAAACTTTTTTCTCATGTTCGATAGGTGCTCCGAGTTTTGTTGTTTCCAAAAAAAAAAACTTACTGCCTAAAGTCTAGAAACACCGTCTGTAGTGATTCTGATGGTGCTAGAGTTATCGCAAAAAGTGCCACTCATGCGGTATCTAAATCATAGCAGTAAAGGTGGAAGGTAAAGGTGTCAGCGTTGAATAGTCCCCTAGGAACGCGCCGCACATTTGTGTTTCTTTCAAAATCGTAGAAGCGTGGTGAACGAGTATTTGACTTGTAGAATCACGCCTTTACCTTCCCATATAAGTCCGGTACCAATTTATCCAAGAGATGGAAGGTTTAGTTGGCCTTGGCCGGGATCGACCGCTCGACCGTGTGGGTGTCAGTAGCGCCTCTTACCTTGCAACCACAGAGTGGCAGCGTTCGCTCGATCGATTTCAGTTCATTTGATCAAGAAAGAATCACCTATCAGGTATTTCAATGCTGTCGAGCAATTAGAACACCTGCAAAAACAATCACCCAACTGATAATGGGTTAGCGTCATCAATAGCACTGCAAGTGCCCGATTGTCCGTAATCACTGGTCATAGAAGGAAGTGAATCGAAGCACAGCGCAGTATGCAGCTAACTAGAGCTTGGTTTCTATATTTGTTCGATTGATTAATTAATTGATCTATTCGTTATATATTGAGATGTTAGAGAAGGGGCAAAATGGCCGAGAGTTTAAGAGCCTAGGCTCATGATCTCGATGATCAGGGTTCGATAACGAGGCAGGCAGAAACCTTTGCCTAGCTTAGAAATGGCTGAAAATGGTGTTCGTACCAGCGTTAGGCCATGGTGACAGGTCGGCTGATGGAGGAAAACTGCCACAACCCCGTAACTGATCGGGGTAAAACGCTGTGGAATGAATTGAGGTGTTGGAGAAGGTTCAGAACAACTTGTCTAGGAAACTATTCCTTTGGTCTGAAAGAGTAAGCTTCCGATCCAAACCGAGTCCTAGTGAGCCAAACAAGCAGCAGGGCCAAGAAACTCTCAGTACGTCGGAAAATTCTTGATCTTCTCATGATTTGTAAAATACTGCACGGTCTAATCCACCTGAGGGGACGTAGGTTAATCGTGACCTGCGATTCCATTACAAGGGGAACCACTGCCAAATTATGAGTCCCTCGAGCTAGGACATCGGCTCGTACCAACTATTTCATTTGCAAAGGTGGAGCTGAATATGTGAAGTTTAGCGAACGATTTCCCGCTAATTTAGGGGCTTCTAAACGGATTTTAGGCAACTATTAATGAAATAATAGGTCTTTTTTGAGTATTTTGCTATTTTCATTTTTCACTGCTTTCCAGGGCAGCGGAGCTAGTATGACCTTATGCTGCCGCTTATTGAATTTCGAAGTTTGAACTGTTTTATCATTAACTAGTGATACCGTGTTGTTTTTTTATCTCTGTCTGAACGCTTAGAATGTTTTATTTTTTGGTGCGATGGTGATTCTATAACATTGATCGCCTTACATGTGATTATATCGCATGTCTCAATAAATGGATAAAAAATAAGAAAAAACAATTTCTACGCTCACGGGTATGCTATGTTGAAATAGTTATAAAAACAGTAAAGCATGATTTTTCATAATCCTGAGAACATGTAATGTATTATAATGTATGTGGTCGTGTTGTTAAACACGTAATTGATATACATGTTTTGAAGTTGAAATATTTTTCAGTGCGGCTCACTGCAAGCGCTCATGGGTGTGCAGTCCAAGTTCCTAGAAGTGGCTTTGGACCCTCAAAAGAGGAGAAATGTGAGTGGTTTGATGTTTACGGTAGCTTACGGAATACACAGGCCTGTACAGGGCGGTAGATGTCCGCAGTGGCTCATTCATTCAAAAAGTCAATCAATTTTTCTTTTTCGAATTCTTTTCATTTTTTTCAATTTTTTTTTCATAAATCTGCAAGCATTCCGGATCTCATCTTCAGGCTTGAAAGTCGCTCTGCCTTCTGACTATAGGTGGAACTCTCCGAGAGAATAGGGATCAATTCCCTTGCAATTCGCCTCTAAGGCTCGAGAAAATTTTGCCTGAAAATCTGCGGAGCTTTTCGATGAAGCCAAATTCTCACTTGTCGAGTAATATTTTCTTCCTGTTTCGGAGCAGCCTACCATTACTCACCTAGGTTCGCTTAATGGTTCCGAAAGCAATTGGTTTCTAGAGAAAAAAGTAGGGTTTAGGGTAGGCGGGGAAGTCAGGAGTCTCATTTATTACAGCTTTTTTTGAATAGCAGAGCCTTATTAGTGTAGAGCTTATTTAGTAAACTGCTATAAGCACGAACTGCTTAGTGTTTTCCTTAATATTATTTTACGATTAGCATATTCACATTATTTAGGCGCTAATAGCTGCGTGTCTGGGATCGCTTGGTGTTGTCGCCATCAGCTATCTGACCAGTAAAAAAGGTAAGAGTTCATAATCGCCAAACTAAAGAATTGAAAAAAAATTAACTCCAATTCAGATATACGACAATGCTCCCTACTAGAGACAAACTCGAAGAAGAAACGACGCGCGTTCGACGTCAAATTCTTCCGACAACTTGTTGCACTGTTGAAAATCATGGTTCCTGGAGTTTTCAGCAAGGAAGCCGGGGTCATAGGTGTGGATTTTGTTTTTTGGTTTTGGCTATGACTAGTTACTTTTGCACTTCGCTGATAGGCAACTGTCTTCATTTGCAATGGAATTGATTATTATACAACAAGCCATTCAGCAGCCTGCAGGCCGCCAATTGGACTAATGAATAGTAGGGAACATATACAAAACATTCATAATAACAAATAAAACGAAGAACAAAAAGCATGCAGCAAAATACGGTGAGGAAACGATGAAATGTGTCACTGAGAGCACGATAACGGGCAATCGCGGCGGGACCCTAGAGTTGACAAACAGACGTCGTGGTTTCGCTTATTTATTAGGATTGATTTCGTATTGGAGACTACCAGATGGACCTATTTTCAGGTGTTCACTCAGCGATTCTCGTTTGCCGGACATTTTTGTCCATCTACGTAGCTGGCCTAGAAGGTCGCATCGTGAAGGCGATCGTTCAAAAGGTAACAGGAATTTTTATTCAATTACTTATTCATTTAAAATACATAAAAAAACCCACGCCCTAGAAAACGAAAGGCGCTCGTAGAAATGGTGACTTTAGATGTCGAGAAAAAAGGAAAGCATCAAAAAAACTATTTAGCTAAGAAAACGGAAGTTGAGCTAAGGTAAAAAGAGCACTGTTCAGAAAAAAATTGAATACTTAAGAAATAAATGAATAATTGAATAATAAGTTACTCATCAGTTGTCCAAAAATGGTTAAAAGTAGAGAAACATTCAAGTACATGCAGCAATAAGGTAAAGTTTTGAGGAGATTCAAGACTTCCTGCTTTGTTGCCGTCTCCGTGACGAAGCTTTGCGTATGAATCTGTCGGACGGATAGGTTTTTTTACGGGCCATCCGAGAAGCGACGATTCAATGACTTTTCCTGATCTTTTACGGCCAGCACTAAAATACGGAGGCTGAATTGAAATGTTCCCTATCCAGTAATAAGTAGCTGTGTGCAGCTTTTATTGTAGGTAAGATTGAAAATTGTAGGTTGCAAACGGAACATAGGCAGTTCTCAAGAATCGAAATGCAGCTGAATTCAGTATTTGAAGAGGTATTGAAATAAAAATTGGGTTGCAGAGCTGTTCGGATTCTGAGACGATCACAAATGGGGTTGTTATAGGGATATCTACTGTGAATAGGATGAAAAAGTGCCCAACGACACTAGAAAAAGTTTTTTTCGTTTCAATTGACTTAATTATTAAATTAAATTAAATTTGCTTGGTGAGTACGTAGTGTGCGGAACTACGAAAGAGTTGTTTAGGTGAGGCAGTCAGGGTAGTTTTCCACGCCAATTCCTTTCAGGATGTGCGCAAGTTTACGCTGCAGCTGATCAAATGGATTCTTGTCGCTCTACCTGCCACGTTCATCAACAGTATGATCAGATACTTCGAAAGCCTGCTGGGAGTGGCATTCCGCTCTCGGCTTACCCAACACGCGTACAAGCAGTACTTCTCAGTAAGTTTTTTAGTTTATTTATTCACGATTATTTGTAAGGCAGTGGTAAGAGGCGCTGCTGGCTCCCGTACAGTCGAGGGATCGATCCTCGCAAGCCATCCATCCCTCCTGGGTATATTGGTACCATTCTTGTTTGGGAAGACTCTGACTTGGTATAGCGGGTGGTCCTCGTAGGTAATTGTATCCAAGTACACAATAACCTGAAATTCTAGTTTTATTACCGATTTTTGCAGGTTACTATTATGTATACTAGAATATGATGTTGTAATGGTGGTGCTAGGTTCATCGCAAAAATCGCATCTCAGGCGGGATTTGAACCCGCGTCTCTCGCTTAACCGGGGCTGTGCATTAACACAATATTAGGTTGTCGCAAAATTAATTTCGGAAATGGACCGTTCAGGTCAAACTGCAATAACTCGGCTCAAACGCAACTTTATGAATCAAACTAAAAACCGTCAGCATCTACACACCTCTGCCAGTGAAGCGGTAATAAATCCAAACTTTTAGAGAACAAGCCAGGATCACGGGAATTAATGAAAGCGAGAGAGTCATTTTCAACATCGGTCAAATCAGCAATTTTTTTCTGACGCAAATAAGAATCAAATGCTTGTAAAAAGTGATAGTCTGTTGGCGAATGGTCAGGAGAATAAGTAGGATGAGACAGAACTTCAATGCCTAACTGGGTCAATTTTTGCCGGGTGATCTTCGCGGTGTGTGCTTTTGCGTTATCCTGCAATAGGATCGCACCGCTTCTGTTCGCTAGTGCCGGAGACAATTTTTGCAGTTTCGGGTACATTTCGTCTAAATCACAACAGTATGGCTCTGCTGTAACTGAACCACCAGGTGGCATGAAGCTGTGATGGATGACTCCTTTACTACACCTTCACAAAGTAATCATAACCTTTTTAGGATGAAGTTTCAGTTTAGGAAAAGGTTTTGGTGGAGAACCCTTATCAACCCAAGCAAATCCCTGTTTGCTATTATTGTAAGGGATCCATTTTTCATCTACAGCTATAATTCGGTTGACATACGTTTATTTTTATAACGATTTAGTGGATTCAAATAGATGTCAAAACTCGTAAGACAAGCTCATCGGTCAATTCCTAAGGAATCCACTTTGACATCATCATCACCTTGCCGATTTGTTCTAAACGTCTTGCGACTGTACAGTAATGTACGCCCAAGTCTTCTGCTAGCTTACGAGTATTGGTCTCTGGATTTGCTTCAACGGCTGTTCTAAAACCTCTTCATCAAGGGACCACTTGCGACCACGACCAGCCTTTACTTCGAGATCATAATCGCCAGAAGCAAATTTTCTAAACCAGAGCTGCACTGTCCGTTCGCAAGGACAATCCATCCCAAAAGCTCTGCCAAAGTAACGTGCTACGTCTGTCGCGAGATGTTATATTCATAAATCATGAGCACTCGAAAGTCGCATCGGTTCATGTTCAAATGAAGCCCTGGAAAAAATCGGCTGCGCAAAATAGAGAGACAGTAATGTACTTTAAATGCTCGATGCTGGAGACACGGGTTGAGACGTGGACGCACAGACAACCAACGACGGCCTTTATTCTCGAGGGCAACCTCAAACTTGGGTAATTAAACCCGCAATACAGTTACAAACACGAACAATAACGAACAACAATCGATAGTTAATAACACGAACAATACATCATGATTCAAAAGGGCGGTCTAGGTGGTAAAAACGGTAAGGCAGACACGGTGGAGGCAGAAACGGTGGAGGTGGAAACGGTGGTAGAAGCGGCGGACGCGTAGGGAGGCGGTGGCGGAAGAAGGCGGTGGCGGCGGAAGAAGGCGGTGGCGGCGGAAGACGGTGCCGGAGGAAGACGGTGTCGGCGGTGGCAGAGGACGCCATTGACGTAGCGGGCGCCGCGCGGGCCTTTTATAGCGTCGGTGTAGATCAAAATTGATTATTGCTCGCCACTATTGGTGATCATGTCACCGATAGCGGCGATACTCCCCGCCCGGCGTATGGTGTGAGTCAGGACTCGGATCTTCAGGATGTGGCAAAGCAAAATCAGAGTTGTTGGAGGTCGCGATGAAGGTGGATAAGTCGGTTTTTGCATTGCTGCCAGGACGATCTAGCTTGCTCGAGCCGTTGGCGAATGACTATACTACGCTCTGGCAGATCGCATAACGACGAATGGTGACCGCTTCGGCTACAATGATGACACTTCTGGAAGAACTTTTTGCAGAATTGGCCCTTTCTGCAGATTGATTCGAGACACAATTCGCATCTGTTGTCTCGTGCAATCCTGTATCTGCGTTCATCCACGTTGCGTACGTGGGGGCAGGAATCGGAAAAATGGGTTCCGACGGCAAAACAGAATGCGCACCTCATGAATTTTTCTTGATAACGGCTTATTCTTCCTGCGTTGAAGTTTCTGGGTGGGCATGTTCGCTCTTCTTCGAGTTCGCGCATTATCTCTTCCAAATTCGCCAGGGATTGCTTCGTTTTTCGGATTTCAGACTCCAATTGCTCTCGACGATCTGGCGGATGATTGCTGTCCTTTCTCGGTGATGAACGTTCTGATTGATCCGTGGCTGGTTCGTCCTCCGTGTTATTCTCTGTGTTCTGTCCTTCATCCATGCTGTCAATGCCCTCCAGGCACTCTGCGTTGTTTTCGATTATTTCTTTCTCGCGATCCTGAGTTGTAGCGAGTTTGTCGATCGCCTGAAGTACAGTTGCGATGGCGTCTTTCGACTCCGTTGATAACTTGTGAAGGTGAGTTAACGTATTCTTCACGTGTTCCTCGAACAAACAGAATTCCTCATTTTTCTCTTTTTCAAGTTGGAGGCGTTGTTCTTGAAGTTGCAATTGCATGGACCCGATAGCTACGAGTTGGTCGGTCGTTATCGATTCAATAATCTCTTGATCAACGACGAGCATTTTTCCTTGGAACATTTGGGGTTGGTCCAGGAGATTGTGCCAGCCTTGTTTTGATATTTGGCCCAGGGCAATGAGTATTGGAGGGACACTGAAGAGGGTGCGCAATTGGGAGCGGTTGAAAAGAAGCTGTAACCTAATATTGGCGCACCTAAACTCCAATCTTTCGAGTTCGGAAAGACGCTCCATCTGAGCACCTTGGGCCACGATAAATGACTTCACCGATGATTCAATGGAGGAAATAGTAAGAATGATACTACGATGTTCAATACATAGCGAGATAATCTCATCATATAACTTTTCTGGACTTGGCAATTTCGGAATAGCGTTCTTCAGCTTCTGGTACCTCCTTTCAGCCTCATGAAGTTGTTGATGCAGTTTGTGTACCTTGTGGTCCATTGCACAAAACGAACGTTGTGGGTCTCGCACCGGGTGAAAAGATAGCGCACTCGATATTCTGTCTGAAACGGAAGCAATAATAAGTTTGTAAGTGGGTTAGTCTAAGTGCTATTACAATCGATACATGGTTACCGTTCAGAAACACCCAGATTCACAATTTGACACTTGTTGTTGCCAAAGGGCGATGGTAAATGCATGTATCGATCGGTAGCAGTTTGAAATTGTGCGCATTTCTTTGTCGTTGTACGTGTACTTTGTAGTCGTTAAGTTCCCAGCGACTAATGCGACTATAGAGAAAAGCATTAAATGGAAAAGAAACCATTTTGGTGAATTATATCGCGGATGGTACGTAATTGCGGAAAGCATCATATGATGCCTAAATCGCCTTTCTTTTGGAGGGCGCAAATTATACGTATGATTACGCGGTGTCGATTCGCTAGTGGTTTCTTGGGGCGTTTCCCCTACGTCAGGCGACTCTTGCCTTTGTGTATCTTCCTTTGGACTATCGCTTATTTCCAGAGGAATAAGTAGATTAGCCGGCCTTCGTATTTTTCTTTTGTTTGCCGTTACGAGCTCGACTTCTCTGATTCCGCCATCTGAGCCCTGTTTTGTTTGGGTGATTCTGGCGAGTTTCCACTCATTTCTAGGGAGGACGGGATCACTGACGAGAACTACGTCACCGATCGCTGGAATCTCTCGCCCTAATCTGCGCTCGGTGGGGCGTCGCTTGTGGGTCTCCCTTAATGAGGTCAAATACTGCTGGTGCCAAATGTCCCAAAAGCGATTTGTTGCTTGGCACGAGGAACGAAGCGCATCGATCACCTGATTTCGATACCGGAGGGCGCGTACTTCTTCCGGAGAAAGGTAATCTGAGTCTGCTTCCTCGATTGCACCAATTTCGGGGAATGTGACGCATATGTCTTTTTGAATAAAGTCTACAGGCCGCACTGAGCTCATTTCCTCATGGGTGGATCCTTGATAGGTAAGAGGTCTAGAATTGAGACATGCTTCCACTTCAGTAAGAACTGTGTGCATGTGGTCGTATGAACGTTGATTAGAACCTCGAATTGCTTTGTAGAGGGCATATTTTATAGTTTTGATGAGCCTCTCATAAAAACCCCCCTGCCAGGGTGCGTATGGCGTGATGTGGTTCCACTTTATTTCTTTGTTAGTGACCATACAAGCCATTTCTACACTGATTTCTTGTGATTTTTGTCCTGTTAGATCCGCACTGAGTAGAAAGGTGGGCGCATTATCGCATGTTATAGACTCAGGAGCGCCTCTCCTTGCGATGAAGCGGCGAAGTGCATTGAGAAAATCTTCTGTAGCCAAACTTCGCACCAGTTCTAAATGGACCAGTCGCGTAACCGCGCAGGTAAAAATGCACCCATATATTTTGCCTGGTTCTCCATTTTCTGTGCAAGAGGGTAAATCAAAAAAGTCCAACCCTGTGTGTTGGAAGGGACGAGATCTAAGTACTCGCTGCGATGGCAAATCCGTCGTGTTAGGATAATGATACGGCAAGGCATTGAAGCGACGGCACTTCACACAGCGTGTCGTTACCTTACGGACTTGTTGACGCAACTTAGGAATCCAAAACTCTTCGCGCACGGCAGCAATTGTATGTTCAATTCCCTTGTGATAGCAACCATGCGCATACTCAATTATACGTTGCGCTAAACTAGTGTTGGGCGCAATAAATATCGGGTTTTTTGTAATATCCTTCAACGCCGAGCGTCCTAATCGCCCTTTCGAGCGCCAAATCAAGTCGTCACCTTTGAAAAGTTGCAAAGTATTTTCCATCGATTTTCTGTATTCGTCAGTTAGATGAACCATTTGGTGATTACGAACAATAGCTAGTTTGGCCGCTCGAATTTCTTGACCGTTTAACATGTCTTTCTGTCCTGATATGAGTTGCAATTCTGGGATGTGCTCAAGGACCCTGGCTTGGAAACCCACCTTATCTACGAGGACTTGCTTTATGAATCGCAGAACAAAGGCGAATATGCGTTTCCCTCGCAAGAGTGAACTGTACCGAGTCCAATCGAGTATTTCTTGGAACTCTCCTCCCGACATTGCGTTAATATGGGCTGTTCGTTCGTGTGAAACTTGTTCGGCGAGACCGGCATCCTTATTACTCAAGGGATAGATTTCAGTGGGCCATGTTTCGCGCGGAGTCGTCAAGAACTTCGGTCCCTTCCACCACATGTGGTTCACGATTTGCGTTTTCGTTAGACCTCTAGTTCCAGCGTCCGCCGGATTGAGGGATGTCGGGACGTGCATGAAAATGACTTTTACTCCGTCTTCCTTTAACTCTTCATTAATTAGATGGATTTCGCGCAATCTATTTTCCACCAATACTCCCCCTTTGGAGTTTTGGGATGAAAGCCAACTCAGCGCTATTTGAGAGTCGGAAAAAATGTATATGGTCCACGGAAACTTGAGTATTCTTGCCTTCAGTGCGCGAGAGATGGACAAAGCTAGGCGCATTGCTAGCGTTATGGCGTTCAGCTCGAGTTTTGGTATTGTTGTCTTAGCTTTCACAGAGGGTAATTTGCTTTTTGCCATTACCAAAGTTGACGCTTCTGTACTAAAAATATAGGCGCATACAGCCATTGCCCCTTCGCTTGCGTCCGCAAAAACTGCTAAATCCAAGGATGTGGAATTGACAGCAAAGCGCCGTGGGAATGTCTGCTGAAAGCCGTTGACATTTTCAGCAATACCCTTCCATTGTTGGATGACCTCCTTAGGTAATTTTGCATCCCACTGGAACTTGCGCTTCCACAAGTCTTGTTGGAAACGTTTTGCTTGCGTCATTAACGGTACAAGCCAACCAAACGGGTCAAAGACAGAGGCTATTTTTCGCGCCACAATCCGTTTCGTCAAGGTATCTGTTGATTGCATGCAAATTTGAATCGTGAGGAGATCCTTTTTTGCATCCCATTGTATTCCTAGAACCTTTTGCGTATGGGTTTTCGCGCAGGCTGATTCAGGTAAGGATTTTTCTAGGAAGTCTCCATTTGAGAGGAACTCTCTCAGATTCATCCCCATTTGCAAGAAAATCTCTCGTGCCTCTATTGCTTTTTGAACTGCCTCCTCAGGTTTGTCCGCACTAAGGATTAGGTTGTCCACGTATAGATTATTGCTGATTTCTTTTGTGAGCTCGCCATTATTCACCTCATGTCGAAGGTGATGTTGAATTGTTCCAGCCAGTAGGTAGGGTGATACGTTTAACCCAAACGTTACCCTGGTGAAGCGGAATGTCACGATGTTGTTGCCTTCCGCTGGCGCCTCAAGGTTTTTTACCCATAGGAAGCGGGTGACATCACGATCGCTTTCTTGCAATCGAACTTGCAAGAAAGCTTTTTCTACATCGGCAATGATTGTATAGGGCGATAGCCTGAAGCGCAAGAGCATCGCGAACAACTCTGGTAGTATGAGAGGACCTTGGTGGAGGACATCGTTTAAAGAAGGACTGTCCTTATAGTGCGCGGAAGCGTCGAATACAATGCGCAATTTGGTTGTCGCCTTATGTGGAGTAATCACTGGCTGATGTGGTATATAATGGACAAGGGAACCGTTCTCTGAATCCAGGTTAGTAACTTGTTCGATAATTCCTAATTCTTGTTGTGCGGCGAACGTACTGTTGTATTCCTGCAAGAGTTTTGGTGTTTTCTGCAGCGTTTGCAGTACCGATCGCAGTCGTTTTTCAGCTATTGCCTTGTTGTTGGGTAAGGGTGGGTGATTCTACTTAAATGGGAGCCGTATGTAGTATCCATCCGGTCGCTTCTCAATAGTTTCTTCAAAGAACTTAGCGACTTGCGCATTAGCTGCGTCCTTCTCGGCTTTTTTAGTCCCAGTGAATTCACATACCCCTGCGGAATCCATTGTCCAGTATTTTTCCCATCTTTGTAGCTCCTCGTCATAGTTGGTGAATGAGTTTACCGCGACGGGGGCTCCAAAAGGCTGATCCCTTGCATCACTCTGGTCTTTTTTCACCATGGCCGCTTGCTGTCTACCGGTAAGCAAATAGCCTAGCTTAGATGGGATGAGATGCAGCCCTGATGGTAGCGTATAGCGAGGGTGGGAAACGTCGAGGAGATTCCATAGCTGATCGCAACCTAATAGGATTTGAGGTTTGCAGCGATTCCCTCGTTTACCTCCCGATAGTTGGATTTCATGTTTTCTTATGAAATCCCAGTCCTCGCTGTCCAACTGCGCCGTTTTTGTTGTTGTCATAAGCACTGGTATTGTATGTAGGCGCATTTGGTGTTTTACTCCGCAGGCGTCCCAAATATCTAACGTAGTGGTGCTACATTGCGCTAATTTTGGGTTCTCGGAGCCAAAGGTGTACATCCGTAGTTCCTTTTCGGGAGTGGACTCTTGACCGATCTCCTTGGCCAGATCTGTGCTGATAAACGACTGATCTGCTCCAGTGTCTAGTAGTATTTCTACGTTTCTCCAACAGTTGCGCGTGGGATCTTTCACCTTTGCAACTCCCGTTAGTAGAAACACTTGGTTCGCTCTTTGGGGGTCCTCGTGCTTAATTATGGGTGTTGTACCCTTCTGCGCAATTGTGAGTGCTATTCCTGAGTCGGAATCTTCCAAAGAGTCGTGTTCTTGGGTGTCATTTTTATGTGCCTCATGTTGAAGTGAGTGCGCTTGAACTTCGGTGTAGTGTTTATGCGTTCTCTGCTTCTGGTTTGTTGCTTTTGGTTTCGTCGCTCCCACCCTATGATCCTCCTTGATTGGTTTTGGGTTCGTGCCTGGTTGCTTATTGCGCATGGGGCATAGTGTGTGGTGGTGCTTTTTTCCGCTGCATGTTGAGCACCCTCTGCTCCTGCAGTCGCTCGCAAAATGACCGGGTTTTCCGCAGTTCAGGCAACGATTTGCGTCCCTGAATGCTTTAGTGCGTTCTTCTACTGTCGCGATCTTTTCACACTCTACCGATCTGTGATTGTCTCGGTTGCAGAACATACAAGGCGCGATAGCCTTCTCTATGCTGCGCGAATCCTGAGTGCTAATCGCTTTTGTCCTGGTCGTTGATTCTGGTCGGGAGGTCGTCTTGACCAGTTGAGTGATTCGTTCTTCGGTAGATATAATCTCATCTAATTCCGAGACAATATCACTCATGTTCCATTTTTCTTCCCCTGAATGGGAGTTCATGCCGTGTTCAAGTACCTTTCGTTGTAGGTCTACTCTGAACTTTGATAGTACGCGCTGACAGAGAAAGGAGCTGTTCAAGAAGACTCCCTTTTCCTGCAGTTGCGTCACTATCGGCATGATTGTCTCAAGGAGACGGCGTTGCCCTTCCATACTTATGTTCTCTGCTCTAGCGTTGTCAAGTCGCATCTGTAGGCTATCGATTAGGCGTGACTCACTACCATACTTGGAGCGCAAAAATTTGACTGCTTTATCGTAATTGGCTTCGGTCACCGTGAAGCGGCGCACTGAATCTCTTGCCTCGCCCCTAAGCGCACTAATCAAGTAATTGAATTTCTGGAGTGGAGTGAGGGGTTGACTGTGAACATTAGCCTCAAACAACGTCCAGAAATTTTCGAACTCCCAAACCTTTCCAGAAAATACAGGAATGGGTATAGCGGGAAGCTTAGGTTTTGGCACGCTCACGCTTTCGGTTCGGGTTGGAGACATTGAACCCAATCGTGCTCCATCGGTTTGAGCGCATGTTCTTCTTGCCTCCAGTCTTATTGCGGTAGCATGTGCTTTCTCAATACTCTCCTGGGCCAAGGTCAAATACTCTTCGACTTGCTCCATTTGTTCTGCGCTCAGTTGCTCCGAAACCGAGTCTACTGCACTAGCAAAGTTCAATAGGGTTTCATCAACAAGCTGCGCTCTTGCTCGCAGTTCCACAACCAGAGATTGCGTTTGTTGCAGGGAGGACGGGTCAAGGAAAGAGTCTAATCCTACCTCCAGTTGCTCCTCCCCTCTTCCTATCAATGTGTTTAGGCTATTGCAAAAACGCCTAATTAAGCCCTTGTGGGAGCGCAAGACCGTTGAGTCACCCATTGCAACTAATAACGTATAGGGGCCCCTACTCTGGTGCGAAATGTTGCAAATTTGCAATACGGGTCTTTTTTTTTCCGGTGGTAAATCGCACACAACACCAGGAAAAATTAAAACCAAAATGGTCGTTCGTACGTCGAAAAAAAATGCCCTCAACGACAAAGAAAGCGCACCAACAATACGACAGAAACTAAAGCAGACCGGAAGCGTACCGTGGTCGATGTCGTTGCTCCTTAATCGGTCCGATGCACCATTTAAATGCTCGATGCTGGAGACACGGGTTGAGACGTGGACGCACAGACAACCAACGACGGCCTTTATTCTCGAGGGCAACCTCAAACTTGGGTAATTAAACCCGCAATACAGTTACAAACACGAACAATAACGAACAACAATCGATAGTTAATAACACGAACAATACATCATGATTCAAAAGGGCGGTCTAGGTGGTAAAAACGGTAAGGCAGACACGGTGGAGGCAGAAACGGTGGAGGTGGAAACGGTGGTAGAAGCGGCGGACGCGTAGGGAGGCGGTGGCGGAAGAAGGCGGTGGCGGCGGAAGAAGGCGGTGGCGGCGGAAGACGGTGCCGGAGGAAGACGGTGTCGGCGGTGGCAGAGGACGCCATTGACGTAGCGGGCGCCGCGCGGGCCTTTTATAGCGTCGGTGTAGATCAAAATTGATTATTGCTCGCCACTATTGGTGATCATGTCACCGATAGCGGCGATATGTACGCTTTTGATAGAGCGGATCATCTCCTACCTGACAGTATGCTTGGCTTTCCTTGAGACGAGATAATACGG
Source organism: Nippostrongylus brasiliensis (assembly GCA_030553155.1). Classification (NCBI taxonomy): domain Eukaryota; kingdom Metazoa; phylum Nematoda; class Chromadorea; order Rhabditida; family Heligmosomidae; genus Nippostrongylus; species Nippostrongylus brasiliensis. The sequence goes on from CP130735.1 coordinate 5,138,529, forward strand.
CGTAAAAAAGTTTTCTTCTGAACACACTCAGAAAACGAAATTAATTTTGCGACAACCTAATAACCATGCCACGAAACGGCGGCGAGCCCTCAGGGCATGGATTAACGCAGACCCATTTACCTTCACCCTTTTCCTTTTCTTGGTGATCAGTGCTAGTTTAGGACAAAACGTACTACGCGGTTTCGAATCTGGACAGTCGTCTGCAGAACGCCGATCAATGTCTCACTGAGGACATTACAATGTTCAGTCAAAGCGTAGCTCACCTCTACTCTCATCTCACCAAGCCAATCCTGGATATCGCTCTCATAACGTGAGTATTTCGATCGCGCTTCTCTTATCATGATTTATTTATTTATTTATTTTATTTGTCAAGATGTTTGAGATATTCGTAAGGAAGAAGAATGAGTATCAAATAGAGCACCGAAAAAGAGTAAAGTACGTCAGATACGTTAAGTCAACAGTAACATAAATAGAGTCAATACAAAGAATGGAAATGTTAGCACGAAAAAAGTTAAAATAGCAAGTTAAAATAGCCTAAGCAATTTATTTCTGCACGGTACAGGGTGTGCCCACAATTAAACAACGTTATTGAACAAAGCTTTGAAAAAAAAAAACGCCAGTAACTACTGACAAGTAAAAAAAAAACGGAACATGTCCACCAACATGAAGTACTTGCGATGCACTCTCATGTAAGGGTCCTTAAAATTTACAGCTTACCGGCTTATAAATTGCTGAAGCTGATGAGGGATCCGACCGCGCCCATCACTTCGACTCTACCGTTCTTCTTGCGTTGACGTACGCTTCATAATACTGGGCGTTACGCAAGCAGAATGAACATGCGATTTGCGACGTGCAACGAAGTACAGAGAGAAGGATGCTCGGAGTGACTCGCTTCATCCAGGCGAGAAACGGCATACGGAGCTCCGAGCTACGTCGATAGTCGGAGATCAGAGACGCATTCGCGTGGGCCAAGTTGTCGAGGATCAGGTGGTCCGGACACGTAATGCGATTTCGTGACGACCGTTGGACGAGAGCCGTTACTGACTGGATTCCACGGGACGTCAGAAGAACACCCTGGGCCCGGATTCATGAACGGAACGAGCGGTCTCCCACACCTTGTCGGCGCTAAACCCGCTCGATACCGCGAACTTGCGGCCATTTCCCATTTGTGAAGGGCGGGGTTTCGGAGACCTCGACGGCCTATGACATAACTGCCGTAATCGCACTCACTGTGGGCAAGCGCCGTCGACACGTGGGACGGTCGATCGATATTCGCTGCTCGCAGTGAGTGCGAGGTGCAAGGTCTCCGAAACCCCGCCTCATCGCGAGGTGTCGGAGACCCCTCCTAAACCCCGTCTAAACCGCGGCGTGCGTTCATGAATGTCGGTTTGTGCGCCGTATGGGGTCTATTTGGTCGTATACCCCGCCGATACCCGTCGTAAATCCGGGCCCAGGTCGCCCACCTTTGCGCCAGTCGGACTTCTTCGTCAAAACCCTGAACGATCGATTCGATGCTCTTCGTGTTCCTCGAGCGAGCAGTACCCACTGGTCTACCATGGCACGCGACAGGGGCGAATGTAGACGTTACTGGCGACCGCTCGAGCAAATCGATGATGAACGGGACGAAAGGTGATACAGGTGACACAGGTGATAAGTGGTGGCGAAATCTGAAAAATATGTACAACATGGTTCTGAAATTTGATCAGTTTTTCACCGCGAAAGTGTTGGCTCAGAAAAATCCATAATTTAGCGGCGATCCGAATCAAATGATCGTATCACATTATGATAGCTAGACCATCAGAATATCATCTCACAAGGGAGGTTGCTCAGCGTGCTCCGAAGATTCACAACGAGACCCATATTGTTTTGTAGAACATCGAATGACAATTACAACGGTATAGTTTGTTTTTGCTATGGACAAGTGTGTGGCCAAAAAAAGGCAAAAAACCTTAAAAACTAACCAGTGGCAAATGGGCTTCTAGATTGCAAACACCAGAGATACCACCAGAATCGACCCAAATTCAAAAACAAATGTCAGATTCGTGATCAGCGCCCCGAATAGCCTCAGGAGACAAAGTTTGAGCTGAATCGGTGATTTTGACCTAGTCAGCCTTACTAAGTCTAAGTTAACACCTAGAAGTACTTTCGCCACTGGTTTCTCGCCACTAGTTAGTGGTCAAGATTTCTTGCTTTTTTTCGGGCCATCCACTTCGCCATAGCAAAAACAAACTATACCGTTGTAATCGCCATTCGATGCTCTACAAAACAGTATGGGTCTCGTTGTGAATCTTCGGAGCACGCTGAGCAACCTCCCTCGTCAGAGTGCTCCTTCGTTCAGCGATTGTTGAGATATCTTCGTTTCAAATATCAGATGAAAATCACTATAAAATATTTTTAAAATACCCAGAATTTGTAACGGTATGGCTGAGCATTATTTCAAATAGAGTCGTCAGACCTATCGATTGGTTTCAGATTCTTTTCGATTCAGGGCATTTGTGCATAAATATGACAAGTAACAGATCTTTTTGATCGCTACTGAATATGTACGAACCAACCTTCCTAGACACGCACCTCAGGGTGTTCTAGAGGAATGTCAATAATGACATAATATTTTCTCCTTTTTATTATTTGGTAACCGCAGTGAATCTTTATTTCTCATTTTGGATCCCAGGGAAATGTTTCAGATTCACGCTGATCTCGTTTGCCGCTCGACGTGGTTCCGGAAAGAACGTCATCATACCATCAATACTCGCCACTCTTGTGGTGGGCGCAACCGCTGGACTTCTGAAAGCCATCTCGCCCAAGTTAGCTTTATGCCTTACCAAGATATTATTGATTGTTGTTGACAGAAAATTTCATTGATTCGGCATTCAGGTTTGGTCACATGGTGGCTGAAGAGGCAAAGAGAAAGGGCCATCTTCGTTACCTCCACTCTAGGGTCATCACAAACTCCGAAGAGATTGCGTTCTACGGTGGCCACGAGGTGATTCATTTCGATCAGAAATTTCTTAACCAGTCCTGAAGAAGAGGAAAAATGAATAGATGGTTATGTCGATGTGACATTCTACAGTCAGAGTTTCTGGAAACATGGAATTATACATTTGCTACCGCTTTTTTGCGAGTTTCTACTGATGTGGCCCGGATATATCATTTATTTATTCATTGTAGACATGTATGTTTCCACACGGGTAAAAAAACCCAGAGTAAAAAACAAAATCAAAACAAACAGGACAGACTCTACTACTGAACATTTCCGAGACCCGAGTTCGAATTCCACATGGGCCGAGATTTTTGCGACGATCCTAGCACCCCGTCACATCCTCTGTTTTTAGTATTCCTAAAACAGTTTTTCTTTGCCGAGAGAGTTTCCATTACTTCCATTTAGTGGATGCCTATCTACAATTCAATCTTTTATTTGATAATTGGTGTATACAAGAATTTGTTTAATTTTCCATCATTCTTATCATTCTCTTCACTTGGATGAGCAATATAAGTGAGGGCTTTTGGGCTAGGAAATTATTGAATGAAAGCCAAGCTTACCTATTGAAAACAAGCAAACGATTACCCGTTTCTACTTGAAGATGCCTGACAACCACCGACGTGGATTTACCATCTTATGGGGTCAGGCAAAATCTATCCACGGTAGGGCGCCAAAAAAGAAGAAATACGTAAAAATGTGACATGATGTTGCCATAACTAACCTAACTCTAACCAAGTCACAGCTAGCTAACCTAACTCTAACCAAATCACAAGTTTTTTTTGAATTCCTATTAGGTCTCATCTTTTGAAGACGCAGAGACCATCATTCTGAGTACATGTACAAAGAAATGAGCTGCAGGCCGAGTACAAACAATTGACGAAGGCGTACGGAAGCCTCATGGAGCAGTCGAAGCTGATCTTCCGGAAACGAATCGTCTACATCATGGTCGAGCAGTTTCTAATGAAATACGTATGGTCCGGCACTGGCATGGTTATGATCGCATTACCCATATTAGCCGCCGAGTACTCTTCACCGGATAGTGAGTAATTTTTCGTGATTTTGGCAATGCTTCCGCTACTCCGCGGCCCGGGTTTGCGACGGGTATCGTATACCCCGGAATATACCCCGAACGGTGCGCAAACCGATATTCGTGAACGCGCGCCGCGGTTTAGACGGGGTTTGTGAGGGGCCTCGGACACCTCGCGATCAGGCAGGGTTTCGGAGACCTTGACGGGAGACCTGCTAGAGCCAGACGGCAGAGTCGATGAGGGATTGCTGAAATTGTGGGGAATTTGAGAGGAGCAGATGAAACTCTGCTGCACTGCTCTGGCAATTTGCCAAACAATGAGTGATGATTTCTACTGTTGTGCAGTTTGCGTCTTGATAACAGTGACATTTATCTTTTTCTATAATGAAGAGTAAAGTGGTCAATTTTGAGGTACAGTGACTTCATAGATGAATCTCAACGGGTTTCTTTAAAGAGGATTTGTAGAGAAAGCAGAACCTTATCGAATAATTGCGTCTTCGGAGTTCATTAATGTCGAAAGAAAAATAACAGCTGCCATTAGACAAGCCAGCCTTACTTTTTCTTCAAAACTGATCAAGAATGACAATGAAGTCCTGATAATCATCTCCGTCGTGTCTCCGAAACCCCGACATTCACGAATCATAAGTGACCGCAAACACGCGGTATCGAGCCGGTTTATCGCCGACGGGGTTTCGGAGACCGCTCGTCCGTTCATGAATCTGGACCCAGCAGACATCCAGTTGTGTAGACGATAACAAAGAGTTTCGAATACAGAGAGTCGTCGCCTCGAAGATGAGCCCGATGGCGGTGTTTCGGAGCGAACTCGAGGTTTTGCCACCGCCAAGAATTTACTCTATTCATCGGCCGACGCCGTTGAACGTTTGATGACATCGTACAAGGAGGTGAATCTAAAAACGTAAAAATTTAACATTTCAATGGGGAGCATGATTTTCCAGGTCACTGAACTTGCCGGCTACACATCTCGGGTTCACGAGATGTTCAGAGTGTTCGACGACGTCAAGAAAAACACCTATCGTCGTGCCTTGGTCAGCGGTGAGCAAGACGGAGCTGGTCGAGGCGAACGCATGAACTTATCCCGAATAGAAGGTATAGCTGCTGAAGCGACTCTGTATTGATCCAATCGATAGCTTTGAATTTTAGGAGAAGTTATTGATTCCATAGACGATTCGATTATTCTTCGTAATGTCCCTATCGTCACGCCCAACGGCGATGTGGTCGTGAAGAATATGAACATAGAGGTGCGCCTTTTGTTTATTCCGCCCCCGGAAGTATCGCTTAAGCAGGCAAGCCTTTTAATAAAATTCATTGATCCGCCTTTAGATCATTCCTGGTATGCACACTCTAATCACCGGACCAAATGGCTGCGGAAAGAGCTCGTTGTTCCGAATACTTGGCGGTTTGTGGCCAGTGTATCGAGGTACCCTGATGCGACCAAGACCAGACCGCATGTTCTACATACCACAGCGACCTTACATGACCCTTGGAACGTTGAGAGACCAGGTGGATGATACATTTTGAGTTTTTTGAATTGAAAAAAAAGGAAGAACGCTAGTGGTTGACTAACAGAGATCGATATCAATTCCCATTAGTTTTTAAAATAAAAACGTAATGCAATGGTTAAACTCAGTATTAATAAATTTTTAGTTTATTTTTAATCCTGTTTAACCTTTTGAATCTATACAGGATAAAAATAACTAAGACAGATGATACTATCTATAGAAGAATATTATTCATTTATTCAAATCCAATAGCAATTGACAACATTCAAGTTATTGTAGGAGACAGGTAACACTCCCTTAGGATCATCAGTAGGGCTAGGAGTGTACCGTGGGAAGCTGTTGTTACAGATCCTACTCTATAATAAGCGAAACTGCGATGTTTGTAATGGGTGGCTCATATGGGTCCCGCCGCGATAGTCTGCTACCGTACACCAAGAGCACCCGCAGCGACAGGGGAGCTGATGAAATTCTTCATTTCCTTTCAACCAAAATTACCAGAATTTCCATTTCATTCGAGTCAGTCGATAGGCTGCTGGAGTGCTTGTATATAATATATACGCCATGGAGATCATAGGTAAGACGGGAGCGGCAAATACTAGGGCGCGAGGGGAAGACGATGACGGAGGAGTATGACCTCTAAAGATTATTCAAATCCAGTAGCTCTTTAATTAATCCATGAAAGCTTTTAAGCTTTTTAAAGTATTATACTTTTAATAGATGAATCTATTATTTATGATACATGAGTATATAGCTTTATGTATTATAGTTTTTTCATGCTTGGAATTGTGAAGTATATTAATCAATTTCTTTAAGTTATCGCAGAAATCTATATATTCACTGCATTTTTTTAGTTAGTTGTGATCGGTGATAGTTCGCACAAAATAGTTCATTCTCACAACTCACTATGAATAATTCAAACCGAAACAAATGATGGTAGGGATGAACAATGACAAATGAGAGAATTATCCTTTCATAGTATCTCACAACTTACACGGCCGTAATTATAAACAAGTCAAACTGAAACAAGTGTTGGAGGGGATAAACAATAACAAATAAGAGAATTACCCTTTCATAACAACGTTTTTGAACGACAACTATCAAAAAAGCAGGATTCAAGATACATCTATTCAATTTCCAACGAATGATTCTCTTCAGCTATCCATATTTGAGAGAACCTTTTTCTATCATCCGGATGTCCTTCACAGAAATAGAATAGCACTGAGCTGTTTTCACCCCATATGGATTTAGAAGCTTCTTGATTTACCGAGAATGATAATACAGGTTTTGATAAGGCGTGCTTCAGGTGATTTATCCGGACACAGCGTCTCAGATGAGGCGAAAAGGCTTCACTGACGATGATCTCGCGCACATACTGAAAATCGTTCACCTTTCCCATATTGTAGAAAGAGAAGGAGGTGAGGTGATTTTTAGATTTTTTTTGACAATTTCTCTAAGTAGATCTGCACAGGATGGAACGCCGAGAATGATTGGATGGATGTCTTGTCCGGTGGAGAAAAGCAACGGATGGGTCTGGCCAGAGTGTTCTACTTCAAGTATGCAATTCATCTTTTAGAACCTGGTCTATGGTATTCTAATTAAAGGAAGACTAGAGCAATAGGCTTGTTTTCTAAGGCTGCAATAAGCTTAAATAAGTATGCGAGCGTTATGTGTGTTTGGTGCAGATCGTCCTCCAATATAAATATCCTTTATTGAACGGCAATCAGTAGTGCAAGGGCAATGGAGAATTGAAGAATGAATAATGTAACTCCATTCTAATGATAGATAACATTGATATGAATTATGATAAGATAAAAGTCATTCTTCTATAAGCGTTCTATTTAGACCTCAGTACGCTCTGCTAGACGAGTGCACTTCGGCGGTATCGATAGACGTGGAGGGAAACATCTACCAAGCCATTAAGGATGCTGGTATCACCCTTCTTACCGTCACACATCGGCCTACTTTATGGTGAGGACGATTCTCTGATGCTTTCTCTTCCTTTTCAATTTTCGTAGAGCCAACAAGTGCCAATTTCGCCTCGTCGACATAATTGGGAGAAATAATTTTTTAGGAAATTCCACACTCATCTCCTACAGTATGACGGTGAAGGTGGATACAATCTACGTTCTCTGAATGACTCTACGATAGACGAGCGACTTTCGCTCTCAGATGAGAAGCGACAGATCGAACAAAAGCTGGGTGACGTGCCAAGAATGAAAGAGCGATTTGCAGAGTTGTGTCAGGTTGGTCTCGCAGTGTTTGGAGTGTTTTTGAACGGTGAATCTCAGGAGTCAGCTTCGTTTAGCTTGCCTTTAGTCATTGAGTGATTATAGGATTGGATAGTGGAGTAAAATTCATAGGTGGATCGTGTCCCCAAGTAGTTTGTTTAGGTAAAAAGGTAAAGGTAAAGGTGCCGGCGTTGATCAGTCCGCTGAGGACGCACCGCCGCATTCGTGTTCCATTCAAGTCGTAGAGGCATAGTGAATGCGTATTTGACCCATACAATGACCTGCCGGGGCCAGCCGCTATACCAGGTCAGTGTCATTACCCTCCCAGACAAGTCTGGTACCGATTTACCCGACCCCGGAGGGATGGAAGGCTTGGTTAGCCCGGGCCGAGATCGATCGCTCGACCGTGCGGGTGACAGCAGCGCCTCTTACCACTGTACCACGCGGGCCCTCAGTCTAGTTTGTTTAGACCTGAAAAAATACTGGAAGTCCTCTATCTGAAGTTTTTCGTTTCTTCAGAACTGACCCTACATTCTTGTCATTTACTTTTAAGAAAGTCACTACCCAAACATACCTGCATTCAGTAAACCGATAAAAGAGGCTTCTTCCACTCTTACAGTCGTGCGTCAATTCTCCCCCAGGCTATCCGAGCCTTCCATCCCTCCGGGTATCGGGTTAACTCGTTCCAGACCTGTGTCAGAAAATGAAGACGCCCATCTCTACACTCTACAGCGGCTGGCCTTGCACGTCATTTTAATAACAGAATTCACTATCATCACGTTTCTGCGAATCTGAGTGGAAGACGAGTGTGCGGCGGGTGCCGGAGGGCTGGTCAACTTTACCATTGACCGCAGTTCTTCTTCTGTTGCGCTGATTTGAATGGCGATGCTGCGTTTGAAAGCTTTTCATTTCTGTGAATGGAATAACTCCTTAACCCTATTTAACATTTTACAGATACTCGGTGAAGGATCTGCTACTGTCGGCGTCGATTCAGATGATAACGAAGTCTTGTGAACTGGATGTTTTTTGCTCAATATAATTGCCAATCCCTCATCATCTCACAGTGCGTACATCATTTCTTTACCGGTCGTGGCCATTGTACATAACCCAATGCACGGTTAACCGAGGCCTGTCGATGTTGTATATGACCCAGAGCTCACTCCTCGATGGAACACTTGTTTCTCGCGCTTTTGTTCTGCTTTACGTGATTATATACTTATATATGATATGATAAATTTTTTAATTAGATCGTTGGTTTTGCTTTAATTCGAATACGCCATAGAATAAAGCAGGGTCTCATCCCGACAAAAACAATCATGGGTGGTTTTTTCATTGGGTCAGAGGTCAAGCGAGGGCTTGGTTTTCTTGGAACTGACTGCTTCTTCAGAGGGCTTAGAAATATCACAAACTTGCCTTATTAATTAGCCATTGGTACTCATCATATTTTTATTTGCCAATGGTACTCCGCATAATTTTAACAAATTCACGACGTCGTCCGCACATATGTGTTTACAGCAAGGGGGCGCATGGGACGATGTCCACACATATGTGTGGACAGGAGTGCTTCGCCCTGAACTTTGGCGACGACTTTCATTGATTGTTCTTTCGGAATCATAAACTATAAGGTAAATTCAATACTAGGTTTGCGTCGGCACGAAAATGATCGGGTTTATTAAAACGAACTAGAAAACAATTCTTCGCATTGTTGGAACACAATAAACGCAAAACCTTCTAGGACAGGAGTAAGTATCAGACATGAAGTAAAACTTCAATGGAACAGTTAGACAAAGCGAAATGGTAGAGTGCAATTATATCAGCAAACAAAGATTCAGCCAAGAACACTTCTTATCGTTAAAACACACTAAACAAACATGTTTTTCACGACTCGAACAGCGCGTATCGACCCTCCTAACCTTTTTCTTTGCAACATCTCTCCCCGAGCTATCGCTCAGCCTTCTATAACATCCTGCACAGTTTTTTGACTCTTCCTGAATTTGGACTCTTCCTGAACACATATGTGTGGACACGCGCGCGCGTACCAAAGAACCGACCGGCGGTAGCGCCCATTGCGCGCGAAAACCCCTTCGTCATGAATGTGTTAATTTGCAGTTGGCACCCCTCATCAAATTCCACTTAAATCCCATAACAAAGGCGCAGGTCGACGAATAGTATTTTTCCTAAAGTTTCTTGTATTTGCTTTGTGCCGAAACATTAATAATAGGTAGAATTTGAACCCTAGCAGAAAAGTCGATAGTGTCAGGTGCACACGAATGTAAGGGTCCGCGTAGAAGAGTAGTAAGAGGCGCTACTGCTACCCGCACATCGAGCGATCGATCCTGACCCGGCCTAACCAATCCTTCCATCCCCTGAGTCGGGTAAATCAGTACCGGCCCTGTCTGGGAAGGTAAAAACACTAACTTGGTATAGCGGCTCGCCTCCGCAAGTCATTGCATAGACCAAACATACATTAACCATGCCTCTACGATCCTGAATGGAACACGAATGTTGCAGCGCGTCCATAGAGGACTGATCAACGGCGGCACCGTCACCTTCCTTCCTCCTTCACGACAATAGAAGAGGATGCGACTGGGTGGCTGAAGTCAGTTTTAGTTTTATTTTTTATTTTTATCGTTGTGTCGATCACGTTCTGTTATTGTTCTACCATTGTCGTTATTTTAATCTTTCACATATTTGTTACCAGTCATCCTTGTAATAATCTCCTTGTACACGTGCCTGCCTCCCATACACTCATCGAGCTATCGAATTTACCCCGCACCTACACTTTTCGAAGCTCTTCGGCAGTAAAAAGCAACTTACGGGCTATCTTAATATATGGCTGCTTGATGGTACTGCGGAAAAGTCCTAGGAAAACCTTTTGTTATCATGAAGACGCATCAATCACATTGTCCAAAAGCTATCACTGAAACAGTTTATTCGCTTCACTGTAGCGTTTGTGTATTCGTTTCTTATTTAACATTTCGTTCAAAATTACGATCAGTTATAGGTACAATAAGCAATGCAGTGTTCGGGACTTAAACAGTTAATTGCTCGAATAGCTGAACATTTTGCGTTACTGTGATAATGTGACTTAATTTGTAAATATCCATAGAATGTTAAGTGAGGTGAACTGAATTATGACTACTTCTGTCACTTTTTCGTTTTTGACGGTGGTTTTTTCTCGTTGCTCTTCGGCTTCGAACCAGACGTTTTCGTTGGTTGTGCTTTGCTCTTTCCCTTCTTTTTTCCTTTGCCGGCCTCAGCACGTACGGGCTTGCTGCGTTTCTGTTTTGATGCGGCCGATTCCCTCCTGTGTTCTTTGCTACCTGCTTAAGCAATTCAATAAATCTAGCAATGGAAAATGTTAGGAAAGAGTCGCACCTTTTCCTTGCTGAGGAAGAGGCCCAGTCAATGGCAGTGCTCGACTTATAACACGCTTTTTCTTTTTGAACATTTCCTCATCCTCTTCAACGGTCAACTCCCTTGCAGCTATATTTTGTCCATCGTTATCGCTTCCTCGACTTTTCGACTTTCTTTTGACGACTGGCGGTTCTGCCTTCACCGGTTCCGCATTCATCGGCTCAGGTTCAGGTGGAGCAGGTTTAGTCGTCGCAATTTTCGTTTCGCTTTGTTTTGCCATCGCTGTTTTCGCTTCGCCTGGAGCACAAACTGGTATCGCATTCTCACAGAAATCCGGCATAGCCGCTATTGTTTCCGTGCTGTTCCTGATCTTTGGAGAACTAATCTCATGATCATGGTCGGTGTCTTTTTCAGTATTCGTAACACTTCGTGCCAAAGGTCTCTCACTGAGGTTAACCACTCGCTTTCCAGTAAGGGGTGCCAGACGAACGCACGCATTCGGCGCCCATTCCAATGTTAGCGGCCGGCTGCAAAAACCAACGGAACCTTGAATGTTCTTGCATTTCAAAGAAGCACAATGGAGCATAGTGTAGAATCTCCAACCCTTTCAGATGATGTTCAATTCCTTCTCGAGTCATTCGTCTTGCTTGCTGATGATCGAAAGATTTGTCCGATTTTCGGATCAGATTGTACAATGCATAAATGTGCGGTGAATCAGGCATATCGCTCTTACCTTAAAAAGTTAATAGTCAATAACAACTGAACATACATAAATTATCAAACCCTGTGAGAGCCCTTTATATTGAGTTCCTGCCACAGCTTTTTATTTATTTATTTGGGTACGCTGTTTGAGACAGACGTAGAACAGTGTAAAACAACAACATCTACACACAAAACGTGAATATTATTATACATATTAAACATGAATTGTTCTGAACACAAGGTGCGAGATGTTGTTCGTCAGAGTTTAGTACAGTACTGGTCGCGCCGCAACGCCAAAACGGCGGTGGCGGCGCTTCGGTGCGCCGAAAAGCGCCGTTTCGGGGTCCAACGCGTGGGGACCCGGGCGGAGTCAACCGCAGTTCATTTGCGCCGCATGCCCAGCGGGGAGCCCTGGCAGCTTCTTCGAGTCACCCCGTGTGGTCGCAAATTATTATTGTATTATTAGCTGTAGTTCTGTTGTATTTATAGTTGTATTGTGACTATGTACACACATATTGTCCGTTTCGTAGGCCTAGCGTATTTTACCGAAGTAAAATATTTTTTAACTTCGATTGAACTTTTTGACTTCGACTTTGAACAATGTTGCATAACACGACGTACTACAATCGTTTGAGTAATTGTACAACACTTCGTGGCACCCTGGATTTAATTGAAGCAAAGTAAATTAATGGGCAGTTTTTTTGAACAGTCGTGTAACGTGAATTGGAAAGCATTGAATTTGATTCGAAAAGTATTCAATTCTATTTGAAAAGTGCTGTGTTAATTTCGAAAGGTATTGAATTCTATTTGAAAAGTATTGAATTCTATTTGAACAATGTTGAATTCAATGGAAAAGTGTTGAAATCAATTTGAAAAGTGTTGAATTCTATTTGAAAAGTGTTGAAATCAATCTGAAAAGTATTGAGTTCTATTTGCAAAACGTTGTACTTCACCTGAAGATGGTACACACTTATTTTTGCAAATAAATCAATTTGAAAGAAGTTATTAAAAACGGCGGGATTCGGCGCTCCGAAGCTCCGCCACCGCCGTTTTATCGTTGCAACGCGTCCGGTACTGTAACTTTGCTGTCACCCCCTTGTTAGCATTTTTAAAGTGAAGGGCACTAGCAAGACTAAATCAGCACTGGAAGAAGTTGGTGGCCCAACGGTTCTAGTAAGAAGAATTAACAATGTGTTTGAAGCTTACCGCGCCAAAATCGTTGCTTCTCAGATTTAATTTTCGCTTCGTCGGTCATTTTGTACCAAGGTAGTGATCCTCTTGCGAACCTATAAAATGGAACTTCTTAGACCTTTGCGACCGTGCACGATGCTTACGAATGCCTCGTTACAGTATTTACAAGTTTACTAATCTGCTCGCAGTAGTAACAACGTACAGATCAATCAAAACATATAGCCACGACTCAGCATCTCCCTTTTCTGAAGCTGGATTCCTTTTATGAGCGTCAACACTCCAATATGGCAACGTGTAGATATCCGGGGTGCCGTATCTGAATTTCGAGTTATGCGTGCTTTTATCTTGAGGAAACTCAGCGGAGTAACTTACTTGATCTTCTTTCCGAGTTTCACTGTGTCACCGTAGTCGATAAGGAAAATTCGTGTAAGGTTCGGATTGGCTCCAATGCAAATGTTTGTGAGTTTGACGTCACGATGGATATATTTCAGAGAATGAACGAACTAAATTTTAGAAGGAACCAGTAACATTAATTACGGTAGACAAACATGCAGAATATATCCATCAACATGGAATACTGTAGATGTCATAAGCAGTTAGATGCAGTTTCTAATGCATATTGGAAATTTCGGTCCACAGACAGGAATGACATCATCAAGCCAATAGAAATTTTCAATGTCAGCAGCTTCTAGGTCAGTGAGTTACCCAAGCTGATTTCGAGGATTAACGTAATCTCCGGAAAGAAAGTGAGTTGATCTAACCTTCCTAGAGCACGCACCTCTGAGGCGGGCGTCGTATCTGAGAAGCCAGTTTAACCTGGTACGCACCTCAGGGTGATCTAGGGAGGCGTCTAATAGCGACTGGTTTCCAGAGGTGCAAGATATAATGCCCCACGAATATTTACCTACGATACTGCTAGCATAATACAGGGAATACGGATAATGAACAGATAATATAACTAAGGCTTAAGGCAGAAGAATGGCAAGACCTACTAGACTAGCGCTACAGTATCCTTTTGTACTAGTTATTGTGGGCGGGGAGAGCTTAGTTGTTGGCCAGCGGTTACAGAATCACTAGAGTCTAACGTGTGCGCGTGGTGCAGTGGTAAAAGACGCTACCGACACCCACACGGTCGATCGATCCTCGCCCAAGCTATCCAAGCCTTCCATCACTCCCGGGTCGGTAAATTGGTACCAAACTTGCCTGGGTAAGCGGCTAACCCCCCAAGTCATTGTATAGGCCAAACACGCATTCACCAAGCCTCTACGATTCTGAATTGAACACGAATGCGGCGGCGCGTTCTTCAGGGACTGATCAACGCCGACACCTTTATCTTTACCTTTACTTCTACACCCAGGGCAGTGAGGTGAGCCATTATGAATGTACAGCCATTTATGACAAAGATGTAGGACTCTGTAAACCTTGCGTAAACCAACTAGTCGGTCAGCAGCATGTGTTCTAGGGGGATATAATGAAAAAGTCGCCCTGAGGATAACGCCATATTTTGATCAGAATTTTTCAGTGAGTGAACTGCAGAAACTGTGAAAACACGTGAACAAACCGCTATTGCTGAGAGAGCTTCATGTGCAATGTAGAATGCTGTCGCCGGCCTGAACGATCCCACTTGCTCTCGTAACTTTTCTATATTGCGATCCAGTAGATTCATCACTGAAAATTTCTAAAAGGTTGTGATGTTTAATGAGAATAAAGAGCCCTGCTATGCAGAGATTTAAGCAAAAAAGCTGGAAAAATCTGCGGAGACATGGAAGTCGCTTCTTAATAAAATGAGTGAACCCAGATAGAATTTCTCACAGTTGAGTCTGCAGAATCTAGGCATCAGTAGCGTGCATTGGTAGAAGTGATCAGTGAATTCAATTTGGTACGAGGAACATTCGTTCAAATGAAGCATGTAGAGAATGCGACAATGAAAATTCTAGTAACTTGCTGGAAAATGAATTCCACATCAAATAGAGGGCCCGCGTGGTACAGTGGTAAGAGGCACTGCTGTCACCCGCACGGTCGAGCGATCGATCCCGACCCGGGCTAACCAAGCCTTCCATCCCTCCGGGGTCGGGTAAATTGGTACCAGACTTGTCTGGGAAGGTAAAGACACTGACGTGATATAGCGTCTGGCCCCCGCAGGTCATTGTATAGGCCAAATACGCATTCACTATGCCTCTACGACTTGAATGAAACACGAATGCCGCGGCGCGTCCTCAGGGGACTGATCAACGCCGGCACCTTTACCTTTGCCTTTTACATCAAATAAGCAGAACCGAAAAGGTTTGTTTACAGGTGAAGTTGGGCTACCTATAAACGGTAGGTCCCCAACGCGTCCACTGTCCAGAACAATTGGTGAGAACGGACAATTCTTCTTCTTCAGTTCGTTCAAAATTCGAAGTTCGCGCTGCAATAAGGAAGTTTGCGTGTTGGGTCACAGGGAAATGTTACCGTTTGGAAAACAAAAGTGTGATATTAAAATAGAGCAGATAGAGCAGAGTTCCATACTAGAGAGGTCGAATCTCCGGGAGTACGACACATTCCTACCACTTTCTCTAGCATCCCTCTCAGGTTTTTTTTCACTCTGATCTTTTCCTTCTCCTTACCACTTAACCCCACTCTGCGAACTTTTATTGGGCTTCCAGTACTTCCTTGACGGAGCATAGAGCGACTTCCTAACTAGTCGCAGTATCTTTGGTCTGCTCACTGATTCAGAAAGATAACCACGACTTTTATTATTTATTTATTTATTTATTACGATCGGAAGCGTGAAGGACCACGCACTGTGAGCAAACATCTTTAACTCCACAGTGCTTCCTGCACTGTGTTACTCGTGCGAAACATGGACTCTAACAAAGACGACCGAAGATCAACTGCGAAGAATTCAAGCAGCACTGAAGAGGAAAATGGTTGGCATTTTGTTGCATCAGCAGCGGATGTCCGGAATGCACAACGACCAGATAAAAGCTATGTCCAGAGTACGGGGCAACGTAATCCACGCAGATGAAGCGAAGCATAGTTTCGCTTCGCTGGACATCTAATGCGACGTACCGATGGACGCTGGAGTACGGCCACAGTGCGCTGGGAACCGCTGGACAAGAAATGCATCGTTGGCAGGCCACCGCTACGGTGGCAGGACTCACTGGCTCACCGCAACAACATCCGAACTCCAAATCCTCGACCGATTAAAATATTAGCCCACTGGACAACGTTGGCTCAGGACAGAACAAAGTGGAAAAGAAGTTGGGACCCGCGCAAGAAGAACCGTTTCTGAGGAACGGGTCGCAAGTATCGCAAGTAAGTTACGATGTTTAAGACAATCGTGAGATAAAATAATGAGAATGAAGAATGAGAATAAAAGAATGATTAACTAATATATTATGCCATTTTGCTCTACTTCATAATGTACTCAGTGCTTTGTATGCAGATGGGTGCATCACCGTTCTATTCTAATCTGTTACTGTCTCTCCGCATTAGATCTCTGTGATATTGCACTTTCTAAGTTATGAGTTCTTAGTCCAGTTAGTGCGCTGAAACGTTGTCTTTTCACAATTACTTTTTATCAGCGACTGGAATTTCTGAAAAAAGAATAAAGAGTAGGAGAAGCATTGTAACTTAACTACATATAAGCGTTGGATGTTTGGCCCAATTCTTTTTTTCAAAGACAGATTTTCAGATGGAAATGACTACGAATGTGCATGTGCGTACCTTCATTCGCAGAAGAATGTTGACACTATACGGACGGATACTGGTCTTCATTCCGAATATATTACTCTTCTCAACTGTCTCGTTGCTATAAAAATTGTTATGTACTGGTAAATCTAATTTCCATATGAGGAACTGCTGAAATCACCTCTGGCATACTTGTCGTGATATCAAATAAAGTGCCGTATACCGTCCTTCGTTGTATTTCAACTGGACTTCGTAGCGATTGAATTTGCGATCATCTTCGTCGAGACTAAAATTTATTGAATCACGGGTGGGTTGGCACAAATTACCCTGATACCCTTACTTGTCGTCCGTGATAATAAGATCACCTATTTGAAGATCGCTTTTACTACGGATAAAATTGTCCATAAGTGCAGCCTCTTCTCTCTGCAAGGAAATAAGGGATTGGTTTAATTTATTTCAATGGCCTTTTACATTCAACGTTGTTCACAATTGTTCTAATGGATAAGAACTAAGTACTTTTCTGTTAGAAACGGTATCCTACAGTTTTAGTCATTTAGGTCGACCGCGACTGTACAGCGATTCAGAGTTTCTTCTTCTATTATATTTCTTAGATAGAAATATCATGATTTCATGCAGACAGTTGCTAATTGCACTATTTGATCACCTGCTTGATTCATTCAGAGATGTCAATTTAGATGCATTCTTTTTCAAAGTTAACCCATGGACGACCGTGTATCCCGTAGGCGGGACACACCTTCTGGTCCGCAGTGGACCGTGTGTCCTGCTAGTGGGATACACTTTTTGCACCGCGTGGACCTGTATAATCCGCCACCGGACTACGCTTCGTTGTTCGTGAGATCCCTTGTGGGCTGACAGTGGGCCATGTGGGCAATGTTACTACCCATGTAGCCCTTCGGCAGGCCACAGTTTAGGGTCGCGTGGGACATGTAGCCCAGCGAGGGGCTATGCTTCCTTCCTCTTGGGAGACACTGTGGATAGGATTGTCCATTTAGGCAAAGTTAGCATTCTATATTTTCCGTTTTATCAAAGCTTCAAGATATTCATCAAGTGAACTTCAACAAGCCCAAAAGAGAGTCTGAAAATCGTACACTTCTAATGATTACATGAGGAAGTCTCAGAATCAACAATATACACAGAAAAATTATTCTTATGATCTTTTTGAAAACAATTAATCCCGCTGAGGAACTCTCATCACTGCACATGCGCGTGGTCCCCACGCCAGACACGCAGGGAGCGCGCGGTCAGGAGAGCTAATAAGGTCAATGGGTTAAAAAGAGTGTAACACCAACCTCTAAGTGTAATTTCCCCTCAGCTCCTGCCAAGTCGGGCCGCTCTTCCTCCAGAATACGAGCACTATACCACGGGGGCTGATGTCGTGGTTTTAGTAGAGCTCCTGGTATAACCTACAATTTTCTGGTAACAGCAACAGGACTTTGATTTCGAAACATATTGTGCTACAACAGGGAAAAATCCACATCAGTTGAGAGTGGCAAGGCTCTTTTGACGTAGGATTAAGCGCTAATAAGGCAGGATAACAAGGGCGCACGAACAGCAGGTTGGAATGAAGGAAAGTGGGTGAGTGGTCAGAGCAAGAAGAATATTCCTATAGAAGGAGGTTTTGACGAGAAGGGTGGTTGAAACGTGCGTTGGAAGAGATCATAAGAGATCGAGGCAGTCAAGCTGAAAAAAAGAACTCGTCGTACAGAAAATTTAGAGAACACGAAAAGGCAAGGTAGTAGAGTACCGAACATGCCTTTTGATCACTTCCCGGAAAAGCCGCAATGGAGCGTTTCAAAGCGGCTTTCTCAGTAACTTTGTTGAAACCCAATTATTCGTTAAAATATACATGTATCTGAGCTCAGCAGCTCGAACTCTATCGAATGGAATCCGAATATCGGGGGTGAGGGACGTTTGGACCGATTGGCAGTTAGCGGTCCGCCGCCTGACTGGAAGACCTTACCTACGGATACGGAGCCGTGGCTTACCGTATCAGCGCGAGCCACCGCACCCGCCGCGTCACCCCGTCGGACGCGGAGAGCTGCGCTAGGCATAGACGCATGGTGACGACGGTGACCCGAAAAAGCAGAGTGCTCCACCGAACCACCAATGACCTCAGAAACCAGATTGGTCATCCGATGGAGCACATTTGCAATTAGTGTTCATAATAGCCGATTTCGACGGCTTCTAAGATTGTTTCAGATTCTTAGATATTTCTGGATCAAAATTTAATGCTCTTTCTAATGAGTGTAAGTCGAACGTGATCAGTACAAACATTAGAATTCAATTTCCTGACTTCTCCTGAGAAATGGAACTGAGTCCTGTGAATACAGGTTGAAACGAAGTTCAGTTAAGATTATCTTTTTTTGATAGTTATGGCTAGCTTAAATGCAAGAGCAATTTCCTGTAAATGTCCCGAAGAATTTATGACAATTGAGTCAAACATCACTTCATACTGATTAATTGTACTTCGTGTCGACTTTTATTCATATCGTTCATTTTTTTCTAGAGTCGGAAGAATCTTGGGCTCAGTTTCATTACTTTAGTCAGGAAATTGAATTTTAATGTTTATTCTGATGACGTTCTGGTTATGCTCATTAGAAAGAGCATAAAATTCTGATCTAGAAACATATGGGGTTCAATGCCCTAAAAGTTCTCTGAAACAATCTTAGAAGCCGTCGAAATCGGCTATGTGAACACTAATTGCAAACGTGCTCCTTCAGTAGAGCGCTCTGGTTTCTCAGGTCATTCGTAGCCCGGTGGAGCACTCTGGTTTCTAGGGTCACCGTCGTAACCATGCGTCTATGCCAAGCGCAGCTCTCCGCGTCCGGCGGGGTGACGCGGCGGGTGCGGTGGCTCGCGCTGATACGGTAAGCCACGACTCCGTATCCGTAGGTAAGGTCACCCGGTCAGGCAGCGGACCGCTAACTGCCAACCGGTCAAAACGTGCCCCCCCCCCCCGAATATCGGTACAAATACCGAATATCGGTACAAATACCAAAATATGATACCTTTCACCTATTCACCTACCACCAAATCTTGTCTTGTCGGCCTCCGAGGGACCGAAAGGACGAGATTTGAGGGGTCGGCAAAAGAGACCATATTTTTTGTAGCGTACCATAATTCATTGCACGGCCCGGTCTAAGGTCCCAGCTGGGACAGGAATCCGCCCAACCTCATTGTTACCGCCCTTCTTTGATCACAATAGAGTGTGAAAGGGCTCTGAAGGGGTGTCCAAACCTCCACAGCTTCACCACTATTACTACCAAAGCCGTGAGGCCGCTGGTACAGGCTGTTTGGCTGAGACCGATCAAATGAGAGCAATCATTGTTCGCTACCTCTGCTAAGAGCGCGGTGCCGAGGACTTCGGTTAAGATACTGCCGGACAGATGGCGCTATCAGAGCACTATCAGTGACAATGTGGAATGTGCATTGTGAGTGCTCATTCAAAGGATCTCTCCGCTGCTTGATGGCCTCGTAACGAATGATTCCCAGCCCTCATTCCACTACTTGAGTGCCACTGCCAGCTTGCGGCATGTGAGCCCTTGTACACCCTCCGGTAAAGGACCAAAATAATGACGAAATTCAGGAAAGGAACACAGAGCGCGCAGATAATTAGTGAGAGGGGTAGTCACCATTTTCCCTGTGATTGCTACAACTGCGGAATCACGCTTAACCAGCCACCACTACCCTTCACTTATTGCCAAATGCTCGCTCCATCGCCAATTGATGAATGCAAACAACTCGTCCGCTCGGTCACAAGCCTTTGCCCCTTTCGTTGTTGAGCGAAACTGTCAAAACAGAGGTTTTGCGGTAGAGTATCGGAGGCGAACTATATACCAGTCAGGTAAGAAAGCAATGACCAATAACTATTTGGTGTGGGGCATGAACAAAATCAACTACAACAACGAGCGTGATCAGCTCTGCGAGCAGACGAGTTGTTCGCATTCATCAATTGGCGATCGAGCGAACATTTAGCAGTAGGTCACGGGCGGTGGTGGCTGGTTAAACGCGAGCCAACTGCGGCACCGCAGCAGCCGCAGCTGCTAATGACTGCAGTCAATTTCCTGCTGTTGATGCGGATTTCGCAGTTCATACAGCCCTGTTGTTTCGGCCGAGCACACACACGTTTAAGACCGCCCAAACATCATACCTGTTGTCGTTTCACTGCTGCAGATGGCAAGACCTTGTCTCTCGTACTGCGCGACACAGAGGAGTCCGATTCCGTGTCGGATACGTCCTAAAACAGTAGCGAAGAACTGACTGGTCATCGTACTCTATCGGCAAAATTTCGGACCACTCACATCATGACCTCCCCTGCTCTTCTTCTTCCTCTGAAAGTTGTTTGTATTTTATGAAATAAAATTCACACCAGATATCTTAGCGAAGTTGCTCTAGCGAAGTTGCTCTAGTGAGCCCTTGCAACATTTTTCGAACGAGAAAAGAACGGGTTCACAACCCACCCCCATTGCGAGTAGTCAGCGAAAAGCGAGTGGCAAGAATGAGGCACACATTGGTCACTGTCATTACAGACGGTGTTTTCGCAAACAGATGTACTTGCAAAACAGACCCGACCAACATATACATAAATCAAGTATGAGCCCATTAGAACCACCTCTGTAATCTCGGAATGTTCATTACTCGTATTTACTGCGAAGTTGTGGAAATTTCTCAAGCAGGCATGGCAGTTACTATTAGAATGTCACTTAATGAACTGATCTATTCGATCGATTCGATGCTCTTCGTGTTCCTCGAGCGAGCAGGACCCACCGGTATACTATGGCACGCGAGAGTGAAGAATGGAGACGTCACTGGCACCCGCTCGAGCAAATCGATGATCAGCGGGACTTTCTTGTAACTTGGTTATGCAGACAAGACGATTTCTTCGCGCGACGAAGTAATAAGAAGATACTTCTCGACGACCGCGCTGACTTAGAACTGGTTCACTCATTTATCCGCACTTTGGTTTTTCTTGAAAACGAAGCGAAAAGAAAGTCTCGCAACTTGCTCCTTCATCGCTCCCACCTTGAACAGTCTCGTTTGCCATTGCTAAAACTATCGTTGCATTGTGAGGATCGCGACAAGGTGACTGGTGAAAGATGAATTAACTTCTCGTATATACAGGGTGTGCCAGCTGAATCCGGACAAATCAGTTGAATTCAAATCCGCCGCGAGTCCGTAACTTCGTCAGAGGTCCCGATTGGTATAGAGGAAGTAGAAATCTTCTAGTTCGTAGTGACACCTTTATAACGATCTAAATGCTTCCCACTAGTGCGGAGTACAACAGAAGAGCCGCAGGCGTTCGCGCTGAACGTACAGCGGCGGAAATCATCTGATTCTTTGGATACTCAAAATCGAGCGGCGAGCAGAATATGGAACGTGTTTCAAGAACCGCAGAAGTCGTAGAACAGGTTCAGGAGCCGATCTTGGAGGACCCGGGAAAATGGCTGAGGAAGTTGGCGACAGGGTTGGGAGTTAATTAAATTTCTATGGGCCTTTACATACTCGACGACCAGCAGTTTGCGCGACGAATTAGCCGTTATAAGTGCAATTGAGCGAAACACGCGACGACGAGCATTCTCGGCCAACGCTGACTCCACTCAACACACTACATTGCACGACGGTACCGTGTTGCAACGCGGTCGGCCGCGTTGGACGAGAATGCTCGTCGTCGCTTCGTCAAGTATGTAAAGGCCCTATGAGAGTGGTAGAACCCTGGATGGTGACTGTGTCTTCAGGGAAGCCGCAAGCCGGCGCATCAGCTCACACGAGCGGTTTGGTTCAAAACTGGCTGTTCCATAACTTGGACATGTTTTGGTCCAGGGTGTTCTGGCCTCCGAGTATCCCAGATTTGAACCCCATGGATTACTATGTTTGGAGCGTTGTTGAGAGGGTTGCTAGCAAGGCGAGGCACCCTTACGTGACATCTCTGCGATCCGCCATTGACGGAGCATTCGCAAATTTGTACCGAGCTTTTCTGAAGAGGGTTTGCGAGCGCTTCAGATGAATGGTGGCGGCGATCATTGCTGCTGGCGGGGGCTGCATTGAGTAATCGTTATCTTAAAACATTCTACTGAGATGTGAAAGGATTCTTGATTTGACTTGTATTTTGTCTTTGTAAGGTTCTTTGAAGAATAGAGTCACGCTTGTCCGTTTTCAGCTAGCGCACCCTGTGTGCTATAATAGAGCAGGTCATTACGGGACACCCTAATAGATCCATTGTTTTTCGTTTCTATCTTTTCAGTAATGTACAGCTATATTCTGTAGATTTTACTTCAACAGCAGCAAGCTTTTTTTGCTTCAATGAGAGTCATGCCATGATGATTCCGCTTAAAGAGAATCTGGAACCAACCTCGCAAGTTATAGTATTACCAGCCGGTCAGCGGCCTAGCGGCCGCTAAACGGCTTTAAGGGAGGGGGGGGGGGAGCTTCGCCCCCCCTCATGACTCTCAAAATTTTTGAATGTGAACATAGGAAAAATATGGTTGAAAGTAGAGAGCTGCTCTGTGGAAACGCATTAGCAGATGAAAACAACTAACCTTGGTTAGCAGACAAAATTGGCCTTCAGCAGAAAAGTTGCGCAAAAAAATTCCTCAGAATCGTCGAAATCGGTTTTTGAATACAGAGCTTGAGGAATAGCAACAAAGGCACTGAAATGTGAGAATATAGTAGCAAAAGAGAGGAATGATGCTTGATAAAACGATTAAAAGACAAAAGGTCTTCAGTAAAACATCAAAACCAAACCATCAAAAAGGGAAAGCTATGCGAAAAGTCGAACCTCAGTGTAATTAGATCACTGAGAACATAATATGACATGCTCTGTGGAAACGCATTAGTAAATGAAAACAACTAACCTTGGTTAGCAGACAAAATTGGCCTTCAGCAGAAAAGTTGTGCGAAAAAACTCCTCGGAAGCGTCGAGATCGGTTTTCGAATACAGAGCTTGAGGAAACAGAAAGTCATACAGAGCTTGAGGAAACAGAAACTCTAAAAGAAAAAATAACAGAGCAGAATGTAACAGAAGTCAGAAAAGAGCTGAAATTGAGTTGCGCAACAGAAGACTCAGCGTAAGGCGGCGAAAGTATCAAAGAAGGAGATCGCGGCGGGACCCATAGGGTGTAACAAACAAACAAACATACATACAAAGGCTGGGTCTCGCTTATTGTATAGTAGGATCGCTTATTGTATAGTAGGATAGGATAGGATTTTACGGTTGTTACCGTGAATTTTTCTGTCTTCTCTTCAGGGAGTCTGTGAGTTTCGTCTATGTTACAATTTTTGTCCCGAACTCGGAAATCATTCCCGATCTGGTGAATAGAACACTTTGGGAAGCGTTCTCGCCTCTGCTACAGGTGTAGTGCTCAGGTGTGTCTGTATTACATCTATTTTATCGAAGGAGCTCGACATGCAGAGAGCTCATCAGTGCGACAATCTCGTCGATATGGCTTGATCGCTTTCGATTCGACGATGAGGCTCAGCTTAAACATCGTTTGAATATATGTCACAATGGCTGTTTTCCGGAACTTGTACATAGCTTCCTGTTTTGTACTCTACATCTGTGACGATCACTGACTTAAGCAGCAGCTCGTTTATTAGATTACACAAATAGACCGGAGAATCCGTTAAATTTCACTGCTGCACATTTGTTTTGCTTTACTGCGATAATGTTATTGATAGAAATGTTGGGATAGTTGAAATCGAATGGAATGCGAGATGCAAATCTAGATCGTCTCGTCCTCATCTCGGCCACCTCGTCTTCGTGGAGATTTTGCGTTATTTCGACGCCGTTGCTGTTTGGGCCTCGGTTGTGCCACCTTTTTCGGTTTGGCCGCGGTACCTTAATTTGATAATTAACATAGTAATTAACTTATGAAAAATGTGTGTAATGATGCTACAATGACTGGCGTTGCAATGATGGCCTGGGTCAGTATCACTGGGATGGAAGCGGAAGCAGACGCGGCAGTTTCTCTTCTCATTCTCAAACACAGAAATGATTGATCGGACAATCTTGTCACTAGCGATGAGAAACGAGTGCTCTACTCTCACCATCCCATCCGTGTCCAGTGGGTCGACAAGGGTAGAAAGACAGAAGGCGTTCCAAAACGTGTAAACACCCAATTTGGTGGTGATGTGCAATTCCGGAGCTTTTGTAACAAAGAGCACCACCAATAAAGGGAATGTGTTGGACCATTTTGTAGCGCTTTTCTCCCTCTACCGAATGCTACCGAGCTCTGGTTATGTGCTCGAAAAGCAATGAGGACGTTCAAACGATTACACAGTGTAGTTGGAACTAGAATACCTTTGTCAAAGAACACCAGGGCCCAAATTCATGAACGAAAATTTGAGGTATATAACACCACGGGCGAGATAAACCGGGTCCATCCCTCCAATATTCGCATTCATGACAACCGAGTTTGCGATACTCGACGTGGAGCAATGCAGCGGCCGTGATAACGGCTGCTATGGGTAAGCGGCCGTCAGTTCACAAATCGATAGATCCGATTCTTTATCAAGTTTTTTTTTCTAGCGTGTATTCGGTCACTATTCGCTTTGGTTTTTGCGCTGGAATTTTAACTACGTTCTCTGTTTGCTCATTAGCAGTATTATTTCCCTTTTAAAGTTTGAAAAACCAAACTTAAAATGGAAGCTGAGCGGCATATCAGCTGATGTGCGGGTATTAACATTGGAGCGCCCTTACTACAGGGGGCCGCTCGATGCATCGCCGCGCCAGCGGAGTGGGATAGACCCGCGATATCCCCCAAATGAACTCCGCGGCGCGTTCATGAATACAAATACTCGCGCCGACCGAGGTTTATTCTCGGGTGTATTGTGCCGATACCCGTCATGAATTTAGGCCCAGGTGATATTTTGAGAATTCAACGAAATTGTAACCTTTAGATCTTTTCTTTCTTGGACGTGCGACTTTTGGCGCGCTTCGTTTGGGCTTTGGTGGTGGTGGTTTCTCGCCTTCTCCAATCGCTGTCGCTTCCACGGTTCCCATGCTGGACCTGACCGTATCTTGTCGAACTGATTGCATCTTGGATGCACCTGTTACCATTGATACTGATACTTCGTCTCGGGTATCACGGGTGTTATCACGTGTATTATCTCGTGTATTATCACGTGTATTCCGAGTGTCCCGTGTTCTTCGAGCCTCCTTCGTGGCCATGGTGGGACAGGTCTTCTGCGTTACTCGACGTTTACTTTGATGCGGTGACTCGTCACCCGGTCCTCGCATTGTGGATTCGACGGTTTTGTTACTTGTTTGTTTATATGACGACTCAGTTCTCTCGCGTGGACTGATCGCCACCAATCTCCTACCCGTCAGCTGACCGAGGTTGACTTTCACTGCCGGTGCCCATTCGAGAACCAGAGGCCTGAACATTTTTATCGTCTTTAGATTTACTTATGAACATTTTCGTGAGTTGATTACCCTTTTAGATGGTATTCAATTGCTTCCCTAGCCATCCGCCTTGGCGTTTGATGATCAAAGCCGCCTGATCCGAAGCCAGTATCGCTACTTCGAATGAAATTGAATATTGCAAACACAAACGGCGAATCAGGCATGCGTCGCCTTCCTATAAACGGAGGACTAATGGGTGAAAAAGTGAGGAAAGAGAAATGAGAAACGCTTTGCGCATGCTTTGTAAACATTGATTAGTTTGGTCATTACGTTCATTATTCGTTTAATTACCCATGTTTGAGATACTGGCAATATCTACAATTGGGACTACTTTCGTGGTTTGTGGTTTTTCCCATATTCTTCTACATCGGAGGTTAGTTTCTTTTTGATTGCTCATAAGGTCTGGTCCCTTGCTGATTAGACCCGTATCTGACCTTATGTATTTCTTATTTTTTGTATTCGTTCAAGGGTAGGGTCAAAACGGACTAATATCTTTTACTAGTAAATGTTCACTTTTACTAATACTATTTATTTAGTGGTAATACTATTTTGTATTTTTTATTTAGTATTATCAGTAATGTTCCTTCTTACAATGTGTTCGCTTACTACCTTGCATTCTTATAACTTTACTACTTAATTACTTAATTACTCACTAGTTACTTCATATTATTACTAGTAACCTTTCAATATAATTTTCTTTTATTCTCTTCATTAATTGACATTCTTACATCATTCGTCATTTGTTCTTCAATATTTTCTTATTTCTCTCACATTTTGAGAATTTTTTTTACATTATTTATTATAACTTTTGGTGTTTGTTGACTGTTATTACAGGTTTGATGTTAGATTTTAGAAGGCTAGATGAATGACCAAAAAATAATCCTATAACTACCGTCGGGAATATTATTTGTGTTGGTTCTTCTTAAGATCACGGACATACCTTCCCAAAACTCTACTTTCTCTGATTCAACTTCATTTTCTTTGTTGTTCTTCGCCCACGGCAACGCACCAGGAGCAAGTCTGTAATTCAAAAGAAAAATTGGCTATTAATTGGAGCAGAGCTCGTTGTTGAATCTCGGCGAATCAAACACTTCTGATCAGCTCCTAGCAATCATTGATAAGTCGTCTGGTGATCATATCTGAGACGCTGATCCCACATTCCTCATGGTACCCGTATTTATGTAGAGGTATGTGCAATCGATTTTTGAAAATGTTTGAGCTTTTTTTGATTCTGTCTAACAACTTAATGATAAGCAAACCTACAGATCAACAAGTACATAAAACCACGACTCGATATCTCCCCGTTCGCGAGCTACGCTCCGCCTATGAGCATCGATGCTCCAGTACGGTAACGTATAAGCATCTGGTGTGCCATATCTGAACAGCTCACAACTTTACTTCAGGCGATAGCGAGATTTTCAGACATTCGATTCACCTGATCTTCTTCCCTGCTTTAACTGTGTCACCGTAGTCAATCAAGTAGATTCTAGTGCACATTGTACCAGCTCCAATGCAAAGGTTAGTAGGTTTCACATCACGATGAATATATCGCATCGAATGGAGAAACTGAAATTGGTCCGTAAACTAGATACGGATGTGACGGGGCTGGGCTCGTTGCAAAAATAGCGATTCAGGCGGGACTCGAACCCTCGTAGAGACACTGTGGCGTTAGACCGCTACACCCCCAAACTACACCTTGCTCCCAACTGAACGGGTCACCCGAGGTCCCCAGCTTTTCACCCTTCCTTTTTCATTCTTAAAAAATTGAAAATTAGTCGAAAGATGGGCGGCAGGCAGTGAAAAGCTGTTGTCAAGTGGTTTCGCTTGTTGTTGGAACTTCGGCGCCCCCTCACTCGCCATCATCATACGTTTGTGGTCAGCGCTAACATTGTTTGGGTGAATCTGCATGAACTCTTTTCAAAATCTGTAGGAAATTTCTGAATTTTCTGAGTGATTTTCTCCATTCATATTCACTTGGTTTCTTCTTGAATTTCCATTCTTAAGTTTATTTATTTATTTACGTAACGTCCAACAATACATGTGGAGATTTATGCAAGCACGTCAACAAGGGTCAGGCTAATAATCCCAACCACCGACTGGCGTTTATAATATGCTCTAACATAATCTGTCGCCTTAAAACAAGGAGGGAAAAGTTTATGGGTTTTCATCACTTTTTGAATTGACACATTTTATTCATGTTTTACAAACTTCTTACTTATGCAGCTGAATATTTACAGGAGGTCATCGGTCATATACATAGGCATTTTTGGATTCAAATCTATTACATTCTACATGCAGAGGATCATTCTTCTGTAAGGTATGATGTCCGAAATATAGGTTGGTTTTTTTCTCTTAGTATTTTACTACAATTATGCCTATCCCCTTGCTGATGAGTTCCAGGGATGATCTTATGATTAACTAAATAGTATCCGTATATGGGAAGGAACGAGACGGTCATTAGTTACCCTTTGATTTTTGAGCATTGCTACTTTATTAATACCAGTTTCTTCAAGGGCCCGTGTGGTGCAGTGGTAAGATGCGCATCTGACACCCGCGCAGTCGAGCGATCGATCCCGCCCCGGCTAACCAAGCCTTCTATCCCTACGGGATAAATTGGTGCCAGACCTGTTTCGGGAAAGTAAAGACACTGACGTGGTATAGCGGCTGGCCCTCGCAAGTCATTGTATAGGCCAAATATGCATCATGCCTCTACGATAGCGATTGGAACATGAAACACGTCCTTAAGGGACTCATCTACGCCGGCACCTTTACCTTCACCTTTCACCTAATCTCTTCAAAACATTTGTTGTAAAATTCTATCAAACTTCAAACGCCGAAGGTAACATACTGCTATTGCCGACAGTGCTTCATGGGCGATATAGAACGCTGTGGTCGGTCTAAGTACATTGGTCTGCTCCCGAAGCTTTTCGAGATTCCGGTCGAGGAGCGTCATCACTGAAGACTTTGTAATTAAGAACACCAGTTTCCTATGTTTTCTACGGTAACACAGAACGGGATAGTCTATCGGCACTCATAAAACGTACCTATGAACGGTAAATCTGCCACTCTACCGCTATCCAGCACCATGGGACAGTACGGACACTTGTTTTTCTTCAATTCGGTCAACACTCGGAGCTCTCTCTGAACTAATAATGTGAACGAAAACAAGGGTAGCTTATCCTGAAGGTTTGCAAGATACTCTTCGTAACCATGTTAGTTTCCCTCGGAACCCCTATTTGATGGTTTGCTTGAGGAACGCTGCAGGAAGTATAAAGAACAGTTGAGGAGCTCCATTCATGTGCATTGTCTAATACGATTCGTAAGAAAAAAGGGTGGTATCAATGTCTCGAGGCCATTTTGCATCTTTTTGTTCTTGTATCTATCTTCCAGTCCTTATGAATCATCCTCGAAGGCTCTCCCTGTCTACATGACGGTTTTCAGATTATCTGATTATGATAAGAAATGGCTAGCTAGGCAGGTAATGGAGAGGTGTCGTAAAAAGCACACATTTTGCTAATTGGCAGCTATGGATTAGTACGTTTCGCAGGAAAATGTGAAGGACTACAAGAGCTTGAGAATGAGTAGCTAGGATTCAAATGTTATCTCCGTAAGGTCATGGCAATATGGTGCCACAAACAGCTGCGATGGCAACGTAACGATCATTAAGGCAGCGGGATAGGATCATCGGGGTCAAGTTCTAGGCGGAGTGGCCATCCGTCAACGGACCATCCCGATGGGAGGGCCAAAACCATCGGCCCCTATAAATACCGCCCGCCGATCGGATAGAGGGAGAAAGGCACGTGGCTTTGTGCGTAACGTTTCATTTCCCTTAAACTATTCATGCTTCATTTTGTTTTAATAATTAAAAGATAAATTATTAGTAACCTATTGATGTGAACATGAGTTGTGGAACACATAGTAACATCGTGATTTGCCAGGCGCCGCTGCACTTATAATAGTAGCCTGGGGTCACGCATATTATAAAAAGGCATCGCTCAAAATGATACAGAACTGTACGTACCTTCATCCGTAAGAGGATGTTCACACTGTATGGGCGGATACTAGTTTTCATCGCCAGGAGAACATTTTTTTCTACCGTTTCGTTGCTGAAGTATCGTTTAATAGGCTGTAGCAAACCTTTGATCAACTTTGATTAGTCCTACTGCAAAATCAAAGGGCGCGCATGTTACAGGGGTGTGAGGTGTTACCGACACCTCTGCGGTCAAGCGATCGATCCCGGGCTAAACGACCAACTTGCATCCTTATGGGGTTGGAGTCTGGAACTGGGGCCAGACTCGTCCGGGAAGGTAAACACAGTTTCTTAGTATAGCGGCTTGTCCCGTAAGTCATTGTAAAGGGAGTGCAAAAATTACCCGGAATGTGTACGACGAAGTCCGCAACTACTAACATGACTGGATTCCAGGGTCTACATTGAGCTATGTTGTACAATCATACAATATACATATGGGTTCCAAATTGGAGCTCATGAATGCTCGCAGAACCGTAATAGTCAAACCATATCCAAAACGATCTATTATCGTCAGCCTTCATCTTTCTGGTCGCAGCGGTGGCTTTATCCCAAAAGTTCTCAATATGCCTCAAAGTGCTGTATATAATGCCATGAAGCGGGTGCAAGGGGCGCAAAACTTTATCAGACAGCACTGGACGAAGTAGGAAGTTGGCAGTTGTCATACCGGAAATGATGGGAATAGTTCCCGAGCGCGTCTGGCGACCACTTCGAGTGAATCTAATATTTTTCTATTAGCAATGGAATATATAAGTTGTATGTCAAGCTTCGTTGTTAGATCTACATTTTTGTTGAAGTTACAATGAGACATTTTATTCCGGGTTTTTTGTACATATGTATAGGTCTAATACGATTCACCATGTCTCTACGATTCTGAGTAGAACAGGAATACAGCGAGGGATCCTTATAGGACTAATTCAACACCTTAACCTTTAACTTTTACTTTTATTCAGCTACGGTAATCTTTTGCTATTATTATCAAGGGTCTGTCCCGTGATCGCCACATTTCGGTTTTCATCTGGTTTCCTTATGGGTTGGGTACGCTGTTCTAAAGAATCACCGAGAAGAACGCCGAGAAAGTAAAAAAGAACGTGGTATTGACGGAATTGGCTAGCCTACACCGGGGTGAGTCAGGGGCGCTATGTGGGTTGGGGGGTGCAGGGTGGTGGTCCGCAACTTTACGACGACTTTAGCGTGTTATCATTGTTAAATCTGCCATTGTTTACGATCAATTCGGCCGGTTTTGACATGTTTGACATGTAAACTCTTCAGAATTGTTCACACTTTAACATGTTAACCAGCATAGAGTCTACGTGATTTTGCGGACAACCACCCTGCACCCCCCAACCCACATAGCACCGAGTTAGGCTCGTCTTTTAAAAACTAATTAACTTTGGCAGTACTTGGCGCAGATCTGACGAGAGATGAGGTAGAGAGCAGTGTAACGTCCTTCATTGTATTTGAGCTGGACCTCATACCGATTGAATCTTCGGTCTTCTTCATCCAAACTGAAAATGAAAGCGAGAACTTTAGTTGAAGACTATTACAGAAGTGACTATTCTGAGAGGAGCATTCTCACTTATCGTCGGTAATTATGAGATCGCCCGTTTGTAAGTCGCTTTTTCCTCTCATGAACATGTCCATCAGTGCGGCTTCCTCTCTCTGAAATTGTTCACACGGTGCAGCTTAGAGATAGAGAATTTGACTCAAAAGAACTTTGCAAGGGGAGAGCTGAATTTATTGACCGCTTGCTGTGAACTACCACCTTTCTGCCGGAAAAGTTCAAGTTAGATCTTTAGCTTGTGCTCTCATTGTTAGTTTAAGTTTTCATTTCTTCTGTTGTTTCACACTCTACTGTTTGGTTTTTTAGGGGCGTCGTTGGTCGTACTGAATAAATAAATAAATAAATAAATAAATAAATAAATAAATAAGTTATAAAATGTTGGCCCTGAACTTGCAGCTCCTCCTTTCTATCTCCTGAGCCCTCTTTCTTGAAACTGCGGCATCTCATCCTCCACATATCACTAATTTTCATTTCAGTTATCTGTCATCATAGGTATCTCAATCTTTCTATGGTATTCCGTCCAGCACTCCTATCCCTCTAGAATGATGTTAGTCAGGTGGTAGTCGCTTCACCCCTTGTTCTTTTCTAGGAAAGGTATAGTATTAGCGACATTTCTCGTGGCTTCCTTGTCTTTTCACCTGTTTTACATGCTTTTTTATCAGCTTCATTCAGCCGATCGGCACACCTGC
The DNA here is from genome assembly GCA_030553155.1 of Nippostrongylus brasiliensis. NCBI lineage: Eukaryota > Metazoa > Nematoda > Chromadorea > Rhabditida > Heligmosomidae > Nippostrongylus > Nippostrongylus brasiliensis. The sequence continues at coordinate 5,170,907 of CP130735.1, forward strand.
ACTAACGCCGAACTACCACTAAACTATTCTACTACTAAATAAGCGAAACCACGATGTCTGTTTGTCAACTCCAGGGTCCCGCCGCGATCGCCCCTTACCGTACTCCCAGTGTCGTATTTCATCAGTTCCTCGCCGTCTTTTGCTGCATGCTTTTGGTTCTTCGTTTTATTTGTTATTATAAATCTTTTATATATGTTTCCTGCCTCTAGTGAAAGCAATTCGGTTCCTTTATGTCTGGAGCCAGGAGTTAACTACGATCAAGTGGTGTGGAGAAGAGTTAAGCATCGGCAAAACTACAGCGGTGAGATGGAACTAGCGGGTGCGTGAAGTAATTGCCTAAGGACTCAGTCAACGGGATTGCATCAAAATCGGAGGTGAAGGGCGAATAGTGGAGATCGAGGAGACACTATTCTTCAATCGCAAAAATAACGCTGGTAGAGTTTTACCTCAGCAGTGGATTTTTGGAGGAATATGCCGCGAAACCAAACAATGCTTCTTGAAAATGGTACCCGATAGAAGTGCTGACACGCTTCTGAAGCTCGTTAGAGAAAACGTGGCAGAAGGATCAACCATATATACAAACCGTTGGAGAGGATACAGCACTACGGATTTGGAGGTTGCTGGGATTCAGCATTTCAAAGTAAACCATCGGCTGAATTTTGTTGATCCTTCAACAGAAGTACACACTCAAATGATCGAAAGGATGTGGGGTCGCTGAAGTGGCAAAATAGACGCCATAGAGGAGCCGCTAGAAATCATCTTGATTCTTATCTCTTAGAATTCGTATGGCGTCAAGAGGTAAGACATCAGATTATACTTGCATGAGGTAAAAGCAGTGGTTTATCGTTATAGATCGGCGAACAGAGTCCATTCGAGGCGTTGATTGAAGTCACTAGGAAACACATCGAGGAATAAATTTACAATTACATGTTTGATATAGATTCAATGTGAACGAAATGGTCAATTACAGTGTAATTTAGGAAATCAACGACGTTTTGTTCTCTTATGTTTTCTTTCTGTCCTTTTTATATCGTGTTCTCTTTTCCTTGTAAGCTCAGGTTTTCTTCTCATAAGTGTGAGGGATTTGAAGATGAATAAATATCACATTATCAATACTTCACATCATGATGATATCATCGCAGGACGCAGGGTTGGGCAAAAGTGGGTATGCAGTCTTTATCCTCTCACGCAGTCACATATTACTCACGTGCAACGCAGTTCCCCGCCCATTGCAGCGGGAGACGCGGGGCGGCTGCGCGTGCGTGGCCGTAATTGTGAACAAGTACCGTTCTTTCTTTACATCTCTAACAGATCTTATCAATGGATAATTTTAGTATTAATAAAGTTGATAAAGTGTAATAAACTACGAAAAAAGCGAAAACTGCAACGATATCAAGTCTTAGTATGATAGGTAGAAGCTTCCTTATGTTCATTCGTGTTCTAAGCAGCCAGTCCATATCGACCAAAAAGAAGAAATGATATTTGTTGACCTCTAAATTGATTTTTCCTTCTTGTCCGGCGAGATCCGGTCGTTCCTCCTCCAAAATGCGAGAGCTATACCATGGCGGCTGTCGTCGCGGCTTTGTCAAAGCACCTGGTAACAGCTGAAAACCTTAGCTCAAATGGTTTCTAAATTTGTTCGTAGAAGGTTTTAGGACGAAACGGACTAGTTTAGCCTTCGCTTTTTGTTTCGTTCTGTTTATTTGTTGCTTCGCGATGCACTATTTGTGACCATGCAAACTGCCAGCCGTACCTGTTTCTGCTTTTGGGCAGATGCTGGCAGAACTTTCGATTTTGTCTTCTCTGAAACTGTCGAACCGGAATCCGTGCTAGATAGGTCGGACTGCAAAGGAAGCAATCAGAAGCGAATGTCGGACAGGGAAACACTGTTCGAACATTCTCACTTACGTCATCGAATTCATTCTTTCTTGGCTTCTTCCCCTTTTTCTGAAAATCGCCTGGTTTACTGGTTTCATCTTAAAGGTCATCAACCCAATGTCGGTATCGGAATGCCTGCTGGCAACATTGAATCTATGTAGATACTCTCCACGACAGGTCAAGCGACACAAAATTCTCAACCCACCCCCATGTGGCGCTACTGTTGTAATAAATGAGAAACACTTCGCGTCCCGCACAATCATTGGTGATATCTAACCGGATAAGAATAGTGATAACTTTTCAAGTTCGCTTCTTCTTTCTCAGTAGTGTTATTTCATAATTTGTTCCGGGGACCACTGTTTGCAACAATATTGCGTTGCGATTTCTACGCATTATTTGAACGACGAAACCGCCATCGTCTCTGGCTTGTGATAACGATCGCGATCAATCGAGAAGCATGTTGAAGGTAAAAGGTAAGGATGCTTGGCATTGATATGTCTGTGTGATCTGATAGCGCCATGAATTTGTTTTCTATTCAGATTAGTAGAGGCATGGTGAATGCGAATTCGGCCTACGCAGTGATTTGCGACTTGACTGGGCCCAGCCTCTATACCACGTCAGGGTCGTTACCTTTCCAGACTATTCTGGTACCACCTTATTCAACCCTGCAGGAATGGAAAACTTGGTTATCCCGGGTGAGGATCGATCGCTGGTACAGCGAATGTCAGTAGCGCCCCTTACTCTGCGCCCTACTTACTGGTATGGAACCTGTAACCTGTTGGTTTAATTAAAGAGCAACCTGTATTTGTTTGTTCAATTACCCAAGTTTGAGAAGTGCGCCCCTATTCGTAGTTTCACACAAGGATTTCATTTTACTTCAAGAACAAGAAGTGCAGGTTAGTTTATTTTGTTATTCCTTTCCTTTAACTGCATTATAAAGCCTCTCTTAATATCAAATATTTAGGACTCTTAATACTACCAGTGCTGCCGTTCTACTTCAGGCATATAAGGTCTACATTAGGTCAATACTCGAATACGGGACCGGAATACGGTATTCAATACATATAAGAAAAAGAGCGTACAACAACTAGAAAAGGTCCAAAACAGCTTTACAAGGAAATTGAATATAAGGCAAATGGGATACAATTACGACCTGATACCGAATAGTGAAGAAAGAAACCTCAACTTTGGTCTCAGAACTTTGGAGTATAGAAGAAAAGGAATGATGTGATTTTATTCCATAAAATTATTCACAGAACATGCGGTATCGAGCCATCAGACCTACTTGTTTTGAGAACAACTAACACAAGAAGTGGCTGCACGAGTTATGATCCGGGATGGGCGAGGATTAACGGTGGACGAAATTTCTTCACGTTCAGAGCTTATGGAGCATATGGAATTCTTAGGAAAAAGGGCACAGTTCCGACCCAATTATCAGCTTTTAGGAAATTTCTGCTCCGATAGCTAAATAAGTAGAGTTCCTGGACTTAGATGTTCTGCTGTCGATCGTCTTATTTGCGTCATTGTTGCTTGGTTTTTCAGCTATCGTTCGATTTGCATTAGTTATCAAGCTTTTCCTCGGAAAATTTGTTGTATACCTCACACGGGCATGCTTGTGTAATAAATAAAACAAAAAATAAATAACATGCTGATGAGTACTGCGAGAGGCTTTAAATTTTTTGCTAACTCGTACATGTTAAAGGACGAAACGAGGCTTTTTATTTTTCGGATTTGTTGTTTTTGTGTACTGTAAGCAGAACAGAGAAACAGAACAAGACACTTATTGAAAACAACAAACGAAAGTCGTGCAACCAAACACAGAAAACTTTCTTAGTGCATTTCAATCAAGGCATATTTGTTGTACCGCGACACCTTCATCGTTTTCCCACTTGCGTCCGATCTTGCCACTGCCAAAAACGTTTGATAAGCTTCGTGGAACTAAAATAAGCTATATTATGTCGTGAATGAAGGACCAGAGTTTAAAGTAGGGATGTGCTATACCACCTGGTTCTAGAACCGCTACCATTTCCAATCTAAAACTGAGGGACTCTCCGTTTACCCAACCAGCTGCTGGATTTAATTGAAACACTCATTTGAAGCCAAAAGATTGTGCTTTTCGCGATCTCCCCAAGGGGTTAGGATAGGTCGGTTCAAATAACCTTTGAATAGTTTGAGGGGTTATAAGCTGGGAGACCACGGTGTTCCACCTTTCTTCACAGATAACCTGATGAAATATCACCTTCAGAAAAGCCAAGCAGAACTCGGGTTGATTCCATAACACATCATAGTCCATTTCGAGCACGTCTTTCAAATGTTGCAGTGCATCGTCGTAGAAAAGCAAGCGCTCTGTAAAATTTCCATATACTCTCATCACTGTGCAACTCGCAGGTTACTGCCGTGACTGTTATAACTATATGATGATGCCCATTTCAAAGTTCGTTGCAAAAAATCATGATAGAGACGGGGTTCGAGCCCAAATGGCAGAATTGAACGGCTCAATTGAGCATGAGACGGTGAGGCTGCTCGGTAGTGCAGTAATCCAGTATCACAGTGGTCGTACTTACTTATTTTATATATTTATTTATTTATTACATAAGTGTACACATGTTGTATGTTGGAAGGAGTTACTTGAACGGTGCAGACACGAGCATAAAAGATTCCCAATGAAGCAAACTTAATGAAACAGAAATGATGAATTGAAACGCAAGAGGTATCATCCGGGGAAAAATGGAACAAGTGTTTCCTATTTTCTTATCTATTTCTTACGCCGCTTAATGGCGACAGTTATTAAGTATAGATTACTCAGTAAACAGGCCACGATTAAAAAAGTAGTTCCTGAACAAAACAGAAGATCAGATTAGCAGCAAATCGTTTTAAAGCATGGAGTGGGTAGACGATCTTTCTTTGAACTCTTCTTTCACTCCCCAAATACACATTTGTGAGTTTGATCCGTTAGGTTGGATTGTGTTTTGATATCATGTAGTAAGTATTCTGGTATAATGCCTTGAGCGGTTAAAAAAGCCTGTTGGGATTTTCTTCCGTGTTTTTTTCAATGTTGCAAAGTTAGTAGGTACTTACTGTAACGTTCGTGAAAGTATGGCGATATGAGCTTGTTGAACAACGCGATAACCAGGAGAGCCACCACAACGGTTATGAAAATAGCTAGGAAATTCGCCTTCACGTATGACCATATAGCATTTGTTCTGTGAAAGCGAGCGATCAGAAAACTTGGTATCAGATTGATCAGTTCGAAATACCAGCTGCTCTGTTGAATTTTATAAACCGCACTGAATTTTGAAATTCCAATCAAAGAACAAGTGCTTATTGTCAATCGGGAATTTTATTTATATTTCATAGAAATTCAATGGACGTAGCCACATTTTACCTTCAAACATACCGGACGACAGATAAGTTTCAACCTCAGGTACTGTACCCAAGTACTGTCCTGGGTAGCTGACAAAGTACGTATCTGCTACTTATTCCTTAGAATAACAAATAATGTCGAGTCCTTTTCCAATCCTGTACCTTTCATACCTTTCAGCTTTCGGTTCTGTGTAGGTTGGGGGTGCAGGACGCTGGTCTACACTATTGCGTCACCTCTAACGTGTTAGTATTATAATATCTGCCATTATTTACGATCAAATCGGTCGGTTTTGTCATATTTGAGATGTAAACTCCACAAAATTGTTCACACCACCATAATGAAACAAGGATAGATGTGGCCATGATAACATGTTAAGCAGCATAGACTCGACGTAAAATTGCAGACCACGCTGCACACCCTCCCCACCCTCCCACAATCCACATAGCACCCAGCTTTCTAATACTCTAATACATATTAATAACACACATACCACTGAGACAAGTGAGAAACTACTTATCAGAGGTATAAGAATTGAACGACATACTAAAAATGATAAGTTGTCGTTGGGATTGTCTGTCAAAGCCGTTTACGGACTGGTCAAGTAACGTTGCTAAAATTAAACAGAAATTAAACATACAACCAGTTATCGAAAATGAATTTGATGACCGCTGAAGGCATATCACCGCAAACAAATCAGGAACTCTAGCAATGAAGCAACGATATTAGGTCCATCGTGCGAGCTCTGTCAAATCATGTAGGGGAGATTGCTTGTTTGCCTGGTGACTTCTCGATGATATTCTCTGCGAAATGAACAATGCCTGGTTCTTGAGGCTGCATAAAGATCTAGAATCTTAGCCAAAATGAGATATTAGGTACTGCTCTTACAGAGCGAACCAGGTTGGCTAGTTCGAACACAACTTGGGTCGGATCCTTGCCCTTTCAACAATGTGTTCGTCTTTTTTAGGCATTTTAGGCATTTTACGGGACTGTTTCTTTATTGACATTATGTTCTTGTTTTCTTGATGCCCAGAATATTTAGGTACCTATTTTCCCCATCTGAGCACATGTCAGGATCCCTTGGGTGGTTTACTGATGGCTCGCAAAGTGTATCATTGAAATTTTAGTAATCCATACTCCAATGCTGTTCCTACACTGTATGCCTCTCCACGGCCAGTGCCCAGGGTACGCGTTCAGCTTAAAGAGATGCCACCATGCACCCGCACTGGAATGACTTCGCCAGTTGCGCTGGGCTCCCTGCTGTAGTGTAGCGTGCAAAAAGCAGTGTCTGTGATCATTGAACCTCACTAGCAGAGGATCGTATCTTGTGAGTATGATTCGAAAACTTGAACAAGCTAGCAATGCCTTTCTGCGATGAAGGTGACTTTGACTTACAACATTTAAGTGAATCAATGCATTAAGGCGACATCAGTTAGCTAGATCCTGACCAGCAGAGGTGTGCGGAACTTTCGTTTCCGTGTTCCGAAGTCCGGTTTCCGGCCGTTTCTGGTCCTTCCGTTCCGTTTCGTATTCCGCTTTGTTTTTGGGCGAAACACGGAAACGGAAGAAGAACTCGAAGACCTCCACTGTGCAAGCTAACAAAATGGAGACTGAAGTTATTGTGCTGACGTCGATGCGATCCATTCGAATTTTAGTAGAATGAAACCAATGAAGCGAAGTACACTCCCCCACCTCCTGAGAAAACTTGCAGTGAAGTATTTGTCGGCACCTGCCACATCGTCCGAGTGCGAGAGATTGTTCTCCTCTGCTGGTTTCATTGAAAAACGATCCGATTGTGAGAAAAAGCCTCACTTCCCAAAATCATGAAAAAATGCTTCTCCACCATAACATGCTCGTTTTAGGTTTTTAAATCGATTTTTGAAGTATTCTTCTCTATCGCGCCAAAAAAAAATTCTGTCTTTCTCTGCGTACTAGTCTTCGGCTTATAATGAAATTTATAAAGATGAATTTCTACCGTTTACTTCGACGCTATCACCAAATGTTGAACGCCTTCACCAAAATAATAGACACACCCTAGTGGAAACAAAACGAGCACTCTACGGATACCTTTAGAAACAGAAATGAAAGCTTTGTGGTCCAGTTCTGGCTAAATTCCAATAATTTAGTGATTTTTGCACTATTTCCGGCTTCCGTCTTCCGCCTTCCGCTTTTTTGAAAAACTTTCCGCACACCCCTGCTGATCAGTGACAGAGGACGAGTATCAATAACATAGTGTTTGTTAATACCATTTTAATATGTTCATAACCTCGTTTTATGTTTTGTTTTGATATGCTTTCTTGCTTTTTCATTGCTCATCGTTCTTGTTATTTGAAGGCGCAAGTCAAGTGCACGATAAATAAATAAATAAATGTGCAGCAGCAAATAAATTGAAAGAACGAATGCCTACTACACGAAGCGAGCTTTTCTAGAAGGACACAGAGGCAAAGTTTATTAACACGCGTTAAAAAAAGCAAACACAAAAACCCGCGAACATGTGAGTCGTGGCGATACCTGCACGGAATGCTTATCAACAAACAAATCATCACATTGTAATATCACTGGATAAAAATGATATGTTTCCAGGACACAGAATTCTTGGTTACAGTCAATGACGATCAACCAAAATTGGAAAACGGAAAACGAATAGTCCACGATTGGAATTCAGCAGCATTGCGGCTATCTGTTCTATACCTAAAGGTGGAGGGTTCAAGCTCAAGAAGCACTTCCATCAGTCCAGTTTGCATAGGGGACAGGGTACGGGAATGTTCATGCTCTCCCAGAGGTTCACTGATCTAAAAATAGCGTGTCGAGGAGAAATATAGAGTTAATATTGGTTGTTCAAGTCATCTCTAACATTGATTAGAGAGGCTAAAGTGATAACAAGTGACAAGGGGTTTTTCTTGAACCTATGTCACCTCGTGCTCAGTTGGCAATGGCGATAAGCAGTCATGTACTAATCGTAAGATTCAGTTCTTCCTCTTTTCCTCAGATTGGCCGTTTAATTCATTTTAAGCTACCACTGCCGAATGAGTGGTGGTGATATAGTGTCAGGTAAGAAGTAGGGCGCTATGTGGTGCTGAGTGGTAGTCCGCAACATTACGTCGACTCTAACGCGTTATCGTTATCATATCTTCCATTGTTTACGATCAACTCGGTCGGTTTTGACATGTTTGACTTGTAAACCCTACACAATTGTTCACACCACCACAATGAAACAATGATAGATTTGAAAATGATAACATGTTAATCAGCGTAGAGTCGACGCAATATTACAGGCCAGCACGCTGCACCCTCCAATGCACATAGCACCAGAAGTTGTTGAATGAATCTATCAGAATCCGAGTCAATGCGTTATCAGTGACAATATAACCACCACAACATAAGGGCCTAATGTGCGCAATCACTCTTGCCGAGGGCTCCATGTTGTCAGTGGTCGCGGACGGTGGTCTCGCAGCGATAGCTGTCACCGCATATACCTACCCGATTACCCAATTTACCACAAATGCCAATTCTGCATGAGCAGCCTATGAAGAGGGAGTTTTAAGCAATACATAAAACGAGTTCCACAACGGCACTGCGAGCCAAGAAAGAGACGATGACTGGATTTAAATCTCTCAGGTGCTCGACGAATTTCAATAGATCTCCTCAATAACGTAACGATAACGTCTAGAGGTATTATTGACGCTCTTTCAGCTCCCGTCGACTGAATACGGTAGAATTCAGGTTCGGTATGCGACCGGATCAGAGGTGCGTCTGCTCGGTGTCTTGGTAGAATCTCATGCTGGCGTCCGACTGGCTTTGAAGTAGTGCTGCGGCTCCGTTGCTCGAAGTGTAGCGAACCACACTGTGTGGTGATCCGTCAATCATCTTCCCGACGTCGCCCACACAACGGCTTGTTGGCCTTAAACTAACTTAAATAAGCTTAAGTAAAAAACATTTTCCTTAAGAAAAAATATGCGTTTTGTGATATTTTTGTGTAAATAGGTCTACTCTCGCCTTCATCCTTTCCCTTGCATTTTTGTTTCTAGTGTGTATTTAGCAGCCGGTTGTCGGCCTTTCCGGCTGCTAAATACATACTAAAAACAAAAAACATGAATGAAATAAAGATTTGGAACAAGAAAGATTTAAAACAAGAAAGATTTAAAATAAAACGATGAACAAATAGCATGTAGCAAAAAACGGTAAGCTGAACTGATGAAATGCGTCCCTGGGAGTACGGCAACGGGGAATCGCGGCGGGACCCATATGAGCCACCCATGACATACATCGCTTGGGTTTCGCTTATTACATAGTAGGATAGTTTAATAATGTTTCGTCTCACCTTAGTCATAAACGTTTAAGGTTAATCGTCTAGAGCGCTATTTGTACGCAACCTAAAGGTCCATTCACACTCATTCATACTCGGCGGCAGCGGCAAGCCGGCAATGGTTAAGGATAGGGCGCGGCGCCGCGGTGCGGCATTTTTGTCGCTGCCGCAGGAGGGGGGATATTCAGAGTTGGCGGCAGCGATGCCGCGCTGCGGCGCCGCTGCCGCTGCCGCCGGGGAGGAGGTATTCATAGTCGGCGGCAGCGACGCCGCGTAGCGGCACCACTGCCGCTGCCGCCTGGTGGAATGTCGTCCGTCATTTTTGACGCCGGCGGCAATTGGAAGAGATTCGAATTCGTTTACTTTTCTTCGAAATCTTCTATTTCCTTTTCGAGATTATGATTTAGGTTTTAGTTTTGCTTCTTCCTTTGACTCCCAAGGTTTATATTTCATATTATATATCATACATATGTATATTATATACGATATATATTTATATAAGGTAAATGAATATATATTGTATATAATATATATGTGTATATACAATGCATAATATGTAATATAAACCATGGGAGTCAAAGGAAGAAGGAGAACCGAAACGTATATCAATATGAGTCAAAATATGAAACAATATCACTATATATGTAAAAAAATTCGTATGATTAAAAAAAATCATTCCTATATAATATGAAGCGTATGTTATTAAATGGGCGGGAAGGACGCCGTCGATCGACACGGCGGTGCAGGTCGGTGCCCGGCGCTGGCCAATCAGGTGCGGCGTGTCCACGTACTGGCCCCGCCCACCTGCGCGTGACTATAAAAGACCGGGACATGATGGACTTGATGTTCTGACGTTTTTATGTTTGCAACAGGAGAAACGCGTGTCAGCGATATATAACTTGTTGGCGAATAAAGTAGAACAAGCATGTTATCCGCGAAGTTTCAATAAGGTCTAGAATCCGACGATTCGGACAGGTTCATGGCGCAATCTTCATGGTTCATACATTTTACATCCCTCTAAATTTTTTCTTATGATTGCATAACGGTTGGAAGAGTTTTTGTTTCTCAAACAGTCGTTACAATTATTGATCGAAATTGATGTTGTCCCATGCTTGAGCAAAAGCTGCGGCAAGTAAATATGTTTACGGCCTCAGAAATAACTCATAGCAGCGATATCACCTATTTACGACCAAAGTAGAGCAAGCATATAATCCGTGCACTATCAATTAGTTCCAAAATCTCGGTCGAGTACATGGCGCAATCTTCACCGAACACCAGAAAATTTTCGTTTTTCTTAGCTTTCATCCGAGCTACGATTCGTTTTGATTGGTTTACTTTAGCTAAGGTTATGGCATTTCAAACAGTGGGTACATTTTTTGGGGGCACCCTGTATGTATATATTTTTCCCATTTCATTATTCATAATTACTCATATTCTTTTTCCATTTCGGTTGTTGTCAGCAATTGTTACAATAGCAATTATTGAATGTTTTTCGAATAATTTTCCTTCATTCTAATATCCATCCGTGATCCAACACATTAAAAACCAAAAATGTTAACGGTATGTGCAATGATGTGAGAAAAGTTCAAAAATTCAACCATGTAATCGTTTTTGCAAATACGAAACCAGTTCAGTTTGAACGCCTCTAGGTCTTTAGGTTTTGCCGCGCCCAGCGGCAAATCTCGGCGTCGCTGCCGCTGACTCTGAATATCCTCACCCCCGCGGCAGCGGCAAAACGAGGCTCCACCCCCCACTTGCCGCCAAAACCGGCGGCGCCGCTGCCGCCGAGTATGAATGGGCCTTAATAGATCAAACAGTGAATAACTTGAAGAATAAGGAACGATGACACTAAACAACTTTAAAACTATAACACCGATAGAACAACGACAAGCAGAAAAATTGAACACACCGTGGAGGTTTCAGCTCTGAATTGTGGTTGTTGGTGTTCATCATGGTGATGATGCTCATATGATCATCGGTGCCAGAACTTTCGCCTTTCATCTGAAATTCAATAGTCATTAGTAACTGCTTTAATGTGAAAAAGGAATGCTTGAGAAATCTCAAAGATGCCCCAGCTAGACAGGCTCAATCAAAATTCATTTGGCTGGAACAGCTCACTAGGCTCCCCACGGTTATTGGAAAGTTGAATGTAAACAAAGTTACTGAAAAAGTGAAGGTAAATGTATTGGCTTCGATAGGTCCTTTAAAGACGCGCTGTCGCATTCGTGTTCCGCTCAGAATCGTAGAAGCATGGTAAACACATCTTTGGCCTATACACCTGTGACCTGTGATAGGGAGCCTCCATGCGAATTCAGTGTCTTTACCGTTCCAGACAAGTCCGGTACCAATTTACCCGACCACGAAGGGACGTAAGGCTTAGTTAGCCCGGGCGCAGATCGATCACTCGACCGTGCGCATGTAAGTAGCGCCTCTATCCACTACACCGCTAGATTACCGTAATTCGTTGAAAATTTGTGCGAAAAATAACAGTACCTGTAATTGAGTGTTAAGAAGTCCATAGAGTATCCAGTTTGAAGAGCTTCCAAAGTACGGTAGCAGGTGAACACAGTAGATGACAAACAAAAGTAATTCACTGTTGGTGGTAGGCAATCCGGCTAGAGACATCACGATGGCGTACAGTACAGAAAACCTATAGAGGAATCGGTGATTTGACGAATTCGTCTTTTAATTCATTTTAAAATGTTTTTCAATATAAATAACATAGAAATCTCTGAAGATCGCCCCCATCAATGAGCACAGACAAATGTGCATCAGAGAGAACGAAATGTTAAAAAACAATCACATTTCGCACTTTTCCTTAGATGGAATTGTATGGCAGAAATTTAAAGTCAGCCCCGGAACTTCTTGGAAAGGGGAAACATTTTGATTACGAATCTCATAGAATGCAAAAAATGTACCAGTATGGAGTCCAACAGACGAAATACACAGCGGCGATCAGAACGGTGTACATCACAACTCGTCGGAGAGGTATGGAAGAACGCGGTAGCACTCTAAACGTGGATCTGATTGATGTGACTAAAATTCATAACAGGTAATTAACAACTAACCTTTTGTGCACGCAGAGCTTACGAATAAGCTTCCAGTTGAAGTAGACGATGAGTATCAATGGTACCACATAGCCCAATATGAATGTCCTGAAAGAAAACGATCATGACATGCCTTCCTCAATACATAATTTATAAAGTCACAGACTAGGCTTGTTGATGTTTCAGACCCTAAAGTCCCTGAGAGCGAATTTCAGGAACTCGCAGTGAAACGCTTCACGAAAAGTAGCCATATTTCATATTTCCTTACGCGCATTTTTGAACATAAACTTTTCTCAGGCTTGTTGTACATTGAAACGATCGTCTCGACTTCTTTTTTCAGAGATGGTATTACCAGCCATTCAGCGGCACGATGGCCGCCAAATGAACTAATGAGTAGTAGAAAACATGTATAAAACATTTATAATAAGAAATAAAGCGAAGAACAAAAAGAATGCAGCAAAAGACGGCAAGGAACCGACGAAATACGTCCCTAGGAGTATGGTAACGGGCAATCGCGGCGGGACCTTAGAGTTGACATAGAGACGTTTCCTGGTTTCGCTTATTTATTAGTAGGATTTTTTGATATTAAAAGTTACGTATATCTTACAATATAAATTTTAAATGTAACATAATTGCAAATATCCACAGGGTGCAATTAGCGAGAACAGCCTAACGAAGTTGACCTGGTGCGGTCGCCGCCTTGATGAGATCAAGGAACACACACATGCGAATTTGAAATTTGAAATTTTGGCTACGATTCCTTCACTAATGAGTGGATCACGCTCTTCGGCCATGTGGTCTTTATTCAAGAGAAATAATTCTAAAGTGATTTATGTCAAGTGAACGGTAAAAACGATTTATATCGTTTATATCGCGTTTTGGCGGAAATTTACCGACGGTACCGTACATATCTTAACCCAACCCAGCTCGTAAAAACTCACGTTGACGTGAACCAATAGAAAATTGGCGGCGGCATCATGTCAGAGCATTTGAACACTCGAACTCGTGTGATATTGAAACTGTCCATCGCTTTCAGCTCGTGCAACACCATCTCCTTTGCTCTGGCGTAGGTGAGCATCGGTAGCAGGAGAAAGAACGCCAGCACGGAAAGACCTGCAAGTGATAATAACTCATTTTTGATACAAATAAACGAAAACAAAAAAACACGATGTAAACTTTCGCAAGAGAATTTTGCTCAAAAAGCTCACAACTAACGAACTACTTTTTCTTCCAGTACTTCTTTGTTTGTTCTACATAATTCTCGTTCTGGTTGCTAGTACCTCCTACATATTGCGATTTTATGGCTCTTCGGAGCGTTGTTTTATACTTTTTCTACGCACCTCGGTATTGGTGTAATAAATCAAATCAATCAAGTCAAAAGAACTCACAGCTGATCACTCCAAGCACGAACGATCTGCTTCGCAAATAGGTGTGATGAGGATGACAAACGGCCACATATCGGTCGAAACTCATTGCTGTGATCAGAAACGTGGACACAATCCGACCGACTGAACCACATACATGATGCAGCTTGCACATCCACGTGCCAAAGATCCAGAAGCCGATCACACTGTCCTGAATTAAATGGATTCGATAAGGCGAGGAGAATTGATTTAACAAGCGACTGAGGATATCGCCTAAAGTGCTGGGATCAATTACGATCCCCGCCACCTTGTATTTCCGAGCTCTTCCTTAATCCTGCCTATTATCCTCATAAACTGTGTTTCGCTGTCCTCATCTGTACCACCTATCGCTATGGACATATCAATAATTCTTCTTCCTTCTTTCCTGAGCCAGGATTCAAGACAGGTATCGGCGCTATATACCCCGAACGGCAGCCGCGGTTTAGACGGCGTTTAGGAGGGGTCTCCAACACCTCGCCATGAGGCAGCGTTTCGGTGATCTCGACGCGAGACCTTTGTCTACTTAACCTAAGCTTTGCATGTTAAACACAATCTTTCATCGACTTTGCCGTCTGGTTCTGGCCGATCCGCAACGCAGGAGCATTTCTTCTAGCTGCGCCGCGGTTCTAAGCTAGAGCCAGACGGCGGAGTCGTTGAGATGCACGCAGTGAATGCGATTGTGGCAGTTACGCCATAAGCCGTCGAAAACTCCAAACCCCGTTCTTCACGAATGAGAAATGGCCGCAAATTCGCGGTGTCGAGTGGGTATAACGCCGACGAGGTATCGGAGACCGCTCGTTGCGTCCATGAATGGGGGCCCTGTGCAGCAGTTTCCTGGTCTCTCCTGTTTTCCCGTTTCCGTTTTGTCCTTGCAACCCTTTGTCCAAATGCATTCCGTGCGTTTCTTTATTATTCACATATTATGACTGTTTACGAGATCGAGAAAGTGGATAAAGAAATTCAATTCAATTGAATCCACTCGTCATTTACCCCCTTGACCGTCGCAGGAAGGTTTCGCGGTAATAATTTCACCATTGTTTGCTTCGAGTTCGAATTTTAAATAAAAGAAAACAAAGAAATTGTGACCTGTTCGCACTTCAGATTCCTAGAATCTTCCTGTATTACTGTTAGGAAGAAAGTCGGCATGTCTTTCGGGTTGCCCTTGAGGTTATGCGAAAGGTTTACGTATTTTCCCTTCAGGCAATACCGACAGCAAGCACCAACAACACGAAATTATTCATCCAGCCACACTTTCCAAGTTCTTTTTTCCTAGAAAAGGGCTCCGCAAACACACTTCACTTACGCCAGCCTATTCCTTTCTGAGGCAGAGACCTCAATAAACAAGTTTGGCACTTTTTGCTAAAACACTTTTTTCAAAAGGCACGTGGTGCAGTGGGAAAAGGCACTACTAACTCCCACGATCTGAGGCTCAATCATCGCCCAAGCCAGTCAAGTTTTCCATCCCGAAGTGAGGTAAATTGGTACCTTCGATGGGTAACTTGAGGTGACGAGCAGCTATACCGAGCCAGTGTCTTTATTTTCCCAGACAAGTCTGGTACAAGTTTACCCGACCCCGGGGGATGGAATGCTTGGCTAGCCCGGGCCGGGATCGATCTCTCGACCGTGCGGATCTCAGTAGCCCCTTAACACTGAACCACGGCTGCTTTCTTCACCAACCTGGCTGAATTTTTGTTCAATTTTCTAGAATTGTCCACCCACGTTGTGTAGGTCGGCATGTCGCGATCAGAGATGAACATTATGCAGTCAACGAATACGGGTGGTAATTACTGGGTGAATTATCCTGTCAGCGAGACGTGAACAATTATTTAAATTGCGAGTTAGCACTACTATGGGGGAAATGACTGAAATGAAAGCGGCTGCTCCCGCAGAGGTCTTTGTAGTTGTGGCTGAACATACTTCTAGCTTCTCGCCAGATAGGTTATCCCATTAATAAACTTGAATGCCCTGGGCGATAGTGGTTCGCAGCAACCTAATGTGTGAAATAATAGGAGAAAAAATCTTCCAAGCACCGGAGAGCCCAATATATAATAAATTTTCTATGATAAATTTAGGTGCCCGCGTGGTTAAGTGGTAAGAGGCGCTGCTGACACCCGCACTGTCCCGGCCTGGACTAACCAAGCTTTCCATCCCTCCGGGGTCCGGTAAATTGGTACCAGACTTGTCTGGGAAGGTAAAGACACTGACCTGGTATAGCGGCTGGCCCCAAAGGTCATTGTATTGGCTAAATACGCATTCACCAAGCCTCTACGAGTTGAATGGAACACCAATGCGGTGGCGCGTCTTCAGGGGACTAACCAACGCTGCCACCTTTACCTTATGATAAATCTAGCACCGTATGCTGTTCCACTACTGCAAATCGTTAACCGAGATTATCATGAATCAAACTGGAGAGGAAAAGCCTGCACTAAGAGAAACCGAATCGTATTTAAGAAGTCCTGATCCTCTTGTCCGGGTGTAAAACACAGCGAAACCCGAGACCCTTGTTGTTCGTCGAAGGAATTTTAATAAACGACACCGAAAACAAATACGTCTACTGTGTCAATATTTTTGTTTTTCGAGGAGCATCATCGGCAGCCGACTGAGAAGCGATGACTTTCGAATTTCTCTTCACCGTCGACTGTCAGAATTAACGCCGTTATGTTTACAAGAGGACGTTTTCAGCTCTAAAAAAGGATTCCTCTCTCATGACAAACTTGATGAATTAAAGACTGACATTTCATTAGCTATAATCGTTGAATCGTGGCATGTTGAGTGTTTTAGTTACAAAATTTAAATGTCTAAAGGATTTGCGAAATGTTAACCGCTGTGAACAACCAAGCTTATCCGCTTGTCTAGGTACAAGGGTAAGGTAAAGGGTCGGCGTTGATCAGTTCCCTATGGAGCGCCACGCATTGGTGTTCCGTTCAGAATCGTGGAGTCATGGCGAATGCGTATTTTGCCTTTAAAACGATTTGCGCTGCCAGACGCTACACCAAGTCAATATTTTTACCTTACCAGACTTCACTGGTTCCAGTTTACCCAACCTCGGAGGGTCTTTTGCCTACAGAATGACTTGTGAGGGGGAGGGAATCAATCGCTATGCGA
The DNA here is from genome assembly GCA_030553155.1 of Nippostrongylus brasiliensis. Lineage (NCBI taxonomy): Eukaryota > Metazoa > Nematoda > Chromadorea > Rhabditida > Heligmosomidae > Nippostrongylus > Nippostrongylus brasiliensis. The sequence continues at coordinate 5,188,007 of CP130735.1, forward strand.
AGTCACCGTCTTGACCTTTTCACTTTTCAGACAGGTCTGGTACCAATTTACCCGAATCCGGACAGATTAAAGGCATGTTTAACCCGGGCGGCGATCGATCGCTCGACTGTGCAGGTGTTAGTAGCGCCTCTTACCATTGCACGACACGTGCCCCATGTAGATATAAATACAAATATGTATAGTATGCTAAATCGAGAAATAACGAACCAGTATGGCCGGCGGCAAGCTGAGACTCATCAGAAAGTCACAGACGCACAGTGCGGCGATGTAGAGTATAGCGTTGTCGCCTTGACGTCGGGTTCGAGCCCGTCGATCGGCCATCACCCCGCGGATCAGGGTTAGAATGGACGAGTTGCCGCAGACACCGACGACGAAACATAGTACGAACACCACCACCACCAACAGCACTTTCGGTTGTAGTTCCTGAAATGTGGCAGAAATGAGCGGTGTTGGATTATTGATCGATACAAAAAATAGTTAAAAATCATTTCTGTAAAATTGAATCATAAGAAAAGCTGTGGAGTGAACAGCTTCTGGTCTGCTCAGATAGATCAGAATGTATTCGAACACCTCAGGTCGAATCGCCTGCGATTACTGTTGAACAAATCGCAGTTGCGGCGGAGGTTTTTTGTTTTTCTTGGTTTTTGGCTGATAGCACTAAGAACGTTCACTACGTGCCAAGGAAACAACCTGAGCGAAAAGATTCCGAGGAATAGGCTAAACAACGACGAGAATGTTCTTTGTGTTCGTTTTCGGCACTCATTGCTAATTGTTTGACCAATCCTTTCCGAATCTTGGAAAATTGTTATGTTAATTATAAGGAATCGAATTCAGCACCAAAACTGCAAAATATTGATTTTTCAAAGCGAACTGAAATTATCCACAGTACATGGTGGCCCAAAATTACGTTCACACATGTTTGACCTGTCATTTCTCTTGAACTATGGGTCAGGAATGGACTGTCTTCGTTTCCTACGTAGCTGTGCTTATGCTTAAATAAAACACCAAATACTCTGTTTCAATAATATCTAGCTGATAAATGGCACCTTCTCATCCACTGAGGACGCACTCATCAAGCGACAAGGCGAGGCACGCTACCGGGACATCATTTTTTCAGACGAAAAAACTCCACTATAGAAGCAGCGCTGAACCACCGAAACAACCGTGTACTTGCCAAATTAGTAGCCGAAGCCAACGAAATGGGAAGGATCTACGAACGCTGCGGTCGTCCGAAGTCAGTCATAGTTTGGGCAACTGTCTCCTATTCTGGGAAGTCGCCGTTGTTATTCGTTAAAAAAAGAAGAAAAAATAGAAACTACAATTTCTGTGGAAGACCTTCTGGAAAAGCTTTTGATCCCTTGGACCAATTCAATTTACAAGGACAAGTCATTCATCTTCCAACGAGATTCAGCAGCAGCTCATAGAGCGAAGGTCGTGCAGGAGTGGTGCCGCAACAAGCTTCCCGACTTCATCACTGCCAAAGAGTGGCCTTCCTACACCCTGACCTCAACCTTTTGGACTACTCTATTTGGTCCTACTTGGAGACCAAGGCCTGCTCTACACGCCATGATGCGCTTGATTCGCTGACGCTGAGCCTTCTGAAGGCATGGGACGAAATGCCAATGGACCATGTGCGTGTCACGATGAATGCATTTCCGCGTCGTCTGAATGCTTGCGTTCTCGCCAAAGGAGGCCGTTTCGGGATCCGATTGTACAATTATATTTGTAAGTGGGTTAGTAAAGCTATGCTAAAATTGTAGACTCATATGTCTTTGCTGCCCGTTCTTATGACGGTTTAAATTTGTGAACGTAATTTTGGGCCACCCTGTAACAAGGTAAGCTTGAGTGACAGCTGCTGAGGCAATAAGGTTTGTTGTAGAAACACTAACACTAATAATTTCATAAAAAGTGGTCACAATTAGAACTATACCTAAAAAACCGTAAATTGAGGTCAAGGTAAGCATAGAGGTAAAGGTGTGGGCGTTGATCATTCAGCTAAGAACGCGCCACGCATGGGTGTTCCGTTCAGAATTGTACAGGCACCTGGTAAATTCGTATTTAGACTATACGATGACTTGCTGGGGCAAGCCGCTATACCAAATCAGTGTTGAGTGCTATACCCAGACAAGTTTCATACCAATTTACCCTACCTCGGAGGGATGGAAGTTCTGGATAAGAACTGGCAGATGAGGTAGCGTGATTCTAGGGAAATTGGAATAAAAATACCGAGTTAGCACGCTCCTTCCAAGGATGGAAATCTCAAAACTATTCTCCAAGGTGATGAAAAGATTTCTGAGAAATGTCTACAAAAATCAAAATTCTCATGGTAATTTAATCAGGGTGGCAAATAATTAACACATTCACGACGGCGTCCGCAAATATGTGTGGACAGCATGGGGGTGCGCGTGGGACGATGTACATACACACCTATGTGTGGACAGGAGTGTTTTGCCCAGAACTTTGTTTGGCGACGACTTTTATTGATTGTTCTTTCGGAATCGTAGACTATAAGGTAAAATCAATACTAGGTTTGCGTCGGCACGAAAATGATCGCGTTTATCGAAACTATTGAATGCTGAAACAAAACACTAGTTATAGTTTCATTGGTACACTAGTAATAGTTGAAACTCGGATTCTTGCTGAATTTGTTGATCTTTCCCCTTAGAACCCGAGGAATCCGATAGAGAGATCGTTTTAACTGTTACTAGTGTACAAATTTTTGAATCTTGTTGATTTTGTTGATCGGATTCTTGTTGATCTTGTTAATCTTTCCCCTTAGAACCCGAGGAATCCGATAGAGAGACCGTTTCACCCATTACTAGTGTACCAGTTGTTGATTCTTAATGATCCTGCTGATCGCCGCGCCGCGTGCCGAAGAGCCTGCCGGCCGTCAGGCCCATTTCGCGCGAAAACCCCTTCGTCGTGAATAGGCTCTTTCAAGGCAGACGTCATCCGTCAAGCGTCGTGCGCTGGGGTTTCGCCGCTCGGTTCGCCGCGCGCATGGTCTGCAAGTACACCATGGCCAACGCGACGTCGATCGGACGAGTTACTCGTAATGACGCGTGATAACCCGATCAACCGATGACGCTGACCTACCTATCCTTCATAACACCCGCGTCACGCGTCACTTTATCGACGCGTCGTCTGAAAGAGCCTAAGGCCCTCGTTATAGGTTCGCTCGCACCGCACGTAACTCGTCCATTCAGCATCAGATAGCGTGGGGCCAGACACGTTTGTACGAGTCGCGTCGACGGGATAACTCGTACAAACGTGTCTGGCCCCACGCTGTCTGATGCTGAATGGACGAGTTACGCGCGGTGCGAGCGAACCTATAACGAGGGCCTAATGTGTTAAAAGTGGCACCGTCTTCGTGGTCCTCCTTCGTGCACTATTGAAACCTTAATCAATATTTTTGCTGGAGCAAAAGAGACTTTAGGCTCTTTCAAGGCAGACGTCATCCATCAAGCGTCGTGCGCTGAGGTTTCGCCGCTCGGTTCGCCGCGCCGGCCATGGTGCAAGTACACCATGGCCAACGCGACGTCGATCGGACGAGTTACTCGTAATGACGCGTGATAACCCGATCAACCGATGACGCTGACCTACCTATCCTTCATCACACACGCGTCACGCGTCACTTTATCGACGCGTCGTCTGAAAGAGCCTATTGGAACGTAGCGAGTAGATCAATGAGCCGTAGCAGAATTTCTAGGCCATTGATTCGGCGCTGCCCGCACTGGTGCGTTATAAACGGCAATTTCGTTTTCAGGCCGGATTTCCTACTCATCTGCTAATAAAAATGTAGACGCCTCCACGGTTTCCGAGAAGGAAACGAGACGTGAGATCAGTTCTATTTGGAACTAATTCCCTTTGTGTTCTTAGTGACCTTTAGCTGTAGGAGACATTTGACAGAGAACAGAGACCTGCTGCACACCGTTCGGCTTCCGGCTTATTTGTGTAAAGAACGTTCAAAGAATTCTTGCTGAGGAGCAGCTCGGCTGACGTCAACAGCGGTCAGGTGAAGTAGAAGATGGCTTCCGGCACAAAACAAGCGCCGGGATTAGCTGAAGAGTTCCGCATCTTGCTTATCAGCTATCACCTGTCCGGATGGTTGACACGGTGAGTGAGGGTTTTCAGGCGACGTAACGATAACAAGCCCTCAATGGGGTCAACAGAACACAATTTTACTGAGAATGAAGGCTGAAGATTGTTGATAGGCGGATTGGTGACGAACGGAACGAATTTCGGTGACTAAACAACTATAAATATCTTATTGTGTACGCCTTAAGGGCGCTCGTGGTTCAGTGGGGAGAGGCGCGACAGCCACTGGCACGGTCAAGCGATCTATCCCCGCCCGAGATAATGTTTACACATCATTCAAAAGGGAATTATTTGCCCTTTCAAGCGCTTTAATAGAAAATTGTGACAACATCGAATTTCATCGTCTTTTTGGCTAATAAAGTGAGAAACGGAAAAGGGAAAAAATAACTTCACCGACAGCAATTTTTCCTGCTCAGTTTCAGGGGTTTAAATAAAATGCGATACAGCATTTGAAAGATGATAATTTTCTCTATCAGATAATCTATCACTTAATTTACTTGTTCTAAAAATTACAAAGTTTCAATCCCACAAAGTTTGTCGATCGAAAGACAAGAATTATTTTTCGATGCTGCTCCTGGTTAATTAACGGATTTTAAGTTGCTTTTGGGGCATGGAAATTTATTTTTCTTCAATCCTATTTAGATATGAGTAACGTGTGCCCAATCTCTTACTATCCAAATTTTTTGCGATGCATTCAAAACAAAAAAGTTTATTCGATAGAAAATGTTTATAGGAATGAGGACGCTAACTTTTCACTTTCTGCTCACTTTTAACTTTCCCCTTTTTCTCGAGTTTTCGAAAGATAAACGTTTTTACGACAAATATCCCACTGCGGTTGGCATTTTTCTCGACCTCATAAAGAGCGCGAAAATACGAGTTCACTGTACTGGGACTAATTTGTGAAAAGTGCACGCAGCCTTGTCCACCAAGATACGCGCCAGGGTTCCAGTTTTTTTGTAGGAAAGGTATAATTTAGGTAATCCCGTTGCCGAGCTGAAGTAAAGAAGATTTTTCTCTCTATAATAGCTTCCCGGAATAGCTCAGATTCCAGGAAGCGAATTAGTTATTTTTGATCCATTACACACGCATTAGCTATTTTTGTTCACTAATGTAAACCAGCAATTTAGCCTAATGGGAGCGGGATATAATTATTTCTGCGAGGGCGACTAGATTTTTCGCATACTCCGCATAGAGATGCTCTCTTTTTTGTCTCACAATCAGCTTTTCAAATTTTGTCGTATTCGACTAAATGACGATTTTCCATTTATAACACTTTTGGGGGCGCGCGTGGTACAGTGGTAAGAGGCGCTGCTGGCACCAGCACTGTCGAGTGATCGATCCCGACCCGGGCTGACTAAGCTTTCCATCCCTCGGGTAAGTTTGTATCAGACTTGTCTGGGAAGACGGAGGCACTGACTTTGTATAGGACCACAACTCATTGCACAGGTCAAATACACAGTCAGCACGCCTCTTCGATTCTGAACGGAAGACGGAGGCATGGCGCGTCTTTGGGCATACTTGTGCAAGCCGACCCTTTCCTTCACCTTTATCTTTTGTCATCTACGGAATTTGATCTTACTGTCACTGAGAGAAAGCGCGTTGTCCCATAGGGTTCAAGACACCTCTCACTGCCTGAAAGGTGCAGGTTCGTGACCATTTGGCTCAATTCAAAAACTTCTAACTGGGTACCTGAAGACGTAACCCTAGGGTTTTTATCCCGTCTACTTTTGTTGACTTTTTGCCTTGCTTCTTCCGTCTTACTTTTTAGTTTTACCAACGTTCTTTCTATATGTCATCATCATACCACTGCACTGTATTTGGCGCGCCCTTTTACGGCGTATAAATAAATAAACAAATAAATAAATAAATAAACATGTGTTGAGCTAGTTGCTCTCATAGCTGTATGAATTCGAATTGAGCAATTTTAATACGTTTGTTACGAGAATTGATTTTCCACATGTGGTCTCCACATGTAATGGATGTTGAATGTCATGAATTGTTTCATCCGCTACGTGCCGGTCACTTGGTGGTGTGAATTTTACCCTCAGAAGTTAAAGGTCTTCACGAGGAAGCAGAAACAAAAGAAAAAGAACTCCGGTCGTCTATACATTCGAGCATGGCCGTCGGAGCATTTCTGAATTATTGATGACCCCGGGCGGATACACTTTTGACGCGTCGCAACAATTCGACGCTTTCGCTTTGTTAATGGATACAACGCACACACACAGCACGTAATCGCTTCATCGGTCCAGCGATTGGATATCCCCGTGCGGGCAAACAAATACGAGCCCCCGGAGCAAAGAATATCACATATATGGCCACGCATGTGATAGCTGGTGGCAACGAATTTCGCAGCTCTATTCGAAAAAGTGCAACTGGCCCTTTTGCTGGTCAGCTTCTGCAGCAATAGCACTTTTTTCGCAAAAAAAAAAATTAGGATCAAGATCTCTGGAACCCTCGCCAGTCCAGGGCCAGACTTTGCGAAGAATTAAAACTGGTGACAGTTAAGGTAAAAAAGCCCTAAACACCTGAAGAACCCGAAAACCCTTTAGACGTAGGTGTGTTACTGCACCGATGCCAGAATTTCGCTATTCGAAGGAGCTCGTGGTCCTGACTTCAAAAATTTTGAACGGAGAGGTAGAGGTATCAGCGTTGATCGGGCCCCTGAGAACGCGCCACGCGTTCGTGTTCAATTCAGAATCGTAGAGGCACGGTGAATGTGTATTGGGCCTATACAATGACTTACGTGATTAGCCGCTATGCCAAGTCAGTATCTTTACATCACCAGACACGTCTGGTATCAATTTACTCGACCCCGGTGGGTTGGAAGGTTTGGTTGTCTTGAGTAAAGATCGATCGATAGCTTTATACCCGGAATGGGCCACTAACCGTGGTTCATCAACCAACTTCGAGGCATATATCCGAGGTTAAACCATGGCCTATCGCATCTCACCGACGTAGCGACTGTTCGTAGACTTCAGTGTATAAACCCAACAAAACCTTGTTGACGAATCAGGGTTTGCGATACATTTCGCCACAGAAGAGCTGTTGGGTACATATGAAGCCCTAGTAAAAGCGCAGTTGGGGAACGATTTGTTTTCACAGTTGCACCTATTAGGAAGGGACTGCACTACGAGGAACATCACTTTTTCACATCTTGTTTCCAAAAAAGGAAGGCGAGGTTAAAATGAGATTTGTTTACGTCGAGATCATTTCGCTTGAGAAATTTCACGGTCTTTCGTGGTTGTCCAACAATACAGTGGTTGACGGTTACATCAGATAGGGGTATCAAGGCGTAAAGTGTGCCAGAGGACCTTCTTTACCTTGCTCTTACTCTTTCTTTCTTTCCTCGTGAGCAAATTTTTGAATCCAATTAATTTAAATTTGTAATACCTCAGAGAGATTCTCACGAGAAATGCGAGTGTTTCCTCCACCAACTTTGCAGCGTGAGGGATTCAACAAAATTCCAATTCCTTTAGAGGCAACAAGACACCGCTTCGAATTTTTTCGAAAAATACCGAGTACGATTCCTGAGTTTGGTGATTTTACTGAACTATGTGGTCCGGGAGTGACTAAAGCGATAGCTTTTAGTAGAAATAGCCGAGAGAGGTGGACAGAATCTCCTATTTATATTTTATTTTACGTATTTTCATGGCGATTAAGGTAAAGCTGTGTTCTGATGACATCAATCGAGTGCCCTATGGAAACGAGTTCTAAAGCGCCCAGTAAAAACCACTGGATTTCTGTGTTCTTGTGAATGTAGCACTCAACAAATAATGTCGAGCATTGACATCAAAGTTCTCACAAAGTCACAAAGCCATTTTACAGCCCTCAGGGCGTGATTTGCTCTCAACACACAACGTGAGGAAGAAAAAATATCCTGAGAAAAACAGTAAGCTCTGCAAATTAAAGGTTTCCCACGAAGACGTGAAATTTAGGTGCAAACTGCATCTCTAAAAAAGCCCGCACTCGATCAAAAAATCAAAAAACAATTTGCGGAGAAATATAGTTCGACTTTTTGTGGTGACGGTTTTTTTATAGTTCACGTGATTGTCACGTCCAAGATCTTCAAACTGTCGCATTATGAGCTCTATAATTTATGTAGCTGACCGAACATTTCACGTTGTCTCAGAAAGTACACTGATTTTTTGATTTTTTTTGTCAATTTCGAAACAACCAGTCCTACCAATTAATAAGCGAAACCACGATATTTGTTTGTCAACTCTAGGGTCCCGCCGCGATTTCCCGTTACCGTACTCTCAGTGACGTATTTCATCAGTTCCTCGCCGCCTTCTGCTGCATGGTTTTTGTTCTTCGTTTTATTTGTTATTATAAGTGTTTTGTATGTTTCCTACTATTCATTAGTTCACTTGTCGTCCTAGTAAATATGAATATAATTGTGAATAACCTGGCGGTCCTCGGTGATGTAAAAAGCAAAATCCAAGTTTGCAATAGAATCTCCGCTATTATTAAAAAAGAATAACGCCTAGTTAGCGAAACTGAAGTACAGGGTTCATCGCCATCCTGACAATTAATGATTTCAATTATGTTATGTTATTTAGTCTTCAACTGTATTTTTATTACTGACTATATTACTATTTGCACTTCTTTGCCTCTGCTCCTCTTGTTTACTGCCTTTGTTTGTTGTTCGCACGCGTTTTCAATTTTTTAGATTGTTGTGGTTGTTCACTTTCTTTATTCTCCTTCTTTGTTCTACTTTCCCAGTGGACAATAGTGAGAGAAAGGATGCATAAGCGACGCCTAATTTATTTTACTGCCTTTTAAGGCGATTTGAGGTAATTAGAGAGTGTAGGAGTTCGAAAAACAGAGTCATATATTAAGGAAGGACCTTAAGAAGCAATTAGACAAAAGACGCAATAAAACGACTTGTTTTTGTATGGGCTAGCGCTGCAAACTCATTCGTCGAGCACGATTTGCGTCATTTGCTTCTTCGTCAACTACCGTAAGAAATTCAATTTCCGTTATCTTTATGGACAAACTTTACATAGCGACAACAGATCTCGCGACAGCTTCTGATGTCACTAAATGTTTTAAGCCGTCTTAACTAGTGCAGTCTATTCATTCTCTGAAAATGGAAATGCGATAGGATGAACCGATAAAGAAGTTAAAAAGAATTCCTGTCATTTGTTCCCCGCAGACATCGAAAAACTTGGCGAAGAGCGAAAACGTTCCGAAAGGAAGGGAGATAAAGCGATCTGTGGTGTCCTCCAGCACCTAAGGGGCTACTTCCTCCTGCGATCGATTCTCGCCCAGGATACCCAAGCTTTCGTCCCTCTGGAGTCGAGTGAATTGGTACCAGACATACCTGGGAAGGTGAACACGTGGAGCAAGTCATTGTATAGACGAAATGAACATACAGTATGCCTCTACGTTTGTGAGAGCTCGGCTCGTTCCTACTACTTCACTTGCAGAGCTGAGGCTGAATATGTGATGTTTAGCAAACGATTGCCCATTCCCGCTAATTTACGGGCTTTCAAACAGATTTTCGGCGAATATCAATGAATTAAGGGCCCGCGTGGTACAGTGGCAAGAGGCGCTGCTGACACCCGCGCGGTCCAGCGATCGATCCCGGCCCGGGCTAACCAAGCCTTCCATCCCTCCGGGGTAGGGTGATTTGGTACCAGACTTGTCTGGGAAGGTAAAGACACTGACCTGGTATAGCGGCTGGCCCCCGCAGGTCGTTGTATAGGCCAAATACGCATTCACCGAGCCTCTACGATTCTGAATGGAACACGAATGCGGCGGCGCGTCCTCAGGGGACTGATCAACGCTGGCACCTTTACCTTTTTACCTTTATCAATGAATTAATGGGTCTCTTTTGAGTGTTTTGTTATTTTCATTTTACTTTACTTTCAAGTGCGGCGCAGCTAGTATGACCTTACGTTGCCGCATTTCGTAGCTTGAACTACGTGTTTTACCAGCCATTCAGCAGCCTGCCGGACGACAAACGGCTGCTAAATAAACAATAAAAACAAAAATACATGAACTGAAGTAAGGATTTGAAATAAAACAAAAAAAATTTGAGCTAAATTGATTTGATTTGAGCTAAATTGATGAAATGCATCCCTGGGAGTACGGTTAACGGGCAATCGCGACGGGACCCATATGTATGAGCCACCCACGGCAAACATCACTTGGCCTTCGCTTATTATATAGTAGGATTTTTGAACGACCACTATCAAAAACCAAGACTCAAGGGACATCTATTCGATTTCCAACGCATGATTCTCTTCAGCTATTCATATTTGAGAGAGCCTTTTTCTATTATAATAAAATAAAATAAAGTAAATAATAAAATCATGATAATATCATCCGGATGTCCTTCATAGAAATAGAGTAGCACTGAGCTGTTTTCACCCAAGAGGGATTTAGAATCATCTTGATATAAGGGCTAATATAAAACCATGAACAAATAGCATGTAGTAAGAGACGGCGAGCTGAGCTGATGAAATGCGTCTCTAGGGCCCTTGTTATACGTTCGCTCACCCCCCAGCGTAGCTCGTCCATTCAGTATCAGACACCGTGGGGCCAGACACGTTTGTACGAGTTATCATGGTGACGCTGGCGTGGTGAACTCGTACAAAGGTGTCTGGCCCCACGGTGTCTGATACTGAATGGAAGAGTTACGCTGGGGGGTGAGCGAACGTATAACAAGGGCCTAGGAGTAGGGTAACGAACAATCGCGGCGGGACCCATATGAGCCACACATGACGAATATCGCTTGGGTCTCACTTATTATATAGGTAGTAGGATCATTAACTAGTGATTCCGTATTGTTTATTTTTCATCTCTGTCTGAACTCTTCGGATCGGCACGTAGCTTTAATCTACCTTACTTCAACTCGATTGCAAAGCTTGAAACAGTCAATTGAGCCTACACCCCCACCATGACGTTCCGTTGATGTGAGGCTTAGTTCGGAGCCTGCTGAGTTGCTTAGTAGCGTGGAGCAGCGGATGACGATGATTCTCGGATGTCGCTCGGCTCACGGCTCGCATTGCAGAAAAAATCGGCCACGGCGCGAATTTCGGAAGTAAGCGTGGTAGCTCGATTTCCGGCGCTCGGAGGGTATGCTACTGCTGGGCACGTAAGAAGTGTTCGTATACTCGAACCACCGTACCGATCTAATGGAATAAAAGGGAAGACTTCTCATTCCTATCGGTCTCTATATAAGGCTACCGTTTTATTCTGATAAAATGATGATAGAAAAGATATTGGCTAGTTGCGGCCGCGCCAAACGGTGCAAGTCTGCAGAAACACTGCACCATACGCCTCATTCCACGCTCGTTCATTCCGAAATTACCTAGAAACGTGGACCGCGGCTCATATCCGTAGTTAGCGATACATCATCCACAATACTTCGTTTAGTTGACGGATCACCATTCCCAAAACCCGGCATGCCGTCAACTCTAACCGGCCCAAAAGCGGACATTACTTCGCCCGATTTTGGTCCGAAAACGCCATTTTGAAAGACGGGTGGTCAAAAAAGGCCGATTTCGAGTGTCTGGGCTTATGCAACGTGCACTGGCCGTTTTACCAGCTCTTGCGATTCGTCTCTCCCCCTAAACCTACTTGTAATACTCAATCTCGTCTTGAAAAGGTCCTTGAACGAGTGATTTCTCAAATTCACCTTGACTCCGCCAGGCTCTGACAAAGGCGGAATCGATCGCAAGACCGTGCGGGTATCAGTAACGCCTTTTACCACTGTACCACACGGGCCCATTCACATGCAGAGGCCCAGAAATAAATCGCAAGTTATGACCATTGAGCCAACCAAGCGTTGATGCCCCTTCGTAGTTTCGTACGAACTTCTTAAATCGCCCTCCGAGATCGATAGACAACAGATATTCATGATTTTCCTAGTCATAGCGGTGAGACGTAGCTGTAATAGCTCAGCCCATTTGAATAACGAGAATATGTCATAATTCATTCTCAAATCACTCCGCTCATGTCGATCATGTTTGAGCGTTTCCATCGGTTCTATTATGTCACCTCTTCTCTTTCTGGCCAAATGCTCATTTGTACGTGCCAACAACACACGACCGGTCTGCCCAGTGTACCTGGGCCCAGATTCATGAACGGAAATTTGGAGTATATAACACTTCGGGCGCAATAAACCCAGTCCATCCCCGGCAATGATAACACTCGGGTTCACGATACCCGACGTGATGCAGTGTAACGGCCGTGATCACGGCTCTTAAGGGTAAGTGGCCGTCAGCTCATAAATCGTTTTCATCAGAATTCTTCTAGCATGTATTTGGTTGCTGTTCGCTTTGGTTATTTTGTGCTACAATTTTAATTGTCCGCTGTTTGCTAATTAGCAATATTATTTTCCCTTTAAGCTTTGGAAAATTAAAGTTGAAAATGGAAACTGAGCGGCACATCAGCTGATGTGCGGGGATTAGCATTGGAGCGCCCTTGCTGCAGCGGGATGGAACAGACCCGCCATATCCCCCGAATAAACCCCGCGTGCGTTCATGAATGCGAATATGAGCGCCGAACGGGGTTTCTTCGCGGGTCTACGTTGTTTTTAATCAAAACAAATGGTTCTAAGGTGATTTATGCCGGGTGAACGGTAGAAGCCATCTAAATCGCGTTTTTGCGGAAAAATACCGACGGTGCTGTATATGTATAGCTCCGATACAAGTCATGAATCTAGACCCTTCCGTTGCATGCCTACATCCAGTCTAATATTCACACCCGATTTCTCAGAATCCCTATTCTTTCCGTATGGACAAACAACGCAGTTCTCCGTCGTGCATTTATTTGACTCTACGACACTGACACTGCGCTTCGTAGTACACCGCATCCACTGAGGTTAGCAAAAGAAGTACTAAACCGTGCCCACACTGCCGTCGATGAATTGAATGAAATTTTTCGGATCGGAAGCCTCGCTGATGCTTCAAACTTCTCTTTCATGCTTCACTCGGCCCCGAAGCCTGCTAAAGAACCGTGGAAAAAAGATAATTCCATCGCGAAGAAAAACCACAGACAAATAATGGTTCAGTGTTCTTGTTGATTGGATTAGAAACGCCCTTTGAATTCAGTAATTAATGGGTTCCCCGACAAAGCGGTAATGATGTAAACAAAGGCGAAGTGCATCGCAGGCATTTTAATGAGAATGGCCAACAACGCAATGCAGGAGATCGCAAAGAACGTCCATGAAGATGCGTGGAAAAACTGTCTGGAATGACGTGATAAAATTTGGGCAGGATATCAAGATGTTCTAGGTAGGAATTAGAGGAACACGTGACCCAAATGAGCGAGGGAAAGAAAAAACAAGGAATCGAGGAAAAATTTCCCAGAAGTTCTACTGCTTCTTTCTTTTGTCAATTTATCCCGGTCACCTTTCTGGGCAGTTCATGGTAGTCCAGATGCAGCAGGGGTCAGATGTTATGTCACCCTATACGTTTGAGCACAAATAGCTCAAATCGAGGAGAATCTAAATTGATAATAATAATAACTTTTTGATTGATAAATTTTATTGACAATTAGTTGATAATTGATAATTCTGACAACTCCACTTGAAAATGCATTGAAACATCCACTTGTTGCGAATTTCTAGATTTCTCAAAATTATTTTATAGTGATTTTCCTATGCAGCTTCAAGCGAAAATATCTTAAATACCGCTACTCCATATATCCCATACGTGCAAAAATATCAAAATGTATATTTAGAGATGCTAGGTTATTCGCAAAACACTGACATCGGGCGGGAATTGAACCCGCGTCTTTCTGTTTCCGGCAGACTGCACTAACCACTGTGCTACCGATGTACTACGTTGCGAATCTCCTAGCATCCCTTCCCTTTTATCAAGATGTAAATCTTTCAAAAAATCTGTGACCCTTCGAATGGCCTTTCTAAGCAACTGAAGGAGCCTATCGCTCTTGCTCAGGAGCGTAGCGAGGAGTGTCGCTGGAATCATCAGCCACATACTCTTGGGCTTGAAATTTCTGGGAAAGCGGAAAAAGCCATATTTGTATTCTTATGATTAGAGAAGCTATTCGCCTCGCAAGTTTTTCTGAAGAAGTTATTTTCCCGACCCAAAATGTGTCATACCGTAACGACCTCATTTTCTCTTCAAAGCTTTTCTCCACATTTAATGCGCTCATTTTGGGTCCATGATAACGTCTAGGATATTGCTGCTTCTCCGGCCTCAAAGATGGATAATTGAAGTTGATTTAAGAAGCTGACATAATCGTTCAAGGTTGAGGTCTAACGAAAGCGTTTACCCTGAAGCCTAAACCGCAGCAAACCTGTCTACATTTTCAAGGCTTGGGTATCCAGCGTGAGAGATTCTTAAGAGCTTTCGACTTTTTTCGATTCTGTTCGCTTCCCGAAAGCAACATAAACATCGAAGCTCCTCGAAGCTCTTTGAACACTTGCTATGCCATAGGGAATACAAACGGGTTCTTAACTGACTGCAATTGAACGACGATGAAACGCTCAACAAAGGACGCTCACATCGAGCTCTTACCCAATTTTCCTAAGGCCCTTGTTATACGTTCGCTCACCCCCAGCGTAACTCGTCCATTCAGTATCAGACACCGTGGGGCCAGACACGTTTGCACGAGTTCACCACGCCAGCGTCACCGTGATAACTCGTACAAACGTGTCTGGCCCCACGGTGTCTGACTGGACGAATGGACGAGTTACGCTGGGGGGTGAGCGAACGTATAACAAGGGCCTAACAGGATATCATGGAAAATAGAGTGATGGAAAGGATTTGCAACAAAATCCAACCGAAGTGATACGAATCATATAAAAATAAAAGTAACGAGTAAATAAAAAGTATGAGACATAATGCAAACAAAATATACTTGACTCGACAGGTGATTTCAAAGGAGTGTTTCAATTGGTTCAACTCCTTTCCGGTGTACCATTCATTAGCCCTGGCTTTTTACGATTTCCGCTGCTCTGCTTACTCTCACGGGTAAGTGCATTAGCTGCTCGAGCTTTTTGTTCCAACAAGATCGGTTACATTCAAAAAATCTTTTGTCGAAAGCAGATCGCATTCCAGATGAAACAAGTCCTACATACATAGTCGCCAACGAAGAACTACCAGAGCTCGAGAATTTCTGGAGAAATTGGACTCCTCACCGGCGAATAAGAAAAAAATCGTAGAAAAAAATTCGAGCAAAGGAGGACCACTATGTAAGTTCCCAGAACCACGGTCCCTTATCCTAGTGGGATGCTATTAACAAATAATGTTGGAAAAGGGTAACACTTTACAGCAGTCAATTTTTTTTTGCGATTTTGGGACCATCCACAGCCATTTACCAAAAAATAGGCTACATTTTTGAGACCAACATTGGAAGCTCATTGGTCTTGCTGAGAATCGTCAGAGAAAGTTCACTTACCTCCAATGATAGTGATAGGTTTCTAACTTTCACAAATATTTAAGGCAATAGGGCGCGCGTGGTACAGTGGTAGGAGGCGCTGCGGACACACGCACAGTGGAGCGGTCGACTCCCGTCAGGGCTAACCAAGTTTTCAATCCCTGTGGGTTTGGGTAACCTGGAACCAGACTTGTCCACGAAGGTAAAGACACTGACTTGGTGTGGCAGCTAGCCACCGCAAATCATTGTAAATACCAAATACGAACACCATGGCCCAGATTCATGAACAGACGAGCGGTCTCCGAAACCGCGGCGCAGCCAGAACCAGACGACTGAGTCGATGAGTGATTGCGTTTAATATAGGAGGTTTGGGGTAAGTAGACAAAGGTGGGCGCCGTTCGGGCTATATCTCAGGGTTTATCGGGGGTTTACCAACGATGAATCTGGGCCCATGCCTCTACGATTCTGAATGAATCAGCAATGCGGCGGCGCGTTCTTAAGGGGTTAACCAGCACCTTTACCTTTACCCTTTAAGAAGTCCTACGTGACCATATAAGCCTAGCTAAAATCGTCGGTGGAAGTTCGCTGTTCTTCCTCTTTGGTAATGAGCTTCTGGGCCCAGGTTCATCATTGGAAACCCCCAATAAACCCGGAGATATAGCCCGAACGGCGCCCACCTTTGTCTACGTATCCTAAACTTCCTATATTAAACGAAATCTCCCATCGACTCTGTCGTTTGGTTCTGGCTGCGCCGCGGTTTCGGAGACCGCTCGTCTGTTCATGAATCTGGGCCCTGATTTCAACGAATAGTTAGTGGAGTCGTATAAGTCAACGAATTTGGAGTTTTTGCGTGTTTGTACCAATTGTTATTTGCGTTCTGTTACGTTCATCAGGTGTATTAAGTTCAACACGTCTCAAACAAACAAATAAATAAATAAACAAATAAATAAGCTGATTATTCCCAATGGATTGTCTCAGTGATTGGCTAGACTCTTTTCCCGCATGCCCGTAGGTGTCGCTAGCTGGCTGCACACGAAAAACCAACAAATCAAACGCATTGGCTGTTAATTAAGACCGTGGCGAGCATCAATCACGGGAATTGTCGCTCAGCTCGATCTGTTCTTCAGTCTATAATTTGAATGGAGACGCTAGTCGAGTCCAGTCGTTATAAAGGTAGCGGTCAATGAGGTGTGCAAAGGAGACGTCTGCTTCTTTGAATTCCCCGGAGGCTATACATTCCAACTCCTCACCAGAAAAATTGGTGCTATTTTAATTAATACCTCTGCTACGGTGCTCTTCACAATTGGAGTGTTGGTATGGCGATAATTTCTAATGGGAAATAATTCCGTACGGTCGACAACACATACAGAATTTCGTAAAAAGATATGTCACCTTGCATTTTTGGGTGCAGATCGCTGAAACCAGGGCACAGATTCATCATTGGTAAACCTCCGAAAAAACCCTGAGATATAGCCCGAACGGCGCCCACCTTTGTCTAATCATCTTAAACTTCTTATGGTAAACGCAATCTCTCACCGACTCTGCCGTTTGGTTCTGGCTGCGCCGCGGTTTCGGAGACCGCTAGTACGTTCATGAATCTGGGCCCAGAAGGAATTTTATTTAACTTGACAGTTTCATTAACTTATCGAAAATACACTAATATAATATATGCCCTTGTTGGAAATTCTAGATTTAAAAAAAATTGAACTCATTTTCATAAAAATTTCATTTTCATAAACTCATTTTTAAACGAATGTATCTTGAGAACCACTGAGCTTCTGCTTGTCTAGTAGTGATGTTTTGGTAGAGCATGATTAGCTTAATGACCTATATATTTAGAGATGCTAGGTTATTCGCAAAACACTGACATCGGACGGGAATTGAACCCGCGTCTTTCTGTTCCCGGCAGACTGCACTAACCACTGTGCTATCGATGTACTACGTTGCGAAGCTCGTCTATAAACCGCTAAACAAAAAGCGGCAAATAGCAGAATAGTTTCGTAACATGATTAGCTTGTTCTTATAGGCTATGAATTTTAGTTGTATCTTTTCTCAAAAAAATTTCACCTCTGAGACATATGTATGTAGTTGGGGCTTGTCTTCAGATATGGTTTTGAAACCCAGAGAATTCGATAGAAACAGCCTTATGCTGTGATGGTATAAGGCAAAATGAACTAATTTAATGAGAGCCTCATGATTTTGATATGCATTAAATACCTTAAATGACTCCAAAGGAAGATGACGTGTAGAGAATCCTGAGCTCAAGGAAGTACATTTTCAAGTTTCTTCTATTTATTTCACATTAGCGTGTTCACCCTCAACCAAAATGTAGGCTTCGAAGTACGAATGCAACGACCTGAGTCGAGGTGAATAGTAAAACGTGTTGTATTCGAACTATGTAAAGTACATTATCAGTAACAGAAAGTTTCTCATGATATTCTATTCGATTGACACCATTTCAAGCAGAATTTCCCGATTGAAATACTTTTCCTCAAATCGAGAAAATGTTTGCGATAATATAGCACGCAGTTGAAAATCGGAGAAGGAATGCGATGATGGGAACATCAGGAGTGGAAATAAAAGAAATAGAAGAAAAGGAAGGAAAGTGCAGAATAGTGCAGAGAACATAGTGGGAGCAGAAGTGCAGAAAGTATCCTCACTTGTCAGATTCCTTGAAAAGTTTCCGAAATACCAACTTATTGGTCATTGAGGGCATTACTCCAGAGCACCGTACTCAAAGTTGAACCGTTCATCGTTCTAGACGACATTCTGGTGCCAAAACAACTTGCTTTGTAAGTTAAAAAAAACGAGAACAATTGATTGATGGACCCTTTCTATCTCTCACCTTTTCTTTTCTTCTCTTTTCTCTTTCTTAACCTTTTTTCAATTAAAGGGTAGTTGAGAATTCATGGATTATAGCAAAAGACGCCAAACAACATCAAAAACAATCATCAGAAAAAAAACTCAAAATGATGGCAGATGTGTTGCTGAACACATTTATTAGCGAAAATCTAAATTTGTAATTGAAAAGTTGAAAAATGAAGGAAACAATTTTGAAACCACCAGCGGTTTGTGGTCGAGGTTTGTGAGGGTAGCAGTTGAAGGTCGATCAGTTCTGAGGACGCGCCATGCATGTTCCATTTAGAATCGTGTAGGTATGGTGCCTATACAGTTACCTCTGGGGCAGCTACTTCACCAAGTCATCGTCTTCTCCTTCCCAGACAGATCTGGTACCGAATTACCCGAGCGAAGATGGATCGGTTGGCCGTGTGAGTGTTAGTTGCGCCTCTCACCACTGCACCACACTCGAATGTACCAACAGCAAGGCATATTACGGTTAAAGGCACATTTCCTCGACTCTCACAATTCCTGTAGTTTACATAAAACATTTATTGAAACGAAAAAAAACCAAAAATTCTTCAGCGCCTAATCGATAGTGCTGCAATATGTCGTGTTTCAGTTTAACATAAATAATCTTACGAACAACTGCCAAAACTTCCCAGCTGACGTTCACGTTCTCCACCGAAGTCAGTAAGTAATGCGAAAGTAGTCAACTGCAGCCAAATCGGTAAAGTTAACCCGAATTTCTACCGCTCCCACCACTTCCCTCTTGAGCGCTCTCTAACCCTAGACGGACTGGTCCCGATGTTTGCCTTTCTATTCTTACCGCTCCACTTTGTCATTTGAATAGATTGTGCAATTCATTTCTGCGATTCGAACGTCATCAAAGGTGACACCCATTTCCGGAGCTGAAATTCATCTAAAATTCATACTGATTTCATTCATTGCCGCTTTGTCACCGACACCTGGTCGTCATATGAATGAACGACGTTCAAAAAAGTCGCAATCACGCCTCCGTCGAAGGCCTCACACTTAAAGGACACCATTTGTCGCTGTGCGCTCAGCAAAGGACGAAAAGCGCTTGGAGGGATCTGGTCTGATTTCTGAGGGACTGAGGGTCCCTTCAGACTTTACTGCGTTGCTGCCGAAGAAATGATGAAATACGGGACCGGCGGAATGTTAAATAAATGTTAAATATGATTTCTGTGGGACTAAAGGTGCCTTCAGACTTTACCCATCCCCAATCCATCAAGTATTCGGTTTCCTATTTCCTTGCGAAAACCACCCATATCGCCAACTATGCACTAAATGGTTTTTTGACCAACGACCGTCCAGTGGACGACCGGCAAAGCGAGCAGCTATTGTGGGAGTACGCACACCCTCCTTTTTACTGCTCTACGTTGGTTTACTGCCGCAGTAGAGTCTGAAGCGGCCGTAAGGAGACCTAAAAAACCTACCATTATGGGCCCTTTCAGAACCGACGACACGACGACGAGCATTCTCGTCCAACGCGGCCGACCGCGCGTTGCAACGCGGTATCGATTAGAGCAATGCGGCCGCCGCAAACGTCGCGTTGGACGAGAATCCTCGTCGTCCTGTGTTTCGCTCAATTTCATGCTCAACGGCTAATTCGTCGCTCAAATTGCACGTCGTCGGGTCTGTAAGGGCCCTATCAATCAATTTATTGCGAAATTCTTGTTTTATCAAAGATTTTGCGGGTTATTACGAATTACACTTGAGGAAGGTGTTGTAATGATGGTGCTAGGACCAATTGCAAAAGTCGCGGCTCAAACGCGATTCGAACCCTTGGGGCTATCCAGGCAACAAAAGTATTTAGACCTCTACACCACCAGGCTTTTCTAGTTTTACCGCTTTTGCGGGTTACTGGTATTTCACTCAATTTGATTTATATTATCCATTCGATAAAGCGACAGAACAGAAGCGAAAATGAAACGACAATTTCACAGGTTATTGGCTATGTGTTAGGAAACCATTTAAGGAAGAAGTACACTCTTTGCGAACATTTTAATTTCGATCAACTTAATTTTACTCTTAGTCGTCTAATGATTCTGCACCTTGGAAGTCCAGATTTCGTAATACAGTGAAGTATATTTTGGTATTTTGTCAAATCTAGATGCTTAGACGTATCAAACGTAGAGAAAATTGACTTTCAAATTTCAAAGGGAACCCGCTGAGTCCTTTTAGAGTCCATTGGGAGCCTGGAGCGATTTTCGGCTGACTACTATTAAACAAAGCTGGACTTTCAACCTTAGCACCCTATAAGTGCTCCCATTAGCCTACTTTATACCTCATTCCTCAAAGTGAATCCACCTAGGTGAATTGAAGGCTTCGTAAAAATAAAATATTGCGACTTACAAGCAGTTCTTTTGAAGTTACTGCTGTTGGATACCTTAGTTCTGTTCGCCCAGTTTCTGAGGATTCTGTTACTACATCTTTCCTGATCCCTGTAGTTCTTCTTTTGTCAAATTCGTTCCGAATCTCCGTTCTATTGTACATCTACGTGAATGCAATAAAAAATAGGCAAGTAAATAAATATTCAAAAACCTTTAGGGAATTTTGTTTGAATTCCAAACCAAAGGCTTTGTGCAACAGCCAGTAAGGTAGGCAAGATGATTCGTCGATTTATTTTGCTCCGCTAATGACTTCGACAAATCTTCTTCTTGTGTCCAACGGGTTACAAGGAAGATGGAGAAAAACCTGGAGTTAGAAGTGGATGGATCTCGGTTTAGTGGCACTACTAGATTATACGTGCATAGTCAGGCCTGAGTTACCCACAGCAGCCCAGAATTGGAGTGCAAACAGCTATGATTGTTACTTGATTAAAGTTCATCGAGACTGAAAACGCTGATTGTCCCACCCAATCTTTGCCCTTCTCCAGACGCAGAGAGTGTCCGATGCCTATTTTTAGAGTTCAACTGGTTTTAAAGCGATGGACTGACTGATTCCATCACTTAACGAACTGATTTTGATTGTCAGCTGTCATCTCAAATGCCAAGAGATGATCCGCTACTATTAATAGCTGACATCATGAGTGATTTGCCATCAGCTGTTCCCAAAAACCGTTTTTCTGCGTATTCAAAAAATCTCACTACAACCGCTCCAGTCCGCATAAAATAGCCTACTATATAATAAGCGAAACCCAAGCGATGTTTATCATGGGTGGCTCATATGGGTCCCGCCGCGATTGTCCGTTACTGTACTCCCACTGACGCATTTCATCAGTTCAGTTCGCCTTCTTTTGCTACATGCTATTTGTTCATAGTTTTATATTAAATCTTTTTTGTTTTATTGTATTTAGCAGTCGTTTGTCGTCCGGCAGGCCGCTGAATGGCTGGTTACCGTATAGCATAGGAGTATTTTATCAGTCCGGATTAGATCTATTTATCTCTGTCTCATCACAAATTTCTTTTGGAACGGCTTGCCATTCGGGAAGGGGTATGAATGGACCAGGCGGAGAGGACGATTCATACGAGCAGCTCTTAGACCATCACAATAAGAATAGTTATGCCGCTCAATCATCGGCGGAATTGAATTTCACGATGTTCCCATTCAACCCGCATCTTGAGGAGCAGAAGAGCAGCCGCAGGCATACACATAGTATTACCTTGACTAAGTTAAATTACAAAAAGTAAAACCACTGTTGGCAAAACGATGGACTTTCAACAATCAAATACGAAATAAAATCTTCAAAGGAGTGACCCGGATCTCTTTAGAGAAAAAACGAAACTTCGGCATGATGTCATAATTGTTGTATGCTGCCCAGCAAGGATCAAGGAGTAAGTCATTATATATCTCTCGCCTTCACGATTTCATGGTAGATTGTACAAGTTCGTCAGAAACGCTAAGCGCGCGGTCTTGGACTGTACTTTGAATGACAGGAGCGTGGTATATATTTATATACATAAATTATTATGGGAGGACTTATTCGATTCAGGTCGGTTTTCCATTTTTTGTTATTTGATGATGTTTTTCTACTTTTCTACTTTTCGGTTTTTCCAGGCTTTTGAAGACGACGACAAGGTTGAAACGTTAGGCAAAATAGTAATCTGATTCAGCAATAGCCTCGTTCGGAACAGCAGTATAAAATAGGTATGGTAAAAATTATTCTTGAATTTGTCGTCCATCATTTTCAACATTCCTTTGAATTGGAGTGCCTCCAACGAAACCTTTTTACAGGCGTGCTCTCCTCGACTTCTCTGCATGTCGGAGAGGATTCGGAACAACTTAATCCGGGTTTAATTACCCAAGTTTGAAGTTTGTATTCGATCTTATTATTCTTGAACTGCACTTTAAATATCAAGAGTGTGGTATATACATATTTATATACCTGAATTATCATGGGAGGACTTATTCTATTCAGGTCGGTTTTCCTTTTTTTGTGATTTTATGAGGCTTTTCTAGTTTTCTATTATACTTTTCGGTTTCCGTCATTTTCTTTTCCTTTATGAGTCGCACTTACTTACTGATGGGTCCCGGGGGAACTCTACTATTCTTTCACTTTGCTCGTAAAGTTTTAAGGGACGAAACGAGCCTTTATTTTACTAACACTTTTTCACTTGTCCTACGAGGAACACGTCATGGAATCCGGGTTGATGGCGGTTTTGCAATTCCCTTTCAATGGAGAATTTCGTTCAACGAATCCAGGAAAGGACAAAGGTAACTAAAAAAGTTTTTTTGTGATTTCAGAGCCATCGCTGATCGACTCTTCTCTACAGAACAAAAAAGCATTTCCCGAACCTCAAAACAAAATCGCGGACTTGTGAAGACTATACGAACTAGATCGGGCTGCTACAGATCGCCAATTAGGGATGAAACTAATTGTTTTGCTTCACAGAAAAGGCTGAATCATTTTCGGAAATGTGCGATTAAACGTCCATAACGTAGCCTATAGAAGAGAAATAAAAAGATAAATCAGCTAGATAAAGCATCAAGGGGAGTGAGGTAAAAGATGAAGTGAAGCGCTGGGCAGTCCCTCTCAGGATTCGCCACGCACTCGTCTTTCATTCAGTATCATGTAGGCATGGTGAATGCGTATTTGACCTATACGATCACTTGAGTGACCATTCTCAAAGCCAAGTTAATGTCTTTACCTTCTCAGACAAGTCTGCTACCAATTTACCTAACCGTGGAGGGATGGGAGACTTCGTTAACCCAGACGAAGATTGATCGCTCGACCGCGCGGGTGCCAGTAGCGCCTCTTACCACTGAACAACACGAAGTATAGTATGTCAAATAATGTATGTAGGAAAATATTGGGTGCTCACTGCAGTGAGGGATAAAACGAGGAATTTAAAAAATTGAATTCCGTTCCGTGAAAGTGCACAGCTTCTTAGGAATTCTAGTTCATATTCAGGAAAGTAAAAACAAGAAACAGAGAATGAAAAAATGCGACGACCATAGGAATGATAATAGGGAAGATAAAATAAAAAATGAAAAATAAGTCGGCGAACTCCAGTAATTCCGGAAATTAGGTCTGGTAGAGGTATGGTGAATGCATGTGTTATAGAAACTTGCGGGCTGAACCTGGCAGTGCTTTCATCCTCCAGGTGGCACCTACTGCCACAGCACCGCACGCCCATAGATTAAACATAAAAAGAATAAATAAAAATAAAAAGGAAAAGCATGTTAAGTGAAAGAAATGGTGGAAAGCATACCTGTATAGGTGGATAGACGTTACGCACGTAGTATATGACACCAGACGGTTCGTCTTGTGGGCAGCGCAAGATGCCATCCGGCTGGTATTCGCAGCGTTCCATGTCTATTGCCGACATGACACGACTGTATCTAGGAGCGAAAATTTCGTACTCGACCACCATCGGAATACGGGCGTCGGAGGTCAGATGGTGCAGCAATATTACGGTAGGACGAGGATACGGTAGCGAATAGGACGGTGGGGGTCAGTGGCGCCAGGAGACAGGCGATCGAGGTGTTTTCTGTCCTTCTCGGCCGACACACAACAACCCGATTCAAACTATCCGAGGCGATAATGGCGGAAACGAGAGAGTGGGCGGGCGGGCTGGCAAAAGCCCCGAGAGCTCGGCGAGTCAGCTCCACCCACTCGGGACTCGGACCCCACACACGCAGAGAATGATGCGAAAAATGGCCGAAATCGAAAAAATGGCGGCACAACGAAATAATTTTACAAAATACAATTTACAAGAAGCCCTTTCAGACAAAGAATTGGCGATAAACAATCGGAGAGTCCTCGATTGACTGACCGAAAAACTGTCAAAACACTCAGCAGATCACTGCTTGAAAACGAGGAAAATTGCCAGAATTAGACCTCTGCAAGCAATAACAACCGAATAAGGAAGCTTGCAGTAGGGAAATTCGAAACCCCGACAGATAGAGGACATAACGAGAGTCGCATCGTCCGCCGCGTGTGTGTAATACACATGAAACAAGATCCGGTGAAATGAGGAAAGAAGAGATAAAAACAAAGGCGAAATGACGCGCGACCGATGGCAAAAACACGAGAATATGACGAAATTATCGACGACAGAGATATAGAATGGTTATTGTCCCATAAATGAGGCCATTCGAAACCCAGACGATGATAGAACGATGGCTTGATGCAGCAATGAACAGAATTGTGAAAATGAGAACCAGCGAGAGAGAAATAAAAAGCGATAAAAAGCGAAGAAATAAAAAGCGATCGATTCACAGCTGCGATCTAGAAAATAGGTCAAAGTCTATATAGGTGAAATATGAGTCTTAAGATGAAAGAAATTTTATCGCCTCGTGCCTTGAGTCAGTCAGTCTAAACACAGTTGAAGAGCTGAATACACAAGAAAATAGAATATCGCATCAACATTTGGAAAGGAACAGCTGAAAGCACACAAATCTAATGAAACTTCTGTTAAAACAAAATCTATATAAAAAGAAAAAGAAGAATAGAAAAACGTCAGACGTAACAAGCGCTCTGGCCTAATACCTGGAATCCGAGAATGAACGAAAAAAAGAATTCAAGATCAAAGGAAATGAATATCCCTATTCCTTCATCTTCGTAGATTTTGATCATCAGAATTATCAATAACGGCTTTCCTCTCGTTTGTATTCCTACTATTATAAATTCTCAGGTCGTTTGTTGTCTCGTATATGTACGGCACACAACGTCAAATCTAATAAAACTTCTGTTCGAATTAAACCTATATAAAAAGAGAAGAAAGAATAGAAAAATACATATTTTGCCATATTTTACGTAAAATATTACAAATAACACATTTTTCTATAACACATTTTTCTTATTTACTACTTACTACTACTACTTACGCGTTTATTTATTTAATACGTTCCAAGGCGTATCACACCGAAGCAAAAAGGAAAAACAAAACTCAGCCCAAGGAAAGGAAAAGAACCACAAAATTCGGAAGCATGCCAAAAAACATAAACTAAAACTTAAACTAAAAAACTCTTAAGAATCGGGAAAGACAAACACAAAGAATTCTGCAAATTAGCCGAAAGAGCCAGGGTATACTACAAATAACATATTTTCCTTACTCAGTAGCACATCCATACTTGAGGATGTAATGATAAATAAATAAACAAATAAATAAACAAATAAATCTTAGGACCATGACTCATGTAACGGGGTGACATATTTGTTCTGCACGTGTACATCCGGGATGATCGTTCTCCGGTTCCAGCTACTGCAGAGCACTTTTGAAGTTTCTTTGCTTGAGTGAATTTTCTCGTTTCTGGCTCCCAGGTGCTGACGAAGGAGAGAGATTATGCCCAGACGTCATTCCTTTGATTAAAAATATTTTTAACAATCCTGACAGACTTCTAGAGGCAAGGGACCGGCAGGTGGGGAGAGAAGCGAACCGTAATGGTTCTCAAGCGGGTTATTCCTTAATCTCAGCATGATTTTGACAGGTGCTGGAATGATGGAAGAATAAACTGGTTTTACTCAGTTGTGACACCATGATAATGATATTGATAGTGTGTTGGTCATATATAAGCCCTCCAGCTAATACGGTCTTCAATTGTTTCATCGCTTCTGCCATAAGCCTATCGTCTCGACTGGTGTCTATTTTATAACGATAGGCTAAGTTTTTGTAAGTTAGAATTCAGTTCTGCATGTTTGGCTACACGCTGAAATATCGCTAATGACTCATGTACAATAAGTGCGGGCGTGGATCCGTGGTAAGAAGTGCTACTAACACCGGTACGGTCAAGCGATCGACCCTCGCCCGGGTTAACAAAGCCTTCCATTCCCTCGCTGTCGGGTAAAATTGTGTCAGACTTGTCTGGGAAGGTAGTAAGCCTGACTTGGTATAACGGCCAGCCCCGCACGTCGTTGTATACGTTAACACGTTGACGACAGCGCCTGTTTCGCGTGTCTGGCGCGTGAGACCAAGCGATTTCCTACCGCGCCGAGGCTGTGGCATGATGCCGGCATACGGCGAATTTTTTTCAAAATGGAAGTGAATAGTAAATCTCGAAGACTACATATAGAATCCTGTAATATCGGGGATTGTGACTATTCCTTTTTTTGCAATGAAAATAGAAAAATAACAGCTGGAAGGTTTTATAATGTCCTTTTTCCCTATCCAGGTTAAAAGGAAATTGTTGTATGTTTATTGTTCATTATTTGTTTATTCTAATAATCAATATTTGTTTGTATTTATGTGTTTGTTTCAGTAAACAGCATTTGTTCGCATTTATTTGTTTCCTGCAATAACCATTATTTGTTTTTACTTGTAAAGAAAACTAGTGCACAATCAAAAATTCCAGTAAATCAGAAGCTACGAATTGTTTTCACGGACCACGAGGTTTACAATGACTTCTAATCATGAGGTATATAGTGGCCAGACAAGCATTTCCCAAAAAATCGGGATAAGTCAGAAAAGTAAGTTTCAAAACTGTGACGCAGCATTGCGTCACACGGTCCCACGCGGCCTAATACGTGTGACGCAGCATTGTGTCACACGGTCGTCAACGTGTTAACTAGGCATTCAGCACCATATGAGTGGAACACGAGCCTTTACCTTTACCTTACCGGCACAGAACTCTGTTAACTTTTGTTACGGTTGTCGATAAAAGAGGATTCCTGATTGTATAAGCGATAGTCTAGGTGGGCGTGTCTTTTCCATAGACAATATTTAAGGGTGAATTGCATGCTACGGTGATGCGTCTCTAATTTTTCCCATTAACGATTTTTCTGAACTTCCCTTTATCTGATTTCCTCCTTCGTGACGTCTTTACCCCTTAGGCAGATCTGATTGTCCTTCCCGAAGCAGTAACCAGAAACAACCGGACAAGGAAACGGCGGTGCAATTGTGCTTCGACTTTGCTTTGCTGCCCATGCATGGATTCAGTCTCGTCTTTGTGGTAAACAATAAACATTTGGTGAAAATCGGACATGCAGCTGATGTCAGGATTAAAGGTGTCATTGTTTTGACTGCGAGGAAAAACACGGCTGCCGCGTAGGGGTCGATTTTGAAAGTATGAAGTGAGGTCTCTGGGGGACGTGAGAAGCGAAATGTTTTCCATATCTGACTCAGAGCCTATGATAATGCGCTTTTGTGAGAGCCTACTAGACACTTTTCTTTTTTTCTTAAATTTAAATCAGATCATGGGAATCTGACGTGACAATGCGTTCAAGAACAGACACTCATTTTCGCTTAGAGACAGAACTAGTCCCATTATTCCGCTTCGGCTTCCTAGTATTAATCCATTTTGTTGGCCAATGGTGCCCGAAATCCTCTTGGGGTAACGGAAAAAACGTGTGATGAGAGAGCTTCGAACACGTCTCAACAACAAAATAGGGTTGTTCGTCGAGCAAAACTTTCAGCGTCGGCAGATGGAACATGAAAAAAAAACGTTCCTAAAAAGAGGGTAATTACCACTGAACAGCTGATGAGCCGAACGCTGTGACATCAGGAGACCTAAAACCTTGTGTGTGTGTGTGTGTGTCGCTAATTTGGTGACGGAAGTTGGCGAACATGGAAGTGGATGAGGAAATTAAGCGAAAATGCAGCCGAGAAAGCGGAAATGAGGTAGAGTGCAGGGGATCACGTAAGATGTTGGACAAGTGGAGGAGCCTCGGCTACGGACATAGGCGACGAAATTGGAAACGAAGAAGATACTTGCCTTAAAGGAATTCAGGTAAGACCGGGTAGTTGTTACTGTGCATCTATGACCTTGCAAAATCACCGTTTGCGTGACGGACCTAGATTGACGTGAAATTCTAGTTTTGTTACAGCTTTTTTGCAGGTAACTATTATGTATACTATGATATGATTTTGTAATGGTGATGCTAGGAACCTAGATTACTTAGGCGATATCACTCACGGAACTGAATCCTTCACCTAGCTTGCTTAGGTGGTTGGGCTCCGTCCAACATTCGCGATATCCGCGTCAGGATGATTTCCGTGGAAAACTTGTAGAGCAAGCTTAACGGGTGATAGTTTCGAAGGCCACCGTGTTCCTCTCATCTTTCTTGTGCATGATGATTGTGCACGAATTTCTCCACTGATCCGGGATTCGTTGCACCATGCTTTCGTAGTGTGGACAGTCGGAGGTAGGGATCACCATGGTTCTGGTCTCATCAACAGCAAGGAACTTTTCTTTTTCTTCCAAACACTGCTCAAAAGCCGCTCTTAAAATCTATCGCTCAGAGGTTCGAATGGAACAAATGGCGCCCAGCCGATACATGGCTTATCGTAGTTGGTATGCTAGTCTAGGCTAATACTGACCGTCGGGTATAACGCATTTCTATATTTCCACTGAGACTCAGTCACTCACATGATTTGCTTATTTGCCTATTTAAGGTTTTGTTATGAGTTTCTGTTCTGAGTTTAGTGTTACTTATTGCTTTGTTTGGTCGGCACCGTGTTTCAACTGGCGCGCAGAATGGCGTATAAATAAACAAATAAGGTGGGATGCCATGTGTACCGCAAGAGGAAAGTCCAGAATATGGTTTCAGGCATGAAGAGGATCGGCGTAGATCTTGTCTGGCTCTGGAGCCGTGCCGCTCTTCTACTCCTGATTGAGACTCGTAGCTCAAATGATAGAACTCTCGGCGGTGTGTTTCACCAGCGGGGATATCGGGCTTTGATACAGGTTGTGTAGAACGTAACGGATTGGTGTAAAATGTCTCTGTGATCGATTCCACCTCGAAACGAGTGGTGAGAATCCTGTCCTCACTTTTCAATGCTGGTAGTGGAATGCTGGATTTCGGTGCTACGCGTGCATGCAGCAGTCCCTAGCGTGCAGTTTTGCGTCAGATTTGTAGTATGGTCTAGAACTATCCAATAAAGTACACCATTAAACGAAGAACTGTTAACAGCGCATGCACAATTGGCTTGCAAAATAACTGAGTGACACAACTATGCTAAGCATTCGGGTAACTTCTCATATGTAAGCTCAATTGGATCTTTAAAAGCAATGTTCGCTATAGCTACATGAGAAAATGGCTGTTGGTTGTTCTTTGTGTGCGCTATGTAGTTAACGAGACTGTATGAAACTGTTCTAAGTGCCCTATGGTTTCTTAAACGGAGCTTGTATGCTCTTGAGGACCACCCTAAAGACTACTGCATTCAGTTAATTAGATCGTAAAATGCACTATAGCGCAAATATCACAATACTCCTTTTTTTCCTCAGAATTCCAGAAAATTTGCCCAGCCGAAACTAACGTACTACAGCCTCGGCGCTCGGCTTTTGGTCCGAGGCTGTAGTACGGTCTCACAGGGTCTCGTCATCTGCCTCGGATCAAAACTGTAAATTAAAAAATGGTAAATTCGCATTCTACTCGTCCAGACAAATCGAACTATATGTGATACGACTTATATTGAACGATATTTGACTGGACTGATCAGGACTGATGCGGCCTGATACGGCCGCGAATGTGCAATTGGCCAATTTTTGAAAACTGATGGTGGACAAATTTTGCCTCCAATTGTTCAAAATGGTAAATCTGCATTCTACCCGTCCAGACAAATCGAACAATATGTGATACGACTGATATCGTACGATAACGATAAAATGTACTGATAACTGCCCCCCTGAGAGTATCGTAGGCTGATCACGCAGCTCCCCTTCTTCTGATATGTTCTACCTTCACAGGAGTTTTTCTTGATCTCTGTCTGTTTATAGATAATCTCAAGGGAAGGAAAATGGCTATAGACAGTCTCAGTGTTCTCTGTCAAAGGAAATCTTGATTTTTGCAAGTCTAATGTTACCGCTGCAAAATACCGCACTTGGACACGTCATTAGTTGCTAGGATTTTCCACGCTTCTTGAATAGTCTCATCTGATTCCGAGTAAAAGCAGACTGGGCGAATCGTTTCTGAGAGTCTGACGAAGAGTGAGGACAGCGTCATCGGTGACTGATGGCTCAAAATGCAAAAGTGTTAATTATTTCGATTCATGCTTAGGGTTTCTTTCGGGAGACCAGTTGAAAAAAGAAAGTGTTGAAGAACAGCAAAGAGGAAAAATGAGGGAACGTGGAGATATTCGACAGTTTTCAGCATGAGGTGCTTTGCTTTTCGCTGAATTTGAAACACATTTGAAGGAAAGAGGTCCCATAAACATCAGTGGACACGGCATTATTGCGTTATAAAGGAGCGATGAGCAACATTTTTCTGTTAAATGGAGGATGATCGGTGATTGGATTTGCTTCTTAAATGGTTTGAGTGGTTCCACGGATGGAACACCTACCTAGGTTTGGGCCAGCAAATCTTGTTTTTCAACGGAATTGAATGTCCTTCACAAGATCCGTTCCTCGATGAAACTGAGTTGTCTTCATTAAATGCCATAGTCCTAGTCGGAGAGCCGGATCAGTCCGCAAATAACAAATTACACCTAAATAGCAATGGGTGCAATATGGGTTGGGGGTGCAACGTGCTGGTCTGTAATATTGCGTCGACTCTATGCTGGTTAACATGTTAAGGTGTGAATAATTCTGAAGAGTTTACATGTCAAGCATGCCAAAAGCGACCGAGTTGGTCGTAAACAGTGGCAGATATAACAATGATAACACGTTAAAGTCGACGTAAAATTACGGACCATCATCCTGCACCCCCCCCCCCCCCCCCCCCCCCCCCCAACCCACGTAGCGCCTAGCAATGTAGATTATGAGTAATTAATCTCAAGCGAATGACTATGCCTGACTAATCGAATCACTAGCGCGATGTTTCCAAAATCAGCTAGGTCACGAAAGTTTCGAAGATAGAAAATCGAGATAAAAAGAAAGAACAGCAAGCAAGTGAAATTGGTGTTAGGAAGTGAAGAAAAGCGAAACACCTGAGGTAACTATCCGAAATAACCACTTTTCTCCTTCCTGACGGTGAGAAAGTCTCTTGAAAACGACAGCTGCTAGTTAGTTGAATACTGCCCTCACTAGATAGATTGATCAGTAGAATTTATGAAATTATCCTCCAGCCACGAAGCTCTTCATGGCCGAGGGCGATGATTTGCTCAACGTACCACAACGGTCTACCTCCCTCTAAGCTGCCCTAAGCGGATCAACTGAAATGGGAGACCTTGAGCTGACTCATCCCAAGGGAGCTGTCAACTGAAGCCAACTGTTTGTGACGTCTTGCAGTAATCCTTCTTTTTTAGCTACGATGACGTCGGCGACGATTCTTCGAAGCCTCAAAGGACCGCTAGCAGATCACCCCCTCGCCTAAGTACTAATTATAATAATGTGGAACCTTCTTCGTCCAGCTCTCGATGAATCTTGGCATTATTTTCAGTGTGGAAAGTCAGGTATTCGAAGGCAAAACCAAGATTTATGTATCAATTTATTCGGGCTAGCGCTTCGGCGTCCCCGCGTTCTTCAGAGTCTGCAATAAGTCGAGCTCAACCTGAGAAACTACCCACTCAACACAGTATCAAATTCTCCGAAAAAAAGAGGAAACTGAATACAGTACGCAACCTTCTCATGTCAAAATTTTGTGATGTTTCAAACTTGTCTGATAACGCTTCAAACTTGTCTGATGACGTAATTACTAACTCTGCTTGCCGACAGGTGCGACTGAATCAAATCATGAGATCAGTCTCGTCCTTACAATCCATTACCTGGTTTAATTTTATTAATATCAGAAGACAAAAAGCTTGAAACGTATAACCAAATCTGATCAACCTACCAACCTAGGATGCTACAACAGCCCAACAGCAATACATAAGTTAGTAATTAATGGCCCTTTGGAACGAACATTTCTGAAATCAGAAAACATAAATAAAAACGATGGTCTTTATCCATGCCTAGGATTAAAGAAGAGAAAGCTTGGAAGAAGGGGACAGGGTCAAAATTAACAGCTTAACAGCTGCAATGACTGCTGAAATGTCTTTAATCCGCAAACTTTCATCGCTATTGTCTTCGTCAGAGTCTGGAAAAGTCTGAAAAACATCAGGCAACTACTGGCTCCTACGACATTTCATCTTCGAGGGCAATTCGCTAAAGAAAATAGGATGAAATGGCGTTTGGACGAAGGATTTCTGTATGTATGGTTGACCAACTTTATTATGGCCTAACGTTTCCACGTGAATGTCGTCTTCAGAGGCCTAAAAAATATCTCAAAACTTAAGTAGGACGACTACTCTGAGGACGACGTTCAAGTCAAAACGTTAGGCCATGTTAAAGTTGATCCAGCATACTAACCTCGTTCGGCACAGCAGCATACGGAGTCTATAAGATCACGCCGAGGTTTCAAGAAGAAAAAATTTGGAGATTTCGGTATGTTTTAGGACTTGCCCAGGGTCGTAAAAATGCGCTAATGCCGATACGTTGATAAAGCGCTCTATCTGTTATGGACTACTTTATTGTAGATTTTTAAACTCGATTTTGCTGAGTTATAGGTTTCGATGTTCATTGGTGGTTACAAAGTTCATTCTGATTTCTTTAAGCAAGCACTTTTACTAAACTGAATTGATAGGAAATAGAATTGATCCATAGTCCGTTCAGAAATTTCGATTGATGCTGTAAACAAACTGGAATCTCTGTATAACCAGAATCATTCGTAGTGTGGGGCGAAAAGCACTCGTAATTCACCAAAGTCGTGACGTTTCAAGCTTTTTCATTAATAACTGAAGGATAAAAAGAGCCGAATCAATGAAGAATAGTGATAAATTTCAACTGTGCGTGACAGTTACTCATTTTTCTAAGCTACTTTTCGTTGTGGTCATTTTCATTTCCAAAGTACTCTCCACCTAGGAGAAGATCTGCTGTGAGTCTCTGTTACCCTGGTTTTTAGAAGGTTAGGCTGAACAGATCTTATCCAAAAGTCCGTCTGAACAGTGTTATTGACCATCAGACATTCTGACATCAAATTCGTGTTCTATTTTTAACGTTTTTAGAAGTTTCCAGGAGTGAAAATATCAAACATCAAAGCTCACTTCTTCCAAACTCCAGAAAGGATTGTATTGAATGAGATTTTCCCAGCAAATAATCCCACAACGAGCGATCTAGCTATAAAATGACACGAAAGGATTCGAATGCGCACACAATTAACGAATCTTCTAAAGAAGCGGTTACACTTTCTGTTGTCTAGATAACCTATTTGAAACGTATTGCACGGAGGTTTTTCTGGAGGTCTGTATAGCAATCCGGTGAGGATCGCACGCCATTTTCGGAGCAACATCAAACGTTTGATGAAAAATTGCACATTATCAGCACATGAAGTCACATTTACCTCGGAGACGGTGATCGCTGACGCGCCTGCAGTTCATTTTTGGTATTTATTTACATGTGGAAAAAGGGCGAGCGTGGTGCAGTGGCAAGAGGCGCTACTGACACGTGCACGCTACTGACCTGTGAGATCTGTCCTCGCCCGGGCCAACCAAGCCTTCCATCACTCCGGGGTAGGTGAATTGGTACCAGACTTTTCTGGGAAGGTGAAGACACTGACTTGGTATAGCGGCTGGCCTCCGCAAGTTATTGTATAGGCCAAATGCGTATTCACCAAGCCTTTACGATTCTGAATTGAACACGAACGCGTCTAGAGAGGACTGATCAACGCCGATCCCTTTACCTTTTTACCTTTTACCTTACATGGGGAATGTTGCCCATGTTTTTTGGCACCGTTCGTTGGCAAGGGACCAGTGCAGTCAGATACGAAGGACATCGTTACGAATCATCGCAATCTGAAGCTCGATTTAGCAGTGCTAGCTACACAGTGACTTACAGTACCGGACGCGCCGCAACGATAAAGCGGCGGTAGCGGCGCTCCGGAGCGCCGAAATGCGCCGTTTCGGTGTCCACCCGCGGTGACCCGAGAGGAGTCAATCACAGTTCATTTGCATCCCACGTCCAACGGGGGGCCCGCGGGGTAACTCCTTCGAGCCACCCCGTGGGGCCTCCATCCATTAGCTTGGGACGCCACGGAAAGACGCGCCGCACATTTATAGGCGGCGAGGAGGAGGCGGCGCCTAGGCGGTGCAACGAGGGCCGCGTTTATATAGTCGGCGAGGAGGGGGCGGAGCCAAGTCGGTGGTGAGTCACCAAGCGAGGGACGGAAGCGGCAGCGGGATCCGAAAATCGAGGGGTCAAAAAAATCGACTAAAATCAAGTTTTACGAATTTGGGAAAAGTGCATATGGAGAGATAGAGCTCAAGCTGCTGAGCTCGAATATATACTTATTTTTGCAAATAAACCAATTTTAAAGAAGTTATTCAGAAACGGCGGGTTTCGGCGCTCCGAGGCGCCGCTGCCGCCGTTTTATCGTTGCGGCGCGTCCGGTACTGTACATTGAGCATATCTCCTGCCCACCTTATTGCATTTCCAATTCAGAGGCGTTCACACCCTACAACGGCAGAAAAGCAGTAGTGATTAAAGATGGGAAAAACATGTAGACGCTACAGCGAAATTGACGTCTACAAAAAACCATCTTTCCTTGTCTCGTTTTCTCTCTAACGCCCTGCAATAGAAAACGTTCTTTGATGACGATTTACTGCACAAAATTTTTTTTATTGGCAACCAGAGAAATTTTATGGCGACGATATCGAATGTCTATTCGATAAGTGAAGAAGAGCTATATGATTGGTCGGTGAGCATTTCATTTCGCAATCTGTTCCTATACTTTTGATGTGATCCCAACGTCGTGGCTGGTCCCAACGCGAAAATTACCGTTTTCAAGCAACGCTGTGGGACCTGGCGGCAGCTGTCGTTCAGTCTGCCTGTCAGTGCTCTGCTCTGGACTATAACATAGCCCCGACGTCGGCCGTCGCCGACAGTCGCTGACGGCAGACGTGCCATGCGGACAACTGCCCCGCCGACTACCATTCACTGCGACAGAGTGTCAGTTGCCCAGCCTCGTCGGCGACGAAATATAGCTGGCACTCCTTCGCAGTGGAGGATACCTAGGGCCTTAGTGCAGCTCGTTCACTCCTACAGCGCCTTGGATTTCGTTGTCGACAAAGTCTACTCAAAAAAGTAGAAATAAAAAGCACACTTTAGCAGCCTGATCGCTAAGTAGAGAAAATATATCGAAATATTCATAACAGTTGCAACTGTTTCACAAAACGGGACCAGTTTGTGTTAGAATGCTATCGAGTTTCCTTATGAGAATGCCTTCAGAGATGTCAGTAGCTGTTACGGATTGCCTCCGCTGATTTCATCGATGAGAAACAATAGCCTGAAAATCTCCGAAAAATCACCGGAAACATTAGACACTATAAGAAAATGAGATTATTTTGAGGTTGGCGGTGATTCAGAGAAGCTGATGGTGTGATAAGGATCGCGTCTGTTCTTTTCTATATATAGTAAGTAACTGAATGAGTAGGTGAGGCCGTCGGAGTCCACGCAGCAGTGAGGATGTTATGGGCAGGACATCAGATGACAAGTCACGAAAATGCCAAGAAGAGCTGCTATAGTAACCCTTCCTGCTTACTTACGCTCCGTTCACGGATTAATCTTTAACTTCAGATCCGCGAAACCTGGCAGTAGTCGATCTGATTAAAGAATAATTTTCAGTGGAAAATTCGTAGAAGAGGTGGGTTCATTGTACAGCTTATTGCCGACGGCATTTTACGTACACTTATGCATGACGAAATGTTGTGGTATGGGTCTTGAGTGCTGGACATGGTGACTGAACTCACCCAGTTTCAATATTCCCTCTTTTGAGTCCAAAGAAATCAAGTTGGGGATGAACTGAACGTGATCCAGTTCTCTGATTCATGTCGAGGAAAAGTCGATGTTCACGATGAACAGCCG
The DNA here is from genome assembly GCA_030553155.1 of Nippostrongylus brasiliensis. NCBI lineage: Eukaryota > Metazoa > Nematoda > Chromadorea > Rhabditida > Heligmosomidae > Nippostrongylus > Nippostrongylus brasiliensis. Next base: position 5,224,481 of record CP130735.1, read on the forward strand.
AATCGCCGGATATGCTTCATTTTTTCGATCACTTTTTGAAAATCAGGAACAGATTGAAATAAAGGGAATTGCTGTGGAGCCAGCGGTGATTATTCTCTCGCAGCCGCTTACGAACAGCGGCGAACACCTTGGCATAGCGTTGAGAGAATTCCTTACTAGCTCCATGTTAGCCTATAGCAAATCCCGAGTAATAATTGCATAAACAATAAAATAATTTACCTTTGTCATAGGGCCCGCGTGGTACAGTGGTAAGAGGCGCTGCTGTCACCCGCACGGTCGAGCGATCGATCCCGGCCCGGGCTAACCAAGCCTTCCACCCCTCCGGGGTCGGGCAAATAGGTATCAGACACGTCTGGGAAGGTAAAGACACTGACCTGGTATAGCGGCTTGCCCCCGCAGGTCATTGTGTAGGCCAAATACGCACTCACTATGCCTCTACGACTTGAATGGACTACGAATGCGGCAGCGCGTCCTCAGGGGACTGATCAACGCCGGCACTTTTACCTTTACCTTTACCTTTTACTTTTATTATAACAATTTTTAGTGATGTGATCTGTGCAACGTTCGTTAAAATTGTAAGAGGGTTCTCCGCTTGTCGATTACTTATGTATATACCATTTTCATTCTAAAATGAACACATTTGAAACCAGAATGGACGTTGTTCAAACCAAAATGGACGTTTTCGAACCAAAATGGACGTTTTTCAAATCAAAAAGGACGTTGCCCTGCAGGCACTGGTTTGAAAAACGTCCGTTTTGGTCTGAAAACGTCCACTCTAGTCTGAACAACGTCCATTATGGTTTAAAAAGTGTCCATTTTAAAATGAAAATGGTATACAAATCACATGGTCTCGTGCCCACGTAAACACTTGAAGCGCTCGATGTGGAACACACATCTGTAATTTTAGTCCTTGCGGGAACTTTCTCAGCGCTTCAATTGATTTTCACGATGCGATGCGTTTTTTTTTTGAAAATCGGAGTAACTGGAACAAGTCCGGAGGGCAAAATGAGAGAGGTGTCTGAGAAAGCTCTATCTGAATAGGCCGAATTAGTTTCTAATAAAACAGAAGATTCGTTTAGTAGAATATTCTAGGCGTTAACCATGTCGAGCTTACCACCATGAACAGAATCAATCTAGTGGAGTGGAGTAGAGCAATAAAAACATGATTTGCCTGTTCCGAAAATTGGTTTCTACATCGGCTTTGGTTATTCTCGGACGGACGGTGGACTCTAATATTGTGCCTCCTTTGGAGAGTTAGATTTGCCCAAACTGAAAAGAGATTTAATGTTTTATTTCCAAATGAACATCGGCTAACGGGCCACTGACATCGGAAAAAGTCCCTGTAGCACAAAGGTTTGGACTATGGTACTAATGGTACCAGCTTTCCATCGGCCTATCGGCTGCCAAACGTCTGTTCGCCAACTTCGTTAGCAAAACAACTGTACTAACCTTGGAGGAAGTTGGAAACAGCCAAAAAGCACAAATACCGACAGAAAAGTTTGCCCTAGCAAAGGCTCAAAACCACTGAAAAATGGAAACTGAATAGAGGGAAACGGAGAGAACGTTTTGAAAAGTGTAAGCCGTAAGGATAAAAAAAACGATATAAAAGTACAAGGACGAAAACGAAGGGCAGAGAATGAAAACGAAAGGAAACGTAAAAGATTGAAGCAATTTCATCAGCTCCCTTGTCGCTTTGGCGCACAGTAACAGACTATCGCGGCGGGACCCATATAAGCCACCCATAACAAACATCGCTTGGGTTTCGCTTATTACTTAGCAGAATACCTGGAACAGACCCCGACATATACAAAATCCAGTATATGCATTTTGGGAGACGCTCTCATCGACAACAAGTCAGTTTGTAATTTTGAGAACGTTGGAAATCGCATGGAAGACCATAATTCCTGTAATGAGATCGAGTATTCACTACTCAAAATATTGGTTGAACGATGCCCAGGAAGCGCAACCTAGGGAACCCTCGAGGAAAATGAAGAAATGTTCAACGGCAGGCGTTCATGAAGAACTCTGAGAGGAATCGCCAATTCTCCCACCAATGCATTTCAAACGGCCGACAAAGGGGATCACTTTTTCACTCGAAAACATTCACGAAGACACCAATGAGCTACGAGTGGAGGTCATTGGTGTTTCCTCAAAACAAGGCGCCAAGTGGAAATGCTGAACGCTTGTGGAGTGTCTGGAGCATGCAGTGCCTGACAAACCACCAGTCTAACCAATTGGCAACTTGAGCCCCGAGACTGTTTAAGATTATACTTGTTCCGAGATCTTGCACATACTCTACCAAAAAATCTACCAAATCTGAAAACCGTCAGTCGTACATTGACCCCCTCTGACCGTCAGTCGTACATTGACCCCTCTTCTGATTACAATGGTGCATTGAAGTTAACTTAACACCCGTGATCGAAGCATCTCGATCCATTTCCCCATCCTTATGCTGCCCTACTTGTCGATTCCAGAGTATGACTTGCTGCCATGTCGTGTTTCATTCCCCCTTTCTCGAAGAAAAAATCTATTCCACCGTAATCATCGAGTTGGAACATTTTTCTCCCTGTTGTGTTGCTGAAATGAGTAAATATGAATATGAACTTGTAGTTTGAAATGGTCATTGGTGGGAAAATCTCACAAGTTTCAGGCTTTCCAGGCTCCCACGAAGGTGAGCAGGCCGAAACGTCAGTCGAATAAAACCTGTACCATCGTGGCCAGATATACAGCTCGAACCAAAACAGTATCGTCAGAATGCCAAGATTAATAGAGAATCGGAAGTGGAAAATGTCAATGGTGCAACTCTATAATCTGAACTCATCCTACCCAATGGGCGTATAATATGCCATCCGGTACCCATGAAATTCGTAAAAAACTAAGAAATGGATCCTCCCGTAGCTCGGTGCACAAAAAAAGCCCCAAAAGGGTCGCGCGACAATTCGTCACCGTTTACGCGTAACAAGGTTGTTCGCGGAGCTGGAGGAATTGTTGATTTTTTCGTTTTCGGTAGTTATTAGGGTGTGCCAAAAGTTTTGAGAAAATCTGATTCGTTCCAAATTAAGTTGCGGCAGCAAGGAATAAGACACTTTTGAGACCATTTCTCGTCAGATCGTTCTCTACAGAACACGTTGAAGATCACAGATGCTCCCTTGCTCAAGACATCGGAAAGATACACCATATGAGGAGAAGAAAATGAGAGCTTCTTGCAGTGTTCACGTCGCTTCAGAACTGATTTCGGTTTTTTTTTCGGAAACCACTGCAGTGTGGGTGTATGATGATTGAAAAGATAGGAATTAAAAGAAAAGTAATATACTTTATATGTCGGCATAGAAAACCATTTACACGCGACTCGTGTCACTTTCAATCCATTCTTTCTTTCTTTCAGTGACAATTTCAGTAACTCTGCGATTACTACGTATTCCATTAGGTCCACCATGCTGAAGAGAGTGGGCGAGGTCTGGGATACTCCATTAATAGCTCTCTAGATTTAAGACCTCACTACAGAATGTTAGTAAATGATGGATTGGCACGCACATACAATCTTTTCCGACTTTTTAGAACAAGAAATCCTATGGTCCTCATAAACGCGTATAAAATATACATCCGGCCATTCGCTGAGAGCGGGACAACTGTTTCTAATCCTTGCAAACAAAAGGATATACTTTTTCTAAAGAGAATTCAGAACAACTTCACCCGTAAGTGATTCTTAAGGTGTTACGGAATGGATTATTCCACGATTCCCAATGGTGCCACTAGGGCTATTCAACTAGGATTACCATCGGTAAGACATAGACGACTGAAATTTGATCCGGTAATGATGTTTAAAGTTCTGACAGGCAGAGTAAACTTGGACAATTCGAGATTCTGTTCGTTGGTTTCTTCACCAAGAACGAAGTGGGGTGGAATTAGACCAAGTAATACAGTTGTGAGAAGCCAAATCAGATCACATTTCTTCTCTAATAGAACAATTCGAATGTTCCGTACCTTGCTGAGGGACAACGTACTTCAGATGTCTCTAGGTAAATTTAAAAACTTTGTCGACCAGCAAACCAAGGAACACTAGCTTTTTTCATTCGTTGTTAGTGTCCAGGATGTACTCTTATTCATTTTTCTCTGCGCTATAGTAGCTCAGTGTAGTGCACTACTTTCTATGATGTCTGTTGTATCTTGATTTTATCTCATTTCTATTTTCTCTGGCGCTTTCGTTTAGTGATATGTGCTGTGCGCGAAGATTTGCGCTTCAAAATATATAAATAAGTCAATAAATAAATGAATAAATAAATAAATAAATAAACAGTGAGCGTGGCTTTTTGTGCTACGACTATAAACCGCTTTTTCTTTTCCTATTCAATCATAAGGGTTCAAGGATTTAACATCATTCTCGTCCTTTTTTTCACGAAACCTTCAAGCAAAATTCGTGAAAACCCCAACTTTTATACTTTCGCAACCCTAGCGCTTCTTTCTGCAGTTGGTAGCATCAGAAACGGAAACTTGTCGGCAAACTTATTCGCCGTGTTTCTTACATTAGGCGAGGTGAACAAAAAGTCTTGAAATTGAAAACTCAGTACACGGCAAATAGGCGCTTATTCTATTAAATTTGTTGCTGGCACGGCACAGAAAGTTTGACTTCGACACGAACATGACACTTTTTGGGCAAGAAAATCTATGGATATAAAATCAGTTCTAATAAAAAGGAAACGCTCCGTTGTACTGTTGACAATAATTGACTTTCGAGACGCGGCAATTTGGAAAATCTGAATAGATACATATCCAAAATCCCACACCCTACATGATTACAATATTTCAAGAAGTGGGACAGTGCTTGAGAGTAAAGCAATAACTAAAGGTAACAAAACAAATAAAAAATAAAAAACAATAATATTAAAAATGGCGCCTATATGCTTGTGTCGTGTCTATCCTTAATCGAGCGGAGATCTTGGGCAGAGAATTCGCAGAATCGCAGCCATCAAGTGAAGGACGTGATTCAGTCGTGTGAAAAAAAGTAAAATCAGAAACACCATTAGCCACCTTCTTTTACCATGCTCTGTTTGATCATAGGCGCGTGTGGTGTAGTGGTAAGAGGCGCTGCTGACACCCACACGGTCGATTGATCCTCGCCGTGGCTAACCAAGCTTTCATCACTCCGGGGTCGGTGAACTGGTACCAGACTTTTCTGGGAAGGTAAAACCACTGACTTGGTATAGGAGCTAGCCTCCGCGAGTCAAAGTATAGGTCAAATACGCATTCACCAAGCCTCTACGATTCTGAATTCACACGAATGCTTCGGCGCGTCCTTAACACGTTGACGACAGCGCCTTTTCCGCGTGTCTGGCGCGTGCGACCAACCGATTTTCTAGCGCGCCGAGGCTGTGGCATGATGCCGGCATACGGCGATTTTTTTTCAAAATGGAAGTGAATAGTAAATCTCGAAGACTACGTATACAGTCCTGTAATATCGGGGATTGTGACTATTACTTTTTTTGCAACGAAAATAGAAAAATGATAGCTGGAAGCTTTTAGAATTTCCGTTTTCCCTATCCAGGTGAAAAGGAAATTGTTATTAGTTTATTGTTCATTATTTGTTTATTCTAATAATCAACATTTGTTTGTATTTATGTGTCTGTTTCAGTGAACAGTATTTGTTTGCATTTATTTGTTTCTTGCAATGACCATTATTTGTTTTTGCTTGTAAAGAAAACTAGTGCACATTCAAAAATTCCAGTAAACCAGAAGCTAAGAATTGTTTTTACGGACCACGAGGTTTAGAATGATTTCTAATCATGAGGTATTTGGTGGCCAGACAAATATTTCCCAAAAAATCGGGATAAGTCAAAAAAATAAATTTCAAAACTGTGACGCAGCATTGCGCCACACGGTCCCACGCGGCCTAATACGTGTGACGCAGCATTGTGTCACACGGTCGTCAATGTGTTAAGGTCTGATCAACGCCGACACATTTACCTTTCCCTTTACCTCTCAATTCATAGCTTGCTAAGGAAGCCAAGAAAACTGATAGAAATACGAAATCAGAAAAACACCAAGAGTTCATCGATCATTTGTAGTCTATGCGAAACATATCTATGTGTTTCAAAGAAATGCCTCAAAACTGACGAAAATCTAGTTCAAATAAAATAGCTAAGTACCAGACAAACACTCTTCTAGCTCAGCGCTCTAGTAAATGTATCGCAGCAGTAGTGAAAGTTCAACCGTTCTCTGAATGTAGGAAGTTATGTAGATCCCAAAAGGTGATACTAACCCTTGCCAAGATCTCTTTCTCAAATTTAAGTTCAAGCTGCATAGCGTTCTCTTAGCTCTGTCTATCCTCCTAACCGCATTATTTTTTAACCAGCCTTTCATCCGCATATCGGCCGCCAAACGTCTGTTCGCTAATACATCTATACTGCTTGCCGAGTTAAGCCACACTTCGTTCAGAGTTTCAACAGTGCTTCAAATCTTAACGTACTTTCAACATCTTCACCGAGTTTTCACTTACTTTCCTAACTTATCCCACGGCCGTAAGGCTGTAAGGATAAAAACACGATATAAAAGAAAAGGATGAAAATGAAGGGCAGAGAATGAAAACGAAAGGAAACGTAAAAGGTTGAAGCAATTTCATCAGCTCTCCTGTCGCTGTGTGTGCATTTGGTGCACGGTAACAGACTATCGCGGCGGGACCCATATGTGCAACCCATGACGAACATCGCTTCGGTTTCGCTTATTATATAGTAGGATAGAAGGATGTGATTTGTACGCGGTAACCAAATGTACAAATAAAATAATTAAGTAAAAGTGGAAACTGGTAAAACAGATGGTGTAAGACGAGGTGGCCTTAGAATACTTTAGTCACGTAGAATATTTTTGGAGAGAAATATTTCACAGTGTATAAGCCGTAGAGGGCAGAACGCGGCACCATGAGAGCTTTAAATGTAGCCGCCTGTTAATGAAAAGAAATGAAAAAAGGTGAACACGAAGAAAACAAGAACCTCATGATTCGCTAGGCTTAAATGACTGGGTGTAATCACTAACTAGTACCATTCAGCCCTTTTTTAGTAGCGCTCTCATTTTCGAATCACTATTGTTAGACTTTTATAGCAATATGTTAAACGGTGTACAAAATAAATGTCCTTTTCAACGCTTTTCAGAGAAAATGGAACAGCAGCTGTTCTAAAGGGTTTTTTCTTATTTCCGCAGCTACGGATGCAATTTCAGCTTTCAACGGTGTCGATTTTCAGTGAAAAGCTAATCTAAAAGCTAAACTGTGGGCACTTGTTTTCTTGTTTTCCCACGGCTTTAATAAGAATTTTTGAACTATTTTATGTATTCGTCGCTCTCTAACAGTTGGAGATGATAAAGTAATGATAGCGATGAGTAATGATTTTTACTGCAGTGTTTTCACAAGCATTTCCGCTATCTAGTTAGGTAGTCATACCAAAGTTTACTTAGTTCTTCTGCCTTTCGAAGTAGTTGGGCGGAATCTTTACTTTAAAAAAAACTAAATAAAAATGACAAGGTGAAAAGGTGACAGTCCGAATCTTGTTTCAAATGGGAACAAAGACGAAAGACGAAGAAAAAGAAGAGGAAGAAGGAGAAGAAGAAGAAGAAGAACAAGAAGAAGAAGAAGAGGAAGAAGAATAAGAGGGAGGAGAACACGGCTTCGCCATAACTGCCGCTCCTGTCAACCAATAACTTTGTCAGGAAGTAGCTCATTAGCGACATTGAGTTACAAGACGCTTCAAATTCGAGCTCTGTTCACTTTATGAATATCGTGTTTAGTTAACTACGTGTATGTATATTCTTCGTATCGGTCTCGACCTTCTATAATAGTATAACATTTTAGGAAGCAAATTTAGGCACTATTAAACCTCACGGACTCCAGTCCTTTTTTTCGAAATTCGCTGAAACTTTGCACAGGGGGTAATTGAGGGCGCTGATCAGGAATCTGAGGTATGTTTTTCACCTGCTGGTCTCGGACCACCCATATCGACTACTTGGGAGGTCCAGTCGGGATCACCGATTTCGCTGAAACTTTGCACGGGGGTATTTGGGGTCCAGAACACGATTGTGAGTCCGTTTTCAAAACGGCGGCCGAATACGGTAGTTATAGGTAATTACCTACAGACCTTACCTAGTGAGGCTCACCTATAACTACCGTATTAGGCCGCCATTTGGGAAACTGACTTCAGCATCGTGTTCACGACACCAGAGAACCCCCATAGACAAAGTTTCAGCGAAATCGGTGATCCCGACTGGACCACCCAAGTAGCGCTTTGGGTGATCCGAGGTCATCCACGTGAAAAATCAACGGCAAATTCGTGGTCAGCGCCCTCTTTCACCCTGGTCAAAGTTTCAGCGAATTTCGAAAAAAAATTGAGCACTGGAGTGGAGTCCGTTAAGTTAAATAGTGCCTAAATTTAACTCGTTTGATATCCGAAAGGAACTGAAGAGAAATATTACTGTTACCCACTCGTATAAGAGCGACGCATCTGACAATGAGACTCTCCTAGAGTGGCTTCGAGAAAATCATTGATGCATAGTGCTAAGCTGTAAATTGAAGTGTAAATTGAAGGCTGATAGCTCCGCTGTTTTGAATTAGTTCGAACTAACGCTATTCGTCAGCGCCATTCACGGAAAGTTCAACGTTGCTTATCTGCAACCTCCAACGCAATAAAACATTTTCCCAGGTGCATGATAGTTCTCTGAAATGCTTTATGCTCTGACGTGATGGATGACGGCGAAGAAAGTCAGCGACCATATTCTATTCGCAATTGGAGATGAAAGAAAGCAATGTGAACAGTGGAGTCCTAAATGAGTCGAAGCTGATAGGAAAGTAAAAAGGGTAAACGTGTAGCCGTTGATCAGCCACCAAGGACGCCCCAATGCATTCGTGTTAACTCAAATCGTAGAGGAATGGTGGCTGCGTTTTTGTCCTCTACAATGACTTGCAGAGGCCAGCTGCTACACCATGTCAGTGTCTTTTCCTTCCCAGACAAGTCCGGTATCAATTTATCCGACCGCAGAAGGCTTGGTTAACCTAAGGCGGGATCGATCGCTTGACCGCGCCGGTGGCAGTGGCGCCTCTTCGCTGTAGCAATCGGGCGGCACGTCTAGTCGCTGTAGTTAGGGGATGGGGGTAGGGTTGGAGTTGTGGTGCCGTTTATTTATTTATTTATTTATTATATATTTTTATTATTATTTTGTATTTTATTATTATTTTTTTATATATTTATGTATTTACGTATTTATTTAGCGCCATACTACGCGCCAGTTGAGAAAACCAAACAAAGCAACCAGTAACACTAAACTCAGAACAGTAACTTAACAAACCTCAAATGATAAAATCATGTGAGCAACTGAGCCTCAGTGGAAACATAGAAATGCATTATACACGGCGGTCAGTTTTAGACAAGACCAGCATACCTATTAAGACAACCATGCATCGGTTAGAGGTCATTTGTTCCATTCGAACCTCTCAGCGACAGGTTTCAAGAGCAGCATTTGGGCAGTGTTCAGAAGAAAAAGAAAAGTCCCTTGCCGTTGATGGGATCAGAACCATGATGACCCCTACCTCCGACTCTCCACACCACGAAAGCATGGTGGAACGAATCCCGGATCAGTGGAGTAATTCGCGTGCGTGCAGTCATCTTGCACAAGAAAGGTGACAGGGACAGGGTGGCCTTCGAAACTATTAACTGTTTAGCTTGCTCTACAAGTTTTCCACAAAAAACATCCTGACGCGGATATCGCGAATATTGGTTGAAGCACAACCGCCTGAACAGGCTACAAATTTCAACAGCGGCATTAAGGCAGCGTTCAGAAGAGGAAGAAAATTATGCCGTTGATGGGACCAGAACCATGGTGACCCCTACCCCCGACTGTCCACACCACGAAAGCATGGCGCCCTCCCCCAGGTAAAATGAGCAAGAAGGGGCTCTTCGGAGTTTACATGGTCACCACAACAGCATTGTGACAGCAATCCGAACAGCTGGAAGTAATAGACGTATAGTAACTATTTCTCTGGTTCCTTGTGATGTTTAGTTAAAAATAGTAGGATATCCCACGGTCACGAGGATATAGTCTGCCAATGTAGCAGGGAGACGACGACCTTTCCAATGGTAAATTTCCGAGCCATAATGCCTTTGCTGACGGCTTATGCATTAGATAACCCCAAAAGCCTGCCGTAAGGCTCCAAAGAATTGAAAGATGTTGTCAGAAACAGCATCTCCCAGAAAATTTGAATTTTGCCCACATTGATCTCACTTTACTATCCTTTTTTGATTATCTTTCGTGACAGCTTCGGTTATAATTAAAGGGATTTATGTTCTCAAGATTGAAACAAAAATGTATAGGTCGTTAACGTGAACATAATAAAGGTTAAACATAATAACAAGTAGCTTACAAAATTCACGAGTTATCAGAGAAAATGGATGAGCGGGATCGTGCTGCTCATCTCTAATTGTAAGATGTGCGCTTCGCTGCTGGAGGATATAGGAAGACATATTTGTATAGGCAGAGGGCTAATTTAATTTTGTTCGCTATCTAGGCCACAGCTGTAAAGCTTTTTCGGGAAGACATCAAAACCCGAAGATTTCGTGGGCCAGACTGAACTCGTCTCATCAACGACGCCTCCGTAAGTGAATTAGTGTTGGCATTTTAATGGTCCGAATACTATCGCAAGAACAAGTCGATATGTGATCCTAAAAAACGAGTGCACCAGGCGAGCCACATAGCAGGAAATAGCGATGAGATCTCGCAAATGGAAAGCGAGAAAGAGGAGCGTCAGAGCATTAAGGGAAAGTCGTGAATGTGATGAAGCTTCTCGCGATTCAGCCCCAGGGATACGTTCGTCATGGAGTAAATACGCGGCGTGAGAGGCTTGTTTTGGTTTCAATAAATCAAGGAGTATGGAGTGAGAGCTTCAACGCTTCTCAACAACCAGTGGGTCCTAGCAATAAATGGGCGAGACAACGATGTCTGTTTGTCAACTCTAGGGTCTCGCCGCGATTGCCCGTACTCCCAGTGACGTATTTCATCAGTTCCTCGCCATCTTTTGCTGCATGCTTTTTGTTCTTCGTTTTATTTGTTATTATAAATGTTTTGTATGTGTTTCCTACTATTCATTGGTTCATTTGGCGGCCTGCAGGCCGCTAAATGTCTGGTTTATACATAACAGATTCAACGCAGGTCTGAGTCTGACAGAACATTCATTTAAACAGACTGATATTTTAGCAGAAATCACAATCTTCAGTGTCTGAATGTCCTAGATTTAGGAGAAAAAAAAAAGGAGAAAAGAATCTAACATAAAAACACAAAATTAGAGTACATTCAATGTCATCACTCGTGTTTTTTTTAATTTTTGGCTACGACTCGCTTCTCTTTGTAAAAATTTGCTAAATGGCCTCACTGAAGTGTTTTGTGTTACAATATCTGAAATTTCTCACGATCTATTCCTCTCAGTTACGCTATTTTCCTGCTCCATGCAGTTGTGCTTCATCGACAATCTATCGAAATTCCGCGATCCATGGAGAAAGCTGTTCGGCCAACTCAAGTAAGCTAGAAGTTCTGTTCAGAACGGGTCAGAATACTTTCAATCAATGGAATTCATCCGGAATGTTGACGTGAAGAAGAGACAGGGTCATCTGCACTCTGTTAACGCGCGAAAATAGGAAGAAAATAGGTAGAAACTAAGGGGTCACCATAAGTTAAATCGCCAAGTGCTTTCAGATGTTAAACTTCTCGAATGCTGCTGGGCCCAACGAGGTAGTAAGGTGGATGAAACTTTATTTGGCCTAACGTTTCGACCCTCGTTAGGGAAGGTCGGCAGTGTCAAGCTGGTCTCGACAAGAGTGAGAGTTTGGATATAATTTATTGTAATCTATGGAGCAAACATAAAGCACAACCGTTCGATAACAGTACAGTAAGGAAGACTACTTCCACCAGAGCTCGGAGAGGGCGTGGTCTTCTGAGGTGGCCACCATACCGTGACTGATACCGTGACAGCAGCACTCGAGAGGCTTAACATCATGCTGGGGTTTCAGGTAGAGAGAATTTGGGAAATCCTCTTGAAGGTGTTCAAAACCTGTCAAATACGAGCTGGAACATCACACTTATCAAATAAGCACTTCTTGTCGTAATATAACAAGCTGAACAGGCTGAACAGCAGCACAAAAAAGCCCAAGGTTTCAAAGATAAAGGATATTGATAGGACATGAACTGGTCAGACTTACTATTGAACGGGCTCGCAACTCCTGGAATGACCGACAACCGATCAGCTCAATCGCTACAAATCTTTGTAAAGGAGAGCGTAACCGCAATGTTACTGATTACGAAAGGGTCAATGTACCCTTTATAAGGGGCACGGCTCGTTTGTTTCACAGTAAGTGTTGAATAGATTTATTCTCGACTCTTTTGTCAGTGCTTAGTAGCAGCAGCAGCAGCAGGAGTCCGATCATTCGTAGCCCTGCTATTTATGCAGGGTGAATGATACAGGAACTTGAACTCGCGAGTATCATTCGCTAATTCTCGTTTGAACTCGCGATACCCGCTGATTTTCCTTTTCTTGTCGTGCAAAACATACAACAGTGCGTTACGTTGCGCAGAGCGAGACAGTTAATGATTTGGAGAGGTTTGTCGGCGACCGGGAGGATTCAGATGATTCTGTGGACAAGAAGAAATGCTCTGGCAGATCAGAGGTCTCAAACAAGCAGCGTTCAAGGAAAGCAACTTAAGGCTAGAAGAATCCCAAATATGATTTGGTAGCGGAATTGGCGCCTTTTCAGACTCTCCTAGGTGTCGCACCCATATTGGTGAGACTGAAGGCACCGATAAAAAAAGCTTTCGCTGTCTTCCTTGGCTGTGATGTATTGGACACATAGAGCATAACGAGCCCGAGAGCTCGAAAAGGCAAGCAGTAAAAGCCGTGCCAAAATGCCAACATCCAGAGAGAGCTCGTGGGCGGATTTTCGTTCGAAGGCAAGAGAAGCGGCGGGAAAACGTTGTTGACACAAGGAGACCTCCCTATGCAGGTCGTTGACGGTATTTCATTCTCAAATCGCGAAAAATGTGCGCTAATGAGGATTTCGAATAAGAGAGAAAATAAAGAACGAAGCTGCCGGAGCTCAGTGACCAGCTTTATACTCTCCACCACAGCTCACCATAGTAAACGAAGAAATAGTCTACTGATCGTCAATGAGCAGTGGAGTTAGTGGGTTGCTACAAACTGCGCTCTTTTTCCGTGATCTCCAATATGTTGTTTTGACAGATCGCGCGCCAGCCAAGGAAGGGACGCACCGGGTCGGGAAGACGGGCCAGTGGACGGATAGTGGTCGTGGGCTCAGGTGTCGCCTCTCTTTCCCCCTTCTGCTAGGATTGTCCCCTTCTCGAATCACATCTTTATTTTTGGTACTTCTCCTCATCACATTTCTGCATTTTCTTTCGTTTTACTCGTGCTTAAGGAAGAACTTGTTGTTTCGCTAGTGTTGGTACACAAAGGCCTCACACCTACTGTTTTGTGTATTCCGTAGCGGTTACGCACATCGTACTCCATACTACTATGGGCGGGAGAAGCAGCTAAAAGAAAAAATTTGGCGGAAAAAAAGCTCAAGTCCTCTTCGTCACCTTTTAGCAATGTATCTTTCTGAATAAGCGTCGAACGACTCTGGTGAATGAGCTGTTTAAGGAAATCGAGGAAGAGGGAGGTTCTAAGTCCTTCAGCAACTGAGGCTTAAATTATTTATAAACCAGCCATTCAGCGGGCCGCCAAATGAACCAATGAATAGTAGGAAACATGGTAAAACATTTAAAATAACAAATAAAACGAAGAACAAAAAGCATGCAGCAAAAGATGGCGAAGAACTGATGAAACACGCCACAGAAAGTACCATTACGGGCAATCGCGGCGGGACCCTAGAATTGACTAGCTGACAAACAGACATCGTGTCTTCGCTTAGTTATTAGTAGGATAATGAAAAGAAACGAAAAACTACGGCAAATGGAGCACGTTTCAGCGATTCCAATCATGTGTTTGAAAACGAGACGGTGAAAACGTCAAGTCTCATTAATAGGCATTCGTGCTCCCAAGTACCAACGATAGGCGAAGAAGAAGAAGAGAGAATGTCAGACGTTTCAATTACGTTAATTATTTTCCAGCGTGCTCGAACCGATTAACTGCGAAAAACAGATCTTTTTCAGAGGTTCATTGTGCTTGTTGATGCCTTGTGAACCGATTAACTATGTGCGCCGAACGAGGAAATACCTATTAAATGGAGATTTCACTGAAAAATATGGTCATGGAAGAACATTTGGAAAGCGGACGAGAGGCTAACGTAGCACAATAATGGAAAACATTACGGACTGGAAATATTGGAACAGTTGAGATTGATACAGTACGGTATACGGTGGAATGTCCTCATTTTTGAAATGGCGGTTCACCGAGAAAATCCACAATAATAATAGTCTGCGGTAAATGAAGCCATACAAATAGTACAACTTTACAATTCCTGTGAGACAATACGGAAAGAGCTTCAAATAGATGTCTACGAGTATAAAGGAATTAAAACAAGTACAACGACACAATTGTCCTTGCCCTCTTCCTAACCTCTGAAAATATAGAAACTATCGAAATAATGACGTAATTCACAGTAAAAGAACGCACTTTCTGAAGTGGTTTTTGTTGAACCACATCGAGAGTTTGATTAGATACGGCGGGTAATGAAAGTTGATTCCTAATTCAATTCTCACCAGAGTAACAAGGTTCGCAAGAATCGTCTCGCTCCTACAGTACCGTCGGTAAATTTCCGCCAAACTGCGATATGAACGATACAGAATGTTTTTTATCGTTCAGCCGCCATAAATCTCTTCAGAATCAATTGTATTGAATGAAAAATGCATGGACGGAATCAGAAAAGCGTGATCTATCCAACAGTGAAGAATGCGTAGTGAAATTCTAAAAATTTTGATTTCCATGTGCGTGTTCCTTGACCTCATCAAGGCGACGGCCACACAAGGTCAACCTCATTAGGCCGTCCTCGTTAATTACACCCTGTGGATAATTCCAATCAAGTTACATCTGAAGTTATATCGTAACACTTAAGTAACTATGTAACATCAAAAAAGAATATCATACCTGAACAGAAGAAGCCGAGACGATCATTTTAATATACAACAAGCCTGAGAAAAGTGTACGTTCAAAAATGGGCGGAAGTAAAATTTGAAATATGGCTACTTTTCATGAAGCGTTGCACCTCGAGTTCCGTAATTTCGTTCCAAAGGACATTATTACCTCAAAAACCAACGAGTGAGGTCTATGAATTTATAAATTTTGCAGATGTAGTCGACAAATTCAAAGAGTTATTTACACCCGAAGTAGGCAACTCGTAACATTTCGGACAAGAAATCGTTCCATATCGGCACATTCATAAACGAAAATCAAGATCATGAGAAGACAGGAAGTGGTGAGCTTCTGTGAAACGATTACCAACATGTTTGTCATTCGTGATGTAGGCGAATATCATGTAGAGCAGGCTTGACAGAATAGAAAAAATGCATTAAAAAAGCCGTTTTCGCGTTTTTCATGAAATTTCAAAATGGTCAGAAATGGTCAGAAATTGCTGGGCTTTCGTAGATAAGCTCATAGCAGCATTAGTAAGATTGCTAGCAAGAAAAATGGTCCGTAGCAACTCAATGGCGCAAACGTGAAGCCTTCCTTGAAACAGTCAACGATGGCTGTATTAATTAATGGGCCGCGCAGAGACTCGCTGACGGAGTCCGCCAGAGGTCACCGGTCGCCGGCCGCGACCTGCGAAAGTAGCCCTGTGGCAAACATCTCACCTCAAACGGGTTATTTCAGTCAGGTGACTTTGTTTGGAATGCTACCCTGAACCCATGTACAAAAGCCCAGCAACTTCTGACCATTTTAAAATTTCATGAAAAATGCGAAAACGGCCTTCTTTAGTCCATCTTTTCTATTCTGTCAAGCCTGCTCTACACGACATTCACCTACATCACGAATGATAAACATGTTGGTAATCGTCCCACAAGAGCTCACCACTTGCTGTCTTCTCATGATCGTGATTTTTGTTTACGATTGTGTCGATATCGAACGATTTCTTTTCCGAAATGTTACGAGTTGCCTATTTCGGGTGTAAATAACTCTTTAAATTTGTCGACTACATCTGCAAAATTTATAAATTCATAGACCTCACTCGTTGGTTTTTGAGGTAATAATGTCCATTGGAACGAAATTACGGAACTCGAGGTGCAGCGCTTCATGAAAAGTAGCCATATTTCAAATTTTACTTCCGCCCATTTTTGAACGTACACTTTTCTCAGGCTTGTTGTATATTAAAATGATCGCCTCGGCTTCTTCTGTTCAGGTATGATATTCTTTTTTGATGTTACATAGTTACTTAAGTGTTACGATATAACTTCAGATGTAACTTGATTGGAATTATCCACAGGGTGTAATTAACGAGGACGGCCTAATGAGGTTGACCTTGTGTGGCCGTCGCCTTGATGAGGTCAAGGAACACGCACATGGAAATCAAAATTTTTAGAATTTCACTACGCATTCTGCACTGTTGGATAGATCACGCTTTTCTGATTCCGTCCATGCATTTTTTATTCAATACAATTGATTCTGAAGTGATTTATGGCGGCTGAACGATAAAAAACATTCTGTATCGTTCATATCGCAGTTTGGCGGAAATTTACCGACGGTACTGTATGTCCATGTCGGTACGAGCCCGTAAAACCTTCGAGAGCCATTCACTAATGTTCTGTAATGAAACCTATTCTGAACGGGTCCCTTTTTGAGATTTATCGCTGGAGGCGGACCAATCTTATGGGTGCATGCTACAGAATTAACATGCCGGGGCGTGTTCATTACGAAGAGTGGGAATTACGATCGTCAATTTCTTGTAAGCCGAAAAATCTCTCCTTTCTTCCTCACCTGAGTTTTAACGCTTTGATTACTCCTTCGACACATGGATCAGTGCTAAAGAATAGGTTACGAATTCTCGAGTAAGATTATCTGTCATAAAGTTTAACACGTTGACGACAGCGCCTGTTTCGCGTTCTGGCGCGTGGGACCAAGCAATTTTTTTACCGTGCCTAGGCTGTGGCATGATGCCGGCATACGGCGAATTTTTTTCAAAATGGAAGTGAATAGTAAATCTCGATGACTACATATACAGTCCTGTAATATCGAGGATTGTGACTATTCCTTTTTTGCAATGAAAATAGAAAAATAACAGCTGGAAGCTTCTAGAATGTCCTTTTTCCCTATCCACGTTAAAAGGAAATTGTTATTTGTTTATGGTTCATTATTTGTTTATTCTAATAATCAATATTTGTTTGTATTTATGTGTTTGTTTCAGTAACCGGTATTTGTTCGCATTTATTAGTTTCTTGCAATAACCATTATTTGTTTTTACTTGTAAAGAAAACTAGTGCACTGTCAAAAATTGCAGTAAATCAGAAGCTAAGAATCATTTTCATAGACCATGCTTCATATAACAATGTGCAAAGGTCTACTAAAAGGTGGCACAAAAACATCCATCGAAATTCTGAAATGTATGGAGAAAAATACGATACAAGACTGTGGCGCGGCATTGCGCCACACGGTCCCACGCGGCCGCTTGAGCGTGGCGCAGCATTGCGCCACACTGTCGTCAACGTGTTAAACGTACTGGAAAAGAGAATCTGTTGAAATTAACTGATCGCCTATCCACTTCAGAAACCAACACGACAGGTGGCTAGAGACAGGTGTACGTGGGCAACCTTTCATAGGCCATATAGATAAAATTTTACATCCCTCTATTTTTGTCGCATCCCGTGGTACCCATACTGTTAGTCCTGTATTGTTTATTTATTCATTCATTCATTTACTTATTTTTTTATTTATCTGTTTAACTACGTCCAAAGGCGCGCCAGAAAAAAAAACAAAAACAAACAAAAACATCACTATAAAAAACCAAACTTCAACACAAAACTTTCAATTTGTTCCAGGTAGAGTCTGGCATTCTCGTGCTATTTGTGTGTTTCTTGGCGCTTTTTCGACATGGAAAATAAAAAAATAAGAAACAGCTCCGAAACCTAACAGAACACTACACAGGTAAGCTTTGGAAAAATAAGAAAATTGAAAAATATTTTATCAATTAGGAGATTTTCCGATGGAAAGGAGTAAACGCCCTAGGCTCGTCTTGCAACTGATCCTAATTAACCGAACACTCGGGAGCCGAGAAAGTCCGGAGTGTTGGGTTAATTACGGTCAGTTATGAAGGTAAAGGCAAAGGTATAAGGGTAGTATATGATTCATCTCTGTAAGCGTTCCTAATCAGATGGCCAATCGGGAGTCCGTATTTGCAGCGCAAGCACTATCTGCAAATTGTTTCTTTTCTCACTTATTTTAATAGATGTCCTCGTTGCCGAGAAATTTTACTTTAAATCCGAACGCACGCAAATGTTCGGTTATTTATGATTCAACAGAAAACATAGGACATAACGTACAGCAACTAAACATAATGAAGCGGTTCGATTATACCCCTCACAGCGTATCTTAACTACCATATATCACATGCTAGATGATGGATACTTACTTGCGATACTTGTGACGGACCAATTTCCATGTGATTGTCCCCAAGGGCCCTAACAGACCCGACGACGTGCAATTTGAGCGACGAATTAGCCGTTATAAATGAAATTGAGCGAAACAGACGACGACGAGCATTCTCGGCCAACGCGACGATTGCGGCGGCCGCATTGCTCTAATCGATAGCTGCGTTGCATTTCGTTTTCGTCGCTCAATTTTTTGTCGTCTGGTCTGTAAGGGCCCTAACCGTTCCAACCAATATAGAGTGAAAATTGCAGAAAGTTTCGAGGTGCACAAAAAAACTTTCTGAAGAATGAGAACTTTACTGAAGTTACTTCCAACTTAGAGGAATCTCCGCAAAAGCCAGACGTGATGGATGTTTAAACAGCGGAAGCAAACCGAGTGTATGGTAGATGCCTCCCTTAGAACTGCGCTGATCGCAGGAAATATAGAATCACAGCGGTTGATGTTTTCATCTAGATTGTGAGTGGAATCTTTGGTTCAATCGCTTTTCAGCCTATTTTCGGTACTGAAAACTGCTTTAGTGTCGTTCACGATTAAGCATATCTGCCAAGAACGGTAAACCATTCATCAGTCATGCCTTCTGCAACTTTCTTTGCCTCCGATATTGCGGACACATTAGGTTGTGTTAATGAAGAAGAAATTAATTTTATTCCGCCTGCTTAATTTTCATCCCACGCATCCAGAGAAAACATTAGCATGATGATATACGACAATAAAAATTCACAGCGCTGCCAAAACTGTTAACTATATAAGTTAAGATAAGACATAAGACAAGTTATTTATTTATTTATTTGTTACATCCTAAAACATGGATGTGCTACTGAATAAGAAAAATGTGTTAGTTAAACAGAAATGCTGTTCAGACACAAAAAAAACAACAAACGTTCAGAAAACGTGGTATTAGTAACAATTTTCAAAAAAAGGAGCTCCGTCACTGATAATACCCTCTCTGAATGGTAACTACCATGTTATGAGTTTGGAGAATGCCACAACACATTATAATAGAAGAGGAATAGCAGGAATTCGACGAAACGTAAGGTGGAATAATTAGCCGCTGACTTTAGTATCGATGAGGGATAGAGTTTACATTACGTTTACAAGTTACCAACATTTTACTGTATTCTAGTTTTGTGTTAGTTGAAATTAAGCACGGTGTTATTGTTTAGTATTATCCATGTGTTTCAATTGGCGCACCTAATAGTGTAAATAAAATAAAATACAACAAAATAAAATAAATTCCCTTCGATTTGCAAATACCCGAGGGCTTGGTTGAACGGAGCGATGAGCGATCACTGGGCCGTGCGAGTGTCAATAGCGCCTCTTACCCCTATACCACGCCCACCCGCTACTTTTCTACATCAAAAAAAAACACTGTGCACCGAAAAAGGAATTCCATGTGAACACTGGAACTAATTTCAACTCAAACCGTGCAATCCATCGGACTGAACTGCTCTCCGGATTGTTAGAGATGGGTTCTGGGATTTGGGATTTGAAAAACTGACATGAAGCCGAATGGATCCATTGCCTCGTTTTCTTGTTGAGGAACTGATGAATTTTATTTCAGAGCTCAATGTACGAAAATCTAGATAGGAAACTCCTGCGTTTAGCATTAATAGGCAAGTCCCCATGAACTGACAAGTCTAGTAGTTCATTAACGTGGCTCTTTTCTCACAAAGCGTTTCTTCGTCACTGGTAACCACTGGTAACCGATTCCCATAGGATTCATTGCGTACCTTAACGTGGGTATCTGATTAGAGAAAGACAGAAATAAATTCGACTTACTAGAGAAGACGAAAGAAAAGATCACTTCACACGAAAAGAGGGAGAAGGAACCTTTTAACCCCTCCATTTCAGCTTTATGCCTAAACGACGAAGGTAGCATTGGTTCGCCACTTTTTTGCTCAACTGCTATTGAATAGATAAACAAATTTGAACTATGTGGTAAGAAATGAGTAGTATGCTTGGAGGAATATTATGATTGAAAAGTGATGTGTGGCAAGAACTAAATACTAGAGGAATCGTAGGACGAGTGGATCTCCTTCTTTGGAGGTTCTCCTTCGAGAAGGACGAGTGGAAGTCAAATTGAATAAATTCTTCATGATGTTATTTAAAGCTTCAAAGCAACAACGACTTGAGGATTTTCAACTAAAAAGGAAAAAAGTGAAAATTGTAGAATTCGATCTCTCTCGTGAGTGTGATGAAGCCATAAATTTTATGTATTTCTCATTGTTAATAAGTGGAAACAGAGGAAAAATGGTCTCATTGGAGGAGTAAGCTCGTAAGCACTTAAACTACTGGGGACATTTGTGATGTCATTCTCCAACTTCAACGGAAGGGAAGCACTTTGTCACACCGAACACCCAAGGAGAATGTTAATAATTTCTTCAATTCGTTATAATTAATTTTAATTATTACCCAAGTTTGAGGTCTGGTTATATGATTTTTACCTCTATTGATGGTTATTGTGGGCTTTTATCCGATATGGAAGTTAGTTTCACTTTATTATTTTTCACTTTATCTTTTACGAGTCTCCTTCTTACTGAGGAGTCCCGGAGAGATCATACTACTTTTATTATTTGCTCGTCTAAGTGTAAGGACGAAACGAGCCCTTTTTAGTTGAAAATTTTTCTATTCAAATGACGCTGGTTGGCGATCGTTTCAAGTGTTAATAGATATCGAACAAAAATGTAGCTAACCCTCCGCTTCGGTCTTCGTTTTAGCTTTGTTGTAGTACCACGGCTCCAATCTAATCGATATCCAATTTAAGCAAAGTTCTGCTACGGCATAAGGTCTGATCTGATCTTGCCACCGGCAAATTAGGAAGCATATGTAAAAAAATCGAAACCTTTGTGAAGGCTGAGAGTGGTGAATTTGAATCAGAATCGTAGTAAAATGCCTACGTAAACCGCGGAATAGTTCATCCGCTTTCATCGAAGAATGAAGTTGAGACAACGGCGAATTTTCACGTTGAATAGCATTGTCGAACGAGAGCGGCTTGAAGTGGCTGCAATTCGTGGAATTCAGTTCGACTAAAAACGCGACGGATTCACGAATTGTTCGGCACGCACGTAGACTCATGGCCGCCTGAGGGCACCTCGAAACAAACATATTTGAGCAATATATTCAGCAGCGACGAGATGGAGGAAGAAGTACGATTTCTCACTCAACAAAAATTGAAATTAAATTTTAAAAAAATTAAAAATCAAAAAATTAAAAATTCAAAAAAACTAAATACAATTAAATATGAAAAAGTGAAAAAAGACGAGAACAGAGCCGGGATGTCCCTGTATGCCACTGTTAGCCTCCAAGCTGCTCGAGATTCAAGTAGCTCTCGTCGCTGGTTGGCTTCTGGCCCTAATTTGTGGCCCCGTCCGTCTGTTTTTGAATTGAATTATTAAAAATTAAAGAAATAAGTTGAAAAACACGTGGTTTGATTTGTGAAAATCTAGCTACCTTGAAATTTACTAAAGGACTCAGAAATTACGATTAATTAGAGTTTGAGAATTTCATTTATCTATTTTAATTATTATAAGACGCCCACGTGGGAAAAATAAACTTCAACTGAGCACCAAACTATAAACGATATGGAAGAAAAATAGCTATTATGTTACTGACTCATTGAAAAATAGACAGATGAAAAAACCAGGAAGATAGCAAACCGCCACAAGTACAAATGAGGGAAATAAAATAGAGCATAACCAAACAAAAAAAACAAAAAACCAAAAAAGAGATGGTAGGATACAATAAGAATGTCAGAGAGGTCCCTGAGACGAAAGTGCTTTGTCGTCGTTGGAGCAGGGAGCTAACAAGGCCCGCCTAAGGGCCCTTGCAGACCAGACGACAAAAAATTGAGCGACGAATTCGCAGTCTTCATCGCGGCGGTGACCGCGCGTTGCGAAGCGAAGTCTCGCTGCCGCAATGCGGCCGCTGCAAACGTCGCGTTGGACGAGTATGCTCGTCGTCGTGGGTTTCACTCAATTTCATTTATAACGGCTGATTCGTCGCTCAAATTGCACGTCGTCGGGTCTACAAGGGCCCTTATTCGCAATCCATGCGTATGCGTAGCTAAATCGCAACGTATAACTGCCCGTAGGGGTTGTGTATCTTAAAATGCCAATTGAGCATTTCCAGACTTTTTTCTTTCAATAATGCTTAACACGTTGACGACAGCGCCTGTTTCGCGTGTCTGGCGCGTGGGACCAACCGATTTTCTAGCGCGCCGAGGCTGTAGCATGATGCCGACATACGGCGAATTTTTTTCAAAATGGAAGCGAATGGTAAATCTCGAAGACTACATATACAGTCCCGTGATATCGAGGATTGTGACTATTCCTTTTTTGCAATGAAAATAGAAAAATAACAGCTGGAAGCTTTTAGAATGTCCTTTTTCCCCATCTAGGTTAAAAGGAAATTGTTATTTGTTTATTGTTCATTATTTGTTTATTCTAATAATCAATATTTGTTTGTATTTATGTGTTTGTTTCAGTAAACAGTATTTGTTTGCATTTATTTCTTTCTTGCAATAACTATTATTTGTTTTTACTTGTAAAGAAAACTAGTGCACAATCAAAAATTCCAGTAAATCAGAAGCTAAGAATTGTTTTCACGGACCACGAGGTTTAGAATGATTTCTAATCATGAGGTATATAGTCGCCAGACAAATATTTCCCGAAAAATCGGGATAAGTCAGAACAGTAAATTTCAAAACTGTGACGCAGCATTGCGTCACACGGTCCCACGCGGCCTAATACGTGTAACGCAGCATATGTGTCACACGGTCGTCAACGTGTTAAGTAGGTCGCAAGTGTTTTCTGTAAATTTTGCTTCTTCTAACCCTCCTATGACCTCGGCACCCGAGTGTTGGGTTAATTAGGGTCAGTTGCTGGACGAGTCTAGGGCATTTATTTCTTCCCGTCAGAAAATCTCTTAGTTGAATATTTTTCTTAAATCTCACCTGAGTGTTTTCTGTTGGGTTTCTGAGCTGCTTTGTGTTAGAGTTTGTTTTTTTTAGTGATGGTTCCGTTTGTTTTTTTTGGCAGGTCATTGGACGTAGTTAAATAAATAAATATTGAGCCTAGCTAACACCAAACAGTATGTATATAGGAGA
Organism: Nippostrongylus brasiliensis; assembly: GCA_030553155.1. Classification (NCBI taxonomy): domain Eukaryota; kingdom Metazoa; phylum Nematoda; class Chromadorea; order Rhabditida; family Heligmosomidae; genus Nippostrongylus; species Nippostrongylus brasiliensis. The sequence continues at coordinate 5,248,198 of CP130735.1, forward strand.
GAAGGAGAAGAAATCTCAAGGCGATCAGTTCGATATTAAAAGCGATGCAAAAACGGACCAGTGCGACGCTGCAGTGAGAAAATGGCGGACCTCATGGCAATTTCTCTGACTAGGAGAGGAAAAGAAAAGTAATTAATATACGGTTGTACTTGCTGTGTAGCTTAGAAGAAAACCCGGCACATCATGGCACCAGAAGGCTGCTTTGTAAGTTGGACAGGTGTAAAGAAAGACTGTGCAGCTTCCAAGGAAACTGAGCTTGTTCGAGACATGGGAATAGTTTTTCGCTGAATATTCACAAGGCTAGGTGATCTCGGCTGCGTCAAGCGGAGGCGTGGGTGTTCCTAAGAAGAAAAGCCTCTTTTTTCGCGTTGGGCTTCGCTAAATTTATCCTTATTCGCTTCGTTTTTATAAACTTCAAAAATAGTTTCAGCTAGCAGCAAGTAACTGATGAGGTGAGGAACCGCTGAAAGCCACTATGCCGTTGCCCGTCGTTATCATTTTAATTGAGCGCTCATTATGGTGTATGATTGCCTTTCAATTAATTCGAGACGTCATTCAGACTTCCTACCCAGCAACAAAGGACTGAACAATAATGATGAACTTACGTAAAGTATTAGCACTGACGGATCCTCGTTTGTGTTGTCACTAATTTATATTCTCTGAGTTTTTGTTCAACTTTCATATTTTCCATATTCAGTCGAACGTCCATATTCAAGAGCGTAATAAATAAATAAATAAAACAAAAATATTTTCTGAAAACAAAGTCTAAGTAGATTCAGAGTTGCCGCAATTTAAGCTCTACTTCGACGCACATAAATGAGTATAAATCAGAAAAAACGTGGAACCAGAAGATGCGTGAAAACTATGTGGAAACTACAAAAAAGCGTTTTCTCAATAGTATAAAAATCTTTTATAAATTAACTTCTTCATCGTCAGCAAAGGAGCTGAATGTCACGGACCGTATCAGAAAAAATAGCGATCAAAATTCGAACCCCCACGCCCCGCATGAAGACCCCTTTTTAACGAGTTTCATATCTTTAGATAGCATTTTTCTTCGGTTTTCAGAATTATCAGTGGCTTTTTTGAATTTAAAATTTTGAGCTGAGTTATAACCGATTGATTGAAGACGACGCGTCATCTCTTGCTCTCTATTTCTTGGGTGTCTTCACTTAATCGATTATAACTAGTAACTTTCTTTTCAGAGACGAAAAAATTTCATGTTTTCCCTGCGGCACCTGAAAGGAATAAGTGCCACTTACACTCCGGAACCAGTGGAAATTGATGCGAAACAGACGTTTTTCATGCGGGGGGGGGTCGTATCAGAGCCCTTCTGGAAGGGGGTGGGGTGATAACTATTTTGCAAAAATCCAAACCCCATGCTTGAGCCCACCCCCGAGGGATGGAAGGCTTGGTTGGCCTGGGCCAGGATCGATCGCTCGACCATGTGGGTGTCAGCAGCGCCTCTTACCACTGCACCACGCGGACCCTCGAACGAATTGTAGCGTCAGTATATCCATACATCAACGCCGAGGCTCAAGGAAAAGAGAACTTGGGAGTTGCAGCACCTCTTGAGAACATTGATATTTTTCAATTATGTAAAATCAAGTACCGTTGTTCCACATTCTATTAGAGGAACTATTAGAGAGCAAAATTCCTATGCATTTTAGATTCTGACTTCCTTCATTCATAACTCAAGAGAAACAAATAAATAGCCAATAAGGCTGCCACAGTGCAGCACGATGCAGCTTAGATTCAAAGCACCAAATGCTGCAGTTAATCTCGCGTGGAGCTGGGCTAAATAAAATATGCACTGAGGTTGTTTTGTAGCGAATCAATAAGGAAATGAATAGTAACATATTCATGAAAAGTCTTCCAAAAGTTTTTCAAAAAGTGGCCAAGAATATCGTAGAATTCCTGTCTATTGAGAGAAAATAAGTTCTAATGCCCTGCAACCACCTCAAGAATGAAGGTTAAGCGCCTCAAAAAACAGATAAAAAATCAGCCTACCACCCAAGCACGGCGAAACGCAGCGTCTCAAACAGCGACGCATTTCCATACTTTTCTTTTATACGTGCGCAGTAACGTGCTCATTTCGATGGAGATATTAGGTATGAATATATTATAAATCTCTCGAAGAAATGCACATCGCATCCGCTGAAGCACGTCAGAATACGAGTTTCAGTGACAGACCGAACATTAAGAAGTATAAAAACGAGTTTATAAAAGTGGACTCGCAAAAGTCTTGAATTTATTCGTAATCCGATATTATTCTTATCAGTTTTCTTATCAATACATCTCTCCTCTGGCATTCTGTTTCAAATGCTGGGATTAATTGAGGGTTGGATTTAGATTAATCATCTCTCTCACGATCATTGACCATCTTCACTATTGGGTTGAGTCATAGGTAATCGGATATTTAGAGCACCGGGAAATCCGTTGAGCAAGTTTTCTGAACGTGCCGATCGACTTAATCATCTCTCTCACGATCATTGACCATCTTCACCTTAGCTATTGGGTTGAGTCACAGGTAATCGGATATTTGGGGCACCGCGGAATCCATTGAGCAAGTTTTCTGAGCGTGCCGATCGACTTTAGTCCACGAACCACAAATGGTTGAAAAACACTAAAAGCCCCAAGTTCTCTCTTTTTGAAACCTCTGCATGATGTTAAACTTCTCTTACAAGGTAAATAAGGTGGATCAAAATTTATTATGGCCAGACGTTTCGATCCTGATCTTGATCTTGAACCACAACACTGCAAATGTACGATTACTTGTGACTCAACGTAACAATTCTGAAATTTTGTTTGTTCCGCTACTCCTCAGTACTTTCGAATATGGTTTCGACTTCTTCCTTATCACTCCAAAAATTCTAGAAACTTCTTCCTATGAGTTGCCGAAGGGTCTTAAATTCTGATAGGCGCACCCTTGAACTCAGGAAAATTCTAGCGTGGACACACGGAGCCCTCATATGTATGAGACCTAGCGATGACGCGGTTTTGAAATTGAGTTCTCCAAAGCACAGCTCAAGGGCTCTCTTCTAGAAATTGCAACAGCTGGCAAAGTCAACAACAGTGGCATGTCTGGAGCGTGTTTAATGAAAAACAACTTTAAAAAAAATCGGCACAGATGGCGATGACGTGAAACTTAACTTCTTCATCTGTGAGGAGGTCTCATAAGCTGAGTTTCATCAGCGGAAAAATCTTTGAGACAATTCTACGTCGGCTTACTCTCCAGTCAGAAAAATTGTCCAAACAAAGCCGTTCAATGTTCTACCTTCGTCACGTAGAACTATAGCCTTTATATTACATCATCATTAGGTAAGGTTGTTGATGAGTTTTGATGCATCCAGTTTGTTGGCTGACGTTTTCATCGAGTTCATTTTCTACGGAGGCAAACCTATAAGAACTCTGCTAGAAATAAAAAAAATAAAAAATGAAAAACAGCTATAATTCTTGTCACTCCGAATGGATCAAGAAACCAACGTAGAGAATTGGAGGGGTTATAAACCAGGTAGGTCTGCTGCTAAGAAACTGGCCCGTAACTTGGTCACCCTAATCCGAATTAACAAAATAATGAAATTTTCAATCTGACAAATCGATTGCTGTGTAAAAATTCCCAAGTAACCCACTAGGGAAGTATTAGCGGTAAGACATTTCATTTTAATTTCAGGTAACTGCTTACTAATCACCTGTAAGCTGTTTTTTCCTTCAACTGCGAGAGCATTTCAACTTGAAAAGTTCTTTTTTTTTCAAAAGGGATATAACCAGGGATCAACATAGAAGACTCAATTTCCCACATCCCACAGTTTTCAGCAGTTCCCCAGCAACGATTTAGAAATCAATCGATATTCATCAAAAAAGAAGGTAGGGGACTGGCAATGAAGCGCTCAAGAAGGATAATCTAGCAAAGTGTCATCAGCAGAGCTTCTGCAGTGTCGTAAGGGAGGCGGGAGGGTGGTTGAGCGATGTCGTGCGCTATGATTAATCACCCACTAAATTCCAATGGAGAGCAACTAAGCCTTATTTATGTACACACCTCGACATAATTACCGCTTTGCTCTTTACAAATGCCCACGTATTCAGCTACAAATACCGTTTCTTTACGTATTTCGAGCGTTGTCCTGAGAACGCACTTGATGAACTGAGATTGTAGCTGCCATATAATGGGTTGACTTGAGAAGAATCCCTCGGAATATTCCAGCGATGATTCGAAACCAAAAAGTTTTTTTCAATAACTTTGTAGAAACTCAATTATTTGTAAAAATATACATATATTTGAGCTCAGCAGCTTGAGCTCTATCGAATGGTCTCTAAAGATCGGTACAAATGCAGAATAGTGGAGACTGTGGAGAACGCAGCTTCTGGCTGACCCCTCAACGACGAGACAATCGATGGATACGAGGACCGATCAGGTGGGATTTGAGGGGTCGGTAAAAAAGTCGATATTTAGAAAAGAATCCAGGCGCGGATAATTTATATACCAAACGATAGAGTTTGGGCAGCTGCACTTCACAATGTGTCTCCTTTTACGAATAGTTGACATTTGAGGGAGTTATTCAAAAAAGCCGCTTTGGAACGCTCCTAAACGGTTTTTCCGGGAAGTGATCAAAAGACATGTCCGGTACTGTAGGAGAGAAACACGAACGGCGGACAGGGTAAATAGTGCCTGTGGCTCGTTGGTTGTCTACTTCCCAAGTCTAGTTATCATCGCCCTATCTGCCATTCGTCTTCCTCTCCCAGTGCCTTCTGATTCAGCGCTGTAACTTGGAATTGTTTTTGAACAAGTGATCTCACTCCTCTTTCCTCGGCAGCTCTCTGACGAATGAGGATTCGCCAAACGTTGACCCAAATATACTTGTAGCATCTTAGCTTCAGTATACATCACCAGCCACTCAGCGGCCTACAGACTGCCAAATGAGGTAATGAATAGAAGGAAACATGTATAAAACACTTATGAAAACAAATAAAACGATGAACAAACAGTATGCAGCAAAAGACGACGAGGAACTGATGAAATACGTCACTGGGGTACGGTAACGGACAATCGCGGCGGGACCCTAGAGTTGTCGAACAGACATGGTGGTTTTGCTTATTTGTTGGTAGGATACCATGACGTAGCGAAAATTTGCAGCCACTAGTCCAATATTTCAAGGTTAGTTGGATCAATTGAGGGTTTCCAGTCGACTTTCACAGAGAACATTATTTCGAGTAGTGTATCTTTCAATTGGAGTAAAAGTGTCAGAAAAATGTGACGAAAATCACCTCCAAAAGAGACCCGTAGATGGGCAACGTTGAGTAAGGAGCTTTCACAGAACCCGACTTCATGCTCACTCTAGAAGGATTTGGTACAGGGGTTACATTTATTCAACTATTTACGTGAACAATTCATGCGCAACAGTGATATGGTAAACAAAACGGCCATAAAAATGACGAACAATCAACAGCGAACAATAATTCAACTTCCCTAATCAGAGTTGACGGAGCCTAGTTCTGGCCTTTTGTAAAAGAATTTTGAATTGAGCAACCGACTGAACAGCCACAAAATCGCAAAACGCAAAATACAAATTGAAAAAAAAACAAAAGAGAAAACAGAAGAGCTCGATTTCGTCCCTGAACATCTACGAGTCAGTAAAGAAATATAAAGCCTCTCCCGGGACTCATCAGCATGTTAGGAGAGGCTTTATAAAGTATATTAAGATTGCTCACGTCTTATTGCAAATGAAATAGTCAGGCTCTAGTTTTACGGATTACTGATCAACTGGTATTTATTTTGATTTCTACTATTGTTAATTTTTAGCGACTTATTTAAATCGAGTTTTCTCTGGCGCACGATAAGTGCATTTCAAATAAATAAATAAATAAATATTAAGAAAGAAACAAAAAGAACTGACCTACACTACTTGTTCTTGATGTAAAGCCTGAGTCCTTGTGTGAACGTAAAAATTAGATTGGATCATTTCCCAAACTTGGGTAATTAAACCTCGAAAAGAAAAACCGATCTTATATGCACACCTCACCTACTGACTTCGCAAATAGGGCTTCAAACATACCAAAACGGTATACCATAAAAAACCAAAACCAAACGGAAACTCATACAGTCCATCAAATTTATTCTGCTACTGCTCTGAATTTGACTGTACGACTCGTTCAGCATGAAACGAGCCTATTTCTATTCTTCCAAGGTGCGCGCTAACCATGCCGAAACAATGGTTCAAGACAACGAAGATCGAAAATAGCAACGAGCAAAGGACACATTTGCAATTTGCAAAGGAATGAGGGACCAAAAACGACGAAAAAGGGAGGCCTCATATTATTGGTCAATAAATTGTTCAAAAATGTAATGGCAATGAAACGATTTTTCAGGCAGCAAAACGCAATGATGAACGGCACGGAAGTTGTTGAGTAAGAAAGGAAGGCGAAGGGCGGAAGTAAGAAGTGGGTGATTTGTATGTAGCTGGAATACGAACCATTGAGAGCGTGAAGTAAAGTTCATAGAATACTGAACATAGGTAAGAGTGAATGTTGCAAGCCACTAGACACTTCTGCAAACGTAGGTGTTCCAAAATTCAACACTTCTGCAAATTCTCGTCTCCATAGAGATAAACCCTACTCAGCGTCGTGATAATTCAAAAAGCGGCTTTATTCCAGTGTTGGTACAGTGGGTATCTTCCCTCTGCCGCTTAACTCGCGAGAAACGACAAATTAGGAGCTGTAGATATAATGCAGTCTTCAATATTTATCATTCAATATTCAATATTAATGTAATTGATTTTTATTATATACTGTGGTTTTATAAATAACTCTTTTGCTGGAGCTCCCTGCTGTGGTACTGCATGCTTGATGTATTGTCAGTGGATTTCGATTCATTTATATGTTCTATATGATATGACAAATTAAATTGAATATGACAAATTAATTTAATGATTTTTAAGTTTCTTAAATTTTCTCGAATTTTCTTTATTTTTATTCCGAAATAATATTTATTGAACCATTATTTTTCATCTGCGAGGGGCTGGGCAAAAACTGTAATTGATTTATACGCTTTATCAACAAAAGTTTAACAGTGATGACGTCCTAGCCATGGGCCTAATAATGATATGTAGGGAGTGTGTTTTTTGTATTGTATTGTTTGTTCGCGTTTTCGTATTGTACGGCGCACGTTAAGTGCATGGTAAATAAATAAATACATAAATAATGAATAAATAAATAAATAAATAATAAATAAATAATAGATAAATAAGTAAATAATAAATAAAAGGCTCACAATTAAGTTTTAACTAGACGTACTGCCAGATATCCTCAGGCTGGAGATCGGCCACTGGACATGGGAAGACATACAGTACCTAATTTAGAGGACTGAGAGGACTGTCATGTGAGAAGTATGAGCAAAGCTGCATAAGTCAAAAAATAAACTCTTAAGTGAAGGCAAAAAAATTAACTGCAGTGCATGATGATCTAATGGCCCAACACAAATACCTATGTCAACAACTTGGATGCAGCAGTCCAATCCATTCAAAGAGCGGGTTCCGAACGTCGCGTATTAGATCAACTCCTCTTTTTCAACTGAACTGCTGTCACGATCGATTCATGAATATTGGGTTTCCGATACCCGGTGGTAGCCTGACGGCATGAGGGAATTCAGCACTCTAGGGCTCAAATTCATGAACGGAAATTTGTGGTATACAAGATTCCGGGCGAAATAAACTCGGTCTATCCTCGGCAGTTCGCATTCATAACAATCGGGTTTGCTATACCCGACGTGAAGCAATGCAACGGCCGTTACCACGGCTGTTCTGGATGAGCGGCCGTCAGTTTATAAATCGACAGGTCCGACTTTTTCTCGGAATTTTTTATAGCTTGTGACCGGTTGCGATTCGCTTTGGTTTTTGCGCTGTAATTTTAACTGTGTCATCAGTTTGCTAACTAGTAACATTGGTGTCCCTTTAAACTTCGAAAAATGAAAGTTCAAAATTAAAATTGAGCGGCACATCACCTGATGTGCGGGGATTAGCATTGGAGCGCTCTTACTACAGGGGGTGCTCGGTACATAGCCGCGCCAGCTGAGTGAAATAGATCCGCCGTATCCCCAAAATAAAGTCCAATCATGAATGCGAATATGAGCGCCGTATGGGGTTTCTTCGCGGGTCTATACGCCGATACCCGTCATGAATCTAGGTTTTCTACGAGGTATGTGATACCAACTTGGCTATGTTCTATACGTTATATATAATTAGCAGCGGATATGCCATTTTGCGCAGTGACGAATCGCGACCAGAGAGTCTGTCGATAATACCTGAGGGTATATGGGCCTGTCAATTGCGGGTCTCGGTGACATAAGACATCAATTGACGAGCCTAAAAAAGGACCAACGGCACAAAGTATCCTATAATTACCTGACAAGCGGCATGTGCTATACGTTGCATATAATAATCTCCCTGTATCTCTATTTGTGAAGAGTCGTAATCAGAGAGTCCATCGAGGTACACCCAAGGGTAGAAAGGCCTGTCGATTGCGGTCCTTTGTGCCATGAGACTTCAAGTGGGGGCTTTAAATAGAATGCACGTCATTGTGGTCGCAGGCACATCACTTTCTCGTTCGGAGAAGGCTACGATGCCCTTAAATTGTACGCTAACGTAGTTGTAGAGCTGGCTGTAATTCGTCAGTTCTCATTAATTCGTTTCAGACACTAATTAACAGTACTCACCAGGGAAGGGTACAGAATGAAATTCCTGCTCTACTAATCTTCATCGCACTTTTAGGACAATTGTCCTTTTAATAAACCGCGTCGAACTACTAGAAAAAGGAACGTGGAATGTACTATCAAACCTCCAGGGAAAAGCGAATTTCTACCAGCAAGCATCTCTAAACGCATTCAAATGCAAAAATATACTAACAAAGAGTACAAATAGAAAGATTTGCTTAGCGTGTCGTTGAATCTGAGACTATGCGCGATTCGCGCATTATTAGTTTGTGCGCTGAGAATCTACCCGAATGCGCGCGCGTCAATCACTTGAATCTCGCGCCAAGAGCCTGCAAATACTGCGTATCACACATTGTGAGCGAAACTTGTAGATTCGAAAAATCGGCTCAGCAAATTTTAGGATTTCTCAGACGCAGGTTCTCCAGCTATGGACGCTTCATGATATTTATAGAAGAACTACTTTGGTTTATCCTTTATTTCTCTCAGCTAGGTCTCCGCTCTCCAGTCTATTGGAAGTTGTTTTGTCTTTTCTTTCACACCATTATCTCGCCTAATATTACGGTTTAGGAAGAAATTCCTTGCGCCCTTATTTTCAGAATGGAAGAAGTAAAGTTCCTTTTCTTGATCCAGTTACCCTCGCTTCTCGTGTTCATGTTCTTGGTGCCTTTAACCTCGCCTCTCATATCCATGTCCTTGATCCATTTTAACGCGCTTTTTCGTGTTCGTATTTTGGTCCATTTAATCGTTTTTCCATGTCGATGATTTGAGGAAGTGTCACGCTTGTTGATGTTGCGCGTTGTTAATGTTAATATTTTTTCTGTCTCACATAAACGTTTAATTACCCAAGTTTGAGGTGTGGTGTGCGCAAGACAGCCGTGTGGCAACCAGCGGGACCACTTTAAAGATCCTGGTAAACCCGTGTTGCTGTGCAGCTGCGAAACTGTTGCTACTCCCGGCAAAAACATGAATGCGCACGTAGCGCTGCACCTTCTGCGTTGCCTTCGCGTCCACATCCTACCTCTGCCCCTCACCCTATCTTCTATACTCTCGCATAGGGTGTGAAGGTCTCGTTGGAGTCAGGAGAATTTGCTATATACTACCCTGGGCCTCCGAAGAAAAGTTTTACTTTGGAGAATCGGAGGTTCACTTAGGCCCGTTACGATCATATCTACATACATTTCACTGCCGACGCCTCCTTGCTTGGCAGCACCACGCCGTGGTCGCCTGTCACCTGTCGTCCCGTCGATCATCGATTTGCTCGAGCGGGCGCCACTGACGTCTCCATTCTTCCCTGTCGCGTGCCATGGTAGATCAGTGGGTCCTGCTCGCTCGAGGAACACGAAGAGCATCGAATCGATCGTTCAGGGATGTCACGAAGAAATCCGACCAGCGCAAGGGTGGGCGACGTGGTGTTCTTCTGACGTCCCGTGGAATCCAGTCAGTAACGGTTCTCGTCAAACGGTCGTTGCGAAATCGCATTACGTGTCCGCCGCAACTGATCTTCGACAACTTGGCCCGTGCGACTGCGTCTCTGATCTTCGACTGTCGACGAAGCTCGGAGCTGGCCTGGATGAAGCGAGTCACTCTGAGCATCCTTCTCTCTAGAGATGGGCGCGGAATCGGGTGTTCTTCGTTTTCCTCACTACTTCTTTAAAGCTCTTGAAACGCCTCAAGCTGGAACAGTAACTTGCCGTGGTATGGTGTGAAATCTACGTGCATCCCACGGCACTACGTGAATTTTTGATAGTGGCAGATGGAAATGAAATACCACCTACGTAACCCTCAGTATTAATGTCCCACTGTCACAGTGCAATAAACTTTAGTAACCAAGTGAAGACCCGTCATCAGGTATTTAGGATCTGTGAAACGACAAAAGCTCTTGATGGATTCTTGACACCACTACCCTTCTCTTAATATGCCATTCTGATGCACCTCCTGCTTGTGTGTTCCTTAAAAGGAAAATCCGAAAAAAGGTTTATAAATGGAAGTAAATAGCCGCGCTGCCGCAATGACGTGAGTGAAAAATGGGGAATCCCTTTTCGAGCCTCTTTCATTCGCTTTTTCTCAGAAATGATTAAATTTCAGCATTGCACAAAATGGCGCATTCATTTTTATGCCCTCATTTTTCGGAGGAACCGCTAACGAGTTTAGTAGCGGCGTGAGGTAAGTAGAAAAGTGAGCAGAGGCGAAGTAGCAGTGACTGCTCTCTGAAGTGAAAGGCGAATGAAATCCATTTTGCCTTCAATTTCGCCGGCGGGATCCATGTAATGGCAGAAAGGGATTTATAAACCATTTACATTGACAGGAATTCACAGGGATTCCCCAATCGTCAAAAGACAAATCTCTCTTGAAACTTGATTATTTGTAAAAGTATACATATATTTTAGCTCAGCAGCCCGAGCCCTATCGACTGGTATTCAGAGATCGGTACAAATTGTAAAAAATGACCCCTTTCGCCGCGCGCGACATCGCACGAGTTCTCTGATCTATTATATAATAGCATTCGCGTGCGACGTCGCAGCCCGAACGAGTTGTCTGCCCTAGTTATTGCTGCTCTGCCGGACTTCCCTGGTACGGGTCAGGTGTGGATAATATATGTACCAAACGATAGAGCTCGAGCAGTTGCACTTCATAATGTGTCTCCTTTCACAAATAGTTGACATTTGAGGGAGTTATTCGAAAAAAAGGCGCTTTAGAACGCTCAATAGCGGCTTTTCCCTGTAGTAATCAAAAGACATGTGCGGTATCATATCATCTTCTACCGTTTCGCTTTCTCATTAGACGTACAGCAGCGGCCGTAACGCGCGAAAAAGGCGATTTTTTGAGCCGAAAAGCTTCTTGGGTTCCCTTCGCGGTGCACCGGACGCAGCCGTTTGAAAACAAGATTCCGGAGAACATTCTATACGAGAAGGAAGCTCTCGAGCTCAAGTATATACTTGTCTTGACGAACGCATCATTTCTAAAGAAGTTATGAAAACGACGAAAAAAGCGGTTTCTGTCGAAAAAAGCGTCGTTTCCGTCGTTTTTTCGCTGCGGAGCGTTGGGTACTGTACATATGTCTTCCGGGAGAGGGCGTTGGGTACATATGTATTCTGGAGAGAGAGCTGAGAAAATTACAATTAAAGGGTTATTGGCTTTCCACATAGTGTACAATTGTCAAAACTCGAAATAAATGCGGAGTAGAAATCCATAGATGGTGAGAATGGCTTGGATTCGCCTCAAAATAGGAACAGCGAGCTGGTGCGTCAGGCGGATAAATGGAGGGAGACCGATTGTAGCAGCGGTGAGAGCGATCCCATGCTCCTCATATGAGATTCGCAGCGCTTACCATTCACGCTCGCCTCATTTCAATGGCCTCCCACGCAGCTTCAGCCACCAAGCACGACAGTTGAGACGACGAACAACGGTCACTCGCTCAGAAGTTATTACAGAGTAACGATAACATACATATTTTTTGTATTTATTTGTTAGGTTGTCCAATCAATTCTTGCGATTTTCGTAACAATTTTCAAGGTTTTACAAATTTTGGCTGCAACAACCTTACTCATCGAAGTACCGCCCGTCTTTGTCGATATCTGTCCTCCAACGATTCGGTAGAGAATGGCTGCGATGGCGGTAGAAATACCGAGGTTTCGTTTCAAAGAAGTGGCGAAGGTCGATTTCGAGTGCTGCTCGATCATCGTATCGTTTTCCTTCCAGAAAGTGAGTTAGCGAGCGGAACAGTATAGCGACCGAGCGCTATCAACAACCAATCAAATGATGATATGGAACACCTAAAGATAGGAGAATGCTGTCAGATCATGTCAGAATGTTATCATGGTTGTTATCAATTTTCGTTGTGTTATACAGTAGCGGTCAAAAAGATATGTCACTTTTCATTTTCATTCAAAAATAGATCAAATCGAAAAGAACCTGATACCAGTTGATAGCTCTGAGTACTCTATTTAAAAATGTGTTGAAACATACCGCTTTTACTAATTCTCTGTTTTTTTAAATATTTTTTAGTGATTTTCATATGCTATTTTGAACAAAAATATCTCAAAAGTCGCTGGGTATAGGATCAATCTGAGATAATATTCTGATAGAGAATGATCTAGCTATTATAATGTGCTACAAACGTTTGATTCAAATCGCCTATAAAGTATAGATTTTTTGTGCAAACATTTTGGTGGTCGAAAACCGGTCAAATTTTAGGACCATGTTTTAAACAAAATTCTATATCTTTCTAACTTCTCGAAAAATCACGATCAAATTGGAAAGTATTGTAGAGGATGGCATTCTCTTTAGGGTGGTTGTTTTTATTTTGAAGCAGGTTCTTTACTTTGGGAGAAAATTCCTTTCAAAGTTGAGATTGCGTAAATTGTTGTATCTAAAAAAGTTTAAGAGGAATCGACTCAATTTTTTCCAGATTAATAGTAGATTTTTAGTTCTTTCAGTATCGCACGTAAGCTAGAATAAATCAAAGTTTTAATAAAAATATACCGCTTTGACTAACACACGCTGAGGGCGTCGTCACTACCAGTACATTGTACAGGGGCGGGCAAAGGCGCGCACAGCGTGTGTTAGTCAAAGCGATATATTTTTATAAAGAACTTTGATTTATTTCAGCATACATACAGTATCAAGAGTACCATAAATGTACTATCAAATGAGAAAAATTGAAGTCGATTCCTCTCGAACTTTTTTGAATATAGCAGTTTACGCTGTTTCAACTTTTAAAGGAATTTTCTCACCAACTGAGAGAAGAGCTTGAAAACAAAAACGAGACCTCCAAAGAAAAAATCATTTCCTATCACTCGCTCAAATTTGGTGTAATTTCGTTACGCAGTTAGGAAGATATAGAATTTTGTTTGAAACATGGTCCTAAAATTTGACCAGTTTTTGACCACCAAAATGTTTGCTCAGAAAAATCTATAATTTAGCGGCGATCTGAATCAAATGTATGCATCACATTATATTAACTAGACTATGCTCTATCAAATTATCATCTCAGGTTGATCCTTCATTCAGCGATTTTTGAGATATTTTCGTTGGGAATAGCATATGAAAATCACTATAAAATATTTTTAAAAAATACAGAATTCGAAACAACTGTATATTTCGACATATCTTAAGATAGAACAGTCAGCACTATCGAATGGTACCAGGTTCTTCTCGATTTGAGCTATTTCTGTATAAAAATGAAAAGAGACATATCTTTTTGACCGCTACTGTATGTAAATATGGTTCATTCATAAAGTTTCTGTCTGGAGTTAGGTGTGCCACACACACAAGAAGAAGACCCGCGTGGCAGTTACCGAGTTAGCCGGGACAACTGCCGATAGTCAGATGGTAGTCAGTTGCGGCAAGGTCAGATGAGTGGAGAAGGTGGGGAAACACTTTCCACCCGAGCATCTGCAGCTTTTGGCGGGTTAAGTTAGAAGTGTGCGGTCTAGCATTATCATGGAGAAAATATATCTTGTCGATTTTTTGACGACTAACACGGACACCATGGCTGAAGTTTTGCAGTTGGTTGCAACACACATCGCTGCTGATGGTACTACCAGAAGAAGAGAGCTCCCAGTACACAAGCCCGCGAACGTCTCAGAAAACGCTCAGCATGCCCTTCCTCGGTTTCGGATCACCTTTGGGAATGGCTTGTGGCTTCTCCTCTGCTGGAACTCATCTATGTCTGGGTGTGTTTGACACATACAACACCCACTTCTCATCTCCTGTAATGAGTGAGTCCAACCAGTCAAAACGGCGAGAGCTATGAGAGACAAAACGACAAGCTTGGAACCCGTAAAGAAGGTGGTGACGAAGATGAATCTTTATTGACTTCATATCGTTGTAGACAACCGGCTGATATAAAGCCGAAATGTCGTGTAGGCATAAGCTAACCTTTGACCACTTATTAGGTCGTCGGAAAAGTTTCCCGCCACTCAGTTTGACCGCTCACCAAAATTTTAAAACGGATTTCGGGATCTCACCTTTATAACCATTATGTAGGTTGATTTATGAGCTACATATACCACAGTTGTCCTGGTTCAGCACTACACGTATTGCAGAGAAAATCGATATTGATTGGAGGTACCTTGGACTGCCTTTTATTCACAAGCTCATAAAACAACGGATTGAAGGAAGCTCAGTTAACTGCTTATGCATTATGATAGGTCAATCAATTGGCTTTCTTATCGTTGCAAAAGTTTGGTTTCATGTGTTCAAAAAGGCCCAATTTGGCTTCAAAGAACAACAGCAGTGGGGGAGGGTAGTTGCTGTTGCTTAAGTGGGTCTTCTGGAGCTGGCTTCAGAGGATGGCCGGCGTAGTAGACATGAGTTGATAGAGGAACTCGAGAGCCATATACCCTCACAAGCTGTCCGTCTCCGAGGCTTTAAAAAGACAAGGAAATAGGGGACATAGTTGAGCATGCTCTAGCGGCCACCATCTACAGATGGTGACGGGTGCATGCACGACCATCTCAACTTTCCGAAGAAATTTTCATTCGCCCGGCAATTCGGTTAGTGGCATCAAGGAGTGGGTAGCGTACACCAGTCACACGCCAAATCTCCTGCTGTTCACTTGCAGCAAACCAGCAAAAATTTCAAAACCGCAACTCCACCCGAAATGGTAGATGATCGGTGATCGGTGAACTGCAAATGAGGCATTCGATAGGAGCTGCAACCTGCAGATGCTACTGTCACCATCGATGTCTAACATCGCCACTACGATGGCGACGAAGCAGCCGTTAGTGTAAAACATGGGAAAACCTTCTTCGGTCACCATGACGCGGATTCACCTATTGAGAAGGAGACCTTTTAAAAATTTCAAAAATATCCGACATTTCCGATGACCTATCCAAGACATTCGTCGAACCTTGCCCCAACAAAATAATTTTTGTTCCTTTCGTTTTCCATTCAATTACTAGAGAACCAGCTCGACGAGTGAGAGTACCTCAAAACGTGGCTCGCCGAATTCTTTTTATCAAAACTCTAGAAATTCTGGAGGAGAAGTGTTCCAATTTTATCTGATAAATAACAAGATGTTGTTGATGGTAATCATGCATAAATGTGTCGGACGTCGAGTGAAATAAAGAAGAGGAACAATTTTGAAAACATTGGCAAAAGTGGCGGGAAACTTTTCCGACGACCTAATATATACCCTACTACTAAACCGATGACACGTTTCAACCAGGGACGCCAGGTCAAAACACAAAATCGCAAGAACTTATTGGACAACCTAATATATTTATTTATTCCTTCTTCCGAGTTGTTCAAACCTAGGTTTGTGGTACTGGTTCCTTAGTAATTTTTAGAACGAATCTTTATTACATAGCAGTTTTCATGGACAATTTGCAAGCGTTTTGAAAACCTTTTAATATCAAATGAGCTCTTGATGAATATTTTTAGTTTATCTTCATTCGGAACTTTGTCGCACTTGCAAAAGCTATCCGGTAGCACAGGTAAAAAGTATTGGTAGTTAGTCTCCAATTTAGAACCATTGGGTGGTCGCTCCAGTTTTATATTAGATAATTTCTTAATTTATCCTTACCATTCTCTTGAAATTCTCGAAACCTGTCCTCCCATCAGATTGCTACAATTACCGAAAGAATCACCGATACGAACGAACGAATCTGGTCTATATTTTTTAATTAATTTAAGCAAGGCGTACGATGTGGTTAGGTAGAAACTGTAACCACATTCCTTGACCTATTGGCGGACCACAATTTGTAGCGAGAATGTGCACAATTTGTCGCGGGGAGCAACGTCCTGACTTTTGACTTTTGGAACAGTCAGATATGATTTAGCCGCAGTTTTTCCCTTCTAATCGTAAAACCTACTAGTGCTTTAGACGAATTTACATAACTACATTTCCTGGTCAATAAATATCAACGGATTGCGCAAAAACAGCGAAGCAACAGGAAACATTAGAAATTAGGCAGAAAAAATGTAATCTATTCATTTCGCAGTCTTATTGATTCGTACATTTCTGTGAACAAGAAATTTGACTATCATTAGAATATAGAAATAAGGCGATTTTAGAAGTTCACGCAGTTTGCATGTTGCATGATCAGTTTTATAATAGAATAACATTTCAAAGGGCGTGTACGATACATGGGATATGACTAATAACTGAGCCACGTCCTTAGAAAAATACAGCTATGACAGAATACACCTACGTTCAGTTGATGTTGTGGGTGTTGTCTAGGAATTATAAACAGTGATCGGGTATGTGAGGTACCCTCATGATTGTATTATGCGTCAAGCTGAATAATTAATGGACAGATTTAGCGGCAGGTGATCAGAGACGACGATCAAAGAGGCTTTGGGCCCATTTAAACCCACCGATTACGGTGTTACATGGTGCCTCAACACTTTATTTTTTTAAAGAAAATCTTCGCCATATTGATGTACAATACCGCTCATAACTTCTGTCCCAAAAACCGTCCGGAACGTTCCGGAACGTTCCAAAGCGTTCCTTTCTTTCCTAGCCTTTCCTGGTGGGTTATTTAAAAATTTAAACATATCAGTCGATTTGTCTATCAACACTGAGTTCAGAACTGACGTTATTTTATTATTTCAACTTGAAACAACCCAGTTACAAGCCATTATCTTTCGATTAGCGCTACCAGGCGGTAATTGGTTTACGACCCCTCCGAATGTTGCCATTGGAGTCTCCCCAGGAGTTATTGTTATCACGAAACGAAAAATTCCGGAATCATAACTTACTCCAATTGAATTCGAATTCAGCTTCCCACTACCATTATTTTGGTACCTGACATGCGCCTTATTCGTAATTTCGAAAAATTTTCATGTTTCAAGCAAAAACAAAAAGTTCGGAACTTAACCATTTCTTTCTGTGGGGCACTCATGAGCAGCTATAGAAATACTTGGTTTTTCTCATTCCGTATGAAAATTAGTATCACATATCACAATAAATCAAATCAAATGAGAAACATTCCGAGAGGTGTGGGTTTCGAAAATCACTACACGCAACGTTTTTGCGCATATTCTGTAATGTTGTCCAGCTTTCCCAAGTTGTAGCATGGCGGAAATGGCAGTCTAGCCCACATTTTTTGACTAGTTCGAAGAGTATCTCCTATTCTATGACGCTCAATTAATCTACCAACCCTAAATGCCTTCGTTTTCGTGTTATTAAGAGGTATTTCGGAGCGAAATTTTCGAGAAAATCTTCGGAGCTGTTTTTCTCCTCTTAAAGATATGCACCGAGAATTCCCTTCTAACAGCGCTAAACAGCTTGTTCTCAGCTATCCAGCAATGTAAAATTACCAGATGTCCGTTAAATTCAATTTTTTATCGTAAGTCATATCGTGTGAAAGAAAACTCATGTGCCGTTACATTGTGGCTGGCCTTCTCCATCCACTAGGGCGAAGGGGTGACACCGCTAGAATATCCTGCGGAGGTAATTAGCGCTTGTCGCGACTGCTCAGCCTCGTTTATGGTTCCAAGAGGACACAGTCACGATACCTGCGTCATCCATTGGCGGATGATAGGCATGAAAAATTGAATTTTATTGAAAGCCAGCAGATTTACGTTATTATATAGATGAGAATTTGATGTTCAGTGCTGTCAAAAGCAACGTTTCGGTGCTCCTCTTCAAGTGAAGAAAAACGACTTTGAAGTTTCTTGCGAGAATTTTGCCTTAAAATAGCTCTATATTATTCGAAAACAAAGGCATTTGGGTTTGCTCTTAAACATCACTGCCTTGGCGTAGGGAATACTTCTACGGACGGAAAAAAGGCTGTGATCTCTTCTGCCATCTCAGCTTCGCCACTGCCTGTCAAAACTGAGCAAAATTATATGTTGCACACAAAGCTGCTGCGTGTGGTGAACTTTTCACTCCAGAATCTCGCTAATTTTTTCACTTACAACTAGGATTTTGGTGGATTGCGCTAGTGTCCTTCATGCGGAATGCGAAAAAATGGGACGCTTTTATACTCTCTGATCCGCTTTCCCAGAAAAAAGTGGTTGAAATCAGGAACTTTTCATTTTTGCCTAAAACACAAAATTTTTTCGAAATTACGAATAAAATGCATGTCATGTACCAAAATAATGGTAGTGGGAAGCTGAATTCGAATTCAATTGGAGTAAGTTATGATTCCGGAATTTTTCGTTTCGTGATAACAATATCTCCTGGGGAGACTCCAATGGCAACATTCGGAGGGGTCGTAAACCAATTACCGCCTGGTAGCGCTAATCGAAAGATAATGGCTTGTAGCTGGGTTGTTTCAAGTTGAAATAATAAAATAAGGTCAGTTCTGAACTCAGTGTTGATAGACGAATCGACTGATATGTTTAATTTTTTAAATAACCCACCAGGAAAGGCTAGGAAAGAAAGGAACGCTTTGGAACGTTCCGGAACGTTCCGGACGGTTTTTGGGACAGAAGTTATGAGCGGTATTGTATCTTTCTTATTTTGGCGCTAAGCCACTGTACCACGATGGAGAGAGAAACAATGGTTTACAAACGATGCTATAAACACTGGTTTGCCTCCATGATCATTGGTAACCAATAAATAAATGAATAAGTAAATAAATAAATAAATAATTAAATAAACAGCTAATTAAATAAATAAATAGATAAATGGCAAAAAAATAAATAAATAATTAAATAAATAAATAAACAAATAAATAGCTAAATAAATAAGTAAATAAATGAATAAACAAATTAATAAATAGCTTTCACATCGTCTTGCCCCTGTCTTTTTCTTTATTTTATGATCCATGAGCCAACTGTTCACTCTTACATGATTATCCCAACACTCACGTGAGATATATGGATATGGATAAATAGCTCAATAAATAAGTAAATGAATAAATAGCTAAATAAATAAGTGAATAAATAAATAAGTACGCCTGCAAAACAATGGTTGAAAGCGTTAGAGACTGTTAAAGACAACGGTTCGTCAATGAAGTGGACAACGTTCTTGTTGTAGGTGTTTCTTGAAAAATGCCAGATGTTTCAAACCGGTTGATGGCGCCGACGGAGGCATAACTATAAATTCCTTCGGCACGCATGTTTATCCTTTCGAAATGTTCTCCAGAATATTGCATATTCTAGTAATATTGCATGTTGAGGATTAACAAACGTAAGATCCTTTTTCTGGTTTTTTACATACATATTATACATTCCTATTTCCTACATTTCTGAACTTACGGGTTTTTAATTGTAGAATGCAATTGGCCGGTGTCGAAGAAAGCGATTGCAGACTATGTAAAGATATTTGAATGTCACTTCAAAGTGATGGATTGTCGACGGAAATCGACAATACGCAGAACGATTTTTAACATTTAACAACATCGCATGAACACTTTAAAACGTCACTCCTACAGAAAACAGATGGAAAAAGTCTGTGGGTTGTCAGAAAAGCACCTGACACGGTAAATGCTGGCTAGGGGCCACCCTAAATTCACTGTAGTAGCACCTATTTCTTCTATATGAACGGAACCGCGGTAATGAAATTACGAGAGAATACACCACCAGTAAAGGCAAGGTGGTTGGCATTGATCCTCAAGATACCGCAACGCATGAGCTTTCTATTCGGAAACGGGCAGGTACGGTACATGACCTGTACTTCGTCTTAAGGTAGCCAGTCGCTATTCAAGTGTCATCACCTTCCCAGATAAGTCGGGTACAATTTACCCGACTTCGAAACGAGGGAGGGCTTCCGTAGCCTGGACGAGGATCGAACGCTCGACCGTGCGAGTTACCAGCCGCGCCTCTCACCACTCCGCCGTTGGTGTGAGCCGTTAACAAAACCAGCCACATAGTCACGAGAAATGATACGGAAAATCGTCGAGAAATGAGCCGAGTATAAATAAGGAGAAAATTTCTCGGCCAACAACTCTGTCAGAAATAGATTTCAAACTTCTAGCATCCATTTTCCAACATCTTACCCTTATTGTTGAATCGTCTCTTGTCTTTCTTTTTGTTGCTACTTCGTCACATTTTTTCTCTCCAATTGTGTTTTTGCCACTCGAATGCGGTTCCGCTTCAACCGACTAGATTGTTGTTCCTATGTGGAGCTGAGGTGCCCAGGATTCAGTAATGTGAAGGAAAGTGGATTATTTGAACTGGAAAGGATAAAATAGCAGTTTAAATGGCAACACAGGGCAGATGCTCCAGACAAAAACAAGCATTTGAACTACAACATCTGTTTGGTTACCTAGCACTATAGCCAATCGAACTCGTTTAAGCTAAAATTACTTTTGACCACTTGCAGTCATCCCTTACTTGCTCATTGTATAATATATTATTTTCTGTGCTTTTCTGTGCTTTTCAGTTTTGCTAGGTATTACTAACTCTGCTGTTGGGTTTTTGTTTAGTAAAGGTATTTGGCCTACACAATGACCTGCGGGGGCGAGCCGCTATTCCAGGCCAGTGTCTTTACCTTCTCAGACAAGTCTGGTACCAATTTACCCGGCCCCGGAGGGATGGAAGGCTTGGCTAGCTGGGCGGGGATCGATCGCTTGACTGTGACTGTGAAAGCTATGCCGTTCCCTCCGGCCTCGTGCATTTAGCACCTTTTCCAAGTAACCATTCCGAGAAATTTAGTACCCTCAGGCTGGAGTCGAAGTTCCGCCCCTGTCTGGCGTCGCCTCTAAACCATAGATCGTGTGCCACTGGCTCCGTCTGGGTGGCTTTGAAATGACCTCTCGCTCCGTCCCTGGTCGTTCCCTAGCAATCGCAGACTTTTTTCCTTACTGGCGACTTTCGAAAATGATCGCATTCTTTGCTAATATATTTATATATTTATTACATGATAAATCATGTAACAGCACTAAAATTCAAAGGAACAGATAAAAAATCAATCAACAGCAACCGTTCTCAAAATGTAGTAACGCAAATTTGAATAGGAACTTATTAAGGAGAAGAACTGCTAGAAGAGAAGCATATAACTAGGAAATTATGCGCAAGAAAGTAGAAAGACAAGAGATTGGTGTGATTGATAAGCTGCTATTACGAGCAAGATGGATCCAGACGCTTGTTGACCATGTTCTTTTGCGTCCTATTGCTAATATCCGTCTAAGGAATAGGAAATAGGAAAAAACAAATGTTGCATGACTTATAGACTTGGAGATGCTAGGTTATTCGCAAAACACTGACATCGGACGGGAATTGAACCCGCGTCTTTCTGTTTCCGGCTAACCACTGTTGCTATCAGCACTCACCCATAATCACGGGAATGAGCCGGTAAGCCGATATCGGCAGTTACC
The DNA here is from genome assembly GCA_030553155.1 of Nippostrongylus brasiliensis. NCBI lineage: Eukaryota > Metazoa > Nematoda > Chromadorea > Rhabditida > Heligmosomidae > Nippostrongylus > Nippostrongylus brasiliensis. The sequence goes on from CP130735.1 coordinate 5,270,113, forward strand.
AGTTAAGCTGATAGCATTTTTGTTATACTACGAAACTATTCTGCTATTTGCCGCTTTTTGTTTAGCGGTTTATAGACGAGAACTAGTTGAATGACTTATAGACTTGGAGATGCTAGGCTATTCGCAAAACACTGACATCGGACGGGAATTGAACCCGCGTCTGAATCGGTAGCACAGTGGTTAGTGCAGTCCGCCGGAAACAGAAAGACGCGGGTCCAATTCCCGTCCGTTGTCAGTGTTTTGCGAATAACCTAGCATCTCCAGGTCTATAAGTCATTCAACTAGTTCTCGTCTATAAACCGCTAAACAAAAAGCGGCAAATAGCAGAATAGTTTCGTAGTAAAAATGTTGCATTTTCTGCCTTTTTCACTTGTTGGTTGTGCTTTTCTAGTTCAACATCCTTACAAATGGTGGTTGGAATCGAAGACAAACATAGAACATCACTTCAGCACTTACGAATGCGGTGGTCATCAGCGATTTTTATCTGCTTGCAGAAAATCAGGTGTCCTTTAACAATATGAAAATGTTCCCTAGGCCCATACAAGCCCATTTCCTTGATGTGGGGCTGACTTTTCTAAGATTATCTCGTCCAGCCATGCCTTCCTGGAACAATGAATGAGCTCAAGAGGACATAACAAAAAATAGTTGCATCTATAATATGTATACAGCCCTTTTTCAGAACTAAGCCTCCCACCCTACTCCTATCGAAATCCTATCCTACTGTAGAGAAAAATGCAAAAGTTGTTCAAGAAGTGTTTCAAAAGTGTTTGGACCCCAATTCAGTTCAGAATATTCCATAAATTAGTTGACTCTCTGAATTCCAAAACTACCACAGACGATATCGTTCCTTTTGAGGAATTCTCATCTTTCGGCCTTTCTTCTCTTCTTCATAACTGGTCACATACTTCTTTCTCCGGAGTCCTCCGTTTTAATGGTCATCATCGAACTCAAAATGCACTCTATGCATCGCACTATACAAGTTGTTCATTCTAGGAGAATTCCAAGAAACTATTATCAAGGGAATTCTTTTGCACTTTATCACTATGAGAACTCAATTACATATTCATGGCAACGCGGAGGCTCTCAATTAAGTAATAGGGCTCTTCCTCGTAGGATCGGAAACTTTTTTTCCAATTTTCAAAGGTCGCGAGACGGTGATGATCAAAAAGCACACCATAACTCCATAGCAGCACTAATTATGTCGGTTTTATGGCTAAGCAGCCTCCAATGCAAATAGACAGGAGACGAAAGACTTGAAAGAATACATAGAGATTAGGTGGTATATAGTACCGGACATGTCTTTTGATCACTTCCAGGAAAAGCCGCTCAGGAGCGTTCCAAAGCAGCTTTTTTTTTTTTCGAATAACTCCCTCAAATGTCACTAATTCGTGAAAAGAGGCACATTGTGAAGCGTAGCTGTCCGAGCACTATCGTTTGGTATATATTAGGTTGGTGCAAAAGTTTCCGGAATTTTCACGATTTTCAATCAAAAATGTTTATTTCAAAAACAAATGGAGCTCATTCAACAAAATAATTTCCATCACATTCGAGGACCTTTCGCCATCGATTGGGTAGATCGTGAATTCCAGATGCGTAGAACTCTGGCTGCTTTGAGCCAAAGTACTCTTCAAGGGCCACTTTCACCTCCTCATCATTAGAAAATTGTTTTCCATCTAGAAAGTGCTGCATCGAACGGAATAAGTGGTAGTCCGAAGGGGCAAGGTCTGGGCTATATGGTGGATGAGGAAGAATTTCCCAGCCCAGGTCCAACACTTTTTGGCGAGTCATCTTAGAGACGTGTGGCCGAGCGTTGTCATGAAGAAAGCGAACAACGGCCTTTCCTGGGCGCTTAATTCGTACGGCATCAGCCAAATTCTCCAGTTGTGTGCAGTAGACCTCCGCAGTCACCGTGGTTTGCTGTGGGAGCAACTCCCAGTAAATTGGTCCGCGAACGTCCCAGAAAACGGAGAGCATCACCTTGTGTTCATGCTTTTCTGGTTTCGGCATTGTTTCTCCCACTTGCCCAACGTCCGTCCACGATCGTTTACGCGATACATTAACATACAGACACCACTTTTCGTCTCCAGTAACAATATCGTCAAGCCAAGCAAAAGTACGCCTTCTAGACAGCAGCTCAGTGCAGGTTTCCATGCGGCGAATTTTGTCGCGCTCACTCAAGGAGTGAGGGACCCAAACATTTCGTTTGGAAACCTTTCCAATCTCAGCCAAGTGACGAACGACAGTCGAATGGTGGCACCCAAGCTTGCTGCTCATCTCTCGTGCGGTTTGGCATGGATCACCTTCCACCTGCTCGCGGAGCTCGTCGTTGTTCAGCACCGACGGCCTTCCTGATCGCTCCTTGTCTTCGACTTCGTAGTGCCCAGCTTTGAATTTCTTGAACCAATCGTGGACCGTGCTCATGGACACAACACCTTCACCAAACGAATGCACCATGCGACGATATGAATCTGAAGGTTTCATTCCAGATTTGTAGTCGTAAAGTAGACAGGTGCGAATTTGGTCGCGTGACAGCTGAGGAAAACGTGGCATAATTACTGGTAATACCGTTCGAGCAGGCAAAATAGTTAGTGGTAAATTTCAACATCGATGTGCTATATATATATGCAAAACATGAAACCGGAAAGTTTTTGCATTCCGCAGTTAAATGAAAAAATCCCGAAGAACTCCGAAAATTCCGGAAACTTTTGCACCAACCTAATAAATTACCCACACCTGAATTTTTTTTTGACATATTATCCCCTCAAATCTCGTCTGATCGGTTCCTCGTATCCATCGATTGCCTCCCCGAAAGCGACCACATTTTGCATTCGTACGTAACCTTCAATATCAGTCGATAGCGCTCGAGCTGCTGATCTCAAATATATGTATATTTTTACAAATAATTGATTTTCAACAAATTTATTCAAAAAAAACCGCTTTGGAACGCTCCAGAGCGTCTTTTTCGAGAAATGATCAAAAGACGTGTCCGGTACTGTACTTCTCTCAGTGTAGAAAGTCAGGTACCTGAAGCCAAAACTAAGATTAATATTAACTGAAATTAATAGCCTATTCGGCCTAAGGCCCTTGTTATAGGTTCGCTCGCACCCCAGCGTAACTCGTCCATTCAGCATCAGACAGCGTGGGGCCAGACACGTTTGTACGAGTTATCATGGTGACGCTGGCGTTGTGACGCGCACGGGCTATTAGGCACACGCTCGCGAACCTTCAACGATCTCGTCGCTGCGTCTTCCACTGCGATGGACCGTTTCGCTGGGGGTGGGGCGATTGAAATGAAGGCCGCTCTGTATGCTTCGGGCGCGTGCGTGCGTGCGTCGCGCCCGCAGCGTCTGAGTTAGCGGCGCACGCGATCACCGCTCGCAAGTCGCAGACGCTCATCGCGAGCGAACCTATAACAAGGGCCTAACGCTTCGACGTCCTCGCCTTCTTCAGAACTTGGAACAAGTCGAATTCAACCTGAGAAACTACCCATACAACACCGCATCGAATTCTCCGAACAAAATAAGAGAAAACTGAATGACCATCGAGCAAATGAAAAGGGTCATAAAAGGCTGACCTCTTATCAGTGGACTAGTGAGGTCCACTACACACCCGAGGAAGGTGAGGACGCCGAAGCCCGAATAAACTGTTATATCAATCTCGGTTTTGGCATCAAGTACCTGACTTTCTACAATGACAACAATACCAAGATTCAACGAGAGTTCATCAATGGCTTTGACATAAATCCGCTCAATAAAACGTCCTCCAACTAATACCATGTTCCTGTGTATTATAATTATTAGTAGACCAAACCAAAACGAATGTCTCTGCAAAATAAAACAGAGTGCGAGTTACAAGAAAAGGCAGAACTGAAACGACCAATTTACATGTATCACAGAATGAATGTAATCGAAGAGCTAAGAAAGTATTCACGTCTGATAATAATGTAAAGTGCTCAAAATGTACATCTGCCACAACCGAAAGACGAGCCAATAGGGTCGTGCACAGTCGACGACCAATACGACACGACAAATCGCCCCACTGTTCGCCGCGCGCGAATGAGCGTAAAGTGTGCTGCGGCGGCCCCAAATTGCGTACGCTGCACCCGATAGGCGGGCCGTCAGCTGTTTTGAGCGCACCCCTGCCAATTTTTTTTAGCTATTTTCTCGGTTTTTCTTGTTTTTCGTCGTTGTTTCTCGTATGACGTGTGCCATTTTTTCCAACAGGTTGTGTGAATGTGGGTTATTGGGAAAAAATTCAAAAGTTTGACAAGTTTTTCAAACGAAGCTATTAAATACTATTTTCTAGCGAGGAAAAAAGAAAAAAAGGATTGGTGCAAAAGCGCGTGTTTCTCACACGCAATTCCACACAACCCTGTACGACACGACGCCGCACACGCGGTGTCGTACTCGTCGCATACGGCAACTTCGACAACGCAAATGCCTTGTCGCACTTGTCGTATACGACAAGCGCGACACGACCAATACGACACCGGCCGCTATCTCTTATCATTGTCGTGTCGTATTGGTCGTCGACTGTGCACGACCCTAATAACACGCGTTGACCAGTTCCTAGATCCATTCGTCGGAGGGTACAATTACAGTAAGAACGAATTAGCAGGTCTAGCGAAGCCATTTGATCTACAGAAGAAGCAAGAAGTCCGGCATTACCGGAGTTGGACGTGGAATGTATTGTACTTTTCTGTTTTCTTTTTTCACAGCACGTGCTTGTGGAATGAGGAAGCATATCGAAAGGTCGCGTGGATTTCTTCCATTTCCACTGTGATAGATAGCTACCAGCGCCGTTTAATAGCTATGGAAGATTGACACGGATTCGTGCCTATATGTAGGTTTTTCTTCATTGACGCTAGGCGGCAATCAGCGCACTAAAAATGCCCTTGTTTTTATGTCAAAGAAGTGAAGGTAAAGAGATCAGTCCCCGTAAGGATTGCTGAATTGAAGATACTCCACCTCAGGGGATCAATCTACTCCAACATCTTTACTTTTGCCTTTCATTGTTCTGCGCTCCACCCGGAAACCCCTAAAACAATCCTACCGTACATTTATCTATTTATTGTTACATTGACACCTATGTTTCCGCACGTGTAGAAAAACCCAGACAAAAAAACAGAAATTGCAAACAAACGGAAACTCTACTACTAAAAGACAAAAAAAGCAAAACAAGTGCTAAAAGGTTTTTCTACACGTGTGGAAAAATATGTCTCTACAAGAAATATTGGCCATATCAGATCCACTAAAAGACTTAAGCCTAACTGAGTAAAAGGTAGAGTGGTTGGCGCTGATCAGTCCTCTAAAGGCGCGCCATGCCTTGGTATTGCGTTCAAAAATGGCAGAAGCATTGTGGGCACTTGGCCTACGCTGTGACATGTGGGGGATGGGCGCTGATCAAATCAGGGTGTTCGCCGTTTGATACAAGTTTGGTACCAATTTACCCGAGGGATAGAATTCTTGATTAGTCCGAGCGAGGATCTATCAGGCAATGGTGGAGGTGTAAGCCCCTTGTTATACATTCGCTCGCGGTGAGCGTCTGCGACTTGCGAGCGGTGATCGCGTGCGCCGCTAACTCAGACGCTGAGCACGCGACGCAAGCACGCACGCGCCCGAGGCATACACAGCAATGCGCGAGGTGATCGCCCCACCCCAGCGAAAGGGTCCATCGCAGTGCAATGCGCAGCGACGAGAGCGTGGAAGGTTCGCTAGCGTGTGCATAATAGCCCGTGAGCGTCACCACGCCAGCGTCACCATGATAACTCGTACAAACGTGTCTGGCCCCACGGTGTCTGATGATGAATGGACGAGTTGCGCTGGGGTGTGAGCGAACGTATAACAAGGGCCTAATGCTTTTTACTACTGCGCCACGCTCACCCGTCTAGTCAAAATATAGCAGGAAAACCAACTGAGTAGATCGAAGTATTAGCACGTTTTTTTCACCAACCTCAATCCAGTGGACGGCCGCGAAGGGGCGCCGCGATTGCGGAAATACGCGCACCTCCTTTTTAGTGCTCTACAGTGGTTTGCTGCCGCAGTAGAGTCTGAAGAAGCCTTAGGATTTATGTCTAATGAGGCCTTCGATTATATCGAATGTATTTCCAATATCACCAACAGAAAAGATCTGACTGGGATTGCTTTTACTTTTATTTATTTTTTTAGAAAATAAGAAAAGGAAAGAGGTGAATGGGGGGTGAATGCTGAGTGGCTTCGGTCACACAATCGTATAATGCCAAACGTTTTTAGAATTTCAAAAAATAAATATCAACTCAGACTGCCTACTGGAACGGAAGCAAGAGTTAGAAAATAAAATGAATAGGAAAGGTGCACAAGTGATTTCTTATCTCAACGTCTCAAATGGCCAATTTGATGTTAATCCATGATCGGTGATCATGAGAGCTAAGAAAGTGGGGCGTATTATAATAATAGGCTGTGGATATTCAATTTATCCATGCAGGAAAAGATGGAGGTCTGTCGAGTTCGATCACTACCATCCTCAAAAACAATACTGTTACCTACTATGTGTAGACCAGCCATTCGGCGGCCTGCCGGCCGACAAACGGCTGCTAAATACACACTAAAAACAAAAATACATGAACCGAAATAAAAATTTGAAAAAAAAAACAAAAAATATTTAGAATAAAACGATGAACAAATAGCATGTAGCAAATGACGGCGAGCTGGTCTGATAAAATGCGTCCATGGGAGTACGGTAACGGGCAATCGCGGCGGGATCCATATGAGCCACCCATGACAAACATCGCTTGGGTTTCGCTTATTATAGGCCCTTGTTATACCAACGCTCGTGGTGAGTGTCAGCTGCTTGCGAGCGGTGAGCGCCCAGCCGTTAACCTCAGACGCTGAGCACGTGACGCACGCACGCACGCGCCCGAAGCATACAGAGCAATGCGCGAGGTGATCGACCTACCCCCAGCGAAAGGGTCAATCGCAGTGCAATGCGCAGCGACGAGAGCGTGGAAGGTTCGCTAGCGTGTGCATAACAGCCCGTGAGCGTCACCACGCCAGCGTCAACGGGATAACTCGTACAAACGTGTCTGACCCCACGGTGTCTGATACTGAATGGACGAGTTACGCTGGGGGGTGAGCGAAGGTATAACAAGGGCCATATAGTAGGATTGCTCTAGTAGATTATAGAGGAAATCTTCCAATTCTGCTGCTATGTATTTGAAAAGCAATCAAACGAAACGAGACTGGCTGATAACGAATTCCGTTTTGAACAAAATGAAGGAATTCCTCATGTGTTCCTAAAAAAAGAATCTCCCTCTTAAGAATGATGTCTGGATCCATCCATCAGTGAGCACTTGCAGAGTGGAACCTAGAGCGGAGGCGTCGATCCAAAAATAGCACCGGAACTGGAAATGCTAATCCCACTTTCTGTTCTCCCCTTTCAAAATTCGTCATTGATGGATGTTCGCCCACTCGCGACGATTAGTAGGAGTCACGTAGGAATAGGAAATAGGAATAACAACTGACTTCCACAAAGTCCAATGACGGATATTATCCAAGAGGAAAAGTAACTTTTTTCATGGCTTTTTCCGTGACATTTCGTATTGATCTGGAAGATTCTTCTCACGAATCCATACGAAGACGGCGAAAATTTATATTTTCTATTTTCTACATTTTTATATATTCCTGTATACATGATTTTCGTTTTCCTCGACATTCAAATAGAAAGATGGATCCCAACTTGTTGAAGTTTTCAAATAACTTCATTCAAAGGAAGCATGCCGATCTCCCACTTCCAAGATCAAAGGATGAGAAGATTTTTTTGAAGATTTATTTATTATGTACACCACATGGTGCGCCCAAACTGCAATTGAACAGGCTATCAAATCAGCTCAATTGATAAAATGGTCAAGGTGGAGGAAGACACAAAATGCAACACTGTAAAGCCTAAAATTATCAGAATCTAAAACAAAATTGAAAAGAAAAAGCAAAAACCCAGCTCAGTACGTCGGAGTGCTACATGCAGAGCTGTCTTAGGCCCTTGTTATACATTCGCTCGCGGTGAGCGTCTGCGACATGCGAGCGGTGATCGCGTGCGCCGCTAACTCAGACGCTGCGGGCGCGACGCACGCACGCACGCGCCCGAAGCATACAGAGCGGCCCGCGAGGTGATTGCCCCACCCCCAGCGAAAGGGTCCATCGGAGTGCAATGCACAGCGACGAGAGCGTGGAAGGTTCGCTAGCGTGTGCATAATAGCCCGTGAGCGTCACCACGCCAGCGTCACCATGATAACTCGTACAAACGTGTCTGGCCCCACGGTGTCTGATACTGAATGGACGAGTTACGCTGGGGGTGAGCGAACGTATAACAAGGGCCTTAAAAGCTAAACTTCAAAAGTTAAGAACGGATGCGAGAGGTGGCGGAACTGTTCTTACTGTAGGTTTATATTTAGCCGTTTGCTTTTACGCCTCCCGAAGAGTGCTCAATACAAATTGTCCGTGTACCATTTGTCACTATCACTACTCCCTTTATTATCATTGAATTCATCAATATCATATCGGAAAATGTTGCTATCCCACCGTTAGTCAGTATCTCTCCTCCATCGGAACCTGGTTCTGTGTCACCTACGTCGCTTTCTAGCAGTAAAATGTTGAAAAAAGCAAAGATAAAGCTAAAAAGGTGAAGGGAAGGTTAGTGCTGCACTACACCTTGATCCATTCCTTTACTCTTGAACCTCGTTCTCACCCTTAAAATGGTCCTAATATACAGAAAAATCCGCGAAAAATGCTCTAAAAAGCAAGTCAGGAAGAATGTCTGCAACAGCTCATGCCGCATGCGCGCGGGCGCGAGCGCGTGTCCCACTCATAACATTGTCGTCAATGTGTTAAAAACGTTCATTTATACGCTAATGTATAAAGCTGTGTACAGCGGAAAAAGACGAAAAAAGAGGACGATGGAGTGCCCGTAGGAAAGAAAGCCATTTTTGAGTCCCTTTGTTACGAAATAATTATGAATTGTTACGGAATCACGAAATTAATTTAATTAATTAGAACCTCAGAAGGAGAAATCGTCCTTTGATGGAACGTACAACGACAATTTGTTGGGAATTCTAATTTGAAGATTTCTAAGAACGTAAAAGTTGGACGAGAAGAGAGATGTGGATGGCTATATTTGATATCGATCCCTTGGGTGAATAAATTGAAAAGGTGCGTCTGCGGGGTGCAAAAGTACAATGCATCAATGAATGAATTGTCGGCGCAATGTCCAGTATTATATTGCTCGACTAGCGGATGTGGCGAAAAACGGTCTATCTCATCCACAATTTCAATGCGCCATTCAGGATTTGGTATTCGAAATTGGATTTTTGAATAAATAATACTGAAAACCAACATGGATCGGGCAACGGGTGGTGATTGACCAACCGAAAATCATTGTCAAAATGGAGCCAAATCGGAACATTTAAAGCTGCCGTAGTAGCTGGTATGCTCAACGGGGGAATAACAACGGTGGAAACGGTAACTTTTACAAACAAAAATTTTGATGAAAATCTCTGAAAAATAGAGATGAAACGGTGCAGAAGCAGTCCAAGAGTATGGACAGCGGTGAAAGCTTATTTCAAGGCTAAAAAAAGCTTATTCTTTCTAAAAAAGCGACTTCTTCCCGAAAATCCTGGCTTGGTGCATCACAACAATGCCGCAGGAGATGCAACCCCTTGAGTAGTATTTTCTAGTCGTCCACCGCGAGGCGTGATTTTTACTATGAATCATTTTTCACATCATCAAAAGTGTTCCAAATTTTGCATTACTGAATTTTATTACTGGTTTTGATATCAAATAGGAATCACAAGCTAGCATATTTTATTTCTTTATCTTTATTTATTGCCATTTGAAATAGAATAGCAGATTATTGTGAATAACTTGTCGTTTCGATTATCTCAATACATACATAGATGTCATGGCTCTCCCAATTTTTTATCTCATTCAAAATCCACCAAGTGCCAGTTTTATTATTAACTCGGCGTCACAAATTATGTATCTATCTTATTCCATTTCATTTATTAATTTATTATTATTTGAATAAAATAGAATAATGTGACTAATTAGTGTTTCGATAATGTCAGAAGATAATCGTGTTTTCAATAATTTTTTCATACCATTCCATTTCATTTGAAATGCACCAAAGTGCGATCAACTCGATTTTCTTTCATCTTTGTCATTAGCTCGGCATCACAAGCTATCTATTTCATTTCATTTATTTCCTTACTGTTATTATTTGAATAAAATAGAATAATGTAACTACTTAGTGCTTCTATAACCTCAGAAATAATCGTGTTTCTATTAGTTTTCATACCATTCCATTTCATTTAAAATGCAACAAAGTGCGCACGACCAATTACCTAAATGTATGGTTATTTATTTTGTTCTGCATTACTTACCGCATGTGTTTGTTTTCCAGATTCCACAGTCTCTATAGTTTTCATAGTTGTTTGTTCTACTATTGACTTCCATTATTAGCACGTCGACATAGAAAGTAAATAAATAAATAAACAAATAAATAGATAAAAATTGCAAGATCGTCGAAGGATGGCACAAATTTCCATCTACGGACTCGCATCCTGCGTACTAGTGGTAGATATGTAGGAGCTCGTTAAATAGGCAATAGTTGAGCAGGTGAAATTTTAAATCACCGTTGAAAATCAAAACTTGACTTTTTTCGAAGAAAATCGCAGAGGAGTCGTCCGTTGCTGACCAATTTACTCTTCTTTCTCAGCGTGTGAAAGCTAATTTGCCGCCCATTATGCACAACGACGCTTAATTCTCCGAATTCCTTCGAAAAAGAGTGCTAGCTGCAGAGATAATTCAAGCATCGATTTTCACATTTTCCTGTGAAAATTGTAGAAAATGGCTGCGAAAATATGTCCGAACGCTTTCACACGACAAAACTGCTGATTTTGGAAAGCCTTTGATTCTGGAAAATTAAAAAATGCCATCCGTATTCCAGTTCAAACTTTGTTCAGTAAAATTTCGGTTTTCAAGTTTGCTCTTTTCGTTGCCAATGAAGAAACGATATGGGTCCTCATCGTACTCCCTGAAGGGCATAGTTTGTTAGGAGTGCGATGAAAATTAATAAAATAAATGACGATAAATATCAATAGCTACGAAAGTCTATGGCCCTTGTTATACGTTCGCTCACCCCCCCCCCCCCCAGCATAACTCGTCCATTCAGTATCAGACACCGTGGGGCCAGACACGTTTGTACGAGTTATCATGGTGACGCTGGCGTGGTGAACTCGTACAAACGTGTCTGGCCCCACGGTGTCTGATATTGAATGGACGAGTTACGCTGGGGGGGGGGGTGAGCGAACGTATAACAAGGGCCTATAACCTTGTTAACAGGAAAGAATCCAAAAAAAAAAACAGAAGAGCGCAATCTTCGCAAATGCTTCTGCGCCGAACGAGGTTAGTAAAGTGGATCAGTCTTTGTCTGGCTTAATGTTTCGACCCTTTCGTCGTCGTTAGAGGAAGATTGCACTTTTCTGTTTTTTTGTTCTGGATTTTCAAAAAACCTGAAAATGACCCTTCTGACATTTGTCAGAAATGCTAGGGACGATGCGGCGCTTGGCCGTGTAGTTCAAGGATCAAGAAATTTCGAGCTACTTTTTAGGCCTCTGCCGACGACGAAAAGGTCGAAACGTTAGGCCAAAATATAGATTGATCCACCTTACTAACCTCGTTCGGCACAGAAGCATTCGAGAAGTTAAACAACATGCCGAGTTTTCAAGAAGGGAGAACTTGAGAAAAATGCAATATGTTTGGAAGATTATCGAATTTCTGAATTATTATATGATGCGACGCCTACGGATTCGTTCTCTTCTGAGCAAGTGAAAGCAGCAAATGTCCATGCAAAAGGTAAGTAGTAAAAAATCTTTCTATCCTTCACATTTGTTGGACAGTGAGGCGCGTTTAAAGGGCGAAGCGCTGCATGGAGAAATGCCAACTGTAAGAAAGAGGTAATTAGAGACCTAATATGCCCGAACGCAGCCTGAGGGCATTAGCGCATACACTTCTCGATTTCGGAACGATACGCAAATCTGTATTTTAGCCTCAAATTCACATAGGGAATATTGAACAGTTATTGTATTCCACCAGACGGTTATTATTGCACTCCTTTTCCATGGATATAGAAATAGAAATATAGGAAATACAGAAAATATTAGTATACTGAGAGTATAAAGAACAGAAAAAAGAAAAGGGTATAAAAAACAGAAAAAAGAAAAGGGTATAAAGCACAGAAAAAGAAAAGGGTATGAAAACCATGTAAATGGCTTGGAGTCACATTTCACATATCAAAGCTATTGACACATCGGTAGCCTTAGGCAGTATTCAAAGGTTTTAGGAAAAGAGAACTGGAAGAAATCCTCATGTGGTGATGGTGATAAGATGGTTTGGATTTGCGATTACTTCGTTTATAATGTATGATATTTCTCTAGTATTTTCCTGCTTGGGTTGGTCCACAACAAAATAAATGAATATCCGATCTGTTTGGTGAAACATATCGGATATTTATCTATTTATATATTTACTACACCACTTAATGACGCGCCAGTCATAAATATAAAAATTAACAAAACAAAAACACCATGCCATAACACAAAAAGTAATTAAATTAAATGATACGTATGATATGCAGTTTTGCATTAAACATCTTCCCTGGATCTCTGAAATGAACACACCCAAAACATTTTTGGTTTTTTTTTCGGCTGAGCTTCAGTTTTTTTATTATATATTAGGTTGTTTCACAAGTTCGTGCCGTTTTTTTTCAAGCGACCGTTGTAAGCTCGCTATAGAAGCTTCTGATGAGCTCTATGCAGCATTCGAAAGAGAATTGTTTGTACTTTCAGACAGTGCTCTAGTTATTTGTCGAGTTTCGAAATTTGATAATTTTTTTAGTCCAAAAATTGAAAAGTGAAAACGTATACAATTGACACCACCGCCAGCGAATGTTTTCTGATCTGTAGTGGAGCGGCATTCAAAATTTAGGACATTTCTAGAAAGAGGATGAAATTCTCTATAACATCGTGTACTTACTGCATTTTTTGCTCCAGATTTTGCGAACTTTCAGCCCACTAAAGTGGGACCTTTTCCAATCGTTTTGCTGAATCTACACAGCTTCTGAAAGGAGACGATGCACGAATAATCGAGGAGGCATGGAGCAGTTCTAATCTTGGTATCCTGGAAAAGTTGGTGAAAAGCATGCCAGACAGAATTTTTGAACTTGTTTCTAATCGCGGTGAAATTGTTAATTTTTAATTTGTGATTGTTGATTTTTTATTGTAATAAAACGGAAGTGTATATTGAGTGGTCTTATAATTTTGAAACAGTGGAATTCCAAACATTTCTTTATAAAATTTTTAGTTTTCCTGAGATAATACTGAGTTGTTGCCAAGTATGGTATCAGCCCACGCTGAATTCAGTGGAAGCAGTAACATTTCACGAAATGAAGTAAAGGGAGCAAAACTTGCAAATTTCAGGGTGCTCTTATAATTTTGAAACGCACAGTATAACATCGTATACTTACTGCATTTTTTTGCTCGCGCATCGTCTCCTTTCAGAAGCTGTGTGAGATTCAGCAAAACGATTGGAAAAGGTCCAACTTTAAAGGGGTGAAAGTTCACAAAATCTGGAGCAAAAAATGCAGTAAGTACATGATGTTATAGAGAATTTCATCCTCTTTCTAGAAATGTCCTAAATTTTGAATGCCGTTTGACAACAGAGCAGAAAAAATTCGCTGTCGCTGAGGTCCATTTTATACGTTTTCACTTTTCAATTTATAGACTAAAAAAATTGTAAAATTTCGAAACTCGACAGATAGCTGGAGCACTTTCTGAAAGCACAAATAATTCTCTTTCGAATGCTGCATGGAGCCTTCTATAGCGAGCTTACAACGGTCGCTTGAAAAAAACGGCACGAACTTATGAAACAACCTAGCACTTCAGAATAAACCCCAAATACATCGCAGCGACAGCTGATGAATCGCGGTTAGCCGGACGGGTGAAAGGTTAACAGCTAAAATCGACGGTACGTTAGATGACTGCATTCACGTGAACATCAGCCAATACACGTGCTGTCTTTCTGCAAAGCAATAAGTGTGTATTATCCCACATTTAAATACGCTTGCAAAAGGACAATTTTCGCATCAAACAGAAAAAAATGAATGTAAAAAATGTTCAATTTCAAGCTTCTCACGTGCACGTGAGATCCGCTAATTGCCGTTCTGGGTTCCGTTCCCTAGCTGTTTTCAAGTGCAAAGAATCCTCTCGCGTAATACACTTCACATTTCAAAGAATGAACACCTCGAAAAAGCGTTGAATTGTGACGCGATCTGCTGCAAAAGAAATTTAATTTCTTCGGATATTATACGGAAGGGGAGAAGCTGCGTGTGTGTGTTAGCAGAAATACTTAGTGGGCGATCGGGCACGCGCACTTTCATCGTCCCCGAATGTTTAGAAACGGGATTCTGAATTCTAAAAAATGTCCCGCATTTTTGACTGTGTAATGGAAGCTTTATGAGAAAGAAAATAGAAAAGAAGCAGGATCAGAAGGGCAGAAATATATTCTTGTAAGAAGGTTAAGGTAAAAGGTAGGCACTCACTAGTCTCCTGTGGACGCGCCACGCATTCGTGTTCAATTCAGAATCGTAGAGGCATGGTGAATGCCTATTCGGCTTATGCAGTGAGCTGCTGGGACCATCCGCTATATCAAGCCAATGTCTTCAAGGGTAGGGTCGAAACGGACTAATAACTTTTACTAATATATGTTCACTTTTACTAATACTATTTATATTTTACTGATACTTTTTCATTTAGTATTGTTAATAATATTCATTCTTACAATATGTTCGCTTACTAACTTGCATTACTTATAACTACTTTTTACTACTCTTTTACCTGCTTAATTGATTACGTGCTAGTTACTTCATAGTATTATTAGTAACCTTTTAGTATAATTTTCTTTTATTCTCTTCATTGATTGACATTCTTACATCATTCGTCATTCATTCTTCACTATTTCTTATTTCTCTCACATTCCAAAATTTTTAAGCATTAGTTATTATAACTTTCAGTGTTTGTTGATTCATCTGCACAGACAAGCCTGGTACCAATTCACCCAACCCCGAAAGGCCTCGTTAGATTGGCGAGGATCGATCGCTTGACCGTGCCATCCCAGTAGCGCCTCTTACCACTCTGCCATGCACGTCACTGGCTTTGTCTAGTTACCATGAACTGGATGGTCTTCCATATCAAGATGATAATGAATGACAAGAAAGGCAGATAGCTTTGATTATGTTTTTTTATCGCTACGTCAACTAAGTTCAGCAGAAAAAAGTTAGGTACACGTATGCTCCGCTTATCGAACCTAACATTTTCTGATTTAATCTTTCAAGGAAAACGATTTTTGAAATGTACTGGAATATTCTGGAGCTGTGTCTTTTTTGAGGCACTTCCAGGTATCGATTTATCATGGGTAAAGGTAGCCTAAGATCTGGTTCCATCATTGAGGTAAACGCAAAGGTGTCGGCGTTGATCAGTCCCTGAAGGACGCGCCGCGCATTCGTGTTCAATTCAGAATCGTAGAGACGTGGTGAATGCGTGTTTGGCCTAACCAATGACTTGCGGGGGGGGGGGGAATGGTACCAAGTTACCGACCCCGGAGGGATGGAAGGCCTGGTTGACCCGGGAGGATCGATCGACCGTGCAGATGTCTGTAGCGCCTCTTACCACTGCACCACGCGCGCCCTCAGTTCCATGACTACCTTTGACTTTTTCGAAGCAAAACAAAAAATTTTCCACAGAAAAATGCTTGATTCTCCAATTTTGGAAACCAGTATGGAAGGATGGATTTTTCGGGAAATCTGGCACTCAAAGAAAAAATGTGATTCCAGTGAACAATCGCGTGATAAAGTCGTAAAAAGAATAATAATCGAAAATAAGTCAGCTCTATTATACAAGAATGTAATTCTGACCACAATAAACTCGGCTTTAATTACTTGCAGAAAACTTGAAACGAGACGAACATGAACGTTTTTCTTGTCGAGCTGAGCAAAAAGTCACCAAGTAATTTTCTCCTGTCTCTCATTTACAGTATGGCGAGAGAAAAAAGACAACGCTCACGCGGGCGGGGTTCAATCGAATTCTCGTAGTAGGAGTAAGCCCGTACGCTTTCAAATAGATTGGAACCATTCAAAAACGAAAAACAGCACAAGCAGAATATTAAGCCAAGTTTTGAACGATCTTTTCTAAATGGGCCAGGTAGAACTAATTTCATTCAAGATTTATCGGCGCGAAATAGAGGTTGGAGGAATGAAAAATGGAAATTCAGAGGTGGTAAATTCAAAAAAAATTTAAACGAATATAAATAATCTATAAACAATCTCGGACCTTGCCCAACAACAAACGAGATGACGAATGTAAATAAAATATTCAAAAAATAACTATAAATAAAAAAAAACTAAATAAAACTGAATAACTGAAATAAAAAACCCCGCGGTGTTGTTCAAGGAGCTGTCCTCTGTGTTTATGAGCGTGGCGGAGTACGGTAAAGTGAAGAAAGCTGCGTTCGCTTGAGGAAATGGAAAAAAGCCAGACGGGAAGCGTCTTCATCGCCGGATGTGAGTGGACGAAACCCATTTCGTCAATCTCGAAACCAAAGTTGATCGACAGACAACAGCTCCTTGATTCCTTAGACAATTCAATTCTTCTGCAGCAGCGAACACTTCTGCGAAAAAAAACCTGCCACATTTAGTCAAACAGACAGCTTTTCATTCAGAAAATTTATTAAAGAATATTTTATTTATTTCATACGCGGACATCAACTAACCTGGGATTCCATAAGTAAAACAAACTCTAAATCAACCTCAACCAACAACATTATCAGTTGAACATCTTCACCAAAATGGTAGGCTAATTCCTGGGGAAAAAAAACGAGCGCTCTATGGGTACCTTTAGAAACAGAAATGAGAACTTTATGTGGTCCAGTTTTGGCTAAACTCCAATAATTTAGTGATTTTTGCGCTATTTCCGGCTTCCGTGTTCCGCATTCCGCTTTTTTGAAAAAATTTGCGCACACCCCCGATTATCACAGAAAAACAACAGGCCATTTCTGTCGAGATTACCGCTCAATAAACAAACTTTAAAAATTTGACCGCAACGAGACTACCAATTGGGTCTGGTTTTATAGCTTAAGTGGAGATCTATCGAGCGCACACCTGTTCCAAAACAATAAAAATTAATTTAATTTAATTTGATTTAGTTTAATTCAATTTGATTTTATATGAAGATAAAGAAAGAATCCTGTCTAATTGAAAGCTGAGAAGGTTCGCATCGCTTACATATACGATGGCAGGGTCCAGCGGTAAGAAGTGCTACTGACACCCGCACAGTAGAGCGATCGATCCACTCCCGGGATAACGTGGCCTCTCCCCCGTTAGTCATTCACCGTGGCCTTACAATTCTGAATGAAGGACGGATGCGTGGTGCGTCCTTGGGAGACTAATCAACGCCAGACATATTCACCCCTCACGCGACGCAACATTCACTCTATTTGAAAATAGTCTAATGGAAAAATCGTTACTAAAAATAACTAAAACGCTTCCTTCAGAGCTTTCCCATTCACCCTTAGTTCTAGAAGCCCCGCGGAAACATCAACGATTTTTTCTGATCCAGTTCCGTTTCAGCTGCTAATGGAGCAGATTATGGTGCTAATTCACAGCGACGGCGTTTGCCTGCTGCTAGTTGAGCTTTTTCTGTCACTCTATCGTTTTGAGTCCAACTTGTTGAGAACGCCGGAAGCATTTAAGTGGCTCGCCGTCAACTGCTGCTCTACAAGGAGTATCGAAAATGCATGAGCGTCACATTGACAACACACTTGTCTAGTAATGGCAACGTTTTCGGAAACTATTCGTAATCAACAGCTTTACTTCCGTCTTACTGTTGAATACGGAAGCCTTGAGATTGGCAACGTTAGGGTAAAGGTAAAGAAAAAGGTAAGGGTATAGGTAAAGGTGATCAGTCCCCGAAGGACGCGCAATGCAGTCGCCTTCCACTCAGAATCGTAGAGGCATAGTAAACACCCACTTGGCCTATACAGTGATTTGCGGGGCTAGCCGCTATACCAAGTCAGCGTCCCTACCTTCCCAGAAAAGTCTGGTACCAATTTATTTATTTATTTATTTATTTATTTATTTACTTGTTCATTCATACGTCAATATGACGCACCTGTGAAAAAAATAAAAGTGAAGGAAACAACAACAAAATCGAGGTTAAGCGGGATAGATCTGCACTGTGAACATAGCATTAAGGTATGGAAATCGGTAAGAGTTTTGTAATCGGTAACCTCGCAAGTATGTTAAAAGGGACAACAGTCCCACGGCAATTATCAGGTAATTGAAGAGCTTGTTCTAAAGATATCATTGCAAATTTTTTTTTTAAATTAAAAAAAATCACACAACAATTCAAAACTATCACTTAATTAAGCGTACAAAAAACTAACACTAACAATATCACTTAATTAAACAAATACAATTAAAACGAACACTCAATTAAGCATATGTATTATATTAACCAAGGAAGAGGGAAGTGATAGCAGCAAGGAGAACAGCAGATTTACCGACCCCGAAGGGATGAAAAGATTGGTTGGCCCGGGCGAGGATCGATCGACGGTGCGGGTGTCAGCAGTGCCTCTTACCACTGCACCACGCACGCCTAAGCACTCAGGCAACTTCACTAAAGGGTGCGTGATGAGGTGTGGTTTGGTGCGTTTTTTACACCCGCACTGTGGATCGATCGATCAAGTTTGTTTTACTTATGTGTTCTCAGGTGAGTTGATGCCCGCGTATTAAAAAAATGAAATAAATAAATTTTCTCAATGAAAAGCTCTCTGCTTGACTAGGTGTAGCAGGTTTTTTGCAGAGGTGTTTGCTGCTGCAGAAGAATTGAATTGTCTAACGAATCAGGGAGCTGTTGTCTGTCGATCAACTTTGGTTAGAGATTGACGAAATGGGTTTCGTCTACTCACATCCGGCGATGAAGACGCTTCTCGTCTGGCTTTTTTCCATTTCCTCAAGCGAACGCAGCTTTCTTCACTTCACCGTATTCCACCACGCTCAGACTAACTATTTAAGCATTGCACCCCTCACCCGTTCGTGGTTGGACAAATCGGTACCGAACTTGTCTGGAAAAGGTGAAGGGCGCTGAACTGAACAGCATCAAGTCATAGGGCAGGGTAAATGAGTATTGCCTTTTCGATTCTGAACGGATGGCGAAGGCATGGCGCGTCTTTTGAGGACTTGTCAACACCAACCTGTACCACACTCTTGGACTTAGGTGCTAAAGTGGAACCGAGGTGGTCTAAAGTTGGAACCTGAGTTTGCCTTATTAGCGGCTCCTATCCTGGAACGCAGAAGCAGGAAAGGCAAAAGAGAAGAGGTTGGCATTGATTGATCCCCGAGATAGCGCCACGCATTCGTCTTTCAGTTGGAATCGTAGAGGCAGATGCGGATGGTAAATGCGTATTTAGCCTACGCAATAACTTGGAAGGACTAGCTGCTATACGAAGTCAGTGTCTTCACCTTTCCAGACAGGTCTGGTACCGACAGGTATGGTACCAATTTACCGAGTCCAGAGGAAAGGGAGGCTTCCTTTAACACGTTGACGACAGCGCCTTTTTCGAGTGTCTGGCGCGTGGGACCAACCGATTTTCTAGCGCGCCAAGGCTGTGGCATGATGCCGGCATACGGCGAATTTTTTTTTCAAAATGGAAGTGAATAGTAAATCTCGAAGACTACATATACAGTCCTGTAATATCGGGGATTGTGACTATTCCTTTTTTTGCAATGAAAATAGAAAAATAACAACTGGAAGCTTTCAGAATGTCCTTTTTCCCTATCCTGGTTAAAAGAAAGTTGTCATTTGTTTATTGTTCACTGTTTGTTTATTCTAATAATCAAAATTTGTTTGTATTCGTGTGTTTGTTTAAGTAAACAGTATTTGTTTGCATTTATTTGTTTCTTGCAATAACCATCATTTGTTTTTACTTGTAAAGAAAACTAGTGCACAATCAAAAATTCCAGTAAATCAAAAGCTAAGAATTGTTTTTACGGACCACGAGGTTTACAATGATTTCTAATCATGAGGTATATAGTGGCCAGATAAATATTTCCCAAAAAATCGGGATAAGTCAGAAAAGTAAATTTCAAAACTGTGACGCAGCATTGCGTCACACGGTCCCACGCGGCCTAATACCTGTGACGCAGCATTGTGTCACACGGTCGTCAACGTGTTAAATTGCTCCACGAGCGTAGCAGAAATGGAATTGAATTAATACACGAATTGAACCATTCGTGTGGTAGCGGGAAGCCGAATAGTGTTTGTTGCAAATTCACTGAAACCTCGATCGGGGCACTGGACGAGGTGGCTCACTTGCACAGGGTGCGCAAAATTGCCCGGAATCAAATACCAGAATAAAATACTTAGATACTTAAATACTAATACTTAAATATCGCATTGTAATTCAAAAAGAAATGTTAATCTGACAGCGAAACCTATTATACAACTTGTGTATTCCATTAACAATAAAAACATATCAGGTTTACCCAAACTGGCCACCTTTCTTACGAACACAGGTGTTCAGACGGATGATTGAGTTTTTATAAAACGAATGATCGCCTCAGTGATTTCATAGCCACGGATTGAGATCAAGCTCTTTTGTCAAGTTTTTGCAGCAAAGTTTTTGTATAAAAGTATAAAGTATAAAGTTTGTATAAAAGTAAAAGTATAGATGTATAAAAGTTTTTGTAGCAAAAAAGTCAATTCTCTTTCCCTGAATCGGTGACTTCTACTGCCTAGATATGTATCGGCTACGTGATTATTGACTTTCATCGTCTGGTTTTCGTCAAAACATGAGAACGGTCACTAGGGTTCAAATGTGTGACTCAAATTAAAAGTCAAAAGTTTTTTTTTGAAAATTGTTACTAATGCCACTTTCTCTGAAAGTTTGTTGTTTTTTTCCTGTCTGAACAGCATTTCTGTTTAACTAGCACATTTTTCTTATTCAGTAGCACATCCTCGTTTTAGGATGTAACAATAAATAAAATAATAAATAAAATAAATTAGAATGAACAAATGTCAATGTAGAGAGCGAAAATTTTCCCCGATGTTGGATGACGTACATTTCGTGCTATAGATCAACCGAAAGTGAAAAAAGATAACAAATTGGTCCTTTAGAACAAGATGAAAACAAGACGCGATAGTCGTTGTGGACAGAGAAGAAATGAACTCTTTGGAATACGCGAGAGGAGGAGGAGCAACTCTGCCTGTTGCGAAGAAAACTCACTTTGTAGCCTCGTTTCGAATGTTTGCCCGGAGTATACGGATCTCCTATTTCGGCTTAAAACGATAAATATATTGAATTATAGTGGAAGAATTGTTGTATGTATACTGGTCTACATTGAATTTTTTGCGCTTACTGTTGGCATGAGCAAAGTCCGCGTCCACTCCTATTCCGTGAAAAAATGGAAAAATGGTGAAAAAATGGTGAAAAAATTCTCCTAATGGAAAAAGGATGTCGGTCAATTATTGAACTGTAAAGGCTAGAAGGTACAAAAAATGACTTCGTTTGATGCACAAAAACATTCAAAAAGCACTATGAAGTGAAGGTAGAGGTGTCGGCATTGATCAATCCCCTAAGCACCGCAACATTTATATTCATTCTCACATTATATACTGTTTTTCATATTCTCACTCTGCATTCAAATTTAGAATCGTGGAGACATGGTGAATGCGTATTTGGCCTACATAGTATAGTTGTGCTCGAATGAATATTCGAACGTTCGAATTCGAATAATTCTATTCGAAATCGAATATTCGAATTCGAACATTCGAAAAAACGCGATTTTCTAATGTATTCGAATTCGAATGCTCGAAAAATCGCGATTTTCGAATGTACTCGAATTCGAATGCTCGAAAAATCGCGATTTTCGAATGACATTCGAATTCGGACGTTCGAAAATCGTCGATATTCGAATATATTCGATTATTCGAAATTTTTGGGAGAGCACAACTATACTACATAGTGAATTTCTGTGGCTAGCCGCTATACCAAGGCAGTGTCATTACCTTCACAGACAGGTCTGGTACCAATTTACCCCGGAGAGATGGAGGACTTGGTTGGCCCAGGACCGGGATCGATCACCCACTCGACTGTGATCGATCCCGGTCCTGGGCCATTGCGGGTGTATTGAGTTTTTAGGAAATATTATAATAAAGCTGTGACGTTGCAAACTTTCCAAATCTAGATCAAAAAATTGTTATAAATCCAAATCTTTTCTTCTTTTTGTTCCATTAGTGTTGTTACTGTTAATTCTTGTTGTATGCACATTCATGTGGATGTAGGCCATATTTTGGACTTGAGAAAAAATCAAAAAATTCAAATTAAAACCTAAAAAATAATATCTTCAATCTAGCGTAGAGCTTTCAAGACAGAGTCAAATGAAGATCTTTAGGCCGTTGAATGAAGAAAATCCACATAATCCTAATATATTATTATTGAGCGGACTGAGTCAGAAAAAGAAAAAACCGACTGTTCGCCTACATGCATAGATAAAATTAGACACAAAACTAAGCGAGAGAGGAAGGAAAGCGTTGTTGGCGTCTCCGCAGATGCAGAAGCCCATAATGGGGACAAAGGCTCGGTTGCTTGGCTCTAAACCGGGTTTTCATGGCTTCCATTTGATTCTGTGAACTCTTAGCTCTTTTCATCTGAAGCCGCACATCGAGTGAACTACGGTCGATTCTTGACTACGTACAGGAATACAAATAGCCCGGAGGGCTAAAATTCTGCCGCTGAAATGGCTGGAAAATTCGATCGACAGCGTGCTTATTTGTATCGAACTTTTATAAAGCCTCTCCTAACATGCTGATGAGTCCGGGGAGAAGCGTTATATTTCTTCACTAGCTCGTACATGTTCAAGGACGAAACAAGCTTTCTTATTTTCTTTTGTTTGTTTTTTTCAGTTTGTATTTTGCGTTTTGAAAGGAGAAGATGAAATACGAATGATCGGATGAGCAAGCTAATGAAAGTCACTTCTGGACGAGCTCTTTTAATTTTTGCCGGTGACGTTCCCTTTGAAGCCCTTTCTAGAAGTTCCTCTCTTCTTGGAACATATGGGATTTTACCATTGTCTCGATACCCAACCAGAATAAATAAAGCACTGGATGCCAAATGCGCCAACCACAATCGGTATTCAAACCCGAATTCATTATTCGAATTATCCCTATTTCCCTATTTTCAAGGTCTAGTACTGCCACGTCAATGAAGCAGGATCAAGTCACTGTGAATCATTGATCAGTGTTCATTCCAAAAAAACTCTGACGAAAAAAAATGAGAAAAACGGACTTGTTACCGATGAGTTCCGAGGATGGTTCTATGTTCAAGCTAGTATCCGTTTAAGGGTAGAAACGAAACGGATTAAGGTTATTTCCCTCTTGGGTAATTACATACATTCTAGATTAGGAATTATCATGTTGAACGACGGTACAAAAATAGAAGCGTCGGTCTATCCTTCGCTGGGCGACCTTTAAAACTGCTAAGAGCGAACAAAGCCATGTGAAACGAAAGGCTTCATTATTAGATCGCGGTAACATTATCGCGAAATAACACAGCAATCAACTCGATTAAAGTAGGCCACTTTTTCTCAATTTCACTCTGACGCATTTGCCACCACGCATTCGAACATGCTCGGCTATTTTGGGAAGCTCTGGCGACTAGTAATTGTTGCAGTTGTACTACATCTGGTCGTCCACTGTTACTCAGAGACGTCAGATTGATGCAGCAACAAGGAAACTCGGCGTAGGAGAAGGGATCCTTTAGCTTTGGAGTTCTCCAGTTCTCTGGACATTCTATGATCGTAATGCTCTTCACAGCCCAGATTCATAAACGGACAAGCGATCTCCGAAACCGTGGTGCAGCCAGAACCAGACGGCTGAGTCGATGAGAGATTACGTTTAGCATAGTAAGTTTAGGATAAGTAGACAAAGGTGGGCACCGTTTGGGCTATAACTCGGGGTTTATCGGGGGTTTACCAATGATGAATCTGGGCCCAGGATCGACAATATCTAATGTTCTGTTGTCAACCTGCTCACTCTTATGTGGCCCAAATTCCCAATATCTTTGGTGCCAGAAATTGACTCCCGAAGATAACGAATCTTAACTAGGTGATTGGAGGTTTCATAAAATTGTCATAAAATTGAGTATTGTGGCTAATAGGTATGTAGCTCGTTGATTGTTACCAACAGAAATCTTGGGTTAGTGAGACTAGACTTCGAAGATTCTATTGCTACCCCTTCCCTGAGCTTTGTAGTTATTTTCTCTCAATTTCGTCGATTTAGGTAAATATTATACTTCAAAAATAACTTATAAAAAATAAAAACAAATAAATAGTTTTCAAATCTCACAACAGCCCGGTGAGCAAGGCTCAAAGCATTGAAGAGATGTCTTGAAGAAAAAAACGATTGGAAAAATTGAGTAGGTAATAACATGGTCGAAGGTGTGAACACATAAATAGTTTTGTCTGAGCTACGTCAGCTCTACAGTGTGTAGATGATCGTGTTTTCAGTGAAAACATTCTAATCCGATGATCAGCTTTTGATCGCGTGAAGCTGTATCCCCTGACATGATAGCAGAATTAGAATCCAATTAATATTAAACGGTAGATGTAAACAACAAATTAGAGAGAGATCAGCTGCATTCAGATGAGTTTCAGAAGACATTATGAGTAGGTTGGTCCCACTCTCGAAATCAACTTCGGGCTAGTGTGCCAAGCGCTAGTGATTTCTGTATTTTTCCCAATCGCTTTTGTTCAAGACTTTTTTGATGCTATATGTCTTGCTCACCGGGTTGTTGTGAAATTTGCAAGTTATTTTCAAAATATTTTTCTGGCAAAATGAAACAGCTCCAGATTCTTCTCAACTGAAATTAATTGGCGGCTGGTCCAGCTCTTCATGGATAGGGTACGAATGAAAGGCGTCGGCGTTGCCCACTCTCCCGAGAATGCGCCACGTATTTGTGATCCATTCGGAATCGTACAGGGATGGTGAATGCGTATTTGGCCTACACAATGACCCACGGAGCCACGGTTATACCAGGTCTGTGTCTTACCTTCCTAGACAAGTCTGGTACCAATTTACCCGACCCCGGAGGGATGGAAGGCTTGGTTAGCCCGGGCGAGGATCGATTGCTCGACCGTGCGGGTGTCAGCGGCTCCTCTTACCACTGCTCCATTTCGCAGATGTGAGGAAAATCTCATGGTTTCCTACAAACGAGGTCGACAGTGGGTGTGGACCCACAAAATAAATCCATGAAATCCATTTCCAGTTAACGATAAATATGTCTGCTCGAAATTACGGTTGGATATAATCTTACAAACAATCTGAATGACAAATATCATTTACGTCTCAGCGGTAGACAGATCCAATTTCATCCATCCTTTTTTCAGGTGAAAATTCCAGTCGTGCTTTTATTTAGTATGCTCTACTCACACGCACTGGAAAATGTTGGGAGGATCCATGGATTCAGCCGAATGCAGGGACGATCGGAAATTTTTAGGGAGAGAGCACGAACCTATGATGCTTCAAAAGACTGGTTTTTTAGGAATGTGGCAATTTAGAGGAAATTGGTTTAAATACCCAAGTTTGAGCTGCGATGGTGTCGCTGTCCCGCTTTTTCCCCGCTTCGCTTTGTTTTTGATCCTAATTTTGATAGGAAGTTAGTTCTATTCCTTCTTTTTACTTTCACTTATCCTTTTACCTTTTTCTTTTCCTTTCTACATATTTCCTTTACGAGCCTCTCTAGTTTAATGATGGGTCGCGGGGAGGCTTTTGTGATTTCTTTTATGTTCGTCTAAGTTAAGGGACCAAACGAGCGGTCCTTCACTTACTTTTTTATTTAACACTCTCTTACTTGTTGTTAGAGCACTTTTGTCGCCTAAAGGATCACTTTGTGAAAACTTTAGTGCTTCTATTATTGTAGTTAAGTCTTTCTTTTTCGCATTTTCAAGTGCCAGCACCAACTACTTGCAAGAAGGGAGTCCAAACGGTCAACCAAACAAATTTTTATTATATATAAAAAATATATTGTTATACAAATAACCTATAACTGAAATTAGTGCGTCTCTTATGGAATAAAAAAAATCCGACACTGACTCTTGAAATACGTACGCTACTAGTTCAGTTTGGTTATGTGCTCAAGTTGTAAAGATTCTAGCAGTCAACGTCGCTGCGGTAAATGCTGTCTGCTTTTGCAAATTTCACCAGCATTATCTCCATGTTTTCTTCATTTATTCATTTATAATACTACACGTTATTCATTTATAATACTACACGTAAAGTGGTACTAGAACCATCGCGGTGGAAACACTTAGGAACACTAATTAAAAT
Source organism: Nippostrongylus brasiliensis (assembly GCA_030553155.1). Lineage (NCBI taxonomy): Eukaryota > Metazoa > Nematoda > Chromadorea > Rhabditida > Heligmosomidae > Nippostrongylus > Nippostrongylus brasiliensis. The sequence continues at coordinate 5,296,574 of CP130735.1, forward strand.
AGACTCACAAGATGGTCAGATCAGCAAAAATAATTCAAAATCTCGTTCGTATTATCACAAAGGAAACCACACACAATTAGGCCATATAGCAGATGATCATAATCGTCAAAAAAAAACTGTGAAAATTATGAGAATCAAATAATAATCATAATCGTCTCCAATCTTTTCTTTACTGCATATTTTTTCGGCCTCATACGCAGGACAATTCACGTTCCAAGGAGGATTAGGATGACTGACAAACAATTACTTCGAGTAGGCTCACTATATTTGAGAGTGACCAAAACTTTCCCTTCCAAAATGTCGCTGAATTATTTCAGACGTAGAATAGCCGCTCCTGAGGCCGTAGTGAATCACATGCGCTTTTAGCCAGGTCGTTTCGCCGGATTTCATCATGAATGTTGCATGTTGTGTTCTATTGTTATTCACTGTTCATTATCTAACGGTCACCATAAGTGTCGTAGTAAACATAACATAACATAAGATAGCATAACAAACAATTATTTGAAGACGGTGAGAGCTGCTTCGGTATTTCTCGTTGTTTCGTTATCCATGCAATATGGCGTGATTTGGTTTCACTTTCATAACAGTTAAGTGAACACGAAGGAGCAGCGCTCAAGGAATAAGGTAAAGGTAAAGTTATTGAGGAAAGAGAAGAAATTGTGCCATAAAAGCAGAAGTAGAAGTTTGGTGGAGCGTCAGCACTTCTCGCCGAAAGGGAATCTTCCAGTGTGAAGAGATCTGATTCACCGCCTTAGCTGACTGAAAACACTTCTCCTGTAATCCAATGATGAGCTCATGACTGCGAGAAGCTGTTTCCTCAGAGAACACGACAGAATCAGTAGAGAAGCTTAGAAAATCAAGTGTAGGGTGCATCAGATTCATTGGCCTCTCTCGGGTTCAAAATCATTGATCTTAACATGTAATCACGTGTACTCGTCTTCGCATTACTGGAAGACCTATGGACACTGCACAAGATTCCGTGTATCTAGTGACTGGTGATGGTGAGCCTCGTTATCGGAGAATAATCGCGTTCTGTTTTGATCCCTGCAGTTTGGAAATCTGTATACTCATGGAGCAACTGAAAACTGCAGACTCTTTTCTCCTCCTAGATGAGACAGCCAGGCCCTCAAATCATTGTTCAAAGGATCGTGCTTGTTCAGCCCTCCAAACGATTACTGATAACAATTGTTATTTAAAACATGGGCACTATTCAACTTAATGGACACCAGTACTCGATTTTTTTTCAGTCGTCGAACTTCGCTGAAACTTTGCACAGGGGGATAATTGAGGGCGCTGATCACGAATCTGCTGTCCGTTTTCCACGTGGGTGGTCCCGGACCACCCAAATCGCTACTCGGGTGGTCTAATCAGGATCATCGATTTCGCTAAACTTTGCCCATAGGGGTTATTTGGGGTCCTTAACACGATGGTGAAGTCCGTTTTCCAAATGGTGGCTTTGGACCACCCATACCGACTACTTGGGGGCAGGGTTGAGCATGGGGTGCGATCTGTGCTCAAAAATTACGACCCCCCCCTTCTGGAGAGAAGCAGTTACGACCCCCCCCCCTTCAAAAACTGCTGCAGGCGAAGATAACAGGTGAATGGAGCACGAGGACATCCACAGAAGGGCGTTTACAGATGTATACAGAATAAAGATGCAAAAAATCGAAAAATAAAAATTTATTGATCATTCGAGTATAAAAAATTTTCAGCCGCACACAAATGGAGGACAAAAAAGGCTTGTGCGCGGAGAAATGTACACGGATAGCGAGTGTAGTGATGTAGTTAAGAATTTTATAAGGCTGAAGATAATGGAGTGAAAAATGGAATTCCCTGAACTAAAAATTGTTTCAGATTCAGACGGACGCATATGGCCTTGCAAAGTTTTTACATCGTTTTAGCAAAATTTTTAGAAGTAGCCTAGTCATTCTGTTTTCGGTTTACGAGTGCTCAAATAATTGCTTTCTGCTTTCAGATGATCACATTGCGACAGCATGTGCGGCTGGACCGGTGCCGAGCGAAACAGGAATCTTTTCCAGAGAACAATGAGTAGTAGTAGTAGAAGCTAGTTCACGTAGCTGTGAATAAAGAAGTTCGCCTGACTTGCTGTTTTCGAGATTTGAAATAAATAAATTCAAAACCGTTTTGTAGCATTGAAGAAGAACAGTGCTTGATGAGTGTTGTTTCTTTTTTCGAGAGCTAGGAAAGTATGTGTAACAGTTATTTTTTTATTTGTTATTTTTTATTTTTATTTTATTATTAATTTTATTTATTTATTTATTTTTATTTTGTCATTTTTACTTTTATTCATGTTATTTTTTTTACATTTTAGAGTCGAAAAATTACCGAAAACAATGAGGTTAAAATGAACCATCGACCATAGCCAACACTGAGTAAAAAGATCGCACCCCCCTGCGCGCCTTGGAGATTTGCTGTTACTAGAGTTTTATATTTTTCCTAGATAGCATTTTTCCTCTAGTTTTCAACGCGGTCATGGCACTTTTTCAATTTTAACTTTGAACGGAGATATGAATTTTTGAATGATCACCTTCATTTCTGAGACGATCAGTAGGAGTTCCGACTTTCTGAGTGTTTTCAATCAAAAAATCATATCTTTGTTCAAGCTCAAAACTGGAAAAGTGCCATAACCAGTTCTAAAACTACATGAAATTCTCTATAAAATAAAAATAGAATTTCTTCCAAACACGAAATCCCCTAGGCGCGCAGGGGGGGTGCGATCTTTTTACTCAGTGTTGGCTAGGGTCGATGGTTCATTTTAACCTCATTGTTTTCGGTAAGTTTTCGACTCTAAAATGTAAAAAAAAATCTCATGAATAAAAGCAAAAAATAACTAAATAAAATAACTAAATAAATAGAATAAATAATAAAAATAAAAATAAAAAATAAAAAATAAAAAAATAACTGTTACACATACTTTCCTAGCTCTCGAAAAAAGAAACAACACTCATCAAGCACTGTTCTTCTTCAATGCTACAAAACGGTTTTGAATTTATTTATTTCAAGTCTCGAAAACAGCAAGTCAGGCAAACTTCTTTATTCACAGCTACGTGAACTAGCTTCTACTACTACTACTCATTGTTCTCTGGAAAAGATTCCTGTTTTGCTCGGCACCGGTCCAGCCGCACATGCTGTCGCAATGTGATCATCTGAAAGCAGAAAGCAATTATTTGAGCACTCGTGAACCGAAAACAGAATGACTAGGCTACTTCTAAAAATTTTGCTAAAACGATGTAAAAACTTTGCAAGGCCATATGCGTCCGTCTGAATCTGAAACATGCTAACTGATAACAATGATATGATTATGTATATGATTCCGCACATTTCCTTAATGCACCTGCTCGTAATTTCTAGCCCATCACAAAATGTACGACCCCCCTCACACGTACGACCCCCCCTCCCTCAACCATGACGGCGGTACGACCCCCCCTGCGATCATCGCACCCCACGCTCAACCCTGCTTGGGGGGGGGTCCAGTCAGGATCACCGATTTCGCTGAAACTTCGCCTACGGGGGTTATTTGGGCTCCTGAATACGACGGTGAAGTCCGTTTTCCAAATGACGGCTTCAGCGAATTTCTGAAGAAAAATTTCTGGCTGAAAAAAATCGAGTGCTGGTGTCCGTTAAGTTGAATAGTGCCAAAACATGTGGTAAGTCCCCACAATTAGCTCTGACTTGTTCGATTGTTTTGTCCTGTTGTTCTACCTAGTGCTCTACCTTTGTTTTTTTTCTCCACGCCACTTCCATCATTCATTCTTTTGTTCATTGTTACCCATTCGAATTAGTTACACTTCATTTTAGAGCGATGGTGAGTGTGATCACAGTTGTCGTCTTACATCCACCCGACACCTTTACCTTTTACCATTACCTTCAAAATCAACGGATCTGGACTTGAGATGTTTTGTTTTCGTTAGTTTTTTGGTTTTTTTTTACATTTCCTTGGTCTGGCCAATGACCGTTAACATCAGATTCTGTTCTGTTTTCCAAATTCATTTTGTTTAAGCACTAATGTCAGAAATTCCACATATGTTTCCCATTTGGTCTTTTTTTGTTGTGCGCACTTTGGTGCATTTGAAATAAATAAATAAATAAATAAAATCAGTACAAATTCTTAAAGTACTTTCGAACAGCACTGTGTAATAACGAAGCATTTCAATCCAAACATTGACTGGACTGCTTCTTGGATGAGGTGCATGACTGGTGACCGTTGAGGGTTGTTGTTCAGTTCGGTTCTACGTATGTTTTTCCAGTGCGTTAACGCCAGTATCACACCCAAGGGAGTGCCTTACGGCAAACGGCCGACAGCTGCTCGGCGTAGCCCTAGCCGTCACGCTTCGTCGCCTTCGAAAATGAGGTGTAGCGATAACCTTTGTTTTCCTGCGCGGACAACGATACTCTCGGGAATTATTGGCGGAGAATGCGGAAGAGAAGAGGAGGAGGCTTCTCAGGTGACATATCAAAGCTTCACTCTCATGATAAGGCAGTGAAAAGCAGCCTCATGGCGGTTTAATGTGTTAGATGTAGTAGACATGTTAAAAATATGAACGAAGTTAAGGAATGAACTTTCCAAAAGGATTTCAAAAGTGAAGCGATCACAAATTTGTCTGCGAAATGTCTACTCCTAGTTTAGGCGGAAAGGGAGACCCTCCCTAACCTCATTTACATCGCCTTCGGATATGTTCTGCGCACCCGTTCAGCGGCCTGTTGGCCGCCAAATGAAACAATGAATAGTAGGAAACATAAAACATTTATAATAACAAAGAAGAACAAAAAGCATGCAGCAGGAGACGGTGAGGAACTGACGAAGTACGTCACTGGAAGTACGGTAACTGGCAATCGCGGCGGGACCCTAGAGTTGACAAACAGATAACGTGGTTTCACTAATTTACCAGTAGGATATTACGCTATACGTTAGGTCACAGCTGTATGTCAATAATGCAGGTACTTATGGGTTTAGTATGGTACATTCGTATAGGTTGAGCGATAGACTCAATTAATAAAGAAATTCATTGAATAGCTTAAAGTTGGCAACGGCAATCAGATAATTAGGTTACCTTAAATTCCTTTTACCCGCAATGACGTGAAGTGCGCCAAAAAAGCTCAGGGTGAATGATGGTTTTGAATGCGCTATGTTACTATACAGATCCCAGTGGTATAACCCATAATTTCTGGAACGAGTTAGACCTCAATCATAAATAAAAGCAGGGACAGTATTCCAAGAGTAAGGCGAAGCTGGGATCTGGAGGACCCAGATCATGATGATCTATTGGTGCATTTACAGAGACATCAATCTCGATGGATCTCCCTTGTCGAAGTAAAGTCGTACGTTTTTCCGGGCGTTCCATAACATGGACAACGGTATGAAGGAAGAACTCATCAGAAGAAGGAGAGCTGTGTGGTCAGCCTAGGAGTATCTCAAGGAGAACACCGACCAACTCCAGAGCGTTGGAAAGCTGTCTTCTGAAGTTCACTCGGCTTTCTCAACATCGAGCCAGATGAAGTAAGTTGAAGAGTCAGCATGCAGTTACTGTAACTTGGCTAACTCGTCCAAATGGTGTGGTCGCGACAGAGCTCATTATCTTGTCAAGTTGTTTAGCTAATATATATTAAGCTAAAGCAAAGATCTTTCTTACCTAGTCCCTATCATACAACATTTTATAGCACACGATCCAGCTCCAACGACACCGTGAGCAATAGTTTCAGCAATCCTGCCATCGAGGTTATTCGGAGTCACTGATTTATACACGATGGCTTGTAGTCTGTAAGGTTTCCGGAACCCGCGACAGCAAGTCACTTTTCTTTACGACACTCGCTGCTTAAGTTTACTATGTAACAGTGCGGGCATCTCATCGACTCCGCTGTCTGGGTCTAGCTTAGAACCGCGGCGCAGCTGGAAGAAATGCACCTGCGTTGCGGTTCGGCCGGAATCAGACGGCAGAGTCGATGAGAGGTTGCGTTTAACATGGGAAGTTTAGGAGAAGTAGACAAATGTCTAGCGTCGAGGTCTTCGAAACCCTGCCTCGTCGCGAGATGTTGGAGACCCCTCCCGTCTGAATCGTGGTGCGCGTTCACGAATATCGGTTGCGCGCGGTTCGTGGTATATTTCGGGGTATACAGCGCCGATACCCGTCGTGAATCCGGACCCAGGGCCCACATTCATCATTGTTAAACCCCGATAAACCCCGAGATATAGTCTGTGAACGGCACGCACCTTTCTCTACCTATCCTAAACTTCCTATGTTAAACGCAATATCTCATCGACTATGTCGTCTGGATGGCTGCGCCGCGGTTTCGGTGACCCCTCGTCCGTTCATGAATTTGGGCCCAGGTCATTATCTCTGCTCAGCCAGTCAAGTCTTGTGTGAACATAGCCTACTTCGGATGCATGGAAGGCTTGGGTGCCCGGGGTAAGGATGTATCACTTGACCAATGCGGCACGGACACGGTTACGGACCACGCCCACACATGCGACAAAAAACGAATGAAAGCAAAATTTCACGTTAAAATATCAAGGGGTTGGGTGGGAGTGGCGGTTTGATAAAGCGTTCGCACAGGCCGGCTCTGTTGAATGAAAGATAATGCATTGATTTCTCTTTCTAAAATGGTTCTACGTACTGGCGTTTTGCAGATAATTCCCAGTTGCAGTAACGACCGCCAGACAACACGCCTAATTCCATAGCAAGCGCTGAAGAAAAATAGGCATTATTGCGCGTTTTTCGAGTATCGTAGCCTACAAAACAGCCAGCGATTCATCTTCACGAAAACAGCCTGGTGAAGAGATTCTACGTCGTGACCAAACGGAACAATTATGTTGGCCAGTAAGGATTTGTGTAACTGACAGCACTAAGATGGTAAAATTTACCTGAGTGAATCAGAGCAAAATCAAATATGAGTAAATGAACATTGATAAACAAGGTAAGCAATTATGGTGAAACGATTTGGTCATTGGTGTGCGCGCCTCGAATTGGGGCAAATTGCCTTGCAATTTACCCCAATTCAGCTACATACTCGTTTGCCATACGACGAGCGAAAATTCCTGCTCAGTTTCAGTCCAGAAAAGCTACGTATAAACACGAATATGTTCTCCGATTGCAAAGCACCATCGGTATGGATGAGATCGTTGATGGGCGAATCATTGTTGACCAGAATTTTGCTAGCTCTGCTAAAGTCGTGATAGATGGAAGTTCTCTCAAAAATGGAACTAATACGCATTCCCGCAATTCAGAATTGTCGCCGAAGAAAGTTTTACAAGCGTTATTAAAATGTTTCTTTGCACTCTCTCCAGCCCAAGCAGGTCGATTCGCAATAAATTCCAGATACAGATAAGCGTATACTTGCGAAACTATGCGAGCCTACGAATAAATTGAGCCGAGGGCGTATTCTGCCTCGGGTGCAGAGATGGAAAGGGGTGACAACTCTTCCAATTTTTTTATTTTGCACTTGGGTGTATGTGGTTTGGACCGAATTCCTACACCAAAAATTCCAAATGGAAAAATGGATATAAAAACGCATTACGGAGCCTCCTACGGTCTGCTATTACAGTGAATTGTGACGAAATGCCTTTGACAAAAAAAAGGAAAAATTGTAGGAACTTTGACCTTTTTCTGAAGGAAATGTCCTCACTACCCGCTGAGTTCGAACCGGCCTCAACTCTGGCCGCAGAATTTTCAAAAACGTTCGCTTATGTACTTGCCGCAGAATGGCTTGATACCTGAACCTGAAACTGCCCAGTATCCCATATCGCTGACAGATATAATATATCTGAGACAATGATGAATCTTCTACGTGGTCGATGGCATCATGAAATTGAACTTCGTCGCAAAAGGTACTTGGATTGTTTTGTCTTTAATACCATCTTAATTTTTCATTTGTTCAGTTTTTTTGTGGATTCTGTTGCGACATGGAAGCGCGTTCTGAGGCTGACTATCGGTTCAAGAAGACAAATTCACAGCAAAGAAGCCTTAACCTTGAATTGTAAGCAGTGACGTCGAGGTGCAAACAAAGATGAACGACTGAAAGATAATGAAAATGCGAGCTGCGTAACCGGCCTAATCACTTGTTGTAATTAGCCGATCAATTTAGTGCTTCACTTATTTCATGTGGTCTGATTAAATGCCAGTTACGCGTGTAAACAGTTCAAAAACCAATTCTACAGAAGCATATTAGATTTCAATTTCTTAAGTTATGAAGTGTCTCTATGAAGTATAGCATTTGTGGGAGCTGTAGACCTCGATGGTGAAAGCCTAGAAAAATGAGCTCACCAACGAACGATATGAGACGAGCATGCAAGGTTTTCTATGCTAAAAAGCTGATACCTTAAAAACTTTTTGAGCCTTTTTGGGCTTTTCAGACCTAACAAACAGGTTGTTCCAGAAGGCGACCAACAGTACGTACAGGAAACGATCCACCCTTCGAATCTACTACGACTGGGCTATCCGTTGGAGGACACATCAACGCCGGTTTACCTTTTACGCTTAACCCTATGCGGGAACGAGTCGCCTCTGTTAGGCCTCTCCTTCGCGAAGTCGACAAACAGTTTGATTTCCAACTGAGATGAGAAGATCAAAGGAGCAAGTAAACCAGAAAACCGCTTGACTAGCATAAAGAGTGGCAAACGGGATGAAAAAATTCACAGCAACTTTACGCAACGACCCTTGTTTACAGTGATTTTCATGTTGGATTACTCAATAGCCCATCAGAAAATATTCAAAGAGGAAAACTTTTGAACGTGAAAAACTTCGCTTCTGACCATTAGGGCTTGATTTTGCGAACTTAAGGTTGTTGTGGGTCGGAAAACAACTGGTAAATAAGATTTGTGTTATAAAACCACCCGGTTTCAAGTACTAAGCGTGGTTTCGAAAAGGAGGTTATGAATAGAATTAATCAGAAATGAATGCTGATTATAAGAAATGGAACCTCTTTCGTTTTGGTCACATTCGTCATTTATGTCATGAGAATTTCTGATTCCTTTCGCAACGTTTTCGAAATCAAGTCGACTTTATCTCATTAGCTATGCACCGTTGTTTGAACTTATTAGTAATCGTTTATTGTTGAACATTGTCAGATTCTGAAGAAATTTTAGGCGAAGGGGCGGCAGCGTTAGTCATTTCCCTATCAAAGTTGGACTTGCGTTGAATCTACGTGATAAAGAGAAATGAGATCCAAATTCGGATGATGGAAGGTTCCAAAATTGAATTGGAATACCAAAAGGCTGACTGGGCGTTGGTGAATGCCGTTCTGCCAAACAAAAGCGAACAAAAAGGGAGCTGGAGCGATCCAGCGCAGCAATAACACAGCGGACCGAGTAAAACCTCACCGTCGCTTGTCCGAATTGCTTTCCGCTAGATCTCTCAATCTCGCCCCCAAAATGCCGACAACCAACAAAGCGTGAACCAACAGCTGTTTACTACTACGCTCTCCACCTGGAATAGTAGCACACAATTTACTCAGCCTCGGCTAAGCATACCTGTGGATTATTTTTTAGCTTGTCATTATATATTCCCGTTCTCCATTAAACAGTTCGCTCAAGTTTTCCGGTGCTTGAGACGACTTATCTTGGTTTCTACGTACCAGAGGCGAATGAGATCTAAAATCGGGTGTTGGAAAGTTCCAAAATTGAATGGGAATAGACAGAAACGAAAATAGAGATATAAACGTGAGATTTTATTATGCAAAAGTCTGACCAGAAGAAAACCTCAGGGAAGCTCTCCGCAGCTATTATTCGACGAATATTCTGGAGCCTTTGAACAACCCTTATTTAAGAACTAGAGCAGTTACGGAGCTCGAAAGGAGGGCGTGGTGCAGAAGCAAGAGATGCTACTGACGGTACTGGTCGAGCAATCGATCCTCGCACGCACTAACCAAGCCTTCCATTGCTCCATGGTCGGGTAAATTCGTACAAAACTCGTCCGAGATAGTAGAGACACTGAATTGGTATATGTATTATAGTACCTGCCCCGCAAGTTATTTTATAAGCTAAATACGCCATCACCATGCCTATTCGAATCTAAATGGAACACGAATGCGGCGGCGCATCGCTAGGGGAATGATCAACGTCGATACCTTTACCTTTTACCTTTGCCCTCGAGGGCGAAATCGGAAGGTCAACGAAATAAGTTCGCTGCCAAGGGTTTGTTACGAGGATTACCAAAATTGATTGAATTTTGAAGCAATATAGACGCCATCTACGTGCGGTGGAAATTAATTCTATTAAGTAATGGAACAACCAAAACAAATAAAACTAATGTTTCCATTTCAAAAATTTCGGCAGTTATGGAATGTCATTATCTATTTTTATAAATGGATAAATGTTTCTAAATAATTGTTCGTAGAGAGATAGAATGTCACAGGTTTTTATGTCTCATGAAATTTTAGCCACCCCAAACATTATACCTATTTGTCTTGAATTCAGTGGCAATTGATGTTGGCGTATTGAGCTTGCGTGAGCGCCTAGCATAAAAATATGTGCAGCGCATCCAGTAATTTTGATATCCACTACATCAAAAGAGTGATCGATCCAACTATAACTACCTTATGAGGGTTTCTCCATCATGCTTTTGGTTAGTCATCCTGCAATTGCTATTTTTTATTTGTGCTTAGTCGCAGAATTGCAGAGTGGCCTGAAAATATGGCCGCCTTGTTGAAGCGTTCCATAATGCTTCAGTTGCTCGGCGTTTTTCTGACTAAACGTGGCCTTATATTTATCGAACCTTGCACTCGCTTGCATATTGATACGGTACCGCAAATTCGGACAACAGTATTCACATTTTGTTAGCGACACCTGAGGTTGTTAAACAGACATGTTATCCCGCAAAAGTTTCGGTGTTGTCATCTTCGTAAGAGCCTGGAAACTCGGTGACATTCGTAACCTACCCGCCCAAACACCATTTCACCCATTGACGACCTGCGTACCGCCGGCGGAACACACCTTTTGGTGAACGGTGGACTGTGTATCCCTCCGGTGAGATACATTTTTTTGCACCGCGTGGGCCTGTATAGTACGGGCCATGTGAACAACTTTACTACCCATGTAGCCCTTCGGCGGGCCACACTTTAGGGTCGCGTGGGACATGAAGGCCAGCGATGGGCTACACTTTTGGGTGTCGTGGGACGTGTATCCCAACGAGGGGCTACGCTTTCTCCCTATTGGGGAGACACTGAGGATAGGAGTGTCCATTTAGAAATAGTTACTACCCGTTCTATATTTTCCGTTTTGTGAAAGCTTCGTGATATTTATCAAGTGAACGACCCTTCAACAAGCTCAAAAAAGGGTCTGACAATCGTCTACTTCGAATGGTTACATGAGGAAGTTTCAAAATCAACAATATACACAGAAAATTATTCTTATGATCATTTTGAAAACAATGAGTGCCGCTGAGGCACTCTCATCACTGCACGTGCGCGCGGTCCCCCGAGCCAGACACCCAGGAAGCGCGCGGTCGTTAATGGGTTATACTAACAACCGTCGTCCTGAAAACCAACAGAAACGGCAAGCAAGTCGGCAAAAACAACCCTCCACCCCCCCCCCCGGTGGTGTCAGCCACCAATCACCCTACTGCTCGGTTGCAGAGGTCACCGGGTGTATGAAACCCACCCGATCTCACGACCTCAGATGGGACTACCGGTTCGATCGAAACTCGCATAGGGGATCAGCTCTTGGGTGACCGCTACACACTTCTCTTTCCGTTTGACATTGGGACCCTTAGCTGATATCCAAAACGCTTCGAGTGTTCTGTGTGCCACATATCGGGCTCGCTGGCGACACTGCTACACCGACATGTGCACCCTCATGACCTGTCATTCTGTGCTACCCAACGGCGTAGATGTCTTGATCCTCCTCAAGCCGTCATAGTGCTCTCTCATCCTGATACATAACGGTCTGCCCGTCTCACCTAAGCACCGGCAACAGTGTTAGCTCGACATTCAAAAAGGTTCGTGGTAATTGAGTTACACCGCTGATGGATGACGCCTTTCACTCGTCATCTCGAATAAAGGATCTTAGCGACAGAGAAAACTTTAAGTTGACAAGCGATAGAATAATATCTCTCTGAGTTGTCTGAGAAGCCTATGATACAGTGCGTTTCAAAATTATGTAGCCACCCTTAATTCGATATTTTCACATTTTGCATTCACTTTTATGAACTGGCGTTAGCGACATTAGATTCCTAGTAGGCGATATTAGCCAGGATGCTTTTGTCAGAAAAAACTCCGTCGCCAGCAGAAATAGGGAGTTTTTGAATTTTTCCTTGTTTCAAAATTATGTAGCCACTTCCAAATATCGGATCTCTTTGCATTCCTAATCAATTCTTCCATGCATTTTTGGCGAGCACTTGTATACATCGTTGCCAACTGGATCTGTTCGACATAATTAATCACTATGCCAGTTCGTGGAGCAGTGTTATCTATTGAAGAACGAGCTCAGGTCCGAGGCCTCAGGAATGTCGGCTTTTCAAAACGCGCCATCGCTCGCCAGCTCGGACGTTCGCACAGAAGTATTGACCGATTCCTTAGAAATAGAGAGGACTATCCAAATGTGCATGCAGCTGGCCGTCATCACACACTTTCGAGCCAGGATCGTCGAAGGATTGCCCGCCTGACATCGAACTCGACATTGAGTGTCAACCAAATTCGATCTGAATTGGGTCTCATCGCTTCGAGAACTACGATTTGGCGCACCATCCGGCCCAACCAGTATATCTGAAGATAGCCCATGCAAAAGCAGCCTCGTTTAACCAACGACCATAAGCTGGCGCGACTGGAATTCGCTCGGAAAAACATGACGACACAGTGGTACAAGGTAGGAATTTTCTCCTGCCACCGGCATTCAAGATTTCAGCGACTTCTGTCTTTAGATGATCTTTACCGACGAAAAGAAGTTCACTTTGCACTTTCCTGATGGATACAGGTACTACTGGAGGGACTTACGGCAAGCACCCATCGCATTCTCTCGTCGGAATTTCGGAGGCGGCTCTTTGATGACATGGGACGGCTTCTGTAGTAGCGGTAAGCTGATGGCTATCTTTCCATCTTATCACATGGACAGCCTGGAATACCAGGGTGTTCTGGTGTCCAGCCTTCTGCCCTTCTTGAGAGGGAGGAGACGACTGACTCATGTTCGGCAACAAGATGATGTTTCAGTGCATGTATTCAGATCGACCTTAGACTGGCTCCAGCGCAACCACTGGATTGGTCGGCATGTTCTCCTGTCTGCAACCCGATGTAGAACCTGTGAAGCATCTTAGTCAGGCAGGTGCACGCGAATAACTGGCAGTTCAGTACCTTTGGAGAGCTCAAGGACGCAGTATTGGCTGCTTGGGAACGTATTTGTACCATGTGATCAAAAACCATGTAAATATATGTGCAATAGGTTTTTCGATTTGATAAGAAATAATGGTGGTCCAATTGGTTATTAATGTGTAAGAAAAATTGAATTTTATATGAGTGACTACATAATTTTGAAACAGAGAAAAAATTCAAAAACTTCCTGTTTTAGCTGGCGACGGAGCTTTTTTCTGGCAAAAGCGTCCTGGCTATTTTCGTTCACTGGGAATCTAATGCTACTAACGCCAGTTCATAAAAGTGTATGCAAAATGCGAAAATATCGAATTTAGTGTGGCTACATAATTTTGAAACGCACTGTAGTGGTGGATTTGTTTTAGGAATGGCTCACCCAGGCAAGCCGATGACTTGATGAGCCATTCTCGAAGCGTGCGCGTTCAACAAGGATGATGGGGAAGCGCCGCTGATTAAGATTAATAGTTAAATAGGTAGATAGTGAAGTGTACTTATTGTTAGTAAATATATACTAGATGTATGAGAAGAGTAGTAACATTGTCTTTTTTCTCCTTCCCACCCTGTGTTGGATAAAGGGATTTGCAGAAAATGTACCTACGGACGAGTAACGCTCGCTTGAGATTGGCAGTAGGGTTAAGAGTATAGCATACATTTGGTACGCTTGGACGATAACTACTATATCTGTCTCAGGCCAAATGAAGGGGACGGGTTACAAGGTGTGGTTATTTAGTGCTCTAAATCATTGCCTTATGTATTAGCATTTTTTGAATTATTTTTTTCATGTTAGAGTATCTTGGTAGGAAATTATATCTCTTATAAATAAATTTATTTTATAAGGAAACTAAAATAACTTTGTGTATAATATCTTTGTTGTAGTGGGACTGCTGCAACAACCATACTGATTTTTTAAATACTGAATGAAAACTCACTGCATCTTTCAGCGAATCTTAATACTTCAGAATATATTAATAATTTAAAATGTAATAAATGTAACCGCCATTTCAGCGGAGTTACTTATATTAGGTCGTCGGAAAAGTTTCCCGCCACTCAGTTTGACCGCTCACCAAAATTTTAAAACGGGTTTCGGGATCTCACCTTTATAACCGTTATGTAGGATGATTTAGGAGCTACATATACCACAGTTTTACTGGTTCAGCACTACAGGTACTGCAGAGAATTGCAGGTGCCTTCAAATTGCTTTTTCTTCACGAGCTCATAGAACAACGCGTTGAAGAAAGCTCAGTTAGTGGCTTATGAATTATGATAGGTCCTTCGACTGACATTCTTACCGTTGCAAAAGTTTGGTTTCGTGTGTTCAAAAAGCCCCATTTGAGCTTCAAAGAACAACAGTAGTGAGGGAGGGTACTTGCTGTTGCTTAAGTGGGTCTTCTGGAGCCGGCTTCAGAAGATGGCCGGCGTAGTAGCAGTGAGTTGATAGAGGAACTCGAGAGCCATATACCACCACAAGCTGCCCGTCTCCGAGGCTTTATAAAGACAAGGAGACAGGACACATGAATTCGGTGTGCTTTAGCGGCCACCATCTACAGATGGTGACGGGTGCATGCACGACCATCTCAACTTTCCAAAGAAATTTTCATTCGCCCGGCAATTTGGTTAGTGGCATCAAGGAGTGGATAGCGTACACCAATCACACGCCAAATCTCCTGCTGTTCACTTGCAGCTAACCAGCGAAAATTTCAAAACGGCCACTCCCCCCGAAATGGTAGATGATCGGTCTGTAGCTGAACTGCAAATGAGGCATTCGATAGGAGTTGCTACCTGCAGATGCTACTGTCACCAACGATGTCTAACATCGCCACTTCGATGGAGACGGAGCAGCCGTTAGTGGAAAACATGGGAAAACCTTCTTCAGTCACCATAACGGGCATTCACCTATTGAGAAGGGGACCTTTTAAAAATTTCAAAAATATCCGACATTTCCGATGACTTATCAAAGACATTCGTCGAACCTTGCCCCAACAAAATAATATTTATTCCATTCGTTTTCAATTACTAGAGAACCAGCTCGACGAGTGGGAGTACTTCAAAACGTGACTCGGCCAATTCTTTTCATTAAAACTCTAGAAATTCTGGAGGAGGAGAGTTCCAATTTTATCTGATGAATAACAAGATGCTGTTGATGGTAATCATGCATAAATGTGTCGGATGTCGAGAGGAATAGAGGAGAGGAACAATTTCGAAAACATTGGCAAAAGTGGCGGGAAACTTTTCCGACGACCTAATATATGTGCCTCCAGATGGGAATCTAACTTTTCAACGATTTTGGAAAGCGTCCTGAAGAAACACAACGATCGGTGGCTCAATTTCCACTTGAGAAAAAAGCGCTGAGCTAAAAAAAGACGGAACACCCGTTCGCAAAGTCGAATTTCTGCAAGGAAAGGTGCCGAAATACCAAGTATACCAAGTCAGTGTATTTGCCTCCCAACAAAAACCTGGAATCAGCTCACCCGACCCTGGAGGGATAGAAGGTTTGCATAGACAAGGCGGAGGTCGACCGTTGAGCCGTGCGGGTGTCGGTAGCGTCCCTTACCCCTGCATCACAACCACCCTCAGTCCCCTCTAATTGTAGGAAACGGTTTCCATTGCAGTAGGATATAGCAGAGTCAGCACACGCAAGGCAAAACTCGTCAGAAGCATTTTCTTCAGAAGGACGAGAATGAATAAATGCCACGCTATGCGGTGTTGTTTTGCCTGCTCTATTATTCTGGCATTGATGGAGTCATACGGAGAGTAAAGTTACAATTATTGCGGAGAAATTGCTGGTGAATAGCATCTGCTCGAGAAAAAAACACTGGTAGTAATTGCTAAGAAGTAATGCACGACACTTCGGCACTACACATGACTAATATAGCCTTTAAATATAGACACTTCCGAAATCTTCACTGAAACTGACACATTGATGGCGTGAAAATCTCAAATTAATTTCATATATTAGAGTGAACCAGAAGTCCTGTTGCTTTTCAGTGCTATTTTGCCACGATTTTGACACGACACTATCCGAGTGAATATGAAAATTTTCGATTGATCTTATCTTTAAACTTTTGTGAACGCTAGAAGAATTTTTTAGTTTTTTACAACTAGTGTCCTTTCACGTCATCACTGATAACGAAGCCTCACGAGATAGTAGAACAAAATCTGGGAAGTCTCTCTCCCGGCCGGGCGATGGGCGCCCTTCGCCCGGCCGGGTTAGGCGACACAACTCAGTGTGTCTATTCGCCCACCCCTCCGGGCGAAATCGCCCGGCCGGGAGAGACCATATCTCGACGATGATCCCTCAAAACCATATATCAACAGAGGCGAGATGGAGGAGAAACGAACAGGAGAAAATAACGATGTTCGGAACGACTTGCGAAAACCGATACTGTGGTAGTCCGTAAAACAATCGAAACAATTCCGACAGAAAGCGCTTACATGCGGTCCGTCAAATCCAGAAGTACTCAAATGCCAGCAGTTCGACGTCTGCACGCTTTTTAAAAGAAAAAGGAATTGTGAGACTTCGCCAAATGAGAGTCTGTGCTCCTCGAGCGCCGTAACCCAAGAGTGCATCTTTTTCAATCAGCTTGTTAAAAATCAAAATTTTCGCCTCGATTAAACCACTTTTGAACCATATCAATAGTCCTTATCGCACTTAATCCAAATATCATTTTAAAATAAAAAGCCGTTTCTTTAGTGAACACTGCCTTTGCAAATTGGATGTCCTGAAGGAGTATCGCCACTTCTTGGCTCCTACAAACAAAGAATCATGCTGGAGTTGGCTCAAGCGTGATTGTATAAAGATTTACTCAAACCAGTGAATAAAATCGATCTTATTGTTAGTTAAATGGTTCGCAATTCTTTGGACAATAAAAGAACGATTTTGGAGTAGGAAAAGCGGCAGAGCTTTCCGTTCGGACTGATAAAGTGGAACCGGTGAGAAATTCTGTTAAAACAAATGAGGGCAATCTATCGCAGGACTCGGAATGAGTGCGAAAATGTGAAAAAACGTCTAGTGAAGTTTTTTAGAAATTTCTTGCAATAATGAGGTCCAGGATGTTTCCAGAACAAGCATTTGTTCAGAAGTAAACGAAAGCGGAAGAAAACAGCAAAAGTGGAAATCGAGAAAACCGAAGAACTTGTACGCGTACACTCACATATTACATGCTGAGAGCTGGGAGCTATAGAGATTTACTTGGAGCAGTGAATAAAATCCAGACTTACGCTCAAAGTGTGGAGAAGATATTCTGCGACATGAAGATGAAATTTGGCAGATCTATTCCTGTCAAGAGTGCACGTGTTCCACGATCCCTCGAGGGATTAACATGCTGTGGAGTTCCAAAATAGCACCATATAGAGGATAATTCAGCTGATGCGGGGTGGCGTATGGTGAGGTGCTCTTTGTATAGTTGTCCGGAAATTGATGCAGGTTTCGCCCTTCATTCTTTAGGCCTTTGTTATACCAACGCTCGTGGTGAGCGTCTGCGACTTGCGAGCGGTGATCGCGTGCGCCGCTAACCTCAGACGCTGAGCACGCGACGCACGCACGCACGCGCCCGAAGCATACAGAGCGATGTGCGAGGTGATGGACCGACCCCCAGCGAAACGGTCCATCGCAGTGGAATACGCAGCGACGAGAGCGTGGAAGGTTCGCGAGCGTGTGCATAATAGACCGTGCGCGTTACTACGCCAGCGTCATCATGATAACTCGTACAAACGTGTCTGGCCCCACGCTGTCTGATACTGAATGGACGAGTTACGCTGCGGTGCGAGCGAACCTATAACAAGGGCCTTAACCTCAGGCCTTTGATATACCAACGCTCGTGGTGAGCGTCAGCTGCTTGCGAGCGGTGAGCGCCCAGCCGCTAACTCAGACGCTGAGCACGCGACGCACGCACGCACGCACCCGAAGCATACAGAGCAATGCGCGAGGTGATCGACCCACCGCCAGCGAAAGGGTCAATCGCAGTGCAATGCGCAGCGACTAGAGCGTGGAAGGTACGCGAGCGTGTGCATAACAGCCCGTGAGCGTCACCACGCCAGCGTCACCGTGATAACTCGTACAAACGTGTCTGGCCCCACGGTGTCTCATACTGAATGGACGAGTTACGCTGGGGGGGTGAGCGAAGGTATAACAAGGGCCTATGATACTGAATGGGACGAGTTGGGCTGGCAGACGCTGGGGGGTGAGCGTCGGTATAACAAAGGCTCTAGTCGCTGTGCATTGCACTGCGATTGACCCTTTCGCTGGGGGTCGGTCGAGGCCTGCTCTGTACGCTTCGGGCGCGTGCGTGCGTGCGTCGCGTGCTCAGCGGCTGGGCGCTCACCGCTCGCTTGTTATACTGACGCTCACCATGAGCGTCGGTATAATAAAGGCCTAGAGCGTGGAAGGTACGCGAGCGTCTGCATAACAGCCCGTGAGCGTCACCACGCCAGCGTCTACGTGAAAACTCGTACAAACGTGTCTGGCCCCACGGTGTCCGATACTGAATGGGACGAGTTGCTCTGGCAGACGCTGGGGGGTGAGCGTCGGTATAACAAAGGCCTTAGGGTGCTATTTTTTTAAAAACAGTGCATTGGAACATAACATTGCTATGTACTGTTACAAAGCTTATGTTACGCTCTATCTTACAGCTTAGATGTTTTTTCAAACAGACCACGTCACCATAACTTTTGTAGGGTAGAAACGGAGTTGTCAAAGCAGCGATTTCGACAAATTTGTTACTATGAGTTCGAACTGTGTCGAACTGTAACGGAAACGGGTCGGAACATCAACAACGTATTTGGGCGAGGAAGTGTTAACGAAGCGCCACTGACACGCTGGTTCCAAAAATTTCGTCGTGGTGAGTTCGATCTTGGAAATGAAGAAGGTCGCGGTCGTCACTCTGATGTTGACGACGATGAATTGAATGGAAGGCAAAAACTCGTGTAACTAGTTCAAGAATTTGCAAAGGAGCTCGCAGTGAGCAAAGCAAATGCTTGCGAGCATCTGAGGAAAATAGGAAAGATGAAGAAATAAGATAAATGGATACCGCATCAGTTGAACGAGCACCAAAAAAATCGTCGATTCGAAGTGTATGTAGCAGGCGCTCTTCTTCGCAGTAAGAACGAACCTTTTCTCCATCGCATTATAACATGCAATGAGAAATGGATTCTCACGACAACCGGATACAAAATGCTCAATGGCTGGACGTTAATGAAGCTCCAAAGCACTTCCAGAAAAAAATTATGCATACCGCATAGAAAAATTTATGCACACCGCATAGAAAAATAACTGCATAATTGCATAAATCGCAAGCGCGGCGCATAGGGCTCGCGCGCCGCGGCGTTGAACCTCCCGGGAGCGCAGTTTTACTTTGACGACCTTAAAAACATTGATAACCAAAATGGTTCAGAACGCTTTGTGTACCATCTTGTAGAGCGTGTCGTCCTCTTTCGAATATTATATGAGATTTGGTGAAAAGATTGAAACTGGAGGTTTTCTCGGCTGAGAAACTTTAAGACGCTTTTTTCGCGAAAAAAGGTTTGAAACGGAGTGCGGTTCAAAAACAAACATATGCTCTCATAGAGCAAGGTATTCTGTTCACAAAACTGTACGGAATTCAACTCGGACTTTCAGAAGAAAACCAGAAGCAGCATCGAAAAATTATTCTTGTCGTTCGAACGACAAACTTTGGGGTTTTAAAACTTCGCAATTTCCATGACAAATAGGGAAGAGTAATACACCATCTAATGCAGAAAATCATCGTCTTTCAAAAGGTATATGACATTTTATTCAAGCCTCTGGAGCCAAGCAGAACAAAATCGCTGTCGATGAGGTTTTTCTTCTCTTTTTCGCTTTCCACTTTATCAGCCAAAAAAAAACAATGACATTCAATGTTATCACAAATTTCAAACACACTGCTCAAAAGAGCAAATACTTCTCTTTCGAAAGCTGTGTCATACTCTGCAGAAGCTTTCGAACTCAACTTACAACAGTCGTTTGATAAAATCCGCGGGAACTTTCCTACCAACCGTCAGTAAACCTTTTGCATTGTCAGTAAACTTTTTGCAGTGATTTACATCGCGATTTACGTGAACTGTACAGAATAGTTTTATTATTTCAAGTGAAAATATATGTGTCGATGTCGACACTCTTGGCGAGTGTCTGTTGTCATGAAATGAGATGATAAGATCAGACGACGCTTTTGCCCTTCCGTTCCGTCATCTGACCGGTACTCTGCCGTCGTCCTCTGCGCAGATATGGATTGTTAACCTGCAGCGTCACGCAGTTCAATGATTGCCGGATGTTCTGGTTGGATCCCTGAAAAAAACTTATACTTACCCTGGTTTGATTAATCAATAATAAAGGTGGAAGGCAATGGCAGAGGTGTCCGCGTTGATCAGTCTCCTGTGAACGCACCACCGTATTAATGCTTCATTCAGAGTCGTAGATGAATGGTGAATGTGTGTTTGGCCTATACAGTGACCTACGTGATTCAACCGCTATACCGTGTCAGTGTCTTTATTTTAATAGACAGGTCCGGTACCAGTTTGCCCGACCCCGGAATGATTGCGAATATTAAGCAGAGGGCTGAAAGGACTACCACGCGACAGTTTTGCTTTTGTGAGGAGGGAACGCCTATCCCGCTTTCCGAAAAGCGAACTTCCCACATCCTTGGGTCTGCTTTTCCGAATATTTATATGTTGTGTTCAGTTCCCAACAAAGCACTCATGCTGTTCCACCTTCACTAGTAATTCCGTCCCTCCTAGTGTGGCCGGGTTTTCAAGGCAGGCACCGGCTTGGAACCCTCTTTACTATCAAAGGTCGTTTAAAGTTTACTTTTCTTAATGTTCCTCTCTACCAGATCAACGATGAGAAATACTACTCGGAGGTGATACAGTCGCAGGCAGCAAATCGAGTCAAATGCAAGGATGCTCAGAAGAAGTAGATGTTGTAATGGTGGCGCTAGGATCATCGCAAAAATCACAGTTCGGACGGGATTCGAGCTGGCGCGTCGCGCCTTTCCGGGGGTCGTTTGTTAGGCCCTTGCTATACCTTCGCTCACCCCCAGCGTAACTCGTCCGTTCAGTATCAGACACCGTGGGGCCAGACACGTTTGTGCGAGTTATCACGGTGACGCCGGCGTGGTGACGCTCACGGGCTGTTATGCACACGCTCGCGTGCCATCCACGCTCTAGTCGCTGCGCATTGCACTGCGATTGACCCTTTCGCTGGGGGTGGGTCGATCACCTCGCGCATTGCTCTGTATGCTTTGGGCGAGTGCGTGCGTCGCGGGCTCAGCGTCTGAGGTTAGCGGCGCACGCGATCACCGCTCGCAAGCCGCTGACGCTCACCGCGAGCGAATGTATAACAAGGGCCTTAGGCCGTTGTCATGCCAGCAATTTCGCTCGACGCTCGACTGCGCAACTGACACTTCCCAGTATCAGACACGTGGTAGCAGACGTGTCTGTGTCAGTTTTCCCGCGGGCGCGTGCGATGGTTCGCTGGCATGATGTCATGCCGTTTCGCAACACTCGCGCACCCCCCCCCCTCGCTCGTCGCAGCGCATTGCACTGCGATTCGGCAGTTCGCTCGTGTGAGGCACTTCCTTCCTCAACACCACTTTCATTTAGAATACATTCAACATTGAACTGACATTACATTTTCTATTTTTGTTGTTCCATTTCTATTTTTGTTATTCTTATTGTTATAATACTATGATTCTGGAGACAATTGGGCTTATGCACCCATAAAAGGCTGATAAACTCTGATTACTTTTAATATAGTCTTCTTCTGCCTCACGAGGTTGTTAGGTGGAACTTCTATTATTTATTATTTTTACTTTATTATTATTTATTACTATTATTATTTCTTTTATTATTTTTATTACTTACCAGAAAAAAACGGAGAAAGGTAAAAAACAGAAGGTAAGGTAAGGGTGTGTTAGGTAGGCTAAGCACATCAAAGAGAGCTGAAAAGATGACCCAAGCGCACTGTAGGAGCCACGTATTTGCAGAACGAACGTGCGTGCGCGCGGCGTATTGGCAGCGACTGGCGCTCAGTTCGATGTGGTATCACAATGGCCTTAAGGGCATTGCACACTCTGCGATGCCCTGTCCGGCGTCGTCTGCGGCTATGATGAAACCTAGGGCCGCGCTGGCTCGACGGCGCCGCAGCCGCCGGAGGGGCCTTTGCACACTCTGCGGCGGTGACGGCCACGGCGACGGCACCGACGACGTCGCATCCGGCGCCGCACCAGGGAATGGCGCCGGGCATTTTTCGTGCGGCGCCGGCGTAGTCGACGGCGGGTGGTGGGCGGAGCGCCGGTCCTATCCCCACCCGCCGCAGACGACGCCGGACAGGGCATCGCAGAGTGCGCAATGCCCTTTACACCACTGCACTACTGAGTCGGCGGCTGTCCTTCCAACTCTGTCGGTCACTTGCGGTCCCCCAGCACCTGTTTTAGGCCACTAGGCTTTTACTTCCAGCACTCATCCGTAATAAGGGCTTGAGCCGGTGAGCCTGATTTGGTTGTACCAGCTAATCTGAATGATGAAGATTTTCACATTGTTGCTTGCGGTTGCCATTTGACGCATGTAGTCGTCCTGAATGTCTTCTTCCCCATCGGTCGTTGCTCCATCTCGCGTTGTGTTCAACTCCTTCAACTTCCTGTCCAACAGCTCGCTGAACAACGCGTAAACGTTGTCCACATTTTCGCCGGTTGCGAGGAACTGAAACAGTGATGAATCCAAATTTAAAAATAAGAAGTGAAGTATAAACTAATTCATCACCTTGTCGAGTTGTTTTCGTTGCGGCGTCACGGTCATATCATTGCTCTTTGGAAGGTTGTTCTCAAAAGCCTTGTTGAGATATGTGGATCGCAGATCGTGTCTGTCACCCTCCTTTGGAGATTGTAGAAGACTGAAAATTTCTTCTTGCTACCGATAAATGTACACATTTTATATTTAACACGATGGAGACGAGTTTTCATGTTTCCCTTCAGGGAGATGGATGACGGCTTCGAAGCTTATTCACAGAAGTTTCCGAACCCGAGACGCTAACGGCAATCAACTCACTAACCGAAAGAACCTGAACCTAACCGACCCCAAAACGTCACTTACTGTATCTCACTCAATCAGATAAGGTCCGTTTAACATATAGACTCATCTAATTCAGGTAGAGAATTTCATTGTTTGGGTCTTTTGCTAGAGAATTTGCTAAGAGAATAGCGGAAGGTGGGCTTTCAAGGAAAGTTGAGGTTCTGATAAATCAGTTACGAAAAACGGTGAGAAAATTGGCTACAAGATGAATGGAGAGCTATCGTAGTCAGGTTTCCAAGGAGGAGAAACCATGGGGCAGTTTATACCACACCAGTTAAATCGGAGGACTAAACCTCCACTCTATACCGAAATTGAAGAGTCGCCGGTTACATTTACCGAGAAAACCGCAAGTGCTAGAAAGTTCCGAAGCGATTTTTAGCGATAAAAACTTTTGAACACCATGATACGGCATGTACATTGTATTACTAATTATAAACGATTTGCTTATCCGCCTTTATCACAACATCTTCCTTTTACTTGTCCACCCGTTTTAAATGTTTTAATTGTTTGGCTGTTGTTTAACTAATCATTTTGGAATTCGACACGGTCTGTTAGCCACCAACCACTGCATTATAAATGGCGAGCTCTTTTACAGCGTAATAAACGAATAAATAAACATTTACCCGCGGAGCGTCGTTATCCGCTTGTGCTCAGCCTTCTGCATTTTGGTGAGATTCATCACGTCTTCAAGGGTGATCTTCTGGTAGGCTCTGACGATCGTGGAGGCGTCGAAGTTTTTCTTCTGCTCATTCCTCATCAGAATCGGTCGAAGGATCTTTGCGTTGAAGCGCTCGAAGCTGAATCGAACAATAGGTATTCTTCACGATTTTTGTTGTATTGTATGGTTTATTACATGCTGCACACACATGTGACAAAAAGCTACTATAAAACTAGAAAACTGACAACACTGTGACAACAATATACGTCCGAGTAAAGACAAATGAAACAAAGAGAAGTAATATGCTTAACAAAGGCATGAGGCATTTATGCAAAATTAACTTTGAGGCATGTGAAAAGAAGAGATGCGTTCACACAGCTTTTGGTATTCAGCACCCGCTCGGTGAATAAAAAAGGTCTTTCTCACTGTCGTCTCGGCTAAGGGAAGGAAGATTTTTCGGTACTTTTCCTCTTAATGCCCAATTATCATATCACACCCAAGCGTATCATATCATGTCTTAATCTTAATGTATATCCTTGAAGCAGTCTTATCATGTCATGCTCGAGCCATAATCAATTTATTATCTAGCTGTTTAATAAAATCAACGACTTGTCTAAGCTATCAAACAGCTTCACACGATAACCTCTGAAACATCTCTCTTCTGGAAAAACTCCTCATTCTTACGAGAAATGAACGGCTTTTTCTTCCATATCAGGCAGATCAAACAGGCTGCACACGACCATAGGTGGATGCGAAACGGTATGATATCGAATAGCACGATATGATAAGACCGCTCCAAGGTTGTGCATTAAAATACGAGCATGATATGATAATGTAGGGCATGATATGATAATTGGGCATTAAGAGGAAAAGTACCAATTCTTCTACTAGTTCCCTCCGTAGAAGAATTACGAATATGAAAAAAATGAACTATTTATACGAATCCGGCCATTACAATATCTTGCGTACCATCGCAATATCCAAAGCCTTTCTTCTAGATTCCTAGGTTTCGCAGGCCCAGCATTACATTACGTTCATCCCTGCCGGGTATGCTTCTGAAATCATAGTTTCCAGTCCTCAAAAGTTATTTCCATATTGAAATCAAAACTGTCATTACAGTGAGAGAGACCCTTGATAAATTGGGCCTTTAGATGAATACCTTCTGAACAACTGCCCTATGGCAGACTTATAGGTATTGATTTTGGTTTGGTGGGACAAACAAAAAATATGAGATAACATTGTTCTAAAGAGAACTTACTTATCGCGCAACGAATAATGCCCCTGTTGACCGGCAATGTCTTCGACGCCTGACATCATGTAGTCCAAGTACTGAAACGCTTTCAATATACATAGAATTAATAATATTATAAAGTTTCAATGTTCAATTTGTTATTTTCATTTTTTTAGATTCCAATATGAAGAAGATGTTTACTAGAGGAGTTTTATTGAGACACACTTTGTTGTAGACACTTTCGGTCATCGTTACCGGGCGATCGTCTTTGGTTTCGACGTTAAGGTAGTTGACTAGCGGCCGAATGGTGGTTCCCTGAAAAATCTATTTCGATGCATATATCGCGATCCTTTCCTGATTCACTTAATTCAGATGGAAACCCATTTACCTAAATGAAAAAGAGATTTGGTAACAACGGAAAGTCGGTTTTCGTACAGAGCATCATTCTTTTTCAGGAAACGAGAACCAAGTGAAGTTCGGCAAGCTTAAGGCTAGAACCTATCGTGATCTGCTCTAGAATAGACATAACTAGTTCGCCTTAAAAAAAAGCAACGGCAAGCTTGCGCTACACTTGAGCACAGTCTTCCGGTCAGTTTTTTAGTACCAATTGATTTTCGCCGTAATTTCAGGCATTTTTCCATCAAAGGTGCGTGTGAGAACTTGCCGTCACTACGACGACCTCTCACTCTCCTTCAGACCCTTTTGGGATCATGGAGTGCCTCACCCATCACTCACCTCGCTTTCAACCTGCACCAATAAAGGTGCAGGTTATGAGCTTGCTCCACCTACATATATGAACTCATCTCTGGTCTCAGTTCTCCTGAAGTGGGCAACTTAAGCCCCAGTCTCCTGCAAATCACGTCCAATGGGCACATCCAAATCCTCCTCGACTAATAAAAAAGGTTCTCGTCACCTGTAGGAACACTGTGAAAAAGATGACGACAATGGTTGTGGTGATAAACATCTGCTTGGCAGCTATCGTTTCCGGGATCGACATCGCCAAACCGAAGGCGATAGCACCACGAAGTCCTCCATAGGAGAAAATGAGCTGGTCAATCTGGAAAGGCGATACGGTAACCACACTTCTGAGGACTTCCAGGCGATTCATATTCGATTTTCACGATTTTCAGATTTTTCAGAAAAAAAATTAATTTTCGACAAATGCGATTTTCCGTATAAAGGCACCACAAATACCGAGCCAGCCCATGGGTGTGTGTCCAAGAAGGCAGATGGTTTAAGGCTTTGCACCGTTCTTACTTCTGCGCCTTCTTTCTTGATTTCCCCAGCCATAACCCTTTCTTGAATTCTCGAACCACACATGGCTCTGATTATCTGAAATCCGCTACTTGAAACTGTGCCTAGTACTAGGGTGTGTCAAAAGTTTTGAAAAAATTCGACAGTCTCATTCAAGAACAAATAACAACAAAGAAAACGAGGTACATCCATTCGCAGTAGTTGCCATCTTTAGCCACGACCTTTCTCCAACGAACACGCAAAGCAGCGATCCCATCCATCCAGAACGAGGAGGATAGTGACGAGATCTATTGGTCCACTGCGCGCCTGACGTCGTCACGACTATCGAAGGTTTTCCCTGCGCAGAAGGCTTGTAGGCTTCTGAACGCATGGTAGTCGCAAGGGCTAAGGTCGGGTGAGTAGGCTGGATGGGGTAGCCATAGTCGCTCCAGCCCGTCCCGTGTCGCTTTGGCATGGTGAGGACTTCCACTGTCCATGATGAGATGGATTTTTCCGCGATGCTGCAAGGAACGAGATGCTTTCGATACCATCTCGCGGAGTTGGCTATAGAACACCTCAGAGGTCACAGTTTCTGCCTCACTCAAGATGTCGTAATGAATACAACCATCTGAAGTGAGGAAAAAATGAGAGCAGCTTCCTTTTGCAGTGTTCACGCCGGTTCGGGACTAGTTCTGGCTTCTGGTTTACTGCAAGCCACTGCCGTGTTCTTTCAGGATTGTCGTATGCGATCCATTTCTCATCCAGAGCGACAACGGAAGCAATCCAGGCAGTCGTTTTCTCACGCTGAAGGAGCTTCTGGCAAGTTTCCACTCTCTTTCGGCGCTGTGCCACTGTCAGAGATCGCGGGATGGTTCCAGCCGCTTAGCTCGGTATCCGTCTCGAATAAGAATTCGTATGCGCGGATATCCCTACTTTATATAGTGTTTGACCCACGATGTCAACCTGCCACGTTGGCGTGCCACGTTTTTTGAAATGAGGAGCTCGAATTTTCTGAAAACTTTTGGCACACTCTGATACATTGCAATCATCTCTGCTGCTAGAACTTCAAGAAACTACGAAAAGAAGAGGAACTTTCTCACCACCAAATGTGCTGCTATATGGCCTACTTTAGTGTCGCTTCCTACAAAATCTTACTAATGGGATTGCTGTTACGAATAGATTTGAATGTGATATATACCAATTGAGTTTTTCATTTTAGTGTTCTTTAGTGCTTCAGTGGTTGTTTGTCCTACTAACCACATTCAAATTTAGGGTTAATTAATTCGGTCTGATCGGTGTACCCAAGCTGAGCGGTCGCTTCCCCACTCAATCTTGCGGCTGAGTTGACATAGTTTTTCGTTTTATTTCCTCTTACCCTCTGTCTAACCATTGTCTGGCGTTCTGTGTGCATTTAACTCCTAGTCCTCTGTCCTGTCCTTACAGTCCCCACTCCTGTAATCCTTAGCGGCGTTATTAATTATTCGTGTTGCCCAGTGTGCGTTTCTTAGGCTCTCTTGTCCACTGAGTATCTGCGCCACTCGTTATCAATTTAGCTGCGTACCTGCATTTGGCTGCGTACCTGCAATCGTCTGTGGTTACGCGCCATTCACTGAGTATCGCACGTAATACCGCACAGCCGAGTTCATTTTCATATTTGTCGGCTTCATATTTGTTTGGCTTAAACACCTTTCTTTTATCTCCATTATCTTCCTCCTATGTTTCCCCTGTCTTCCGTCTGTGTGCTTGCCTGGCTCCTGCTCTATCACTCGTTATCCTAATTGCATGCTGTACTCTACATATCACACAGAATTTGCTCCGCTAAATCACGTTTCTTCGATTGCTGGTCTTAAACCATTTTTTACTCGTTTCCACTGTCCTCCCTTTGTGCTTTTATTGGCTCACTGCCCTTGCCTCATTATTAGTGCCCGTGGGTAGCTTATTTATAACTCTTTGTTGTAGGCTGGCACGCACTGTTAGTGATACGGCCCATAATCTCTGGATCATCACCACCGTTCACGAGTTGCCGCCGGCTGCTGAGTTTCAAGGGCCTTCTGGTCAAGGTGCCCATTGAGGTTTTGTCGACTTTCTTCTTCCGATCGACCGTGCCCCCTGCTTGTATATTGTTGTTACTATTGGTCCTATCGCCATCTGTTCATTTGCCTATCGTATCGCGACTATAAACATTCTCGAGCCATCTTCCGGTAAGTGGACGTTTCCTTTTTCTTGCTGAATTCTTTTCTTTTTCTTTTTATCTCCTTCTTAATTCTCGCTGATTTCCTCAGTTTTCATTATTTTTTTTCTCTCAGTTTGCATTCCTTGACCCGATCCCTTCGTTGCTGGCTCCTACAATCTCTCTACTACCCCCCCCCGTTCTCGAATAAGAGTTTATTTCTTCTTTCTTATTTACAGGAAGACTACAGTCTCTCTGCTTTACTGCCCCCACTCTCAAACCTCTTACCCGCTACCCCTAGACCTAAATCTATCCCTACCTGCCTTTGTTAGTGATTGCTGGTTACTAGTCTGAGTTCTCACCGCTCGTTGATTTCCTTACAGCCCTCTCTTCTAGTTGCATCTGCACATATCGGCCTTATCTTCTCGCTCCCTACTTGGTGTGATTTCACGAGCCATGGTCAGAGGAAGTGGCAGTAGAAAAATCCCAAAAATTTCAGACGCCTCGGCCGTCACAGTCGACACTGACCCCGACCCCGATATGCCCCTATGGGCGAGTAAGCTCATAGAACGGTTTGATGCCTACGCAATGACGGTGCAGTCCAGTTTCGACCGACTGATAGAGCAGGTTAACACAGTGATGGAAACACAAGAAAAGCTGGTGTCCCGACTCGCTTTCTTAGAAGAAAAGCTCGACACTGTGATCTCAAGAAATGAACATAAAGCGAAACTCCTCGAGGATAAAATCACGCAAAGCCGACTTCCTAGCGTAGAACAAAAGAACATTCTCTACACTGCAATGCTCAAGTTCAATGCCGATCGTCATCAAATCGAAGAGAAAGCAAAGCGCATCACGTGGATTGGAATCGAGGAAAAGGACACCGAAAGTCTGACGGCAATCTTCGACCGAGAGATCCTAAAAGAAGCCATCTACTCATCTGGCAATGGCGACCTAATAAGCGCCTTCGAAAACGGACTGGTTTCGTCGCGCCGGCACCCTCCTGGCAAGCCTCGCGCTCCTTGTGAGAGGGGACGTCCCATTAAAATACATCTACCCAGCCAGGACTTGCGGGACGCCCTACTAACTCACATGAGGAGCGGACGCCAGCCTCTTGCGCAGCGCTTCGTCCACTCCTTTGCTCGAAGGGACTACACGCCCGAGGAGCTGGAGCTGGATAGGGCGCTGCGTAAGGAGGCTGGGGACAGGAATGCCAGGGAGGGCAAGCTCATATACGTCGTCAGAGACTTCGATATAGTCAAGCTGTCGAGCCCGCGTGAGCTTCCTAGACGTCTTAACCCTTCAACGCCTAAACATTTTAGTAAAACCACCGGGTCGAGCGTCTCATCGTTGACTAGTGCCGCTGAGAGTTGCGGAAACTGCGGGCATCCCTCAATAAACACACAAATCTAGGCTGCATCTTTCTCCACCTGTTCCTGTCTAAGCCAACCTACCCTTCCTCCAATATTATCTTATGACTCACCTAGTGCAGAAACAGTTAGTGCTAATGATAGAATTGTCTTCTTCAATGCAAGATCTATCTGCAACAAGCTCCCCGATCTGTACTATCCACTATCACAGGATCCCCTTATGATTTTCATCACTGAGACATGGTGTAAGCCAGAAGGTATTCACGACTCCACTATAACTGGTGGATTTGCCTATGATGTTTACAGATGTGACAGGTTGGGGAACGTGAATGGTGGGGGTGTACTTGCCCTGGTTAGGCAGGGTGTGTCACACAACCCTATGAACTCGTATAATTTTTCCCCATATTGTCAGAGCCTCACGCTCTGCTTCAATCTCCCCGCCATGCGACTTTTCTTCGTACTTATGTACCGCAGCCCCGCCTGCAGT
The DNA here is from genome assembly GCA_030553155.1 of Nippostrongylus brasiliensis. NCBI lineage: Eukaryota > Metazoa > Nematoda > Chromadorea > Rhabditida > Heligmosomidae > Nippostrongylus > Nippostrongylus brasiliensis. The sequence continues at coordinate 5,327,108 of CP130735.1, forward strand.
GCCTCCGCCTTTGCGGAAGCGCTTTCGGCAGCTGAGGTAATAGTTGAAGAACACTCCAACGTTATTATGCTAGGTGATTTCAACTTCCCATCAATCAACTGGACTGCAACTTCAAACCATCCCCCTGATTATCAAGCTCGTGCTTTCTGGAACTTCTGCTTGAGCACTCGTTAACTCAGCTCGTAACCGGCCCAACCCATGGATCAAATACCCTAGATCTGGTTTTGTCAAACAACACCGACCTACTGTGTAATGTCACGGTCCTGCCTCCATTCTCCACCTCCGACCACTGCTCCATCGAGTTCTATCTCCGATCCGAAATTGGTATTAACAGCCCTTGCTTTGCTCGAATCGATTGGCGCCTTCTTTTCTCAACATGCAGTTCAGCCGATGAGATTTATAGTCACTATACCAACATTTGCACATCACTTATTCAAAAGCATATTCCGAATAAGAAGAAAACAGCGTAGAATCCAATACCTTAGTAATATTGTCCGTTTAGCAAAAAAAGTCCAAAGGTTGTATCGGGCTTGCCCTGCCATTGGTACTCAGAAATACCTCCGATACGCTAGGAAGCTCAAGCGCTCACTGGCTCGTTACATCTCAAGAATGAGGAGATTATTGTTAACTCGAATAATCCTAAAACCTTCTACAGCTACGTAAATTCTAAAATTCATCACTCCGGGAAGATTGGCACCATTCTAAATTCTCAAGGCGAGCCGTGTGCTTCCGAGGCCGAAAAAGCTGATACTTTCGCTCGTTTCTTTGAATCCGTGTACTCGAAACATCAGCTCGCCCCCCAATGTTACATGTCTTTTACGGACGCTAAGTTAGATTTTATCGATATTAGCAGCGACACTGTTTACCGGGTATTGAAGAGCCTGCCTCTTCGAAATTCTGTTTCTCCCGACTCAATACCATATTTCTTCCTGAAGAAAACGGCCCTAGCTTTAACCCCAGTTCTTGTCCAAATATTCAACTGGGTCCTTCTCCATGGTGAAGTCCCATCACTTTGGAAATGCAGCTTTGTTCGACCTATTTTTAAAAAAGGTGATAAGTCCCATGTCAAAAATTATCGACCCGTATGTCTTACTTCGTCTACCAGTAAAGTGTTCGAGCGTATAATATGCAGGCAGGTTCTTCGATTCCTGAACAACCAGTCTCTGCTTTGTCCTAACCAACACGGCTTCTTACCCGCGAGATCCACCACGACTGCACTACTCTCCTCCATTCCTATGTGGCACAAGGTTCTTGACTCGCATGGTTACGTCAGCTCTTGCTACATCGATTACACTAAAGCGTTTGACTCCATATCTCTGGATCTGCTCTCTGTCAAACTCAGAGCTTACGGAATCAGCGGATGTCTGCTCAAGTTTTTTGAATCCTTCCTCAATGGCAGATCCCAGATAGTACTACATTGTTAATGGAGCAGCCTCCAACAATTACTGTACTTGGAGTGGTGTCCCGCAGGGAACCTGTCTTGGCCCTCTCATGTTTCTCTTATATATAAATGATCTCCCTTGGACTCTCCCTAGTGAGGTTTTCTGCTCCATTTTCGCAGATGATCTGAAGATCTTTACAGTTAATGACCCTGGAGCGCTACAGAAAGGCCTTAACTCCATATACGCCTGGTCCTCCAAGTGGAAGCTTTGTATATCCTACGACAAAACAGCCATTATGCTCCTTGGGCGTGGCCACCCCCGTGTCTCCTTCTTCCTTGGGGAGCATCAACTTAATACCGTTGACTCAATCCGAGATCTTGGAATTGTCTATTCCAATAAACTCTCTTTTGATGAGAACATTGATAGGGTCGTAGCTGCGGGTTACAGGATTTCTAATATGATTCTCAAGGCTTTCGGCACACGGAACACCGACTGTCTTTGGCGCCTATACAGGACTTACGTAAGGCCTCTTCTTGAGTACGGCACCCCCATATGGTGTCCATCTACGAGGAAGCTCGTGGAGAAGATCGAAGGTGTGCAAAAAAATTTCACCAGAGCCATGTTCGTCAGAGCTGGTCTACCTGAACTCAACTACCGTGAACGCTTAGCTCGACTAGGTTGCAATTCCTTGAAACTTAGAAGAATCGTATAAGATCAAAATCTTATCTTCAAAATTTTCATGGGTTACGTTGACATAAACCGAGAGGAACTCATAACTGTTTGTAATCTAGCTGACAGAACTAGGGGGCACCATCTTCGAATAGCCCCAGGAGTAGCTCGTACCAGACAGATCCTTGATTCCTTTCCTTTTCGGGCGGCCAAAATTTGGAATGATCTTCCACCGCATCTTTTAACTAGCTCCTCTCCCAAGGCCTTCAACCTTTCCCTTGAACGACACCTAAAACAAGTGGGTCATTACTAATTCTCCCTTAAGTCGTAGTATCTCTTCTAATTTCATTTCAGGTTCACTTCTGCCACCATCGGGAGTCTCGTGATGGCATGGTGTGGGCCCTTCTTTGGGATATTCGTTCACTACGTGATCGCTATGTCCGCTGTTGTCGCAGGGTGGGAGAAGTAATGATTTTTAGTGGCGGCAGCTCAAGTCGTTACGTGTTTTCGAAATTTTTACGTGCGTCTGATTCCGAATGTTTTTAGAGACACCGCGTGTTTGCAGTTTTGAGATTTTAACTCCATGTCATAGATTTGACTGTTGACATCATGTTATGTATAATAGCTTTCCTCACTATATTTACAACTTATTATTGCTCGGAAGGCTCTTTAAACCGTCGTGCAGAACTAAGCTCTGAACCCCTCACTATTTTAATTATACATTTACCTTTATTATATATCTTCTTTATCTATTCGTTTACCGTTTTGCCGTGACGTCGTGTTTTCTCTGTCCATCGATTTTAAAATCTTCCTACATCGGATTCTGGCTCCAACGCAGCACTAAATTCGCTCATACTGATAATTCATGACTGTTCCTCTTTGGATGTAATTTTGGGCTCTTTATTGCTTACGGTGCTTACTGAAGCGCAGTCTTGGTGTGAACCTAACTAAGTCCGCTTAGAATCTTCCTTCATAGCTTGATGTCAGCCTCATTTATGGACTCATATCGTTGCATCAAGCTTCGTCGTCTCCTACTGTAAATCAGCTGCACTTATTGTCAGAGCCACCTACCACCACTATACTTCAACTTTAATTACTTTTTTTGGCGCTATTTTTCTTTTCTTTTTTCTCCCTTTATTACGGTTTTCTCTGTTAAATCCATTGCTCAGTTCTGCCCGAAGGGCTTACAGAACCTTCCTTCTGAATCACTTACAATGTGTTAGATAGCGGGGCCTCTTTGTTTGGAACATTGTTGTGGTTAGCCTTTTACTTGTTCAGTTTTCCATTATGTCCAATAGCTTTCTTATCTGGACTGCCATACTGTCCATTTTCGTGATTGGATTTAAACTAAATAAATAAATGAAATAAATAAATAATTAACTAATTAATTAATGAATTAATAAACAGACTTCGAGTCAAAGTATGATCTTCACCTTGGTGAATTTCTTTTGTCGGAATTTGTTCAGGATAAAGCATTGCACCAGAACACCTGAAATGAAGGAATTCTTTAAAGAGTTTCAGGCGAATAACTAGGATTCTTAAAATAACGCACGAAAAACGACAAAATCACGCAGAAGGACACATGATCAATGATTTGAAAAATCTTTTGTGATCATCACCCTTGTGATTTCAAAAATCTCATAGATGAATATCAGGATTGTTGTGCTTCAGCCACTTACCAATGGTGCGATAGATCAGGCAGAAAGCAACCGTGGCACATACGAACGCTGTGTCCCAATAGTGATTCGAGGACATTGTTGAAAGCCCGAGAAACCTGCAGAAGATTCGAGTATCTTTCGTACATTGTTCTTTATTTGGGAATTTCTTTAGATCAATAAAAGTAGAAAAATCGAATTAGAACTCTCACATGAAAATCACAGTCTCAGACGACTGGGCGAGCATCTTAATGAAATACTTTACAGAATTCGCAGCAGCCGTGGTAATGTTACCCTTCACATACTGCTTCATCGCCATTCCACAGACGGCAATACTGAAGAAGGAATTTTCCAACATTCATTCATTTATTTACTGCGTCAGTCGTCTACGTATGAAATTAGAATATAAGGGAAGACAAAAGCAGGTGCTCCTCTCATTCTCAACTGTTCGATGGTGACTAAAAGGAGTAACACTCTACATCAATGAAAATGAGAACAGATTTGCCTTATCGAAACATAGTTTCCACTAGGTAGCTTAAAAAAATGAGATTCAGAATGATAGGTAATTGGTTACGCTTCCGAATCAGCAGCTTATTTGCTTCGACTTTGTCGAGTTCATTGAAATGGCAGAGGAGGAACGTTGAGCTTTCCAAAACCGTACATGGAAAAATTCCAAGAGAATTCTTTGAATCCTAGCTTATTTCCAAAATTCAAAACAAATCGATCACACAAACTCACGCAATGATAGAAGATAGCGAGGTGATTTCAGCCGTTAGGTAGGCCACGTAAGGAATGACGAATATAAACACGGGTGCGAGAATACGCACGTGATTAGTGTACCTGAAAAGAGTTAGGTTTCCGTCGGAAGGATGCAGAAGTCTACAAAAGTAAAAGAATAACCGCATAGAAAACTAGTTCTATAATTACATAAATAAATATGCGAAATAAAGCAGCTCCTGGTGCCTAAAGCCAATTGCCTTTCCAGAGCTGTCAGCAAACTTTCAGACAATTTTTGACTGACTAATGGACGGCGGATATCGAATTTGCCCCTTCTACAGTCTCTCTCTCCGATTGGTCTTGGAGTGTCTCATGTAAATCACCCTTCGAGACTTTGAAAATCCTTCTTGGAAATACCGAGATGATATTAATTAGGGGCAGAAAGGCTGTACAGGGTGCGGCAAAAGTCCTTCAACACAGATACTTGGCCGTCTAAACGGCAGATCTCCGGCAAATGAGATGAAATTTATACCATTAATTGCCTTTCAACACACACATATAACAAAGCATCTAAGTTTCGAAATGACCTTCTTTCACACGAATACAGGCCCTAAGTCTCTTGGGGAATGCGTCTACGGCGGCACGCGGGACATCTCCATCAATCTCCTCCCAAGCGTTCTTCAACGCTTCTTTAAGAGAATCAGTGTTCACGTGGGATGTTGCGCAGGCTTTGCTCTTCAGTATGGACCATATTGAGTAATTCATCGGATTAAGGTCCGGGCTGTTCGGTGGCCACTTTTTTGCTGAGATGGAATCAGGAAAATTGTCACCACTTCTATAGGACTTCGGCATTATGGGCACAAGCAGAGTCGTGCTGATAGGTCCAACTGGTGGTTTCGTTGTGCTGAGAAGCCCACGGAAAAATTTCTTTCTTAAAACGTCTTCCAGGACTTGTGGCTGTCGATTTTCACGGACGCGTCGGTGAACCTGCTTGCCGCCGTAGACTCGTTCCTCAAGAGACTTAGGGCTGTATTCGTGCGAAAGGAGGTCATTTCGAAACTCAGGTGCTTTTTTATATGTGTGTGGTCAAAAACAATAAATGTTTTGAATTTCATCTTATTTGACTGAGATCTGCCGTTTAGACGGTCAAGTATCTGTGTTGAAGGACTTTTGCCGCGGTTTTCCTCGGAGCTCTGCTAATTGTTTTGCGACCACGCGAACCTTGCCACTGGAATGTCCTAGGGACATCCTGCCTTCAGGAGATTGCAAATTCTGGAAATTCCAAATTTTCTCTTCAGATCTGACTTCAGCACGTCATTGTCATCATTTTGTTACCAAACATTTTCTCAACAGTAACTCCAGTGGGTCTTTTCGATGCAAAAAATGGGATTTTCCCAATTTTGAGGACACTTTACACTTTGTCAGACAAAACAGGCGCGTAGGCGACGCGTTTTGGAACAGAAGTTATGAGCGGTGTTGTGGTTTCAGAAGTTAGCAAACTAACTGTCTACTGCTGAAAACGTTTTCTGTCACCGTGCGCTCGTAGTCTTCGAACGGTTCCCCTTCTTTATCTAACCTTCACTCGCTTCTACGATCAGCGTACAGTTCTCTAGGCACGTTGCAAAGTTGAGTAAGCTGTTTTTCCAGGATTGAAAACTTTATTGATTTTAGGGACCATCTCTAGGTTCTAACACTACTTGACCTAACCAAATTTTGAGCCAGGACTTCGGTACGTTCTTATTTGCAGACCTGGGGCTGAATATATGAGGTTTAGACAACGATTTCCAATTCTTGCTAGCACGAATTTTGGACAAATTTCCATGAATTGATAGGTGAATTTTTGATGTGTTGTTGTCTTCATTTTTCCTTGTTTTCCGACGAGCTGTTGCCGACAGGACCTTATTGTGTCACTTATTGCGCTTTATCCTCAATTTATGCTGTTTAATCATCGACTGAGTGTAGCTGTCTGTTGTTTTTGGTTCCGTTCTAATTTCTATGTCGACTTCTGTGTGATGGTGAACTCTTACCCTGACCGTATTACAAGTGTTTGTATCACATGTTTTGATAAGTAAAAACCCAAACACTAACTTGGTTATAAAGCTGACGACAAAAGCTCCGATGAGGCCGACGAAAGCTCCACCACAGGCTACAACGAAGAACGAGAGCACACCGGCAAAGTAGTCGATCGGTATGAGGTTCTCCGAACCAATCAACGTGAAGCTCTTGAACATCTGGTACAGCACCTACAAAATAACTATCGATCACTTCGCCTTTAAGCTTCATACAATTGAAAGCTTGGCACTGTTCCAAATTTTGGACTCCAGAGGTTGAAATTTTTTTTCGCTGAAACCTTGCATAGGGGTTTTTTGGGGTTCTGAACACGATGGTGCAATCCGTTTTTCGATTTTCCGCCGGATACTGTAGTTACAGGTAGGTCCTGACATGTAAAGTCAGTGTCACCGATTTTGCTGAAACTTTGTATAGGGCTTACATTAGGCTTCGGCTTAGGGTTCGGCTTAGGCTCCGCCCACTTCACCTGTCATGACCTACCTGTAACTACAGTATCCGGCGGCCAATCGAAAAACGGATTGCACCATCGTGTTCAGGACTCCAAAAAACCCCCCTATGCAAAGATTCAGCGAAAACAATTTTTTCGACCTCTGGAATCCAAAATTTGGAATAAAGCCGAAAGTTTTCACTGAGGTATTCGGGTTCGATGTCGACATTAATTTATCTAATTCTTTTGTTTATTGCGCCGGGTAAGGGTGAGCCAAATATAAAAGCGGAGATTGATATAAAATCGAAAAAGCTTCCAAATAATCAAACAACTAGTACGGTCAGAAAAGCGAAACTATTGTTTTCTCGGAGAAAATTAAGATGAAGTTATCTAACTCTGTAATTTAAATAATTTAATTGCTGTGGTCATTAGCTGAACAAGTTTGAATTTTGATGCGTATTACTTCCGTTTCCTAGATAAATAAAACAAAACAGAATGCTTGGCCCAAATTTGTTGCGCAATCTGTGTTGCAATCCACTTGAGCCCTGCCCTCGATTTGAGGTGCGGATCTCTGGCCTATTTTCAGCATGTCTAGCAGATCGTGGGTTAGCACGAATGATTGATCGCGATATTTACGTTATTTTTAGTATCGTGGCACAGGAAACATACCTCTGGTGGGATGCATTCATTTTTCAAATAGTACACAGAAAACAAATATAAAGGAAAGGGAGAAAGTATTTACCACGATCATTAAAACGCAGAACGTCAAGGCTCAGTTTCATCCATACTTATCCAAAGAAAAGGCTATGTCGGACTAAATAGCAGTCATTTGTTAGATTCATTTAATTTGCCTCCACCCTGTTGTGTGGGAAATCCTCCTTGCCAAGAAGAGAAGGATGGTTTCTGGTTTTTATCGCGGATTATTTGACTACGTCTAGATTATAAGAAGCATTAAGTAAAAGCCTGTGCTTTGTTTAACAACGAAACATCATACCCATTAAAAGTTCGAGAATAGGTTAAAATCGTTTCGACCCCAAGTTCGAGGAGAAGAATGACCTGTGGTTTGTTGTTCTTTTACGGATCTAAGGAATGCGAGAGATTTGTCTACGTTTATTCGGGGCGTAAATCAGTCGATTCCCCCGAAACAAAGTCGGACCCGCCAAGCATGACATCACCCCGCGATCTGCACCGACGCGTGTTGTTCCCTTCATCACGGCCTTGGCTGGGGATTGGAATGATATCATTATACTGTGTAATGACCGTTTTTATTTACCGCACAGGTGACAAAGGTTTCACCCACAATCGCGTTCCAATCATGCCCAAGGGCGACGTGCCTCTTAAAACAGGTGAACTTCTTATTGTCTTTTTCATGCAAAAGGCGTTTGCTGTTGGCACCAGATTTTCGTAAGGCAGGTATAATCATTGCAAAAGTATCGACAAAAGGTAAAGGGATTGGCGTTGACATGTCCCCTGAAGACGCGCCATCACATTCGTCTTCAATTCAGAATCGGGCTGGGAGGGGGAGGGACGCGAATTGACTTACATACTGACTTGCGGGCGAGCTGCTACACAAGTCAGTAAGTCAGTGCCTTAACCTTCCCACACAAGTCTAATACCTATCTACACGGACGAATGGAAGGCTTGGTTAACGCGGGCATCGACCTTGCAGTGTCAGTAGCGTCTCTTACGACTGTATCCTAGGAAATAATGTATTATAATAAGAATGATCAAAGAAATACCTTTACAAAGTATCGAAAACAGTTTTCTGATCTACGAAAACGAGAAAAATCAGTGTGTCAATTGATTATTGACCGCTACAACAGAACCCTTCAATTGTATGTAGCCCACCCTACATCCAGCAATACGGATACCCATGTATTTTCGAGCTACCCTACCGAAAACATCTAAGCACTTATGGATTTACCTAGACTAAAATGCCTATACTTTTTAGAAAAAAAGCTTCATCTTCATTGCTACACTGAAGGAAAGGATGACGTCTACCTACCACAGTCACTCCATCGTTGAAGAGTGCCTCGCCGAACACGTTCACGAAGATAAACTCGTTTACATTGATCTCCTCAAACACCGCGATCACGGCGACCTGAACTAGCAGTCGTCTTTTCGTCCAACCGAACACTATGGTTCCCACAAGATGTGGTGGTTACCGGATCGACCGCAGAGATGAGTGCGGAGAAGACGAAAATTTCCGTGGTGGAAAACTCCATGGAGAATATTCCATAACTAGACAGCACCAGCAGCGAACAACCTGTAACAATGCACTCGAAACCTTAGAAATGTAAAAAGTGACGTCATAAAAATTATAGAGAAAATGATTTTTTTAAACTATCTAAGAAAGTTCTCTAGGTTCCGTCGCAAACGAGTAAAAGTAGTGTTTCAATTGATAACAATATATACTGAAGGCTCTGGAGAGGTCAGTGATTCGTCAAATCCTCAGTAAAACCCCATGTAAATTGAACTAAATTGAAATCATGATTCCACCTGGTGATTTCCTCACCGCTAAATCCCAGGGCTACATAATTTTGATTTGATCAAATTTTTTAAGTTTAAATTTTTAAATTAATTCACATTGAATTTTCCAAGTCCATTCCAGCCAAACAGCTATACCTGAGGTCGTTTTATTCTTTCTCTAAAAGCACATCATCAATATTGCTGTTACCCAAAGGATGAAGTTGCTGCGTTCCGCAAGTGCGTGCGGTAGCCTTTTCGAGTTGATTTACGAGTGGAAAACGTTTCGGCGGTGATAATTCGACAGCGACGGTAGTTCGGCAGGGGCTGGGGGGATTAGTTGGTCACCTTCTTTTCCTGTTTTCATTTTTTTGCTTCATAAAAGCCTACACGTGAAAATGTATGAGCACTGGAGGGCTTTGTTTACAAAAGACAACTCCGTTAACGCGAATGATCAGGTGGCCGAGTGTTTAAGGCGATGAAGTGCTAATCCGTTGGGGTTTCCCCGCGTGAGTTCGAATCTCATCCTGATCGAAATTTTTGCATCGTACACACTACGGTATGCTGAAACCCTATCGACATTTTTCAAGCAAGAAAAGGCCTCTGAAATCTTCGCCTTACCTATGGCCATGCAGTTCCATATAGTGCCCACTACGGCGAAAAGTAGAACAGAGTCGATGTTCTCAAAGAGCGCCCTATTGGGCATAAAATAACCTGAAAATGGAATGATTTGAATACAAAAAAGTCTCTTTCAAACCAAGCTTCGCCGTCAATTGTAAGTGGTGTTGTATTTTTGTTATCTGACGCTAGACAGGATGAGGGTCATTACCCGCTCATTTATCCCATGGCATTGTTGGTATGAAAAGGGGGCACTATCGCCGCCTATTCGGTGGTGGGTACGATTTACTAACTGCCTCGAACCCCACTTTGACCACCTCTCCATGTGAAATAATATAATATAATAGTTATTCGTAGTAAAAATCGCTTAGCCTTCGAGTGGGGGCTACAGAGATACAGTAATATCAAAAAGCTAAGCCATGAAATACTAATACTAAACCAATATCCTAGATCACTAGCTGATATCTCCTTTCTGGTCCGTTCCCTTTTTGACATAGGGCACTTTTTTGACCTACAAATTTTGACCACTTTTTTGACTTTTTTTACCTGTAAATAGCACCCAAGCGTACCCGCTGTAAGGATCACACCTAGCCCTACTGACAATCCTGAGTTAGTGTTACCCGACTGTACATATAATTTATGCTAATCCTTTTATCCTGCACAGAGCGATAAGGTGGAACAGTGTAGTAGTATAATCCTACTAATGTTGCAGACTAAGTACAGGGTGGCCCAAAATCACGTTCACAAATATTAATCGTCACAAGAACGGGCAGAAAAGACATCTGAGTCTAGAATCTTAGCATTGCATTACTAACCCAATTACAAATAAAATTGCACAATCAGATTTTGAAACGGCCTCATTTAGGGAGAACGTAAGCCTTTAGACGACGCGGAAATGCGTCCATCGTGGCACGCACATAGTCCATTGGTATTTCGTCCCATCCCTTCAGAAGGCTCCGCGTCAGCGAGTCAAGCGAATCATGGCGTGTAGAGCAGGCCTTGGTCTCCAAGTAGGTCCAAGTAGAGTAGTCCAAACGGTTGAGGTCAGGGCTGTATGAATGCCACTATTTTGCGCTCATGAAGTCGGGAAGCTTGTTGCGGCACCACTCCTGCACGACCTTCGCGCTATGAGCTGGTGCTGAATCTTGCTGGAAGATGAAAGACTTGTCCTTGTAAATTGAATTGGTACAAGGAATCAAAAGCTTTCCCAGAAGGTCTTCCATGTAATTTTCACCTTCTATTTTTTCTCCTTTTTGACGGATAACAACGGCGACTTCCCAGAATAGGAGACAGTTGCCCAAATTATGATCGACTTTGGACCACCGCAATGTTCGCAGATCCTTCTCACTTCGCTGGCTTCGGCTACTGATTTGGCAAGTACACGGTCGTTCCGGTGGTTCAGCGCTGCTTCTATAGTGGAATTTTTTCGTCTGAAAAAATGATGTCCCGGTAGCGTGCCTCGCCTAGTCGCTTGATGAGTGCGTCCTCAGCGAATGAGAAGGTGCCGTTGAGCAGTTAGTTATTGTTGGAACGCAGTATTTGGTGTTCCAGTTGAGCATAAGCACAGCTAGCGCGGGAAATTAAGACAGTTCATTTCTGACCCACAGGTCAAGAGAAATGACAGGTCAAACATTTGTGAACGTAATTTTGAGCCACCCTGTATATCTTACTATGTACCCTTTCATTACTGACACTTACCCGCATCAAAAATAATCGGAGGAAGTAGGTACAAGAAGAACACATGGGAGTCCAACGAGTACACGATGTGTGCTCCGGACCGTTTCAGAAGCAGCCCGATAATGAGACCGATGGCGATCAGAAGCGACGAGTCGGGCAGCACGTTTGAGATTGGTTTGAACACGTGAAACACTGAAAAACTCTCTTTAACTCATGAGATATGATCCTCTTCAAAGCGCCTTCAGCGTAATTTTTATTTATTTATTTATTTATTTGTTTATTTATTTATTTCTATGACGCACACGCCAGTGCGCGTAGAAGCAACAACAAATCAAAGACAACAAAACAAATCAGAAAAACACAAAAAACCCAAAACAATTCTATATTGAAACCTAACATTGAGCCAGCGGAGTATGCTTAATGCGCCAAAACCGAAAGAGAAACCAGTTTTGTGAAAGACTTTAATGAAAGTGGTAACCAGGTAACAATTAACTATGGAAATCACAAGTGAGTCTCGGCTACGGCAGCCTTTCAAAATTATACTGTATTTTGGAAGATCGTCGAGAATGGGTACCCCGACCAAGACATGCCAAGAGGCCATCGGACTCCGGCAGTGGCATCAGGGCGTAGACAGCTGAACGATAGCAGAATCGTTTTCAAGGTGCCCTTCGTCTCAGACGAAGTCGGTACTGAGATACGGAACTGTGTTCGCAAAGCTGGCCTTGATAACATGATCCGCGTAGTCGAAGTGCCGCCCTCCAATCTCAAAGCACGGCTCGTGAGGAATCGGTTATACGATTCTGTCTGTAGGACTCGCCAGTGCATAGTTTGCCCAAACGGAAAGGAGGGGGATTGCATGGTCGCGGGAGTGGTATACCTCATAAAATGCACGGTCTGCAACGGGGAGTATATTGGCGAGACGGGTAGACCCCTTGGGGAGCGCGTTAAGGAGCATTTGGGCACGCTGCGTAGGTGCGATATATCGGAGCCGCTGGGTGAGCATCGGTTGCGGTGTCACGATGGCGCGATGGTGGAGGTGGCGGTAGCGATACTGTCACGCGAATCCGAAATCTCGGCGCGGAAGACCCTCGAAGCGCTGTGGATTGCCGTGAGAAACCCCACGATCAATAGGAAGGAAGAACGCGTGGAGGTGACACAGGAGCTGGCAGCATTCGCTAACCTGTGCGGGCTTGACCCGAAGGACAGTGGGCCAGAGGCTCGTTAGGGTGGCCACATTACCTTATGTATTGCCGGTAACTTGTGGTTTGCATTGGTGTCCTACTTGCCCAGGTCTGGTTGTGTTTACCCTATCCGCGATTCGTCTTTCTCTCTTGGTGCCTTCTGATTCACCGCTGAAACTTGAAATTGGTCTTGAGCGAATGATCTCACAAACTCCTCTTTTCTCTTCCAGGCTCTGACGAAGGCGGACTCGCCGAAACGTTAGCCAAATAAACTTGTACCATCTTGGCTATTCGGCTTCACTCAATCGATCACGTACAACTAAATTTTGGAAGACTTGTCCTTTTTGTAAACTACTACCATGTCAACTATGAATATCACATTATTTACTTAGCGTGCCTTATGCATTTTTTCACTTTTAACGTCTGAAGCGAACTGCATGCTGTCTGCTCCCTCGGGCCAACATCCTAAATAAATAAAATAGATAAAAAAAACTACTGTGCAATAACTCACATATTTTAGCCAAAGCTGCAAGAAGAAGCCAAGTGGCAATCATGTACGGAGTCTCGTTGGCCGCCCATCGAAACGACACCACCTGAAGCGAAGAATGACTGAGAACGGAATGAACGAGAAGGTGTTAAAGGATATTAAGAACCACGCCTCTATTGTTCCTGATAAAACGCGGATGAGGCGGCGCGTTCTTACAATTAGGAGATTGTACGACGTCGACCACTTCACCCTTACCGTCTCAATGTTTTCCAAGAAAAACTAAACAGAATGAAGATCTTTAGGCATTCTAGAAGGCTTTCCGACATATAATTAAATTTCTAATCAAGCGAATTTGGCCTATACTATTTTCCTAGTCTCACTTGAGTTGTGCTATGAACTAGTTGACAAATTGTGGAAAGAAATCCACAAAATGATTAGCAAACACATTTTAGCATTTTTACTGGTTTTTAATACACGCGACGGGTGTCTCGATTAAGAATATGAGTCAATCAAATGTGAAAAGATTCGGCTCCTCTGTTTTCCTCTGTTGAAACGATTTCTCTATTGAGGGATGTAGTTCGTTGGGGTACGTAAAAAATCGTAAATAGTGCCAATCTAGCGCTTGTAAATGCGACCACTTTAGTTTGCGGATCGGTAACTTAGTTTGCATCCAGTAAACAGCACTAAACTCTCTAGAAGCTGCTATGGTTGTGGTAAGACTGGTTTAATTACCCAAGTTTGAGGAATTGGAGAATGCCGACCTCGAGAAAGGGCATTATGACTGAGCCGAACACCGTTCACAACCACCACGTGAAATTCGGCGACGACGTGAAGCCGGACGAGGAGGAACAGGTGAAACGACGTTCAAAATCGCCGGCACCGCATCCGTCTGAGGTGTCCGCTCCGCCACCAGCTGAACCGTGTAAAATCAAGGACGAGGTTGGACTGCTTCGAGCCGGACTCCTCAACAAACACGGCGATCATTTGAAGCACACCGAAAAACAGCCCGAGGACGCATCCTAATGTCGATTATCATTTATCAGAGAAATTGGAAAGCAAAAGTGGCTTCGACGTGAAAGGGGGATAGTCCTCGTTCCCTTTATCATTATTAATTTCGTGCATGTTCACCGGAAGTTAAGAGGTTTACAAATCATCACCATGTCACTCTTCCTTTCCTTTGCCGCCCAGCGTATACTAGCGGGTTATTCAATAATTCCATTCGTTGTATTTGCATCGTTTTTCTATACAAAGTGAATCTACTGTTACCCCACTACAGCACTGTTACATACAATAAGACGTTTTGACAAACACAAAGACCGTAGCAAAAATCGCGGCTGAGGCGGGATTCAAACGCGCTCTTCGGGCCTATCCGGACACCGCGTTGAATTTCACGATCGAAGCAAACATTCCATCTGAGACTTCATACCATCGATCGTGCCTAACATGGGACAATCATTGACCCAACATCAATTGATTCTGATTTTTCGCTACCTCCTCTTTCCTCACCATCGGATAGATCACGTTCTTCTCATTCCAGCAGTGTGCTTCGCTTCTTATTCAACAAAAATAACTTCAAAGAGATTAGTGGCAATATGAGAGCTGTTTCATTCATTTCGCACAGTATATTAAGTAGAATCAGTGAAATCACATGTGGAGAGCCTTCTATTTAAATGAGAAATGCTGTTGTTTCGTCATTCAAAGACGAACCTGAAATCGAGTCTGCGTCTGATTCTCGCTTTGGTCGTCGTTGGCGGCCGAAAAGCAAAATAGGATGAACAGCAAGCAGACGAACCTCTGCCACATCTGCAAGGTGTTTAGGTGTCAAAAGAGAGTCATACTATTCAAAAAACAATAAACAGTGAAAACTGCGGTGCTTATACATAAATAAATAACCATTTCAACAGAATAAAACAACACATCTCTAACTGAACTGAAAGAAAACGAAACAACGAATGAGTCGATCTTCGCTGAAACCGAGAAATAACCTAACGTTTACTCATCAAGGAAAAACAGTGAAGACAGTGGATGTTTTCGCATCTCCACGTTCTTCAGAGAGTAGGACAAGATCAGGCCAACTTGAAAGAGTATTCTCCCAACACCAAGTGCACCAAAAAGACACAACTGGAAGACGACAGAACACGTAAATAAGCAGCAGAAAGGGAGAGTCGTTAATCACGCACCCAAGGAAGCACTACAACAAATTTAAGGATAACTGTGTTATACTGGTGAAACTTTCCTGAAGATTTAAATCTTCTTCTTCTCCTTAGCGTTAATCCCGCGCCGTCGCAGGGTCCGCTGTTCTTGTCAACAGTCGCCATCTAACTCTATCCCGGGCGTCTTCTGATGTTGCTTTGACCTCTTTGAGGTCGCTTCTGATGACGTCCCTCCATCTCTTCTTGGGCGCTCCTCTTGGACGCTTGCCGGGTGCCTCGAACTCCAATGCTCTTCTTATTGGGTGGTCCTCCGGTCTCCTGAGAATGTGCCCATACCACCTGAGTCTTTGCTCCCGCATTTTCAGCTGCACAGGGGCTACTCCCAGGACCGATCTTACGTCCTCATTTCGTACCCTATCCATCCGTGTCCACCCACATGCCCACCTGAGCATCCTCATTTCGGCTGAGTGTACTTGTCTTTCATGTGCCTTATTTGTGGGCCAGCACTCGCTGCCGTAGAGCAGTGCTGGTCTGACAACGGCCCGGTATAGCTTTCCTTTGAGGACCCTCGAGCATCTCCTGTCACAGAGGATTCCAGTTGCTTCCCTCCACTTCATCCACGCTGCGTTTATCCTTCCCCTCACTGCCTCATCTACTGCTCCGTCTTTTGATAGTTCGCTTCCGAGGTATCGGAATTGGTCCACCCTCTCGATAGTTTCTCCATAGCAGTCCAGTATCGGCTCCGAGCCATCCTCTGAGCTGATGAACTTGGTCTTCTTCACGTTCAGCCTGAGGCCGTTTTTGGCCAGTGTCTCCTGCCACTGTTGAACCTTATCCTGTAGTTCCTCTCTGCTATCTGCTGTTAGAGCTATGTCGTCAGCGTACAGGATGGTTCTGAGTGGGTCTTCCGTCAGATGCCGGACCATACTGTCGAGGGTGGCGAGGAAGAGGAAGGGGCTCAGTGCTGATCCTTGGTGTACACCTACCGTGATGTTCACTTTCTTTGTGTGTCCGTGTGGGGTGCGAATTGTTGCTCTGGACCTGGCGTACATATCCTTTATCATTTGGACCAAGCGCTCGGGCACATTTCGTTGCCGCAGTGACCACCATAGTAGCGTACGGGGTAACCTGTCATAAGCCTTCTCGAGGTCCAGGAAGGCCAGGTAGATCGGTCGGCGCTTTTCGCGGTATTTCTCCATCACCTGCCTCGCTATGAAGATGGCATCCGTAGTTGATCTCCCCGGCATGAAGCCGAACTGCTGCTGTGGGATTTCGACCATATCTCTCAATCTGCTGTCTATCAGCCGTTCGTAGACCTTCATGGTGTGAGATATCAGCTTGATTCCTCTGTAGTTTGAGCATTCTGTGGCGTCCCCCTTCTGCTTGAAGATGGGTACGATGATGCTGTCTCTCCAACTTTCAGGCATCTTACCTTCTGCTGTGACCTTGTTGAGGAACCTTGTCAGCCATCCAATTCCGTATTCCCCGAGCGCTTTCCATGCCTCCACCGGCACTCCGTCCGGTCCCACTGCCTTTCCTAGCTTCATCTTCCTTATAACCGTCTGGACCTCCTCCTCTGACCACAGTTGTACTGGGCCTTCCACTGGCGCTGCTTCAGGGAGATGTTCTCTTGGGAATTCTTCATTTAGGAGTCCTTTGAAGTACTCCTCCCACCTGGACTTGACGTCTGCTGGCCTCCTTAGCAAGCATCCTTTATCATTTTTCACAGTCTTCACCACTCTTACGTCCAAGCTTGCCCGATGTCGCGCCTTAGCCAGGCGGAAGGCGAATTTCTCTGCCTGTGGTTCCTCCAGTTTTTCGTAGAGGCCATCCATCTCAGCGTTCTTGGCTTTAGCCACGGCTGCCTTCGCAAGCCTCTTGTACTTCTTGTAGATGGTGAGGTCTTCTGATGATCTGGACTTTTGCCATGTCTTGTATGCCCTTTTCTTCTCTCTTACCACCTTCTGTACCTCGTCGTTCCAGAACCAGAAAAACGCCATAACTCAACTCAAGTCCAGCTGTTTTCCTCAGTTTAAGCACCATTCGTAAGGGCACATCTTTCTCTAAAAAGCTGTATAAAAATTGCTCCCATCGCAAAAAAACTGAAGATCTGGATGAATTAAAATATTCGACGTCATGTCGGTATTCGGACCCTCTGCTCCGAGTGTGAATGAGGGTTGCGGTTTCATCAATTGGAATGGATTTTGCGGAGCCACTTCTCCAACGATTTTTAACCTGCGACGAAGAATGGATAGTATTCTACGATAAGAAAAGATTTGCGCGTACACAGCAACGAACCTTTTAAGATGTTTTAGAAGTCAGACTTTCACGAAGACACGAAGATAATGGTAACGTTATGATGAACTGTAGCAGTACTAGTGTGCCTTTTGTTCCTTACTCTTTACCAAACGATGAAGAAGGAAGTGCACATTGTGAATATATGTAACATTTTAAACGACACAGCGAAAGCTAAGAACCATAGAGTCCCGCTATATTTTCTAAAGCAACGCAAGTCCACGTGTTTTAAAATATCATGTTCAGAATTCGAACCAACGTCACATTGAAACTCGCCTTTGTCCATTATAATTGCCAGACCTCGTGCTAACTATCTGCCAATTTTCAAACGTTGATATGGCTTTTCAAAGAGGAGAGAGTTCGAATACCAACATGATGTCGAATCCGCCTTCGAACATTTGGCTTCATTCCTATCTTCAAACATTCGCCATAGCAGCACACTTCATGGTGCCTTCCTTAGAGAAAGATATGATCTTTAGAATGGTTGTTAAATTAATAGAAACGGTAAGACATGAGTCGAGTTATGGCGTTTTGCATATAAGTTGCAAAAAAGGACAGAACTTTCTTTACAACCTAATAGTTAAGCTCTGCAACACATTTTTCAGGAATCATCTTCGATGAGCAAAAAATGTAAAAATACTATGGAATAAATTCGACAGTGAAGGTAGTGTATTGCGTGACGTAATGGCCTCCGTTCTCGCCAGTCACAACAGCATAACTACAGCGCCGAACAACACCACGGGATGATTTGCATTTTCAGCGGATTGCGAAGTAAATGGTGAAGAGTAACCACACGAGTGAGGCGTGGCCAGTTCTTGTCAACGAATCGGACATCAAAAGTTATGATTGAATAAGCGCGAATAAATAAATAAATAAATAAATAAATAAAACTTCTCAGAGTGAAGACGACCCGAGTCCCTGTCACTGCCGTTCATTAGTTTACTAAAGACTCTATATTGATAAAAACACCCTCTTCAAAATGGATCTCACCCACCACTTGAAGGCAGCAAATAAAACAACGATCAATGAACGATCAATGAAATGTCGGAGAAAACATAGAAATTGCGAAAAGAAACAGAAAATGAAAACGAGTGTAGCGAAAACACGAAAAGATACAAATTTAGCTGAAGCCATTCCACGTTTGTGCTGGAGATTTACATTTTTGCCAATGTTCAGAAATCATCCATCATATTCAAAAATCGAAATCACGTGTAAGCTTCTCGGAAAAGTAAAATTTAATGAACACTCGCTAAGTGAGAAGTTTGTTCTTTACAGTGCAGTTGTAATAATACTCGAAGGCAGCTTAGCAGGTATCCAGGTGGGCTTAGTAATCAACAGTCACAGATAGCATGCCCTTCTCAGGCTTGCTTGAAAGAACTACAAAAAGGTTTAAAACAGATAATTTATAAAGATTTATTGAAGAAAGAAGGATCAGGCGAATAAACGAAGCTTGGAAAGAAAGAAAGAGAGAGAAAAAAGAAAGAGGGGAACGAACGAAGGGGGAGAAATGTGGAGAAGAACAAGTGATCTATTTTCGACGAATTGTCAACTGAAGCTGGTGATGCTAAGAACCTGATTGCATCGTAAGCAATCGATTCTATCGGCAGATCAATAATCGATGAAGAAATCAATAGCGTAAACCGTGCTGTCGCTGTGCCAGCTCAGACCTCCTGCATAGCCTAAACCCGCTACATTACCTCGGTCTCATGGTAGTGTTATTCGTGATGTACATTGATTCGCCACAACCTGTTTTTTAAAGTACCCGCAGCAAAAGCAGCAGCATCCGATCAGGAAACGTGGTTGTGAAGTTCTATAGAAGTATTTTTCAAAAAGGAAAAGGACCTCTAGAGCACGCAGTGAAAGGAATGACCTTTCTGTTTCTGTGTTGTATTTATGGCTACAGGGCGGGCGTGGTACACTGGCAAGAGGCGTTCCCGCACGATCGAGAAGTCGATTCCCGCCTGGGCTAACCAAGCTTTCCATCCCCTCGAGGTCGGGTATATTGGTACCAGAGCTGTCAGGGAAAGTAAAGGCACTGGCGCCATTGATTAGGCCAAACGCACATCACCGTGCCTCTACTGTTTGAATGGAACACCAATGCGACGCGCGTCCCGAGGGGACTGATCAGCGCCGGCACCTTTACCTTCACCTTTACCTTTATGTATGGCTACGATTATTAATAGCAAAGAAATTCTTAGCTTTGTAGTGTAAACGTCCAAAGTTTTAAGTTGAAACTCCAGGTCATAGTGTAGTGCAGAAGTTCAGGACGGAGTGAAAATCAATGCTACACACTACGCTTTTTTTTGGCTACCTTCACAATGAAAACGGCGTTTGATTTTGACGCCACGTGCAAAAATACTCTTAATTCTATCCTGACTGTTACTCGATTTACTTCATACTTAATTTCTGCTTTATTTAATCCCAATTTTCATCTGCCAGGCGAACAGAGCCATTGAAGCCTATAAGGGGTATGGCCGCTGTGTTCTAGGAAAATGAAAAATCCATCAAAGTACAGCCCACGGAATATTATCGCTTTGTTTCTCCATCGTCTCGCCTCTGTTGAGATAGGTTTTTGAAAGATCATCGTCGCCTTACTAACTGTAAGGCGACGATGATCTTTCAAGAACCTATCTCAACAGAGGCGAGATGATGGAGAAACAAATACAAGAAAGTAACTAAATTTTGACCCACCTAGGAAAACAAATTCTGAAGCAGTTCTCAAAGCACTCGGAACAATTCCGACCGCAAGTACTCGCATATGGTTCGTCAAAGCCAGTGATATTCAAACGCCAGCGGTCCGACGTCTGCTCGCTCCCCGAGCAACGCAACCCAAAATTGCACGTTTTCAAACAGTCCGTTGAAAAAATCAAAATGTTTGCCTCGTTCGAAGTTTTTAAACCAGATCAATAGTCATTATCGAGCTTCATCCGAATATCACTTTGAAATATAAAGACGCGTTCCTCTGGTGAACACTATCTTCGCAAAGTGGACGATGCCCTGAAGGAGTTTCTCCAGTTCCTGGCTTCTGCAAACAAAAAAATGATGGCAGAGATTTCTCAAGAGGACTGTATACAGATTTACTCGAGCCAGCGAATGAAAGCGATCTTAGTTCAGTGGTTCGCAATTTCTTGGAAAACAAAAGAACGATTTTGGAGTAGGAAAAGCGGCAGAGCTTTTGGTTCGGACTGAAAAAGTGGAATCGGTGAGAGATTCTGTCAAAAACATTTCTGTCAAAACTATCGCAGGACTTGGAATGAGTGAAAAAACGTCTCATGAAGTTTTGGAGAAATCTCTTGCAATAATGAGATCTAGAAGTTTTTCAAAACAAACATTTGTTTAAAAGTAAACGAAAGCGAGGAGAGCCACCAAAAGTTGAAATGAAGGAAACCAAGGAAAATGTACGGGAGCACTTGCATATTACATGTTGAGAGGTGGGAGTAAAGATTTAGTTGAGGCAGTGAATAAAATGTAGGCCTACGCTCAAAAAATGGAGAAGATTTTCTATGAAATGGAGAAAAAATTTGGCAGATCTAGCCCTGTCGAAAGTGCACGTGTTCCACCATCCCTCGAGGGATTAGCACGCTGTGGAGCCCCAAAATAGCACCTTATATTAGGTGGGGCCAAAAGTAATAAGTATCTCCTTTTATTTTCCACATAACTCCCGACTGGAGTCTCACTGTATGCTCATCGTATTTATGTGTCTGTATGCTACTTACTTGAGACCAGTTGAGAATTCATCACTTCGGCGTATTTGAGAAACATGCTGAATCCTCAGGCTACCTCAGGCCACTTGCGTGTCGATGTGTGCCGTGCCAATCTACGCCATTTCTCTTGTCCGAGAAGTCTGGACTCGATCGTCACGCAGGATGAGAAGTATGCCTTCTACATTAACCCTGCCAAGCAGCTAGTCCAGGTGAGGCCTGGTGATCCAATACCGACCTTCGTTCGACGAGATGAGCATGGCGATAGGCAACTTTTGAGCTTCTGGGTCTGCGTTTTGCTGGAGACTATTTCCAAAGATGACCATGATGGACTCCGTAACCTTAGTGAACTAAATCAAGGAGGTGGATCAGCGACACGCAGTTATTTGACCGCAACGTTTCAAAAGACTGATCCTCTTCGACAACGCCACACCTCGGTAAAAGTAACCACGCAGAAGCTTGCTCAGCTGGGGTACGTCCGTGTACCTCACCCACCGTATTCACCGAACATCTCTCCATGCGACTACCACTTCTTCTTTAGCCTGCAAGACTTCTTGGCTAGAAGGGACACAAGGAGCCAAGCAGACTTTGAGAGGCATGTCAACCAGTGGATCAACTCCTGGCCGAAGCAGTTCTGGAAGGATGGGATCAGAAAGGTGGCTGAACGATGGTAGCAAGTCATAGACCTCAATGGAGAATACATCCCTCAGCACAGTTGAATTGTATTTAAGTTATTGAGAAATAAAAGAGTTTGGTGCATTTTCCTTAATACTTTTGGCCCCCCCTAATAAAGGATAATCCAGCTGATGCAGAGCCTGTGTGGGGGAGGTGCCCGTTGTACTTTCATATTCCAGTACATCTCATGGCTTGTGGCTGTAATTCATTAGCCTAACCAGATTAGGGAGGTCAAAAGTAAAGTCGTTTTTCCATCACTGAGCAGTGTTGAAACAATTATCACAGCTGAAGATACCCTGATCATTTTTTATAATTTTTTCGCCCGTAGTCTTCCAATATCGTCCAGTCATCTTCCTAGCAACCTGCAAGGAGGACGTCCTCACACCCTTGACACCTGCCGAGCCAGTAAAGGTTTCTCTAAGAATATACATATACAATGATACAAAGAGTGAGAAAAAGAGAATTGGTACTTTTCCTCTTAATGCCCAATTATCATATCACACCCAAGCGTATCATGACGCGGTCTTATCATATCATGCTCGAGCCATAATCAATTTATTATCAAGCTGTTAAACAAAATCAACGACTTATCTAATAGTAAGCTAGAAAATAGCTTCATACGATAACCTCTGAAACATCTCTCTTCTGGAAAAACTCATTCTTGCGAGAAAAAAACGGCTTTTTCTTCCTTATCAGGCAGATCAAACAGGCTGCACACGACCATAGGTGGATGCGAAATGGTATGATATCAAATAGTACGATATGATAGGACCACTCCAAGGGTGTACATTAAGATACGAGCATGATATGATACGGTTGGGCATGATATGATAATTGGGCATTAAGAGGAAAAGTACAAGTGAATTTTTCAAATTAACGCCATCTCGAACTAGAGGAGGGCCGAGCAGGCTTCTCATAGAATCATCTAAGTGTTCTCTGCGTCGCAACTTCTCCACAATACGTGCAGGACTGGAGTATGCTAAGTTAAGTAAAAAGGGACAGTTTCCAAAGAACTTGTATGTCAAGAGAGTGCTTAGGATTTGACCATATAATCCTTACCGAGTTAAATAACTGCCCTAGGCCTGATTGTTAGGTTCTTCATTAGCCTGTTGCTTCATCCTTATCCTATGTTGAGTGGTATTCTGTTCTATCAACTTGTACTACTTTATATGTAAGCTGTTAATGTTATTTTATTTCTTTTTTTTGCATTTCGTTACGTTTTGTTAGTGTTTTTCATGTTGCACGAATATCGACCTTTGAATTTGTTTCAGGTTTAATACCTTCTTACATTCCTGAATCGTGTAATAAATGTTAATGTTAGAAAGGCGTTACATTTAGATGTGATATGTTTATTGACGAACAATTAGTCGACAATTTATGATTCTGTGACGAATCGTCAGTGAAACTCTTTGCACTGATTTACATCTAGCGATTTACATGAGCTGTACAGAATAGTTTTATTATTTCCAGTGAAAATATATGTATCGATGTCGACACTCTTGACGAGTGTCTATTGTCATGAGATGAGATGAGAGGATCAGACGACGCTTTTCTCCTTCCGTTCCGTCATCTGACCGGTACTCTGGCGTCGTCCTCCGCGCAGATATGGATTGTTAACTTGCAGCGTCTCGCAGTTTAATGACTGCCGGATGTTCTGGCTGGATCCCTGGAAAAAATAATATTTACTCTGGTTTAATTAAGCAAGAATAAAGGTAAAAGGCAAAGGTAGAGTTGTTAGCGTTTTTAAGTCTCCTAAGGACGCCGCCGTATTCGTGTTCCATTCAGAGTCGTTCATAGGTAATTTCGCCTACACAATAACTTGCGGGATTCGGCCGCTATACCAAGTCAGTGTCTTTACATTCCCAGACAGGTATGGTACCAATTTTTCCGACCCCGGAATGATTGCGAACACTAAGGAGAAGGCTGAAGGGACTACTGCAGGACAGTTCTGTGTTTGATGAAAAGGAACGCCTATCCTGCTTTTCGAAAACTCAACACCCCACATTCTTGGGTCGTTTTTTCGAACATTCATGTCTTTCATTCAATTTCCAACTAAGCACTCATGCTGTTCCACCTTTACTGGTAATTCCGTCCCTCTCAGTAAAGGTAAAGGTAAAGGTAAAGGTGCCAGCGTTGATCAGTCCTCAGAGGACGCGCCGCCGTATTCATGTTCCATTCAAGTCGTAGAGGCATAGTGAATGTGTATTTAGCCTCCGGAGGGATGGAAGGCTTGGTTAGCTCGGGCCGGGATCGAACGCTCGACCGTGCTGGTGACAGCAGTAGCATGGTGGTGAGTATCCGCGTCTGTCCCACCTAGTATGGCGGGTTTTCAAGGCAGGCACAGACTTGGCTAGTTATCTCTTCTGGTGTGATATTGTTTCACACATATTTAAATCGGTCGTTGATATTTCGTTTGTTCGTCGCTCTTCGCTTTACATTTTCCGGCATTGTTTCGTTTTTCGGACGTTCGGTTTCCAACTATTTTATCCTATCTATATGAATGTTTATGGGATATTATTATCATCTATGAATATATAAATGGTTTCTTCAGTGATATTCAGTGTACTATGGTTTATTTTGTGGAGCGTATTCCAAATACAGGTGAGTTCTATTCAGTCATTAATTAGTCTTATGAGCCATTCCTACCTTACTAATGAGTCCCGGGGATGGCTCATATTCTTTGGAATTGTCCATCGAAGGTTTAGGGACGAAACGGACTTTTCGTATATAATTTTCTTTCATTTGTATTGTGTTTTGCATTTTAGCCTTCTTCACTCTCAAAGGCCGTTTGAAGGTGACTTTCCTCCAAGGTTCTTTCTACCAGGTCAACGATGAGAAGTACTGATTAGAGGTGGGACAGTCGTAGGCAGCATATCGAGTTAAATGCTATGATGCCTAGTAGAAGTAAATGTTGTAATGGTGGTGGTAGAGTCATCGCAAAAATTACAGCACAGACGGGATTCGAACTCGCGTCTCGTGCCTGTCTGCGGATCCTGCGTTACAGCACTGCACTACTGACGCTCTCCTCCCAACTGTGCCGGTCACTTGTGCTCCCCCAGCACCTTCTTTAAGCCAGAAAGCTTTTACTTCCAGGACTCATCCGTAATAACGCCTTGGAGCTGTATTTGTTTATTTCGATCTACTTTTTCTCTCCCCGTACTTTTTTCTTGGTTCTAGTTCTCCTTCTGGTTGTTAGCACCTCCTATTGTGATGTTATGTTTCTTCGGAGCGTTGTTTTATACTTTTTTCTATGCACGACTGTGCTCGTGTAATAAATCAAATCAAATCAAATAACGGCTTGAGCCGAAGAGGCTTTTTTCAATAACTTTGTAGAAACTCAATAATTTGTAAAAATATACATGAAATAGAGCTCAGCAGCTCGAGTTCTTTCGACTTGTATTCAAAGATCGGTACAAATTTTCTGTCGTCCATCACTGTGGAGAACGCACCCTCTGGCTGACCCATCAACGACGAGGGGCCGATCAGACGAGATTTGAGGGGTCGGCAAGAAAATCGATATTTTCAAAGAATTCTCAAGTGTGGATAATTTATATACCGAACGATAGAGTTCGGGCAGCTGCACTTCACAATGTGTCTCCCTTCACGAATAGTTGACATTTGAGAGCGTTATTCAAAAAATCCGTTTTGGAGCGCTCCTAAGCGGCTTTTCCGGGAGGTGATCAAAGGACATGTCCGATACTAAACATCATCATAAAGATGCTCACATTGTTGCTTGCGGTTGTCATTTGACGCATGTAGTCGTCCTGAATGTCTTCTCCTTCTCCGTCGGTGGTTGCTCGATCTCGCGATGTGTTCAACTCCTTCAACTTCCTGTCCAACAGCTCGCTGAACAACGCGTACAGGTTGTCCACATTTTCGCCAGTTGCGAGGAACTGAAACAGTGATGCATCGAAATTTCAAAATAGGAAGTGAAGTGTTAAGTAATTAACCACCTTGTCGAGTTGTTTTCGTTGTGGCGTCACGGTCATATCATTGCTCTTTGGAAGGTCGTTCTCAAACGCCTTGTTAAGATATGTGCCGTCGGAAAATCGCAGATCTTGGCTGGAAAACTCCTTTGAAGACTGTAGAAGACTGAAAATGTCTTCTTGCTACAACTAAATCTACACATTATCGATTTGACACTTTGGAGGCGAGTTTGTTTGTTTTCCTTTGGGGACTTGGACGGCGATGGTCGAGATGAAGTCGTAGCTTTTTCACCACAGAAGTTTCCGAAGCCGAGACGCTCAACGAGACTGTTCAGAAGCCTTAAAAAACCTAACCGACCCAAAACCTAACCTACTATATTCAAATCAATCAATATCTGTGGATTATTGTGCTGTGTCGTTAGAGAATGAAACTAGGGTCTTTTGCTGGGGAATTCGCTAAAAAATTCACTGCTGAGGAAGGCTGAAAGGTTTTCTTGGGTAAAACTGAGATTCACTTGAATGAGCGGAGAAATAGTGGTTGGGGAAAAGGTAGCAAGATGAATTTTTGACAATCATAGTCAAATTGCTAAGAAGCACAAACCGTGGGGTAGTTTCAGTCTCAGCGTCCCTATGCGAAATGCAGAATTAAACCTGAATTTTCTTCCATACCACATTTAGAGGTTTAGGGCTACGTGAACCGGGAGAAGTGTAAGTATAAGGGCCCATTCAGAGTTTTACTGCCGCAGTAACGTAAAATTAGCAGCAAAAGGGGGGATGAGCGCATTTTCGCAACGGCTGCGCGCATTCGCTCACAGAATTTTACTGCGGCAGCGCTGCCGCGGCAAGAATACAAAACAACATAAAATGCACAAAAAATGCAAAAAATAATCGATGATGAAACACGAAATGGATCCTCTGTGTAGTGAGGTGTGGTGTACGCAAAAATTTTTTCACACATCGCTGTACACCCTACGTCCCTTTTCGGTGGCAAATCTGCTGCCGCAGCAAGGAATGTCCCGGGACATTCCTTGCTGCGGCAGCGAAGCAGCAGCGCTGCCGCAGTAAAACTCTGAAAGCGGGTGCAGCGCTGCCGCTATTGCGCAGCTGCCGCCGGTCCCTATCCTTCATCATTACTGCGGCAGCAACGCAGTAGAGTCTGAAAGGGCCTTAATATTGTATAGCTTCCGAAACGATTTGTAGCAACATAACTTTGGAACGTCATGATATTTACCTTCGGAGCGCCGTTATCCGCTTGTGCTCAGCCTTCTGCATTTTGGTGAGATTCATCGCGTCTTCGAGGGTGATCTTCTGGTAGGCTCTGACGATCGTGGAAGCGTCGAAGTTCTTCTTCTGCTCGTTTCTCATCAGAATCGGTCGAAGGATCTTTGCGTTGAAGCGCTCGAAACTGAAATCGAACCAAACAATCGATATTCTTCACGATTTCACTATTGAAATCGAAACTTTCAATAGAGTGACAGAGACCCTTAATAGGGCTTTCAAGTGGATAAATTGTGAACATCTGCCCTGTCAAGCTTATAGATATTGCTTTTAGTAAACAAACAAATAGAATCGATATTTGTTCGATGCATATGTTTTCTGTTTTATCCAAAACCTTTCTATAGATTAGTTTCCGTTTCGTTTAGCTGTTTTGTAGGGCTTTGCTACCGTGGCTCTTTCGGCTAATTCGCTGAATCCATTGTGTTTGTCTTTTCCGAATCTCAAGAGTTTTAGTTTAAATTTTAATCTATGTTGTTATGGCATCCTGTGGAATTTCTGTTGTTCTTTTCCTTTTCTTGGGCTGAGTTTTTGTTTTTCCTTTTCGCTTCGGCGTGATACGTCTTAGAGCGTATTAAATAAATAAATAATGAGTGGAGGTATGAACTTAACCCACCACGTTCGTTTGGTAACCTTCTTGAGCAAGGTACATATGCATAAGGGAGCACAAAATATTGCGAAAATAATTTAAAACTAATACAAACAAAATATGGGATAGCATTGTTCTTAAAAGAACTCACTTATCGCGCAACGAATAATGCCCCTGTTGACCGGCAATGTCTTCGACGCCAGACATCATGTAGTCCAAGTACTGAAATGAAAGATTGTACTGAGTTCCATTGCAATATATAAACAATTCATAAGATTATGAAATTTCAATGTTCATTTTTTTTATTTTCATCTTTTTTTGAATTTCTGTATGAAGAAGCTGTTTACTGGACATGTTTTATTGAAGCGCACCTTGTTGTAGACACTTTCGGTCATCGTGGCCGGGCGGTGGTCTTTGGTTTCGACGTTGAGGTAGTTGACTAGTGGTCGAATGGTGATTCCCTGAAAAATCTACTTCGTTGTATATATCATATTCCTTTCCTGATTCACATAATTTAATTGGAAACCCATTTATCTGAATGAAATAGCGATTTGACAACTACGAAAAGTCGGATTTCGTACAAATTATCGCTTTTTCAGAAAGCGGGAGCCAAATGAAGTGTTAATGTAGGATACGTAATTACGTGGTTATTACCGGTTCACTGATATTTATAACAGTAACAAATGATCTAGTAAACTCTAATGACAAAAAGATAACCTGCACAGTGCATCTCATTGTCATTTGATCTTCGCGCCGCATTTTGAATTGTGAACGCGGCGCGCCAAGGGGCCCCTATAAAAGCCGACCCCGTGGCGCGTCGCGGCAGTTCTCGAGCTCCCTTCTAGCCATTGTTCTTATCCTTCTCACGCTACAACCTGCTCACGTTGCGTAGTCCTGTGTTCTAGTCTTATCGTTCGTGGGATAAGTGATTGTTACGAGCTGTGTTGGGACATCACGCTTACAGAAGTTCCGTACGCTTAAGGCTAGTACCCATCTTGGTCACCTCTAGAATAGACATGACCAATTTACTTGAAAAAAACAACGGCAAACTATTTGAGCACAGTCTTCTCACCAGTTTTTTTAGTACCAATTGATTTTCGCCATGATTTCTAGCATTATTTCATCAAAGGTGCCGGTGAGAACCTGTTGTCAGCACGACGACCTCCCACTCCCGTTCAGGCCTCCTTGGGATCATGGGGTGTCTCACTCTTCACTCACCTTGCTTTAAACCTGCACCAATGAAGGTGCTGTCATGAGCTTGCTCCCTCTACACCTACTCATCTCTCACAACAGTTCTCCTCTAGTGTGCAACTAAAACCCCAGTCTCCTGCAAATCACGTCCAGTGGCCACATCCAAACCCCCGGCGACTGGAAAAAAAACGATGTCGTCACCTGTAGGAACACTGTGAAGAAGATGACGACGATGGTTGTGGTGATAAACATCTGCTTGGCAGCTATCGTTTCCGGGATAGACATCGCCAAACCGAAGGCGATAGCACCACGAAGTCCTCCATAAGAGAGAATGAGCTGGTCAATCTGGGAATGCGATATGATAACTAAATACTTCTGAGCGATCCATATTCAATTCCTAGATTTTTTGAAAAAAATTGATTCCAGACAAATGCGGTTTTCAGTAGAACGGCACCTCAAATACTGAGCCAGCCCTTGGGTGTGCGTCCAAAAAGGGGAGATGGTTTGAAGCTTCGCAATGTTCTTACTTCTGCGCCTTCTTTCTGAATTTCCCCCGCCTTAACCCTTTCTTCGATTCTTAAGCTACATATGACTAATTATTTGAAATCCACATCGTGAAACTGTGTTTAGTACATCGCAAACACCTCTGCTGCTTGACCTTCATGCATTTTCCTACCACAAAATGTGCTGCTATATGTCCTACATTGGTGTCGCTTCCTACAAAATGTTATTAATGAAAATCTTGTTACGAGTACAGTACCATCGGCATATTTCTGCCGAAAGGCGATATAAACGATATAAATCGTTTTACCGTCCAATCGACAAGAATCACTTTAGAATCATTTGTATTGAATAAAAACACATGGCCGGAATCCGAAGAGTGTGATCTACTGAGAGTGTGAGAGTTTTATCTAGGAATCTTCTCTTCCTCTCTTTAGATATGGTGTTCTTTCTTGATATTACATAGTTACGTGAGTGTTACAATATGAATCTCAGATGTAACTTAATTGGAAAAATCCACAGGGCGAAATTAGCGAAGACGGCCTAACGACGTTGACCTTGTGTAGTGCTCGCTTGATGAAACCAAGCAACACACACATGAAAACCAAAAATTTGAAATTTTGGCTACACCTTTTTCACCACTGGGTAGATCACGCCCTTCTGATTTTGCCCATGTGTTTTCTATCCAATTCAAATGATTCTAAAGTGATTTATGCCGGGTGAACGGTAAAAACGATTTATATCGTGTTCTTTAGTGTTTCAATGATTTGTCCTAATAACCACTTTCAAATTTAGGGTAAATCAAAAGATAAATAAATAAATGAAAAAATAAATAGATTTTGAGCCAAAGTATAATTTTCACCTTGGTAAACTTCTTGTGTCGGAATTTGTTCAGAATAAAGCATTGCACAAGAACACCTGAAATGAAGGAATTCCTTGAAGGGTCCTGGGTGAATAACCTGGCTTCTCAAAAAAAAACTAACGAAAAAACGACAAATACACGCAAAAGGATAGATAGCCAATGATTTGAGAAATCCCTTATAATCATCACCCTTGTGATTTCAAAATATCGAAAATCAATGCAATAATTATTGTGCTTCAGCCACTCACCAATGGTGCGATAGATCAGGCAGAAAGCGACCGTGGCGCATACGAACGCTGTGTCCCAATAGTGATTCGAGGACATTGTTGAAAGTCCGAGGAACCTGCAGAAGATTCGAGTATCTTTCGTACATTGTTCTTCATTTGGGAATTTCTTTAGGTCAATAGAAGTAGAAAAATCGCACTAGAAATCTCACATGAAAATCACAGTTTCAGACGACTGGGCGAGCATCTTAATGAAATACTTTACAGAATTCGCAGCAGCCGTGGTAATGTTACCCTTCACATACTGCTTCATCGCCATTCCACAGACGGCAATGCTGAAGAAGGAATTCTCTAACATTTATTTATTCATTCATTCATTCATTCATTCATTCATTCATTCACTCACTCATACTGCGTCATCAATGTAAGAAATTAGAATATGAGGAAAGGCAAAAGCAGGTGCTCTTTCTCTTACTTTCAACTATTCGATGGTATCTATACATACAAAGCCATACAATAGAGTTGCCTTATACGAAATATCGTTTCCATTAGATATCGTGAAAAATAAGATTCAAAATGATAGTTAATACATAGGTTACGCATCCGATTCAGCAATTTATTTGATTCGACTGGGTTATTAAATTGAAATTAAATTGAAATTAAATTAAAATTAAATTAAAATCAAATTGAAATTAAATTAAAATCAACTTGAAATTGGATCGAAATTAAATTAAAATTAAATTAAAACTAATATAAATATAAATTCAAATTAAATTCAAATTTAAATGAAATCAAATTAAAATTCAAA
Source organism: Nippostrongylus brasiliensis (assembly GCA_030553155.1). Classification (NCBI taxonomy): domain Eukaryota; kingdom Metazoa; phylum Nematoda; class Chromadorea; order Rhabditida; family Heligmosomidae; genus Nippostrongylus; species Nippostrongylus brasiliensis. The sequence continues at coordinate 5,358,657 of CP130735.1, forward strand.
ACAAATTGATGACACAAACTCACGCAATGATGGAAGATAACGAGGTGATTTCAGCCGTTAGGTAGGCCATGTAAGGAATGACGAATATAAACACAGGTGCGAGAATACGCACATGATTAGTGTATCTGAAAAGTGTTAGTAATGTTTTCATCGAGTAACTTTAGAAGCCCACGAAAATAAAAAAAATAGCCGCATATAAAAATAATTGTTTATTTGCATAAATTGATATTTGGATTAGAGTAGCCGCTCAGATGGTGTCTGAACGTATTGCCTTTTTCAGAGCTGTCAGCATACCTGAATTTTCAGACAATTTTCGACTGAATATTTGGAGGATGGACACCGAATTTGCCCCCTGAACAGTCTCTTTCTTCTTTCTTGGTTTTGGAGTGTCTCAGATTTTCATACTACCCTTCGAGACTTTGGAAACTAATGGGCTGCTTTTCCAGTATGGAAAAGTTTATCGATTTTGTGGACCATCTCTAAGGGCCAACCAGGACTTCGGTACGTTCTCATTTGCAGAACTGGGGCTGAATATGTGAAGTTGAGATAACGGTTCTCGATTCTTGCCGGCATCCGCGCTTTCAAACAGATTTTAGGCAAACATCAATGAATTGATACGTGGGTTACTGATGTGTTGTTGCTTCTATTTTTCCTTGTTTTCCAACGGGGTGTTTCCAACAGGACCTCATTGTGTCACTTATTGCGCTTTTATGCTCAATTCATGCTGTTTATTCATCGACTCAGTATAGCTGTCTGTTGTTTTTGGTTCCGTTCTAATTGTCCATGTCTATTTCTGGGCGATGATGAACTCTCACACTGATCGTCTCACATGTGTGTGTGGGTACTCCCACTCGAGGCCGACACCGCTCTGATAATTCATATCATTATTCTAAAGAGAATCATTCATTTGCATCCCGCACAAGCTTTTGCGCGGTTCTCATTGCTCATACCTTCAGAAAACACACCGCTTAACTGTAGTATTGAAGCCCCAGGTGATAAGTATCATTTCCATTAGGCCCTTGTTATACGTTCGCTCACCCCCCAGCGTAACCCGTCCATTCAGTATCAGACACCGTGGGGCCAGACACGTTTGTACGAGTTATCATGGTGACGCTGGCTTAGTGAACTCGTACAAACGTGTCTGGCCCCACGGTGTCTGATACTGAATGGACGAGTTACGCTGGGGGGTGAGCGAACGTATAACAAGGGCCTTAGAAACGCTGCGCACAATTATTGTCACCACTTTCTTCAATGATACTCAATTCAGAGCGGTGTCGACCTTGAGTGGGAGTACCTGTGTTTTGATCACATGTTTCAATAAGGAGATAAATAAACACTTACTTAGTTATAAAGCTAACGACAAAGGCTCCGATAAGGCCGACGATAGCTCCACCACAGGCCACAACGAAGAACGAGAGCACACCGGCAAAGTAGTCGATCGGTACGAGATTCTCCGAACCGATCAACGTGAAGCTCTTGAACATCTGGTACAGCACCTACAAAATAGCTATTGATCCCTCCGCTTTTCAACTTCCTACAATGGAAGGCATTTGCTGAAATATTCGGGTTCGATGTTGACATTAATTTATCTAATTTTTTATTAGTTGCGCCCGCCGCGTAAAGGTGCGCTAAATATAAAAGCAGAAGGTGATATAAAATCGAAAAAAGATTCTGAACAACCGAACGCCTATTACGGTCAGGAAAGATAGACAGAAGCCAAACTGTTGGTTTTCGGAGAAAGTTAAGGTGAAATTATTTAACTCTGTAATTTGAACAATTGAATTACTGTGGTAATTAGCTGAACAAGCTTGAATTTTGATGCGTACCATTTCCGTTTCCCTGAAAAATAAAACTGATCAGAATGCTTAGCCCAGATTTGTTTATCAATCTTTGTTCCAATGCAACGATCAGCAGTCGATTTGTGGTGCGGATCTCTGGCTTTTTCAACAGTATGCCTAGCAATATCATGGGTTAGCACGAATGATTGATCTCGATATTCCCGTTTTGTGGAAAAGTTTTAGTATCGTGGCACGAAAGAAACAAAGCTCCGGTGATATGCATTCAATTTTTCAAGTAATGCAAAACAATTATAAAGGAAACGAAGAAACTATCATAACTACCACTATCATTAAATCGCAGAACTTTAAAGCTCAGATTAGTGCATTTATGAGTTCCTCCATTCTTATCCATCGCAAGTGCTATGTCAGAACAAATTGCAGCCATATGTTGGACTCATTTTATTTGCTCCCCCACCCTATTGTGTGGGAAATCTTCCTTGCCAAAAACGCCAATAATGGTTTCTGGTTCCTATCGCGGATTATTTAACTATGTCCAGATTATAAGAAGCTTCAAGTAAAAGCCTGTGTTTTATTGTTCTTCTGTGAATCATAGGGAAGCGAGTGAGGGAAGTATTTGTCCACGTTCATTCAGGGGGTAAATCAGTCTGTTCCCTGAACAACCGTCGCACCGTCAAGCATGACATCACCCGGCGATCTGCACCGACGCGCGTTGTTCCCTTCTTCACGGCCTTGGAAGGGGATTGGAATGATATCATTTTGGTGTGTAATGACCGTTTTTATTTACCGCACAGATGACCAAAGTTTGACCCACAACCGCGTTTCAACCACGCCCAAAAGCAACCGGCCTCTTAAAACAGGTGAAGCACTTATTGCCTTTCTCCATGGTATAATCATTGCAAAGGTATCAGTAAAAGGTAAAGAGATCGGCTCCTAAAAACGCGCCACCGCATTCTTTATCTTTATGTCAATATTGAACAAAAGAAGACACCAAAACCAAGTTAGTAGTCACACACGAAACTGACTCTAAAAAATTAATTAATGCTGCGCTAACTAAAAAATTAATTAATTCACTGACTTGCTGCTACACCAAGTCAGTGCCTTAACCTCCCCACACAAGTCTGCTACCTATTTACCCGGAGGGAAGGAAGGCTTGGTTAACCCGCCGATCGATCTCTCGACCGTCCGATGTCAGTAGAGTCTCTTACCACTGTACCACGCGCGCCCGTAGAAAGTAATGTAATAAAAACGATCAACGAAATACCTCTATAAAATATCGAAGATAGTTTTCTGATTTATGAAAACGAATAGAATCATTGTGTGAATTGATTTTTGACCGCTACAATGCAGCAGTATGGATACCCAGGGCCCAGATTCATGAACGGACGATCGGTCTCCGAAAACCTGTCAGCGATAAACTCGATACCGCGAGGTCTCCCAAACCCTGCACTCGCGGTTAATTCTACACCCTTAACCGTGCCCTATTTCCAATGCTCGCCCCATCGCCAATGGATGAACGAGAGCAACTCGTCCGTTCGCATATAGAAGGAGATTGCAACCCTTGCTACTTTGATTATCTATTAGGTGGATGATCTGTTAGGTGAATGAAGAGGCAGCGACTGAATAATGCTCCAATTCACCACTCATTACTGAATAATGCTCCAATTTGCCACTCCTTACTGAATAATGCTCCAATTCATCACTCCTTATCCGTACCGAACGGACGAGATGTTCGCGTACATCAATTGGCGATGGAGCGAGCATTAGCAACAGGTCATGGTTAAGGGTATAGACTTGACCGCGAGTAAACCGTGGTTCATCGCGAGGTGTGATAGAGCCGCGAACCCCGATTGAACCCGAACGAATCTCGGTTTGCGGGGGTTTGTCTCGCGGTTTATCGGGGGTTTATCAATGATGAATCTGGGTCCAGGTATTTTTGAGCTACCCCACCAAAAAACATCTAAGCACCCATACCTTTACCTAAACTAAAATACCTATAGTTTTTCGAAAAAGCTTCATTTTCAGCGCTATATTGAAGGAAAGGATGACGTATACTTACCACAGTCACTCCATCGTTGAAGAGTGCCTCACCGAACACGTTCACGAAGATGAACTCGTTCACATTGATCTCCTCAAACACCGCGATCACAGCGACCTGAACTAGCAGACGTTTTTTCGTTCAATGCAACATTTTAATTTGAAGCCAGATGTGGTGGTTACCGGATCGACCGCAGAGATGAGTGCGGAGAAGACGAAAATTTCTGTGGTGGAAAACTCCATAGAGAAGATTCCATAACTGGACAGCACCAGCAGCGAGCAACCTGAAACAATGCACTCGAAAATGTAAAAATATAAAATGTGATGTCATAAAAGTAATCCAGAAAACGATTTTCCGAAGTGTCTAAAAAATTTTCTAATTTGCGCCGGAAACGAGTAAAAGTAGTGTTATAATTGATTGTCATGTACTATTATATATTGAGCACTCTGGAAAGGTCAGTGAGCGTTCGTCAAATTCTCAGTAAAACCTGTGGGTCCATACGAATTGAATTGAAATCATGATTTCACCTGGTGCGACTATTTCCTCACCTCTGAATTTTACTACATAGTTTACTACATAATTTGCTACAGAATACGTAATACGGCTACATAATTTCGATTTAATTTATTTTCTTTATTTTTTAATTCAATTTTTCAACTTAATTTAGTTTGAATTTTCCAAGTCCATTTCAGCCATACAGCAATCCCTAAGGTGATCTTTTTGTTTCTTCAAAAGCACCTTTTCAATCCTACAAATAAAGAAACGAAACTACGATATCTGTTTGTCAACTTTAGGGTCCCGCCGCGATTTCCCATCACCGTACTCCCAGTGACGTATTTCAAAATTCCTCGCCGTCGTTTGCTGCATGCTTTTTGTTCTTCGTTTTATTTGTTATTATAAATGTTTTATGCATGTTTCCTACTATTCATTAGTTCATTTAGTGGCCTACAGGCCGCCGAGTGGCTGGTATTGCTGTTATCCAAAGGATAAGGTTATTGCGTTCCGCAATTGCGTGCGGTAGCCTTCTCGAATTGATTTACGACAACTGTAAACGTTTCGGCGGTGACATTTCGACAACGGCGGTAGTTCGACCGGGTGCAGATTAGTAGGTCACCTTCGCTTCCCTTTTTTTTCATTTTTTTGCTCCATAAAAACCTTCATGAGAAAGTGTCTGAGCACTTTGTTCACGAAAAACAACACCAAGAGCCTGTACGATCAGGTGGCCGAGTGGTTAAGGCGATGGACTGCTAATCCATTGGGGTTTCCCCGCGTGAGTTCGAATCTCATCCTGATCGAAACTTTGGCATCATACAGAACTTATCGTACAAAAAATAATTACGGTATGTTGAACACCTACCATCGTTTTTCAAGCAAGAAAGTGACTCTGAAATCTACGCCTTACCTATGGCCATGCAGTTCCATATGGTGCCCACTACGGCGAAAAGTAGAACAGAGTCGATGTTCTCAAAGAGCGCCCTATTGGGCATAAAATAACCTGAAAATGGAATAATTTGAATACAAAAGATTTAATTTGAAACCAAGCTCCGCCGTCAATTTTAAATGCTGTTGTACTTGTTATCTGATGCCATACAGAGTATGGGTTATTACCCACTCAATTCTACCATGGAATTGTTTGATCACCTCCCCGCGTGAAATAGTATTTATTTATTCGTTATTTGTGTAATTGTTATTGCAGAAAAAATCGCTTAGCTTTCTACTTGGGGATACAGGGATACAGTAACATAAAAAAAGCTGAGCCATAAAATTCTAATACTAAACCAATGTTTCAGAGTACTAGCTGACCCCCACTTTCTGGTCACTTTCCGAGCTAGAACAGATATACATAGCACCCAAGCATCTCACTAGAAGGACCAACCCTAGTCCTACTGGCAATCCTGAAGTACAGTACCGGAAATGTTCTTTGATCACCTTCCGGAAAAGCCGCTTAGGAGCGTTCAAAAGCGGTTTTTTTCAATAACTTTGCTGAAACTCAATTATTTGTAAAAATATACATATGCTTGAGCTCAACAGCTCGAGCTCTATCGACTGGGCCCCTTTTGCAGACCCCTCAAATCTCGCCTGGTCGGACCCTCGGGACTCCTAAGCGGCTTTTCCGGGAAGCGGTTGAAAGACATCCCCGGTACTGTAAGGTTACCCGTGTGGAGCTTCAACTTCTGCTGATTCTTTTACCCTGAACAGAGCGAAAAGGCGGAACGGGATAATAGTAATCCTTCTCAAGCTGCACACTAAGTAAAGTTTACTATCTAGCCTTTTCATTACTGAGACTTACCCGCATCAAAAATAATCGGAGGAAGTAGATACAAGAAGAATACATGGGAGTCCAACGAGTACACGATATGCGCTCCGGACTCCTTGAGAAGTAGCCCGATGATGAGACCGACGGCGATCAGAAGCGACGAGTCGGGCAGCACGTTTGAGATTGGTTTGAACACGTGGAACACTGAAAATACGCTCTTCAACCCTTCAAATTCTAGTATTATTACTTACTTCGTTACTTATAGTTTCATTTTGTTACATACCATTTTTATTTTTGGTAGCTTCCGCCACGAATATTAAAAGTGTTTAGATTTAATGGTGTTGTCTTCGCACGTTATTTTTCAATCGAACTGGAGATCAAATTCCATTTTTTGTATTCTCATGAGTTGGGTACGTATAATATAGCCACTTATTTTCGTATCAAAATTGAGCCGATTTCACTTCTAGAAAGACTACACAACTTTGCTTCTATTTTCAACGGGGGTACTAGTGTAAGTAAAGAAGCGACCGGGGCCTAAATTCATAGACGAAAGTTCGGGTATAAAACACTTCGGGCGAAACAAACGCTGTCTATCACCCCCATCCCAATATTCGCATTCATGGTAGTCGGGTTTGCGATACTCGGCGTGTAGCAGAGCAATGACTGCAAGCGCAGTCGCTGCATAAAACGGCCGTCGACCTTCCCTTCCTACTGCGGGCCGCTCGACGCCTTGTGACGTCAGCGGGGTAGAACAGACCCGCGATATACCCCATCTAGACTCCGCGGCGCGTTCATGAATGTGGAAACGCGCGCTGACCGGGGTTCATTCTCGTGGAAATAGCACCGATACCCATCATGAATCTAGGCCCAGGAATCAGACGGTGCCGTTCTCAGACACGCTCCTCTTCAAAGCGCCTCAGGGCAATTAAGTATTAAAATCGTAAATCAGAACAGGTTTCCTCGGCTACCGCAGCCTTTTAGAGTTGTGCCGCATTTTGGAATGAAAACAAGACGTCTTATGTCTTTCCCTGAGACCACTTGTTTCTGTAAACTACTATCACGTCCACCATAATTCACATAATTTACTAAATGTGCCTGATCTGATGTATTTTTTACTTTTAGTGGCTAAAGCGAATTTCATGTTGTCGGTGTATGTATTTTTTTACTTTTAATGGCTAAAGCGAATTTCATGTTGGCTTCACCCTCGACCAACATATTAAATAAATAAAATAGATAGCAATACTACCATGCAGAAACTCACATATTTTGGCTAAAGCTGCAAGAAGAAGCCAGGTGGCAATCATGTACGGAGTCTCGTTGGCCGCCCATCGAAACGACACCACCTGAAGCAAAGAATGACTGAGAACGGAAATAACCAGAAGCTAGAATAATAAGGAGTGGTGTGCGGAATTTCAATTTCCGTGTTCCATATTGCGGTTTCCTGCCATTTTTGGCCACTCCCGTTCCGTCTTCCGCTTTTTCAAAGATAAGATTTCGGCACACTTCTGATAATTATCGTTAGTATGATATGGCAGTTCCTTTCACAAGGGGTCCGCGTGGCGGCGGTAATAGGCGCTACTGACACCCGCGCGGTCGAGTGATCGACCCCGGTCCGAGCTAACCGAGTTTTCCACCCCTTCGGGGACTGGTAAATTCGGTACCAGACTTGTCTGGGAAGGTAAAGACACTAACGTGGTATAGCGGCTGACAGCCGCAAGTCATTCTAGAGGCCAAATACGCATTCACCTTGTCCCGACGATTCTAACAGATGGTGAGTGCGTGGCGCGTCCTCAGGGGACTGATCAACACGGGCACTTTTACCTTTTACGTTTTACTTTTCACAGATAGGCACATCGGAATGTTCACGAAAGGTTTCGTAATGGGGAAGTTTATCATCTTTATCACTGGCGGAATGGCTGTCAAGAAATAGGCGCATAATAAATTGTTCGAAAGATACCACCATTGTACAAGAAAAACCACTAGAAACCAACGAACGTTCTCACAATAGACTGAGCAGGATTTCCGGTGGTATCGATCGCCAATTTGGAATTAAAAGTATGTATAATAGCATATTTCGCTTCATTTCAATTTACTTTATTTAACTTAAAAAGTTACTTTGCTTCATTCAACTTTAACTTAAAAAGTTGTCCTAAGCACTAGAAATGTACCAAAGTGCGCGCAACTCAGAGAACAAAGAGGAGAACGCTCTGGTAAGTGGCTCAGGGGTACTAATATAAAGGTAAAAGGTAAAGGTAAAGTTGCCGGCCTTGATCTGTCCCTGAGGACGCGCCACGCACTCTTCTTCCATCCACAATCGTTGAGACAAGGTGTATGCGTATTTGGCCCATACAGTGACCTGCGGGGGCCACCCGCTATACCAGATCAGTGTCTTTACCTTCCCAGACGAGTCTGGTACCAATTTACCCGACCCCGGAAGGATGGAGGGCTTGGTCAGCCCGGGCCGGGATCGATCGCTCGACCGTGCTGGTGTCAGCAGCGCCTCTTACCACTGCACCACGCGGGCCGCTAATATAAGAAGAAAAAGGAAAAATAACAAAAAAGAGAGTAATATCAAAGACTATTCTATTTAGGAAAGTCAAAACAGGACATTAAGCATTAAAATGTGATAAAAACACTGATAAATTAGATCCGCTATGTGTGCAAATCCCTCAAAGCGACCGTGGGCCTTTGCAGCCTGCCATGCTTCACACTGTTCCCTGTTCATGATCGAGATAAAGATCACCACTACAAAATTTTCAGCAATGGGGTTTTTCTTCGAAGCGCAGCCGGTTTTAAAAATAAAATTCGACACATGACACCTTTCACATATCACTCAACACTTTACCGGCCAGATCTTTTTCCCAAATGTTTCGTCAGATTTGTCCTCTGATAAAAGTTGCGACGAAAAGATCAAGGTGCAGGTGCATTTTTGAACTCCTTGTTGGTTTGGACTCAGCTCGCCGCCTGGCAGAGACTCGTTTTCATGAGTTTTTGAATTCAAGTCCACTTTGTCACAAAAAGGCTGACACGAAGTCGTTCAAGTGCCAAGTGTTTTCGTAGAGTAAAAATTTCAACGAAAAAATCTGAGTGTATGAACTCTTCTTCATTGCTATTCCAGGCTACCCGGCTGGATCACTCTCAAAAAAAAAACTTTGAAACCATCGACATCTTTGGGCTGCGTGATTGATCCTTCTGTGTATGGGAGTTGCGTTTTTACCCATTTTAAGAGGGTAGGGTAAAGGGGTGACGTCGTTCAGTCCCCAATTCGTATTGTACAAACTAGGAATAATAGAGTCATGGTAATTGTAAATTTGGCCTACAACGTGGTTTGCGAAGGCCAGCTGCTAAACCAAGTAAGTGACTCCACCTTCCCAAACAAGCCTGGTACCAATTTACCCGACCCCGAATGTATGGAAGGCTTAGTGAGCCCCAGCGGTGATCGATCGCTCGACCGTGCATGTCTCAGTTGCGCCTCCTACAAATGAACGACGCGCGCTCTTCCTAGCTATATTATTTATAAAGTAGCAGTTTTCGGAAGTGTATGGCTACAAAATTGTTTGATTTTCTCTTTTTTATTGTTGTTTAGTTGAATTTTCGGCGCGTCTATTGACGTCTATAATAAATAAATAAATAAATAAAAATTCTCATTCAACCAGTGTTTGGAAAAAATGAATCTAAAAAAAAAACAAAAATTTTCAGGTCAAAAATGGATTTGATGGACAATGGGTTTGCTTAGTTTTCTGAAGTGAGTGTAAGCTGTAAGCTTTTCGATTTAATGACTGATACAGGCTCTTTCTTTTCGTTGGCGTCTCGATTCAAGAAAAAAGACAAATGTGAGTTTTGGCGAATTTGAGGCATTCGCTAGTCACCACGGACCATTTTAATGATATTTCGAAGATAATCCGATTTGTTTATTGACGACCATGTGCATCGGACGGTGACTGCTAATCGGGAACATTTACCGAACTGAAGCGCTCCGAACACAAAGAAGTTATCCATTAATTTCTCGGTGGGCTTGAGCGGGATTTGAACCGGCGAAATTCGTTGGGTCCCATCGAATGCCAGAAATTTTTGCGCCCATAACCATCCAATCGCTCATCCCCTAGAATTAGAATTTTTTAGGACGACCGCTTTTGCCTTCAACTTCCACGTTACCCAGGTAGTATGAAATATGAAAAAACAGGAGGAGCTGGTAGCAAGGTGAAAAGGATTATCGGACCAGTTTCCTACCCTTTGGAGCCGGCTAATCTGTTCACTCTTTGCCCTTAGGGGTTTAAGTATTATATGTAGTTACGATCACGTAGGCAAGGGTGATCCTGAAGTACACCTCATTTAGCATTAAAGAATTGAAGTGAACTGAAAAACTGGTAGCTTTTTCACTTGAAACTTCAAAATAAGTTCTTCAACGAACAACAATTGAACAAATTTCACAGTGAAGAATAAGAATTTTTTCGAATAGAATTTGATTTGACTAGATTTCACGGCTCGGATCGATCTACCAGCAAGTTCTTTTCTTTTCTTTTTGTCTTTTTTTTTTCGTAGCAAACTTTTCTCCTAGGAGGAAGTTGACGAAAGCGCTTCTTCAAATTCAAAAGAATGCTGCTCACATGATATGCCCCTGAAAAGCGACAAGACTTGGGTCACCCAAGTTGTTTAGGCTAATGCCTCGACACTAGCTAATGTTAGAATTTACGGTACTTTTCCTCTTAATGCCCAATTATCACCCAAGCGTATCATATCATGCCCATATCTTAATGCACATCCTTGAAGCGGTCTTATCATGTCATGGTTGCAAGAAAAGAACGGCTTTTTCTTCCAGATAAAACAGGCTGCACACGACCATAGGTGGATGCGAAATGGTATGATATCGAATACGGTTGGGCATGATATGATAATTGGGCATTAAGGGGAAAAGTACCGAATTTACATATGTATTGTTTACCCGAAAAACAGTACCCCAAACCAGCGATTCAAATCCCAACTCGGTAGGAGTTTCCAAAGCTAACGTTATCAAAATGTTCACTAATTCTTCAGCACATACAAATGTTTTACAACAAAAACTAAACAGAATTGTTAAACATCTTGTTATGAAATTATTGTTTCTTTCTCTTTTTAGCCCACCTCCTATCACTTATCTCTTCCCTTGTGTCACATGGTACATATACTGGTGAGTCCTAGGTGACTACGAGAATCTGGTCTTCCTAGTGTGTGAAATTAAGGCCTTTACATACCCGACGATGTGCAATTTGAGCGACGAATTAGCCGTTGAGCATGAAATTGAGCGAAACACACGACGACGAGCATTCTCGTCCAACGCGACGTTTGCGGCGGCCGCATTGCTCTAATCGATACCGCGTTGCAATGCGCGATCGGCCGCGTTGGACGAGAATGCTCGTCGTCGTGTCGTCGGGTCTGTAAGGGCCCTTAGTTCTAGCTTATTCTTCTTTTATAATGTCCAGCAGTGTTTCGCTATTAGTTCTGTAACTGGTTTTTTGTTCTGTGCTGGATTTTGAAATAAATTGAGATTTAAATTGAGTGAAGATGTTTAGCCATTCCGGAAGGCTTTCCGACATATAATTAGAACACTTTCTAGTCAAGCGAATTTGGCCCCCACTATTTACCTAGTTTCACAAGAGTTGCGCTATGAATTAGTTGACAAATTGTAGAAGAAAATCCAAAAAATGATTAGAAAAATGGACTCATTTTAGCGTTTTTACTCGTTTCTTACACTCGCGATCGGTGAACTCGTTCTTATCGGTTTTTAGCGCTTAGCATTTTTACACACAAGTCACTGAAAGGGCAAACGTCGAATGTTACAAAACAGTAGAACAAATATCGAGACAATCACATGAACCGCACATCACTTTCTTTTTGTTCGTCTGGAACATCATTCTCTGATCTCTTGGCATGAGTTCCTCTCAATTTCCATCATTAGAAAAACAGAAGATAAGAGTTAGTTGAATGACACTTATATTTGTAGATGCTAGGTTATTCGCAAAACACTGACATCGGACGGGAATTGAACGCGCGTCTTTCTATGTCCGGCATACTGCACTAACCACTGTGCTACCGATGTACTTCGCAAATCTCCTAGCATCTTTCTTAAGCCCGAGAAGATAAGAGTATTAATGGGACAGTAATTGTGCACCGTGTTTACCTTCATATTAAAGTGTTTGAAAGACAGAAATAAGAACAAATACTAAAATCGATCGCAAGAAAACATGACGAAGAATTGTCATGATTTTCTGTTTCTATATCACACAGGGCGCCTACATCGATAAATGTCGGTGACCGTAGATTTATAAAGACAAAAGTTAATCATTGAACAGCTTCAACAAAATTCTTCTTTCAGACAGATACAATCTACCTTTTAAGTTCCTTGGGGTACGTGAAAATCGTAAATAATGCTAATCTAGCGCTCGTAAATGCTACCATTTTAGTTTTCGGGTCGGTAACATAATTTGCAACCCAGTAAACAACAGCACACTTTCTAGAAGTTGTTATGGTTGTGGTGGGACGACTGCAAAAATCGCGGCTCAGGCGGGATTCGAACGCGCGCCTCTGGCCACCGTGATCTATTTCACAACAGAATCAAACGTTCCATCTGCGACTTCGAATTGCCGATTGCTTAACATGAAACAATCATTGACCCAACCTCAAGTGATTCAGATTTTTCGCTACCTCCTCTTTTCTCACCATCGGATAGATCAGGTTCTTCTCATTCCGGCTATGTACTTCGCCTCTTATTCAACAAAAATATCTTCAAAGAGTGTAATGGCAATGTGAGGGCTGTTTCATTCATATCGCACGGTATAATAAGTAGAATTAGAGAAATCAAAGGTGAAGAGCTTTCTATTTGAATGAGAAATGCTGTTGTTTTGTCATTTATAATAAATACGAACCTGGAATCGAGTCTGCGTCTGATTCCCGCTCGGGTCGTCGTTGGCGGCCGAAAAGCAAAACAAGATGAACAGCAAGCAGACGAACCTCTGCCACATCTGCAAGGGGTTTAGGTGTCAAAAGTGGGTCATACTATCCAAAAACAATAAATAGTAAAAAATACGGTGCATATAACGATTTTAACGGAATAAAACAACGCATCTTCTACTGAACTGAGAGAAAACGAAAAAACGAATGAGCCGATCTTTGCCGAAAACGAGAAATCACCCAAATTCATAAAGGAAACAATGAAGACAGTGGAGGTTTTCGCATCCCCACCTTCTTCAGAGAGTAGATCAAGATTAGGCCAACTCGAAAAAGTATTAATTAATTTATAGATTTATTAATTAATTAGTTTATTTATTTATTTATTTATCCTTACATGGATGTGCAATACAACCAGAATTATTCTGCTATTTGCCGCTTTTTGTTTAGAGGTTTAAAGACGAAAAAGATGCTAGGGGATTTGCAATTTACATCGGTAGCACAGTGGTTAGTGCAGTCTGCCGGAAACAGAAAGACGTGGGTTCAATTCCCGTCGATGTTTTGCGAATAACCTAGCATCTCCAAATATATAACAACCAGAATTAGTAACGAATGTGACGGGACCAAAAGAAGAAAAGGACGACACTACACAGGAAAGATATAAAAACAGACACAGAAACCTCAGAACTAAGGACACAGATTATAAGAAAGAAGCACTAGTTAATTCAACTTCATAAATCCTTCAGTCATTACAGATGAGTTACTAAATCTTCTGGGCGGATAGGTATAAAGTATGCTAAAGGCTGAGATATAGGGCACCACGGTTGAGTAGATAAATTTGAAAAAAAGAAAGGTGTTAGGTTTACCAAATCCTAGTGTCCAATTGTCATAAACATGAAAAACAGACACCTGGGCGCCCAGATTCATCACTGGTAAAACCCCGATAAACCTTAGATATTCCCCGAACGGCGCGCAAACCGAGATTCATGAACGCGCGCCAGGGTTCAATCGGGGTTTATCGCGGATCTAACACACTTCGCGATGAGGCAGGGTTCGGGAGACCTCGACGGTATCGAGCGGGTTTATGGGTTCCGGAGACCGCTCGTCCGTTCATGAATCTCGGCCCTGGAAGACTACCGAACACGTGAATAAGCAGCAGAAACAGACAGTCGTCTACCACGCAGCCTAAGGAGCACTACAACAAATTTAAAGATTATTCACTTTGAAGATTATCATTGGTGTTACACTGGTGAAAGATCGTATAATAATATATATCGTATAATATATCAAAAATGCTATCAGCTTAACTGGTAACTGCCGATATCGGCTTACCGGCTCATTCCCGTGATAACGGGTGAGTGCTGATAGCAACAGCCCGACCGGGCTTAAGAAAGAGATGCTAGGGGATTCGCAACGTAGTACATCGGTAGCACAGTGGTCAGTACAGTCTGCCGGAATGGCGGGTTCAATTCCCGTCCGATGTCAGTGTTTTGCGAATAACCTAGTATCTCCAAATATATAAGTCAATCAACCGATGAAAGAATCCTACATACAAATGCCGTTCAGAAATGAGCAAACGTTCGAATAGTGAAGGTCCGATAATGCGAAAAGAATTAAGCTCTGCAACACATTTTTTAAGAAATCATCTTTGATCTGCGAAATCATTGAAACTTCTGGCAATTTATTTCCTATACAGTCTTCCTCCTTGCTGATGAGACCCAGGGAAGAGTTTATATTGCCTTTCGTTTGCTCGTCCAAGGTACGGGTCGAAACGGGCTTACGTATTTGTTTCTTTCGACTGGCTTTTTTCTAGGGAACAAATTCGAAAGTGAAGGCAATGTATTGCGTGACGTAGTGGCCTTCGTTCTCGCCAGTCACACCCAGAAAAAACAGCATACCTACAGAGCCGGACAACACCACGGGGTGATTTGCATATTCACCGGATTGTGAGGTATACGGTGACGAGTAACCACACGAGTGAGGAGTGGCCAGTCTTTGTCAACGAATCGAACATCAAAAGTTGTGATTGGATAATTGTGAATAAATAAATAAATAAATAAATAAAATTTCTCAGAGTGAAGACGAGCCGAGTCCCTTCCACTGCCGTTCCTTAGTAAAAAGAGTTCCGTGTTGGCAAAAATACGCTCTTCAAAACGGACCTCACCCACTTCTTGAGGGAAGGTAACAAGCACCGATTAATGAACGATCAACGAAAAGTCGAAGAAAACATAAAAATTGCCAAAAGATGAAAAATGAAATGAAGTGCATGAGAAAGTGTAGCGAAAACGAAAAAAAGCAATAATTTAAGATGAAAGCATTCGACGTTTGTGCTGGAGATTAATGTTTGTACCAATATCACGAAATAATTCAAAATCGCGGGTTGGCTCTTTGGAAAAGTAAAATTTAAAAAATGCTCCCTAAACGAGAGATTTATTCCTTACACTGCAGTTGCGTTAATAATCGAAGGCAGGTTATCCGGTACACAGGTAGGTTTAGTAATCAACAGCCACAGACAGCACTTCTTGGGCGTGTTCGAGAAAATTCAAAAAAGTTCAAAACAGCAAATTTGAAAATGTTCAAAATTTGAGATTTGAAATTTGAAAAGGTTCGCTCAGAAAGTTCTAAAAGGTTCAGCAAGAGCCGGCGAGCAAACGAAGCTCGGAAAGAAAGGAAGAGAGATAAAGAAAGAGGAAGAATGAACGAAAGGACGAGAGAGAAGTGGAGAAATGCAGACCTATAGCTTGAATCTTCAACATTTTGTGAAATGAAGCTGACGATGCAAAGAACATGATTCCATCGCAAGCAATCGATTCTATCAGCAGATCGATAATCGATAAAGAAGTCAATAGCGTAAACCGTGCTGTCGCTGTGCCAGCTGAGGCGGCCTCCCGCCTAGCCTAAACCCGCTACATTACCTCCGTCTCATGGTTGTTATTCGTGATGTAAATTAGTTCGCCACAACCTGTTTTTTAAAGTTCCCGCAGCAGTAGTAGCAGCGTTCGATCAGGAAACTTGGTTGTGAAATTCTTTAGAAACCTTCTTTAAAAAGAAAAAGCACCTCTAGAGCACACAGTGGAAGGAATGGCCTTTCCATTTCTGTGTTGTATTATATTTATGGCTGACGGGCGGGTGTTAGTGAGACCAGCACGATCGAGCGATCGATTTCTTTCTGGGTTAAGCAGGCCTTCCATACCTCCGGGGGTCGGATTAAAATAATGTGTTAACTAAGGTCTGGTGTTTTTAGAAGTCTTTTAGAGATCTAACTTCACTCATAGTACTCTCATATTCTCGAGAAGGATCTCATCTTTGATTCTGTCCCTCTTGGAAAGTTCGTAGGATACTCGCCGGGCTAACCAAGCCTTCCTTTCCGTCGGGGCTGGGTAAGTTGTTACCTGACTTGTCTAGGAAGGTAAAACACTGAATTGGTATAGCGGCTGCCCCGCAAGTCATTGTATAGCCAAATATTTCACCTCTACGACCACAGAGAGATTCTGAATGGAACACGAATGCGAGACGCGTCCTTAAGGCCCTTGTTATACGTTCGCTCACCCCCAGCGTAACTCGTCCATTCACTATCAGACACCGTGGGGCCAGACACGTATGTATGTACGAGCTCACCACGCCAGCGTCACCATGATAACTCGTACAAACGTGTCTGGCCCCACGGTGTCTGATACTGAATGGACGAGTTACGCTGGGGGATGAGCGAACGTATAACAAGGGCCTAAGGAACTTATCCACGCCTGCCCTTTACCTTTACCTTTACCTTTATGCATGGCTACGATCGTAATAACGACGAAATGCTTAGTCGGGGTAATGAAAGTACAGGTCGGAATGTAGTGCAAATGTTTAAAGTCTAAAGTTGAAACGACAGATCAAAGCGTAGTGCAGAAGTTCAGGTCGAAGTGAAAATGAATACCTTACACTACTCTATTTTTGGCAACTTTACAATGGAAACGGCGTTTGATATTAACGCCATGTTCAAAAATACTCTTAGTTTCATCCTGACTATTACTCGATTTTAACTAATTACTTATTTTCTACTTCACTTATTACACATTTTCTACTACCAGAGGAACGGAGGCATTGACGCCCGTCAGGGGTATGATCGCTGTAATCTAGGAAAATGGAAAATCCATCAAAGTACACGAATATTGTCCCCTGACGTTTGCCCATTCGTCAACGAAAAGGTATGATCCAATATACATAGATGTACCCATGTATTTGAAAAATTTTATTGAGGAAAAAACAAAGTACGAACGATGGAAGAAAAGAAGATAAAAAAGAAGGGGAGGAGGAGAGAAAAGATGAGAAGAAAAACAGATCCACTAATAACAGAACACGATTAATAAAGATCAAAAATTGGTGTAAATTTGATGTTCTCAATAAACAACAGCGAAGAAAGTAATGGTGACATAAAGAACTGCAGAGAACAGCAAACGATGAGGCCATAGATTTTTCTGCCTGTTGTAAATGATGATTTTGTTTCATTTATTTTTATTTTATTCACACTATTAGGTGCGCCAACGAAACGCATGAATAATACTAAACAATAAAAAGAATAAAAGGATGATAAATAAAAGGATGATAAAAAATTAAGGCAACATAGCAAGTTTCTATTTAGTTGTCTGTGGAAGATTTCTACCTATGATATTCTAGCCTTTACGACGGTAGTTATGCAGACGATTTTGGGCAGAACGGAAATTGATAGATAATCGGAGTATATACGCAAAGTAGTCAAGTCTCAAATAAGGATGTGAAGAAACAGGATGGAATGGGAAAAAGTGCGGAAAATTGGAATAAAAAAGCTTCACAACGCTCATGGAATTGAAAAATTGACCCTCAGAGACGACTTTAGACTCAAAAATTCTATGTTTTCCTGAAGTAAACTACTAACCTATTGTTAGTAGGACACAAAATCGAGATGAGAAACTTTGTTTTGAAGAAGGTACATAGGGTTCCAAATTTTTGACGTTTATTCCGTAACAAATTCGCTATATTCAGTCTCTTAAGGGCATTTACCAAATTTGTTTCTCCAAATCAATTGGGTTAACACATGAAAAAGTTACTTTTGTAACAACGGAGAAACAAGAAGATGATATGAGCAGGAACGTCCACACAAAACGAAATGGCTGGCTTATTAATCAATCATTGAGTTGAAGTGTTCGTCAAGTATCCGATAACAATTTGACGAAGAAAGGATTGGAGGAAATACGTCAAATGGCATCTATGCAAGGATTGCTTACGATACGGTTCACTTTCACGTAAAGACGTCGTTGGGGTATTGCGTGACCAAACGAGTCACTAGCGATTAGGTATAGACTTCATCATCTCATTTCTTGACTATGACGACGACTATCATCACACTACACTGCTGAGCGCGCTGATCGCTGATGATCCGTGGAACTCCTCTAAAACAGATCGTCGATAGGCGATCACCGGCAGTGATAATCAAGAAGTGATCGGCTATCAAAATACGGAAGTAGGTGGAGAAGTGGAGAAGGAGAACGTGGGTCGCACGGGTTGCAGCAGCCAACGGATGCTACCGTGGGGCGGGACGGAGATTGGACTGGTCGTCACCTGGTTCGACAGAGTACACCTGGCCGGCGGTCGGCTCCGTTCAGCTGGGCCTAAATTCATGACGGGTATCGGCACAATATACCCGTGAATAAACCCCGTTCGGCGCGATTATTCGCATTCATGAACGCGCCGCGGAAAGGAACAGACCCGCGATATCCTCAAATAAACTCCGCGGCGCGTTCATGAATGCGAATAATCGCCCGGCCGGGTTTATTCTCAGGTATATTGTGCCGATACCCGTCATGAATTTAGGCCCTGGTTGGCGAGAGCTACCGTCGTAGAGTGGTCGTATAGCCTGGTTTAGCAATATTCGGTTCATTATCTCTTTGTTTATTTGAGGCGAGGGCATGGATCCACATAGGAATTTCACGTTATGTTCTGATGTTTTTATGTTTACTGCACCAAGAAAAACGTGTATAAGCAATATCAACTGTTGGCGACCAAAGTTGCTGCTCTCCGTGGACTTTCAATCAAGTCTAGGATCCGACGATTCGGACAGGTGCATGGCGCAATCTTCATGCTTCATATAATTAACATTCCTCTAAATTCTTTTCTTATTACTGTACCATTTCCCGAATTCACTCAGTAATTGAGCTCGACGGCCCTAAAAGGGGCCAATAGAACATGTATACTCACATTCAGTCTTCAAATATGTAGCAAAAAAACGAAGAATAGTATTGAATTTCACGAACAAGCGCACAGTAGTTGTTGGAAGAGTTTTAGCTTCCCAAACAGTGGTTACAATTATTGATCGATATTGATGTTGTTCCATGCTTGACCAAAAACTGCGGCAAGCCCATATGTTGACTGCCTCAGAAGTAACTCAAAGCAGCGATATCACCTGTTCACGACCAAAGTAGATCAAGCATACAACTCATGCACTATCAATCAGGTCCAAAATCCGATGCCTCGGTTGAGTACATGGCGCAATCCTCACCAAACACCACAAAATTTCGCGTTCTTTAGCTTTCATTCAAGCTATGACTCGTTTTGATTGGTTCATTTTCGCCAAAATTATGGCATTTCAAACAGTGGGTGCATTTTTTGGGACACCCTGTATTCGGTTCGCAATTTTTTCATTTATGTAGGACGCGGACATGGATCCACATGGGAATAAATAAGTAAAAAAACTCCAAATCAAGTTCAGTCAACAGTTACATCATTGTAGAAAAAACTTGTACAGTTAAAAAACACGAAAAAATTATAACAGTGTTTGGAAGCCGCAGCATTTTTTCACCATACCCGAATAGATCGAGAGAGGGAAATACCTAACAAGGTCTATGCGGATTCGAAGAGATCTTATGTGTCAAGACTTTATCGTGTTGGGATTCACTAGATGAGAAGGACTTAAACATCTCCGCCACATTTCAAGAAAGATCCTAACATCGGAGTGTACTGATACCAATATTGAAGGAGACTCAAGGGATATCGAATTACATTCTTTACCTCAGGTTCTGAATGAAAAGGAGAAGCAAACGCTCAAAGAATCTCTATGACAATCCGCGGGGAAGTCCAGGAGGCAACTACGACCCTTTCACTCGCCATATTCATAGGGTAGTCAAAAATCGCTCCGGTAGCCCACTAACGTCATTGTAGAAATGGATCAGAGCTTTTTTTCAATTTTTTCCGATCATTTGCTGTTAAATACCTTATTACGGTACTTGCGATTCGTTCCTCAGCCTCGGGCCCCAACTTCTTTTCCACCTCGAGCGGTCTTGAGCCAACGCTGCCCAGTAGTTCCAATGAGCTAGAAACTCTCCCGCAATAGTTTTTTTTATTTATTTCTTATTTTCATTTTATTTACTTCTTTATTTATTTATTTATTTATTTATTTATTTATTTATCCAATATATCAGAAGACGCGCTGAAAAAAGGAAAGCGAACAGAACATCCCAAGAGAGTATAACGTTGAAACAAACATAACATAGCATTAAAACAAGTAAAGCTAAACACAAAATAAAACCAGATAGGAGAATGCTGTCGTCCAATAAATTGACCCTAACTAAAAAATGGAACACACGAAGGCACAGTAGAAGGTTTGAAGAAAATAATTACTAGCTTATAAATTATAACCAAAAGATTAATGGGCGATCGTTTTCTCGTTTTTGGGTCACCAACTGGTCAGCAGCCAAAATGAGCCCCATTCGAGGCCCCTTAGAACTACATGAGTCTCGTTTGGAATCTATGGGCATGCTCAATGACTTCCCTTGTAGGAGGACAACCTCGCTTTGGGCGAATGTTCCTATCAAATACGTTACAAATCCCTACAGCTTCATGCTATCCCCTTTCTCCTGGTCATATCTAGCAGTCTCTCCTCCTCGGCATTATGCCGTTCTTTGTTGTTACTTCACTCTTCATATGGGGACACAATGTCCAGCTTGCCAAAGTCTACAGGGTGCGGCAAAAGTCTTTCAACACAGACACTTGACCGTCTAAACTGCAGATCTAAGGCAAATGAGATGATTTATGATATTTTTTGCTTTTTGCTGAAATTTATGATATTTTTTGCTTTTGACCACACACATATAACAAAGCATCTAAGTTTCGAAATGACCTCCTTTCGCACAAATACAGACTCTAACAATAAGTCTCTTGGGGAACACGTACACGGTGGCACGCACGACATCTTCGTCAATTTCCTCCCAGCCTTTCTTCATAGCTTCTTTAAGAGAATCAGTGGGATGTTGCGCAGGCTTTGCTCTTCAATATGGACCAGATTGAATAATTCATCGGATTAAGGTCCGGGCTATTCGGTGGCCACCATTTTGCTGAGATGAAATCAGGAAAATTGTCGACACACCACTTCTATACGACTTCGGCACTATGGGCAGTTGCAGAGTCCTGCTGATAGGTCAAAGTGTTGTTTTCCAAGTGCTAAGAAGGCCAGAATTGGAAGAATTTCTTTCTTCAAAACGTCTTCAAGGTCTTGTGGCTGTCGATTTTCCCGGACGCGTCGGTGAACCTGCGTGTCGTCGTAGACGCGTTCCTCAAGAGGCTTAGGGCTTGTTCAGACGACGCGCGTCGAAAATGCAAAATTGAAGCTCAATCAATAATTAACGTCATTGATCGAATTTGCTCCTTTGCGTTAGTGGCGCAGTCCGGTTGCGCCTCATATAGGCAAAAAAATTAGGCATATAATCACATAGGAAAGAAATTGAACGAAAAAAGTGAATTTTGTCAAAATTTCCATTAATAAGGAATAGCACCCTTCTAAAAAACCCGAGCGACCAGTAATTTTGCCTATATGAGGCGCAACCGGACTGCGCCACTAATGCAAAAGAGCAAATTCGATCAAGGGCGTTAATTATCGATTGAGCTTCGATTTTGCATTTTCGACGCGCGTCGTCTGAACAAGCCCTTAGGGCCTGCATTCGTGCGAAAGGAGGTCATTTCGAAACTTAGTTGCTTTTTTATATGTGTGTGGTCAAAGGAAATAAATGCCATAGATTTAATCTCATTTGCCCGAGATTTGCCGTTTAGACCGTCACGTATCTGTGTTGGAGGACTTTTGCCGCACCCTGTACTGCACTGTCTCGATACGGTAAATAGCGTGTCGGCTGTCCCGCTGTCGCAGCCCAACGACACCCTGTAAACCTTTCGTTTCATTTATTTCTTACGCTTATCATAGAAGTGATTAAAAAGCAAGTGCATAAGTTAAAAGAAAATAAGAAAATATAAAAAGGTAAAAGAAACAAATAAAAGCGATCCTAGACAACAAACTCATAGCATAAAAATACTAACAACACAAGAATTTAAAAAGAAATATTTCACCACCACATAGACCAAGACTACTATAAGCTTAGTAATTGATCATCATTAGTTTATTTATTTATTTATTTGTTTATCAATGCACGGAAACGTGCGCAAGTGAAAAGACAGATGACGATGTATCATGAATAACCTACTGTAGTCGGAAATAAGGGTAAAAACACACAAAAACTAAAAAAGAACAACAAAGGGCGTGCTGCTGGTTCCCATTCTTTACTAATCGATGACTTTACTGAACGTTTATGACTATCAGCAACACTTTCTCATAACTAGGCAAGACTTGGAAAATTCCCAGCTCATGTCGAATTTCCTAAACTTGATTGCGTCAAAATAATGCGTTTATAAATACTTATTCTTTGACAGTTTTCGAATTTGATCCTGCAGCTTGTCCTTATTCTTCAAACCCTCGCGTATTTTCAGAACTCAGTTTTCCTGCATTTCTTCGGCCTTCTATCTCGGCCGCTTTAGATGAAGGATTTCGGTGTATTCATCTTTTAATAAGTGGAAACCGATGACTCAATCGCTGTTCCCACAGTTTGTGATTATTGATATCCATTGATAACCAGCTCAGCAAGCAGATTTGGAATCCTTTTGGGTTGCATTTTTTAATCTTTCTTGGTGAGTTTAGAACGTATTGAGCTGCGAAAACCTGTCAACTTCAATAAATGACCATCGCACCAACATGGGTTTCGGAACAATCAAATGAAAAGACGAGAGATTGTTAAAGGGCACGGAAGTTCACGAGCATCTCAGTTCTTGAATATCGCGTCTGCATGCACGACGAGGTTACGGCTGAAAAAGTCGGTCGTGTTTTTGCCGAAATCGCTGCCGAATCAGCCAACCACATGGAAAGATGACAGAACGAGCTGGGTGCGATCGCGCAGATCCGAACGTTCCGACATGGAGACGACAGAGAAATACAAGGGAACTGAATGCGCTGGAATCAGCAGTGTGGATTCGTGTGTGAAATCATGCCCCGATGGAGTAGAGATGGGAAGAGCTGTTTCAGAGCGTGACGATGGTCGAAAATGGGAAAGCGCTAATCGGTGCGAAAAGATAGCGACACCCAATAATGAACAACAACGAAAAAGGCAAAAAAATGTGGAACTGTTATGTTCGTGCTGCACAAGAGAAGGGGGAATTTTTTCACGAAAAAAAAAGATTCACTTCTGGAAACTAGGAAACTTCTGTAGGAAAATCTCTGCACACGATTGAGGCTCTTTCCATTACAAATGACCGAAACTATTGTTAGAAACAGATATTTCCTACCATAAAAACCAAGACGCCGACTACATACATAGTTCATGTCTATATGGCATGAAAGCTTCTAAATGACACCCGCACGGTCGAGCGATCGATCTCCGCTCGGGCTAGCCAACATTTCCATCACCCCGAAAAGGGGAAAGATGCTACCAGACTTGTTTGAAAAGGTAAAGACACGGTATAGTGACTGGCCACCCTAACTCATTTTATAGGCCAAGTATGCATTCACTAATTCTTTACGATTCTGAACAGAACACGAATGCGGCAACGCTTCCTTATCGTTAGGGACCGATCAGCGCCGGCACATTTACGTTTACCTTTACTTTTGGCGAATCTAGAGAAGTGCTCGAGTTGCACCACACAATCTATTCACCTGCTCGACCTCACCATACCTCGCCTCTTTCTCTATTGTGAGATATGATGACATCTTGCAGCCATTTACGGTTCCTCTGTACTCTCTGGCTTACAGGAGTCCTTATGCTACGAAACTAGGAGTCCAACAACTTTCCACGTCGTATATTCCTCACAGGTTAGTTTCTTTCTTATGCTTATTTATACTCTTACCTATATAGGTTATAGGGCCATTCCTTCACGCTGACGAGTCCCGAGAATTGCTTTATAATCTGTACTAGCTCGTTCATGGCAGGGACGAAACGAGCTGTCCTTTTTTATCTTCTTAGTTAGCTTCTGTTTATGTTGCTTTGCTTGCTATAGACGAATACTTACTTATCACTTCACATTGCTCTTCCGGTGATCTAGGATAGGGAATGGCCCTATTTTCTGGAGAAGAACAAGGCTTTTGGACGTTTATGAATATTGAAACCGAAAACGGCAGAAATTGCGCTGACCGTATTAGATGGAGTGCGGTCAGGAGATGATTTCATTACTGCAATTGCGCGGATTAGTTTCACGTTCTCTTTCTCTAGCACAACATATAGTGTAGCAACGGAAAACACCGAATACTTGCCTCCGTTTAGAAGTATAATCAAAAGCCTTGCCTAAAACGGGTCCTCAACAACAAATGGAGAGAAGGACTGCAAAAATCAGTGGTGGAAAGTGACCGAACAGAACGGTGGCGGCAGTGGTTTCCGTCCCAACTTTCGACACTACTACTTTGATATGGAAATCCCAGCTGAATCACGAACCAATCTGAGCGCACTTTGGGAACATCAAGTCCATTAGTATTCAACATTGCCCTTTACCCAGTATTCTCTTCGCAGAACTGTTTTTGTGGTGACAGAGCAGTTCTATGTGCAACTTACAATTTCGGGGTCCAATGGTCCGAGGAGAAAGCGAACGTACCGAGGGACCAATCTCTCCAGCTGTCATTTGGTAAGGCGTAAAAGGTAAAGGTAAAGGTGCCGGCGTTGATCAGTCCCCGAAGGACACGGCGTCGCATTCGTGTTCAATTTAGAATCGTAGAGGCTTGGTGAATGCATATTTGGCCCAAACAATGACCTACGGGGGCCAGCCACTGTACCAGGTCAGTCTCTTTACCTTCCCAGACACGTCTGGTACCAATTTACCCAACCCCCGAGGGATGGAAGTCTTGTTTTCCTCGGGCGAGGATCGATCGACCGTGCGCGTGTCAGTAGCGCCTCCTACCACTGCACCATGCATACACCAAATGAGTACTGCACTTCTGGGTATTTTCTCGTATGGCTTCGTTCCACGTTTTGAGTTAGAAGATCAAAAGTACAACAAAATTTCAAAACTGTCTTCTTTCTTCACTAGAGACAAAGTTCGACAAGACGTTTTTCCCAAATCGAGAAGGATCTATACAGATCAGGATATTTTTGAGAATAAAATTAGAAGGGTATTATATATTTGCAAAGAAAAATGAGAGTTCTCTCAGCTCCTATACGAGGTATGTTCGCGGATATTGGAATTGTTAACTTTCTAGAGGCAAAAAATGTCCTACCGCTGAGATTGGATGTGGTTGTGAAATTATACCTTGAAAAAAACGCCAAAATCAAATCAAACGTAAAATTGTGAATCGTTGAGCCATTTTGTGAATTCATGAAACCTACAGATATGAATAAATAAAATAAAGTAAGGTAAAATAGTAATAAAGAATAAATAAAATAAGCCTTCCGTTTCAATGAGCTAGGGAAATAAACAGAATAAAGTAAAATAGTAACAATAAAATAAATAGAATGAATCTTCCGTTTTAATGAGCTAGGAAACTAATCACAAACTAGAGGGACATCAGGACGTCTTCAGACCATTCATGGGACAGAACATAGCGCAATTAAAGGCATAAATAACCTTGATAACGATGTATTGAGAAGCACTTAATGCGTTCACTTTACAAAAAGGCACGATTTGATTAGGTGTGATAAGAATATCATCTGACACGCAAAATCGATGGTAATGTACTCATCACGTCGAAAGTTAACTCGATTAAGTCGCATTTGGCGAAGGGAAGTGCTCCATTCCCCGCAGCGCTGTTGGTTTCCCTTTAAGCAGTACGGGCATGATCCCAATATTGAGATCGATGAGGCTTCATTGATCTCGATATGAGATCCGGTCCAAGCTTCGTAGTCGCGTTCGGTTGGGATAGTTGAAAACGGGCATCCGAGAAAATGGGTCTGATTCCTTAGCGCGATGCTTCATTCTGCCACACTAGTCTCTACGATGATTTGAAGTTCCTTTCGCTAGTTTATATACCATTTTCACTTTGGATTGGACACTTTTCAAATCGCGTCGGACGTTTTTTAAACCAAATTGGACACTTCTCAAGCCACTTTGGATTGAAAATCGTCCGACGTGGTTTGAAAAACGTCCAAATCAAAGTGAAAATGGTATATCATAGAGCATCAATACTCGCCGTGCTGGTCCCAACACGAAGATTACCGTTTCCTGGCGCCAAGGGGCGCAGCCGTTGCGGAGACACGCCCGTCCCTTTTTGCTGCTCCACTCTGGTTTACTGCCGCAGAAAAGTCTGGAGAGGTTTTAAATGCAAATCACTAGTAAAGGCCCCTTCAGACTTTACTGCGTTGCTACCGCAGTAATGATGAAACATAGGGACCAGTAGAGCAGTAGCGCAGTATCCGGTTTCTAATTTCTTTGCGGAAACCACCCATATTTTTTAATGGTTCTAGGACATTTTCTAGTTTTGTTTGATTGCTGGTTCGTCAAAATGGTTTTCTGCACGATATAGCCGTCATGGGTCCGCGTGGTACTGTGGTAAGAGGCGCTGCTGTCACCCGCACGGTGGAGCGATCGATCCCGGCCCGGGCTAACCAAGCCTTCCATCCCTCCGGGGTCGGGTAAATTGGTACCAGACTTGTCTGGGAAGGTAAAGACACAGACCTGGTATAGCGGCTGGCCCCCGCAGGTCAATGTGTAGGCCAAATACGCATTCACTATGCCTCTACGACTTAAATGGAACACGAATGCGGCGCCGCGTCCTCAGGGGACTGATCAATGCCGGGACCTTTACCTTTACCTTTATAGCCGTCATGAGCTTGCCCAGGAATTTGTTGTTCTTATGCATTTTCACGTGGGTCTAGGCCCGCGTCTTAAATAAATAAATAAATATCGCAAACTATGCACTAAACAGTTTTTGACCAACCACAGTCCAGTCGACGGCAAGAAAAGCGCGCAGCTACTGCGGAAGTAGGCGCACCCTTTCCTACTTTGGTTTACTGCCGCAGTAGAGTCTGAAGGGGCTCTAAAGAGTTCAAAAGCAGTCACTAACAATTTCGACACGAATCGCGTAATGCTTCATAAAGTAAATTCTAGGAGATCGCCTAATAGAATCATTTAGGAATTCGAGAAGTCATTGGCGGGGGTGGTGTTTCTTACATGCCGAAAATGCGCCAGGAATCAGCCAATGCCGCTAGAATGTGAATATTTGATGAAAATACCCGCTGTTGGCAAACAAATCAACATTCCTAGCTCACTACTTTCGACGAGAGGTTTGGAAATTAACCAAATTGGACCTTCTTGTCGATGACACTTGTCTCCTTATGTCAAAAATTGAAAAGGATTAGTGGAGTGTCCTACTATATAATAAGCGAGACCGCGATGCTTGTAATGCGTGGCTCATATGGGTCCCGCCGCGATTGCCCGTTACCGTATTCCCAGGGACGCATTTTATCAGTTCAGCTCGCCGTCTGTTGCTATTTGTTCATCGTTTTACTTTAAATCTCTTTTCTTTTATTTCAAATCTTTATTTCAGTCTATTAGCGGTTAGTTTTTGTTCTTATTTATTATGTATGTAGCAGCAGTTTGTCGGCCGTCAGGCCGCTGAATGGCTGGTAATTAATGGGAGGAACTTTTACCTACGGTCAGGTACCACTCCCTTAGGATCATCAGTAGGACTAGGAGTGCTCCATGTAGGGTATTGCTGGCTGGTCTTTATATATCTGTCCGAGGTCAAGAAAAAAAGGCGGGACAGGATATTCTGATCAGGTAAAGATCAAAGTTAAGGGTTTAGCGTAAGTATATTATGGATTAATTTTTTATGTTATTGTACATATTTTTGTAGAGAATAATATCTATGATAGATGAATTTATTTCTATTAGACAGTTACAAATGGCTTCATGTACAATAGTTTTATCGTAATTTGATTGTTGTAATAACAGAATCAATTTCTTATATTAACATAGAAATCTTCATATTCGCTATATTTTCTAGCCATTCTTATGATTTCTGAATATATAACGACGTTAAATAGATAATAAACCGTGAATTTAATGAGTTTCTTCAAACCAGAAAAATTTTGCTGCGACGGAACTAGATTCGATTAGTTCTTAATATGAATGTGGCTGTGACAGTTATCTTCCTTCACTGGGAAACTTTATGATTACAATATAGTGGAATAGTAATGCTTCAGCTGGACACCAAGATTGAGATACACATAATTTTATGTTTTCAGTTGCATGACATGACAAAATCGAAGACTGCCTCATACATTATGGAGAAGAAATTAGCGACAGCTCGAAATTAAAAATGAAATTACTTAGAAATTATTTAGAAAAACAATTATTAGAAGTACAATTATTTTGTAAAAGCGCTGGCGATGCTACGAACCGAAAACTTCTATGCACACAGACAGACGACGGAAATGAGATTGTAAAACTTTTGCAGTCGACCGGTTTCTGGCACATTTGAATGCACTCCATATCAAAAATACGATTGAAATAAATGATCGTGGTCGAGTTGGATCCGTGGCCAAACTGATTAAAAATTAATGGCTGCAGTCTACGTGATCGTACCCACGAAATGGAGAATTGAATGAAATAAACAAAAAGCGTAGACGTAGGGAAGGAGCTAACTATGTAAATTGGCAAATAACCAAAAGTTGGTGGGGAATTATGAAACAGAAAGGGAATTCGAGTTCCCACATGAACTTGTCAATCAAAGTAAATTTCGAATTTTTACGCGTAGGCAGAATTTCATCGCTCGTTTTTGTTTTTGCTGTTGTAAAATGATATATTCGAGATGATATATATATATTCTTTCTTTTCTGCATTTTATCACTTTTAATAACTGTTTCGAGTAACGTGTATGTTGCGGCACGCGTTGGCTTCTGCCGACGTCTCGAATAAATAAATAAAATAAATAAATAAATATCGAGAACGCGGTCAGAAGGCAATCAATCATTGAAAATCTTTTACGTTTCTAATTAGACTTATTAATTTTGAAAACAAATCACTTCTTTCATAAGATTTACCGCATCGATTGCTTCCGTAGTGTGCGTTAGTAGCCCAGATACTAAAGAGAATCATTTATCATTTCTAAAGTACACTACCCAAGTACAAAAGTCTTGTCATGTCAGATAGCGACTGCAGGACTGAGGGAACTATATTTATATTAATATTTCTAGCTCCTGAAAGAGGCCGAGGTGAACGTGGTACCTACAGAGGGCAAATGGTGGACTGTAAGAGAGAAGAATATGAGGAGAATTTGCAAAAAACGTCGGGAACCAGTCACGCAAAGGAGTGAATGAACATTAAACAACAACTTTGACAGAAAAAAACACTGTCGGTTGCTCATGGACAGCAAAGGGCGTGGCCACTCCTGTGGAAAAATAGAAATATTCAGAAAAAAGAAAATAAAAATCGCTTACTCCCTCTATAGTTCTAAACGGTTGGAGTCGATCCCATTTCGGCAATTTAACTCCCCAGATTTAGCAAAATTCAGACTAATTTATATACCGCCGCCTCTAGAGCAAGCATGGTGCAGTGGTAAGAGGCGGTACTGACACCCACACGCTCGAACGATCGATCCCCAACTGGGGTAACAAGCCTTCCATCCCTTCGGGGTCGGGTAAATTGGTACCAGACTTGTTTGGCAAGGTGAGGACACTAACTTGGTACAGCGATTTGCCCCCGCAATTCATTGTATCGGACAAATGCGCATTCACCGTCCTTGTACGATATGAATGGAAAATGAATGCGAGGCGCATCCTTAAGGGATTGATCAATGCTTTACGTTTTATTAATTTATTTGCGAAAATGCACTTTAGAAAATTCAAATTCAATCAATTTAAATTCATTCCCTTTACGTTTTATTAATTTATTTGAGAAAATTCAATCTACTAAGTATACAGAAACACAAAGTGAAATCAATTCCAAGAGAGTTGGGTATAAAGAGACACAAGAATCGAATAGAAATTGCACGAGCACGTCGACTTGAGGGCATTTCGTTGCATAAAACATGTAGTAGAACAGGGAAAAGACTACTATGAGGAAAGGTTAACTTTTAAGACATTATAAGAAATATATAAAGTGATAGTCGAGCCGTTCTAGGCAGAACCGCACCTTGAAGACCGCATTTCCAACCGAAGACCGATTAGGGAATAATCGCGTTAACGACTCGTTTGCCGACAGCGCTAGAAAAAAATTAACGACTAAAAATGGACGAAAAAACCGGTTGCTCCTTTCCATAATTCATGTTTAGTGGTGCAGGATAAAATGACGTATCTGATGAATATGTAGATAAAGAGCAGTCATGTGAGATTAGTGGGTGTAAACTCTCGGGAAAGTATTACTGAGGAAATGATTGGAGATGTGGGAACTACGTTAAAAAGTTCAAACACATGTAGAGGTGATCCTGTGATAGTTTAATTAGGGCAGCAATTCAAAGAGGGAATATTGCATATCATTTAAATAGGGAGAATTTTTTTCAAATCTTTTTTTCAAAAGTGTACCCATTCCATATCATCTAAATAGGAAGAAAATTGGAAATGTTGAAATAATCTAGCGATACCTACGACCTTAAGAGCACGCAACTGTTCCTTTTTTGGGGAGGTCGTTTCAGACCTATTTAAATTGGTACGCACACCAGGCGATCTGTCCGTGGTCCAATATAAGTGATTCTAGAACAACGCTTGTAAAATACCGTAAACGTTTAGATTTTTTATTTGTGAACACTGCTTAAGACAGACGTACGAAAGTATAAAATAACAACATCAACACCGAAAACATAAATGTGCCTAGAACAATTAGTTAATAAAAAAATTTAAAAAATAATGAAAAAACGTTTAGATCTTGAATGCAGTCGGTGCCAATTTACAATACCGCTCACAACTTGTGTACCAAAAAACGTTCTGAACGCTCCGGAACGTTTTTTAGCGTTTTTTTTTTCGTAGTGGGTCATTTGAGAATTTGAACATATCAGTCGATTCGTATATCCACGCTGAGTACAAAACTGACGTTATTTTCCTATTTCAGTTAAAAGTTACCCAGTTGCGGGCCAGTTTCTCTCGAGTAGCGCCAATTAGCGCCAAGTGGTCTACGATCCCCCGAATGTTGCCATTGGGGTCTCCTTGGGAGATATTTTCATTACGAAACAAAAAATTCTGGAGCCTTATCTTACCAAAATTATCCTATCTTATTAAATTATCTTATCTTATTAGCCTTATCTTATTAAATTCGAATTCAGCTCCCAACTACCACTATTTTGGTGCCTGATATACGTTTTATAAAGAAATTGCGACGAATTTTCGCATTCCATGCAAAACAAAAAGTTGTTGATTTCAACCACATTTTTTTTCTGAGAAAGCTGATGAGCAGTTATAAAAGCGTCCGATTTTTGGCAATTGGTATGGAAGACCCTGTCGTATTCCACCAAAACCTTGATTGCATGTGAAAAATTCAGAGAGATTAGAGAAAATTCGGGAGCATTCAGAACGTTTTTTGGGACACAAGAGTTGTGAGCGGTATTGTAGTTCCCGCCGGGGAATTGACTACACACCATCGGGAATTCGTTATGAAAGGTGGTGACGTTATCGCGACCACGACGGATTCATGGTAAAGGGCAGGTGATCGGGCGAGGATTTCTGTTTCGCGTATATCCGTGCCACCGTCGACGATTAATCAGCGTCAGACTCCGTGGCGACAGCGAGGATGATGAGCTGGTTTCGATGAACAACGTGAACATTTGATCTGTCCCCGCTACGCACCGCCACATTTCCATCCACATCATAGTCTACCCACGTGAAAACGACCGGGCTCGCAGCGCTATCGAGAGTACTCAAACGCAGCACATATGTGGCTGGTGCAGAAATATTTTTGACTTTCTGCCGTAAGGCCCGTGTTAAACGTTCGCTCACCCCCCAGCGTAACTCGTCCATTCAGTATCAGACACCGTGGGGCCAGACACGTTTGTACGAGTTATCATGGTGACGCTGGCGTGGTGAACTCGTACAAACGTGACTGGCACCACGGTGTCTGATACTGAATAGACGAGTTACGCTGGGGGTGAGCGAACGTTTAACAAGGGCCTAAAGCACCGTACCTTCTTTCAAATTCAATTTTTTCAAACATAGTAATAGGTAAAAGGGGTACTTTTCCTCTTAATGCCCAATTATCACCCAAGCGTATCATATCATGCTCATATCTTAATGCACATCCTTGGAGCGGTCTTATCATGTCATGCTTGCGAGAAAAGAACGGCTTTTTCTTCCACATCAGGCAGATTAAACAGGTTGCACACGACCATAGGTGGATGCGAAATGGTATGATATCGAATACGGTTGGGCATGATATGATAATTGGGCATTAAGAGGAAAAGTACCGTAAAAGGTGAAGGTGAAGACCACGCTTATTTCGTGTTTTGTGGGGCATCAGAAACCTTTTGGGTACTCGTAGGTTAGGGGCTCAAACCTCGATTCTAAGTTTGACTAATCAATTAAAGGTAAAGAGGTAAAGGTGTCCGCGTTAATCAGTCCTCTAAGGACGCGCCCCGCATTCGTGCTCCATTCAGAATCTTAGAGGCTTGGTGAATGCGTATTTGCCCTATACCAGCCGCTATACCAATAAACAAGGAAACAGAGTGAAAGAATAAATAAAATACAAGAAATAAAAGCTCGTTTCGTCCCTACCATGTACGACAAGCCAGTGCCTTTAGCTTACCAGACAAGTCTGGTACCTATTTACCCGACCAACGAATACGGAAGGTTCGTTAGCCCGGGCGGTGATAGATCGCACGAGCGTGTGGGTGTCAGGGGTGAGGGACGTTTGGGCCGAATCGTAAAACGACGCTACGCAGGTGACAATACCTGCGGCGCTTCTCTGTCTGCGGACCATGTGGGCTCAGCTTGGCCCGCCCACCATGGCCCCGCCGCGATGCGGCGGACCATGCCGCCCTCCGTGACGGCGCTGAGATGACCCGGCGTCGTGGAGTGAGTGAGCCACACAGGTCGACCAGGCTCGATGCATTGGTCACTGATTACTTACCTTACAATTAGAACAATAACAAAAACGCTATTAACGCTCGAACCAGTACAAATGCAACAAGATCCCGGAACAAAATTTTGAGCTCTATCTAATGAGCACATCTGCAGGTTTGCTTAAGGTACCGTTAAGAAGAAAATCTCAGGTTTGGAAAGCGAAAGTGTAGGTTACGTCTACTTTTTTACACTTGAGCGAGAATTTATTTAGGTTCACGCCTTCTTTTTAACACTAAAGCGAGAACATTATTGAACTAAAGCGAGAACGTTATTGAATTTAGATCTGGAACGTAATTGCTCGCTAACGCTGAAAAAAGTGACAACAGATTGCAAAGTAGCGTGTCATCCTGTAAAATATTTGGATAGATCGACCTGCTTCCAGAGACCTGAGGAAATGAAACGCCTTAGAAGGCAAGATGCGCAGAGGAGACTCGTTATTGATAGGGAAATCTTGAGGTATTACATGAGCTACAATTTTTTGAGACCTAAAATTAAATGAATTTTGTAGACTCGCTGGCCGTTACCGCACTAGAAGGGTAACAACCAGAGAAAATCGAAAGTTTTGTTCCAAGCTGTCGTTGCATATCACAAGTAAGACCGTTTGAAATGTAAATGTATTCTTGTATAGCTCAAAGCAATGTATATTTCCCATGGAGTTTGATCCATAGTCAATTTCATATGAGTCATGTCACGTTGTGCAAGAACAAAAGACTGCCGTAACATTAGTAGTATGTCAGGACCAAATTCTTATTTTGAGAAGCTGAAATATGTCAACATGGAGGTGATATGATGTCGAAAATAACCAAGATTCACCGATTGATGACAGACTTCCGGAAATCTACACGTTTAATTTCCTAACCTGAGATTTTCTACTTTACGGTATCTTAAGCAAACGTGCAGATGTGCTCATCAGATAGAGCTCAAAATTTTGTTCCGGGATCTTGTTGCATTTGTACTGGTTCGAGCGTTAATAGCGTTTTTGTTATTGTTCTAATTGTAAGGTAAGTAATCAGTGACCAAAGCATCGAGCCTGGTCGACCTGCGTGGCTCACTCACTCCACGACGCCGGGTCATCTCAGCGCCGTCACGGAGGGCGGCATGGTCCGCCGCATCGCGGCGGGGCCATAGTGGGCGGGCCAACCTGAGCCCACATGGTCCGCAGACGGAGAAGCGCCGCAGGTATTGTCACCTGCATAGCGTCGTTTTACGATTCGGCCCAAACGTCCTCCCCCCTGGGTGTCAGTAGCGCCTCCTTACGGTTACACCCGAATTTACGCAATTTTACAGAGATGCGTATTTGGCTTGTACATTTGGCTTGCCGGGGCCAGCCGCTATATTACAGTACCGGACATGTCTTGTGATAACTTCCCGGAAAAGCAGCTTAGGAGCGTTCCAAAGCGGCTTTTGTGAATAACCCCTCAAATGTCAACTATTCGTGAAAGCAGACACATTGTGAAGTGCAGCTGCCCGAGTTCTATCTTTTGGTGCATAAGTTATCCACACCTGAAATTGTTTTCGAAGAATCGATTTTTTCGCCGACCCCTCAAATCTCGTCCGGTCGGTCCCTCATATCCATCGACTGCCTCGTCGTTAACGGGTCAGCCAAAGGGGTAATATTTTGCATTTGTACCGATATTGGAATACCAGTCGATAGAGCTCGAGCTGCAGATCTCGAATATATGTACATTTTTGCGAATAATTGAGTTTAAACAAAGTTATTGAAAAAACCGCTTTGGAACGCTCCAGAGCGTTTTTTTTCGAGAAGTGATCAAAAAACATGTTCGGTGCTGTGAATCAGTGTCTTTGCTCCTCAGACCAATCTGATACAAATTTACCCGAGAGCGCAGAGATGCAGGGTAGTAAGAACCATTAAAGCCCGCATGGTTCTGCCAATAAAGCGGGCCGAGTTGGTTAAGTGCAAATTCATGAAAATGAGGACAGTCGACCACGCTTATTTCGTGTTTTGTGGGGATGACGCCTGGAGCGACCTGCCTGGTGTAGTGCTCAAACTTGGGCCTGCTCCTCGACGGACAGTCGAGTACCACGCGACATGTTGTTAATGCGATAGTAGACAGCAACGGAGTCAATGCCTTCGCGTTTGGATGGCCCAAGTGTCGAACTTGCAGTTATAATAAACGAACATCGTAAGTGGCCCTACACTTTTGATACAGTGGAGAAACCGCAATTTTTTCTTAAAAATTGCACATCTTAGAAATTTTTCTGAATCATTTCCGGATATGGTTTTCGACCACGGAGAATTCATTGAAAGCAACTTCATATCATAAATGTCCGTTAACAAAGAAAAAATTACTGCTCTTGGGGTGACCCTATACTTTTGATACGCACTGTATAGACTCCCATCACCGATAAGTTTTGAAGGAGGATAGACCTCAAATGGAAAAGGTTAAGGAGTTTGCTATAAAATGGTGCTCGCCAATCATTCTTCGCTCAAACTTGGGCAATTGAACCTCGAATAATAGGTAAATGGCATTGGAATGGGTAGCACAGACGACTAGAGCGGTGTCCTGCATAACCCTTATCGCCCTCCCATCGATAACTATAATACATGCTTTGGTGGCTGATTCTCCCTCGTAATCCCTCACAACAAGCGCCAGAAAACAGAACTTTATCATTCAAGCCGAAGATAGTTACCCAAAACAGTGTTGATATTTATTTTTCAGAAGAATATCGATTGTCAAAATATGCGCGTAAATGTATTATTTATGACGATGCAGGAAGAGTGGAAAATACATAAATAGAATCTATCAAATATCCAAAGAGTTACCCACTTGTTTTGCATTATACTTATGAGTACGAATATTCTTTGATCAGGAATTCTTGATTGAAAGACACTATGACACTATATACAAGTGATATTGTCGATCACAATACATTTTTTCATACAAGATTCTTATCTCATGAAATCGAGAATGGTCCAAACGGCTTAGAAAGGCGACCAAATAGGAATGAAGAGGAGAGCCACTAGGAACCCAACCGCCGAGTATCGTTCGATAACGGTTCATCAGATCCAGCCCAAACAGGTTTCTGTCAAGCGGTTTGAGGTTCAAAGTTTAGAAAGGAACACACCACAAAGGGCAGCATGACCGCAAAGGCCGCGTCACTGCTTTGTTTTTCTGACAGTTTGCAAACCACTGAGGGATTTCCAGCCATTCGACCTTTCATTCGTTGAGCACCACCAATTGAAGGTGATTTCTGTTGACCACATATAGATCGAATGTGGTAAGAGGCGCTACTGACACCGGTACAGTCAAGCGATCGATCCCCGCCCAGCTAGCCGAGCCTTCCATCCCTCCGGGGTCGGGTAAATTGGTACCAGACTTGTCTGGGAAGGTAAAGACACTGACTTGATGCAGCGGCTGGCCCCTGCCAGACATTGTATGGGCCGGGTACCCATTCACCATGCCTCTACGATTCAGAATTGAACTCGAGTGCGGCGACACGTTCTCAGATGTCTCATCAATGCCGGCACCTTTACCTTTACCCAGAATTCTTGACCTGGTAACCAACCCTGATAAGGCTGATAATTTTTGCCGGTAATAGGAAATTGTTTAGAAGCACAAAGAAGATAGCCGATAATGGAGACGATTAAAGATGCGTGAAACAGGAGAATGGTGGTATGAAAGGGAATATTGCAAATATTGAAAAAAATATTAAATTAAAATTAAATTAATTATTATTCATTATAAAAATGCCTCTAAAAAAAGAAATTGTTTAGAAGCACGAAGTAGGTAGCCGATAATGGAGACGATTGAAGATGCGTGAAACAGGAAAATGATGGTATGAAAAAAGAATATTGCAAATATTAAAAAATATCAAATTAAAATTAAATAAATTATTATTCATTATTAAAATGCTTCTACGATTCTGAATGGAACGCGAACGCGGCGGCTCGTCCTTAGGGGACAGATCAACGCTGACCTTTTGCCTTTACCTTTGACAATGACAGGTTCCACGTTCCAACCATTTTTTTCGCCTCAGTTTTCGACCATCCGGCCTCAGCCCATTCCTCGGACATTTTTTCCTCAACTTCCAATGTCACGTACATTTGGTGGTTGAAACTTTCAGAACTCTAAATCCTATTTATTTATTTATTTATTTATTATTTATTCATTCATTTAATTATCTATTTATTTATTTATTTATTTATTATATGCGCACAAGGACGCGTCATAAACTTGAAATGAACACAACATTGAACGTGAGTAAGTGCCGCATAAAAAATGTGATAACTCGGAGAACAGGAGCTAAAACTTAATGAAAAAGAAGGAAGCAAGAAAAAAGAAAAAGGCGAAGTGGGCCATTCTATCAAGATCTTATTCGCAGATCTGCTCGGGCTGCGTGCTACGGTTATTCTTTGCTGCATACTGATCTTACTATATAGGATTTGGAGTCACGGACTGAAAAGACGCTTATCCCTTCTGTTGAGCACGTTCCCTACGCAAGATCTGTCCCTACACCGATGAAACTTCACGTGACAGTTGGTATTTATCGCAATTGAAATGAGAGGCAGAAGAAGATCCGCCTGAGAGAAAAAGTCGATCATTATGGAATGTGGCAGTTGTTTGAAGGACACGACACAGACACGTCGTCTGAAGCCTTTTTTCTTCGAAATCTGAATGAAACGGCATCTGACGATCTGCTTGCTAAAAGAAGTCGTTAATGAAAGAGCGCCAATCGGCAGCATAAAGGGGCACTTATTGGTGGATAAATTTATGACCAGAAGTCATACAACCCCACATAGAAGCATTAGATCTGTGGATCTATTTCTCAATCTTCTACATCGACAACGTAGAAAAACTGTAGCTGTCCTAGGGCTAAATGTGTCGCCATTTGTGTTGTTGTGAACTCGCTGCGACCGACCTTCAAGAATAATCACTACTGAATGAAGATGAGCAGCTTAGGCGGTGTCGACAAACTTATTACAATGCACTTAAACATAGGGGCGGGTCTAAGGCCCTTGTTATACGTTCGCTCACCCCCCCCCCCCAGCGTAACTCGTCCATTCAGTATCAGACACCGTGGGACCAGACACGTCTGTACGAGTTATCATGGTGACGCTGGCGTGGTGAACTCGTACAAACGTGTCTGGCCCCATGGTGTCTGATACTGAATGGACGAGTTACGCTGGGGGGTGAGCGAATGTATAACAAGGGCCTAAAGTCGGTCGGTTAGCTCTTCCTGGGCTTCAGGCTTTATGTTTTGCAATTCTGCAAATTGTAGTGAATACATCTTATTTCAAAAAAGATGACCCTATCACTCTGCCTTTCCACCGTTTTTCCTCTTAGCGTCGGTATGAGAAAGTGAAAGTGTTCATCTGCGGATCTACAGGGTGTGCAAAAATTACCCGCACAAAGTTATCGCAGTGTAACTTCAACACAAAAGCGAATTTTAAAACGAAACTTTACACATAGCTTTCCCATCTACTTACCAATCAGACTTATTGAAATTATTCGGTGCAGTCGCCTTTCGTACGAACACAGGTCCTCAGACGAGAAGCGAACCTATTACACGTGGCACGGAGCTAGTCTTCACTATATCATTCCTTGCTTTAGCCAGGGAAGCTTCAAGTGAAGCCAAACTTACGTGTTGAGCAGAGCAAACTTTGGTCTCAAAAACAGACCAGAACAGAAATTGAGAGGGTTTAATTCCGGTGAGTACGAAGCCCAGTCATCTTATACGGTGAAGTGTGGGACAGCAAAACTGTGAGTCGATGCTAGCTGGTCTTTCTGGATTTGGCTTTGCCATTCGAGCATTGTAAGCTCAAATGAACTCAGATTTAAAATACATTTGAGATTGGTGTATTGGTACATAATACTCCAATATGAAGTTCGGAGTCCAGTTCTGCCTGTTGTTATCAACTGTGCCACACGCATAGCTCGTGGCACGCAGGTAGTCTTCATCGAAATCATTCCATGCGTTCGTTAACGGTGCTATCAGATAGGACAAACGTGCTCATCATGCAGAGCACTTCTTCTTCTTAAAAACCTACCAAACAAAGAAAACAGTTTGCTCAGAAAAATTGAGAAAAATTGAAATAAAATAGCAGTACGATGACAAAGATGCTGGCTTTTGATGCCCGATCTTTTCGGATTTCGTATTGCCATTACCACTATTTAGGCATTCATGAGCTCAAACTTTGGAATCACTTGCATATTGTATAAGTGTATAACATACCCTAGTATGGAGCTCAGAATCCAGCTAGCAGTTATTTGCTAGCAGTTATGGTCTACGTCGTACCTGTGCGGGTAATTTTTGCACACCCTGTATAATACTTTATATATTTATTAATTACTTGAAATGCATTAAGAGACGCACACCTCAGAAAACAAAAAGAAAATTTTGGCAAAAATAGTTACCCCAGTTGCAGTGACGCTTAATGCTGTTTCGCTTTTCGCTCAACCGCTGAGAATGAAAAAACAGTGGACGCGAAGGTTGTCGTGAGAAAACCTCACCCAACCCTCGTGCTTTGCGACATGCGATGGGTAGGCGTCACTGCTCTCGGTAGGCTCAGTAGTTAAATATATTCAGGAGGGGTACTAATGAAACATTCATAATGTTCTGCTCCGCTCAGTTAACTATACTTCAAGAGTAAAAGCGTTCGTGTTCAAATAGGACGGAGCATCTGCCCATAAAGCTGGACCAGTGCGTGAATGGTGCCGAAACATCTCAAAATTTTTTGTTCTCAAATCTCCTATCAGCAGCAATAACTGGCTTCCGGACCCTCCTGATCCTTCCCGTTGAGGCTACTTCGTCTGGAAGGTTTTGGTTTTAGAGGCGCGCTCTACCTGGCGCAGCTGCTCAGCTTCCTTCAATGTGTCCCCCTGTCTGACTAAACGTGAGTCAGATAGATAACGAATACCGTCGATGCGATACCCAAATGTCTTTACATCTGTAGTAGTTAGAAGGGCGACCGAGTGGGACGATTCCCATTTCGTACTCTTACCAATAATGTTACTTTTTCATTGGTAAACTTGATCGATTAAAAGTGACCTGCTTGAAAAGCTGTAAGACCGCTTCAAATAATTGTAATTCCTGGCTAACATGTGCCCATTCGATACGTGAGTCGTGATCTCATCATGAACATGCGATTTGCGTCGCACAGTGAAGTATAGAGAGAAGGATGCTCGGAGTGACTCGCTTCATCCAGGCAAGAGACGGCATACGGAGCTCCTACATATATACGTCAACAGTCGAAGATCAGAGACACAGTCGCATGGGCCAAGTTGTCGAAGATCAGGTGGGCCGGACACGTAATGCGATTTCGTGACGACCGTTGGACGAGAGCCGTTAGTGACTGGATTCTATGGGACCTCAGAAGATCACCTTTGCGTTGGTCGAACTTCTTCGTGAGATCCCTAAATGATCGATTCGGTGCTCTTCGTCTTCCTCGAGCGAGCAGCACCCTGGTCTACCGTGGCACGCGACAGGGACGAATGGAGACGTTACTGGCGCCCGCTCGAGCAAATCGATGGTCAACTTGGCGATAGGAAATACAGGTGATGTGCTCATTCATGTGTGAAAACACCGGATATTCGCAACGATAAGACGTCTGCGGAAAACCATGAAATGAAGTTTAACAATCTCGGTCGATCGCTAACTACATTGCGTTTCTGAGAGTACCATGCCGAGATTCATTGAAAGTCGAACGTGGAGCATGAATTAGGCACCTCGAAGAATGATTTGGTGGTTTATCAAATAGCAATCATAGGAGCATGTAAGCAACCTCAAGTACTCCTTATTTTGTTTAGATCCGACGACCATTTCGGCCGCCTAATTGTAAGATGTCGGAGTTGGTGGTCAGTTCTTTCTTCCGCTCTGTTTGACCCTTCTACTTTCTTCCCAGTTCTCTCTGAAAACTGAGGGTGGTTATGTTATCATTGCAAAATAAGCACGATTTGGTATCAAAGTGATGAACATGAAACACAGTGCAAGAAAGGAAAAAGGAAAAAGCCCATGACCTGTGAAGTCGGAGTCCCATGCACAAGCCACTTCGCCATCTAGACACATATGCTCAAACTTCTCGTCATGC
This sequence comes from Nippostrongylus brasiliensis, assembly GCA_030553155.1. Taxonomy (NCBI): domain Eukaryota; kingdom Metazoa; phylum Nematoda; class Chromadorea; order Rhabditida; family Heligmosomidae; genus Nippostrongylus; species Nippostrongylus brasiliensis. The sequence goes on from CP130735.1 coordinate 5,400,019, forward strand.
ATACTATTCGATGCCCCGGCGTTTTTTGTTCGCCATCTTCCGACTACCCATAGCATTCAACAGAAATAAAATACATTCGTGTGACCTCTGTTCCGAGCTCTACAAGTACAAATAAGTCCTGTTGAAAAAAGAAAAAGGAAATTTCGTTGACCTATATTGAGAGACAGGGTCTGCACACGTTATCTTCTTACTTTTGTTTCAGTCATATTTGCACTATTACTTGAGCTCATTTCCGAGTAGAACATGCTCTGCAATGAGTGTTTGAGGTGAAGGGTGCCGGAATGCAATATTTAGAATTCACGTTCCCTATCATTGCTATCATTCCTTTTTGCATTTGGAGCTACAAACCATTACAATTGGAGCGCATTTTACGGCGTACTAAATAAATCATTATCATATCTACCATCGTTTCACTGTGGTGGAGTGACCAACTGACGACTGTGAGTAGGGTTTGCGTGTCAAACGTTGAAGGTAACACGAGATCGACGCAATATGACGTTTTAGCACACTTCGCCACTAAACCCATACAGCATCTCAAAATCACAATGGTAAAGATTAAGTATGTCCATAACTATCTCCTGCGTATTCGTATTCTTCTATTCTAAATCGTAGAAGCATGGTAAATGCGTATTCGCCCGAGACGACTTGTCGTGGTCAGTCGCTATATGAAGTCAACCTTCACCTTCCCTGACAGGAATGATGCCAAATTACCTGGCTGGAGAGATTGAAAGTTTGGCTAGCTGGGGCGGGGATCGATCGCTCGACAGCGCGGGTTTCAGCAGCGTCTCTTAGGCCTTTGTTATACGTTCGCTCACCCCCCCCCCCCAGCGTAAGTCGTCCATTCAGTATCAGACACCGTGAGGCCAGACACGTTTGTACGAGTTCACCACGCCAGCGTCACCATGATAACTCGTACAAACGTGTCTGGCCTCACGGTGTCTGATACTCAAGGCCTTTGTTATACCGACGCTCATGGTGAGCGTCAGCTGCTTGCGAGCGATGAGCGCCCAGCCGCTGAGCACGCGACGCACGCACGCGCCCGAAGCATACAGAACAGCTCTCGACCGACCCCCAGCGAAAGGGTCAATCGCAGTGCAATGCACAGCGACTAGCGCAGACGCGCGTGAGCGTCTGCATAATAGCCGTGAGCGTCATCACGCCAGCGTCTGACGTGATAACTCGCACAAACGTGTCTGGCCCCACGGTGTCTGATACTGAATGGGACGAGTTGCGCTGGCATACGCCGGGGAATGAGCGTCGGTATAACAAAGGCCCAACGCTCGTCCGGCAGCCGCTCGCGCACTGGCGTTATGGCATAACAATGGCCTTAGCACCATACCTCGGATGCCCACATAGTATCTCGAAATCAGAAGGGCAAAAAAGAGAAAGTAGTGGTTATAGCATCCAGAGGCTTAATGATCTGTTTAGATTTCAACATTCACACGCTCACTCTATAGTGTATTTGCCGTGTTAACGACTTCGGCACTCATTTTATGTCACAAGAGGAAAATGGTTTGTTCATTGCAGCACGATGTAGAATAACAGATAATCTGGCCGTATGAGTGATCCTAACATTTCAGAATTATCCGCACGCATTCTTGGAGGTGAGCACAACTACCGAAAGCTTTATCTGGGACAGTTCAACATTCTGATGTAGACAATCTTCCTGACTATTGCCATCTATAGGGTTATTCAAATGAAGGACTCCAACCACAACCACATCCACCAGGTGTCAATGAATCGAAAGAATCGAAAGAATCGTGGGAAAGGAAGGGGTCGGATGAGCCGCCAAAGATGGACTTCCAAACACCAGCACAGAAAAACGTTAAAGCAGCTACTTTCGACCCCAATTACCAAACGTTGGCTAATTTGAATAATGAGGATATCTTCCAGAGGAAGGTTAGTGTTCTTTATAATACGCATAATACTGCACAAATCTACTGCTCATACCCTTGCTTGTTCGCGTTCGCAGCTCTCTTCGTAAACCCAATCTCACAGTTGGCGCAGGACAGAAGATATAGGGCTGTCCAATAATTCCTGTCTGAAAATTTTCGAAATTCTATAATTTTGTTCGAACGTGTTATAATATCAGGCAAGTGTAAGAACCTCTTATTGTTAGGAGGTTCTCAGAGTTTCACGTCAGCGGTATATAAGGCGCAGTCGCCACGTCTAGCTACCAGTACAAGCTAAGATGGACCAAGGTCGAATCCGTATGTTCATGTACTACGGGTAGCTGCTCGGCAACGACACGGCCACCGCGGTCGCTAACATCTGCAGAGGGTGCAAGGAGGATGTAGTGTGCTAACGCACAGTCAGGCGCTAGTTCAACCGTTTCGAGACTGGCGACACGAGTCTCGAAGGCAAGGACCACAGTGGGAGGTCTCCGACGGTGGATGATGAAGAAGTCCGTCGCTGTATCAAGGAGGAGCCGGAACCCACCACCCGGGAACTGGCGACGACGCTCGGCTGCAACAAATCCACCATCCACAATCGACTAAACTTACCCGGCTACAACAAAGTTCTGGCATGTTTGATCCCCACCATTTGACGGACACTGACAAGCAGAGCCTCGTGGTCGTCTGCAAATCGCTACTCCTTCGTTCACACGCAAGGAGTTTCTCGAGGACCTGGTCACTGGGGATGAGAGCTGGGTCCTCTACGAAAGCCGACCTGAACCCGCTGAAGCTCATGCTCCGCTGCTGGTGGGACGCCAAGGGCATGCTGTACTTCGAGCTGCTCCCGCAAGGCAGAACGGTCACCGCCTCCATCTACACCGATCAGCCCCAGAAACTAGCCTCCGCCATCCGAGAAAAGCGTCCCCGACGGGCCTCGGTCCACCTGCTGCACGACAATGCGCGCCTCACGTGGCGAAGGAGGACCAGCAGACATTGGCGACGCTCGGCTGGGAGACGGTTACCCATTCGCCGTATTACCAGGACTTCGCCCTCTCCGGCTACCACTTGTTCTGCCCGCTGAAGCACCATTTGGCTGGAAAACAAATTCACCAACTACGACAATCTCAAATCCGACATCGCGGACTTCTTCGAGTCGCAGCCCCCGAAGTTCTAGGCGAAGGACATCGGCGACCTGCCCAATCGATGGGGCACTATTGTGGATAACTGTGGTGATTATATTGTTGATCAGAGTTGTTTTTCAATAAAGCTGGAGAAGAATAAAAAATGGTGAAATTTGCGGACAAGAATTATTGGACAGCCTGGTATAAGCTTCGCCCTCCATTGGTGCTATGTGGGTTGGGGGTGCAGCGTGCTGGTCTGTAATATTGCGTCGATTCTATGCTGATTAACATGTTAAGGTGTGAACAATTCTGAAGAGTTTACATGTCAAACTTGTCAAAACCGACCGAGTTGATCGTCAACACTGGCAGATATAACAATGATAACACGTTAAAGTTGGCGTAAAGTTGCGGACCACACCCCTGCACCCCCCAACCCCCATAGCGGCCCTCCATTTTTCCCTAACCACATGCGCTAAAGAATTCGCCACCTGTGCTTGGGCGGCTTAGGCTTAGGCTTAGCTCTTCAGTCAGATCGACAAACACCTCACTATGAGCACATTTAAGAACTCCACATCTCTCCCAGGCTACCACCAAAACTGAATGCTATTCAGGATGGTGCTGACCCACAACGAGGTGCAGCCGGAGGAGCCGCGCCACCACCAAAACCGGTAGCTCCGATGGTCGACCAAGGAAAGAAGGCGGCCACATTCGATCCAAACTATCAGACTCTCGCTGCTCTCAACAATCAAGATGTGTTCAAGTCATAGGTGCGCTTTTTACCGGAGTCAGTTCTCGTTAGCCTTTCAGCAATTTTGCTTGTTACAGGGTGGCGCCGGAAATCCTGCTCAGCGAACTATCCCATAGTGTCCAAATGAACTAGAACCAAGCTGTAACCTTAACATATTGATCTAAAAAATTTCTCATGAGTGTACATAGCATAGAAATGTTTATAAATGCTACGTGAATACAGTTACACCAGCTTATCATTTTCGCAAGTAAAAAGAGCCACGATCGGCACAATTGAAACGATGAGAATTAATCCAGTTCGGTGACAAAACTCACGTCCTGTGAGCTTACGGGATGAGGTACGTCTCTTCCCGCTCTGCCGTTCCTCAGCAGATGTCTCGCCAAATGTTGCTTCGCTTAATCTGGGTGAAGGATGATGTCCCGAACTCTGTACATTACCCTTATGTGGTCGTAATCTAATCCAGACATCCGCTGCTAGTGTAAACAAATAAAACCCATTTTCATTTCTAGCTTTTGAACTTTTGCAGTTGATTCTTGTATCGTTACAGTAATTTTCTGGCGTTGCGATAAGACTTCCATTACAAGTGGGCTGTAGTTCGTTGGTACGATACGGAGAATTCTCCAGAACGGACTTGGAATGGATCTCGGCCTTACGGTAGCTTCGGTATATAGTTTTTGTTCTGTGACACCCAAGACTGGCATGAAACTTTGGCGCATACCTCTATTCTATCAATTCGGCTTTCATCAACCTCTATTCTATCAATTCGGCGAATTCGAGAAGCATGTTGAGGTGCTACAGCACAAAACTGAGAACCTCCGAAGATCTGCCTTCTCCGGGAGATGTCGGTATTTCGTCTCCTCAAAGTTACGAAGTCCTTCGGATGTGTGCAGCTTTTCGGAAGTTGTTATCATCTACTCTAGAAACCAATAGCTCGTGTGCCAATCCGCTCCAGCAGGACCTGCTGAGCGTGTCGTCCATGCTACAGTATGAGGTCGGGAATTGATCGTTGATTAGGTAACGTCATTGATACACACCTTTTCCAGGAGAAGGGTACACGCCTAGTCCCTCAAAAATCCGACACGGTCGCAGTTGACCCAACTGATCTCAACTGTAGCCAGCGAGGAATGGTTATGACGCAAAATTTTGCTCAAATCGCAAAACTTTACACACTTCCAGTTAAAAGAACTCGAGGCAGAACCGCCTGCAGCAACCGCACCAATGGAGATCCGAATCCCGAACCGTCACCTGCAAATCCGCTCCTTTAGCCGCTGCGCCACCGCACCACTGGCGGGAGAGGTGGCACCCCGTAGCCCCTTCGCAACAGCTGGGATGGTTTTTTGCGTTTTTTGGACCATCCAGTGGCGCTCAGCAGAAATGAACTACATTGCTGTAATCCCCGCTCGACGCTCTACAAAACTATGTAGGTCTCGTTCGGAATCTTTGGGGCACGCTCGGTGACCTCCCTAGTTAGGGCTCGTTTAGATGCTGTGCGGCGAAAATGCAAAATCGAAGCGCAATCAATAATTAACGTCATTGATCGAATTTGTTCCTTTGCGTTAGTTGCGCAGTCCGGTGGCGCCGCGTCTAAGCAAAAAAAAATAGGCATTTAGTCACATAGGAAAGAAATTAAACGAAAAAAGGGAATTTCGTCAAAATGTCCTTTGATAAGGAATAGCAGCCTTCTAAAAAACCCGAACGACCAGTAAATTTGCCTATATGAGGCGACACCCGACTGCGCCACTAATGCAAAGAAGCAAATTCGATCAAGGAAGTTAATTATTGATTGCGCTTCAATTTTGCATTTGCGCCGCGCGGCGTCTAAACGAACCCTCATAGCGAGCGCTAAATAAACCCCACCGCGCACGTTAGTGCATCGCAGTCTCTGCGCCATATTGGGTATGTTTTGGGGTTCATTTCGAGCACACCATTAACAATCCTGGCCCTGGCTGAAAGTTCCCGAAACGTCAATTCAACTATTGTATCCGGAAATTCGAAATACAGCCTTCGCACACAACCCCTCAAGTCTTGAACCTCAAGTTTAGGCAAGGTTCCGACATCCTCGCTGCCTCGGCAGCCCTGGCGTATTTCGATGTGCGAAGTCTGCGATTACACTAATTGCACCTCCGGACGTCTGCGGTGCTGGAAGTCATCGCAAAATTTTTTGAGAAGCTATACTGTCGGTTTGTGGCATTGTTCTAATTTTTTATATCTCAGGGTCACTGTATAGAATCGCCTCGACTCGAAAACTCCGTGTCCAACAGCTGCCGAGAATGAGTAGGAAGTAAGCGGTGACTTTGTTCCATTCAGTTTCGTTGCGTTTTAGGTTTTTTTGTCAATTGTTATCTTAGACGATGTATTGTCATATGGAATGATTTGAATCGTCGCATTTCAGCATAAGAACACTAAACAGCATCCGAAAAGATGATCACGATAGTGGAGAGGAATCTGACGGAGGTGGCGAACGACAGGGCTTCTTTGTTGGTGGATCGGAGCACAGGTAATGTTCTCATTCCGTATTGTTTGACCTTAAATTTGTTGAAAATTGTGGTAAAAGTTCTTTCAGTGCTTGTATTTTATTTTTGTTCGTGAAACCCTTTGTTATTGCGCAGCTACTTCAAACTTTTAACAATAGTCTTCAGCTCAGCTTCACATGCTTTCACCTCCTTGAAAGCTTTCCCGTGTTTCACTAATTCTGAGAATCGCTTATTTGGTTTGGTCATCACTCCGGAAGTCCATAATCATTGCAAACCGAGGGATTGTCGATGCCCAATGAGTTAATCTTCTTCACAAATATTATTCAACTGTATAGACATCAAGTCTGAAATCTAGTGATGGTTTCACCATTTAGTGATGGTTTCACTCTTTCAAAAACGAAACGGCAAGAAACGGATATGTTGGGTTCCAATGGTTATGAACCGCCGAGTTAATTCTCTTGGATCAACCGGAAACAGGAGTATTGAGCGGTTACCCAATAGCTTACCCCATTCACCAACGTGTATAGTTCTCACTAGAGTATTTTTTGGCATCGACTTCAGGTTCTGTTCGAAGCTTACCTGAGTTTTTATCGGTTCTCATCTTCCCCGGGTGCTCAAAGTCGGCGATTACACTTCTTTGAATATCAGGAAGCATTCTTATTAGGAAAAAGCCTAGAAAAAAAAACGAGAAAACCAAGCGAGTTTTGTGGTATTCGTGAATCATATAGTCTCCACGTGACTAGCCGTAATGAGTAGTGAACTCATATCTCTTGAACGGTGAATTAATATTCATAACATACAGAGGCACATAGAAGCTTTCGAGCCAGTATTTTTCCAGTAAATCGTTTATTTCAGCAACATATTGGGTGGTAAGAAAGTCTTGAGCCGTTTGACGTCTACTTTTTCTTTGTTTTCTTATTTAGTGAACAATGTATTTTACTCCACGATTTAATCACTATTGTTGATCAGAACCATAGCGTCCTTGATAGGCAGGTCAGCCATCTTCTACTTGCAGAACGGAGCAGGCTGGAAGCCAAAGAAGTCGGTGCCTGCCCGTATGGCATCGCCGAGTTTGGCGACTCTTTTCTCAGCCTAAAAGCAACATGGAAGGAAGATAATTGATAGCTATATGGGACGATATAAGTGTATTAAGATGATTGCAAAATTGTGTGCGAACCGCATTTCTACAAATTTATATTAGCCTCTTTATCGTCATGGGGTGCTGCTGCACCATTGCGAGTGTGCACCGAATATTGTCGGCAGAGACGTCCGAGCTCAGTCCACTCAACGTTTCTCTGCCGCGAGGGAATGGAGCCAACTGGTAATGTATGGGTGTGTTATAGTCTCGTTGCAAGAGTACGAGTGCTTTTTTCTGGATCCGCTGCGACAGCTCCGATAAAGGCAGCATTTTCTACCACAGCAGCCCGTCCCAACAAATGCTTGTCTTTGAACCCGGAGTCTCAAGCTGTAAAACGAGATAGCCAGAGCTCGACGATGCTGAGGGTTCTAGTGTCTTCTGCAAATGCAGCGTTGATGATTCGAATGGTTCCCATCGTTCCAGTGCTGTGTCACCGTCCGTTAAAGATGAGGGCTCAAATATGCTCTTGTGAAAATGACATCTTATCCGATGTTAAAGGCGAGGGTTTGGCTATTTATGCCCATCGTAACGCTGCTTCGTGAATGGCTAACAACTATCACATGTTAGGTTATGGATACAGTCAAGTCGGAAGTTCTGAAACTTTCATGCAAAGTAGCTCAAGACTTTCTTACCACCCTATACTATTAAAACATCAGTATATCTTGGAGCGATTACAGAACAGGCTCGTGACATTAAAAGCTCGATTCACATCTCAAAATACGCATTTCAGTGGACAACAGGTGCTTGGTCCTGATAGAGGAAGTCGTGGCATGGCCGAGCGAGTGTTCGATGCTGCTCGACAGCACGGAGCTGAGGCGCTGCACTCCAGTGACCTATCACCTAGGGTAGGTAATCAAGCTTGAATATTGTGCATTTCACTAACCCGAAAACCACAATTCATCAACGCGGGGATGGTCCAGCAAAGTCAAGGTGAATACAGTGGTATACGAGATATCCTGCAGGGATCGGATAACAGCGCCTCAACGTTAATTGAAAGAATTGCTTAGCAATCACCGCCATTTCTAGAATGCCATGTCCACTGCAGAATTCACCTCGATTTCGCTTTCTTTTCTCCTTTCTCCCGTTGAAATAGGTTTCGATAACGCTGCGGTTATCGAAATCACCGGTTTCATCCATGAACTAGGACCTGGTTAACGTTATCACTGTGGATCCCACGGCTAGCCACAAATATTATCCACTATCATGCTCTGTCAGTCATTTTATCTTCACGTAGTAAACATACTTCACACTCCTTTTCGGCGTTGAAAGGGCTCCTTTCAGCTTCAGAACTCCAGACAGTTAGATTACATCACCAATTGTTTCTGCATATTTTATTTTTATTCTTCATTCGTAGCTATAGTCGCGGTGATTTTATCAATATGCCATCATTATCTATCTTAAGCCCCAGACTCGCTTCGGAGGAGGCGGTGTGCGACTAGGTGAATCTTCCGGTGCCGCTCGAGATAATGCTAGCAGCGGTGAAAGTGATGGTGCGGACCATGAAGAGGTACTTCCCCCTTCATTTATTCCTTAAGTTACTTTTTTATTTTAATATCTTTATTCAGGTGGTCGTCGAGTTACATGTCTGGGAGAATGGTTTCTCTATTGATGACGGGCCACTTCGCTCTTTTGAAGAACCGGAAAGTCGTCAGTTTCTCACAAGCATCATGCAAGGGTGAGTGTTAGATTCTCCTAAGTAGGCACTAGTTTTTTTTGCAATTGAGTGATCGTTTATAAAAACGGCTGAATAAAACTGCGGCTCCGACAGCCCTTGGAAGGGTCAGAATTATAGAGAAACATTATTCGAAGCAGCTCAATGTTTCCAGGCGCGTCCCTCCAGAACTTCTGGCTGCTCATCCTCGTCGACGCATTGACTTGCGTATGCAGAAACGTTCTGGCCCGTACGAGCCGCCCAAATTGAAGCCGTTCCAGGTAACGAACTGTTTTCTTTGTGTTGTTGTATTTATTGTTGTGTCCTTGTTTCGCTTTAATGTCAGATTCCATCCATTTCATTCAAGCTTTCTGATTTTTTCCACCATAACGATGTAGATTCCACACTCAAGGATCCTCTGCAAGTATTCAATGTTAATCTGAATAGTTTCAATCCCTGAATAGTGTCGAATTCAACAATGGGCTCGATTGTTATGGGGTTTGCAAGTCGTTGATGCAATTATTTTCCTCAACAAATTTTTTTCTCGTTGTGTACAATTCGGAAGCCCAAGTTTCGCGCCTTTTCTTAAGTTGGCGTCTTAGTCCTAAACATCCTTTCAGTATGTATGTTTTACTGTCATTTTTCAGGGAGCAAATGCTCGCCTAGGAGCTGTTGTGCCACAGGTTGTATCGTCAGCGCCAGAAGCACCATCGTCCTCAGCTAGTTCTGCTGAAGGTAGTTTTAGCAGCTTATTGAATTCTGTTCAAATGAAATGTTCTTACAAAATACCATTGATTTAGCTTCTGTTGACAATGTGGCGAAAGCTCAGTCCGAAGTGAAACTAGACGGTGTTTCGCCGACTACTCAGGTAATAGGTTTCGTCACTTATACCCTTTTATTTTTTAGCCTACCTGTCACTATCAAATTCATATCATGTCTTCCAAGTTGAGATTTCATTGAAATCAAAACGTTCGCAGTGATATTTTCACTCCCTCTGTTTTCTCAATCATGGAATAGGTAACCTTTCAATAAAATCTCAAGATGGGTTACCTTAATTGACTGAAGCTTGTAACTGATCAACTTTTGGTCTTAATTGAAGTTGACGATGGGCGTAGTAGGACATTTTCAAAGGTCCGAAGTGTGTTCTTACATCATCTTTATAGTTGACAAATGTAATATTAAAACCTACTACGAAACATTTTGATCCTAAAATTCTGGTTTATTTTTGAGGTAGGTCTAATTGTCTGTTAGGCTTTGTTTGACCACTGACTCACTATTATATGGCAATTTTCCAAAATATATAAATGGCAAGGGATGAGAATTAGAGCTGAGTAATTTTATACTACAACGAATTCATGTAATAACCGTCTGTCCTCTCAAAACCTTACAATTATCAGAAGGATATTGATGTATTGAGATAAAAAGATCAATAAGGAATCGTGTCAGGACTAATTTTGATTAGTGTTTTTTATTCAATAACCAGCATGGTTTTCCTGGCAGAGTACAACCTTCTGATATATACCATTTTCACTTTGATTTGGACGTTTTTCAAACCACGTCGGACGTTTTTCAAACCAAATTGGACGTTTTTCAAGCCAAAGTGGCTTGAGAAGTGTCCAATTTGGTTTGGAAAACGTCCAACGTGGTTTGAAAAACGTCCAAATCAAAGTGAAAATGGTATAACAACAGCAAAAAGTGAAAAGAATTCATAGTTTTCATTCCAGGTGCAAATACGTCTACCTAGCGGGCAGCGTATTAAAGGAACCTTCAACCATGCTCACACTGTTGAGGCCATCAGAAACTTCCTCGTCACGTGAGTTTTGAATTTCAACACGTTTGTTTTTTTTTTGCACTCGAGAAATATGCTAACCACTTGCAGTGCATTCCCGGATATGGCTGCTACTCCGTTCCAGTTCATGACGACGTTCCCAAATAAGGTCAGCTAGCACTATTTTGACATTATTTTTGTATCGCCTTTCATTGATAAAATAGCATTCAATTTTTTAAAAATTTTCGCATCACTCTCGTCGTTAGCTGCTCCTATTTAAGGTTATCGACGACGAGTCCTCAAGCCTGAAGGATGCCGGGCTGATCAACGCCGTGGTTGTCGTGAAACTGTGCGCGTAGTCATTTAACGAGGAAGCCTAAGCCTTACGTGCTCTATCGTCGCGTGTAATTTTCACCGGTTCACATCTGTAAATATGTAAACTGCTTCAGCGACACACTATTTAAATTATACCCGTATTTTATTTCCTGGTAAATACATATTCTACTAATTTTAACCGTTTGTGCGCATAAATTTCCTATTCGAATAAATCGTCGCCTTGTGTTCCGTTGTTATAATGCTGTTGGGATGAAGCCCTAATACCTCATTTTGTGTTCGTTGTACAGTCGATTGGACGGTGTATTGGGCAGTTTAGCTTTCCAGATGTCCTTAGCACAATGGCTGGGCCTGGATAAGATGGCCAAATTCGCTAGGATGATTAAACAGATGGGAGGTGTTCGAGCTGCCCTGAAAAAGCGATATCTGTGAGTGCTACTGTATTAATGTTTTTGTTCTATAAGGTTTTCTTTTCGAGAGACCGAGTTTTCCTTCAAACAAGTTTCACGCTGCTTTGTCGAGGGATGTTAGAAAATAGATCAAATTTCATTTTGTCTTAACATCCCATCACTCTAGCAGTGAATGTTGTCTTGATATTCCATTGCTCCAGCAGTGCTAAGGTCTTCGAAACGACCGAAGCACTGGACAGATCGATTAAAATGCAATCTGATCCTCAGATCACCGGCAGTTGCAGTCCTGCATATTCGTTTCTTTTGTCGTTCTTGAATTCAAATTCAAATATATTGCAGTATGGACGCCACTCGCGTTGGTACTCTTGTTGGAGAAGACAAATTCGGGAACAAGTACTACGAAGACAATTCGTTTTTCATGCCGCGTAACAGATGGGTGGAGTATCCCGACAAGGTAAGTATTTTGAACCGATCTTCTGCTAAATGAACTGTTTGAGTTCGTGCAACCGAAATTGTCGACTTTTCATTGGTGAAAATAGTTTTCTCCAAAATTTTTATTCATTGTATATCCTACTCCTGCTAATAAATAAGGGAAACCACGATGTCTGTTTGTCAACTCTAGGGTCCCGCCGCGGTTGCCCGTTACCGTACTCCCAGTGACGTAATTCATCAGCTCCTCGCCGTCTTTTGCTGCATGCTTTTTGTTCTTCATTTTATTTGCTATTATAAATGTTTTATATATGTTTCCTACGATTCATTAGTTCATTAGGCGGCCAGCAGGCCTCTGAATGGCTAGTATTTGTAAGCCTCTTGCTTCTAAACACCTTTCCAGTAGCGAACCTCTTGCAAATTCTTGAATGCTCTTGTTCTGCTGGTAAATTTTAATGGAGATCTGATTTTTGTAAACTTTTTCTTCTTACTCATTTGTTATTTTGTGGCATGAAGAAGACAAAACCATGACTTCGTGGTTCACTAGAATCCATGCCAACGTTTTAGGCACAATGCTGATTTTTTGTGTCTAAATTGTGTTGGTTGTTACGTCCTTCACGCTCTAACGCAGTAAATGATGCCAATATCATTTTCAGGTATGGCTCGACTATGACGCCAGTCAAGTTCCACCAGAATGGTGAGACAATGAATTCTAATTGTTTCGTTTCTGTACTATTGGCTTTCTCCGCCGTTCGTGTATGTTAACCAAGGGACTCCTTAGGGTTTTTGAAAAGTTCTATTTTTGTTGAATCCTCTTTGTGATATCAAGGACTGAACTCTCCGCTCCAAAGGCAAAGGGATCTCTGTTATCATTTTCACTTTTGATTATGTGGCAATTCGCAATTTTCCAGGCATCGCTGGCTTCATCACATTACCGACGACACGCCAGTGCAAAAGCCACCTCAGAATGAGAAGTGGGTGCTGCAACATGAGGAGAACTTGTCGATCTTTGAGTAAGTTTGAGTACTGATGAGCTGATTGCCATCGAAGTTGTTCTTCTCATCCTAACTCGTTCAGGGACAAGAAGTATATCCCGTACTCGACAACTCGAACCAAGATCACCGCCTGGCAACCAGGACAGCAGAAGCAACAGTAGAATGGATTTCATAGACTGTATAGGGTAGTATAATAACGAGAAAACTGGAATAAAGTCTGTCAATGGGTGCGAATCTACAGTTTTGAAATAGGTGCAATTGCGACGTCCATGTGCCCTCTGCTGCTGAGGATGTTCGACTTCCGATGCTCTTCGAGTTTCGAGGAGAGCTCCTTCTGTTCATCTTGCTTGTGCGAACAGTGATGGTATCACAGTACATTAACCCTTATCACTAGGAGTTAAGCTTGGAATTAAAAACTTGACGTGTGCCGAAAACTACGATAAGCGACACGTCATTTGAAGGCGATGCTTATTCTTTTACTACTTCCAGTCGTTCAGCACATTCTCGCCTCTTGCCCTCAGGGCACCATATACCATCCGGAGTTTGAGAGGTGAGGTATGGTAAACGCGCCGGTGTTTATCAGTCCCCTAAGGACGCTCTGTCGCATTCGTATTTGGCCTATACAAAGATTTGCTGGGTTAGTCGCTTAACTGAGTCTATATTTTTACCTTTCCAGACAAGTCTGCTACCAATTTACCCGACCCCGGAAGGAGGAAAGGATTGGTTAACACAGCCGAGGATCGATCACTCGTCCTTATCACCTATTACCGCGCGCACAAAGTGTGAGAGCAAAAATATTAAATCCAAAATTCTCTCGTGGGGCACTATTAAGCGTCGATTACGATCCAATGGTACCAAAATGCAAAATCGAAGCGTAATCAATAATTAACATCATTAATCGGATTTGCTTCTTTGCATTAGTGGCACAGTCCGGTGGCGCATCATATAGGCAAACTTACTGGTCGTTCGATTTTTTTTTAGAAGGCTGCTATTCTTTTTTAAAGGGCATTTTGACGAAATTCACTTTTTCGTTCAATTTCTTCCCTATGTGATTATATGCCTATTTTTTTTGCTTAGACGCGGCGTCACCGGACTGCGCCACTAACGCAAAGGAGCAAATTCGATCAATGCCGTTAATTATTGATTGCGCTTCGATTTTGCATTCACGAGGCGTAGATCTATAGCGGTGAGGTGTTCGTGCAGCACACCGGTTTTCCGGCCATTCTTCAGTGCAGAATAAAGAAAAAATCTTACCCAGCCCCGAATAGTGCGATCGTGGTGGTTTCCAGATTACTGCGGCTAGTGAATTGAAGACAAATTACTCCAATCCAGATGCTACAAGTTCTCAAGTGATAAGAAGTATTTCTATGCAGCCGAGGATGATTGTATGAGCATTGGAGGACACTTGGTTTCCATTGGAAATGCGTTTGAAAATACTATGCTGATCGGTGAGCTTTGTTGCATTTGAACGCAATTAAATTCGTATTTTAAACGAAAAATTCTAAAGTTTAGAAGGTTTCTACATAATTTTGAGTTCAATAAGCTTACAGGGTTGGATTTTCGGCAACTTCTGATTTCCCTCTCAAACCCATCAAGGCAATTTTTTCTCTCTCAAACCCAGCTGGACAATTTTTCAATCGGTTGAAATCGTCGTTTGGAAAAAAAACAAGAATAGCAATTTTGACGACACTTCATTTATGTGCAGAGCCCCGCTGAATGTCCACAATATGGTTTCCGATTGTGAAATGCCTGAGCCTACGTAGAGGATAGATCATTTCCTCCTTCAGAGACCGCCGTGTCGTACAATATTCTACTTCCGTCTTTTAATGGTTTGTTGGTATTCAATTAGATTGGTATTCTAAGTGGAAAATTCTAAAGTTGAGAAAGTTTCTACCAAGTTTTGAGATCAATGAACGTGCAGGGTTGGATTTTCGGCGATTTCTTATTTTTCTCTCAAACTCATATGGACAATTTTTGCGTCTATTACTCGGTTGAAATCATTATTTGGAAAGCTTCATCCATCTACAAAGTTCCACCGAATGTCCAGATCTGGTCTCCGATTGTCAAATGTCTGAGGCTACACAGAGGATAGATCCTATTCCTCCTTCAGAGACCGCCGTGTCGAACAATATTCCACTTCCGTTCTTTATTGGTCTGAACAATGTTGCTGGCGGTGACTGGGTGTGGACAGACAACTCAAATGTGACTTTCCTCAATTGGGCTGCCGGTAAGCATGGAAATGTCTGGTTGATTTATTTATTTATTTATTTATTTATCCATTTATTTATTCAAAAAACCAATGGCAATTTATAACACACAGGTGTAGCGAAGTAAAAGACGGGTATTGGACATGATATGCATTTAGTATTGAGGAACTGAAGTCAACAAAACCTAACTCAACTAAATCAAGCAACTACAAAACTCCTGCTTCCTTACAGTTCATAGAAGCTGGAACGACGTAACAAGGTACAATATAGAACAAAATGTAACCAGCTTCTCCACCTGACCATTATACAAAATCCCCAGAAAAAGCGGGAACTGTAAATATAGATTTATGTGGAATATAGATTTATCATGACTCATTGGCTACATAACTCTCCACGTCTTTTATTATTTATTTTATTGCGTATTCAAGACACCTGGCAGAAAATCACAACGAACTGAACGAAAGAAAACACAGTTAGTAATACAAACACCATTTTAATATTGTGCTACTCTTATTTATTTTACAGCAATCCAATCACGGCACGGAACAAGTATGGAAAAACGTGAAATATAATTGAAGCGACTAGATTTAGCAGATTGATCACAGCTGGGAGAAAATGAAAGTAGAAAAAACGGGAAACAGCATGGCTTTGAAGCCCCATCTGAGCTACTTGTTCCAGGAACATGGCCGTCGAAGTTGAACCTCTATTGACTCATTTTGACTGTCTTCACTGTTAGTCCCTAAGAGCAGAAAGTTGGAACAATCAACTAGGGAGGGCTCTAAAGAATAATTCAATGACAACTTCAACGAATACCTCAGAAAAATCTAGATTAATGCGATTTTCGAGATATATTTTTAGAATATACAGTACAGGGTGTCCCAAAAAAATGTACCCACTGTTTGAAAAGCCATAACTCTGGCGAAAGAGAACCGACGATAACGAATCATAGCTTGGACGACAGCTATGGAAAAAGAAAATTTTCTGATATGTGTTTGATGAGGATTGTGCCACGTACTCGACCGAGGTCTCGCATTTTGAACCTGATTGATAGTGCATGGGTTATATGCTTGCTCTATTTTGGTCGTAAACAGGTGGTATCGCTGCTATGAATTACTTCTAAGGTAGTTAACATATCGACTTGCCGCAGCTTTTGGTTTAGCATGGAAAAACATCAATATCGATCAATAATTGTAACCACTGTTTGAGAGGCTAACAGTCTTCCAACAGTGACGTAACCATGAGAAAAGAATTTAGAGGGATGTAAGATGCGTGAACCATGAAGATTGCGCCATGCTCCTGCTCAAATCGTCGGGTTCTAGATCTGATTGAAAGTTCACGGATAGCATGCTTGTTCAATTTTGGTCGCCATTAAGTGATATCGCTGATACGCGTTTCTCTTGATGCAGTTAACATAAAAACATCAAAATGTAACAAGTTTAACACGCACTTTAAGATGTTTTGGGACAATACTGCTAACTCAGTTTAAAAACCCAGGAGTCTTGTAATGAGTATGTAATAGCAACTGTTATGTTGCTAAACCTGCAATGTTTTGATATTTTTATGTTAACTGCATCACGAGAAACGCGTAACAGCGATATCACCTGCTGACGACCAAAGTAGAACAAGCATGTTATCCGTGAACTTTCAATCAGGTCTAGAACCCGATGATTCGGACAGGTTCATGGCGCAATCTTTATGGTTCATACATTTTACATTCCTCTAAATTCTTTTCTCATGACTGCATCACTGTTGGAAGAGTTTTAGCTTCTCAAACAATGGTTACAATTATTGACCGATATTGAAGTTCTTCCACACTTAACCAAAAGCTGCGTCGAGTCGATATGTTTACTTCCTGAGAAGTAACTCATAGTAGGGATATCACCTATATCACCATGGCGCGATTCTCAGCAAACACATACCAGAAAATTTACTTTTTTCTTAGCTATCATCCACGCTATGACTCATTACGATTGGTTCACTTTCGCCAGAGTTATGACATTTCAAACAGTGGGTGCATTTTTTGGGACACCCTGTAGATTCTGTTCGAGATCCGGACAGTCTACTCAACTTGAATTTGCTCTTTGAAACATCTGTACAAAAATAAAAAATCATCTATATAAAAACAACACAACAGTCATCTATATAAAAAATAATATCGATGTAAAAAATAAAATCATACATATGCAAATCTATATAAAAGCATTTATATGAAATAGTTCGTCGTGCGCCGGAAAAATTGCTATCTTCCAACTTTGCTTTTTTGTCTTATGAGTGCCGAATATTGTGAAGAAAACAGTTAACTGGTCTTAGGTGCAGTTTATACTTTTGCAAGCAACATTACTGTTGCTTTAGCTTAAAGCTGAAGAAGGTGAAGGTTGCCATTTCAGGCCAGCCTGATAAGAAGCAGAATTGTGTCGTTTCTGGTGTTCCTAACGGTATTTGGTCGTCTCGGTCGTGTTCAATGACATTGTCCTATGTCTGTGCTATTTATAACGATGGCAGTACGCCGGAATGTCCTCCTCCGCCCACCTGCCCAGCTCCACCTGGTGGGCGCTCTTATTTTCTTCACTTTTTCATTTTTATCAGCAAAACATAAAATTTTTCTTTTATGATTGAATCTGACCGGCGTAGAGAATTCGGTTCAGCTTTTGTGAGCTAGTACTGCCAGGCGTAGTGGTGATAGAGCTTTCTAGTTGTCTGTAGTTTTGCTAATGTATTCGTAGCTTTGAAACAAGTTCTCTACAGAAAGCCAGTCTTCTGTAAATCATTTTCAGCTGTACCTGGTCATTGTGAATCGGAATGGACGTACTTCAGCGAGTCGGACTCCTGTTACAAGGTGAATCCATGCTGTATGCAGTGAGAATGATACTGTCCAACAAACAGACTGACACCTTATCTGTGACGGTTTTTTTATGTAAATAGAGGGTTTGCAATCTTAAAGCAAAGGCAGGTTTTCTTGTCATGAAGAATTCGTTTCTTTCCAGACATTCCTTGGGGCCAATTTCAACGATGCAGAGAATATGTGCAGGTCGTTTGGCTCGCATCTTGCGTCTATTCACAGTAATTTGGAAAATAAATTCATCGCTAGTAAGTTCCATACCTAGAGGGAAATACAGTACCGGACGCGCCGCAACGACAAAACGGCGGTAGCGGCGCTTTGGAGCGCCAAACCCCGCCGTTTTTAATAACTTCTCTATAATTGATGTATTTGCAAAAACAAGTATATCCGAGCTCAACACCGTGAGCTCTGTCTCTCCATATACACTTTTCCCAAATTCGTGGTACTTGTTTTCAGTCGATTTTTTTTGACCTCTCGATTTTCGTAACCCGTTGCCGCCGCAGTCCCTCACTTAGTGATTCACCACCGACTAGGCTCTGCCACCTCCTCGCCGCTTATAAATATGCGGTGCATATTAACGGTGCTCTTCATAGTCGGCTACCTCAAAAAGACGAAGATGATCGATGCCGAGAGAGAGTTGGAAGCGAGAATGTTGGTGGCTGATGCTGAACAACGTTTGAAAATTGTGAAAACGAGATGCGGCTGAGAAACGTGCTGCGATAGCAGAGAAAAAGGTGGCCGACTATGAGGAGCATTTTGCCGAATATGCGGTGCCTCTTTTCCTAGCATCCCAAGCTAGCAAAGGAGTCCCCACGGGGTGACTCGAAGAAGCTACCACGCGGGGCCCCCGATGGGCATGGGGGCAAATGAACTGCGCTTGACTTCGCCCGGGCCACCACGTGTGGACACCGAAACGGCGCGTTTAGGCGCTCCGGAGCGCTGCCACCGCCGTTTTATCGTTGCGGCGCGTCCGGTACCGTAACCTAACCCCTCAACTCGTATCGAGCATTGAATCTGAGTTGCATTGAATCCATGACGAATATGGCATCTTCTTTCCACTTTGAACACGGAAGAAGAGTTATGTAACTCCTCCCATTCAGCCTTTACAAGTACGGGGACTTCGTACATGGACGCTACTGGGTTCGCATGGATTGGTCTGCATCAGGCCAATTATCCTGTGGACGACACCTGGTCTTGGACTGATGGCACAGTAGTGAACTACCTGAATTGGGCGCCGCAGCAGCCGGACAACACCGATGGCATAGAGCAGTGTGTGCAGGTTCGTCAACGAGAAACCCTTACCCCTCGATCTGCCTTTTCCCTACTGGTAAAGGTAAAGGTATAGGTGTTGGGATGACCAGTCACCTAAGGGCGTGCCGCCGTATTCTCGTTGCATTTATAATCGTAGGAGCATGATGAATGCATATTTAGTCAAAACAATGACTTGCGGGGGTCAGCCGCTATACCAAGTCGGTCTTTAACGTCCCAGACAAGTCTGGTACCAATTAACCCTACTGGTTGGAAAATGAAATAGTGGTGGAATAGATGGAAGAGAGCGTCTGCGAAGAGAATTCTCCGGCGCACCCTGTACCACGATTATTAGAAACATTGCGCGTTTATTGGCCATTTCGTTGAGCAGTGGACGAACCTTTATAACGAGGGCCTTACGATTACATAGGAAGGATCCCCTGATTCAATTCACTATTCTAGATGTCAAGTTCTTTGAAAAAGTTGTGGAGAATAATTTTAGATCTACAGTGATCATATGGGACGGAACCCAACAACTGACAAACAGTACCAACAATGGAATGACTACGTCTGTGGGCAAAACATCAGGGCCTTCGTTTGCAAGAAACCAGCATTGCACTAGAGGCGGTGGATATGACGACGATGGTAATAAACCATTAAATTTCCGCATACCAACGCTTCAAATGTGATTGTCCAGTTGATCGGCTTCACATTTATTTTCGTACACAAACTGATGACAACTCATTTGTGAAGCATCTGTGTCCATTTCAATCTGACTCGGGAGGAATGTTTCGTTGAGTTTCAGCATTGTTTCAAGACGCGAACACAGCTGACAAACACCATTTACAAGTGCTCAACACAACGCGATAGCGATTACCTCAGAGTAGGGTAATTAGGCCCCTAGAAATATACATATAAAAATAATAACAAGACGAATGCCATGACATGATTTGACCTAGAATTTACATGCTGAGAAAATGAAACTAAGACAGTGAATAAGGAAAAGGAAAACAAGACGATAAATTAGCCCGGCGTCCAGCTATCTTGCCATCCTTCAGCTTCAATGGAGTTACTCATGGAATAACATGAACATTTTTATCTTGAAATCTAAGCGATGAGAACAATTATGAGATGGTTTTTGAGAAGTCAAACCATAAAAATCTACGAGCGAAAATGCTCTTCAGTGCTCTACGTAAGGGAAATGATTTCTGCCCACTCTCCTTAATCGTGTCTGCGATACAGTAATAATAGTAGTAGGGTGGGAATAACACTTCGTTGGACTGTTAAGAGGTGAGGGTTAATTGTGAGACTATTGCCTGGGATACACACAAACACCAGTGAGAATAAGATTTATCTACAAAGTAAGATAAGGTAAGGTATTAGATGTATGTAAAGCAACTGTAAAACGATTAATATGTAGAAAATGACGGGAGGAGACCACGGTCGAGAGTACGGGGGGAGAGCCTGTAGTAGAAGTGAGTCCTGTTAGAAAAGATTAGATAAGATTAAAAACAACTCGAGAGTCGCTCGAGTCCTCGTCACGCCGGCAGGAGAACAACTACCACTCTTTTTCTGGGCGCCTGGCCCGTTTTCCCGCGCCCGCCCAAAACATTTGACCTTCGATATGCGTGATCTTTCGCCATCACAGGCCCACCCAAAAGGATGAGATTTATTCACAAGCACATGAACCACAAAGGTCGTTCCTTCCTCGAGTCTTACAGTAAGAAGCCGCACCTCGTATCCGATCTCGTCGATGACTCATCACGTCTCCTAGATCCGATTGAGCGCTATCTTCGCCACGCCGTTCTGAAAGCATGAGGATTAGCGCGCTCATGGAACCATCACTTTACGTCATCTACACCTTCCCACTTTTCCTCAGGGCCCCTGCATACTCGACGACGCGACGAGCATTCTCGTCTCTCAGACACTCGTTGGTCATAAGACGCGTCCCAAAAGTGGTGTTGAGTCCCGAACGCGTCCTCAATGCGCTTCAGTTGCGTCCCAAAAGTGCAAATATGTGGAACGCGGCTGAGACGCACAAATGTTCCAGTTATGAACACTCGCGCGTCTCGGCCTCGTCTTATCATTACAGACCTTTGCAAGGGTTACGAAAATTTTCGTATTTTCGAAATAAGCTCCGTTGGAATCAGCCAGTTTCGTAGTGTCTGATTTCTGTTGTCCTTCACGAAACATTTCTAATGTTGAACCGATTTCTTTTAACTAATCATAGAGTAGCATCCGCCACATCCGACATCCGCCGAAGCACTGACTTATCCGACATCCGCCGAAGCACTGACGCTCGTAAATTGCGTCCCGCCCGAGTCCGAAAAGTGCTCGAACGCGTCCGAACAACGCTTGCGCCGCGTCCAGAAATCGTCCGGGACGCGCAATCGCAGTGGCACCGGACTTACATGGGACGCGTCTTATGACCAACGAGTGTCTGAGTCTAACGCGATGCCGTCGTGCAATGCAGTGTGTTGAGTGTAGAGTACAAGGCCCGCCTTGGACGAGAATGCTCGTCGTCGCGTGTTTCGCTCAAGTGCACTTATAACTGGGAATTCGACGCGCAAACTGCTCGTCGCTGGGTATGCAGGGGCCCTTAAAGAAGAGAAGAGGAGCCGTATTTTTGATACCCGCAACTGAAGGCACCTATCAGAGCTATTCCCCCTCCCTTTCCAAAAATTAGTGCCGCCGTTAGCCAAATCAACGCGAAGAGAAATCTGCTTACCCTTCTACGGGGAAGGGATTCCTTCATATGGAGGTCTCGGTCAAACGTTCCTTTCTGGTCAGCCAATCGAGAACCCGATCCTACACGGGAAGGACGGTCAGGGAATGTTGTTGTCCTACTACTAACTTACCGTGTCTGCAACGCGTTAGTGCGACGTTCACCCTGTGTGGATTGTTGAGGAACTCGCCGGCCTCTGGAGTGAAGTGCGTCCTAGTTGTCAAGATGATCGTGACGTTTCTTTCGCGCCCCTGTATTGAGTCGACTGTCGCAAGAGCAACTCCGCTCTGCCGCGAGATGTCCTAGAGGTGGCTGTGTTGTTCTTTAGAAAATGTAATAATTCAGATGTTAGTAGGTTCGACGCTCCTACGACGAAGGCGCCTGACCAGTACGTGACATACTTTGGCTCCCACCTCATTGAAGGGTGATAGGGCGGGTCCTCGACGAGAGGTCATGTCTACGAAGATGAACGACAACGAGGTGTTCGGGAAAGCCATAACGTCGGGAAGCATCCTTCGCGTCACCTCCGAAGCGCCGCTTCGTAGCGTCCCTCCATAGACGACCTGATTGTGAAGCGAATTCAAAAGAGGATAGGAATGAAACGACGTGACCAAGGCAGCCATCGGGGCTGCTCGAACCCGGGTGAAGACGTCGACCATGCTCCGAGCTCCATATCGCACTGCAGTGGCTCCTCTCGGACAGCGGGCGTACGGTTCGAGCTGAAGCAAAGTTACCAATGTAGATGTGCTGCGTCCTAGGAAGGACGCAGCACATCTACATCGGTAACTTTGCTAAGCATGGCTGCGAAGACAGGCTCAGGCACATGTGATGTTTTGTCACAGAATAGGACACAGTCGTGCAACCTATTCTCAAAAGTACCGCTATTACCTGTGCATTTGAGAAGCAACGATGTGGTGATCAGGAAAATTGCCAAGAAAAAATGTGAACGGTAGAACATGTAGAGAGACGTTTCAGTACGGAGCTTTTTGTGGAAGGACCCTGTATTTTCTCACTAGGCAATTCTACGCAAATAACGAACGACGGGAATGAGGGTGAGAGAAAATCTGAATAGCAGGGTGCATTACATAAACAACACCATGACGCAGCGCTAAACAGGTTAGCCTAATAGTAACGTGGCCGAGAGTAGATTATGTGAAATGCGATGAAAAGTAAGTGAGAAAAGTAGTAAATAAGACTAACTGAAGGCGAGGGACAATAATGCACGAAAGGATCAACTAAGGTATACGTGGAGGGATTAATTGCGAGTATAACCAATGTGTCGCTTCGCGACCTAACCGGAAGTGATGGGATATGATAGAAGATCACGTAGCCATTCCTTCGAGCGAGACACAACCAAAATGTGCAAAGTAGAGAACTGTTATTTGTGCGAAGCGACACATTGTTTTTGTGAGGTTTAAGACGCGGATTTTTATGAAGATTTTGGAAACCAAGTGGAGCCAAAAATTACAAACTTAATAGAGAAATTAAAAATCATAAACGATTTGAAAAGTAGTAGCATCAATAAAAGATATCGGCTGTGCACCGAGACCTTCAGCAATGTGTGGATGCTTAAGTACATGGGAGCGAGGCTTCGTCGGCCTATCAAGCCTCGCCATCTATTCTATATGTCACTGAGAAAGTGCTGTTGGGAAACATTTCAACGGAGGAATGGACTTAAGATTGTTTGCAAAAACTAGGAACGCACTGGTCGGAGTGCTATCAAGAACCTAATTTCTCACGCTAAGTGAGGAGATTTTCTTTTTCACTAGTCGCGTTCGCGATAACATGATGTCTGTTTTAGCGGGTTCTTGACTGATGGAAACACACCGTTATTGCACGGTTTATCTCGAACCGACCTCAAACTTGGGTAATTAAACCAAATTTTAGAAATCAGAGTAAAAATGAGGCAAATCAAATAATCAATAACCTAAATAATCAATAATCAAAATTAGCTAACCGTACAGCGAAGCTGCTGCCCTTTTGTATGAACCGTCTAGAGGGCGGACACACAGCTGAGCCAGCTGGCTCCTTAGTGACACATCGAAAAGCTACTTTTTGGCTACTACAAGAAATCGACATTGCAGCTGCGCGATGAAGCTAGCGATCTGAGATTGTTTTTTTGATAATTTGAAGAAATTGATGATAAGGATATTTTCGCTAGTTTCCTCGGAGCTTTACAAATTTAAGATTATCAAATTCCGCATGGACTCAACAACTACGTCAACAATAAAGGCCTTGATTCTCTGATCACTTCGTGATACTCCCGGCCAACAGATGTAGAGCACCGTCCTCGCTACAGCTCTTTGTCCACACAAACTCCGCGGCGACCATCACATGTCGTTGTGCTCCGCATAAAAGGTCTTCAGTTGCCTGCTGAGGTCGTCGTATTCCACTTGCAACTTTCCTCTCTCTTCTGGACGCTCGCAAAGAGCTGTATGATGATCGTAAGATGGACAGTGGGTGCACATTTTTGGCTTGCTTTTGCACTGTCTTGAAGAATGCAGAACATCTAGGCAGAATCTGCAACGGACTCGCTCCTTTCGCTCTTGCACGGTTCTGAATTTCGGACAGCTGTCGCTATAATGTTCTCCTTTGGCATGACAAAAGGCACATCGGAGATAGCTTTCTTCCTCTCGCATTCGACTGTATTTGGTGAAGACTCGGAAAAGGAAGAGTTGCACTGTTGAGCATTGTGCGTATTTCGGCCAAACGATCTTCGATTCGGCTGATTTCCTTGCGCAAATCATGCTTTGTTTTCTCCAGTTGCCTCTCTTTATTATCCTTCGTTTTGGGCATTCTTCGCGCCTTCTTTGAACATTCTGGCAGCTGCTCGTCAGAAATTCGTATTTGCACTGTCTGAGTCGGCCGATCGTCAAGCTCTGCACAACTGAAGTCTAGTACGTCTTCTGCAACTTCGCTTTGCCTTGTCTGATCTTGCTGTTCGTCTTGTTTCTTGCTCTGGACCTCTTTTACTTCCTCGTTCTCTTTGCTACTCTTCACCTTTGAGAGTTCATCGACGGCTGTTTTTACTTCACGCAATCTGTTGTTTGCGTCCATCACAACAGTTTGGAGCATCTCAAGCTTCTGTTCGATAATTTGATGTTCATTTCTGACTTCTTCATATCTCTCCTTCATAAACTCGTTGCACTGTCTGAGAGCTTCCTCTCCATGGGTGTGCAGCTCTTGTTTCATGCTTTCGCACATCTCTATCATGGATTCCTTGCACTGTTTGATCGCATCCATGATTTCGTCGTGGAAACTGCCGTGATCCTCAGCAGCCATGACTTGCGCTGCCTCGGTAATTTCTCCGTCGATTCTTTTGAGAAATTCATCGAGGAAGTCTAGCTCATTACGAGTGAAATCGCCAACGAATACCGGATCTAGCGTGACTCAATCGACATCCTCGTTGAAGAATTTTGCACGGGATTCTTCAGCGGCTGTTTTCGCTAGAATCAGTAGTTCGTAGGTGTCGTAGGACATCGACACTGCCTCCGCTGCTCCTCGGATCTTCTCTATGATGCCTTGCACTGTCATTCTCAGATTTTCGACTTTGCACTTGTACAAGGCGGCCTCCCTCCTCGCAAAGAAGTGGGGTTTCTGTGCGAAGAGTTCCGCAGCAACATCTTGTAGCTGGTTTGATTTCGTGACATAGAGCACAGAACGGACGAATTGCTTGATTTTCGTTTGAACGTCGTCCTCGCTAGGAAGAGCGGGAGCCAGACGAACACAGGCGCGTTTTCTGCGCAGCTCGTTGATCAGACGTTGTTCTTCGGCCTTTCGCTTCTTGAAAAGGTCGTCGTACGTTTCGTTGTTTCCGTCCATTGCACTGAAATTGAAGCAACATAATATTTTACAGCTATTTACACAATTTCGCATTCAGTTTGCTCTGATTACAGCGTTTTTGTTGCAACTTTTTCAGAAGGTGCACGATGTTTGCACAGTTTCTTAATGGGTGACGAAACCATGTACCAGAAAAAACGGCTAGTTGACCTTACGATAGTCACCAATATATTTCCGGCACAGTAAAGCATCTGGTTGCACGCCGTAGTGAGATAGAGGTAGCTGATGAATAAAGCTAGTCCAACAGCGACGACGGTTGCGACAACTATTTTGTACCATTGCCAATATACCTCTAGTATATGGCTTATATCTGGCCATTCAAAATCAGAAGTGATGTTGTGCTGCGGTACATTGACCTGTCGCATCCGGTCTTCGATGGAGTGAACGTATTTCAGAATACCAGTAATCTCAAAGTGCGTCGCCTTCGTCCCACATGTGACGGAACAGTTCAGTTGAATCCTTGCACTGCTGAGCATGAAGTGAAGTGTAGTCTCCTCATGGCTCGGTGAACAAGGAACGCTAAATGTTTCGACGCCGCAGTCCACTTCCGCCATAATTTTTGTCGTTGTGGACGAACATGAAACTGTTGCTTGTGCACCTCTGTTGCATCGATAGCAGCCGTAGATGTTTGAGTCGGATATTTCGCAGATCTCTTCAGATGTTACTATTTGTACGTCATCTACCAGCTCTTTCATGTTCACCACCACTTCTGCCGAGACTTCTTGATCTATGTGTGCCATTGCTTCGAAGTCTGGATGCGAAGTGAATTTTATGTAGGGTAATGTGTCCGGCAGGATATTCTCAACCTTTCGGAAACTCTTCTCAATTTCCTGATCCTTGCAATCGCATCGTACTTGGTTCTCCGCTGGGCTGCAATGACAAGAGTGAAAGAAGTTGCACTGCAGCGATTTTGCTGATTCCTGTGTGGGGCATTGTAGATACGGGAGTTCTTCTGACGTCCACAGCGCTGTCATTTCTTTTGCTCTGATGAACGTAGATTCTAGGATGGAAGCGTAGGGCCACGAAAGGACGCTTAATGTCACGTCCATAGATTGAAGTTGCACTGGAATATTGGGTTGCAAGTCAACTTCATAACCCGTGAGGTTTCCGTCTTTTGATCTTCTTAGCTGCACGTGCGCTTTGACCTTTTCTTCCCACCTTGAGCAGGAGAATAGTTCGTAGGTCTCTTCATCCGTCGGAACAGCATAAATTCTATAGAATAAGCATCCGGAGCTCAGGTAAAAGCAATCGCAACCTAGCCCTCCGCAGGACTCAAAGCATCCAGTTGCACCGGGATAATCATTGCCGATTGCTAGTTCCGGAAGCAAGCTAGTAGAATTGATGTCTGCGCATTTGTTCTCGACGCATGATCCCATCCGTGGGCACCTCTTGCTGTCTATGATTTTCTGCTCAATGTTCCTTGTATGCATCAGGTGCTTTGGTTTGCACAATAGCCGCAGTCCTGCCCAGTAGAACTTCATTTCGGTGATCGTCGAGTTGTTTCGCTGCAACCGAATGCAGGCTTCTCTCCTGAACGGATTTATCTTCAGAACTGAAGCCATTTCTACTTTGCAGGTCGAGTGTCCTGAGTTTATCACGCAGTTGTTGAGGTGGTGGGAGAGGGCATTGACGGTTTGGCATGCCCGTGTCCTTGTACCTGACATGAAGCAAAGGATTGCGAGGGCTTCGAGGATTCTCTGAGATCGACGAGTTGGTCGCATGAGACGTCTGATCGTTCTCATGCATTTGCACGTTAAATAGAACAATATGAAACACGCTCGTTTCAGTCCTTGAAGCACGATACGGCAAGGGCGTCCAAGTGTCACTGGCACGTAGCATATCGTGTAGCATAGGGCGACCAGCATATATAGGACGATTCCGAATCCTGCTATCGCCGCCAGAGGCCAACATTCAGGATTAAGGATGTTTTCGGAGCAGACTACGCATTTGATAGCAGCACAGAATGGTTGTGCGGGACAGATGGTTTCCACTGTTGTAAAGTTGGATGAGGTCTTCAATTTCCATCGCACTTCGTAGTCGTACAGAAGTTCGCTTGCAGGAATGGTCACAACTTGATGCAGTGGCGCTTTTGCGTCATGGACACAGTAGTTGTTAACGCAAAGTTCATACGCTTCAGAATTCGGTGAATGCAGATACACTCCTTCAGGTCGACATTCTATTAGATGGCGTTCCGATGAGACACTGGTTGAGGTGTTGTTGGCACTTGCCACTGCTGTCGACACAAGGGTGATCAGAACATAAAGCATTGCTGATAAGTTGTTGAAAACTCCGCTTTTAGCAGGTACATCCGCTTGCGTTTCGTCGTCGACTGAGGCTGTTTGACGAACGCGTCTTGGTCGCAAGTTATATCGACACCTGCCTTGAACTTCTTCTTCTTCGGCTTGGTTCTGATCCTGATTTTTCTCCTTTTCCGCCACTTGAACATGGCTCAAAGAGTCCTTGTCATCCGTGATTTCTAAAGGAACCAATTGGTTAATTGGTCGGCGTATGTATGTATTCTTTCCACAGAAAAGTTCAGCTTCTCGTATTGCACCGTCACTGCTCTGCAGTAGTTTCGAAATTCGGCCCAATTTCCAGGTGTTCCTTTTTTGACAAGCATCACTGATTAGAACAATTTCTCCCAGAACTGGTTGGCGAGCACTTCCTCTTCTGTTGTCCACCTTTCGTCGATGTTGCTCTCTCAAAGCCGTGAGGTATGAATCCTTCCAGGTTCTCCAGTATCGTTCGGCCATATCACACGATGACTGTAACGCTTTCACCGTTTGTAGCCTGGTTTTCAGTCGCGCGGCTTCGCCAGGAGATAGATAAGATGGGTCGTCTTGGTCGTCGCCGAAATTGTTCAGTGGAAGACAGATTTCCATTTTGTTCTGGATGAAGTCAATCGGCCTCAAACAGCAGACGTTGTCCTCAATGTTTGTTTCTTGGTACGTCAGAGGACGAGAATTGAGGCATGCTTCAACTTCAGTTAGTAGCGTGACCAGTTGATCCATGGTTAAAATTCGTCTCCCGATCGCCTTAAATAGGGAACCTTTTACTGTCTTTATGAGCCGTTCGTAGAATCCACCTTTCCAGGGTGAGTATGGTGTTATGTGGATCCACTCAATACATTCGTTGCTCATGAGACGTTCTACAGGTTCTTGGTCTTTCAAGGAATCGTTCAGTATTTGACTGCCTAATATAAACGTTGGCGCATTGTCACAGGTTACTGACTGTGGTTTTCCTCGTCTCGCGACGAATCTTCGGAAGGCGTTGAGAAATCTCTCCGCCGTTCCGTCTGGCACTAACTCGAGATGAACTAGGCGCGTTACAGCGCACGTGAAGATGCAGCCGTAGACGATGCTTTTCACCATATCCTCTCGAAACACGGTTAGTGGGCCGAAGTAGTCTAAGCCTGTGCGTTGAAATGGGCGCGCTCTCGTTACTCTGTAGCTTGGAAGATCTGTCATCTCTGGATATCTATACGGCAGGTTATTCATCCGCTGACATGGCACGCACTGCCGTACAACTTTCTTCACTTGTTCTCGTAGTCGTGGGATCCAGTACGTTTGCCTGATTTCCGCTATAGTGTGCGCCGTACCTTTATGCAGAGAACCATGAGCTTCCTCTATGATCAATTGAGACAGAGCAGTCTTCGGAACGACGAGAATTGGATTCTTAGCGTATGTACTCAGGTCTGATTTGCCAAGCCTTCCATACGCCCGAAGCACTCCACACTCGTCTTCCTTCAGGTTTAGATTTTTCGCCAATTCCTTTCTATAGTGAGTTGTGACATGGACCATTTGATGATTTCGTATGAGAACATGCTGCGCGTCGAGGATATCTCTAGCCGCCAAATGTCCTCCTCTGATGGTATTTTCAAGCCACGGAAGATGAGATAGAAGCTTGCACTGTAACTGGCCTTGCAAGCGTGACATAACACCCTTTAGAAACCTAAGAGCGTATGCCGTTATTCTTTTGGCTTTCGTGAAGCTTCCTTGGGCTCGAAGGTCCAGAATTTCACACAAGCTCTTCTCTTGGACGACTGTTGCTGGATGCATACGCACTTCTTCCGTATCACCGAGATCGTCTCCCTCATCTCCTGGTACGGTGCGACAGTCGACAACTATTTTTTCTTCCTCAATCTGCTTCAAGCTGTATCCCGTCCACCACTTGTGTCTCACGAAGTCGTTGCACTGTATTCCTCTAGTGGCACAGTCGGCTGGGTTCCTACTGGTGTCAATATATCCAAATGCGATGGAGGTTTTTGAGCTCTCCATTTGTCTGGCAAGTTTTTGCACCTCTTTGACTCGGTTTGTGACATAGACACCGTTGCTGCGTCGCACTGGAGACGATACCCACTTCAAAGCTATCTCGGAGTCGGATACGATCAGTATACGATCAATGTGTACTGCCGATTTGAGACTCTGGAGAACGTTCAGTGATAGCCTCGTTCCTACTGTGATTGCGTTGAGCTCCAGCTTGGGTATTGTGGTCTGACGTTTGACGTCGGATACTTTAGATTTGGCCATAAGGAGATGCGACTGTGTGTCGTTGGCAAGGTATGTACAAGCTGCCATTGCCATCGAACTTGCATCAGTATATGTGACCAAAGCGTACGTCTCCTTCGAGTTCGCAAGCATACGAGGAAGGCGATGTTGGAATTTGATGATTTCGAGCCATTGTGCGCGATCTTCTTCATTGAGCGGCTCATCCCAGTCGTACTTGCGCTGCCACAGTTGTTGTTGGAACCATTTTGCGCCTACGAGTAGTGGTATATACAATCCCAACGGATCATAAATTGAAGCAAGTTGTTGGGCTACAACTCGTTTGCTCACAAACGTCCTTTCTTCAACTGTAATCCGCGTTCGAACTCATCGGTCGTCGAATTCCATGGCATTCCGAGCACTTTTGTAGTTTGGTTCAACGATCGGTCGCTTTCAGCAATCCCTCGCATGATGTCACCACTGTTGGAGGTGAATTCACGTAGATTCATGTTGATGTCCGTGAAAATTTTCTTCAACTCCTTGTATTTGCGCAGCGCCTCCTCCTTCGATTCTGCCATGGTAAACAGGTTGT
Source organism: Nippostrongylus brasiliensis (assembly GCA_030553155.1). Classification (NCBI taxonomy): domain Eukaryota; kingdom Metazoa; phylum Nematoda; class Chromadorea; order Rhabditida; family Heligmosomidae; genus Nippostrongylus; species Nippostrongylus brasiliensis. Next base: position 5,430,916 of record CP130735.1, read on the forward strand.
CCACGTACAAATTTTGTGCAATTTCTTCTGCCAATTCCTTGTTTTCCAAGTAGTTCTTCAAATGGAACAGAATAGTCGCACTCAGTAGGAAAGGAGATGCATTAATTCCGAAGGTCACTCGTGTGAATCTATATACCACTAGGTTTTCTTCTGTGAGTGGATCTTCGATATTTCGTACCCAAAGACATCTCGTGTAGTCTCTGTCCTCTTCCAGAATTCGCACCTGGAGAAAGGCCTTCTCGACATCTGAGAGCATGACATATTTTCCGGTTCGGAATCGTAGCAGTATGCCGAACAGCTTGGGAAGCATCGTGGGTCCTTGGTGAATCACTTCGTTCAGTGATGGACATCCCTTGTAATGGGCTGAAGCGTCAAAGACCACTCTGAATTTTGTGGTCTCCTTGTGAGGCGTGATCACGGGTTGATGGGCGAGATAGTGCTTTCTCGTAACATAGAGATCCTTGCTCTCATCAACCTCTTCCAAAATGCCTTTCTTCAGCTGATCCTTGAAGACTGCATCGTACAATTTCAAAACGTCTGGTTTGTCGCAGTATTTGACCAACGTGCTCTTCAGCCTTTTCAGCGCCAGAGCTCTGTTGTCTGGTAGTTCATCGCGATTTTCCTTGAACGGTATCTTGACATAATATCCGTCGCTTCTTCGTTGGATGGTAGCATTGAACTGCTGTAGGACTTCTGCGTTCGTCCTTGCTTTCTCTTCCTTTTCCGGACCTGAGAACTCCTTCTGGACTTCTTCTGCTTCGACGTTCCAGTGCTGTTCCCAATGGTCGACGGAATCGCACACTTCCACAGTGTGTATAGTAGTAGAAACTTTGGTCGTGGTTGAAGCAGCTCCCGATTTTTGACCGAATTTCGACCGATGTATCCGAATCCGAGTATGTATTTTCGACCGATGTATCCGAATTTTGTCGGTATGAGGAGCAATCCCGATGGTAGATTGAAGTGCGGCTTCTCGAAATTGATGAACGACCACAGTTGATCGCACCCAATCAGGATTTGCGGTTTGCTGCATACTTTTTTACCTGGTGAGGAAAGCTGTATGCGTTTCCGACGAATGAACTTCATATCTTTAGCGTCCAACGCTCCTCTATTATGGTTCGCTGTTAGAGTATCGTGAGCAAAAAGCTTCAGCGTATACGACTGTCCGTTCGTGTCCAGCACACGAACGTGTGTGAGTATGCATTCGATTTCCCTTGGAGTTGTCGTTCCGAATGTAGTCAGCTTCAAAGTTGATCTCCCGTATTCTTGCAGTTGGAGCTCCTTTGCCAAGTCTAAGCTGATGAAGGATCGATCAGCACCTGTATCAAGTAGTACTTGCACGGCTTTCAACTCCTTGGTCAACGGATTCACTACGTTCAAGGATCCTGTCAGCAGAAATGTGTCTTCTGGTGTCTTATCCTTCTTTTTCGTTGATTTTTCTGTTACAGTGAGGATTGTGGGATCCAAAACAATGGTTTCTGAGTTTTGTGGAGTTCCTTCCCTACTTGTTGTAAAGTTCTGAGTCGTCCGTTTTGCCCTTTCGCCTCTTTTCGCTTCATTGCTCTGAGCTGTAGGTGCAGGTGCGTTCTTGAAGCAAATTGAGCTATGGTGCTTCTTTCCGCAATGTAGGCATCCCTTTGACTTACATTCTGCAGAGGAATGATTCTCGGAACCGCACGCGAGACATCTGTGAACCTTCTTTAGAAACTCGGCACGTTCCTTCGGAAGTTTGAGCTTCGTACACGATGTCGACCAATGCTCCTTTGACTCGCAGTAGAAGCAGTACGGCGTACGCCCCTTCCCTTGCAAATTAGTTTGCTTTTCTTTTCGTGGCGTATTCCTACGTTCCGTAGTAGAGGGCAGATGTCGCTGAATTTCCTCTTCCTGTCTCAGGACAAGCTCAAGGGTTTCCATTAATCTGCTGAGATCCCAAACCTCTTCTGTTGCTAGGGATACTTTCTTCTCGAGCACCTTTCTCTGGATACTTACCTCGAATTTTGAAAGTATCTTGGACAGTAGCCAAGGACTGTCTAGGTTTTCTCCTTTGCTCTGCAGTTGTTTCGTCAGAGAAGAAATTTGGTCAAAAAGCTTGCACTGATCTCGCAAACTGTCGCTTTTTGCAGTCCACGCTTCCAGCTTTTCGTGTAGACTGGTTACAATCGCGGTGACATTCCCATATTTCTTCTGTAAGTACTCCAGAAGTAGCGGGTAGTTAGACGAAGTCACTTGGTACCGTTCAGCTGATTCTCGTGCTTCTCCCTTCAGCGCTTTCAGGAGGTAATTGAACTTCTGAAGGTTAGATAGAGGGAGTGAGTGCACGGTCGCATTGAACAATTCCCAAAAATTGTCCCATTGCCAGCTGTTACCGCTGAATTCTGGGATAGGAAGCCTTGGTAGTTCTACTCGAGCCACCAGGTTTGTTTGGGCTGTTCCTACGGCATTCGCTGCATAGGCTCCAACAGCACACGACCGTATTGCTTCTTTTTGCACTTCCATTTGCGCTAGTAACGCGTCCGATTCCTCGAGAACTAGGCTGGCCTTTTCTATATGCTCCGAAACCCGTTGCTCTTCTTCGCCATTCAACGGCGTCTCTAGTTTGTCAACGGCTTCAGTGAAAGCAAAAAAGGCCTTCTCGAATACTCCCTGCACTGTCCGAAGATGAACTTGCGCGGAGTTAATTTCATTCCTCAGATTTGCGACGTCCACGTCATCACTGAGGGTCGGTGGTTCACCAAGATTTGAGTATCTTCTCACGAGCTCACTCAAAGTGTTTGACTGTCGAGTCAACACTCCTTTTCGAGCTTTGAGAGAAGTTGCCATTTGGCAAATAATCACAGCCTAGTACGCAGATCAGACGGAAGTGAAAGAAACAGGTATGTCCAACAGTGTTAGTGTTAGAAAATTCACCCAAGTTTTGCTATTCGGAGCAGAAATTGAGTAGGAAAGCAAACGTTTGCGAAGCAGTGTCCTGATTGCTAACCTGTAGTTGCTCTGCAGCTGCTCCAAGCGGTCGCTCAGGTCGAATTTGGTCCGTCGATGCACCACTTGTGTTAGCGGGTTCTTGACTGATGGAAACACACGGTTATTGCACGGTTTATCTCGAACCGACCTCAAACTTGGGTAATTAAACCAAATTTTAGAAATCAGAGTAAAAATGAGGCAAATCAAATAATCAATAACCTAAATAATCAATAATCAAAATTAACTAACCGTACAGCGAAGCTGCTGCCCTTTTGTATGAACCGTCTAGAGGGCGGACACACAGCTGAGCCAGCTGGCTCCTTAGTGACACATCGAAAAGCTACCTTTTGGCTACTACTAGAAATCGACATTGCAGCTGCGCGATGAAGCTAGCGATCTGAGATTGTTTTTTGATAATTTGAAGAAATTGATGATAAGGATATTTTCGCTAGTTTCCTCGGAGCTTTACAAATTTAAGATTATCAAATTCCGCATGGACTAAACAACTACGTCAACAATAAAGGCCTTGATTCTCTGATCACTTCGTGATAATCTCAGGCGCCTATTATCGTTTTCCCTAACCGAAGGCCGCCTGGATGCTCACGACGGAGTAGTCAGAGGGGCCGAGAGTGATGGCTCGACGTTGATCCTCGATGAGGCTGATCCCACGTTCGTGGAAGGAAACAACGAAGTCGTCGCCGACGAGAGCGCTCAGGGGATGCGCTCGAAAAGACTCCTGGCTAACAAGTGTTGGGAAGATTGATGGTGTTGAAGAACACCGTGCTCGATTTTGCAAAAAAAAATGCTTGGCTTGTGACTGGTTGAAGATTTTCTTTCCAAGTCTCCTGCTATTAAGTCCTTGTGCTCTCCTCCCTTCTGAACCATCGCCTGTGGTGCGTATCAGTTTAAATAGGTCTGTTATGGCCAGCCCCGGAATGGAACTTCCAGTTGCGTGCTTTTAAGGTCGTAGGTTTCGCGTTGGACCGAAGGTCTTGCAACTAGGAGACAACACTTGTTTGGTTAACTGGCACTATAGCCTAGCTAACTCCCTTCAACTAAAACGTACTCACTTTTGACCATCCGCAGTCAATCCTTCGTTTTTCATTGTATTTGATTTTCTGTGGTCAGTCTCGTCAGGTATTGCTAACTTACTGTTGTGTTTTTGTTTGGTACTGACATAAAGATAAAGATAAAAATAAATGTCGCGTCTGTACATGGCGTCGAGAATTTGGCGCCATGTACTGTCTTCTGGCACCTTCTGCAGTAGGCGGGAGTCAGACACGGAGGCATACGGCGGCACGACCGCTTCGGCAGCACTGCAGCTGGGTTCTTTGTATGCTGCTGTGTGCGAGGACCCAGATAGTTTACCGCAAGGGCAAAAAGGATGGTGCGGAACCTTTCAGGACAGTACAGTGGCAGAAACCACTTTCGTCGCAGCATGTTTTCTCTATAGGCGATGTCTGTTTTCCTTAGTTTGAACAACCCCAAGGAACTTGCAACCACCGTTAGCAATTTTAAAGCATGCTTCCTTCGGATCTATCAAGTGACAGACCAATTGTATTGATGGACGACAGGAAACAAAAAGCGCGGCAAAGTTGAAAATCTGACCCATGTCGCGACGTGCGGTACAGCATAACAGCGTTAAAGCACTAGAAACGCAGACCAATCGAGGAGGAGGTTACACGATTGTGGCCACAAAGCGCCTTCGTTTTTATGGAGAACGGCGGAAGAGGCGCGCGGCTGGTTCAATGTTTAGATGCACAGCTGGGCTCCTTCTTTGTTCGCTTGAGAAGTTCACCGCTACATGATGATTCATCTCGTCGGGTTCGTCGAGCTCTCCTTTTTCAGACGGAGAAGAACAAAATGGAATTGCTAGTGCTGTTACTGCTCGTAGTCGCGTGGTAACTGCTGTAGACATCCTAATTTATTGATAGGGTGTAAAATAAAGGAGTAAAAGTCGAGGTTATTGTGGTAGAACGCAGCTCTGTGCGCAGCTAGCGCTCCCAAGATCAAGCGATTCGCCTAGGAAATAAATGAGCCTATACGCTAGGTGAGCGTACCATGTATGTTTTCTTAAAGTCTACTTTAACTAAAATAATGCGTCCAGTGGAGGAAACACCATTCCGCTGATAATCAGAGATCGTCGGAGCTGGCTTCCGTGCGGTTATAAAGAGTTGCGACCAGAAACGAAGACGATGTGAACACGTTTATTCATGGAAACTTCCTCCCATTTCCTCTACTAACCGCTCTCTTCCCCAACATGAAGCAGTTTCTTCTTCATATGATAAAGAAACTCACCAAAATCGCCTTATTAGGTTTACGATGACGAATAGGAATATGAGGAAGAATCTTGGGTTCGGCGCAACCACGCAGAGGGTTTGCTGTGAATGAATTTGCATTTACTCTGATTGTAAGTAATTGCCCCAAACCAATAAACACATGATAAAGATCATTCCATATTGACGTTCCTTGCAGAATGTCTGTCTGTCCGAAAAATTATTTTTTTTCAAACATTGTTTGATCAGAAGAATCATATTCGCTCTGAAGTACGATTTATCGCCAAAATAGGGGCAAAAATGTATTGTGACAGCCTATCAGAGAAAGATGTCTTCAGGCTAAAAAACAAATGAAAACCAACCGGATGCAAGTTGACCACATCGGAAATGCTTGATTAATTAAGAGATCAAATTCCAGATGCTATATGTTCGTTCCTAGCTATCTTTGGGTCATAAGGATGAACAAATAATAGTCTTCCTCCTCAGGCCCCTGTCTTCAATCGATTCGTTTTCATCAAGGCGCTCGTATAATCAGGTTTAAACTCTTTAGGTTTGTAGATAACAAAGGTGTTCCAAAGGTGTTCCAGATGAAGTTTCCAAGTGATTCATGAGCCTTGAGGAGCCATATCAAAAACGCCACCGGGCAAGAATAAGAATCGCTCTCCAACATGGAAAGCAAAAAGTCTTAATTTGAACTCCGTTGAATTTAGGTAGTAATGATATCACGATCGACATCCCTCACAAAATGACAACGTATCGTATACAGGTGCTTGAAATGCCCACATTTTTTGTCAGTCTTTACCACCAATTATTTGACGGTGAATAGCGCCTTATCACAGCGACCAAAAGAGAAATGCGATAAGCTGGATGTCACTGGCGGCGATGCTGACGCTTCTGTTTGTGCTGCTGCTGCCTTTCGCAGCTGCGGATTGTCCTGTCGGAACGACATATCATCCGGAGTTCAACAGGTGATAATGGTCAAATGAAATTCATTTAACAATTTATCTATATTTGCTTAGCTCCAACGATGGAGCAACTGCAGTAACTCCCTGAGCGCGTTCACGGCACTCTTCCACCCATGTTTGTCAAAGAAATTGTTTTTTTTTCAAAACTGTATGATCAGAACAATCAGATTAGCTCTGAAATACGTTTTATCGCCAAAATAGGGGCAAAATGTATTATAACAGCCTTTCAAAGAAAGATAGGTCTCCAGGCTAAAAAAAAACAAATGAAAACCAACCAGATGCAAGTTGACCACATCGGAAATTCTTGGTTAATTAAGAGATCAAATTCCAGATGCTACATGTTCGTGTCCGAACCTTTGGCGTTTGGATTGGCGGAGGATGACTGCATCTCCAACAAAGGCCATCTTGTTTCAGTAATGAATGGGTTTGAGAACGCTATGCTGGGAGGTTGGTATTTTGATTCATTCGTTCCAATTTACTACAGGAAACCTTTGTTTCCTTTACTATTTAATTTTCATTCAAATCTCCAGTGGCCGACATGCAACAATTGAGAAAGACATTGTAATTACCCTGATTGGATTAAAGCTCAAAAATATGTAAATGACAGAAACTAAAAACGAAAAGGCAAATAATAATAAAGAAGAGGAAAGAAGAAAGATAGAAAAGCGAAGGGTTTTGACTGTGTTTGGTTCAGATGTTCAGATGTACTTCTTCAAATCCACAAAACTGGTCATTGCCCTTCTTGAATGTTCGTTTTTATTTCTCTTCCCTTTTTGTTCAATTTTCATTCAACATTAGTCAACAAGTTCAGAGCTATGAGTTTCGTACACAATTCCAAAAGCTCAAAGCGCTGATCTCAACAGTGTGTAGGCGCTGATCACCGTGACCTTTTCTGAATTTCGAATCTGAATATCACATGAGTGCACAATCTGTTTCTAAAATGTCAAGCTGAAATCCACGGACCATGGCGAAAGGCCAAAAAAACTATTTGATCCATTTAAATCAAAACAGGGCATTAAAGGATGTATTGAAGCGGATAACGTTGCTATTCGAAAATTGAAAATGCGTTAGACATTCTCCATGCACTGATGATAAATGTGTAAATAAAGAGATAGATAAATAACTAGCTGTGTTGTAGCTAGTGAGTTACATCTGATACATTGTGACTAACTGAAGACAACCACTATTCTTTGAAATCTTTGAATCATAACTCTGTGATTTCAGAATCGGCGGTAGCTCAAAATATCAAGTCGCCGTACTTCGTCGGAATGAATACATTGCAAGGAAACTGGAGCAACGTCGACGGGTCGTCGTCTACGTTCACCAACTGGGGCCCAGGTAAACTTTCAAAATTGAGAGAAAGCCGAAAAAAGCGGGAGAAATATCTGAAATTTGGTTTTCACAATCCTTTGATAAACTCTTTTTCTTAGCAGCAGGGACGTGCACCAAGCTTCTGGACATCTTCCTAATATTCTTGCACTGAAGAAAAACTTGATTTTTCAAAACTATGTCGAGTGTTCACGGATGGTCAAGGGTATTTCTCTTGCCTCGAGTAATAAACACTAATGAGAATATTAAGATAAAGATAGATAAAAACAAATTGGTTAGCAGGTTCTCCACCCATCCTCTCACATACTACATTTCCCTCGATCTTGCCACCATCCTTGTGAATTAGTACTGGTGCAGCACAGCTTCTCCATTTTTACTTCACTTTTTTTAAATGTTTTCCTCAGAATCATTGCCGAAATAGTTTCACCCCTGCTTTTTTGCAAGGCACGTTCACGCTACTGTTCACTCCTGGTAAATGTACCATTTTCACTTTGATTTGAACGTTTTTCAAACCACGTCGGACGTTTTTCAAGCCAAATTGGCTTGAAAAGTGTCCAATTTGGTTTAAAAATCGCCCGACGTGGTTTGAATATTGTCCAAACCAAAGTGAAAATGGTATAAATAAATGAATAGATAAATGAATATGTAAATAACAATACCCATTCAGGTCAGCCTACTGCATCTGCCACATGTGCTGTGGCATCGGCTCCGGATGGTGTGTGGACGTCGGTCTCCTGCTCGAACCCACATCCGTACGTTTGTGCGATTCCTCAGAGCGCATTCCCATCGAATTCCTGCCCTACTTGCGCCACGCCCACCTGTCCAGCACCTCCAAGTGAGTTTGAGGAGTCTTACAGGTAAAAGGGCGCACGTGGTGCAGTGGTAAGAGGCACTGCTGACACCCGCACAGTCGATCGATCCTCGCCCAGGCCAACCAAACCTTCCATCCCTCTGGGCTAGGTAAATTGGTACTAGACCTTTGTGGATAGGTAAAAACACACACTGACATGGTAGAGCGGCTGTTCCGCAAGTCATTTTGTAGGACAAGTACGCACTCTCCAAGCCTCTACGATCCTGAATTAAACACGAATGCGGCGGCGCGTCCTTCAGGGACTGATCAACGCTGTTACCTTTACATTTAGCTTACAGGTGAAGGTGACCAAACACCGTTCGCAGTTCATGACTCTGCGAGTGTTTGGAGTTCGCTCCTAGCCTCTGCCCAAACTTTTAGCCATAATGCACTTTTATGATTCCTTCCTTTTTACTCCCCTATTTTCTCACATTTACACGAACTTGACTACCTCTTCGGGCGTTTCTCTGGATCAAAGATAACCAGTGCTTCCATCAAATTGTTAACAGATCGCTCCTCGACCTACATATGTAGTACTCTCTTCGGTCTTGAACCGAGAAGTGATGTTTTCAAGCGCATTTATGAGACTCCATAACAGAATTTTTTCAACGCCACCGGCGAATGTTAACGGAACTGAAATGAAGTGCACATTAATATGAATTAGTCTATAAAGCCGCCACCCTGATGGTGTGTATGGTACGTTGTCTTGTATGTTGATTTTTGTCTGCTAACCAAGGATTATTCTCTTCCTCACTACTGGTCGAAGTTCGCTGACAGTATAGCTGATGTATAAAGCAGCGATAATCACCATATTTCCTAAACCGTTACGCCTAGAAATCATTGTGTCAGCCCCTACATTTTTTCAGAAAATCCGGGGCACTGCGACTCGGAGTGGGTTTACTTCGACGGGACCGATTCCTGCTATCGAGTAGGTATTCCCGTCTTCTAAAGCATTCAAAGAATTTCAAGGAAGAGAACACGCTCGCATCATTTTTATACATCGACGTTCAGAGATTTTTCTGGGCAAATTTCGAGAATGCTGAGGAACTATGCGTGTCGCACGGCGGACATTTGACGTCCATCCATAGCTTGGCGGAGAACACTTTCGTCAACGGTTCGTATTTTTATGTAGAGAAATCTGATAATGGAACGGAAAAACAGATTCACCCGTTCAGAAATCGCCGAATCAGGGAATGACTACGGTGATGGTTACGACCTGACATGGATTGGACTTACCCAGGCAAACTATCCGGCCAGCAGCACTTGGACGTGGACTGACGGCACTCCGTTTGACTACAAAGACTGGGGACCAAATCAGCCGGACAACTACAAGGGACAGGAACACTGCGGACAGGTAGACAACATTCAACACATACATACTCAGCAGCCAGAAGTGAAGTTCAAAATCCAGAAGTCTTAAGAAAATTATCAACACTTTCAGCAATAGTTCCAACTAGCTTATGAAACAGCTGTCTTGAAAATTTTGCTCCACGCTTTTGTATTAGGGCCTAGCGTAAAGTTAAGAGGCGCTACTGACAACTTCACGGTCGAGCAATCGGTCGCGGCCCCGCCAACTAAGCATTCCATCCCTCCAGGGTTGCTAAATTGGTACCAGACTTTTCTGGGAAGGTAAAAACACTTGGTTCAGCGGCTGACCCTGCGAGTCATTGCATTGCTCTACGATTCTGAGTTGAACACGAAAACGGTGGTGCGTTCCCTGTGAACTGATCAACGCCGGCATCTTTACCTTTACCTTTTCTTTCGCTTTTCTATTAATGTGGTGTTGCGGTAATGATAACCTAGGACAACTAACACTTCTCCGATGTCAGTTAAAATCGAACCACACTTGTCTGGGAAGGTAAAGCCACTGAGTCCCGTAGCGGTTGACCCAGATTCAACGATATACCTGCCACCTTTCCACTACTTCATCAAGACTGGGTATACCGAAGACGTAGTGGCCACTACCGTTCGGCCACTACGTCTTCGGTATACCCAGTCTTGATGAACCATGCGTTCGGGGTAAACATCGCTTATTCAGTACACTCCGATCTCCTTTCTTTTCTTCCCTGAATTCTTCTCCGGCCTTTTCCCGGTCGCCGTGTCTTGCTCGCAGAGTTACAGCGCTTTAACATTTTGAATACTCTTATGGTACTGCCACTGTTTTGGGGTCTCCTTCCTTGATATACAAGGTTGCTTTAAGGAACGAGTAACAAAAACTTTACAGAAAAGCTCTTAGTTTCAAGTTTCTGCTCCTCTGCTGTATTTATACCGAATGTTCGGCCGCATCCAAGCCATTTTCTATACCGGTTATTGGTTTGCTTTTCGCTATGGAGAGCGTCAAGGAGATGTTCTGGGATAGTTCTAACTTTCCAGTAGCTGTTGACGAGCTCTTTAGGTGACTCAAATCTTTAAGAAATTTGACATTGAAAATTTGCTTGCCATTGCTGACAAGAATTTTTGAAATGATGCTTCCTATTTTTTCAATGAGCGCTACTGATCCGATTGAATGTTAAATAGGATTAAATATAATTTCCAGTATCCGTTATTATTTCAGCTGCACAGCGACTACATGGGCAAGGATCCGTCAAAGGATTCCAGCTACCGACATTGGAATGATATTGCTTGCTCAACAAACATGAGAGCTTACGTTTGCAAGAAAGCAGCTCTGCACTAAACGTTTAGAAACGTGCCTTCAGTATCTATTAATAAAGTTTGTATTAGAAGCGACTGCTCACTTATCATTAATCAGTGTTGTCACATTATGCGTCCGATATCTACTTATTGTTAGATGGAAAAAACTCGATCTTCATCGTCGTTTTTCTCATAGAGCTGAATCTCAGCAGCGGTCGTCCACATTGCATCGATTCGAAGAGCTCAAATGATTATTGATAAAGCTGAAAATACGTCACAAAACACAGCACAAGACACGAGAGACAATAAAAAAAGGAAAGATTCTTATCCGCTTCATTTCTACCGATATTGATTGGCAAATATTATTATAATATTAGCAAAAATTAGGAACATTCCCAGAGCACCTTGAAGGACGATCTTAGCGGTGATATTGCATTAAAACGTACCTGATTAATTGGATATCTTCCCAAAAGTCACTGTTTCTTACTAAGCCTCCTTAGCGATATCTAATTTCGCTAATTTTTCATCTTATGGTTAATAGAATAAGTACGATAAGTTCTGCGATTAAAATTCTGCGTCCAGAGATAGTATATGGTTCAAACTACATGTACCCATATGGTCCTAAAAAGAAGAATCCTAAAGAGGAGACAAGAGATAGGAAAAGTTAAAAGGCGGCTCTAATTACTACGGCTTCCCTGACGTAATGAAATTCATCAGCCGTGGCAAAACAGAAAATTTGTGCAAAATAGATCAACATCCATGAAGTAAACGTTAAAGCAGTATCGTCGCTGCAATACAATAGCTTATATCGGTGAAATTCTGACTTGAACCCATATGATACTCAAAGACTAATGAGGGATCTCATAGGTATGAGCGTCTAAATCCAGCTGTTGTCGACGTTACGCACTTTTTTTTATTTTTTCATTTCCTTTTTGGCGCACCCATGTTCGAAAGTTTCACAGAATCTGGTTCCTTCCTCTGGGGCTCTCATCGAGTCAAAAAGTTTATTTGCAAGCACTTGAGGCTTCGCAATAGCTCTATCAGTTTATCACCGTCTGAGCGAGTTTAATAGGGTTTACTGTAAGGTCTCGTATTACTCTGTTTATTCCATTTAATAGTAATAATTATCTACGTAATAAACAAACATGAGTGTACATAACTAATCACTTTTATTTATAACATATGCTCTTGGGTCCCTCTGCATTTTGCCAGCAGGCTGTTCGTAAAAAGTCGACACCATAAGGCGCAATGATATGATAAGGAGAGCAGATCGAAATGAGGTGGCTGCTATTTCTCGCCTTTGTGCCCGTCGCTTCGTCCACCTGTCCATTTGGATTCGTTTATCAGCAACAGTTCAACAGGTAACAGATTTGACTACTTGGATTCGGTAAAAAAATTTCGAAGTAAAGAATATGTTTTTTCAAGAATTCCAAGAAGATTGAGAATTTCAGATGTTATCAGTTTGTCAAGGCCACAGCAGCCTTCTACATGGCGGAGGAACACTGTCAGGAGACGAACACACACCTCGTCACCATTTCGGGATCAGCCGAGAACGCATGGCTTTCTAGTTGGTTGCTTGGATTTTACAGACAAAGATTTTTAGTGGTGTGACTTGCGAATTCAAGATTTTGCAGTTGCAAACCCCATCACTTTTGTATTTTCAGGTCATATGGAAAATTTGGTTTAGAAGATTACAGCAGTTCATTTCAGTGTACGCATCGCAACAAGGATTCAAGGTTCCCTTCCTAACAGGCTTGAATCGAGTGATTACCAATAAGTGGAGCTGGATCGACGGCAGTGCGCTCAACTACACACGATGGGCACCAGGTGAGTGGAATTTAAGTAGTGTCGAAAGGTGGCGATATGATTGAAAGTTGCCAAGGTAAGAGAGTGAATGCCGGTGCTTGAAGCCAAAACCAAGATGACGTTATCAGATGTCCCTGATAATGGTCAACCGACCGTAGAGGACTTAGGAAGAGGAGTTCCAAAAATGAAGAGGGTGAACGAATACTTGGCTGTCGCCCACGTCTGCAGCACGTTCTTCGCCAAGAGAGAGAGCCAGAAGATGACCTACTGCAGCGGAGGTCGTAGAACGGAAGTTGACCACATCTTGGTGCGAAGGCAGGATCTGAAAGCAGTAAAGGACGTAAAGGTGCTCCCCGGCGAAGATGTTGCAACGCAACATAGGCCGCTGGTTGCAGACCTGAGTGTTCTGCTACCTCCTAAGATGAAGGAGAGGGCTGAGCCCAAAATCCGTTGGTGGAAACTGAAAGGTCCTGTGAAGAGCGAGCTCAAGAGGAAAATGTTAGCCACTGGTCTTCCGAACCCGGATGGGCCAGTTAACGAGACATGGCGACAGGCGGCACAAACCATCCTGCAGGGTGCTAGCGAAATACTTGGTAAAACCAAAGGCGGACAGAAAGGAGTCAAGGCTGCCTGGTTCTGGAATGACGAAGTTCAGAAGGCGGTGAGAGAAAAGAAGAACGGCTTCAAAAAGTGGCAGGATAGCAGCAAGCCGGATCTCAAGTCGAGTTCAACCTGAAAAAACTACCCATTGAACATCGATTCAAATTCCCCAAAAAAAAGAAAACTGAATAACCACCGAGCAAAGCAATAGCAAAAAGGGTCAGAAAAGACTACCCTTCTATAAGTGGACCGGTAAGGTCCACTACAGACCCGTAGTATTTTGTGAGAAAGCGCGCGTCCAGCGAATGATCGTCGCCCGATTAGCCCAATAATCAAATCTTCCGGCATTGGGTAGATTTGTACCAGACTTGTCTGATAAGGTGAACGCCCTGGTGTAGGAGGCACAGCTTAATCACTGATTTGAAACAAGTTGCAAAAATTTTGAAATTTCGACTATGGGTTGGGAAGTCTCCTAGCTGCACGGGAAAATCTCACATGAGCTCGAAAATTTATTTGTTTATTTATTCATTTGTTACGCTACATAATGGCGCGCCAATCAGAAATGCAAACGTTAATAAAACAAAAACACCATGCCATAACACAAAAAGTAATTGAATCAAATGGATAGTTTCGAAAATTTCATGGAATTCTGTTTTTTGGTTTTCACCAATGTCAAATGTGAATTTTTAGTGCAAAAAAATTACTAAAGAGAGAAACTAATGTTGCCACTTTCTCCCGTATGATTCACCGACGATCTGGTTACCTTTAGTGGTAAAGTTCTTATTTTGGTTTTCACCGAGTTTTTCATATTTTTTGAGTATCATTGAACTTGGCTCAGCTGACATCCACGCTCTTTTTCAGGACAACCGAATATTACGGCGCAGTGCGCTGCGGAAAATACCACAGACTCCACCTGGGTAACCGTTTCGTGTAACGATCCGTACCCATACGTGTGCTATCAGCAATCGGTTGGGCCAACACCAGCTCCAACAGCAGCCCCACCGACACCGGCTCCCACCTGTCCGACCCCTCCTCGTGAGTTCTTTGCAAAAATTACATACGCTTGAAAAGTAGAAAAGTAGTAAGAAAATTCGCGAACAAGCAAGTCTACACAGCAAAAATGAAAAAGCATTCCAGCGGTACCTGGACACTGCCCATCGGAATGGACATACTACCAGAGCACTGACTCCTGTTACAAGGTAAGGGGCGAGGAATAGGTCGTTATATAAATTATTATATAAAACAGCAGATCAGGTCATGTGTCCTGGAAAACTGTATCCTACAGTAATTTCTCATGCTGATGAAGATAGCATCCAAGAGAAAACTGCATTTCTTGCGTCAAAGTGGGAACCACCAAAATAGGGCTGGCGTATATTTGTGAAACGCATCGTATGTAGGTAGTTGACGGTTTGTATTTCCTGATAGTTTCTCAATCGTCTGAGAATAATTTTATGACAAAAAACCAAAAAAATGCTAAAATATCTACATTTGCCTATATTCTAACGTGCGCATCTAGCAGCTTTCTGATCGTGACTTAAAGTTAATCAGTTCAATTCAAAGATATGTGGTAGGAACCCCAATAAAAAGATAAATGGAAACGTAAGGTAGCCGGTGTTGGTCATTCCTCTAAGGACGCGCCACGTATTCGTGTTCCATTCAGAATCGTAGAGGCATGGTGAATGCGCATTCAACCTACACATTGACTTGCGGGGTCAGCCGCTATACCAAATCAGTGTCTTCACCAGCCTAGATAAGGTCTGATACCAATTCACCCGACCCCGGAGGGATTCAAGGCTTGTTTAATTCGGGCAGGTGTCAGGAGCGCCTCTTACCACTCTACTACGCGCACCCTGAAAACTGAAACTGAAAAGTCCATACTGAAAAGTCCTACAGTACCGGACGCGCCGCAGCGATAAAACGGCGGTAGCGGCGCCTCGGAGCGCCGAAACCCGCCGTTTTCAAATAACTTCTTTAAAATTGGGTTATTTGCAAAAATAAGTATATATTCGAACTTAGCAGGTTGAGCTCTATCCCTCTATATACAATTTTTCCAAATTCGTGAAACTTGTTTTCAGTCGATTTTTTTGACCCCTCGATTTTCGGATCCCGTTGCCGCTTCGGTCCCTTGCTTCGGTCCCTCGCTTGGTGACTCACCACCGACTAGGCTCCGCCCTCTCGTCGCCGAATATAAATATGCGGCGCTCGTTGCACCGACTTGGCTCCGCCCCCTCCTCGCCTCCTATAAATATGCGGCGCGTCCTTTGCTAGCGTCCCAAGCTGGGAGTAGGGGGCCCCACGGGGTGGCTCGAAGGGGCTACCACGTGTGGCCCCTGTTGGGCATGGGGCACAAATGAACTGCGGTTGGCTCTGACCGTGTCACCACGCGTGGACACTGGAACGGCGCATTTCGGCGCTCCGCAGCGCCGCTACCGCCGTTTTATCGTTGCGGCGCGTCCGGTACTGTACCTCACACTAGTTTCCACAAAGGTGGTCTTTCAATATATTATGTTATTTTTATGTTTAATTTTTATACCAATATTGATTGAAAATCGTTAAGGCGTTTTTAAACGCAGCATTTGATCAAGCCGAGACAGTGTGTACATCGTTGGGCGCACATCTGACTTCCATTCACAGCGATGATGAGAATAAATTTGTCTCAAGTAAGTTCGAATTCGAATGAGGCATCGGGTCGATTCAATGGGTATACCGTTGTAGGCTTAACCCACATGGGTATCGAGTACAAGACCGAGAAGCAGCTGACGTGGATTGGTCTGACGAAGCCGAACTACCCGGTGAACAGCACATGGGCGTGGACCGATGGCTCCACCGTTGACTACTTGATGTGGGCTGCCGGCAAACCGGATGACGTTACTGGAACTCAGAACTGTGCACAGGTATGGTACTCATATATCGGGGTATATTTCGGGATTTACAACGCCGATATTCAGGACGGGTATCGGCGTTGTAAACCCCGAAATATGCCCTGAACGGCGCGCAAACCGATATTCGTGAACGCACGCCGCGGTTTAGGCGGGGTTCAGGAGGGGTCTCCGACACCTCGCGGTGAGGCAGGGTTTCGGAGACCTCGACGGGAGACCTGCTAGAGCCAGACGGCAGCGTCGATGAGAGATTGCGAAAATTGTGGGGAATTCGAGACAAGCAGACAAAATTCTACTACACTGCTCTGGCAATTTGCCCAATGATGGGTGATTTCTTCTGTTGTGCAGTTTGCGTCTTGAAAACAGTGAAACTTATCTTTTCTGTGATGGAGAGTATAGTAGTCAATTTTGACGTACAGTGACTTCATAGATGAATCTCAATGGGCTTCTTTAAAGAGGATTTGTAGAGAAAGCAGAACCTTATCGAATAATTGCGTCTTCGGAGTTCATTAATGTCGACAGACAGCAACAGCTACCATTAGACGAGCTATCATGCTTACTTTATCTTCAAAACTGATCAAGGCTGATAATGAAGTCGTGATATTTATCTCCGTCGTGCCTCCGAAACCCCGATCTTCACGAATCATAAGTGCCCGCAAACCTGCGGTATCGAGCGGGTTTATCGCCAACGGAGTTTCGTAGACCGCTCGTCCGTTCATGAATCTGGCCGCTGGTCATCTGCTGACATACCCAGGATCTATTTGATAAGTAATACTTGGTGGAAAGAACTGCTGTATTGAAGACCTGAAGACGTAGAGGGATGAGGCAAAACGGTCGATTTGGGTAAGAGGACCGTGGAGCTACCAGACCAAGAGATGTGTCCACGTTTATCACCACCAACTAATTTATCACAGTGATAATCAGCGAATCAGGTATCAGATGCTTACATCAAATATAAATTCATTATTTATTGTAGATGTACACTGACTCATTGGATAAGAATGCCGACAAGGACACCGACTTCCGCAAGTGGAATGACGCCGTGTGCGCTACAACAATGCGAGCTTACGTATGCAAACAAGCTGCCCTTCATTAATTCTGAAAAAATGGAGAAAAATGAAGATTTCCTTGATGTTTTCCGTTGTCGAGTAACGATTGAAGGCAATGTTTCCACCAGGAGCTACATCAAATAAATGTTTCGCAATGCACATCTCACTGTGGTTTCTCCTCATTTTGTTATCAATTGAGCTCTGTCTACGCGTACTTTCAAATGGCTTAGAACTGCTTTTTGTTTCAAGTCATTAGCCCTCAGGCAATTCGTTCTTCCCTTCGTGAACGTTCAAAACCGACAGACTCAGCAATTGATATCGAAAAAGATTGAGAAGTGAAAAGAAATGATTCGGATTCCGTATATCTCAAATGCTATGAGGCAAAGTATGAGAAATGAACGATAAAATTTTCAATTTTCCCTGCTCTATAGAACTCAAACTCCCCAATGGCTTCATGGTTAGAGTAGCGGAGCTACACCGAATTTTCTTTGCGTTTTGAATTGCTGAAAGCCACCAAGAAAATGCTTAGTTATTTATGAATTTTGTCGTCGGTTAGTTTTCTAGCGGCCACATGCCACCACTTTATATACTTTGGACTGTTTCAACTGTTTATTATTCAAAGAATAGCTGTTTATTATTTACAGGATAGTTTCGTGTTTATTATTTTATTTTAATTTGTGACCGCCGTCTGGGACAATGAAGATGGCTACCCTAGTATTAAGAGTGTTAAGGACTCCTATCTAGAATATAATCAGAAACGCAAAACACCATAGTAACTACAAAGAGCGTATGGCGGGGCGGCCAGAAGTACAGTACCGAATGTGCCGCGACGATAAGACGGCGCCAGCGGCGCTTTATTGCGCAGAAACAGCCGTTTCTCTATATTTTCTTCAAAATTAATTTATATGTACAATTAAGAAGTTATTTGAACTCAGCAGCTCAAACTCTATCTCCTCATTTACAAATTTTCCATATTAGATGAACTCGTTACAAGCAATTTTTGACCACTCTATTTTCGTCTCCTCCCTTTTCGAACCCTTTTCTGCTGACTCGTCGCTCGACGAGGCTCCGCTTTCAGCCGGGCTACCACGCGGGGACCCTCATTGTGCATGTGGCGTTTATGAATTGGAAAAACTTTGTCCGGGTCACCACGCGTGGACCCCAAAAGCGGCACCAATTGGAGCAAAAAAAGCCCCGTTGCCGCCGTTTTATCGTTGCGGCACGTCCTGTACTGCACATAACTCGTAAGGAAGTAGTGTTCTAGCAATGATTCTGAAGGTCCGATGTTAGTCAAGGTTTAGATTGCGGTGTTTTCGAGGTTCTTTTCTTTGATCTCAGATCCGTACTTCAAATCAAAGAGCCGGATGACATGCAGTATTAGTTTCTCGACTATCAAATAGCAGACACTTCTTGAACACTCTTGTTTAACAACGAGAATGTTGTTGGAAGGTCATTTTACACCTTCTCATAATATCCTACTATATAAACTGCGATGTTTGTAATGGGTGGCTCATATGGGTCCCGCCGCGATTGCCCGTTACCGTACTCCCAGGGACGCATTTCATCAGTTCAGCTCGCCGTCTTTTGCTACTTGTTCGTCGTTTTATTTTAAAAGTTTTTTCTTTTATTTCAAATCTTAATTTCAGTCTATTAGTGGTTAGTTTTTGTTTTTATTTATTATGTATTTAGCAGCCGTTTATCGGCCGGCAGGCCGCTGAATAGCTGGTAGTAGACATAGTAGAGAACGAGCCCAAATAGTCTACCTCAGCTTCTTTGTAATTTTATTCTGCAAGTCCCGATTGAGCCCCCATCGCGAAGGAACCGCGTCCAGCAACATGAAGTAAGAAGAAAGTTGCGATGTTTCGGGATAGGACGCGGCTGATAAGGCTCAGTAAGCGCCCGGAATGATGCTGTCGCTGCTGTTTCTCGCCGTACTCTCACCAGCCGTTCTTGCCGACTGTCCTCTGGGCACAGTTCCTCATCCGGAATTCGGACGGTAAGCACGTTACCTACCCATTTACTCGTTTATTTTCTTAACATCAATTTTATCTGCCTCACATGGTCGTTAGGTGGAAAAACTTTAACCAACGGCCTCACGTATCGACCTCCTCCTCATCTTCTGAGAACAGAACACAGTTCGTGGTTAATGAGTTAGGTAAAGGTAAAGGTTCCGGCGTTGATCAGTCCCCTGAGGACGCGCCGCCGCATTCAGAATCGTAGAGGCCTGGTGAATGCGTGTTTGGCCAATACAATGACCCAGTCGCTATACCAGGTCAGTGTCTTTACCTTCTCGGGCAAGCCTAGTACCAATTTACCCGACCCCGGAGGGATGGAAGGCTTGGTTAGCCCGGATCGGGATCGATCGCTCGACCGCGCGGGTGTCAGCAGCGCCTCTTACCACTCTACCACGCGGGCCCTGATTAGTGAGTTACTCATCGAAAGTGGGCCAG
This sequence comes from Nippostrongylus brasiliensis, assembly GCA_030553155.1. Lineage (NCBI taxonomy): Eukaryota > Metazoa > Nematoda > Chromadorea > Rhabditida > Heligmosomidae > Nippostrongylus > Nippostrongylus brasiliensis. The sequence goes on from CP130735.1 coordinate 5,450,709, forward strand.
TCTGGTAACAGTCATTTACTTCGAATGGTATTCAGGACTTCAAAGAGGTCGAAACATTAAGCCGTTTAACAAGCTGTGACGCAAATGCGTTATTCTTTTCATGAGTTTGCTAGGTTTGGGCCTTACTCCTCTAAGTACGAAAGCGGCAAATTCAAAGAGAAATCGAAGCATATAACTAGGTTTCCATTATCCTACTTAAACAATGGGGCTGAAAGAATACCACTGAAAATACTCTTGGTTTTGAAAAAAAACGCGAAAACTAACCGAAAAATTTTGCTGCTTAAAATGTTTCGACAGTGAAATGATTTTTTGCAAACTTCAACGTCTTCAATTGACATTACTTCGGAAATTCACCTTTTTCAGATGTTACAAGTTCGTGTCGGATCCACAGCCGTTCTACATGGCCGAAGAACAATGCCAAACGTATGGCGGCCATCTGGTTTCTGTGGAAAATGGCTTCGAAAATGCTATGCTGGCTGGTGCGTGACTATTGTTTTTATGATTTTTGTCAACAAAATGGTTTCAAAAGATCTCTTAAATGACTTCAGAAACGGCTCCTTCGCAGAACATTAACACTGGCTTCTATCTCGGGCTTAACAGCGTGTTGGGGAATGGCTGGAGTTGGATTGATGGCTTCAACGGCTCCTACACGAATTGGGGGACCAGTAAGTTTGCCGCAGTTTTATCTAGAGCGGACAAATTTTATAAGGAAAATCTGGTGCAATTCTATTTCTTGTCCTAATGGAAGACTTCAAAACTCGGTTCTTGTTAACCTGGGACCGACTCAACAAAATCTACTTTTTAGAACAATCTCTGCTCAGTTCGACTACTCGTGTCTCTGTAAAAAAAAATGTGATAAGATAAATGTGATAAGATAAAGGCTCGTTTTGTCCCTAAACTTAGACGAGCAATGCAAAAGATCATAGCTCTCCGGGACTCATCAGTAAGTAAGGAGGACTCACAAAAGAAAAGAAAAAGAAAAAAGAAAGATTTCGAAAACCATCAACCAAGAAAGTAAATAGATAATAAATTTCCTTCTGATCAGTCCAACCTCCGTCAAATATCTACCCATTGATCTACGGTCATGTCATTCTGTTTCCTCTTTGTTACTATCCGAGTTATTGTGTTTCGGTTACTCACTACAAATAAATAAAATAAAGTAAAATTCAAAAAAGTACAAACGAACAAAAATAAAAAATTAAACCGACCTGATTCGTATAGAGTCCACTGTAACAATAGCCCGAAAAAGAAATATAACCACCAGTTATTCCAAAAACATAGTCTCAAAGTTGGGTAATCGGACCAAGTTGAAACGTCCTGGTTGAACTAAAAAATGATTCGAAAAATAGAATTTTCAAAATAAGGAAAATTGAATAAAAATAGAATAAGAAAAAAACAGAATTTAGACCTTGAATTTTTTCGATCGTTAGATGAGTGATAGCGGCTTAGACGCCTACATAAGACTTGTGAAGTTAATTCTGTGCCTGTTTGGACAGATTTGATATTATCCATGGACTATCTACTCTGGGTATATTTAGACCAACCCGACTCGACTTCGCAGTGCTCGGTCGAGTTGCTCAATGGCACATGGATCTCGGTGAACTGTGCGACCTCTAGGCCTTATGTGTGCGCTATTGTGCACGACTTCGGACCGACTGTTTGCCCCACGTGCCCGGCGCTCCCCACATGCCCATCGGCACCAAGTGAGTGTTTTCTAGTGTCTATTTTGCATTGTTGTATGTTATTTTATTGTTATTTTTTATTTCGCGATCAGACCAAAAAGGGTGCGACATTTCAGGGCAGCCGGGACACTGTCAGAACGGTTGGCTGTACTTTAACAAGACCGACTCTTGCTACAGGGTGATTTTATTTTTATTTCAAAATCCAACACAGAACAAAAAACCAGTAAAAAAATCATAGCGAAACACTGTTGAGAGTCCGCCACTCACTCTCGCGAAAATGAAAACGTGACTGTTCTGTGAGCTTCCTGGAACCACCGTGAATTTACCCCTTCCCGGCAAAATTGTTAGGTCAACCAGTACGGCCGAGAGATTGATCCTCGCCCACGCTAATCACTAATCAAGTCTAAGTTGGTACAAAACTTCAAGAGCTCCCACAAGTCATCCTATAGAGCGTTCTATGGAGACATCTCTATTTCTTAGTTTTAGTTATTGTTGTGAATGACTTTTTTATATTATTATAGGGTTTTAGGCATGTATTTGCTGTAAGCTGTGTTTGTGTTATCTAGGGGCTGATCTGTTTAACAATTCAACGTCTCATTCATCGTGTCTCCACAATTCTAAATGGAAGACAAATGCGCGGCACATCCTTAGTGGATAGATCAGCGCCTACCGTATACCCACTCTAGACGTAGGTTAATCGACAAACTCAAGAGCCTCTAGTAAGGCCGCAACCCAGAACGGCGCCGTTTCGTACGCTAATCACTAGAAGTTTGATGAATCAGAGTTTTCGACCGCTGGTTGTTCATAGCTATTCGTTAATATCGAACAAAAACCACCTGATCTGCAGTCCAACAGCGCTCCTTTGGATTAAATAGTAAATAATTACCTAATAACAAGAAAACCATGAAAAATTCGTTCAATTCATAGGAATATCAATAGCTGACAGAATTCTTTTAGGAACACAAATACGGTATAGCCTGACTTATAACATTACAACATCACATTCTAGTATACACATCAGTAACCCGCAAAAAGCGGTAATAAAAAAACTGGGATGAGGAATTATTCTTCTCAGACAAACACATCCCTTCAAGCACTCCAAATTTTACTCTTTTCTTATTTGCCTGGAGCGTTAATTATTAATATTCTTTTGAGTAGTATAGTTTTCAGTACTTCCTGTGGGCGACGTTCGATGATGCTGAAACAGTATGTGTGTCCAACGGTGGTCATTTGGCATCCATCCACAGCACCGATGAAAACACCTTCGTCGCCGGTGAGAACACATTAATTAATTAATTAATTAATTAATTCGTTTATTTATTCATGATTATCCAATCAACAAAACTCAAGGAGCATGGTTAAAAACATTATCTAACGTGTGACTATTGGCCATGAATTAAAAATAAAATGGGCATAGAAGTCAAAATTAGCTTTCAACAAAGAGACTCGTAATCATTCAGTACCTTCAAGAGATTCTTTTCAAAAAAAATTCACGGGTAAAAGAGGGGAAGGAGCAGTTGGAGCACTATGAACTCTGAAAGCCAACAGACTTTATCTGATTTGTTGGGGTGACCCAAAAGTTCGTGTACATTTCAGATTCTGACTTAGGTACTTTATTCTCAGCTCAAGAAAAACAAATTAATGCCTAAGAATATCACTTTGGTTAAGCACAGGTCATTGCCGGCGATCCGTTAAAGAATTGTGCTTAACCAAAGGGACCTTCTTGGTCATTAATTTGTTGTTCTTGAGCTATGAATAAAGGAAGTCAGAGTATGAAATGCACACGAACTTTTGGATTTTCCTAATCCTAATAATTAGCACCAATCTGCGGAGAAGTGAACTAAATATGAAATTGTTAAGATATCTCAAAATCCGGAACAGAATACAAGCAAGGCAGCGACTTGACTTGGATCGGACTGCAGCAGGCCAACTACCCGCAGGACACCAAGTGGACATGGACCGACGGAACTCCGGTGGACTACATGAAATGGGCCCCTGGACAACCGGACAACGCCAAAGGTCTCGAGCACTGTGGACAGGTGAGTTGGGACCCTTCATTTTATATATTTACTCGAGACGAGCCCGTGCGCATAAACCAAGAGACATTCGTCAATAGAAACGAATAAAAATTGGGGAACATTCCTATAAGTACTGGCAACATGTAAGGCTACAGTTGTAAGGAATGAAGAAGAAAGAGTAATAGACGAGAAGTAAAATAAATATATAAAAATATAAATAAACATAACAAAACACAACATAACAAACAGCTCGGTTTTGGCAGCAAGAACAAGAATTGTAAAGGTGTAGAAATGGGATGTCATCATTGAAGATTGAAATCCTGGATGATCTTCTATTTGAGCCAAAACTTTTCAATTTTCAGTTAAGTTCTGATTTGTTTACTCGGCAAAATCGGAATCGACTGGAAAGGGCCGTATTGACAGAAGCAAATCCCAATAGAAAAATAGCATCAGTGAGAGAAATTTGTGAAATGTCAAACAAAACATCTGAGCTGTTCTAAGGATAGCAAAGGGTGTGGGATTCCAAAGGTGGAACTAAAATGAATTGTAAAATTGTAGAAAATGGGGTGTCTCCTTTTTACTTGAAATTAAGCACAGTATTATTGTTTAGTATTATTCATGTGTTTCATTTGGCGCACCTAACAGTGTAAATAAAACGAAATAAAATTAAATAAAATAGAATATACCAGTTTACCTGATGCTACCTGACAGTGGTACGCTCCAGTCATAGCGTCGAGAGATCAATCCATGCTAGGGCTACCCAAGCCTTGCATCCCTTCGGGGTCGGGTAATCCCTTCTGGGAAGGTAATCCTTATAATTTGGCATCGCATTCACCAAGCCTTATTTGGAACACGGCGGCGGCGCATCCTAAGGGGACTGATCAACGCCGGCACCTGACTTTTACCTGATGCTACTTCCAGTCAAGCCAACGAATAGGGCAAATTTGCACCATTTGCCTTTACGATTCTGATGAAACACGAATGGCGTTGTAGGCAAAAAGCAATGAATAGATTATTGATCAACCATTTTACTTCTGATTGAAACTTTTTTCCTCCATGTATTTACTCTCACATGTTTACCCTAATGATTAAGTAAGGTTGAAGTGAATCGTGTTGAATTTCAGACGCACAGTGACTACATCGGTAAGGATCCGGCCAAGGACACCTCTTACCAGAAATGGAACGACATCGCGTGCACCACTGAAATGAGGGCCTACGTTTGCAAGAAACCCGCGTCTCATTGAATCTCTTCAGTGTACAGAATAAAGTCGTTCCAATGATGTTCTACCTGGTTGTCTGGGTTTTTTTTGGTGGAGGTCACAGAGTTCCTCATCTTATCACTGCGTTTTACGGCGGAAGCATTAGCGTTTATTATCTCCGAAACAAGATAGTCAGCGTTAATCCTTCCTGATGAGGACTCTTCCGGGTAAGGCGCATCATTTCTGATAAGTCTTAAAAGTTTCGGTGACGATTGATGAACTGATAACGTGCTGACGTTTTTTAATCTTAGCCCGGCTAATTGGTGTCTTGATAACAACACAACTGTCAAGAAAGGGTAAATTCACTAGAAACTACACATGTTGGGATCATTTCTAGGACTAATCCAAGATGTCAGGCTTTAAACTGATTTCGTTGACTCTTCTACAGTCAGTACTTCTAGCAAACATACGTTGCTCATTTGATCTTTTCACTGCTCGATAGCACACAAATTGTACTTCTTAATCCACGTATATAAAAGTGCTGTTACTTACGTTTACTGTGGGATTTATTCAGCGTGAAATGAACACACCCAGAATCTGCATTTGTGAAGGCTTTCTTCATGATCGCCAGCTTGGCTACCCGGTAACTAAGGCGTTAAAGTACCTTATATGTAAAACCAGCTATTAAGCGGCCTGCAGGCCGCCAAATGAACTAACGAATAGTAGGAAACATATATAAAACATTTATAATAACAAATAAAACGAAGAACAAAAAGCATGCAGCAAAAGACGGCGAGGGACCGATGAAATACGTCACGGGGAGTACGGTAACGGGCAATCGCGATGGGACCCTAGAGTTGACAAACAGACATCGTGGTTTCGCTTATTTATTAGTAGGATAGTACAGATTGCGCCACTAGTACTGATCAGCTCTGTACTACAGGGATGTCTGGGACGGAACCGAGCTCTTCCTTATTATTTAAATCCATAACTATAGCACTATGTACCCTGCTGTCGGTGTTGTTTTTCATTTTGGTCCTTTTGGTTGCTACGTTACGTTACCGATATTTTAAATGGAATACATTGATCATGATCCTCGTTCCTTCTTGAATAACTTGGAGGAAAACAGGTTAGCATTTTTAGAATTATTTTTGGCTTTTTAATCCACCATACTTTGAAGGAGAATTGTTGTTTGTTAGTTGGTAATCGACACTTCTGGTGGTGCTCAACGTTTGATAGTCCGCGAAACTAGTTACTTACCTAATACAAGCATGAATCCCTTCTGCCTACGGGTTGTAATGAAGACGAATTCATTGCGATTAGCTCCACCAACGTGCAAAACGGAAATTCTGGATTGACTCCGCAGAATTCACGGGTGGCTCATATGTCATGCATTCCTACCGATGTAACGTCAGGCACACAATTCCCAGGTAGACAATTGCTCGGCTCTGTTACTTTGGAAACCACCGATCGGTTTCGATGAGCCTAATTTGTAGAAAAGCGGGTAGATAGGCTTGAGCGGCCAAGAAACGCGATAAGAGCAGTGTTGCCGACATGCTCGTCCTTCTGGCCGCTCTCGTCGCATTTGCGTCAGCCAGCTGTCCTCTTGGCACTGTATATCATCAGGAATTCAATAGGTAAACAACAAATTTATCTCTACAGAAACACCTAGTTACCCGCTATATAGCGAATCATAGTATTTTAAGAAAAGGAATTTCTCTCAACAGCTTCCTTAAGATGCTACAAGTTCGTGAGTGCGGCTCAGCCGTTCTATATGGCCGAGGAGGCCTGCATCTCAGTTGGAGGTCATGTGGTTTCGGTATCGAACGGATACGAAAACGCCATGCTTTCAGGTACATCATTCTCATTGTTTCATACATAGTTCCTAAATTGCAAAGAAGTATAAAATTTATGTCACAAAGTCACTACTGCGCCTCCACAGTTGACTGTAGCTAAATGCTCGGTGACCTTAACGAGGCAACTGCTTCTCCACGACTGATAAGTGGATGAGGATCGCACACTTCGCAAAAATCTTTCTGTTGTCGACTATACATATTAGTAGTTTTTTTTTTGTTATTGAAGAGTATCATGAAATGTAGCAGTGCTCAAGAGTCACCCACAGTTTGCCAATACCAGCCATTCAGCGACCTATAGGCCACCAAATGAATAAATGAAAAGTAGGAAGGATATATAAAACATTTATAATAACAAATAAAACGAAGAACAAAAAGCATGCAGCAAAAGACGTCGAGGGACTGATGAAATACGTCACTGGGAGTACGGTAGCGGGCAAGCGCGGCGGGACCCTAGAATTGAGAAACGGTTTCGCTTCTTTATGAGTAGGATAGGATAAGATCTACTCGATTTACTTAAGAGGTAAGTGGTAACAACTACGACTCTGAATGGTGCACGAATGCGGCGGTGGACAGATCAACACCTACCCCTTTAAGGATTTACCTTTCACTATTATACATTCCTTTCCCATAAAACAATACTCTCCTTAGAATATTAATGCTTTTCAGAGACCGCACAAACGGAGAGAATTACCTCCTTCTTCATCGGTTTGAATAAGCTCGTCTCGGACACATGGAGCTGGACCGACGGATCTTCGTCCAACTACACCAATTGGAATCAGTGTAAGGTCGCTTTGGTCATATTTCTTCATTGAATTGTTCCGGCAGAAAAAATGAAGGAAACTAACGATTGGGGTATTAAATAGCAAACCCGAAGAGTTCATTCGCGAGATACCTTTAGGTCTAACGATAAGCGCAACTGACAAAAAATGGAAGCCCTCCTTTGCAGCCGATTTTGAAATGCTTCTACGTACCATAGGTGAACCTCCAGGAAAACGCCAAATATACAATGAAAACGATTTTCAATCGTTTTGCCATTACTCTCTTTGTCGTCGCTTACAATATTATTTATTTATTCATTCAACCAGCCATTGAGCGGCCTGCAGGCCACCAAAGAGACTAATGAATAGTAGGAAACGTATATAAAACATTTGTAATAACAAATAAAACGAAGAACAAAAAGCATGCACCAAGACGGCGAGAAACTGATGAAATACGTCACTGGAAGTACTGTAAACGGACAATCGCGGTGGGACCTCAGAGTTGATCAACAGACATTGTGGTTACGCTTATTTATTAGTAGGATACGTCCAACGACAAAAAATAAACAGGAGAGTGTGAAAAAACAAGAAAAATGAAAACTCAAACCCAGAACACAAGCTAAAGATCCACAAAGACTATGCGAGCCTCATTGCCGCATAACCTTTTCAACTCAGAAGTTATCTCGTGGAAAGAAGAAACGTGCGCCGTCGATTATCCACTGAAAGTTTATAGTTGGGAATAGGATAATTCAAAAGGCGTTGAAACTAGAAGAACAGATTTTGAAAGAGGCGGACTCCAGAATTGACTGGAATAAATAAGAAAAAAAGATGAATAGAAAAACATTTCGAAGCTTTTCACCCAAAATGAATCGTACGACACTAAGGACATCTTGATTTACAGAAAAAGACTTTACCTTAAGTGGGAAATTTTCTCTTTGCAGCTCAACCAGTGGACGGAAACACCTGTGCGGTGGAGAACAGTAAAGACGGCACGTGGACGTCGGTGTCCTGTAACAGCAACTTTGCCTACGTCTGTGCCATCAGCTCCATTCAGCCCGTTCCCACCTGTCCTCCGTGCCCTATCCCGGCCGGCTGTCCTAGTCTTCCTCGTAAGTGTTTTCATTCAAAAAAAAAATTCAAGAATTGTGCGGTTATGCTAGTCAAGAATTCTTATGCTAGTCGGCTCTCAAAAACAAGACTATAAGTGATTGGCTATACGCAAAAAACGAACAACGGACAACAACTGTTCTTATCCGCCCACCAGTTCCCGACATATCTCGTTGCCATGCTGTTTAGTTGAGCTACAAGTTCTCAGGGAGCTAGATGAGTTTATGTATCTGCAGCCACCGTTGGTCACTGCGATTCCGGATGGGCCTACCTAGACAAGACCGACTCCTGCTACAGAGTGAGCGATTATTACGGAAAAGTACTCCTTGGCCCGGATTCACGACGAGTATCGGCGCTATATACCCCGAACGGCGTGCAAACCGATATTCGTAAACGCGCGCCGCGGTTTGTACGGGGTTTAGGAGGGGTATCCGACACCTCGCGATGAGGCAGGGTTTCGGAGACCTCGACGCGAGACCCTTGTCGCAGATTCGCGGTATTGAGTGGGTGTAGCGCCGACGAGGTATCGGAGACCTCTCGTTACGTTCATGAATCTGGACCCTGGACTGTGTAAAAACGTATCCAACTTTCCGGGTTCTTCAGAAAAACGGCACATTTTAGTATTTCCTATGGGCAACATTCGACAATGCCGAAATGGTCTGCATGTCTCTTGGCGGACATCTTACGTCGATTCACAGTGATGAGGAGAACATTTTCGTCGCCGGTTAGCACCGCGGTTTTCGTGCATTTTTATGGAGTTCACATTTTTAGCTACACTTCAACATGGATTAATTTCAGATATTTCCAAGGCCGGCGTTGAATACAAGAAACCTGCGGATCTAACATGGATCGGCCTGAAGCAGACGAATTTCCCCGCCAACACGACCTGGACTTGGACCGATGGCACCCCTGTCGACTACCTGAGCTGGGCTCCCGGCCAACCAGACGACAAGAAGGATCGGGAGCACTGTGTTCAGGTAAATAAGAACTCTTCCGCTCAGTGGGTCAGCTCCTTTCCTGTTGCCAAAGTGAACAGGGTTAACCCACTGTTGGGAATACTTTTGCCGGTTAGCTACATACTTTTGCCTTTTCAGACTCACAGCGACTATCTCGGACGGAATCCGGCCAAGGACAACAACTATCAGCACTGGTCAGATGTTGAGTGCACACTCGACACGAGGGCCTACGTCTGCAAGAAGCCAGCTTTCCACTGAAATCTCAGCTCTATCGTGCAGTGTACAGAATAAAACTGTTCACAGACGTCTCATGTTCCATAGAACCGACTACTTCATGCAGTTGGGGAGGAGGGCCGTCGTCTCAGTGGCATAGTGGTTAATGCACAGCCCCGGTCAAGCGCGAGACGCGGGTTCGAATCCCGCCTGGGATGCGATTTTTGTGATGAATCTAGCACCATTACAACATCATATTCTAGTATACATAGCAGTAACCCGAAAAAAAAGCGGTAATAAAACTAGAATTACTACATGAACTAACGTGAAAATCTTCACCTCTTTTCTTCGAAACTTCAGTTCCGCAGCAGGGATCACAGTTCTTATTGTTAGCAATAACAGCCACTTGTTTCTAACCAACTTGTCCATAAGTATTGCTTTGACCTTTTTGGATCGTACCTGCTCAGTTAGAACTGCTCTTTTTTTTTGCTGTATGCTTTGCGGTTGGGTGTATCAGCCTCACAAAGTCCACGGCCACTTGAAATCTCAGCAGCAGCTGCGTTTATTTAACTCGAATGTAACAAAAAATGACTTATATATTTGGAGATGCTAGGTTATTCACAAATTGAAAAAAAATATTTTGATAGTTTTTTCTTTTTTTCTTCTAATCGTGAACCCAACATACGAACAATTTAAATAAATAGTTCTTTCAATTGCTTGAACTTCACCTGCGGAAAGCAGGTCATCATCAAAAATGGAATAAGCGACAATTCTCAGTTAAAAATAAACAAAAGCGAGGCAAAAAATCGCTCGATTTGGTTGGTACCTGCGACGTCGGCAATCAAACCGAGGTAACCCACAGACTAAATTTTCGAATCGCAATCAAAATGCTCAAAGATAGTCTTCGAATCATCGAATACATAATAGTAGTTGTTTCTTTACGTGGTCGATTCCCTTGGCGTGAGTATAAGTAGATGCTCAAAGAACACCCACATCAAAATCGAGAAATTCCAGAGTTTCTTAGCGTTTCTTCGCCGTCCTCCGCTGTCAGATACACTTCTGATTACGGCCATGTGTTTTTACTCAACAAAAATAACTTATAGTGTTAAGGCAACACAACGAAAAACGCCCTTTTCGACTATTCTGTGTTCTGTCAAGAAGACGGGGAGGGTCAAAATTTACATTCCGCTCTTTCTATTATCCATTTGTGTGTGGCTGGTCATGGAATCATCCAAATAGAAATTTTTCAAAGGTCCTTCTTTCGAAAAATTTGAAAAATTTGATGGTGCCATTAGCCTTGGAAACTTTTATTTTCACATTTAACATGTATTTCACTATGGTCTTGTTTTGCCTCACGTGACGGTTAGGTGGAAGTTTTTATTTACGGTCCAAAGTTTCGACCTTCCCGTCGAGAAATTTTTTACTATTATTAGTATCGGCTTCTATTTGCACATTATGACGTTGGTCTCTCCTCTTGAAGACTGAGATGCCGCATAAGTTACCAACATTTCACTTTATTTCAGTTTTTATTTTTTAAAATTAAGCACAGTATTATTGTTTACTCTTAGTCACTTCATTTGGAGCACCTAACAGTGTAAATAAAAATAAATTATTCGTATTAGAAAAAGATACCCATAAAAAATATTAGGCTGGTGACTTCACAAAAGCGTAACAACCACCATATTCGTATTATCGCCACCGAAGCGGCAACTGCAGACACCTGATAAGAAACTCACTGCTTCCACGATGAGGCCGCTTCTGTTCGCTGCGGTATTTTCGTTGGCGACGGCATTTACCTGCCCAGCAAACACCATCTATCATGCTGAGTTCAACAGGTAATCTGAACAGATAGAGCAAAACGATGAAATCCTTACGGCACTGCATTTTCTATATATTTTAAGGTGCTACAAATTCTCACCCGACACGCTTCCGTTCTACATGGCAGAGGAAGCCTGTCAGAACATCGGTGGGCATTTGGTGTCGTTCCAAGAAGGCCTAGAAAATGCCATGGTTGCAGGTTTGTGTTAGTAATTTTTTCCTATACAGGTGATTTAACGGACGGAGCAGTCACAGAATGCGGCTAGCTGCGGAGATAATTAGAATTTTTTTGTAGAAACCGCTCAACAACAAAGAATTGGCTCGACGTTCTGGATAGGACTCAACAAGCTCAATGCGAATACATGGGCGTTCACTGACGGCAGTTCGGTCAACTACACAAATTGGCGAAGCGGCGAGTTTAACCGTTTACCTTGACTTTTCATTTGATAAAATAGTGAGAATTTTGAGAAAAAAACAACTTGTAAATGAATGGTGGTAACGAAATACCTGTTTCAGCCAATGAGTCCCAAGGAACAGGTATGTGTGGTGCGTCCACCACACCTGACGGAGCTTGGATCTCAAACGTCTGTTCTCAATCCCTTCCGTACGTCTGCGCCATTTCAACCATTGTTCCTGTCGTCACTTGCCCGCCATGTCCGACTATCGGATGCCCAGCTCCACCAAGTAAGTGAATAAGGGTTGTTTTGAGATTGGGCACAGGTGATTTTTAAGCAATATACCGTTTTTTTTTGCAAGAATTCTTTTGAATCCGAAATTCACCAATAAATTTCCAACCTTCGGCAATTCTAACACGCAGACTCAACACTAATGAAGGGTAAAGGTAAAGGTTAAGGTGCCGGAGTCGTTCAATACCCTAAAGATGTGCTGTTTTTTTGTATTCCTATTACTTCGTTATCGTAGAGGTGTGATGAGTGCGCATTTGGCCATACAGTGACTTGCTAGGGCCAGCCGCTATATCGTGTCAGTGTCTTTACCTTCCCAGACAAGTCTGGTATCAATATACTCGACCCAGGAGGAATGGAAGGCTTGGTTAGCCCGGGCTGGGATCGATCGCTCGACCGCGCGAGTGACAGCAGCGCCTGCTACCACTGTACCACGCGGGCGCGTGAGAATTTCGCTCCTGATATCGGAATCCTTTTCCTCGACCCTACCTAGTATTAGGGGCCCGCGTGGTACAGTGGTAAGAAGCGCTGCTGTAACCCGCACGGTCGAGCGATCGGTCCCGGCTCGTGCTAACCAAGCCTTTTATCCCTCCGGGATCGAGTAAATTGGTACCAGACTTGTCTGGGAAGGTAAAGACACTGACCTGTTATAGCGGCTGGCCCCCGCAGGTCATTGTATAGGCGAAATACGCATTCACTACGCCTACTCGATTCTGAATGGAATCCGAATGCGGTGGTGCGCTCTCAGGGAACCGATCAACGCCGGCACCTTTATCTTTTTACCTTTAGCTTAGTATTAATGAGTTAATCATCTAAAAATTTCCAGCACCTCCTGGACACTGCCAGTCTGGATGGACCTACTTCACTAAGACGGACGCGTGTTACAAGGTAATGTCACGTCACAGCAGAAGGCAGTAATTGACACTGAATTCATTTTTATTTCAATAGCCGAAAACTGCGTATATTGGTTGAGTTCTTTCCTAACCTATATACGACAAACTATAATTGCAGTTGTAATGATGGTGCTATGTTCATCGCAAAAATAAGGCTGGAATTTTACGGTAATAAAACTAGAATTTCACGGTAATATAATTGCAGTACTTTCTGTGGGCGAATTTCGACAATGCTGAGAACAACTGTAAAGGAAATAACGCTCATCTGGTGTCTATTCACAGCGTCGAAGAGAACAACTTCGTCTCCAGTGAGTACAACTTATTGTAAAAGATTAAAAACCCTCACCGTATAAGCACAGGATTAAGGTAATCCGAGGGTGTGAGAACAACAAGCGCAGCATATGTGAAGTGCGCAGCACTGGTAAACTATTTTATTACCACCTCTCAAACGAAAAATTTGCTTTTCACGCAAACCCAGTGTTTACCTGACGCTCAGATCCAACCGTTGTCTTCAGAAGCTCTCAGTTCCGAATTTTTGATCTTATATCTATCCGGCGAAGCCCCGAATCCTCACTACAATTTCCGACGGATTTCTTGAAACTCAGCAATACGATTGTGATGGAGAGATGAAAATCTGTGATCTGCACCTGAATTCACAGTCAGAGAAGTTACTGCAATAGTGACGCGAGGAGCTGATCAACGCAGAATCCGCCCATCCCTTGTTTGCGCTCAGCTTCAAAATGATGTTGTCCTTGTTAACTTCCCAATAATATCTAAAACGTCTGCCGTCTTAGGCTCGTTTAGACGCCGCGCAGCGAAAATGCAAAATTGAAGCGTAATCAATAATTAACGTCCTTGATCGAATTTGCTCCTTTGCATTAGTGGCACAGTCCGGCGTCGCCTCATATAGGCAAACTACTGGTCGTTCGGGTTTTTTTAGAAGGCTGCTATGCTTTATCAAAGGACATTTTGACGAAATTCACGTTCTTCGTTTGATTTCTTCCCTATGTGATTATATGCCTAACTCTTTTTTGCTTAGACGCGGCGCCACCGGACTGCATCACTAACGCAAGGGAGCAAATTCGATCAATGACGTTAATTATTGATTGCGCTTCGATTTTGAATTTCTGCCGCGCAGCGTCTAAACGAGCAATTACGGAAAGAATGGAGATTGTAAGAAATCGGAAGAGGGGTATGAGATTGAACGCAGGGCTTGCAACGGCAGGTACATTCCGTGTTTGGCTTTCAGTGAATTTCGGAATGGATGCTCTTAGAAGCAGAATTTTGTAGACGCCTACAACATTCTTATTCGAAAAAAAACGTTGGGGACCGACCGGTCTTGCGTTGTTGGGACCCATAAGTGAACATCTAGCAAGTAAGAGAAGAGGTTCCATAATAGCGCCGCTGGGAAGTCACAGACATGAAGTACACGACGGGAATGATTCCAGCATCATGTGTAGAGTTCTATCATATGAGACCGAGATACCGTCCAGGAAGGCATTGTGGGCGCTTTGGATGTCCCCAAATGGATCCTTTTCTACACAACTGAAATCTGAAACCGGAGGATAGATTTGATTTGCTTTATTATAGGAACACAGTCACCGCAGAAAAAGTATAAAACAACGCTCCGAGGAAACATAAAGGAGGTACATGACAACAGGAGGTACTAACAACCAGAACGAGAACCGGAATAAAGAAAAAAGTATGGGAGGAAGAAGTACACAGAGACGAACAAATACAGCTCCAAGACTGAAGTAGCTTAGGCATTGGGAAACTATGGGCTTAAGTGCCGCTGTAGAAACTTTTTGAATGCTGGCAGGCGAACAGGAATCTTCCCTTTGGTCCGAAGCTTATGGTATAAAGATGCTGTTCTACATGAGAAAGAGTAACGTCTACAGTTCAGCTTGGCTTTACCAGGATCATATTTAAGACATCCGGCTCTGGTAGAGTTTAACCTTACAGCCATTAATTCTGAAGGCTTAATTCCGCTCATATTATGAATAATTTTATGGCAAAGAATGGATAGATCGAAACGTCACAAATATTGCACAGCAGCAGTAATACATGTATAACCATATGCCGCCATTTCAAGAAGTAAAAATGGGGGTAGAACTTCTCTAACAAGTAAGTAAGTTGTCTCATGTTTTCTTTCTTCGTCAACTGCACAATTTTCCGACCTCTTCCATGTTCCAACTACGTTCAGCACTAGCTATGACCGGAAACACGTACACCGGTTACAACGAACTAACATGGATTGGACTACAGCAGACAAACTATCCGACCAACAAGAACTGGTCGTGGACCGATGGCACACCGGTCGACTTCTTCAGCTGGGCTCCCACCCAACCTGATGACGCTGGTGGAACAGAACACTGCGTTCAGGTATGTGCTACCTTTTCGAAGAAGGAACTCTATTGAAATCTATGAAACTATTCTGCTATTGCCGCTTTTTGTTTAGCGGTTTATAGACAAGAACTAGTTGATTGACTTATATATTTGGAGATGCTATGTTATTCGCAAAACACTGATCGTCCACACTGAACCCCGTCCGATGTCAGTGTTTTGCGAATAACCTAGCATCTCCAAATATATAAAGTGAAATTTGTCGTTTTCAGATTTTCAGCGATCTTTTTGGCAAAGATCCTTCCAAAGATAATGACTACCAGCATTGGAACGACATCACATGCACGGAAAACATGAGGGCGTACGTGTGCAAAAAGAAGGCACTGCACTAGAAAAGGATTTTTATGTTTCGAAACCATCAATAAAACGTTCAACTTTGCTTAAGCCGTATCTCGTTTAGAATTATTAAAAGAAAACGCTGAAACTCCATCAATGTCCAACTACTTTGCAAAATCCATGTTGAGTCCGATATAGTCAGAACGAGCATGAGAAAATAGAGAGTAAGATCTGGGGGGTGAAGGGTCGTCTAGCTTATACAAGAATAAGTATTGAGTGGTTAATTTTCCACACCTCCAATACCTGGAGCAAGATTAATGAACAAAAGTCGGGATATATTACCTCCACACGAACTAAATAGAATGCATACCCACACCCAAAAGTTGTAATTCATGAAAATCGAGTATCACGATGCTTGACGTGTAGTGGAGCATGACTGTAATCACGACCGCCAGGTAAAAGTGGTTAGGTAAGGAGCCGCAAATTTGAATCTCTACAAGTTCTCGAGGTGTTCCTTTTAAGCCCACATTTTGCGCACCTTTCGAGTTGTATTTTTGGTGGATATGCCGTTCATGAATCTCGGTCCAGGTTTAGGTTATGGATATCGGATAAGGCACAATTTACCGTAGACTTAAATCGCCGCGCGTTGATGGATAGCAAAATCATATTCGATTATCGGTCAGTACGTCAACAATCGGTTCTAAATTTTTTTTTCTGAAAAATTCTAGGCTTTGTACAAACCGTGGCGGCAGCAAGAAATTGAAATTTTTGCCGGCGAATACAAACTTGGGTGTTGATTGAGGAGATATGGCAATGGGAATGTCACACCTTCACCTCGATACCTGACGATTTAGTTTATTTAATTTGAGAAACTGGTGCTTGAATCCGTATTAGTTCGGCTCACAGTTTGAAAGATCATGTTGTTACTGCTACTGATCTGATCGAAACACTCCAACAAAGAGCGCTTGAGATGTTCAAAGCCGGGTTGTGTTCGATTGGATTCCTGTTCAGCTATTTTTGATGGAGAACATTCTGGATAGGCACATTGCCTGGTCATCATGACGCCAGAATTCAGAGATTGAGCAAAAGGAGCTTGCTCTGCCTACTCCGGCTACACGATGTTTCCACACCTGCTTCTCTACTGACCTACATAGTTCGCGTGCTAGTTTGAGCTATTGGTAAGAACCACATAATTAAGAAAGAGTCTATCGGAGAGAGTCCATTTGTTTACCGTAACCCGTCGTCAGCTCAGTGATTTTTTCGTGAATAACGAATTTATACCCTTGACATTTTTTACCTTTTATATACGTTCTCCTCTAAGAACTATAAAATAGCCATGATATCGTGTCGATTTTAGCCCTTATACAAACCCGCAGACATAATTTGCTTGGCCCTCTGACCGAATTTGCACCGAGTTCGCGGCAAGTCCGCACTGACGCAAAGTCGGGACGAGGAGCCTGTCGCGTGCTCTGTAACGACGGATTACGGTAGACAACTAGACGCCCTTCGATAGAATCGTGCTTGTCCACATAATCGGTACCTCAGGAGAACAGCGATTCGATGTTGAAGTGATATCGTCGCAAATCTTCAGGGGCGGGACTCATGAACGGAATCGCCGGTGAATTTCACCGGCGGTTATCTTCACCGACTCCGATGATGGATTTAACCGGAGTCGGTGAAGTTTTCTGATTCATGGGCGTGCCCGTAACGGGAGTGCGCGTCGGTTAGTTGCAATGGCCATAACCGCACCATCCCGGTTGGCAGGGCGCCAGAGTGATGTGAAAATCGATGAAATGGTTGAAGTGAATGGATCAGAAATCGTCAATAATACGGTGGCGAATCGATCCAAATCGATTGCTTCTTATTCACTTCCTAGTTTAAAATCGGGAGCTTAAATACCTCTAAACCCACCAGTCGAATCTCGAAAATTAGTGCACAAACTCCTTTTATACCAGCTATATAAGGATATATTTAGGATATATAAATATAATGTATGAATAAATACAGTGTCTGGGTATTCAAAAAGTCACTAAATTCGTTTTGCTGACTTTTCGCGAAATTACTTATGAACCAACTGGCCCCGAAATGAGTATTTTTATATGGGATGGGTGCCTCTCTGGGACAGAATTTGCCGCTGGAGCGCCGGTTGTGCTCTCCGGTTAACGTTCACCGGCCTCGAGCGGCCGGTTGACCGGCGAAGTGACCAGCCGGGCGCTCACGAGTCGCGGTTACGCCGATAACCGCGGTGAATTTCACCGACCGGCCGCGTAACCGGCCGGTCAACGGTTCATCAATCCGGGCTTAGAGGTCTGGCTTTCCCTTACTACAGGGCCCGGATTCTTGAACGCAACCGTTACGCTCTCCGGTTAACGTTCACCGGCCTCGCCCGGCCGGTGAAAAGGGCATTGCACACTCTGCGATGCCCTGTCCGGCGTCGTCTGCGGCTATGATGAAACATAGGGCCGCGCTGGCTCGACGGCGCCGCAGCCGCCGGAGGGGCCTTTGCACACTCTGCGGCGGTGACGGTCACGGCGACGGCACCAACGACGTCGTATCCGGCGCCGCACCAGCCGCACCAGGGAATGGCGCCGGGCATTTTTCGTGCGGCGCCGGCGCCTGCGGCGGGTGGTGGGCGGAGCGCCGGTCCTATCCCCACCCGCCGCAGACGACGCCGGACAGGGCATCGCAGAGTGTGCAATGCCCTAAAGTCACCGGCCGGTTGACCGGCGAATTGACCAACCGGGCGCTCACAAATCGCGGTTACGCCGATAACCGCGGTGAATTTCACCGACCGGCCGCGTAACCGGCCGGTGAACCGTTCATGAATCCCGGCCCAGGAAGACGTTTCTATTCTTGTATCGTATCTGCTAAGGTTCATACATACTCATTGGACATAACTGGCCTTTTACCCGCTGAAGAGCGCGCTTGGTGCAGTAGAAGGAGGCGCTACTGACACCCACATGGACCAAACATCGATGTTCATCAGGGCCCAGATTCATTAACGGTCGAGCGGTCACCGAAACCGCGGCGCAGCCAGATCCAGACGGCAAAGTCGATGAGAGATTGCGTTTAACATAGGAAGTTTAGGAAAAATAGACAAAGGTGCGCGCCGTTCTCGGGTTTGAGGAACTGATGCTTCGATCCGTACCATTGGAACTGGGGGTTTACCAATGATGAATCTGTGCCCAGGACTCCATCTCGTCGGGTCGAGGAAACTGATGCCAGCCTTGTGAAGCGACTGATTTGAACAGTAGATATTGACGCAAGCCACCGTATAGGCCAAAATCGCTTTCACCGCGCTTCTACGAACACGATTGGATTCTGAGGACAGACATTCGCATTTTACTTAAAATAACACAATCTTAGCTCGAACGCCTGAATCTGGTAAATGATAGTGATCTCTTCATAATCACCCTCCTCATTCTCCAGAGAGCCATTTTGGCAGAAAACAGCTGTGTTTGTACTGAGAACGAACTGTCTATGGAATTTCCTTGCAGATCAATGATCCAACGATAAACGCTTCCGACGCCGTACGATAATCTCCGTGGTCTACCCCGTTCCGGAACTCTCTACAACGGCGCTCTTTACAGCCTGATTGCATCGTAACTAGTTCTAGTTCAACCTGAACTATTTGTTCACCAGGAACAAGGTTCGGTAGTAAACTTGTTCGGCGTCCTCTTATCAGTTGTGTAACAAAGAAATCACAAGACCCAAACGTAGCTGCGGGCATTTGAACGTTGACTAAGTTCCTGAGAAATCTTATCACTCAAGACGACGGAAAACGAATGAGAGCAACAACCGATTCGTCGTCAAGGGACCCGAGTATTGGATTCCCCGACCATTAAAAGATTTTTGTAAAATTCAATCATGTAAAAAATCAATATAGCCCGCACAATTAACAAAAGAACAATTAGTCGAAGTACTCCCGTCGGTCAGATCATACATCCTCTCCTTTGGAACTCGTTTACTTTTAAAGACTTCATTAATAAAACGTTCTATTCACAATCACTGGGAAATTACTAGACCGGTAAAACACGACTGTTAAATTGCTTGTGACAGAAAGCACCTTGAAATATATGACCACTAGATCTCATTTCGAAAATAATTAAAAAAATTGATAAAAGAGAATGTTATTCTATTTCTTTAATCTCCCGAGGTCGTTAGATGCAAGTTCTCTACAGCACAAAGAAAAAAGGAGGTTCAACAACATATAATATAAAATCTGAAAAAAAAAGACGGAAAAGAGAATTACTGTTAAAGAAAAGACTACGAACATCAAAATCAGAGCACAAAGAATGTTTCCACCACCTCAAGGCATAACACACAAGCTGGGAGAGGGAACTAATCACACAAAGTATCACATTAATGAGTAGTGAGCATCAAAAGGAGCAGAAGAGATTGAGAAACTTATTCTTAACAACCTTGAGATCAAAAGTAAAACCACTCGCGATAGCTAAAGATCATCATACAGGTAATACAGCCTACACCCGAATTGGTAAGTGGTATGCCCGCCGTAAGCCTTGGAACATACTCCGGATGACGAGCAAATCACGATTAATCAACGCTCAGTGGGGTTTAATCAGGGTTTGTTCTGAGTTCACAAGAGATCTAACACACCTGTTTAGCGCAGCGAAGGTTCAGAATAAAATAGACTCCAAATCAACCGCTAATAAACCACACCGTGCGCATTGGTGAATCACGGTCTGCGCGCCATATGAAGTATACTCTGGGTTTACCGGCGGGACATACCATTCATGAATGCTGGCCTAGGCTAAATTACCAGGTACCAGAATCTGCTGATAATTGCACTTCCAGGAATAACAGATAAACTAACAACACGATAAACCAGCAGATCAATACAGTGCTGGTTCTGGTTCATAGTCATCGAATATGTTCTCGAGAAGTGAGTCCGACATCTGAGAACATCGAGGATGTTCCATTCGATGGAATTCCTTCAGTGGAGGAGTACCAAACACTCGTTCCTTGAAAACCTGACAAAAATCAGTGAGAGATTAAGGTCGTAAACCGCGGCAATTTGAAAAAAAAACTCAAATAGACAAATAAATAAACCATCCAACTAAAAGGGCCCGTGGTGCAGCCGTAAAACGAATCCTACGGGAGAACGATCGGTCCACACTTGGGCTGATGAACCCTACCCCTACCATGTCGGGGAAATTGGTATCAGAATTGTCTGACAACCTGAAGAAACTGACTTGGCACAGCGGCTGACCCCACAAAATATCGTTTGAACCGAACCATTACTCTACGATTTCGATTGGAAGACGAGTGCGTGGCGCATCCTTAAGAGCCAAACAGCGCAAACCACCTTACCTTTCACCTTTGGGCAACAAAGACAAACCCAGAAGGCTTCTTACCCCATAACCCATATCCGACATCAAAAAGTGTGTTAAGGATTAAATCAAGTGGATAACGAGTGCTCTCGAAAAAATTTATTATAAACTTGAGAATTCATTGGCGTTGAAAAAATGGGAAAGGAGTATAGAGTCCACGAAAACCCATTTCCCAGAAAAGATCTGAGTTAGGACAGGCAAAGGTAAGACAATTAGCACTTCAAGTAACACTTATATAGAGAAATACCGTTTTAGCAGTCAATCACTACCACAAATGACAAATCGGTGAGCGTTTCTTGGAAGGCGAATTTAAATTCCGTGAGAAATTGCCTTGAAAAGTTTGAGAAAATTACTTACTTAGATACTTAGATATTTGAGAAATTTGTGAGTACTAAATTCAAAATATCCTTTCAAGAGGTTATGCGTACGCAATAATAAATGAAAATGAAGTGCAACAGCCAACAGATGCCTAGCACTTACCTCGACATTGACTCCAATTCTTCGTTGCAACAATTTTAGCGATTTCGAATAGTCGCAATATCTTTCAATAATGATAACCGCGTATATGATAAAAATCCACAGGCATGCGATCACTACTAGCATAGGCCTGGATATACCTAGAATCGGGTCAAGAATCAGTGAACCGCAACTAAGCGAAAAACAACTGAAGGCACAGTACTGAAGAAAATATGAAAAGATAAAAGGCTCCGAAAACATCTTCTGGTTGCCCCATTGCGATAACATATTTACCATGCAAGACTTAGTTGAATTTGTTGAATTTGATATCTATAGCTAGGCTACTATCAAGGAAGACTATCACTTCCTAACTGATTTGATAAAAATGTTGTGGAATAAAAAAACGTGCAGAAGAACCTCAAACAACTTTGAAAATAAAAGAAATTGGAAGTGTGAAACAACTTCCATAACTGCCCATGAAAAGATAGAGAACGACTGTCACTCACCTGCATTGGAATTCTTCGCTTCCGAGTCGTTCCAGTAGCTGATTAACATTCCACTAACGGCTCCACCGAAGCATAACTGGAATATATTTCTAAACCTTTCTATTTACCAATGCACTATAATGAGCACAACAAGAATAAGACAAACTGAAAAGATACTGAATAATAAAGTTGTTTGGAAATGAAGTAGATGGGAAACATAGGTAAAAGTTATACCGTCCCAAGAACCTCACGAAAACTAAATAAACGTTACCTTTTATTTCATTTTTCATTTCTTTACGCCTTTTCAAAGACGTGCTAAATCGTGGTTAGTGGTACGATCAATTGGTACAATCAACAGGGCAACTCGAACGAAAACAAAAAAAGAAAACTGTATAATTTACAAGTGTATGGGTCAGTATTTTAACATATTTCAACTTTGACTTCCATGACCCATGGTTTTTCATACTAACGTGAAAGACGTTGATACTAAAGATTTTTTTCCGCCTAACTGATACGACGCCGAATTCGGCTTAACGTCTCGTACAGTTAGCATGGGTTAGGGCTGGAAGCAAAAGACGACTGGCTTGAGGAAAGCGCTAATGGAACAAAGATGACTGGTTTACTTAGGAAGGAAAGCGCGCAGCTCGGTGGTGTAGTGGTCTCGCACATTTGGCCCTCCAAACTGCTACAGAGCAAACGATAGAACTTCACCCCCCATGTATATATCGATGGGACATCATAATAATAAGTAAAACTAATCAAGCAAAAGGAGAAAAACATAACGGAAAACGATGAGACTCACAGGTGGCACTATAAGAAACGTCGTTAAGATGGGCAGCGTGCATATCCAACCGACTGTACCTAACAGTAGCATTACTGCGTGGAAAGTGACGATGAGCGAAAAAATGGCACATTCCACCGAATTCCAACACTTCTCCACAGGCTGCAAAACTGATGTGATATATGGAAGTATTCTCCTCAATCTTGATTCGGCCCTGTGCCGGCTACATCAATCATTGTAAAGAAAAAGAACGCGAAAGCACGCTCGTATACTACACGAAATAAGGAAACTTCCATTTGTGTAGAGTGGGTTTATTCTAACTTAAATGCCGTCCTTAAAGGATACCAGAGTTGCAGAATCTAGAAACCAATAGGCGTATGAAAACGACGGAAATTTTAACATGCCGAGATGCTAAGCGGATAAAGCTTGGAGGATCTTTGAACTATCTATCCAAAACAAAAAGCAATTCTAACATTATTTTCTTCACAGTAGACACCATTGGTCGAGCGATCGATCCCGGTCCAGGCTAACCAACTCTTCCATCCCTCTAGTGTCGGGTAAATTGGTACCAGACTTGTCTGGGAAGGTAAAGACACTGACCTGGTACAGCGGCTGGCCCCCGCCTGTCATTGTACAGGCCCAATACGCATCCTCAATGCCTCTACGATTTGAGTGGAATGCCGTGGCGCGTCATTAAAGGACTGATCAACACCGACCCCTTTTCCTTTTTTACCTTTTAGACATCGTCGTTTCTGTTTGGTCGCATATGCCTCGTCTCCATTGGTAAAATATAAGCAAAAGGCCTGCTGAGAATATTTAGTGAACTCCACGTACCCAAACAGTGAACGTGAAAAGAAATTCCGCCGTGACGACGATCCACACAAGCCAGAAGCATAATAGTAAACAAGCCGTTGCTATCTGTAATTTATTCATTTATTTGCTTAAAGTTAAAGTGTGAGTTTTAGCGCACTGCATGCTATATTGCATATTGTAGAAAAAATATTACTATGCAAAAAAATGTACTAATATATTCGTAATTGAACAAAAAAGCTCAGGGTAACGATACAACTAAATGGCAAAAGATAGCTCTCGAAAGTTGAGAGAAGGGGTAAGTTTTGAGAAAATCCATGTTATAGGTAGAGCTACGCCCTGTCTCTAGGGATTCTTTAATTCAGTGTAAAGGATGAACGAGTTCTTTAGAGTCAGAACCAATGCCACTATAGCTATGCTATCAGTATATAGAAGGATTAGAAAAGATCGCGCAGGGTTCCCTGAAATTCAGAAACGGAAATCTTGAAATAACTCATAGAAACACTCACCCTAAGGTGACGAACACCGAAGAGAACATCACGAGCTTTACTTTGCAGCTCTTGTGCGTAAGAGCCGAGTTCTTGTTGACTGAATAAAAGCATTACCCTAAAACAAGAGTGAACAGCGGTTTAAAATGAATTAAATTATTGATTGATTTATTACACGAACACAGTAGTGCGTAGAAAAAAGTATAAAACGACGCTCCGATGAAACATAACATCATAACAAGAGGTACTAATAACCAGAACGAGACCTGGAAAAAAGAAAAAATACGGGAAGAAAAAAGTACATAGAGACGAACAAATACAGCAAGGCGAAAGTAATAAGGCATCGGGAAACTATGGTCTTAAGTGGCGCTGCAGAAACTTTTTGAATGCTAGCGGGCGAACAGGAATATTCCCTTTGGTCCTAGGCTTCTGGTATAAAGGTATATATAAATTATATAGGTATGTAAAAATTAAATCAAATTTCTTGTACCACAAGTGTTAATGAGTGTTACTATGCAAAAGCATACGACGGCGCCAATAAAAGACATTAATTACCACGCACGAATTGACATACTAGAGTAAACTGTTCGATGAAAACGATTTGAAAAAAGAGTTGTAAATTGAAGAAAAATTTTGGGATAGAAGCACTGAAGTCGGAGTACAAATAGCATTCTCATTACTTCGAAATCATTTCATAAAAACCAGTAGAATTTGGAGAAAGTAGTGGTGAGACCATTTAAAGTTTAGTAACAACGCAAACATGGAGCAGGCGAATCCATGGCAAAACGTTGTCTAATAGCTAAAAGATGCTGAAAAGGCGGACAAATCGAAAATTTTCGTCATATTACGAAAAGGTAACTAGATATCTTTTTTTTTCGAAAATCAGGCATTAGAATCTTTCGAAGCCCTGGAGGAGAAAGTTGTCGCTTAACTAACGATAAGTGTTGTCATGACACCCACCAAAAACACCTGCGTTCCTCTGAAAAGTCAATTTATTTACTAAAAACCTCAAGACTTCCAAGATACGGTAATGAACCGAGCGCGAAACAAGAATTTTTGAAGTTCAACAGTTTGGTTTGTAAGAACTGCGCGGAAATAGACTGGCTATATGACTCGGACTGGGAGTGGATTCACGAACGAAAAATGGACCATAATGCTCACCGGACCTTATGTACCTTAGACACAACAAGAATTGACAGGTTAATTATTAACCGCGTTCCAGAACTCATAGAAGATATTCCTTAGGACCGTTTTCGAACTTACAGCTATCTGCACCCCCAACCCAGATACCCCACTTTCTTCAAATTCACGTTTTTACCCATAAGCCGAGCGTTTTGGACAGGTTGAAAGGGCTGTTAATGAGGTTCAGATTTAGAGAGGAAAACCAACAGTCAAAACTGTTGAACGTACCGATGCGTGAGTTACACCGAGAAATGGTAAAATGAAATAGATTCATTGTAAGCTAATCTAGCGAAGTTGGAAAAAGATTACTCAAGACAGCTGCATCATAACCTAATCTACCGAGATCGAAAAAGGTTACCAGAGATGTATTCAACAAGCACGATTCTATCGAAGGGCGTCCGTTTGTCTACCGTAACCCGTCGTTATGAAGCACGCGACCGGCGCCCCGCCCCGATTTTGCGTCAGTGCGCCCCTTGGCGCGAACTTGGTGCGACAGAGCACCTAGCAAGTAACCTCCGCGGGTTTGTATAAGGGCTGAAATGGACAAGACTTCATGGCTCTTGGATAGTTCTTGGAGGAGGACGTATATAAAAGGTAAAAAATGCCAAGGGTATTAGTTTATTATTAATAACTAGAATAACTGAGACGACAGGTTACGGTAGACAAATGGACGCCCTTCGATAGAATCGTTTCTTAATGTATTCATCACAACCTACGCTACCGCAATTTCACAAACTCTTCTTAGAGAAGTAGTTACTACACGAAATAATCATTGGGGGGTGAGACACAGAACTCATTGGTAAAATGTCAGCAAAACTATACCTTATAAAGAACCATTACGGTAGATGCAAGTGTGCTTCTGCAGCTAGCACTTTGGACGTCTGGAAAATAGGTCCGCAGTTGCGTACTGCGCAGTAGGTTGCGCTGAATTGGGATAACTCGGCCGAATCGACCGAGGCGCGCCAGCTGATTGCCAATCCCTACGGGGTCAGCTGTCTGCCGAGTGGTTTCTAAATATTTTATGTATTTATTACACGCGCAAGGAATCGTGACTTCCATAGGACCTCGTGGTGCAACCATTTCCCAGATGTGGTAGCGAAGAACATGCAGGTTGGCAGGACACTCACTGTTTTTTTTCAGATATTTTTCATCATTAATCTGGTATTAATACAGGTGGCGCGATCGGGGCTGTGTGGGCGATGCCTACAGTCCACACACAGCGACCACGACTACTGCGGCGTCTACTGCGCAGCATGCGGAGGTATGCACAATGTTCTACTGTACTGTGAAGGTGGACAACGCGGAGGTTCCAAGCGACGACGTCCGTGAGAAAGTGACACATTTTTTCATGTCGTCCTTTGTCTTTTTGTTTGTATTGTCGTGTCGCCGGGAGTGTTCCGGCCAAACCAGAAACCCTTGGCTGACACTCCAACAGGGACGGGACCAAGAGCGACTCGGTGCGGTCGGTGCGCGGGCACGACACTTCCAAGAAAGATTGTCCAGCGGGCACTTGTGCCTTCTAAAGAAGCATAACTAAGAGCGTAAAATACGCTCAACACACAATCTAAGAAATTCCATCCCCGCACTGTGAGCAAAAAAACCGCGCCCTTTACATTTTCTTGGGGATTTAAAACTAACAATAAGTTTATGCCTCCAACCACGCGTAGTGGAGTTAGTGTGAGTGAAAAAAAATCAGCACATCTGTCTAACTTTCGTTCGTAAGCAATCAATTCTAGGATGTTTCTTCACTCAATTCATTCTCGCCTGTACCCTGGTGGCGAGCAGCTGGTCGCACATTTCGCTGGTGTCGCCTTCCGTAAAACTCCAATTCTCACGCTGCTACTTCTCTGAGCAGCAACTGTGTCTACCAATATTCTTCGACTACTAGTTCCCCTTCATATCCGAGGATGGATACGCCTGTTTGTTCCGTTCCTGTCTTCGAACGACCACCGGTAAAGCGGCTCTGTTTCGACGCATCGCCAGGTACGCCGATCGATTCGTTCGATCGGGATGTCAAACTTGTGTTAGATGATCAGTCTTTGGCATCGCACGTTCGTTCGGTACTCGCAACTTTGATTGAGGATCGGAAATTCCTGCATTCGGTACTTCGTCGGAATAATGAGCTCCTTGATGAGATCTCCGTATTGAGGGCTGAAAATGCGGAGCTCAAGAAGGCTCTCGAAAATTGTGGTGCAGCTCCTCTAAAGCAGCCGTCACAGCCTCCACGCAGTCTGCCATCGCCTCATCCGCCGTTGATCGTGCACAGTGATGAAGCATACGACGAGAAGGAGAGAAGGCGTTGTGCTGTTCTTATTGGACTTCCTGAGAGTGGTGCCGACATACCATCTGTTCGAGTGGCGGAAGATTTTCGTGCGGTTAGAAGCTTGCTTGATTTCTTAGGTATTCAGTGCTATATTGTGCATGTTGATCGTATGGGACCATATAATAGGTCGCATCCCAGACTTTCAAAAAATTGTTTGCCTCGTTCTTTCTATGTAAACCAGTTATTACGTCGTGCTCATCGTTTGAGGTACTACTCAACTCCCAAACTCTTTCTCAGGCCCTCCTTGAGTAAAGAGGAAAGGACGAGAGCGCGTGCTGAGCGATTAGCACGTCGTACTTCCCCGTCTCAATCTGCTACTACCGCTGTCGAGCCCATAACTCCTCAGCATAGCAGTGTCACCGCTGCAAATGTATCTCGACAGTATTCGGCCCTCAGACCTACAAATGTTTAGTGCCTCGTCGGAATCAAGTTCACCGCCTTTCGTGTTTTTTGGCTAATATCCGCTTATTACCCAAAAACTACGATGCGCTATTATTTACAATTACCCGTATAAATGTCGATATAGCAATTTTAACTGAAACGTGGTTATCCCCAGATGCTAGTGTGGCTCCCATTCTTACTGGCGTTGGTCTGCGGTTCGAGCTGGTTAGGATCGATCGCCCGAACAAAAAGGGTGGTGGAGTAGCATGCCTAATCAAAGAGTCGCTGTTCCCAGTAGGGATATTTCGTGAGTCATGTCCTGACTCTTACGAAGTTCTCTGTGTAGATGTCTTGTCAGGAGATAATGACGTAAGAATCATTGCCGTTTATCGAGCACCGTCATGTACAACTACGATGTCAGAGCGATTGTTTAAAGCTGTCAGTGATCTTATTTCCTGTGAACGACAAAGCGTTATCGTTGGTGACTTTAATCTCCCAGACATTTATTGGCGTGATGGATCCAAACTTGCAAAATTGAGTCCTGCATCTAGGTCCTTTGTGGAACTCTGTCAAACACATTTCCTAGAACAACATGTAACTTGTGGAACTCTAGGTAAAGACATTCTAGATCTTGTCCTTACTAATACTAGAGGACTGGTTGACAATGTAAAGGTGGGCCCACCGGTCGGAACCAGTGACCGCAACTCCATCAGTTTTCGAATTAAAGGTGGTTCTCGAGACTATAAAGCGGTCAAACGAAGGTGTTTTAAGGACGCGAACTATGATCGCATCAAGGAGTATTTAGAGGGGATTGACTGGTACGGTTCATTTCATACCGTCAACCACGTTGACGAGATTTATGAGCTTTTCATCGGTATTTTACACCACTGTATTTCAATGTTTGTTCCTATAAAAAATGTTTCTCTAAATAGGTCTAGACTTCCTGGTTATCTTTTGAAATTGGATAAAAGCAAATCTGATGCGTGGAGATTAGCGTCAGTAAGCAATAAAGAGGAACATTGGATAACTTTCAGGAAACTTAATGCTAAGTTTGCGAAAAGCCTTCGGAAGTACAACAGCTCCTTTGAAAACAAGGTATCTTCTAGGGACAAAAATGCGTTTTACAAATTACTCAATTCCAGGCTTAAACGTAAACCTAGACTTGCCACATTGAAAACTAGCAGTGGTAACTTTATAACCGATGACCAAGCAAAAGCGGAACTTTTGGCTGATGTTTTTGAAAAATCATTTGTGCGGAATGATGATTTTGATGTTGAAAACGAGCAACCGTCCTATCCAGTGATGACAGATTCTGTTTGGTTCCATGCGGATAGTATTCTTTCGGAACTATTACATTGGCCGTCGTCTTACTCTACTACACCGGACTTTGTTCCTTTGATATTCATTAAGAATGTTGCAAGTACTATTGCACGTCCGCTAGAATATATCTTTAATTTAAGCTTTATGAGAGCAGAAGTGCCGTCTAGATGGAGGACATCGTTCGTGACCCCAGTTCCGAAAAAACCGCCAAATGATTCGCCGGAAAACTATCGTCCGATTAGTATAACCTCTATTTTCGCCCGGCTTTTCGAAAAGATTCTTAAGAAGCGAATACTGCAGCACCTTAATGAGAATTCTATAATATCTCCATTCCAACACGGTTTCGTCAAGGGTAAATCCACTACTACGGCTATGATACAAACCCTTAATGACTGGACCTCCTTTTTAGACGAGAACGACTCAGTAGATGTAGTGTATCTGGACTTCTATAGGGTTTGTCATAGAAAGCTCATATTCAAGATGACTCAGGTTGGGATCCATCCACTGATTGTTAGGTGGATTGATGCTTTTATTTCGAATAGAACATTAGTCGTTAGAGTAAACAGTACATTATCTAGCCCGCGATCAGTATTGAGTGGTGTCCCACAGGGTGGGGTTCTTTCCCCGATTCTTTTCAATATCTACACACACGAACTCCCGAGTATGATCGTAGGTGCAGGAGCTAAGTGTTGCGCTTTCGCTGATGATGTAAAGCTGTATAGGAGAATCACGTCTGAAGAGGACTGTTTGATTTTACAGGAATCCCTAGAGTTAGTGGTCCAATGGTCCGACAAGTGGGACCTGCCTTTGTCAAAAGAAAAAACTTGTGTCCTTCATCTAGGTTCTCATAATCCTGAATTCAACTATCACATTGAAAGTTCAGTTATAAATAAAGTTGACCAGCATAAAGACCTTGGGTTTTTAATCACAAAAGATCTAAGCTTTGACTCTCATTGTACTACGATCGCTCGAAAAGCAACGGCTCTGATGTACAACATGTTTCGTGTCCTTAGCACGGAGAACACTTCAATTCTTCTTCGTGCCTATAAAACATATGTTAGGCCAATACTGGAATACGGTACTCCAGTCTTCAATCCTCATAAGGCCAAAATTATAGCGATACTGGAGAAGGTGCAGAATAATTTCACCCGTAAACTTATGCTTAGAGCCCTGGGATTCCTATATGACGGAATTCCTTCTTATAAGGAGAGGAACGCGAACTTCAGGCTTTCTACGCTATCACAGAGAAGACGAAAATTCGACCTTATTCTATTTCACAGAATTCTCACCGGTGTTTGTGGCCTCGATCTTGAACAGTTTTGTATCCGTAGACCAACTGCTAATAGGAGGGGTGCCACTTCAGTAATGCTTCCTCGCGCTCGACGTAATCTGCGGCAGCGCTTCTTTACTATTAGAGCGGGATCTGGCGGGATCTGACTATTTACGTATCTGTAGGTCTAAATTGTTACCGAGCGGAATTCAGGCATTCAAAAACACGTTGGACCGGCACTTGATTACGTAAAAATTAAAAATTTGGCAAGTTTTATGCTGTTTAGTTGGTTTGATTACTATTATTTGTTATAATCGATTGTGTTACTAGCAGTGTTTGAAATTGATTTAATGTTACTCATGTTTAGATTGTTGATTATAAGATGTTTTTTTCATTCATTCACACGGCGTTGTCCCGTGTAATAAATGAAATGAAATGAAATGTTCCATGAACATGGACGACATGAAGAAGAACTCATCAGAAGAAGGAGAGCTGTGTGGTCAACCTACAGGTCCGTAAAGGAGCCACCGACCAACTCTCGGATGCCGACGTCCGCGCCCATTTACTCGACTCGACGGTTTTTCCTGATAGGTGTTACGCAGCTGAGATATGGCCTGATACATCAGCCACTCGGGTGAGATCTCTGCAAGTCACACACAAAGCGCTGGAAAGGTATCTTTTTAAGTTTAGCCTACTTTCTTATCACTGAGCCGGATTTCGCAGTTCCGATTTAACGATAAGGCGGGTGGCCCGTTTGTGAGATCCTGCTGATTACTCATCGAGTGCCAAGCATCGATGTGCCGGTCATATAGTGAGATGACAGAGCGGCCTCATGGAAGATCAGCTACCCGATACTCTGATGTGTTCATCGAACGTGCAAGAAATATGACTCACTTCAGGACGACCCACTCATTCCTTCGTCACCGTCCATTTTCTTCAGTAAGCTGGATGACGTTCGCGGGACAAAGATGCGAATGGAAGTCGTGTTGGGACCAGTTTGCTCAGAGAATCCAAGTACCAATGCGGGTAAGAGTCTCGTTTCCAAATATCGGTTTGATCAACAGCAACATCGTGGAGTTTCATATTGTTTACTAGTTTATTATGTCTTAATGTAGTGCAGCGGCGACCCGTCTCAGTGCTTTGGAGAGACCGAGAGAAAAAGAGGAACAGGAGGAGATATATCTATTTCTGGCACGAATACATATGAAAAATGTATGAGGGAAGACGAGCAATGAATACATACCGGTAACAGCAAAAAAAAACAGCTATCCCCGAGAAAGGGTGGACTCCATGAAGAGGAAGAAGCGAAAACAAAAGTGATACAAAGGTGGTGGCAGAAAGATATTGTTCTGCGCACAATATTTTTGTGGCAGTCAGAATGACATACTATAAACTCCAATATCAACTTCAAAAAAAACCATTTTGTTTCTTACATTATCTTATTTACTTTCTTTCGGACATTTGCATGTAATGACCTTTATTTCTCAGCATTTTATCTAGCTCCAACCTCGCCTAAAGGAGATTTTTCTGGCTGTCTATTATTTGAGCATTAGGAGCTCCTGTAGCTACCGGCGTGGTCGCAGTCATACGGCTAACTATAGGGCCTCAGGTTTCATGTCTAAAGTTCTACTTAGTCCGCGCTTCGAGTTGTTTTCCTATTAATTGATATAGCCTTATCCTTAGGACTGTATTGGGACATGACTCTTCGTAGGCCCTGGTCTATGGCTATCTGGAGATGTTTCTGCTTACCTTGTAAGTTTAATGCCTGCCTTAAAATTTCAGTTTACTAAAGAAAACTTCAATCTTTTTCTATTATTGCGTGCTTACAAGTTTCTTTATTCTTTTCTAAATTGCCTGCCAGTGCTTACATCGAGGTATGTCTGCTTAGTGTCTCATAATGGCCCACTTCGCCTTTTTTTCTTCTTTTCCGTTAACTCACAACTCTTGTTCTCTGACTTGCCACATTTATTATACGCCGCTCACTCATGTTAATGTTTTGCTTGGTTTATGCTTATGGCGCGTCCCTATATATAATAAATAAATAAATAAATAAATACACCAGCCCGGGACCCAGGTCATTAACCCTGCTCGATGCTCCCGAAATATCCCGTCTGTTACCGTATTTCCTGATAGCTACGGACGAAATGTTATTGTCCCAACTAGAACAACTCCAGATAGTATCGCTGGTGACACAGTGTTCCAGATATTCCGAAAACGAAATGTTTCGAATCCCAGCTGAATCGCGATATTTGAGAAAAGTTGCACAATCAGCGCTCAGGAACGCTTAGGATTCTTTTTCGAACTACTTCTCTTCAACTGCAACTCTCATGTGCCATTTCAAGCCCACCCCACTGGCATATGCAGAGGACTATCCAACACCTGTTGCATACCGAAAATACAAATGTATGTACTGAAAAAACAGAACATGTGAAACAGCGAAGTATCGTGGCTGTAAACCGGAACGTCCGCTCCATATGGGCATAGTAAATGCCTGCCGGGGTAATTCAAATAGGTGCCAGGGAAAACAAACCTGACGTTGCTATCCAAACCGGTGTTGGAAAAGGTCGAATCGTGCCCAGTTTTTTAGTGGATAAATGAGCCCCTCAACCGTTTAATTCCCACCATTCCCGTTCAAATCTTCGCTGCTATTCATTGTTGCTGAAAGCTTTTGCTCATGTGCTGAAGGATCTTTAAATCTAATTGCCTACTAGGAGTGAAAGAGAAAAGGTATGGTGGTCGGCGTCGACCGGTTTCCTATCGACGCGCCACGCATTTGTGTTTCATTCATGTTCGTAAAGCATGGTGAGTGCGTGTTCAGCCTATACAATGACTCACACGGACCATCTCGGGAAGGTGAACGCCGTGCAAGCCACTGCGTTCACTTTCACGAGAGTTCTAGCACCGATTTACCCTACCAAATTAGTGGCCAGCCAATATGTCGGTGCTCATTTTTTGCCTTTTAGCGCTCGTGGTCAAGGCTGGAGTTCAACCAGACATTGGAGGACCTTGAGTTAGTTCGTGAGATGACGGATCACATCTGAAGGGCGTCTGAGGAATTCGCAGAAGAAGTGCGACATGTCTGACATGAGTCCACGATCGTTTAAGTGGCCACGGTGCGCTCTCACACACACGTCTGTCCTCCGTCCTTGGCTATCCCTCATTTTACGAGCGGAGTCTCTTCTTCCAAACACAGTGGGCCTTCCATGTCCTCTTTTCCTGAGAACCCAGCATGTCAATCGCATGTGACATGTACTGCCTTCCTAGAAGTGTTCTCCGGTTCTTCGGTTTTTTTTTCTGACCTTTCGTTTCAGTTTAATCGGCTCAATCTAATCCATGCACACCTTGAAATGGGGTTCGAAGTTTGTGACCGTCATCTTTCATCTCCACTCCACTGAAGCGAATGTAACAACCTTTCGAAGGCTCTAGGTCAACTTCGAATAAGCGTTGATGATGAGTGCAATGTCACGATTTCGAAGGAAGACCATAGATGTTGTTCTCAATCATCCGTCAGGAGTGGATTGCGAGTGACAGCATAGTGATTTCTTCTGTGCTGGGCGGGATAATGTGGTTCCCTTGTCACCGTGGTATGATAGCAGTTTCTATTGAGATAGTAGTAATTCAGCTTGCTGTTTTCTTTTTTTTTTCCAAGGTAAGACTAGCAGACATTTGTTTCATCAATTTGGAAGGTCATAGAATACATGAACCATGTCAACCTTGTCTATACTTATCGTCTAATTTCCCCTCTCAATCTGATTCTTCTAACCCAGCTATATAACAATCTACTTGCAGGAGTAGCCTAGTACGATTTTTTCCTAATCATCTTCAGAAATAAGGCCTGTATAACTTCAGTTCCCACTGGCCTTTTTCCTTGACCGCACATGGGTGCGTTATCGGTTTAACCCATAACGTACCGCGTGTGCCACATGGTGGCGCACACGTTGTCTGGCCTTGCGCCACATTTCCATAGCAACAAAATATTTTTTATAAGTTGTTTTTAGTTGGGAATGTGATCGACCAGCCACGGAGTACACGATACATACCTTGGTCCGGTGAAAGCTGTGGTACAAGTGTGGCATTTGGCCACCACCCTGGAAGCCCCATCCAGGGCCAGCAATTCCGCTGAAGCTTCACCTACGGGGTTCTTTTGGTTGATGATCACGAATCTGATGTTTATCTAGCGTATTTGGAACAAGTCTAGCACAGGGCCACCATCATGGAAACTCCATCCAGGACCACCAATCTCACTGAAACTTTGCCTAGGAGGTTCTGGTTCTGCAATGTCTCCATGATTCTAAGCAGTTGATCAGTGGTTGGTGCATCCCTTGTGAACTGATCGACGCCTACCACTTCATCAGTTAAATGATTTGAAATCTCTCAAACATTTTCTTTTTTTTGGGGCTGGGAGCGGTCCGGTATAAGAGGTTCGCACGTTCGCTGAATGCGCCGAATTCGAGAAGGGTCCTCCAGAAGTGTTATTGTGTAGAGGCGTTTGTGATGCATAACGAGACCCTGATTAGGCAACATTTGATTTTATAAGAGCGCATCTGTTTACGACCTAAGTAGAGCAAGCATATAACCCATGAAATATCAATCAGGTCCAAAATCCGAGGCCCTGGTCGAGTACATGGCGCAATCCTCACCAAACACATGCCAGAAAATTTTCTTTTTTCTTAGCTTCCACCCGGCTTTCATTCGTTTCGATCGGTTCACTTTCGCCGAAGTTGTTGTTGGCGATACACTGGTGATGCCATCAATTGCTAACAAGATTTGTCCTAGGGACCGCGTGCGCCACATGGTGGCGCACGCGTGACCTACGTGCGCGGTCCGAGTGGACAGACACCGCGAAATGGCCTCGATACGTTATGGGTTAAAGGGGCACCTGGGATACGGGCCTGCCCTTGGTGCGTGTTCTAGGGAGTGTAGATCGTTCTATGGTCGAAATTCCGAAAAGCTTACTTCTGCATTTTCTCCAACCCTCTTGTCTTATTCCCTTTTCACCTTTTGTAAAATCAGCGTACGTGATACACACTTCTAGCCGCGTTACCGCAAGGTGATCATTTTTTTCTGATCTAGAGTTCCAGCTCATTTTTACGTGAAGATCTGCTATGGCCTACTTTGAAAGTTCTTATTTCAGATGGTGTCTTTAACAAGATTACTGGATTATTGTTATGTTGATCGTTTTAGTTTTCTAACTGACCGCCAGAGTTTTGTCTCAATAGTCTTGTGTTACTTAGTGTTTTTCTATTTGTATGTCCCACTAAACTTTCACAGATAGCACGCCTAAAAGCGTATCGAATAAAAGAATAAATAGCTAAATTTCCTAGCCCTTCACCAAACTTGGTCTTCGAGGGATGGTTATTTGGGATGATGATTACGAGTCTGCCTTTTTCGCCTCGAAGAAGTGCTGTTTCTTGAATCTGTGTCTCCATCTCATTACTGCTGGAATTTCTCCGGTAGCGGTAATGGCTCATTCCTCTACATTTCAATTTGACGTGTCGCTCACGCGCCAGCTACTAAAAAGCATTGTTCTAGAGGGTAACATCCCACCGTTGCGTTCTTTTCTACACGGAAATAAATTGGATTGCGATGCAATTATGGTTTTGTGCGATTCATCATGTCGTGTTCGTCTTATCATAGTGACACTCTCGATATCGCTGAAGCCGAAGTATTCCGAGTCATACTGTATCCACGACCAATCGTCCGTGCATCGTCAAATAAGTGGACTTGCCCAAATTTTCTCCTAGCAACTGACAACCCATCAACGTAAAACTTCGGTGAGATTGAGTTAGTCCGCCAGGTACCCTCAGAGGAAGGGGTTCATTCAAGTGAGTGGGTAAACTCAGTGTTGTTGATACACAACCAATCGTATGGAAAGCAGTAGTTAGCCACAGGAAGCCCTTAGGTTAGAGTGAGTGCAACATAAGATAAGTATCTCTTGATACGGCTACCTAGGCACGACCCAGCGACATACTGCGAGTGAGCACTTTGACGACAATATGAGCCACCGGTGGCTCATACGTGTCCGTCCGCATGGGACATTATGAGCCACCGGTGGCTCATAACATTCAAATCCATATTTCTGGTTGTTGCAAACCTTTTTTGCTAAACGTTTTTTGTTTTATAATCGCCTAAGGTAGTATGATATTCAGCATGAGTAAGCAAGAAAAAGGCTGTTTATCTTCTGAGATATTTTGAGATCTCAGATATTTATATGTTCTTTTCTTATGAATAACGCCTATGTTTACACCAAAACATTGAGTGCAGAATGTTCTCTGCCTTTCGCTGCCCTCCACCTCAAAATCTCGAACTTCATCTGAGTCCCTCTCCAACAACAACTGGTCAAAAAATTCGCTCATTACTACACTATGATCCATTCCTAGAATCATGCACCTCATTCTCAGCGTTAAACTGATCCTAATAAACAATAAAATCCGCAAAAAGTGCTACAAAAAGTGGTTGGTCATGAAAATGTCTACCGCGTGGGACATTATGAGCAACCGGTGGCTCATGCCGCATGCCCGCGGGCGCGTGCGCGTGTCCCACGGCGCGTCCAGCGCAAAACAGCGATTGTCGTCAGTGTTAAGAATCTAATCTGTAGCTCCACTGAGGTGCGCCCGTCTGATGTAATAACCCACTGGGTCTCAAAAGTAGCCCAATGGGATTGTTCAGTGGCAACGCCCACAAATATCTGTTTAAATACGAGGATTACTGTGATATTGATGATATTCTGATTATTCTATGCGACGTAATAAGTATTCTGACGTAATAAATACTTGCTACAGAAGTATCGAAAGAGTTATCCTTCGGTGAAACCCACCGAGCTCAGATTGTGACCGCGGGTACGTGCTTTTACCTTTGCGTTCTCAGCAGATGTTCAGTTACACTTCGTTGTCTAACCGTTATCTTATGCGATCGTAACAAATAAATCTTGGACAGAGAAATACAGTTGTTCTTGCTGTCAGCAAGTGGTTGGACTGAAACAAGCAAAAAACACTTGCACACTTAGCTGTTGTTAGAGGACTTAGATCACACGTTTCCTGTAGTGTATGGGTTGCCATTGGTTAGCGAAGAGGGATTGTAGTCGATAGGGCAGAGGTTCGGACCACTGTCACTTGCTGATTCTCTTTTACTGAAGAACACCTCCTACCTCATGGGTCAGAGGGTTCTTTCCTCCTACCGGAAACAATGAAGGTTGCGATGACAGGGCAAAATGCACAAACTGAGCAATTGTCGCCATTAGTGGATCCATTTCCGGGCCCTGATGTCTTTACGTTACAGTTTTGTCATCACCGTCGGTAATAAACTTTCACGTAATTGACAGTTCGAGTGAAGTTCCACTTTCAACCTGTTCGGTTTTTCACCGTACGCTTGAAAGACCCATTTACTAAGGAGTTGGTAGATACAAAAAATAAACGGTCAGAAATGACAGGATGAGGAATTGTTCCGTCAGTCACACAAGTATTTTTTGCTCCGCTCTCGCAGACGACCGTCTTTTCAAAACTGGTGCTAGCTTTCTTGAATTTACTACTTTCCGTCCTTTTCTCAGCAATTATTTTCTACCGTCTATTTCTTTATCTTGTTCATAGCTTTCGCTGACGCGAATTTTCATCTTGGAGATTGGATGCTGGGGAATTGAATGAAAAATATGCCTCAAACCCGCACCTTGTCTTTCACGCTTCACCCATTCTGTTGTCTTTCGGTCCACTGAGAAGTGATCGAAATCGGTTCCAACGCCATCACGAGACTTTCTCGAAGATGCACCGAAAATCACCCGACCGTTGTCGTCCGTTCCGAATTCAAATTGCTAATGTGAGAGCTTCGCGGGGTAAAATAAGTTTCTAGGTCTTCATTCCGTGAAATCACGCAGAAGTGTCAATGATGTTTGCTGCGTGACTACAAAATCATCTCAGGCAAATATAAAGTCAAAACTACAAATTTTTACGACATTGCCCCATCCGAAACAAGAGGAAGTAACTGGAAAATAAAAAACGCAAAACCCAGAACTGCCGCGCGAGCCCATTCGTTCACTGTACGAGATGGGTTGAAATACTTGAAGCTAAAAAGCAAAATTCACCACCCTACTGAGAACTTTAAAGGCTTCGAACAATTCGCCAAAAAAAAACTCTTTTTCAGTATTAGAAGTCCGGGTCGCCGCCTCGTCTTATAGTTAGTACCAGCCACTCAGCGTCCTGCAGGCAGCCAAATGAACTAATGAATAGTAGGAAACATATATGGAACATTTAGAATAACAAATAAAACGAAGAACAAAAAGCATTTAGCAAAAGACGGCGAGG
Source organism: Nippostrongylus brasiliensis (assembly GCA_030553155.1). Taxonomy (NCBI): domain Eukaryota; kingdom Metazoa; phylum Nematoda; class Chromadorea; order Rhabditida; family Heligmosomidae; genus Nippostrongylus; species Nippostrongylus brasiliensis. The sequence goes on from CP130735.1 coordinate 5,489,712, forward strand.
AGCTTATGAAATACGTCGCTGTGAGTACGGTAACGGGCAATCGTGGCGGGACCCTAGAGTTAACAAACAGCCATTTTATTAGTAGGCACTAGTACGACAAACAGCCATTTTATTGACCTAGATGGGATCCTTGCTATTGTGTAACTTTGTTTAAGTTTGTCCTACAATATTGTTGTTAATGCTCGGTTGTGAGCAGCTGACAGTTGTATTTTTCATTCTTTTTCTCACAGCTGTCTTATACTTCCGTAGTAAAAAATAAAGAAAGAAATCGAACAATAATCTTCGGCACTGATAACTCATTAGGGTGACATAAAAGTTCGAGTGCATGTGATAGTGCTATTGTGGTTTTGATTTGTCGGTGTCCCGCTTCTTTGGTGTTTTGGACCTACCATGGTTGAATCGCTATGTTCCCTAACTTGCTGATAGTTGATTGCGCAGTGCAATAAGGACGTTTGATGATCGTTTCCACATCGCACCTTGTTAGACTAATACCGCTCTGGCCAAAAAACTGTGGCGGGAGGGGATAAATGTGATGCACATTAAGCTTAGTCAGGAAGCTTCCGCCACAACTGCAAACTACCGGTCCTATTCAACCACGGGAATTTTAACCTCGAAGACAATTCAAGATCGGGACGCCATTCATTGGTAACGTCGAGAATGATTGTATGCGCAACAGAATGAGATTTCCAATCTTTCACCTTTCAGTTCTGGTTCCTGCGCCATGGCTTTGATAACACCAAGGTAGCTTCCGAGACAATAAAAAATGAAAAACTACAACAGATGAAAAGGAAGGGGCTGTCCTTCTGTTTCCAAGGCCCACTCAACCTCTTGTGGAACAACAATGGCCGCACAGCCACCCTCCGAGGTCTAGCAGTCACTACTTTTCGACACTCACCATACGGCTAGATATCTATCCTTGCTACCTTCACTTCATTCGATCTCTACGCCACTACTGCGTTGGAAAAATGGGTGTGGGTTTTACGATTTGTAATTTTACGAATCTACGATTTTAACGGCATTTTTCGTAAAACATCGTTTTACGATTTTGCGACATGACAAAAAATTGGGAATTTTACGAAATTTTTTTTTGTATCAGACCTCAAATATTGCTAACAGGTCAAAATTGCAAGTGGCCGTGTCAGGACCCTTTGCTTAAGGCACAATAATGATAGCATAGCTCGGGAGGTGTCGCAATTACAGAAACCATTGACAGCTTACTGTAGATTTTGCAACCAGCTGGAAGGCAGCGTAGCTTTAGTGGAGCATTCTTCATGTAGGACTGCTCCTCTAGCAAGATCTCTCTACCCTCATTTAGCTTCACTAGCTCCGAAGTATTTTGTGCTCCTCCAGAGCCCAACTTGGGACGGAACCCAAAACGGGGGACCATGTTGAAAAGAAAGTCCGTGCCTGTACTCTATCACGAGCGGAATGCTTCCGTGACTCGATCCGTACCTAAACGTCTCACCGGGATCGCAGGCAGAGAGTTATCTTCTCATCATGCCTACATTATTGGCCATTAGTTTGTTTTTAATGTTACAGATAAAGTTTGTCAGAAATGGAAATAAACACGTTTTTTGGGTCGCTGTGCGTTTGAACGGCAAGAGGTTAGAGGTACCCACTCTTAACGGTGTTTTCGAGGGAGCGACCTCACTGACCGAAGGTCGTGAAGGTTTATGTGAAAAAGCATCGTGACGCATCAAGAGTCATGGGTTGTCATTCACCAGGAATGTGGGTCGAGCTGCGCTCAGCACCGTGAACCCGATTTTTTCGTTGTTTCTACCAGACAGCATGCGCGAAAATGCGATGCTATCTACCCGCGCCGAAGTTGCCGACACCCTCATCGTGCCATTACAGGCTTAGTTATTACTACCGCTAATCGTCGACCTTCTTTTAGGCTCTTACCAGCAGCGTTCTACGTTTCGTCTACCATTCAGTTGTTGACTATGGTGGTTCATCTCTATAGAAATCTAGAATAAACTCAATCTCTCATTAAGGTGCGTCTCTAGTGTCTTCTCTACACATTGTCTTCTCATTCTTCTAGGGTTTAGGGTTGTCTGTTGTAAGATGAAATAGTGTTTGGGCGAGACCTTTCAGGCTCTAACGAAGGCGACATCGCCGAAACGTAAGCCGAAGAATAAGGCTTTAACAATCTCGGTCGATCGCTAACTACAATGCGTTTCTGAGAATCTCTCATTTGTTTCGCATTTCGTTTACCAGCCGTTCATCGCTCTATCGGCCACCGTTAGTTGGCCATCCACAACGTCGAATTGCATTATCAGGTCGAAGTCAAAGATTGACCAAAGCTTCGTTTATGTAGGTTATTTTGAATGCTTATTACGATATCGAGGTCTGGCGACAATCACCCATCTCCTCTCAACCCAAATGCACACCAGCTAGAATCGTGATCAGCACGCAAAATAACCTACCTGGACGAAACTTTAGTTGAGTCTGAATTTTTGACCTGACCACTCTTGTGGACGACTTGTGTGGTCCTCTACGTAGCAATCAGATAATCAAAATAAGCATCAGATTCGTGATAAAGCACTCTAAATAACCTCTCAATATGAAGCTTGGGGAAGATCGGTTAGAAAATTTTTATCTGAAGTGCAGTACTCCAAACGCTCTCTTTTGGAATGCGCTCTCATTTGGAAAATGGAATTGCCATTAATCCCTCCAAATAAACAACTGCGTTTCGCTTATTACAAAGTAAGGATAGCTTATCATCTCGCAGAAGGTGGATGATTATATTTTTGGGAACTCCGCGTTCAACCGGCGGACCTATCAATAAAGCGAGCTTGTTTGATTATCAGGAGCAGATGTTTTATGTTCCAAACTAAGCCAGCAAAGCTTAATTGCCGGCAGCTACCACGACACCTGGCCCATTTGGAACCATACTTCGAAGGGACCGGAATAATATCGACGAAATGCCCCTGGGGTAACTCATCCTAAAAGAGCTGGGCCATGTTAATAGGTTGGTGCAAAAGTCTTGCAACACTTTTCAAAGTAACAGCAATTTATTCAAACGAAATCTCAGTCAACGATATAATCACCATTCATATATATGACTTTTCCCCATCTTTCGGGCAACCTCTCAATTCCTCTCCTCCGGAACTCCGGCAGCTGTGACGAAAAAAAATTGGCCGACCTCTATTTCCATTTCATCTCGGTGGTCGAATTCCATATCTCGAAGGTGTTGCTCTAAGGAATTGAATAACTGATAATCTAAAGCAGCAAGGTGAGGAGAGTACGGAAGGTGCGGTAGAATTTCCCGTCATGCGATAAAAACGCCCTGAAAGGGAAAAGTCTACCTTTTGAATGACTACATACGCTCGTCCTCATGTCACAAGAGCGACTCGTGAGAAAATTCAGGATTTAGGCTGGGAAGTTCTATCGTACCCACCTTATTCTCCAGACCTTGCTCTTTCAGACTATCACTTATTCAGGTCCTTAGAGCAACACCTTCGAGATATGGAATTCGACAACCGAGACGAACTGGAAATGGAGGTCGGCCGATTTTTTTCGTCACAGCTCCTAGAGTTCTGGCGGAGAGGAACTGAGAAGTTGCCCGAAAGATGGGGAAGAGTCATATATATGAAGGGTGATTATATCGTTGACTGAGATTTTGTATCAGTAATTTGCTGTTATTTTGAAGAATGTTGCAAGTGTTGCAAGACTTTCGCACCAACCTAATGTATTGTACATTTCTGATATACCTTAATTCCTCACCACATCCAATTTGGCTTCCATTGTTTCGTGCTAATTACTCCTGATTTTGTTGTAGACTGGCAGACGCGAAACTGTGTTATCTATTGTGGTTTTGGTATGTTTATAAGCATATTTGTCTAAGTGTGAAAAATGATAATCATGAAAATTAGAACCACTTTTTTCATCCTTTCCCTGCTCTCCTGCCACCTCTTATTTCTATGATAGACCAACTGTTTTGTAGCACTTTTATCTAGTGGTGCTGTGTTGTCAATTTCCATATTTGGTAATTCTGGGTGTGTTCACGTTTTTTATTTATTTTTATACTTAACATTGTATCTGCATGCTTCGCGCATGTAATGACTGAAATTGAATTTACACGTTTTTTCCATTAATAAAATAATCCTCTGTTCTCGGTACACTTAGTGGTCTCACCCCTTTTTTCTTGTTTCCGCGAAAACATTGCCGTTGTGAATAAGCATTTCTATCATTAATAATGAGCGCCCTACTTTCCAGTGAAGGCGCCACCCATTTCCTGCTATCACAATATCACGGTGTCCCTTCTTATTACTTACATCGAATCTCCAACACTGGTATACAAATTTTGATACGCAATGGACTGCCCTTGATGTTCGTTTAACCGTTCTTGAGGCGTTTCCAGTTCACCCTTTTTTACCGATCGGAAAAGACTAGGGCCCAGATTCATCATAGGTAAAACCCCGATAAACCTTAGATATACTCCGAACGGCGCGCAAACCGAGATTCGTGAACGCGCGCCAGGGTTTAATCGGGGTTTATCGCGTGTCTATCACACTTCGCGATGAGGCAGGGTTTGGGAGACCTCGACGGTATCGAGCGGGTCTATCGCCGATGGGGTTTCGGAGACCGCTCGTCCGTTCATGAATCTCGGCCTAGATTAGGTGCGAAGGTGCATAGAGAACTCCCCCACGCTTCCTGCCTTCCCCTGCCTATCCCTCCCACTAGAATTCGAGACCACTTCCTTCTTCTAATATGTTCCTACTTTATGTCTCTGCTCGACGCCCTACATTTTTACCGCCTTTTGATGGCGCACCTAATCTGCTCATTCTCGATGGGTAGTTTTTCGACTCCGTGGCAAGATGTTGGCGACGTGTTGGTGATAATCACCGATATCAACCCCAGTTCAAGAGTTTTGATTCTTGTAACATTTTCTTCTTGAGCAGAAGCAAATTTCGTTCTCGGATAAGACGAAATGTTCCAACGAGACCGTGCAATCCAGTTTGAGTGGCCTCCCTTCCTGCTTGGTTTAGGTTACGCTCGAGCGTTCGTTCCAAGATGCCCGCATATGCACCGGAATGAGAAATGATGGTCGATTGGGTTTCTTTACCGGCTGCCCTATGGCAGTGAGACTTATTGGTTCGTGTTCGTCGACAGGAACGTCGCGACAACCGTCTGCCATTCGAAGTGAAAAGACAGATCGGCAGACTCAGACTATGCGAAAAAATCGTTTTTATGGAGACACTCAAGATGGAAATGTCGATGGGTCGTCAGCCACTGCACTCAACGTTCTAGATGTGGACGACGCCCTATATTTTAGCAGAACAGGAATTTACGTCGATTTTCCGTCCCAGAAAACACTATCGTAGAAGAAGCGCTTTCACCTTGGCAGTCAGACATGAGCAATAAACGACTCTGGCACTGCGTTTCGTTTGGCATAAATCTTTAGTTCACATCCACCCATTTAATGCGCCATATGATGTCCCATTATCAAAAAAGTATACATAAAAATAAAGATAAATAGATGCCGAAGACGTGAACGGATGCTCTTTAAAGCACTGCCACGCTGAGAGATCACTTCCAGATCGTCGGCCTAACCTAAACCTAAGCCTAAGCCTAAGCCTAAACCTAAGTCTAAGCCTCAATTATTCTGATTACTTATCTAAATAGCTCTTCCTCTCCGCGTAGCCAAGATGAGAATGTTTCGAAGAAGTTTCATCTGTCGATGGCTGCAGATTTTATCGAGCACGATTAGGTCACTTCCAGGGCCGTATGGATGCAAATCTCTGAAACACGGGCCGACTTCATTTTCCTCCCCTGCCCCATCCCCCGGCAATCTTGGTGAACCTTTTGATCTTATCGCAACTTTTCATCTATTTTTTGCCGAAATTGAGCTTTTAGATGGACATCTTGGCCATTCTCATTACCACCGAAACTAATTGTAAGATTTTTCCTCGAATGCACCAGGTTGCACTCCAAGCTGGTGGAATATTGGCTTTTTAATCGGACTTTTCTTCTGCTGTAGAACGATTTGTGGGAGTCTTCAGGGCACCAGATGAGATGCTTTCAAACGGGTCTCTGTTTTCTAATCTTCCCTCTGTTTTCTCATCTTCCAACTTCGTTTGAACCTTGTATGGTTAACAGAATGGGTTTTGGTTTTCGATCCTTGCTGAAGTGAAAATTGTTAACAAGTTTCAGTTTTTGATAGTGTGAAAAAGTTTCAGAAATGACAAAAGTCCATATGCCTAAGAATTCTCTCCGAACAACACCGATTTATATCAAGATAAATTGTCTCTGGTTTATCTTCGACACCATCAATCTTCTACTGAATTTCAGTGCTCTTGCAATCTAATGGCAGCATTTCCACCTTAAACTCAGTTTTAGGATGATAAAAGTCAAACATTTCTCTTGAACATTTTCCGCAGATACAAATATAGGTAGAAGTTACTGTTCAAACAGAATTTCATCTTCTCCAACTTTATCCTTGGTCACTTTTCTATGGTTGAATGAACAGATACTACCGTTGTTAATATTCAACCTCCCATAGTACGATGAAAAATGCATCAATAAATATAAACAAATTAAAACATATCCAAAAGGGGCAGCTCCCATGTCGCGCTATTTTCTTCTATGGGAGAATCTATTTATAGTCAATCTTGTCACAAGTCTCCCTTCATTCGTTTATTCTTTTCTCATGTTCATTTTCTTTACCACACCTTTCACACTTCACCTTAACAGTGTATCCATTCTTGTCTTCCTTTCCTTGTCAGAAGTTGGTTCGCTTAAGAATAAGAAATAACTCTTCTCCTTTTTCATCTTTATCGAGACTACTACATATTATTCCTTTCTAACATTTTTTGTCTCATTTCACGGTTCCTGTCATATCACAAGGCGCCCACTATCCTGTTTTGTTGACATCTAGTCTGAAGACTCATCAATTCTATTTGACCTTTTGATTAATTGGGATTCGTGAATATGTGCCACTCTTATTTGTCAGCGCTCAGTTTTCTAAAAAAAGGATTATGTTTATTTCGAAAGTTTCTTTGTTTTTCTCAGTTTCTTTCACATAGCTGTCTTTCTCCTTGTTAGAATCTCTCTATGGGTAGTTTTCGCATAGAACTTCGAAACCAGATGTGAGATTCGTTATCAGCGTTCCTGATAACCTAAGTAAGCGAAGTTTCAGCGAAAAATAGTTTGAGCGAGGTCAGATCCAACTTGTTGCCGCAGCAAAGTGGAATGACGATGGAAAAACCGACTCTTGCGCCTGGCGTGCGGGCGCGGCGCGGTTGGCTCGGTTAACAAAGTGGGACCATATCGTTGGTCTCATGATATTTGGAATCGTAGGAATCACGACAGACCCGAATTCGATGAAGGATCTTTGGACACCTCTTGCAGGCATACGTATTCGAATTGACAGCGGTCTACTAGGTTTCGGAGGCTTCGAAGTACCCACCGAAACGGTAGGTCGACGACATCCTCAAATCGCTCGAGATGAGTATATTCACGAGCAGGGTGCGCGGAAATTTTCTTTGAAAGAACGGAAAATGGAAGACGGAACGGAAACAGTACAAAAATCACTTAATAATGGGAATTCAGCCAAAATTGGGTCACGAAACGTTTTCGTTTCTGTTTCTCGAGATACCCACAGAATGCTCGTTTTGTTCCTACTAGATTGTGTCCATCATGGTGGTGATAGTTTTGGAGTAAACGACGAAAATTCCCCACAGGAACCATATCAATTTTTTCCTCTTTATAAACCTCATTATAAACCAAAGCCAGCACAAGTACACACAGAAAAACGAAGACTTTTCTGGCGAGATAGAAAAGAATGTTCTCAAAAGCCGAACTTTTTATTCCACAACGTTTTTATCCCGATCAGTTACGGGGTACGTCTTTCATGATGGTCGCTCCGTCTTCTCTCTCCTTGCTGCTGCTCCCGCATTCGTTGAGGTGCCACACTGCCATCTTGTCTGTCTTGAGCTCCTTGTGGGGTATCGTCCTCGATCGCAGGTTGTTGAGCGCCACTTCCTTTCATGCGACCATCGATCCGTCTTGTGATCGTGACAGTTTTTCTTCATCAACCGACCTGTCACACGGGCCTGACGCTGGTACCGACACCCTTTTCAGCTATTTCCGAGCTAGGCAAGGGTTTCTGCCTGGGACGGGATTGAACCCTGATCATCGAGATCTTGAGCCTAGCTCTTAACCTCTCAGCCATCCCGCCCCCCGTTTCTCAAAAGCCGAACTACTAGAATTAAAAGCCTAACTAGCCTAAGCACTTCGCTGCGTTGGTTTCATTCTACCAGAATTCGAAGGGATCATATCGACGTCAGCACAAGAGTTCAATCTCTGTTGTGTCACCCTGCACAGTGGAGCTCTTCGATTTTTTCTTCCGCTTCACAGAAACGGAACGGAAGGGCTGAAAACGGCCGGAAACCGGAATTCGAATTTCGAAAGCGGAAGTTCCGCACATCTCTGTTCACTAGTGTTGATAGTTTGGTGAAGATAACAACGCTCTCAAAAAGAACAAAATCTCGCTGTCATTTTCGAGCATGACATAACGGTATCTATGAAAATCTCGAAGGCCGAAATCGTCCTTGAAACGAAACTGGCAGGGGCTACTTTCACCCACACTGTAAAGCGATTGATGCCCCAAGGCAAACCATGTCTTCCAACCCGGCCTAGCCAGGTAATTAGGCACTAGACTTGTCTGGAAAAGTGAATTCACTGCGACGGCGACGGTTCCCGCAAGCCGGCGACGGTTCCGCAAGCCATTGTATAGCTCGAATACGCATTCAGCTGGTCTATACGACTCTGAGTCGAGACCTATGGGCCCTAGGGGAACTGCGTACCAAACTCTACCCTACCATTCTCTGTATATCTTATTCTCATACTTTTCAGATGTGTATCTATAGGAATCGCGTGATCTCGTTAAGCATATGTGACGGATTGTCTATTCGTTTCATCTCCATCTTTCCAATAAACTTCCTTCCGACTGGACGTCTGACAGCTGCATTTACAATCACCCTTGAATAGAAATGTTTTCAGTAACTGGCGAGACGTCTTGCAATTTAGCTGAGCATCATCCGAATGCGGCATATTGTCGGGCTTTTACTTGCGTATATATTCGTCGGATGTTCCGATTGCCGAGGAATTTCGAGGGTACGATGCTCTCGCAATTTACAGCTTTTTGTTGCTTTTTTTTTGCGATGAATATGCTGGTACAATTTACTTTCTTTTATTCAGCAAAAACCACCTACTGAATGGCGAGCGTTTGATGCTCCGCTGGCCGGCATTCCGTGCAAAGCGCCCGGAAATCAGTGGAGGACTGCTAGTGGAATAGTCGACGCCTGTGGCAATTTGATCAAGTCCTCCATGTTGGTCATTTCGTTAGACCGCGTAACTCGTCCATTCAGTATCAGACACCGTGGGACCAGACACGTCTGTACGAGTTATCATGGTGACGCTGGCGTGGTGAACTCGTACAAACGTGTCTGGCCCCACGGTGTCTGATACTGAATGGACGAGTTACGCTGGGGGTGAGCGAATGTATAACAAGGGCCTTAGACCGAATGAAAACGCATTCTTCTTATTTTTCGTTCTTTTCAGAAGTGATCAAGACTCCATGAATTCGGCAAAGACACCTACGTTACCGAAACGGACCAGGGAATGTAAGGTAAGCGCATTCTTTCGAAACCGATGGCAACTTCTTGCCTGCCATCTCTTCTTCTTCTCCTAATAGCCCTTACAGACCCGACGATGTGCAATTTGAGCGACGAATTAGCCGTCATAAATGAAATTGAGCGAAACACACGACGACGAGCATTCTCGTCCAACGCGACGTTTGTGGCTCTAATCGCAACGCGCGGTCACCGCTGCGGTGAAGACTGCGAATCCGTCGCTCAATTTTTTGTCGTCTGGTATGTAAGGGTCCTAAGCGTTTAGTCGCTTGCGGGTCCGCTGTTCTTGTCAAGAGTCACCATCTACTTCTATTCAGGACGTCTTGGAGCGTAGCTCTGACTTCCTTAAGGTCGTTCTTGATAACGTCGCTCCACCTTTTCTCAGGGGTGTCGCGTGGTCGCGTACCAGGGGTCTGAAATTCCAGTGCTTTTCGTATTGGATGGTCATCAGGTCTTCTCTTAATATGACCATATCACCTGAGCCTTTGCTCTCGCATCTTAAGCTGCACTGAAGCTGTTCCAATCTGCCAGCAGCTTGCCTGCCATCTCTGTGAGTACCGATTTCGTGACCGCAGATGTGGAAACAACTTCAACCGCCGCTGCTACCTTACCTTTAGGGCCCTTACAGACCAGACGACAAAAAATTGAGCGACGAATTCGCGTCTTCACCGCGGCGGTGACCGCGTGTAGCAACAGCAATCGATTAGAGCAATGCGTCCACCGCAAACGTCGCGTTGGACGAGAATGCTCGTCGTCGTGTGTTTCGCTCAATTTCATTTATAACGGTCTAATTCGTCGCTGAAATCGCACGTCGCCGGGTCTGTAAGGGCCCTCAGGTGAATCCCAAAATAACTCGTTGGGCGGTAAGAGCGGAAATAAAAAAGTTCTGTTCGATCGTGTTGTTAAACACTGTATGTATTGGAGTGATCGAGCACCCAGCTGTGTTCTCGACCCTCACAATCACATCAACCCTCAAAGATCGCCTGTCTACTCATTTTACGGCGGCCGTATTGGACCATCTCAATGAGAACAGCCAATGGAACCGACCTTGATGCCTCGTATCTACGGTTCGTCGCATTTCGAAAAATCATACAGGGAGAGGTGAGGAGGAGTCAACTGCAGGGAAAAGTGACCAGGGCAAGGATTCATGAACGGAACGAGCGGTCTCCGAAACCTCGTCGGCGCTATACCCGTTAGATACCGCGAATTTGCGGTCATTTCTGATTCGTGAAGGACTGGATTTCGGAGACCTCGGCGGCCTATGGCGCAACTGCCGCAATCGCACTCACTGCGAGCATCTCATCGACTCTGCCGTGTGGCTCTAGATTAGAACCGCGGCGCAGCTAGAAGAAATGCACCTGCGTTGCGGTTCGGCCAGAACCAGACGGCAGAGTCGATGAGATATTGCGTTTAACATGGGAAGTTTAGGATAAGTAGACAAAGGTCTCGCGTCGAGGTCTCCGAAACCCTGCCTCATCGCGAGGTATCGGAGACCTCTCCTAAACCCCGTCTAAACCGCGGCGCGCGTTCACGAATACCCGTTCGGGGTCTATTTCGGTGTATATAGCGCCGATACCCATCGTGAATCCGGGCCCAAAAGACTCTGAAAATGCTGTCAGAACGAGAACTACCCTCACCATTTCTTCTCCGTGACATTTTATTTATTTATTTATTTTATTTATTTTTATTTATTTAATTATGCGTCATACTGCGCGCCAGCTAAGAGAACCAAAGAAAGTGACTATACTCAGAACAGTAAGTCAAATATTTTTGCTGTCCAATGAGAAGACATATCAATCGGAGAAAAGTAAAACACCTAAGGGTATGGCTTTGATTGCGATCGATCGCACAATGTCCGGTGCAGAACCATGCTTTGACGACGTCATCGTGCTTCCACTTTTGCAATCGTTCTGTGACTTCTCAAAAACACTTCGCTGCAACGAAATCAGGAAAGAAAGTCGCCTTGATGACGAACTTTCAGCGACCAGCAAAGGCTAGTGACCAGAGAAACTTGCCCTTTCTCCTGTTTTTGCCTTTTCCTTACCATAAATCACTCCAAGGTTACTTGTATTGAATAAAAAAACGCATGACCAGAATCAGAAGAGCAATCTACCCAACGGTGAAGGTTTTTGCGTGTTTCTTCCGTTGTTTGTTCTTGACCTCATCAGGGCGACGACCACACAAGTTCAACCTCGTTAGATCGTGCATGCTAATTACAACCTGTGGATATTTCTAATTCACTCATTCACTTGAGTTTTTTAATACCCGGGTCACATCGAAAAACAGTTCTATATTTATTCATTTAATTAATTAATTATTCACTTAATTATTCATTTATTTATCCCTACATACACATGGACGTGCAATACAACCACAATTAGTAACGAAACTGACGGAACAAATAGAAGAAAAGAACTACACTACACAGCAAAAATGTAGAAACAGAAACCTCAGAACTAAGAACACACATTATAACAATAAAAGAAGCACTAGTTAACCTCGAGAATATCATTGATAACTCTCGACCTAATATTTGAAGAGAAGAAGCCTTAGTTTTAACATAGAACACGCTTGAGAAAAATTCAGGTCCGAAAATGGCCAGAAGCAGAATTTGACTCAATTTGACTCCGGCTCAACAACGGAGTTCAAAAGAGCGCTGTTTTTAGCCATGACTGACCCGTTTATGGCACCTACAATTTTTTTCCTGAAATTAAAGTGAATTTGTCTATTTCAAAGCGTTTCCATCACTACCTTTGCTCCAAGGCCTCGCGTGGTACAGTGGCAAGAGGCGCCGCTGACACCCGCACGGTCGAGCGACCGATCCCGGCCCGGGCTTACCAATCCTTCCATCCCCGGGATCGGGTAGATTGGTACCAGACTTGCCTGGGAAGGTAGAGACACTGACCTGGAATAGCGGCTGGCCCCCGCAGGTCATTGTATAGGCCAAATACGCCTCCACCAAGCCTCTACGACTTGAATGGAACACGAAAGCGGCGGCGCGTCTTCAGGGGAATGATCAACGACGGCACCCTTACCTTTACCTTACCTTTGTCTTTGCTCTATCCATATATTTCTTTTCTACAATCACGTTGTTTGTAATACCGGCGCTACCCACACTTTCTTATGTTCAGCCGCCTGATGTGCTGAAGACGTTGCCAGCTCAGCTACAAGAGCGAATTCTGGCAATCTGGCGAGAGCGCGATCCAAGCGGTGATTGTTGGAAGCAACAGCGACGCACAAGGTAGGTGCTTCTTCGTGAGCCAGAGTTTCCCTCGAACTGCTATCAATTTCAGGCTGATACTTCTCAACCTTCCTCCGTCACTGAGGAAATCGTTCCGTCCACCAGCTCTGGAGTGCTCGCTGCCTCACTTCATCGATCGATTGGAGTGGGATCTGCAAGTAAGTGATGGGTTAAGTCGTACGGAATCGGATATTTGCAAGTGTTCGGATCCAAGGCCGACTCTCCCGTTAATGAGGGCACCGGTCAAACATTTAAGATACCAATCCATAGAGAGGGAAGGCCTCACCATACAGTACCGGATATGTCTTTTGATCACTTCTCGAAAAAGACGCTCAGGAACGTTCCAAAGCGGCTTTTTCAATAACTTTGTTGAAACTCAATAATTTGTGAAAATATACATATATTTTATTATGATAGCTTTAATAGAACACGGTATTATATAATAGCTTTTCTATTTATGGATGCTGCGTGAAGGGTGGATATACGGGGGTGAATCCTCTCCATTCTTCAAGGAAGCCTCAATGAAATGGATTTTTGAATTCATTGAATGCAACTTCGCCTGCTCCGAGGGATTGATTACGACCCGCGAATTGACCCCTCATAGTTTACCCCTGAAAAAACTCATGATACTCTGTCTAGTAGCAAAATTAGGTGACCCGTACCCTCTTTACCGGGAATACTTTCACCTTCCCGCAAAAGTATGCTGGACACCAGTTAAGCTGATAACATCAGCTGCTATCAGCTTAACTGGTAACTGCCGATATCGGCTTACCGGCTTATTCCCGTGATTACGGGTGAGTGCTGATAGCTACAGCCCGACCGGGCTTAAGAAAGATGCTAGGAGATTTGCAACGTACATCGTTAGCACAGTGGTTAGTGCAGTCTGCCGGAGACAGAAAGACGCGGGTTCAGTTTCCGTCCGATGTCAGTGTTACGCTGGTCACGTTATTCTTTCTATTGTTATTTCATAGGTGAGATCGAAAGTGTAAGAAGGCTATAGCTTTCACTGATTTCAGGTACAATTACGACGACTTTGGACGGGATATAAAAAAGGCCAAAACTGCTCTGAGGTATATTCAGTTGTACTCCTTGAGAGATTTATTCCCGGCAACACATTATATCACGATGACCCAAAAGTTCGTGTACATTTGAGATTCTGACTTTCTTTATTCACAACTCTAAAAAAACGAATAATTGACCAATAAGAATAGGATAGCATGGTTAAGCACGATTCTTTAACGGATCACTGGCAATGAATTCTGCGTAACCGTGGTACTGAATAGTCGACTGTTTTTCTCAAGTATGGATAAAGAATGTCAGAATCTCAAATACACGCGATTTTTTGGGTCACCCTAATAGTTTCAGTTGACCCGTTATTAAACCGATAATTTTTAGATAGTAGCGCAACAGCTTCGTCTGCTTCAGCAGCACGACATTTCACTCGAATCGTTCGACATGCCGCCTGCTGACATCTTTCGTCGCTATCAGCTGATTCAGAAGCTCAGACAGTCCAATCGAGCGTGAATGTACAAATCATTCTAGGTTGTTTTTTGCGAAATTTGTATAGAGTGCATAGTTGTAAATGATTTTACTCTTCATAGTGATGCAAAGGGCTCTGGAAAGACAGAGTCCCTACAATCATATTGATTCGCGCTTCGAAAATGAATGTAAACTGAGTACATCCCCATTTACCTTAGGCCTTTGTTATACCCACGCTCGTGGTGAGCGTCAGCTGCTTGCGAGCGGTGAGCGCCCAGCCGCTAACCTCAGACACTGAGCACGCGACGCACGCACGCACGCGCCCGAAGCATACAGAGCAGTGCGCGAGGTGATCGACCCACCCCCAGCGAAAGGGTCCATCGCAGTGCAATGCGCAGCGCGAGAGCGTGGAAGGTTCGCTAGCGTGTGCATAACAGCCCGTGAGCGTCACCACGCCAGCGTCACCGTGATAACTCGTACAAACGTGTCTGGCCCCACGGTGTCTGATACCGAATGGACGAGTTACGCTGGGAGGTGAGCGAAGGTATAACAAGGGCCTTACGATAGCTAGCTTATTTCGATTTTTTACATGTCTCTATGAGTTTCAAACTGAAATTAAATCACTATAACTCGCCTAACCAACACTTCAACCTTTTCTCTGCTTCGGTTTACTCCATCAATCCTCTTTAGAATGCATCCTACAGTACCGGATGCGCCGCAACGATAAAACGGCGGTAGCGGCGCCTCGAAGCGCCGAAACCCGTCGTTTTTCAATAACTTTTTTAAAATTCGTCAATTTGCAAAAATAAGTATGTATTCGAGCTTAGCAGCTTGATCTCTATCCCTCCATATACACTTTTCCCAAATTCGTGGAACTTGTTTTCAGTCGATTTTTTTGACCCCTCGATTTTCGGATCCTGTTGTCGCTTTGGTCCCTCGGTTGGTGACTCACCACCGACTGGGCTCCTCCCCTCGTCGCCAAATATAAATATGGGGCGCGTCCTTTCCTAGCGTCCCAAGCTAGGAGTAGGGGTCTCCTCGGGATGGCTCGAAGGAGCTACCACGTGTGACCCCCCGTTGGGCATGGGGCGCAAATGAACTGCTGTTGACTCCGCCCGGGTCACTTTCGTTTCGGACACCGAATCGGCGCATTTTGGCGCGTTCGGTACTGTAACTACTCTACTCCCTTCGACACTTGACACATTCCACTCACCCATGCCATTCTCATTTCTTGTTCTACCCTCCAATCCTTCCTATCGAGGTGATCTGCGACTGTTTCCCCGGTGCGTGATTTTTTGAAGTTTGGAGGGAGATACATGGAGTAATCCCCACGCAGTTGACATGACTAGGTTGAACGATGAGTTTTTGGATGTCAAATGAAAACCTTACATCATTATCTGCACCAGTGTCAGCGCAGACACCACTAGTTGATGTTTTCGATCGCTATCCGCTCGAAACTACCAAAATGATACACATGAACAGTAATCACAACTCTTAATAGTCCTCTACAACCTCTTATATGTAGTGATAGGTAACACTTTATAAACCTTTGCAGGTTTCTATAATGCAAGAAAAGAACAAGAAATGTCTCAGAAGTTATCGTCCAACCAAAACATTTCATGACACTTCCATGACGTCTAATTCTAACACGCTGGCATTTATGACTACTCACCATACTTCACTCTATCAATTATTAACCATTACTCTTTCATAAACGACATAAATTCTATCTCATTGTACCTTCGAGGTTCTATATTGTACCAATTTGTGTACTCCAAGTTCGACTGTGATTAAACCTTGGCATAGTGTTGAATATAGCAGAATATTGATACTTCAGCTGTACTCCAAGGTTGATATATACAGTTTTATTGCGGCTAACGTTTCGGCGCTACCGCCTTCTTCAGAGCCTGGAAGAATCGAAGTGAGTTTGAGAAATCACCCGTCCAAGAACCATTTCAAGAGTCAACGGAGCTTCAGAAGATAGGTAGGTAAGGGAGACAAAACGCAGGACAAGGAAGACACGACCCAACCACGTAGACCAAGGTGGAGGTACCCTTATATAGACACCGATGGAGATGAGGAGATGAGGTCACCTTCGGGTAACACCACCTGGCTTGCCACCAGCCGACTAACTTCCGGTACAAGCCCGCACAGGTCGATGAACGGGGCCAGCTCCTGGGTTACCGTTACGCGTTCCTCCTTCCTATTGATTGCAGGGTTTCTGACAGCGATCCACAGCGCCTCGAGAGTCTTTCGCGCTGAGATCTCCGACTCGCGTGCTAGTATTGCCACCGTCACCTCTATCACCGCGCCTTCGTGCACCCGCAACCTGTGCTCCCCTAGCGGCTCCGATACATCGCACCTACGCAACGTGCCCAAATGCTCCCTAACGCGCTCCGCAAGGGGTCTACCCGTCTCCCCGATGTACTCCGCGTTGCACCCCGCGCACCTTATAACATATACCACACCTGAAACCATACAATCCCCTTGTTTACCCCATGGACAGACTATGCAACGACGTGTCTTGCACACAGACTCGTATAGCCGATTCCTAACAAGACGGGTCTTAAGGTTGGCAGGTGGCACGTCGATAACCCGGACCATGTTGTCAAGACCGGCTTTTCGTATCGAACTGCGCACTTCAGCGCTTAGTTCATCTGAGACGAACGGCATCTTGAAGGCGATTCGGTTGTCGTCCTGGTGCCGGTGTCTCGTCGTGGCTCCCTGTGTGCGGCGATGTTGGGGCATGCTCTGAGGATATCCATTCGATATTGCAATATGATTTGCCATTCGCAGAGAAGCCGACTTGAGATCGTTACTAGAAGATACCATGGCTGCCGTCCGAAACATATTCCTAATCGTGGCCGTCTTCGTCTGAGACGGGTGTGCAGATCTGTAATGAACAACGATGTTCTTGTTGCTAGGCTTCCTGTACCATCTGGTATGGAACCTGCCGCGGGCCAGACAGACCTGGGTATTGAGGAACGGCAGCCAACGATCCGTCGGTTTTTCTCGTGTGAGCTTGATGTGCTCTGCTTGATTGTTTAGTAAATCGAAGCAAACGTCCATTTCGTTTTGTGTGGCACATACGATGAAACAATCATCGATGTAGCGACAGTAGAGCAATGGTCTGCGTTCAATTACGGGTTCCTCTAATTTGGACATGAACGCGATCGCAATCACTGGAGCCAAACGCTGCCCCATGGCAAGTCCTCTAACTTGCTTGTAGTATTTATTGGACCATCTGAAAACATTGCACTCCAAGCATTGATTTGTGAGCGTCATGATCTGTTGTATTGTGAGCCCGTAGAAATTAAGCCGGTCTTGACGTTCCATGAGAATTTCATAAACAGCCTGCATGGCGCTGCTTCTGGAAACATTGGTGTACAACGAGGTTACATCGAATGATTCCATCACACAGCTCTGATCTACCGAAACTTCCCTAAGCTTACTTAGAAAAGCAGTAGTGTTGGGAAGGTGGGCTGGAAGAAATTTAAGGATTTGCCTTAGAACCAGATTAAGTAACCAGGAAACCCGGTCTGTGGGACCCCCGACCCCGCTGATGATGGGTCGTACTTTGAACTGCGTGGGATCACTGGCCGCATCTCCCAAGGGCAACTTGTGAGTTTTGATCAGTACGTACAGCACCGGACAGACAGGGTTGGCGCACTTTAGCCTCACTATGAGTCTGGAATCAAACCCAGCTTCCTTCGCAATTGCCGTCCACGTCCTTTTGAGGCAATCGGACTGTTCCGTAAATTCTTTGCGAGTGGATTTGACGTAGATGGTCCTATCCTGGAGGTGGAGCTCGGTGATGGTTTTATCCAGGTCCTGTGGAAGGACCACAAACTCCCCTCCTTTGTCGCTAACACCTATTTTAAGTGTGCCACACGTTGTAAGATCTCGGATTTCCTTCAAACCCTTTCGCTGTCCGGGTGTAAGGTTGGTGGTGACCCGTTGGGAAATCCTTCTGTGAAGGATGGTATGGAGGGACGTGGCCAGTATGCGGAACTTGGTATCGATCGCTAGGTCCGGGGGCTGCGAAGTGAGAAACGAACCCGGGAAAGGCGGCGTGGGTATAAGCGCGCTGCCAGTAGGGACCAGCTGATCGCCCTGCGCATTGATTTTGGCCCGCGCCCGTAACCGATCCCGCAACCATTGCAGACTGCAAACAACTTTGCGCACTACGCCATGCGACAACCTTTGGCTAGGAGCGAAACTGGGGCCCAGTTCTAATGCAGAAAGTGCATCCCGCGACAAAGTGACATTGCCAATGATGGTGACCCTAGGGGAACGCCCAATATCCTCACTACCACCTCTGTCCTGGGTACATGTGGGTCTACTACAGGAAGGATGGTCACCTTCTCCGCGTTTGCTCACTCCGCCGACCAACTCCTGAAACTTTCGCTGCAACTTTACTTTGGCTCTAGAACGGATGAGATCACAAACTCCCTTTGACCCCGCCACTATCCTCTTTAAAAGGGGATTAGGCAGAGAACGTTCACAACACAATTCCTTAGACAAACACTTATTCAACAACTTATACATATAATCTTGCTTACTGCGGATCGTCGTCTTAAGGATTTGTAGCTCGATCTTCTTCATCTGCTTGTCCTCCTTTGGTCGCCCGCACACCGCGTGTAGTCGCTTTGCTTGAATGAATCGTGGAATAACGCGGTGCTGGAGACATCTCTTGAGGAAGTGGACGGCTTGACGTGCCAAGACAACTTTTTGCCTCAGGGACAAAGCTTCCATAACCAGTCGTGAGTATGTAGCTGGTACACCAATAAGGATACTCCAAGTTCGACTGTGATTAAACCTTGGCATAGTGTTGAATATAGCAGAATATTGATACTTCAGCTGTACTCCAAGGTTGATATATACAGTTTTATTGCGACTAACGTTTCGGCGCTACCGCCTTCTTCAGAGCCTGGAAGAATCGAAGTGAGTTTGAGAAATCACCCGTCCAAGAACCATTTCAAGAGTCAACGGAGCTTCAGAAGATAGGTAGGTAAGGGAGACAAAACGCAGGACAAGGAAGACACGACCCAACCACGTAGACCAAGGTGGAGGTACCCTTATATAGACACCGATGGAGATGAGGAGATGAGGTCACCTTCGGGTAACACCACCTGGCTTGCCACCAGCCGACTAACTTCCGGTACAAGCCCGCACAGGTCGATGAACGGGGCCAGCTCCTGGGTTACCGTTACGCGTTCCTCCTTCCTATTGATTGCAGGGTTTCTGACAGCGATCCACAGCGCCTCGAGAGTCTTTCGCGCTGAGATCTCCGACTCGCGTGCTAGTATTGCCACCGTCACCTCTATCACCGCGCCTTCGTGCACCCGCAACCTGTGCTCCCCTAGCGGCTCCGATACATCGCACCTACGCAACGTGCCCAAATGCTCCCTAACGCGCTCCGCAAGGGGTCTACCCGTCTCCCCGATGTACTCCGCGTTGCACCCCGCGCACCTTATAACATATACCACACCTGAAACCATACAATCCCCTTGTTTACCCCATGGACAGACTATGCAACGACGTGTCTTGCACACAGACTCGTATAGCCGATTCCTAACAAGACGGGTCTTAAGGTTGGCAGGTGGCACGTCGATAACCCGGACCATGTTGTCAAGACCGGCTTTTCGTATCGAACTGCGCACTTCAGCGCTTAGTTCATCTGAGACGAACGGCATCTTGAAGGCGATTCGGTTGTCGTCCTGGTGCCGGTGTCTCGTCGTGGCTCCCTGTGTGCGGCGATGTTGGGGCATGCTCTGAGGATATCCATTCGATATTGCAATATGATTTGCCATTCGCAGAGAAGCCGACTTGAGATCGTTACTAGAAGATACCATGGCTGCCGTCCGAAACATATTCCTAATCGTGGCCGTCTTCGTCTGAGACGGGTGTGCAGATCTGTAATGAACAACGATGTTCTTGTTGCTAGGCTTCCTGTACCATCTGGTATGGAACCTGCCGCGGGCCAGACAGACCTGGGTATTGAGGAACGGCAGCCAACGATCCGTCGGTTTTTCTCGTGTGAGCTTGATGTGCTCTGCTTGATTGTTTAGTAAATCGAAGCAAACGTCCATTTCGTTTTGTGTGGCACATACGATGAAACAATCATCGATGTAGCGACAGTAGAGCAATGGACGTTTGCTTCGATTTACTAAACAATCAAGCAGAGCACATCAAGCTCACACGAGAAAAACCGACGGATCGTTGGCTGCCGTTCCTCAATACCCAGGTCTGTCTGGCCCGCGGCAGGTTCCATACCAGATGGTACAGGAAGCCTAGCAACAAGAACATCGTTGTTCATTACAGATCTGCACACCCGTCTCAGACGAAGACGGCCACGATTAGGAATATGTTTCGGACGGCAGCCATGGTATCTTCTAGTAACGATCTCAAGTCGGCTTCTCTGCGAATGGCAAATCATATTGCAATATCGAATGGATATCCTCAGAGCATGCCCCAACATCGCCGCACACAGGGAGCCACGACGAGACACCGGCACCAGGACGACAACCGAATCGCCTTCAAGATGCCGTTCGTCTCAGATGA
Source organism: Nippostrongylus brasiliensis (assembly GCA_030553155.1). NCBI lineage: Eukaryota > Metazoa > Nematoda > Chromadorea > Rhabditida > Heligmosomidae > Nippostrongylus > Nippostrongylus brasiliensis. Next base: position 5,510,634 of record CP130735.1, read on the forward strand.
ACTAAGCGCTGAAGTGCGCAGTTCGATACGAAAAGCCGGTCTTGACAACATGGTCCGGGTTATCGACGTGCCACCTGCCAACCTTAAGACCCGTCTTGTTAGGAATCGGCTATACGAGTCTGTGTGCAAGACACGTCGTTGCATAGTCTGTCCATGGGGTAAACAAGGGGATTGTATGGTTTCAGGTGTGGTATATGTTATAAGGTGCGCGGGGTGCAACGCGGAGTACATCGGGGAGACGGGTAGACCCCTTGCGGAGCGCGTTAGGGAGCATTTGGGCACGTTGCGTAGGTGCGATGTATCGGAGCCGCTAGGGGAGCACAGGTTGCGGGTGCACGAAGGCGCGGTGATAGAGGTGACGGTGGCAATACTAGCACGCGAGTCGGAGATCTCAGCGCGAAAGACTCTCGAGGCGCTGTGGATCGCTGTCAGAAACCCTGCAATCAATAGGAAGGAGGAACGCGTAACGGTAACCCAGGAGCTGGCCCCGTTCATCGACCTGTGCGGGCTTGTACCGGAAGTTAGTCGGCTGGTGGCAAGCCAGGTGGTGTTACCCGAAGGTGACCTCATCTCCTCATCTCCATCGGTGTCTATATAAGGGTACCTCCACCTTGGTCTACGTGGTTGGGTCGTGTCTTCCTTGTCCTGCGTTTTGTCTCCCTTACCTACCTATCTTCTGAAGCTCCGTTGACTCTTGAAATGGTTCTTGGACGGGTGATTTCTCAAACTCACTTCGATTCTTCCAGGCTCTGAAGAAGGCGGTAGCGCCGAAACGTTAGCCGCAATAAAACTGTATATATCAACCTTGGAGTACAGCTGAAGTATCAATATTCTGCTATAATTTGTGTACTTCTATAAATTTTATATTTCGTGTCGTTTTAAATAAATGGTCATGACAGAGCTGATAAGGTGTTTGTATGTCATTCCAGTTAAAGTATAACAAGGTGAGAGTTAAGAAGTCGATTCTGAGGACCTTGGCAGACTTCAGGTTCGATTACTTGAGTTTGAGAGTTCTTTACGACAAGGTGATTGGCATGTTTTTGTTCTCTAGATTCTGATGAAACTCGCGTGGTGCAACGGTAAGATGTGCTACTGACACCTGTACGGTCGAGCGATCAATCCCTGCTAGGCCTAACCAAGCCTTCCATCCTTGCGGAGTCGGGTAAATTGGTACGGCATTCACCATGCCATTATGATTCTGAATGGAACACGGCACCTCCTTAGGGGACTGATCATTGCCGATACCTTTACCTTTACCATTAGGTAGTTGCACTTGATTCGTGTGAAGCAGGGGTGTGCGGATAAAAAAAATTTTCGCGACACGGATAACGGTGTGGATAACGGAATAGCCAAAATCGACCGGATAACGGATAGCGGATAAAAATTTCGAGGCTAAACCCCTTATCAAACTCTACTATCACTTTGTATAGCTCGATAACTGTTTATTTGACCCACAAAATTCACGCCCTGAAATCCAAAGTCATAATATGCAGAGTTGACGACTCCTCTGACGAGCCGTGGAGACTATCAGGCCAAAAATTCCATGGACGCCGTCTCTGAAATACTTCTTTCAAGTATCTGATATTGTGAAGAAACAATAGCAAAGTATTTGGCTAATTTTTTGAAATGATCCAAGAACGACTACAAATTCATTGCAAAATACTTTGCTATTGCTTCTTCATAATATCAGATACTTAAAAGAAGTATTTCAGAGACAGTGTTCATAGAATTTTTGGCGTGATGGTCTCCACGGCTCGTCAGAGGAGTCGTCAACTCTGTATATTATGTCTTTGGATTTCTATGCGTGAATTTTGTGGGTCAAATAAACATTTATCGAGCTATACAAAGTGATAATCGAGTTTGATGAGGGGTTTAGCCTCGAAACTCTATTTTTCTATTTGTCAATAGAGCGCGAAATTGCATTGAGTGAAAGGCCTTGATCTATTCTTATCCGTTATCCGGCCAAAAAAACCGGATAACGGTGCGGATAACGGATAAGCCAAAAAAAACCCCGGGAACCGGATAACGGATAACGGATAAACCGCACACCCCTGGCGTGAAGCCATCTCATCTTGCTGATGAGACGCAGAAATGGTCCAACTATTCCTTCTGTTTGCTCCTTCAGTATGAAACCAAAACGAGTGTTACATGTGGATTCAGCTGTTCCTTTTAATGGTTTCACTGTTTATTCACCTACATTTATCGCCAATAAAGCGAAATATCCGCCACAAATTTCAAAAGGCGGAGCGCGCGCTCAGGTGAATGTCTAGGAAGAATAGAAAAAATATTTCATAACACGATATCTTATGCTCCCTTTGACGGATGTTTCGACTAAATCCTAATCAAAATCTTGACTAATAGGGAGTTTTTCTTTTAGACTATGGTCCTGTGCCCAGTACACCTCGTTGATCACTGGCTGCTCTTTCTGTTTCACACTGAAGTCCTCCCTAAAAGTGCAGGGATCTATCGCTTAGGGGTTCAATTTACGGAATAGCCTTAGAGCAGACAAAGAACCATAGATCAAGACTTGTAAATCTTCGTGTATGACAATTTAAGTTCAGGGAAGGGCGCGTCTGAACTGACGTCTCCGAGCAGCACTAGTAACCCGCAAAAATGCGGTAGAAGGTAATCTTTCGCTCGAACAAATCCGGACCTTCTACCTAGTGAGGGCTTGATCCACAAAGAACCCAAGGATGGTAAAGGTAAAAGGTAAGAGCGACGGCGTCTATCAGTCCCTCAGGACGCCGTCCCGCCGCATTCGTGTTCCATTGAGAATCGTAGAGGCGTAGTGAATGCGTATGTGACCTATACAATTACTTGCGCAGCCAGCTGCTATACCCAGCCAGTGTCTTTCCTTCCCGAACAAGTCTAGTAGCAATTTACCCGACCCCGGAGGTATGGAAGCCTTGGTCAACTCGGGCCGCGATCGATCGGTCATGCGGGTGTTAGCCCTGCATCCACTGAAAGTTTGAGGTGTTTCTTCGCTTTCTTCATTTTCGTTTCAAGTGTTTCTATTTCGTCAACTATATTATGTATGTATGAGCGTAAAAGATAAACAAAAAGGGATATATCCTGGACATATTGGTCGTAAACCTTGGGTATCGTGCAGGGTCCCGATCAGCCCCCGAGATGGTCCACGACTTGCGCCAACGAATCGGGGCCGATCATCTACGCAGATGATCAGATACCTGATGGTTCGCGTCATCTGAAATCGAGGTTCACATTTGCCCCGGTCGCGCACTGGCGAATTTCTATCACGAAATGAACACCTGGAATGTGGACGGAAAGGCGAACGGAAAGATGTTTGACGCTCTGGGGCATTGCTTGATTGTCGTAACACTCATGTAATGAACACACAAGAAGATCTTGTATTGGTATTGTTAAGGTAACAAAAATCGCTTCTCAGGTGTACTTTCGAGATTTTCGTGCCTATGCAGATCAACTTGATGCTAGACCACTGTCCTAGCAAGCCGACGACTCTTCTCTTCACTGCGTCGGTCAGTTGCGCTCCTACTGCACCTTCTAGTGTAATTAGTAGGAATCCGCAAAAACGAAGTAATAGGACTACGATTTCACTAGTATGTTGGGCACACCGATATTACGGATGAGTGTCGGATGTTAAAACGTTCTGGCTCAAGGCCTAGCACATAAGCGCGAGACGCCGCGGGTTCGATGCCGCCTGAACAGCGATTCATACTATGATCCTGCCACCATCAGTATAATATCTACTTCTAGTATGGTTCATAGTAACCCGCTACAATGTGGTAATAAAAATAGAACTCCACAGACATACGCACTTTTCTAAGTGATAAGAGGCGGTACTTACACCTGCACGGTCAAGCGATCGATCCCCGCCTGAATCAACCAAGCCTTCCATCCCTCCGGGTCGAGTAAATTGGTACCAGACTTGTCTGGGAAGGTGAAGACACTGATTCGGTTTAATTACCCAAGTTTGAGATTACCTAGCATCTCTGGTTCTGGGTGCAATACAACTCTTGCTTCTCAGGTTTCAGGTGAAATTCGTTTTTTGTTTCATTATTTATTTATTTATTTTTTATTTACATTTATTTATTATTTTTATTTATTTATTTATTTTATTTTATTCAATTCTCTTTCATAAAGCCCCTCTTTTCCTTGCGGACGAGTCTCGGGAGAGGCTTCATATCTTTGTTCTCTAGCTTGTACGTGGTGAGGACGAAGCGAGCTTTTGATTCTTAATGTTTATTTATTTACTCCGTATTCTTGTTTATTGGTATAGCTGCTGGCCGAACAAGTCATTCTATAGGCCAAATACGCGTTCACCATCTCCACGATTGTGAATGGAAGGCGAAGGCACGGCGCGTTCGTAGGCGAGCGATCAACGCCGGTACCTTTCCCGCTTACCTTTACCTGCTCTTCCACGGGGTTACCTTGAGTTGCAGCTTGGTAGGAGCGAACCGCAGACCACACAACGATGGGTGTTGCGGCGGCAACTTGTCGCGCGCGCACTCGACGCTGAAAGTGGTCTCCAAGCCAATAATTCGTTCCTTCTCAGCCGTAATCGTCGGTGAAACGCCATCTAATCAGTGGTGTTGGCGAGCAAGCACGATGCAGCCTCCCGTCTACCCACCTATGCCAGTGCCCTCGACGACCGACGCGCGTAGCCCTTGGTAACGGGCCTCGACGGCCGACCCTCACCGCCAGTCACCTCAGAATCGCCTCGGCAGCACCGCCGACACCTGAAACGCCTGAGGCACTTCACTCGGCAGCTATTTCATGTCGTGAGTTTCTCCTCTTAATCTTTGTTCAAACTGGACTAACTGAGCCTTCCATCCACTATCTATACCCATTACTTTACCTCTACCTTATGCCAAATGCTGGCCTGTTGAAGTATATAGTCCAGGGCGCTGATTCATGAGAAGAACAAGAAGTTTTGTATACCGGACGTTGGTAATCCCATTACTTATCATCAACCATTACAACTTCTAGGGTAAACTTCTAGGGTATAGGGTAAATTGGCACCAGATCTGTCTGGGAAGGTAAAAACACTGGTTCGGTATAGCAGCTGACCACCGCAAACCATTGTGTAGCCCAAATACGCCTTCACCATGCCTCTACAATTCGGAATGGAAGGCGAATGCGTGGCGCGACCTCAGGGGACCGATCAACGCCGGCACCTTCACCTTTGTACTCATTCCAAGAAGCTATTTTTATTGACCACCATTGAATATACTAAAAGAAGAAGATTGGGGATGATTAGCTCTCTGAAGATGCGCCACGCATTCGTCTTTTGTTCAGAATCGTAGAGGGCTGGTGTCTGGGAATATGGTCTACGTTCTTGATCTCGCCAAAACTGCAGCTCAGACGGGGTTCGAAGTACGTGTCTACCCGGATATTGATGGCAATAACCCAATATAATAGGCCCGCGTGGTTCAGTGATAAGAGGCGCCGCTGTCACCCGCACGGTTGAGCGATCGATCCCGGCCCGGGCTAACCAAGCCTTCCATCGCTCCGGGGTCGGGTAAATTGGTACCAGACTTGTCTGGAAAGGTAAAGACACTGATCTGGTATAGCGGCTGACCCCCGCAGGTCATTGTATAGGTATTCACCAAGCCTCTACGACTTGAATGGAATACGAATGCGGCGGCGCGTCCTTAGAGGACTGATCAACGCCAACACCTTTGCCTTTATCACCTTACCTTTACCCAATATACTATCTTTTTCCTCGAAACTCAACAGATGGTAGAGAAATATCATATGCACACTATTGCACTCGAGCTCCTTTGTCAACTCGTGGCTAGTACACCGTAAAAGCTCCCAAGTCAATTTTTAAACACCCACTTCATCCAGTGCAACTACCGTTTTTGACTGTGGTTAGTTCTCCATGTCAGAGCGGTTTTGAACTTTTGCAACCGAACTTTTGTCGCATTGCAGGAGACAGAATAAGATCCCATCACATCCCTTCACCGATCCCGTTCTGCATTATTTGATATCGTACGCTCTTTTGGGAAAAAAACACTGCAAAGTGCATGCAGTGCACATTGACTTTCTGCCATATCGGTAATTCAGAAGCATGTCAATGGTGGTGTCTGAAGGCTATAGATCAATCACCATTCTTTCTACAGAGGAAGATCCTAGAAACCGACGGTTTTTACGATCAGCCAGACTGAGTAGCGTGAGATTTTTCCAGCTGAGTAGTAGATGTTGTTCCGCTGAGCCCTAGCCTTTGGCTTACTCGCCGCACTTTGATTCTTGACCTCTACAATACCGAGCTCCAACATATTTTCGGACGGTTGTCCTTTTGCTGACATAATATGTAGTTCACGCTAGCATGTTCCCAAAGGAAACCTATAGTCCATTCATTCCTCGCGCCCTGCGTGATTTGATTTTTTTTGAAATCGAAACAAAAATATATGGTTTTCAATGGTCGCCTATTGGATTTAGTTGTAGATGTTTACACGTCACAGGGAAGTGTTTGATAAATACACAATTTTGAAACGTTTTATGAGTTTGATAGCGGCTCCTTCAACTCTGACTATTCTTTTTAGGTATTCCTTTAACAGAGTGTGCCATGGTCTTATCAATAACAATAACAAATTAAAGAGCAATAATTGTTGAGAAACATTTAAATGAAACTAAAGATCCATCTCTGTCGGGCGTCCTGACATCTTTATGTTCTTTATTTTATTTATTATTTATTAAATAAATAAAGAAATATACTTGGGAAAGACTGGAATATCCTGTTTCACCTTCAAATTCTACCGGGATCATCGCTAATGGCTGTGAACTTTTCAAGCTCAAGTTTAGATTTAGATTTAGATTTATTTAGACAATAACTACATGGGTACAAGAAGAAACTATTCACAATAGGTAAGGTAAAGGTAAAGGTAAAGGTGCCGGCGTTGATCAGTCCCCTGAGGACGCGCCGCCGCATTCGTGTTCCATTCAAGTCGTAGAGGCTTGGTGAATGCGTATTTGGCCTATACAATGACCTGCGGGGGCCAGCCGCTATACCAAGTTAGTGTCTTTACCTTCCCAGACAAGTCTGGTACCAATTTACCCGACCCCGGAGGGATGGAAGGCTTGGTTAGCCCGGGACGGGATCGATCGCTCTACCGTGCGGGTGTCAGCAGCGCCTCTTACCACTGTACCACGCGGGGTCACAATAGGTAATATGTAAAAAACAGCAAATTGGCGATTACATCAGTAACAGAAGAAGCACAAAATATGTTCGACTTTTTTTATCACCCTGGGTCCTTCAACCTCCATATTTCGTTCCAATCTCGAATTGGCAATAAAATTGGCACCAACGTGAAAACGCTATCGTAACTGCCGGGCCGTTATCGAGCCGAACAATTGAAGCTGCCCTCGTCGAACAGATAATATCGTGCTGAATGGATTTGCTATTGACACGCGATCATCGCTGCCCTCACAAAGCACCAGACCCGATGGGGTTTCAATCGGGCCGGCGGTCGTGTTTGGCCGTCGTCGACGGTTTCCATGGATGCGCCACGCACGCGCGTCTCGCTTGACCTCGGTGACCTTGTGTTGGTAACACGATCCGCTACGCTCGTAATCCCTCATCTTACCGGCCTGCACACACTCACACACACCTGCACCGTGAATGCCCCGCGTATCTGTTCCGCAAAACAAACACGTATGTGATACACACGCACGGCGCGCCGCCGACAACCATATCGCTACAATAAAACCCATGGGTGGGCAGCTGGCTTGGTAAACGTGCTCGGTTTACCCGACCTGGCCCATTATCTGAGTATTCTGCTCAGCTTCATGCTTAGAGGGACAACATTAACCCTCAAAAATACCTCGATTTGCTCGCTAAACGTGAGTCATCAACGAGGTACAATCTAGGTTTAGTCTGTGGCTTAGCGTACCCCAGTAACACTGCATGGTAGTGAACACTTTGTCTTCTTCTCGAAAACCATTCCGCTACAATTAAACCCATGAGTGGGCAGCTGGCTTGGTAAACGTCTACGGTTTACCCGACCTGATCCAAAATCTGAGTATTCTGCTCAGCTTCATGTTTACAGGGTCGACATGAACCCTCAAAAATACCCCGATTTGCCCGCTAACCGTGAGTCATCAACGAGTACGTTCTAGTTTTAGTATGTAGCTTAGCATACCTCAGTACCACTGCATGGTACTGAATACCTCGTCTGATACCCGTCAACCATTCCGCGACAGTTAAACCCATGAGTGAGCCTGCGGTTTAATCTGAGTATTCTGGTAACACGTCCAACGAGGTGGTTTGACATTAACCTCAAAAATACTTGATTCGTCCGCTCTGAGTCATCAACGCGGCTAGGTTTAGGTTGAAATGGACGGATACTTTGTCTACTCCCCGACAAACATTCCACAATAATTGAACCTTTGAGTGAACAGCCTTCCTCCACGGTTTGCTGATCAAACCTTGCTCAATTCGTGTTTGAACCACGAAACCACCATTCATTCAAGTAACGAGATAGCTACTGAATTCAATCTGGCTGAGGTTTAGCACACCCCAGTGACACTGCATGGTATCGCTTATTTTGCACCAGCTTGCCGAGCTAGTTTTAGTTCGGGAAAACGAAAAACCATGCAAATTTCTTCTTAAAATTTTAGTAATTCAGTGATTGTGATTTAGTAATGTAGAAATTTTGTAATTAGATGTAGAGAATATTGTGTAATTAGATCTGAGTTGGAGGAATCCTTTGTCGTGACAAGAAATGCAAAATTCTCTACGAATTCGGAAGTTTTCTGTAATTTAATGAAATGTACTTTGTGTAAGATGGATTTATCGGGTAATGGTTTATGTCTGGGAATCAGCTTCCCGGACTGTAGACCTGAATATCTTTGGCAGTAAAATGGGTGATAAGCGTTCATAATTACCTTAAGACACCAAATATTCGATTATCACACGGAATCAAAATGTCGATCACTTCACTAAGGACGCGCCACGCTTTCGTCGGCTATTCGGAATGGTAAATGACATGATGAATGCATAGTTGGCTCGCGGGGCCACTGTACAATCCAGTATTTTCCCCTTCTCAGACGGATCTGGTTCATCTAATTTACAGTAATCTATACGACCCCGAAGAATGGAAGCATCGGCTGGAATCGATCGCTCGATCGTGTGGCTGGAAATAGCACTTTTTAACGTCGCAGCATGCGAAAATGTTTGTAAAGATCACTTCTAAGCTCTGATACTCGATTGGAAACTCCCAGCAATCACCCTGACCTTGTGATGAATCGTCGAGAAGGACCTTATGGTTTGATTCGTCGTTATCACTAATGGTCACCTGACCATAACGATAAGAATTCGCTTTGGGTCAACACCCAGTGTGCATGTGCAATCGTCAGTAAACATCGGAGAACACCGAACAAATTCGAGAATCGAGTTAATGTTAGGTAGAATTCTGAAACTAATTCATACCTCTATTCTGGAATTCTTACGTTAACTATTAAAAATAAAAGTCGACTACCCTAATATATGAGTGCATGTGGTGCAGTGGTAAGAGGCGCTGTTGACACCCGCACGGTTGTGCGATCGATCCTAACAAATCCTTTCATTCGTCGGGATTGAGTAAATTGGTAACACACTTGTCTGGGGAGCCCGAGACACCGGCTTGGTATAGCGGTTGCGCATTCACCATACCTACACGATTCCGAATAGAATACGTGTGCGTGGCGCGTCCTCAAGTGATTGATCAACTCCGTTCACTCCACCTTAACTTGCTTTTTTCTCTCTTTTCATCCGTCCTGGAACAATTTTAGATCAATTTGGCAGAAACCTTAGAGTAAGACGTCAAGATTCGTCGAAGTAGAGATGGATGAAGGACCCGCGTGGTAAAGTGGCAAGAGGCGCTGCTGAAACCCACACGGCCGAGCGATCGATCCCGGCCCGGGTTAACCAAGCGTTCCATCTCTCCGAGGTCGGGTAGATTGGTACCAGACTTGTCTGGGAAGGTAAAGACACGGACCTGGTATAGCTGCTGGTGCCTGCAGGTCATTGTATAGGCCAAATACGCATTCACTATGCCTCTACGACTTGAATGGAACACGAATGCGGCCGCGCGTCCTCAGGGGACTGGTCAACGCCGGCACCTTTACCTTTACCTTCGAAGAAGGATGAAAAATCTGCATAGTCCCAAATAGTCCGATGTTTTCTTTGTCGTGAATCTTACACTTCGGGAGCCAGGAGAACCCCTGAAAATATTTCCAGGAATCTATGCAACACCTGTCCCCACTTTACCTTCATCTACATATTCTGCGATCAGCAACATGCGCTGGCCATTGAAAGGTGTGAATTTGAAGGACGGGGCCGTCGTTGTCGTGAGGGTAACGGCGCTCGATCGGATGTGTTTGTTCAGTGCGCGTCATCTATTTTCATTCCGTTCTGCACCACCACGATCAGATGCGTTGGAAGAACTGAACCAATGTCAACCTTTTAGGTTAATTACTTGGAGCCCTATGGCGCAGTGGTAAGAGGCTACTGACGCTAGCACGGTCGAGTTATCGATCCCCAACACAAAGGCTAGCCAATCCTTCATGGCCTTTTGGGTAGGGTAAAATGGTACCAGACTTGTCTGGGAAGAAATTGTTAAAAATGTGAACTGAACCAATGTCAACCTTTTAGGTTAATTACTTGGAGTCCTATGGCGCAGTGGTAAGAGGCTACTGACACTAGCACGGTCGAGTTATCGATCCCCATCAAGGAGGCTAGCCAATCCTTCCATCCCTTTGGGTAGGGTAAAATGGTACCAGACTTGTCTGGGAAGAAAATGTTAAAAATGTGAACTGAACCAATGTCAACCTTTTAGGTTAATTACTTGGAGCCCTAGCGGCTGTAAGAGACTGCAAGCACGGCAGTTGATCCCAACAAAAGGCTAGCCAATCCTTCATTCTGGGTTGGGTCTTTACCAGACTTGCGGGAAGATTTGAATGGAACACGAGTGGGAAGGTAAAGACATTACCATGGTATAGCGGCTGTCCTGCAAGTGATTGTAAGGTCTTCAGGGTAGACTGATCAACGCCAACACCTTTACCTTTTACCTTCACCGTACTTGGGTTCTTTGTGGATCAAGCCTTCAGTAGGTATAATAGAAGGTCCAGATTTGGTCGAGAGAAATGTTTACCCAGGGTGAATTTAAACCAAAAATTCTCAAAATCTCCGTTGATAGAAACTCCATGTTATGGAGAAAGTGTGAAGGGCGTCGTGGCGGTCGATGTATCGGCGACCCTCACCGACCCGCCGGCCCGATAAGGCCCTAGTACGGCGAAAACACCACCCCCACCCCCCTTCGACACTCACACGCACCTACCGTATCTCCATCGATCACCTGTCCACCAACTCACACCTGCTCCAGCTTCTGCAGACCTGCTTCGACTCATTTACGATCGTTTGTCACCTGAACTGAGCGGATTACCCCAGGTTGTTCAACGAGAAGCGCTTGGGCTCGGTCTGTTGTCTTTTCTTTAATTTTAAATATTCTTACATTCAAAATATTCTCGGTTTATGCATGGTATTGCCTAGAAGATGCCCAAATATTTTTTCGAAATGAGCTCATATTTTTAGTGGACATCTACGTGTTTACACATACAGTACCGGACGTATCTTTTGATCCCTTCTCGAAAAAGACGAAAAAGACGCTTTGGGGCGTTCCAAAGCGCCTTTTTTCAATAACTCTGTTCAAACTTAATTATTTGTAAAAATATACGTATATTTGAGCTCAACAGCTCGAGCTCTATCGACAGGTATTCAAAGATCGGTACAATCATAAATGCATAACAATAAAATAAATCTAAAGAACAAATAAAGGGCTCGTTTCGTCCCTTCTCTTACAATTAGACGAGCAGGAAAAAAAGAGAAATTAAGCCTCTCCGGGACTCTTCAGTAAGAAGAAAGGCCGTGAAGGAGTTAAAAATGTAATTGAATAAGAAGAACGAACCTGACCATCGAATAAAATCCACTATATAAGTTGCAGTCCAATAAAAAATATACAAACTTTAAACCTTCCATCAATCCGGGTCGTGTAAGTTGGTACCCGACCAGGCGAGATTTGAGGATTAATATTTCAAAAAAAATTTCGGGTGTAGATAATTTATATACCAAACGATAGAGCTCGGGTAGATCCACTTCACGATGTTTCTCCTTTCACGAATAGTTCATATTTGAGGGAATTATTCAAAAAAACCGTTTTGGAACGCTTCTAAGCGGCTTTCCCGGGAAGTGATCAAAAGACATGTCCTGTGGTATATTTATCCCAATGTTTACTCTCATATAGATAGTTTCAGCTATGCGTAGGTAGATATTATACCGTTTGATTCGCCATTATGTGAACGAAGTGCAGATCGGACTAGTTCTGGTATAGCCGTCGAACTATGTAGTCGGCTAACTCGAATGGATAATCCGATGGGGACCGGTTCCGGTGGTGATTAGCCAGGTGGCTTGCAGACACCGGGCACATCTATGAAACGCGTTACCATCGTTAATACCCCCTTTCTCGAGTAATTAACCTTGATCCGACATTTTCTCGGTGATTGATAGGCAGGGAAGGATTTGCATGCACGGCTCAATAGCTCTGGGCCCAGAATCATCATTGGTAAACCTCCGATAAACCCCGAGATATAGCCTGAACGGCGCTCACCTTTGTCTACTTATCCTAAGCTTCCTATGTTAGACGCAATCTCTCATCGACTCTGCCGTCTGGTTCTGGCTGCGCCGCGGTTTCGGAGACCGCTCCACCGTTCATGAATCTGGATCCTGGTTATCCAAGGCGAGGATCGATCACTCGGTCATACGGGTAGAGGCAACGCCTGTTACCACTGAGCCGAGGGTACCTGGAGCGGTCAGCGGCCAGTGGTGGAGCTCCCTTTCTACTAACAAGAGAGGTTGCTCAGCATGCCCCAAAGATTCACAACGGGACCCACATTGTTTTGTTGAACATCGAATGACGATTACAACGGTATAGTTCGTTTTTGCTAAACGCAAATGGATGACCCAAAAAAGGCAAAAAACCTGACCACTAGCCAGTGGCGTATAAATAATATGAGTCTCGAATAGGATGTTGCAATGATGGTGCTAGGTTTATCGCAAAAATCGCATCTCAGGCGGGATTCGAACCCGCGTCTCAACATATCCGGGGCTGTGCACTAACCACTACGCTACTGAGACGAACATTTGCAAATCTTCACCTTCCTTAAGCCCGAAGGCTTTTTACAGTAATCCGCAGAAAGACGGTATGTAAACTGGAATTTCACGTTAACATGGGTCTCGTTGTGAATCTTCGGGGCACGCTCCCTCTTGAGGGGTAACCGATACCTACAGCTATTAGTCGGGTATAGAACCTCGAACTTTACTCCGAATTCACCTCACCGCCTGCTAATGATTGTTACGGTTAGGGGTCGCCTGAGGGCCCGCGTGGTACAGTGGTAAAAGGCGCTGCTGCACGGTCGAGCGATCGGTCCCGGCTCGGGCTAACCAAGCCTTTCATCCCTCAGGGGTCGCGTAAATTGGTACCAGACTTGTCTGAGAAGGTAAAGACACTAACCTGGTATAGCGGCTGGCCCCCGCAGGTCATTGTATAGGCCAAACGCATTCAACAAACCTCTACGACTTGAATGGAACACGAATGCGGCGGCGCGTCCTCAGGGGACTGATCAACGCCGACACCTTTTTCTTTAGGGCTCGCCCAGGGTAACTTTTACTGATAATTCTCATCCGAAAAAGGCTACAAATCGATCCCCAGATGGGATGTGTTTCCACAGCGATATCGGGAATGATTGCCGATACGCCGAGTGCCATGTAGCCGTGTATGAAGCCCGTCGGATTCCGTGGCCTGTTCAATAATTGATGCGTGCGAGAGTGGTGGGGGGACGGACGGCCGCGGTCTCGTCGCCTTCTACGGGAACGAGACGGCCGCTCTTTTCACGACCTGGGGGCCCTGATGTGGGCGGCCGGCCGGGGCTAGTGAGGTGGTGTGTGTGCTGCATATTTGCACAGCATATTCCGATGATTATTCACATGCTTTCCATATACGCGTCCGATCGCCGCGACGACAGCGCCCCTTTCAGTTCGTCCTCGTCGTCTGTACAGCCCATCACCATCGCCACCAGAACCGTGTCGCCTACTACTCTGAGGTTTGCCTTAGGCGGTCGCTGAACTTCTCTTCTTAAGAAAGTTATTCTTATGGTATACTGTAGACTGAAGCTGATCAGCCGAGATTGATTGATATTCATTACTGCTATCATTTTGGAAAATCCGCCATCGTCAGTGCTCCCAACTTGGGTAATCGATTAACTAATAAAGGCAAAGGGCAAAGGTAAGTCCCCGAAGGACGCGCCGCCGCATTCTTAGAGGCTTGGTGAATGTCAGTGTCTTTACCTTCCCAGACGAGATATGGTGTCAATTTACCCGACCCCGGAAGGATGGAAGGCTTGATTGGCCCGGCCAAGGATCGATCGACCGTGCTTAGGGTGTCAGTAGCGACTCTTACCACTGCACCACACGCGTTCATCAATTAAGTAACGAAAGGGTTGTATAACGATGATTCAGAGCTTTCCGTCACAGTGCCAACGATTTTGCCCCTATTCTTTCTTCTACGTAAGATGATAAGAAGAGGTGATAACAAAGTTCGAACGTGATGGGTAAATTTTTACCGATCTCTAATTCGAGTGGTCTTAAATGGGTATCAGAAATGCTATCAAAAGTATCAGAACTTAAGATGATCTTGCAAGAGTCCATTTTCTGTCTATTGTTACCCTCCTTATGAAGGTAGCCACTCGATCCTTCTCAGAATCGATCCCATCAAGTAAGATCGCTCTGTGATGTAGCGTTTTAGCAGCGCACTACCTTGGATTATCCTGAAATTCAGGGATAAGCCTGAAATTCAGGGGTAAGCTATACATTTCCAGTCGTTTATTAGCCACGAGGGCAGGGGTACGGCATCTCCACCGGTTTGGTTTGAAATAGGTGACTATGCGCCAGAATAGGAAGGCGTTACAAATGATTAAACACTAAAAATTCTAGAAAAGTTCAAACCCTGACGAATTCCCTGTTAACAGCAGAAACGATTGACACTGATATAAAGTGATTGCGCATTGCATGGCGCGAGCGGACAGTCCATAATTCATAGTTTCGAGAAAACATCGTTCTGCAGATCAAACCCTCACTATGAGTCACCTTAAGGTCACCATCCACTTTACAGTACCCAACAGTACTGAGCTACAGTACCGAGCTACAGTACCTCGATGCCAACGAAAAAACACGGAAGATTCCTATGAAAGCAGCAGCTCATTGCGTACGAACGACAGTCAAAAGCTTCTGCTAGTTTTTGCCATATCGATCGCACTATGAATCCTTCATTAACAATTGAGCGTTATTCAAAATTTGTTCTGCAAAATTCCACGGAATGGTTCAACCGTGAAACGTCTATTTCAGAAGAGATGCGTCCTTAAAGTGCTTATCAACGTCAACCATGTACCTCTACCTTTATTTAAGCAAGGCCTCCTCCATGTTCTCCATAAATATCGCAAATCAGGGATGACTCGAACCTGTACCAATGGCTATTCTGGGCTCTGAGAAGAAATCAGAATATTGTTTTTCGTTGACACAGTCGTTTAACTTTGACTAATATTTTGTTGAGGATCATTAAGATAAAGCGATCACCACAAATAAGTACTAAACTAGTTTAGCTCGAAGAAAATTCGATGCTGACGTAATATTGAAGTATATGGGGTAACTGCCATCAATGTTCGGGTAGCCAAGAGGGTCGATCCCGTCTGAGATGCAGTTTTGGCGAGATCAAGAAGAAGGCCATATTCCCAGATACCATCCCTCTACGATCCTTAACGGAAGACGAAAGCGTGGCGCATCTTCAGAGAGCTGATCATCTCCGATCTTCTTTTAGTACATTCAATGATGGTCCATAAAAAGAGCTTTTTGGAAAAGGTATAAAGGTAAAGGTGCCGGCGTTGATCAATCCTCGAAGGACGCGCCATGCACTCGTGTTCAACTCACAATCGTAGAGGCGTGGTGAACGCATATTTGGCCTAAACAATGTCTTACGGTGGCAGCCTTCAGTGTCTCTACCTTTTCGGACACGTCTGGTACCAATTTACCCTGCCCCAAAGGTATGGAAGACTTGGTTAGTTCTAGCGAGGATTGATCGCTCGACAGTGCAAGTTCAGCAGCGCCTCTTATCACTGCACCATTCGCGCCCTGTAAAGAGTGTAATGAAGATAAAAAGGGCAAATGGGTCGGCATTGGTTAGTTCTGAACGCGTCACGCATTCGCCTTCCACTCGTAATCGTAGAGGCATGGTGAATGGATATTTGGTCTATACAAGGACTTGCGAAGCCAGCCGCTATACCATGTCAGTGTTTTTACCTTCCCAGAAAAGTCTGGTATCTAACTCCCCAACCTCGAAGTGATGGAAGGCTTGGTTGGCCCGGTCGACACGTCTGTCGATCGCTCGACTGTGTTGGTGCCCGTAGCGCCTCTTCTCGCTGTACCATGCCCGGCCAAAATGTGATATGTATCTCAGCGTTAGTCCCGCACAGTCGCGGGGTCCACTGTCCTCTACAATAGTCGCCACTTGCATCTATCCTAGGCGTCGTGGAGCGTTGCCGCAACTTCCATGAGGTCGTTCTTAACTACGTCGCTCCGCCTTTTCTTGGGCGCTCCTCGTGGTCGCTTTCCGGGAACCTCAAACTGCAGTGCTTTTCGTACTGGGTGGTCTTCAGGCCTTCTCACAACGTGTCCGAACCACCTGAGCCTCTGCTCATGCATCTTAAAGTGCACTGGAGCTGTCCTCATAACTGCTCTGACGCCCTTGTTCCTGACCCTATCCACTCGAAAATGTGATATTTAGATAAACCATCGGAATCCTTCCACCACAATGGTCCGATCGGCTAGGAAGGCGTAACATGGAGCGGGGGATTCCCATGCCTCGGTGCGCGTCTTCACCAGCACACCGGGTGGTGGTGGCGGGGTGGGCTGGCTGGCTGGCCGGCGAGGTACAGTCGGGGCCCCTCCCCGACTTTATTGTCTCCTTCCAATCTATCGATTTCGCTGCCCACCTCTGCCCCGCTCTGGCTGTACGTGTTCGGTCGATGTGCTGACAGAATGCTGCTGGCTGTTGGTTTTCCTGTCTACACTCTATTCTGCATCTCTGTTTTTAGATTCCCGTACAAATCCGCCGTCATATTTGTCACCACCACTTACCGAGTTCGGATGGATTCCTTTTCCAGAAGTTTGTCCCCTTACTGCTTAAAAATTTTCTGTCATTTCTAGCCAGTCGGCCTCCGCTTTTCAGTTTCTTCAAAAAATTCTGAAAGAGCATTCACTCACCTTGGGTAATGATTGAGAGAGTTAAGGAAAGAAGGACCGAGACTAATAAAGCATAGTAAAATGGAAGGGCCCCTCGGAAGATCACACTCCTCCAGAGACCATTTTTATATTCTCAATGTTTTTTCTAACCACTACAGCGGTTGGCATACTTTACTTCACTTTATTAGGACGTGAAACACTCACCTTCAAGTAAAAAATACCACAACAAAAAATATAACATATCAGCTACTTTTGATCAGAATATTGTTGGTGAATTTAACATCGACATTAACATTAACTGACCTTGAAAGTAATATTAACGCTTATTCCACTGCCCGATCTATATTGACTCAATAAGATTCGATTTGAATTTTCAGCGAACTCTTCACTAGCTACTTTTGAACGCCCACGAATTCTTCCCTAATTCAACTCAATTTCTACCCGATACAGTTTCTGCGTGCAATCCAAATCAAATCCGGAATTATACCCCGAATGGCACGCACACCTTGATTCACCAACACGCGCCGCGGAGTTTATTCAGGGTTCATTCGCGGTTTATACGAGGAGACCACACTATCTATCTCACTATCTCACTATCACAAGAGACCGAAGAAGTAACCGCAACTAACCCTTCACAAACCGTAAATTAACCTAGCAAAGGCGTCGGAGCGCGTTGATGAATCACGGTTTGTTAGCCACTAGAAATGTGTTTCGAGGTTTGCCATTCAGGAACGGCGTACATGGGGCAGTGGTAAGAGGCACCACCCGCACGGGCTTAGAAAGCTTTCCATCCTTCCGGGGTTGGGTAAATTGGTACCAGACTTGTCTGGGAAGGTAAAGACACTGACTTGGTTCAGCGATTGGCCCCTGATATATGCCGACAACATTACCCTTACCAATACCTAGACCATACAGGAATTCGTGCCTTGCCCAAATGCCCTAAAAATCGGTGACTTATAGTTTCAATTGCGAGATCCTAACTGTCAAATTTGTTCCTTAACAAAATGAGAATGCAACCTATTTACAATAATAATCCTCATTGAGCATGTTGATTCAGCAACTCATACCCCTCTATTTACCCCTGGAATGTTACCCGTGACTCATTCTGACCGTCCACAAGGCTACACTTTCACTCCGACCTTGTTCGACGTGGTTTTGCACCCGGCGAGTCTCCTCCACACCACTCTTCGACGAGTTCGACCTTGACGAGCTGCCTGCTTGAACCAGTTACTCGACTATTCGTACTCTATTCACCTCCCCCTATTCCTCTACTCATTCTTCTACTTCTCGCCGCTACGACCCTGTCACAATTATTCTGCTGCTCTGCTGACCCTGCCACTGGTTACCTGCCTCAGGTCAGTCAATTTTTTAGCACAAAAAAGGTAAAAAATAAAGGTGCCGGCGTTGATCAGTCCCCTGAGGACGCGCCGCCGCATCTGTGTTCCATTCAGATTCGTAGAGGCATAGTGAATACGTATTTGGCCTATACAACGACCTACGGGGGCCAGCCGCTATACCAGGTCAGTGTCTTTACCTTCTCAGACAAGTCTGGTACCAATTCACCCGACCCCGGAGGGATGGAAGGCTTGGTTAGCCCGGGCCGGTATCGATCACTCGACCGTGCGGGTGACAGCAGCGCCTCTTGCCACTGTATCACGCGGGCCCTAATTTTTGCATACTTTTGCATAAATAGCTGAACTCAAAGAAAGTCTGGCTTAAGAATAACTGTGGATAAGAAAGCAGCCTTCCGCAGAACTCCAAAAACCAGCAGCAAATCCCTCCCTACGCTTCTTGTTCCCAAAGCTTTCCGACATTTTCTCAAAGAAAGCTGTTAGGACCTCTCTTACCTTCTCTTTTGAACAACCTAGCCATTTTTGACGTTACCTGAAACTTTTCCGACCTCCTGAGCCCTCATACTCTGCTTGCATAGGGGCGGATTTTAGGTATAGTATTTAGGTGCAGATACACGGTTTGCCAATGACTTTTTTCTACGAAATACTAAGAAATACACTGCTGTTTGGAATTCCAGAGGAAACAAGCCACTCGGAAGCATGGTTTGCTGGCGTTAATCATGAGAATTTCTCACCTCTCACTAGTCGATGCAGTTGTTTAATGAATTCCGTTCTGCCTACAAAATTTCACAAACGAGTGGAGTGTGGGACTGGGAGCTAGTGCGAGCGGAATAGCTTTTCCTTCCTTTTCTTGCGGAGATACTGCCTTAGCGCTACTGAGAAATCGATACCTCTGAAGTTTCTCGATTCTTCTGAATTTCCTAGCATTCGTGTAATTTTCAGTACAGAAATTGAAAGCTGAAAAAATATACGGTAAGCGGATAGTCTTGCCGGACGATGTAAATTTTGCTTGGGTACTACCTATCCGACGGACACTTACCCAGCCTTTTCTTTCTATGTTGGGTGAATAAA
This sequence comes from Nippostrongylus brasiliensis, assembly GCA_030553155.1. Classification (NCBI taxonomy): domain Eukaryota; kingdom Metazoa; phylum Nematoda; class Chromadorea; order Rhabditida; family Heligmosomidae; genus Nippostrongylus; species Nippostrongylus brasiliensis. Next base: position 5,530,365 of record CP130735.1, read on the forward strand.
GAAAATAAAAGCTTGGCTAAAAGTGAGGAAGGTACATAGAATGCTCTAATCGGTTAGTTGCACGATTTTCCACGGACTTTTAGTTAATCATCTCGTTTCATGACAATAACTTCTTTTCATCGCCTTTTAGTTAATATCAAATTATTTCTCATGACGTAGGAAAAGCAAAGCTGAGGAATTGAAGTTTGTTACATCCAACAACATTCGGGCATTATCAGTTACGAAGAAGTATTCATGTCGAGATCTACGCCATGAAAAGGAAAAAATAAGAGGACCTCCTTGTTCAAATATTAGGTAAAGATCCGCTATGCTCACATTGTTGATTCGAACATCTTTCGCAAAAAAAGGGCATTGTTCTTGGTCAATTTTACTATTCGTTTGAATTTTACTGATCAATGCTACCAGTGTAGAAAAAAGTTTGGTACTGGTTCAAAGCTTAGGTTTGCTACTGAAACAATACTATAGGTGCTAGGAGAGAATACAGAAGGTGGTCAGAGGAACATTGTTGAAGAGAAAAATAGAAGAAAAAAATTGGGGAAAAATTTTGCACCCCACCGTGAGATGTTTCTGACAGGCTTAGTCTCATGGCCAAGAAATAGTTCAAAATTCAAATTTTCGGGTGTTGAACTATTCTATGGAACTTAAAATTGGAACTGGATTGGAACTGAACTAATTGGAACTCGAATTTTAAAATTTCTGGGTGTTGACTTATTCTATGGAACTTACCCGCCTCAACTTCCAAACCTATATCTTTGACCGTTGGGAGCTACGTCTGTGGGTAGGCAAAGGGGGTGCTGCTGGAGAAAAAAATTCTCGCGGACGTATTTTTGCCCAAAATCTGTTCAGATTGGTGTTGGAGAATGAGGAATTTGAAAGTACACATTTGAGATCAATTTGGCATCTTTGAGGGCTCCAACAACCCAGAAGCCGAATGTGGTTCTAAAGTCACGTAAACACTAATAAAAATAGTTGCTCTGATTTTTCTTCTCCTTTGATGGCTGCATTTATTATGAATTGTCGAGTGAAGGAGAAATTGTGACCTCCGAAGCAGGGGAGACTGGGGAGGGATGGTTTCAAAAGCGCTTCGTTCCTTACTGCGCCATATTCACTTCTGGGCCCAGATTCATCATTGGTAGACCCCCGATAAACCCCAAGATATAGCACGATCGGTGCCCACTTTTGTCTGTTTATCCTAGGCTTCCTATGTTGAACGCAATCTCTCATCGACTTTGCCGTCTGGCTCCCCGCAGTTTCGGATACCGCTCCTCCATGAATCTAGGCCCTGAATGAAACCGTCAAATTTTCTCAAAACTTTGGCGTACCCTGAAAAATACGGTAGGTTCAACATCTCTACTGGCTCACATAGCACATTCAGACGGATTTCCACCAAACCATATTGTCACCTAAATCACTTTCGGGCTTTTCAGTCGATGAAAGCCGCCCGTACACCTACCGTAAGCTGGTGGTTGTGCTTACAACATCCACCAGCCAATCACGTTTGGCCAGCACAGCACAAGCGATACGATACGGCCCGGATATCTGGCCGACGGATCGATCCCCGGCGGGAGATTTTGAGCGTCGCGAATGCTTTGTTCGTCAAACGGACGGACGGACGAGGCGTGGCTGTTCTGGCAGGGCCTGGTGCTTCCACCATTGCCCAGCCATCATGATCCGTAGTGATTCATTCTCTCACCCCCCCCCGGTGAGTGAAGGTGTGTGTGTGTGCGTGTATGGAGCGCCGTCCCACTCTCTTTGGCACAGAATTTTATCGCCAAATTGATCGATTCGACAAGCTGTGTGTTCCACTGTCGCTACTCGACGAGGCCGGTACGATCGACACCACGGCACTGCTGGGCTCCGCCATGGCAGAGGCTGCTGCTGCTGTTCAACACCAGGCCAAGCCGTTCAGGTGGTTCGGCTCCCGATTCGTCCGAGCTGCTCGACGTCCTTACCAGGACTTCTTCTGATCCTTCCCCTGTCTCTTTCCTCGTTTCCTTACTCGAAAAACGCGTTCTGCCTGGCAGACGTCGTCATGGGTTGAAAGATTCTTGGTTTGGCACCTCATTTCCCTTTCCTCAGCGTTTTCGATCTCCTGTTCGATGATCTGAAAGCGCATAGCTCACCCCTCTCTCTTATGACGCATTCCTACCTCGAACGGTGCAAATGCTGTTGTGATTCAACAACGGGTCAAGTCGATCAGGTCAGAAGGCTGTGCGACCGATACCTCATAGCAACAATAAAGTAAATCTAATGAATAAATAAAGGGCTCGTTTCGTTCCTACTCTTGGACGAGCAAGAGAAAAACGAAAAATTCAGCCTCTCCGGGACTCTTCAGTAAGAACGGAGGCCGTGAAGGAGTTAAAAATGTAAATTGAGTTGCTCGACATTATTACACAGACATCTTTCGATTCCAGCCTTGTCTATTCTACGTGAGTTACACTTACAGTAATCTGCTGTCCAGCTCCCTTTCGAACTCCCAAGGTTTTCGTCCTCCTTTTCAAGGGTTTGAAGCCGCGTCTCAGTCCCACCCTTCCCCAAATATTCAGACACTCCCATTCCATTGCCATTGATGATTGAGGAATTGGGATTCAATCTCGGTAGCGCTTCCCAAAATCTCCTATTTTGGCTTCGATTCACCTTTTCTCACCCAACTCTCATTCCCTTTTCCCTTTACTCGACTCCTTATGATCTCTCAGTCATTTCTCCCTCATCACACCTCTTATTTTACGGAGGCTGCTTCCGGAGGTGCCCTCCTTGATGCTCCTGATGCTCCTCACCCTCTAGGCTTGCTCTTATAGCTTTCCGATGCCCTGACTCAACCTTCTCCCTTCATGTGACACTCCCACCTTACTTTTTGTTGTGGATTTTTGGTAATGTGGCGGTTATCAAGTGTATTTTCTCAGCATCTTAAGGTTTCCGATTCCTATAAGCCTATTCCGACACTTCTTCCTTTCTTCCTTTCCATTGTTAGAGGTTTTAGAATGCAACGAAGACCATTTAGTAGTTTTACTTCTGGCAGCTAGCGTCCGTTTGTGCTTCTTTACCAGATTTGTCCGATTTTTACAGAGCTCCTCCTATGTGTCCTGCTCTAAAATGCGCGCCTGGGGCTATGGTAAGAGGCACTATTGAAGCCTACATGGTTAAGCGACCGATCCATCCATTCCGTGGTCGAGTGAATCGGTATCAAACTTTATGAGTTTTTTTCAGTTTCCAGAAAGTCTCGACATCTATGGGAAATTAATTTGCCCTCTGTAAGATTCCTTTTGTGTAATTCCCTAAAATTCTCACCATTCTAGCATATATCCTTTCTTCTTCCACGAGTTTCAGAGTCCTATCAGGCTCTTCTCAATCTTCTCGCTTTGATTTGTTGTCCTTTACTTTAGGGCAGTAGTAAGAAGCGCTACTGGCACCCGCACGGTGGAGCGATCGATCCCCGCAGGAGCTCGTCAAGCCTTCCATCTCGAGTAGATAGATACCAGGGTACAGATTCATGAACGGACCAGCGGTCTCCGAAACCGCGGCGCAGCCAGGTCCAGACGGCAGAGTCGATGAGGGATTGCGTTTAGCATACGAAATTTAGGATAAGTAGACAAAGGTGGGCGCCGTTCGGGCTATATCTCGGGGTTTATCGGGGGCTTGCCAGTGATGATTCTGAGCACAGACTGGTCTGGGAAGGTAAAAATACTGACTTGAAATAGCGGCTGGCCCCGCAAGTTATTGTATAGGAAAAATACGTATTCTTCATGCCTCAACGATATTAACCGAACAGAAATCTTAGACTGATGAACACCTTTACCTTTTATCTTTTTTCCACTTTAGGGTAAGGGCCTACGAGCTTCTGTCGTATTTCTTATGAGCTCGTCAAGCTCTGGGTACGCTGTCGCCTGGAAACCACACCGTTCAGCCGTTCTCGTGCGATGTTACGGCCGCTGGCCTCTCTCTACCCAGTCCGGTCGTCATGTAAACCATTCCCTTTCCGTCGGCCGGGCGAAGCCCTCCCGTTGCATGTATTCGACGGTTATGGCTTCTCAAACGACCACAAGCCTTTTCAATCGTCAAATTGCTTCTTGGCTGGATTCCCAGGTCCTTTCAATAGCATACCCAGCGACTTTGCCACCGTATGCTTTTCGGTCACCCCTGTACCCCTGCCCGCCCTACTGACCTCTCCAATATCATGCTCGTCCTGTTATCACTATCAACGTGCACTTTGCCTCTCCACAGCGTTTTCTGCACTCACAGCTCCGGCCACAGATACACCTGACATGCTCCGGCCACCATCTTCTAGTGGATGTCTGATAATCCTGAATTTATTTGCGAGCTGGACGACATGATGATCTAGCACCATGTAAATTCAGCATTTGAATTCATCCCAAAGTGTTTCTTCTGCCTTCTTCCTTCTGATCTTCAAATTTTCAAGATCCAATCATGTTTCTGCGGCAGCCTTGTTGACCGACAGCTGTCCTACCAACCTGGACCTTGAAATCGCTGAATTTTTACACAAATATGGCAGGAAATGTCTTTCCGCCTCGGCCAGGCATTGAAACAGAGACGGTTCACTGAGACAGTGCTCTACTAACCACTCCACTAACTCAACTAAATTGCTGCAGCCATTTTTAGAATTTATGGAATTTGTTTGAAATATCGCTTTAGCAATTGTTTTTTTGAAGGAGAGCACTTCGGTTTTAGATCAAATTTGCGAGCGGTTGGCATTAAATTGTGCATCTGCAGCAACACTGTGGAAAAAACACTCAGAATTCCATCGGTCTTTTCCAAAGGATACGGTACAGAACAATACAAATTTTGGCTTTGCAAGTTTACAAATTTTTATTGTTACACGAGATTATAAAAATGGAAAATTTCAGTGAAAAGATGGTCTTCAACAGCCTTTTACAATAACGCGCTTCTTCGAATTTTGAACAATGTTCTAATCAGTCACATTGAATGAGCGAGTTACGAGGCTCGTGATTGAATTCGTGGCAATCAACAGTGTCTTCATAGATAATTTTCATTAGTACACCTTCTTAACGCGTGGTAGAGTGGTGAGAGGCGCTGCTAACACCCGAACGGTCAAGCGATCGATCCTCACCTGAGAGAATATCGAGCCATTCCACCTAACCGAGGTGTGATAAATTGATACGTATTTTGCTTGGGAAGGTGAAGACACCGACTTGCATCAGCACGACGGTCCCCAGAATATTTTGGCCGGGACAAGTTAGCCAGCTTCACCGAGGGAATAATGAGAATCCATTTGATAGCAACACAAACTCTGGAATCCTCGAAAAATGAGTAAAAAATTAAAAAAAAACAATAGAAAATAAAGTTTCATTGCGGTGAGTAACAAAAAGGGCCCTCTACTCGAAGGAACGAGTCGGGTCCAGCGAGCAGAACAAGGATGGTACTTTCATGCAAAGCCTGACAGTTGGAGTGGCAAAAAACGGTTGAACACTTCCTTATTCCGGTTTTTGAACTTATTCTTACAAAATCACGGCTCACTCAGAATTCGATCCCTCAATTTGGCGAATTGCAGTTGCTATTCGAGAAACTTTGTTACTTGACACCTGCACTACCAACCCATATTCTCTCCCTGCCACCAAGCTCCCGTAGTATGCTTACTAGAGGCAACGAGAATTTTGCATTCAGTACTCATCCGAAAGCACGGCGTGACCCGTAGGCTAAATTTGGCAACACGCTCACCAGGGCCCACGTGGTACAGTGGTAAGAGGCGGTGCTGACACCCGCACGGTCGAGCGATCGATCCCGGCGCGGGCTAACCAAGCCTTCCATCCCTCCGGAGTCGGGTAAATTGGTACCAGACCTGTCTGGGAAGGTAAAGACACTGACCTGGTGTAGCGGCTGGCCCCCGCAGGTCATTTTATAGGCCAAATACGCACTCACCAAGCCTCTTCGACTTGAATGGAACACGAATGCGGCGGCGCGTCCTCAGGGGCCTGATCAACGCCGGCACCTGTACCTTTACCTATACCTTTTGCTGACCATCATCGTCAGTGTTTTCTTCGGTTTTTGCAGTTCTTACTCTATCATTTGAGATAAATTTGTATATCACAAAGACATTTCTCTACAAAAACGTAAGAAGGAAGCCATAAAATACCTAAGGAAGGTGCTAGGAGAACGCAAATAAGCGTCGCAGTTGGGGAGGAGAGCCATAGTCTCGGTGGCATAGTGGTTAACGGACTGCCTCGGTTAGGCGCGAGGTTCTGGTTCGAATCCCGTCAAAGATGTGATTTTTGCGATGAACCCACCATCGTTACAACGTCATTTTCTAGCATACATAATAGTAAATGTAAAGGTAAAGGTGCCGGCGTTCATCAGTCCCCTAAGGACACGCCGCCGCATTCGTGCCGCATTCAGACCCACCCTCTTCTTTTAACCTCGAACAGATATAAATAGCGCCCAAGCGAACCTACAATATGATACACTTCAAGCCCACTCCTGACGATTATAAGAGAGTGATACCTGTCTATTAGGTTGTCTCAAAAGTTCGTGCCATTTTTTCTTCAAGCGACTGTTGCAAGCTTGCTATAGAAGCTTCTGAAGAGCTCGATGCAGTATTCGAAAGAGAATTACTTGTACTTTCAGAAAGTGCTGTAGCTCTTTTTCGAATTCCGAACAGCGCTAAAAAGGTGAATAAGGCTTAGACTAACCCTCATAAACCTGAACACAAACTACACTTTATTACAAATCCGTTCAATTATTTCACATTCTCGATCTTGTTTTTCGCCTCTTTTTACGACCGGTTCAGTTAACGTAGCAAGAAATTGTGGATGAATTTGCGTGTCGCCGTAACGTGGCCGTTGTTCGCTGCCGGTTTTATAATACATGAAGCCGGGCACAATGGGGCCTGGTTCGGCGGTGCTTTGCACATCTGCCGTTCGACCGTCGACGATGGGCGACGGGCGCTCGGCAACGTCAGCCATGTTGAAGCCAATTCACGGGACTAACACAGCCGATGCGTATCCAGGAGACAACGCCAGTGCTTCCAACAACTGTTTTACGATGGATATCCTCAATAAAATGTTCTTCAATCGGGGCTTGGAGATGTTTGTTTAGGAATTGGTACCGTGGTACTTCACAGGACCCATTGATGGCTTGGGGGACCCACGCGTTGTTCTTGGGACCCAACCAGTTTCTTATACTGAGAAAATGTGTCTTATTGGGCTACCTAATTAATAACGATGGTTCTATGAAATTATAACTACAAGCCCTTAGGCTTGATGTGGTCTCCCACCCTTCTATGCATAATAGTATATGCTCCTTAAAGAAGACAATAGTGTATAGGCGTGCGTCAGGAAGCCCCATCACCCTTCGGAGTCGGGTGAATTCATACCAGACTTCTCCGGGAATGTGAGGACACTGACGCGGTATAGCGGCTGGCCCCCATAGGTCTTTGTATAGGCCAAATAAGCATTCACTTACGGCTCATGGACTCCAAGTTCCCCGCTTTACAGGATCCATTGATGGCTTAGGGACCCACGGGTTGTTCTAGGGACCAAACCAGTTGCTTATTCTGTGGAAATGGGTTCTATTTGGTTAATTAATGATAATAGTTCTATGGAGTTATAATTATAAGCCTTTTAGGTTTGATGTGGGCCCCTATTCTTCTAGTGTACACTCCCTAAAGGAGACCAGACAAATCGGCCAATAATCAGTATGGTCTCCTTTAGGGAGTATATACTTGTTACTTGGTAGGTGGAGCCCGCGTGGTACAGTGGTAAGAGGCGCTGCTGACTCTCGCACCGTCGAGCGATCGATCCCGGCCCGGGGTAGCCAAGCCTTACATCCCTCCTGGGTCGGGTAAATCGGTATCAGACTTGTCCGGGAGGGTAAAGACAGTGACCTGGTACAGCGGCTGTCCCTCGCAGGTCATTTTATAGGCCAAATACGAATTCACTATGCCCCTACGAGTTGAGTGGAACACGAATGCGGCGGCACGTCTTCAGAAGACTGGTCAACGCCGGCACCTTCACCTTTAACTTCACCATTTTACCTTTTATCGCGTTTTTGCGGATTACTAGTGCTGCTCGGAGACGTGAGTTCAGACACGCCTTTCCCTAGGCTTTAATTATCGCGCACGAAGATTTACAAGTCTTAATCTGAGGTCCTCTTATCTGCTCTGAGGCTATTCCGTAAATTGAGCTCCTAAATGACCGATCCCTCTCTGAAAATGTAAGCCGATTGCCTCGAACGTTCTAGGAAATAATTCGGTAAGTGGACCAATTTACCTCGAAATTACATTCTGCGCTCATTTCAGATGTAGTCCGCCGCATATGGAGTCTGCTGGGACAATATGCCGACACTTCATACAATCGCAACGATTACTACAGTAACACCGTATTTGATCGGCAAGCGCTGATCTAAAACTGGGAATGAAACAGGAGTTAAGAATAGACGACCTGTAGTTTGGTGAATTGGTGGATGAGTAAGGAACTGCAACCTTCACAGACTTCAGATTGTCGGTTCATACTGAAATTTGAGTTTGAGCTTTGAAAGGTGCAAAAATGAACGCTAACTAATAATGACGTCTTCCAGCACAGCGGTTTGCTCTTTTTTTCGTTTTGTTGTCCTACCTGTAGTCCATGAAATATAAATACTCCAATCCAGCTATGTGACGTCACGACTCATCAGTCTGATTCTGGTGTTCTAATCATGTAGTATGTAAGCTGAAGAAGTGCCGATATTGCAGAAGTCAATCTTCCACGGCACTAATTTCAATTCCTTTCCAACGAAAAGATGAAATGAGTTCGAAAGAAAATGAGTTTTGATCTGCTAACAGAGAAAGACGTTTCTAAATACGACGAATCTTGTTCTATTGTTTTTTGTCCTCGGAAAAAGAAAGACGTGGCCTCATTAGAAAAGGTTCAGAAATCTTCCACAAAAAAGATACTCCTCAGGGCGTGAAAACTTTTATAATCAAGAATCTCTCGGTCCAATATAAGAAACAGTTATTTGGGCCTGCATTCACTTGTGACGCGTAGAATATTTAGGGACGTTTGCACCGTTTTCAAAACGCTCACAGGAAGAATGAGTTTCATTTCATTTATTTCAATCCAACACAGAACAGAAACAATTGATCACCAATAGTGAACACTGTTGGACAATTAGAAAACTACGATCAGCACTAACGAACACTAACGCACATGGAAAAGTTATCACACATTATGAAAAACAGATTCCCTTAGTGTTTAGGACCCACTACAGAACCACCGACATAAGGTAAGAAAAAGTTCAAGGAGGTTAACTAAAATAGAAAGAAAGAAGAAAAATAATAAGTTCTTTTAATTTATTGACGAGATGATAATCGACAGTAGATAGCCAGCAGACAATATTGCAGCCGCTTGACGGCAGGGAACTACGAAGCTTGTTCGGTTTCAGATTGTTTTTCAGGTGCGCTTATAATTAGAGCTAACTCCTTCACTTGTTGAGCGGCATCGGCCTATATAGCTCTCAAGTGTGGTTTTCCTTCCTCCTTCCTGTTTTCCTTCCTGTTCATTTCATGTGTTTAAACGTCTGGTCAAGAATAAGCTTCTCAATTACTAGTATGTTTCCATCTGTTTGATTGTGTGTTTTTGAGCTCTCACTCTCACTTGTGCCTTATAGTCGCGTAAATAAATAAATAAATAAATATTTTCGTATGTTAAAGCACTTGTTTTCGTCTCGGTCTCGAAGAGCTTTTGAATTTGAAGAATGCGACTGAATGATTCGATGCCCTCCTCGCCACTGCTTTGATGAGCTTCAAAAGCATCTCGCATTCGCCGTCACCTGTATTATCAGCTATCAGCCACTTATCACCACTCCAGCTCCGGGTCAGTGACGAACGCTCGCTGGAATGCATTCGTGAGCACTATAAACCGTCATTCAAGCAATCGTTGTTGTATCTCGCCTCATGATCCGACATCAGTAAGCCGAATTAAAGGTTGCTCTCATATTTAGAATAGAAGGGCGCGCGTGGTGTAGTGATAAGCGACGATGCTGACATCACACGATCGAGCGATGGATCTTCGCCCAGGCTAGAATAATCTTTCTATTCTTTCGCGGTCGGGTAAATTGGTAACAGGCTTGTCTGGGAAAGTGTGGTCACCGGACTTAACGGTGATTCGTCGCAAAATCTATTTGCTAGGGACCAGGACGTTTTAGGAAGACGGAGCACGGTTTCTCATGCTTCACAACAATTTTTCTGTTGAGGACTTAAAGTTCAATCATCTGAACCGATAGGAAAATACAGTAAAAACTTTGAGTTTTCTGGTAGAGTTCTGTTTCAGAATTGGACTAGCACACCCTTTTCTAAAGTACTGTTCAATATCGTGAGTTGTGAATGACCTATAGAACAGAAAAATCGGAATTTTCTCGAGAAAAAACATTCTACAGAGTTTCTTCTTATCTTTAGCTCAGAAGCAGAGACTAGATGGAAGCAATGCGCCTTCTTGCCTTTAGCAACATGGGACAATGAGCAATGGACAATTGGAGAGTGGACTATTGGACCATCAACAAAAGTTTTCTTATCTGATCTGATCTCGCGTTTGAAATAGAATACAGGTTACTAAACATGACTTCAATAAAACGTTGAAATAGTTGTTACTCTGGATTTTCTGCAGAAAAATTTCTGCACAAAGCAATTTTGGATTTCTTATCGACGCTTATGAAAGAAAATCTGAAAGACGAGCCCTTTTCGAAAGCCACGACTTTCCCTCCGTCAGTTCTGGTATATATTAGGTTGGTAATAAAGTTCGTGCCATTCTTCTTCAAACAGCTGTTGTAGGTTGAGTTACAAAGCTTTTGCAGAGTGTGACACAGCTTTCGAAAGAGAATTTTTTGCACTCTCGAGCAGTGTATCTGACTTTTGTGATGAGTCTGAAGGTCCTGGTTTTTTTGCTATTAGGGGGGCCAAAAGTAATAAGTATCTCCACTTTTTTCCCATATAGCTCCCGACTGGGGTCTCATTGTATGCTCGCCGTATTTATGTGTCTGTATGCTACTTACTTGAGACCAGTTGAGAATTCATCACTTCCGCGTATTTGAGAAACATGCTGAATCCTCAGGCTACCGCAGACCACTTGCGTGTCGATGTGTGCCGTACCAATCTACGCCATTTCTCTTGTCCGAGAAGTCTGGACTCGATCGTCACACAGGATGAGAAGTATGTTTTCTACATTAACCCTGCCAAGCAGCTAGTCTGGGTGAGGCCTGGTGATCCGATACCGACCTTCGTTCGACGAGAAGAGCATGGCGATAAGCAATTTTTGAGCTTCTGGTTCTGCGTTTTGCTGGAGACTATTTCCAAAGATGGCCATGATGGACTCCGTAACCTTAGTGAACTAAATCGAGGAGGTGGATCAGCGACACGCACTTATTCGACCGCAACGTTTCAAAAGACTGATCCTCCTCGACAACGCCACACCTCACTGGGTAAAAGTAACCACGCAGAAGCTTGCTCAGCTGGGGTACGTCGGTGTACCTCACCCACCGTATTCACCGCACATCTCTCCATGCGACTACCACCTCTTCTTTTAGCCTGCAAGACTTCTTGGCTAGAAGGGACACAAGGAGCCAAGCAGACTTCGAGAGGCATGTCAACCAGTGGATCAACTCCAGGCCGAAACAGTTCTGGAAGGCTGGGATCAGAAAGCAGGCTGAATGATGGCAGCAAGTCATAGACCTCAACGGAGAATACATCCCTCAGAACAGTTGAATTGTATTCAAGTTATTGAGAAACAAAAGAGTTTGGTGCATTTTCCTTAATACTTTTGGCCCCCCCCCCTAATAGTAAAGTGAAAAGCGAAAAAACGGAAAAATAACCTCAATGACAGCGGCTTTTTCTGCTCACTTTTGGAGGCTTGAATGAAACGTGGAACGCCATTTCAAAGATAATGATTTCGGCCGAGGACCACCCACATCGCCAAAATCGGTGATCGGGCAAAATCACCGTTTTGGCTAAACACAAACGTAATCGTGATCACCAAAAAAGTCAAATAACCTACCTGGACGAATTGAGCCCATTAAGACATTTTGATCCGACCACCATAGTGGACGATATGGGACGATACCGTCACATAAAGTTTGAATTCTCTTCGGGAAGGATATCAAACTCTCATCCTTTCAAGCCTCCGCTGCTGGTATAGTGCAATTTTGAAAGAAAGTGTATCCTGAGGGCTCACCAGGTTGTCTCTGTTCCATATTCGGCCCGAATGAATTTACTCGGAACGAGTAAGAATACAGTGTTCAACGTTCTTTCACTGCGTTTGTAAAATTACCAAAATTACACCCTCTGTTGAGGAAAGCCTGCTGATTTACGCCCACTTCACAGCGAAAGCATTTAATGAGTGTCCTTTACGTTTTTTGCAGCTCACGAGCTATCCTAATAGTCAGATAACGTTGTTCACCCTCCTGAACATATTGAACAAATCACGTGCCAAGTACAAAGGAAATATAAATTAAGACGAGGTTAGACACCCAAAATGCTTGGGAAGTAGCATAGGGAAAAGTAATTTCCAGGCCATTAGTTACCTGATAAAGTAAGAGATTAAGCTCTCAGTCAGTTCAAGTGCTCTCGATATTCAGATTCGCGATTAAGTACACATTCCGATTCTCAATGATGTGAAACGACAGTCTGAGCCGACAAAAAATTTATCATTATCGGATCTGAGCTTCAATCGCTGTCCGCCTCCTTGTTGAATGGTTCTCAGCGACCGTTTACGTGATTGCATCTAGAAAGCAGGGCTCCGCACAGTAGTGGGTTTTTGAACACATTATGTTCACCTTTCATTCCAGCAGATTTGGGAAACTTTGGCGCCTCCGACAAGCCAGACCTGTCTGATTACGTCTATTGGCATTTTGTGCTTATATTCGTACACTTTTCTGCCTTTTGCTTCGATCACGAAGTCGTGTTGGCGAACCCTGAATTGAAAACTGAATCATCACTACTGTCCACCCTATTACGCTACTGCTTCTGTTAAGCCGTCTTTCATAAATTTGAAAATATGTAGTAGCTAGACGAAGAGAAACAAAAAGAAAGAACCAAGCGCTGAGTTAAGTCGAAGACGGTTGTAAACACTTTTTGACACAAAGTCAAGCACATTTCTTGACCGGACCAGCACATCATCCTAATCATCGACACCAGAATGCTGAACACAGTTCGAGGTGAAACGTCTCATTGACCAAAAGACATTTCTACGTTATTGCGGAATCTAATTAAACAGAATAAATACATATATAGTACATACATTACACACATGCATTACTGAACAACTAATAAAAGTCCGATAGTACTGAACAATCATGCGTCACTGTAATGTGAATAATTACACGTAGCTGGAGGCTGTCGCAAAATTAATTTCGGAAGTGTACCGCTAAGTTCAAACTGCAATAACTCGGCTCAAACGCAACTTTATGAATCAAGCTGAAAATCGTCAGCATCTACACATCTCTGCCAACGAAATGGTAATAAATCCAAACCTTCAGAGAAGAAACTAAGGTCACGGAAATTAACGAAAGCAAGAAAGGCATTTTCAACATCAGTCAAATCAGCGAATTTTTTCTGACGCAAATAAGAATCGAATGCTTGAAAAAGGTGGTAGTCTGTTGACGGAAGGTTAGTAGAATAAGAGGGATGAGACAGAACTTCAATACCTCACTGGGTAAATTTTTTCCGGGTTATCTTCGGGGCGTGTGCACTTGCGTTGTCATGCAATAGGATCGCACCGCTTCTGTTCGTTAGTGCCGGCCACATTTTTTGCAATTTCGAGTACATTTCGATTAAATCACATCAGTATGACTCTGCTGTAACTAAACCACCAGGTGACATGAAGCTATAATTGATGACTCCTTTACTACACCACCACACAGTAATCATAACCTTTTTAGGATGAAATTTCGTTTTAGGAAAATGTTTTGGTGGAGCACCCTCATCAATCCAAGCAAATCCCGTTTACTATTATTATAAAGAACCTATTTTTCATCTGCAACTATAGTACGGTTGACAAACGGTTCATTTTTATAACGAATTAGGGGATTCAAACAGGTGTCAAAGCGTGTAAGACGCTGCTCATCGGCCATTTCATAAGGAATCCATTTTAACATCTTCTTCACTTTGCCGATTTGTTCCAAATGTTTTGCAACTGTGGAGTATGTACACACAGGTCTTCTGCTCGCTTAGGAGTATTGGTCTTTGGATTTGCCTCAACGGCTGTCCTCAAATCATATTCATCAAGGGACCACTTGCGACCACGACCAACTCTTCTTTCTAGATCAAAATCGCCAGAAGCAAATTTTTTAAACCACAGCTGCACTGTACTTTCGTAAGTACAATCCGTCCCAAAATCTCTGCTAGGGTTACATGCTACGTTTCCCGCGGGATGTCCCAATTTATATTCATAAAGCATGAGCACTCGAAAGTCGCGTCGGTTCACGTTCGAATGAAGCCCTGGAAAAAATCGGCTGCACAAACCAGAGAGACAATAATGTACGCTTTTGATGGAGTGGATAATCTCCTACCTAACAGTATGCTTGGCTGTCCTTCAGACGAGATAATACGGCGTAAGAAAGTTTTCTTTTGAACACACTCAGAAAGCGAAATTAATTTTGCGACAGCCTAATATCTTCCTCCTGCAACGCGATATTCGGTCCTTTCTTAGTGGAATATATTTATTTCATCACCATATTTAGTGTACTTCAATGGCATAAGATTTACTTGCATCTGCACCACATTGCAGGCTAATGTGTGGTGCACATACACATATGTATCGTATACACGAATATATCATAGCAGAGTAGATTCGTTTTCTAAATTACAGCTATAAATAGTCGAGTATTTGCTTAACTCCAGCGGGGGACCATAGGGTCAGTTAAAAAAAATATTCGCTGCGAAGTTTAGGTAGAGTTTTTTTTCACTAGTTTCTCAAGAAATGTCCCGCTGAATGTGGTTTTAATGGAGTGACTTCATGAGTCGTATCTACTCGCGTCACACGAAAATTGAGCCTTTTCTTCGTTTCCACGTAATTACTCCGTAGGGCGAAACGAATTGGAGATCCGATCACCAATATCAGTTGCATCTCCCAACCTTATTCATCTTAACACGTTGACGACAGTGTGGCGTTATGCTGCGCCACACTCAAGCGGCCGCGTGGGACCGTGTGATATTATGCTATGCCACAGTCTTGTGTTGTATTTTTCTGATTTACTGGTATTTTTGATTGTGCACTAGTTTTCTTTACAAGTAAAAACAAATATTTTGGTCATTGCAAGAAACAAATAAATGCAAACTAATACTGTTTTCTGAACCAAACAAATTAATACAAACAAATATTGGGTATTAGAATAAACAAACAATAAACAATTAACAGACACGGACTTGGTATAGCGGCTGGCCACTGCAGGTCATCATATAGGTAAAACACTCATTCACCATGCCTCTACAATTCTGAATTGAACACGAATGCGGCGGCGCGTCCTCATGGGACTGATAGCAAACGATAAACGCCAGTATCTCACCTTTTACCTTTATTCATCTTAAGCAAAGTCGACGCTCAAAATGAATAATGATGATAAAGGACACGGAACTAGCATGGCAATTTCAGTCACGGTCATGGCGTTACGAGAAAATGATAGAGTATTTGAGGAATTTAGTTGAAATATGCAAACAAACCGGATTTTTAAATTGAATCGCCGTCCTTCCTTGAAGGGATTTTCCGCTCTTTCCTCAGTGCCCCAACTCAAACCGTCGGCCTGAATTGCACAGCTGGATCGTTTTTTATGGTGCGATTTTATAGATCTTTCGAAAAATAGAAATCAACATCGATCTGACAGCAAATGCAACGACTTAGGCGATGTCGTGACGTCCATACCTTTTTCAGCGCTTTATAGTGCAGCATTGTAGTAGGCATGAGAAGCACATCTTAAAGGCCCTTCACACTTTACTGCGGCAGCAGTAAAGTAGCGGCATCACTACTGCAGCGCTGTGCCAACAAAATCCCTGCCGGCGCTAGCGTAAATCCTTTACCTCACTTTTTTCGTTAAAAATAGGGCTATAGAGAGTAATCGGCTATGGGGAGAATGAAACTGATACTCGTTCAGTGCGGAATTGCCTAATAAGCCCGCTATGTAGAGCTGTAATTTCCAAAATCCTTGCAAAATAGAAAGCGACGGCGAAGCGGAGCCTTGGAGATCAATTACAGATGTACCGTTCAATTTTATATCTTTTTTGTCGTTGTCTTTATCCTTTGTAAAATCTCTGAATGAAGAAGAAGAAAAAGAAAAATGGTGATGCTGTCCGTATTTCCACGAGGTGCCACTGGAAACTCTCCGATCAGGCGGAGGAAGCTAAACGCGGACTAGCAGACGGCAAAATCAGCACCGGGGTCAGAGAGAAGCGAAATAGTGTGTGTCGCGAAGAGAGTCAAAACCTGCGTTTCTTGCCGCCGCGAAGCATTTTGCACGGGCTTTTCGTGATTACAGCTCAAGGTCGTGGGTTTATTGAGCATTTCCGCACTAAAGGAGTATCAGATTCCTTCTTCCCATTTCCGATTACCCCCTATAGGCCTATTTTTATCAAGAAAGTGAGGTACAAAATCTGCACTAGTGCCTCCATGACTACCGATGTGACCATGATCAAATTATTTTCGCTTAATTCCGAATGTTAAGATTGTCGGAGACGCTGGTCACGAATCAGACATCCGTTTTCAAATTTATGTGCGGAAACCATCTCGTGAGCTAAGTACTAGATGGTTTTTTCACCAACGTCAGCTCAGTGAGGGGGGCGCAGCTGTTGTGGAAGTAGGCTCATACCCCTTTTGCTGCAATACTTTGCTCCCACAGTAGAGTCTAAAGCAATAACTGTGTTGTGCTTTACAAGGCGCACCACTTGGTTTCACGCTGAACTCCCACAGTAGAGTCTATAAAGCAAATCTTCCTCTTTCAAATGGTGTACAAGAAATTTTTGGATGTGCTGAATCTGGAGAAATCTAATAGGTTTTTTGAGACATACATTTTTCTTCACTCCAAAATTCAATTTGGTGACGTGTGCTTTTTCCGCACTCTTAATGTTCAGTTTGAGGAGCCATAAGTTTACTGATAGTGAAGATTCAAAAATTTATAAGCGGGACCTTTACGACATTGTCAACGGTAGTGTATTTAATAGTTGTAGAGAATGTTTGCAGATAAGCGAACAAAACAGAAAATGATTCAGTAGTTTCTTCTTCAATAGACTGCGATTCGTGGAAGCTGAAACTACGCGATCAGGGAAATTACTACGGCCAGAATAGTTCACTAAAAAGACTGTATTTCTGGATTTCTATAGAAAAGTGGAAAACAAAATGCACTGATTGAAAGAGAATTGTTTGCACTGTCAGAAAGTTTGTTTAGTTTTTCCATGCTACTAACCATGTTAACTGTGTTGTGCGTCGAACCTTACTGAGTTTACAAGGCGCACCACTATGTGTAACCAACGATATCACCCATGCATTCCGCCCCACCGATCGCTCACCAATCCATTTTATTCACTACGTTCTGATAGTGTTCACGCTGAACTTCCTCTATGAGCAGGATTTATTAGCGCAGGACGCCATGAATTTTCAAAAAAAAACAGAATCCTATGGTAGCTTCCACGAATCGCAGTCTGAAGAAGTGAATCATTTTCTGTGACATCTGCAAACATTCTCTACAACTATTAAATACACTACCGTTGAATTACCGATGACATTTACACAAATGCGACGTCACAATGTACGATAATAAGTCCGATATTATTATCACTAGCACATTTTTTGAGACACCCTGAAGCGTTGCGTTTCATCGTGAGTTTTCACTTTGAAATTGTCTGTAATTCTAGATTTCTAAAGAAGAGTGGAAAACAAAATATATCGTTCGAAAGAGAATTGTTTGCACTGTCGAAAAGCTTGTTAATTTTTTCCACATATCTCTTTGCGGAAAAAGCACACGTCACCAAATTGAATTTTGGAGTGAAGAAAAATGTATGTCTCAAAAAACCTATTAGATTTCTCCAGATTCAGCACATCCAAAAATTTCTTGTACACCATTTGAAAGAGGAAGATTTGCTTTATCAGAAACTAGGCGCATCAAACTGTAGATCTAATCCTCTGTTACCGAATTGACGAGGTGAGACGCGACTTCGTAGTAGCAATTACTGGCTGTTCGGTCCAGCTAATTTTAGGTCAAGCCGTTTTCGTCTTTAATATCCTAATGTTTACTGAATCAGAAGGGCGGCTACACATCATATTGTTCTCAGTGGGGTCTCTACGCGGATGGATCGTTTACCGCTACACATTGTTTAAGCTAGAGATAACAAAGTCTTCAAGGAACGGTTGCTGGGGTTCACCATCGCGGTTTTCCGTTCGGTGCAGTTCGTTCATGACTACACGTTATTTCTGTGCTGTGATTCTAGGCCACTAGTTAGGTCATTATACAGTATTGTAACCTTCTGATTCTACCTAGGTCCGCTCAACACCCCTCGAGCCCTCTTCGGAGGGACCGGTTGTGGGGCGTTCATTGACATAACAAAGCACTGCCTCCTGTGGTCGCATGTGTAGTGGACACACCAAATTTTTGAGAGTTCACGACAAGCTGTGTTCTCTTTGTACCTGTCACTGATCTTACTTGTATGTGATTTTTCCAGCTAATTTCGGCGGCTTGAATGCTCACGGACGAATACTAGTCTCCACCATTTCTAAAAGCTTACCGTTAAAGAGTTTATCGCGATGTAATGGCCCCAACTTCTAAATCGACTGTCCACGTGCAGGGCGACACGGTATCCTTGTGCGTAGCTATCATCCTCGTTCCTATGGTGGCAGACACCGTTAATTAAGTTGATGGAGAACCTTAAAAATAGCACTTCAGGAGCTTTCCAGCTGATAGGTTTTTACATCACTCTGACTTGTCTTGATCCTTGTGGTAAAAAACTCCTGAGACAGTCAGAGTGTCACCGATCTTGACAGGCGGAACTAGCATGGTATAGTTGGTAGTCCATTTCGTCGCCTGAACTTGATATGTAGCCAGATTTCTTAATTCAGCGGCACTTGTTGAAAGTTCCGACTCTACAGACCGAGCTTACGTCAGAAGAAGTTTTTCCTCGAAACTTCACCTATGAGGATATTTGGTATGCTGATCACGAATCTGATGGCCGTTTCCCGAACTTCGACCGAGGACCACTCAAAAAACATCTCCTAGCAGAGGTTGAGTCAAAATCAGCGATTTGGCTAAAGCTTCGTCTAGGTAGGTTATTTAGTATGATTATAATGAATCTAACGTTTATTTCTCACATTTCGATCAATTTCTGCAAATTCTGTTAGGTACGCCATCGCGCCGTCACGCCGACCCCGGTCCACGCCACTACTACGCACCTGATTCTATCCATACTGTCGAAATCGGACGAAATTCAAAAAAAACTGACATCATAAACGCAATCAGCATGCAGAATAAAATACCCGGAGGAAGTTTAAGCCAAACCGTTTCAAGAGTATGTATCCGCCTTATGTTCGGCAGTTTCACGCTTCGCGTTCGCTTTTACGAAACGGCGTTACTTGCGCTAGATTCCTTATGGTCGAAAATACCTGGTTGCTCTTTTCATTAGAAAGAATCATCTCCCACAAAAACATACCGCCTTTGAATATTTTTGTTTCTTTCAAAATATGTATCCGCTCGCAGAAAACACAATTTCAATTCAATTTTAATGGTCGATTGGACAACCACTATTCTTATAACATCGAACAGTCTATTTCACATGCTACAACAAGGCTTCCGGTCAGGTCATCGCGGATGTTGTCCCATGCGGTGAGCACTGCCATCTTCAGCTTCTCAACGCTACTAAGTTGCTTGTTGCCCGCGTAGACCTGCCGGACAACAATCTCCCCTACGTTCTCCATAGAGCTACATTCAGTAGAACAATCTGGCCCGTCCACTGCTTGGATGCGGTTGCGCTGGAGCTAGTCAGTAGCCGATCTAGACACATACACCGCAGCGTTATCTCGCTGCAGGACATGTGTCTGCCTTCTACTACCTCCCAAGAAGGGTGAAGGCTGGACTCGAGCACACGTTGGTACCCCAGACTGTCCATACAACTGGATGGAAAGCTGAGCTTCAGCTTTCCGCTGCTGCAGAGGCCGCCCCATGCCACTAGCGAGTCGCCTCCAAAGTTTTACCGAGAGAACACCATGGAAGATTGTCGCAGGTCTCTCAAGTGGTACCAGAAGCCATGGAGACGATAATTTTCACTGGGAAGAGCAACCCAGATATTTTCTACCACGGCGAATCTAGTGCGTCTAAAGTCGGTTCGCAAAAACGAACGCGCAGCGTGAAACTGCTGAACACAAAGTGGATATATACGTTTGAAACGCACTGTATCGGTGCTCCTTTGCTCAAATTCGGCATAAAGATATCAGATTTGTGATCCGCGACCCAAACTAACCCCGCAGGCGGAGTTACAGCGCAGATTAATTTTTAACCCAGACTCGGTCGGTGGAGTCGGAAATTTTAACCAGTGCCCTTCAAGGCAATCCAATTCTTTCACATACACAACAGCACCAACGTCTACTGGTATTAGTTGCAACGTTTTGAAAACGTCGCCTCTGCCGATGTCCTCATGCAATACTTGTTATTTTTAGGTGAAGTAGGTACATGCTCCTCCAAATCCGAACCAGCCCGTTGTCCGAATACTGTTTCCAGATAGGGTCTGAGCTCTGGCGAAGAAAAAGTAAGTATGTAGATGTAAAAATTCCATTCGTGAAGTCAATTGTGACGCAAAGGAGGAAAGGAGCCTGATGGTTAGCAGGCAATGTTCCAACCGGAGCTCCGAGCTACGTCGACAATTGGAGATCAGAGACACAATCGCACTGGCCACGCAGTCGAAGGTAGTGAAACGTTTTTGCCACGGAGGAACGGATTCCCATTGCGCGTCAAAGACTGCGCGTTGTGTGTTACTTGCACAGCCCTCTACGGATTTCACGCGCACGGTGCCGTATACGGGTGGGATCGACATAAGAGATCGAAGAACAGTTCCCACAGTGGTTGGGATGGCCGAGTGGATATCGAAGGTGATTGTTGTCCACGTCTTGAAGGTTTGACTCCTTTCTGCGTGATAGTTTTGCAATGCTTAGTTCAAAATTCAGCCATCGCTGTGCTTTCGATTGTTATCCCTTAGACCCTCCATCTTCTGCGAAGTACTGGTTCAGGCACCCCGGAGTGCCTTCCCTAGCCTGACCGCGTGCCGAGACCACGCGGTATCAATACAGTAGGCTGAGTTATCGTCCTGTTGCGTTTAAATTTTAGATCCTCCATCTGCAGCGGAGTAGTGGTTCACCCACCCCGGAGTGCCTCCCCTAGCCTGACCGCGTGGCGAAGCCAGGTTTCAATTATAAAAGTGGTTAGCTCTTAGACAAATTTCATGCTTACTCACCTTTTTTGTTCCAAGTTCTAGTCCTCTTACGCTTTAATCTTCTGGGAAATACGTTTGCAAACTATGTTTGCAAGCTTTGAGAATAATGTATTGTCGTAAAATGCGGCACATCCCCAGAAACATCGTGCAGCCACACACAAGGCGCATCTTTTGGCGCGCAATGGGTACCCGTTCCTCCGTGGCATTATCGCGCTAGTGTCGAAGGTCAGGTGAGGCGGACACGTAGCGTTTATTTCAAATTTGGTTGTTTATTATGGTAACCCCGAACACCCATGCTGGTCTATCCTACAACTACTATTGAACGGGCAGATTGGTACCAGATTCATTCGGAAAGGTGAAAACACTCACCACAAGTGATGAGAGTGCCAAGTTCGCGGTTACCATGCCTCTACGTTTCGTAGTCGGTCTCGGATTTCTCCGGGGACTGGTCAACACTTTTCCTCTACTGATAAGCGAAGCTCCTGACCGCGCTGAGTAAAAATAGCATTTGTCTGTTTACGTAAAGGTCGATGCGGCGATAGCAGGGTTTTCTCGAAGGCAGGCAACGTGTTGAAAAAAATAACTGTGGAGCACGTTATCATCCGCAGAACGAAGATCATGTAACTGCCGGCCGTTGATCTTCACTCCCATGTTGTTCCATTCCAGAGTTCGCATGATGTTCTCGAGAGAGACGCTAAACAGCTTCGACGATATCATATCTCCTCGGCAAACACCTCTTCTCACGTTGATTAGAACGTTGTTGTAAAACGGTATGGTCGAGATCGGTCTAGAATGGGCGACGACAACACAATCCTGCTAGTTTCCGAATTGTGTGAAGATCCTGGACTGCGCTCTGATGAGAAGTGATAAAGTATAATAATAGAAAAAGTGCTACATAGCTAATGAAAATGGATGAGACGGATGAGGGCACGGATTGCGCCTTCCCTGGGTCTT
Organism: Nippostrongylus brasiliensis; assembly: GCA_030553155.1. Taxonomy (NCBI): domain Eukaryota; kingdom Metazoa; phylum Nematoda; class Chromadorea; order Rhabditida; family Heligmosomidae; genus Nippostrongylus; species Nippostrongylus brasiliensis. Next base: position 5,552,713 of record CP130735.1, read on the forward strand.
CTGAATTGTACTAGTTTAGCGAACCTGCCCGCTACCTACCGTTGTTCACACAGAAACTACTGCGCATTGGAGAAAAATTCGCTGCTCTAGCAGTAAAACTTACTGATGGTTTGAACTCCCCTCTTCGTACGCAAGATATCGAAGCAGGTTGTTGCCAGTCAAAAGAAGGCCTCCGGGGAGTAGTAGTTCTTCTTGAAGTTCTTGTACGCCTAGTTTTAGGTGTTCTTGAAGTTCTTGTACGTCTAGTTTTAGGTGTTCTTGTAGTTTTTGTACGTCTAGTTTTAGTTCTTCTTGATGTTGTTGTGAGCGTAGTAGTAGTTCTTGTTGTAGTTGTTGTAGGCGTAGTAGTAGTTGTTCTTGTAGTTGTTGTTGTAGGCGTAGTAGTAGTTCTTCTTGAAGTTATTGTAGGCGTAGTAGTAGATGTTTCCTCTTCTTCGGATTTTATGAGCACTTGCCCGGCCGAAGCGACTGAAAATTGTTCACAGATCGTTTCTATCCTGTCTTTTTGAGTGTAACAGATAAAGCGTTTGTTATGGATTGATGGAGCCATTAGAACGCACACCAAGCTGTCATTTTTCATAAGAATAACTTATCTCCTTCTGTGATTGTGATCAAATACATCTAGATCACGACATTGCCACTCATGGGGTATCATCATAAGGAGTGGTTATCATGCATGAAGAATGTGGTATTTTCGTTGTATTTTAGTATTTCTTAATTCCACCTTGATGAAGCAAGGTTTGGCTGAAATTGCGACAACGGATTCGAGATCGGTAAAGAGAGTAACCTGCTAGGCAAAGATAGGGTACAAGCCACTATCTACGACGACACTTCTTCACCTGTTAAGACGTGATAATGAACCTTTCATTCCTAGCAACGAATTCTCTACAGTCGGTCTCTTCGAACGGCATTCGGTAAATGGTGCTAGAAACAACGAACACAACGCAAAAGTAGCACAAAAACCGTAAGCTGAAGGGTCAATATTGTACACCGATTACTGGAAAGAGGTTAAATCAGAGAAGTAAGCAATCAAGCAATATTATTAGAAAACAACTTAACTAGTTTCAAAAAAAGAAACGCCGCCCTGAAGACAAAAAAAGAAAACCTGAAGACAGACAATTTTAGATTATTGGGAGCAGGTTCTTGTAATCTTTAGGGCGATCTGCGCGAGAAACACAGCGCAGAAATAGCAAAAACGGAGAAAGGACGTTATTACACTGCTGTAAAGCAGAGCTCTGGGAGAAAAATCGAAGGACCAGGCCTAATCGTATAATTGGAAGAAGGATTGTACGAGAAGCGTGTTAATCACCCAGGAAGCTTTACCACCCCTGGATAAATGGTGTTATCAGATGAGGCGATACTCTACACCTGATGCATGATATGAAACTGTTACAGTCGCTCATTTTAGAACCGAAAATCACTTCTAAAGTTGACAGAACCCTGGAAACATATGTTGTGTCAACAATACATGTCGTCACTGAAACTCTTGATGGCGTTCAGAACGCCGTTTCAGGAGACCGACAGTAGAGAATTCGTTGCTAGGAATGAAAGGTTCATTATCACGTCTTAGCAGGTGAACAGGTGCCGTCGTAGATAGTGGCTTGTACCAAAGATTGAGCTTAAATGGTGACCCATACCACAGTATCGGCCGCGCCGCAACGGCGACAGCCGTGTTTTTATGCACTGAAAGGTGCCGTTTCTGCGGTCCACACGTGGTGACCGGACAGAGCCTACCTAAATTCATTCACGCCGCCTGCCCAACGAGGGTCCCCGCGTGGTACCTCCCTGAAGGCTTAGCCTCGTCGAGCAATGAGTCACCAGACGAGGAATCGAACGAGAAGGGACCGAAAATTGAGGGGTCAACAAATCGCTTGTTTACAAGTTCCACAAATATGGAGACTTTGTTTATGAAAAGCTAGAGCTCGACCTGCTGAGTAAAAACACTTATATTCACGAATAAACCAATTTCAAATAAAATATAGAAAAGCGGCGGGCTCTGCGCCATTTTATCCTTGTGACACGTCCTGTATTGTAGTTGACGATAAGTGTGTTTGTTTGCAGAAAAAGGGAAATTGAAGTTAGATTTGTGTTGAACACTCATACCCACCACAGCGAAGTGAGCGATATTGGTTGTGCCGCTTTATCAGGTGAAAGGCCCCATTACTTTTGAGCGTCAACAGGTTTTGCTTCGATGATTATTTAATAAAATTACTTCTTCACTAAGCGTTGCTATTTTATTCAAGAAATCAACACCTATACGTCGTACTTTAGAACCTCCCTCTAATTTTCTTTTCAGAAATATCTGATGTCGGAAAGATAAAATCAATTTCTTCAGTTATTTTTTCTTTTTTAGTATAGTTTTAATATATCGCTTCATTGCTCTTGATATAGTTTCAATATAGAAATGTCTCGTCGATAAAAAACATACGTGTAATAACGACGGCAATCCAGTAAAAGATGCGCATTCTTTCACGTCGTTACATCCATATTTGTGACTGCGTATTTATACGCATCGGAGAACTGTTTTACATTTAGTGGAAACGAGAAATTGTTTCACAATAACCATAGACTCACGTCGTCGAAGCGCAAGTCACACAGTCACAAATGTTTATGGTTGCTGTGAATTTATGGTTATAGTTTTTGCGAGAGGATCTCTTCGGCATGGAACGGAATGTGAATTTTGGTAGCCGATCGCGGAAAAATACTTTCCGGTTGCGGAGAAAATCGGGAACGGATGCGAGAAATTTGGTCTGTTCACCTCAGTTCCACAGTGCTTATGTACTTCTTCCCTTGGCGAAGATTTGACTTCGAATCTTGTGAGAGATAAGGGATATCAAAATGAAGCTACCCATAGGTTTCATGAATGTACAGAGAGGCGAAGAATGGCGTTCCTCTACGATGCAATATCATACCAGAGCATACTTAAAATTGGGATCAACACATTGATAAAATTCAAATCCAAAGTCCAAGGATTTTCGATTAAAATTTCTTAAAAAACCACTACAGGATCGATAGCGACATACACGCTTTGTACCAAGACATTCACATATTGTGGTTTTCACCGCAGACAATGTTTGCAAAATGGCCGAAATCGAAGTGCTTCGTTTCGGTAGTGTGTTGTAATTGAACTGCTTGTTAACGAAGAAGCTTCAGACGCCCAAGACTTCAGCATGCCTATAGAGATGCCTGCATGGATGTCAGAAGGGATGGCTGAAGCATTCCGACGATGGAAGCATGAACATCAAGGACGAGCCTAGAAGCGGTTTACGTAGCGGGCAACTGCAACAGACTTCTATGATAAAGAAGCATTTGTTCTCATAGTGTTGAGCGACGACTAATTCAAAACATCTTCACTTTTGGTTGCTTTCTTCTCGACAACATCTCATCTTAATGCCTTCAAGGATTTGAAATGTGAAGAACAAAATTTTTAGGGTCAGTAGAAGGACTACGTCCCACCACTGCTTCAAATATTCAATCGTTGGCATTGCTAAACAGCGATTGGAGGTGTATTGATAGATTCACTATTGTCAACTCAAATTGTTTCGAAAGACTCGAAAAGAAAACAAGGCTGTAATCACAGTGTTAGTCACATGGGTTAGAATTTTATGGCTAACACTGAAGAACGACGATTAGAGGTGCATGTGAGCACTCCAAGGTACATTTTGAGAGCTTCACCGTAGCTGGTGACGCAGCTGAGTACGACCAACGGCTCCAGCACCGGATAAAGGGTGAGCAGGATTCCAACCACATCGCCTCGAGCGCCTAAAATGCAGTAAAATTGATTTTAATTCATTCACAGTATTTTCGGATTTGTTTACCTCATAAATCGACTAAATGAATTTCCTGTGTTGAACTGTTCAGTTTCAAGCGCTCGTGAATTAACAACTAATTATGGATTGGGTATCGTGTGGACAAACAAACGAACGTCGTTCGACTGGTAGAGGTTATGATTGTGGTTTCTATGCTTAGGGAAGGCAATATATATGAAACTGTCAGAACCTGTGCTCTTAAAATAAAACGTATGTTACAAGTTTGCATTAGTTACATATGTTTTGTTACGTATGGTAATCATCGTAGGTCAAGGAGAATGTTTCCTTAGGATGAGGAGATGAATAAGCTTTTCATGTGAAATGTACAACATTTGGAGCTAGACTGATCTATGGACTTATGTGATCACATACATATTATACATTCTTAATCTGAAACTCTGATCTTGTTGCATATGTAGCTACATTTTCCGGTAATCATTGGCTCGTTCGTCGCCTAGAGGGCCTGAGTGACGCCGTCCTCAGTATTCACTTCTATGGAAACCTGTATATGTTTGTACTCAGAATTTTGAGCTCTATCGAATGAGCTCAACCAGAATCTCCTCAAAACAACCCTAAGGGCACAAAAATCGTGTTTTCACTTTTTTTCGAAAAAAGTTAAGGCATTTCTTGGAGAACAGATTGTGGAACGTTTTCCAGTCTAAAATTTCGCCCCCGACACAACCAATTCAACGAAAATCTTTTTAAATGTTATTTGTGGTCTATATTCCATGGAAACGAAAGACGAATTCATTGGAATCGTAGAAGTTGAAGACGATTTAGCTGCCGTATTGTTTCACGAATTTCACACCTTTCACATATTCAGCACCAGTATTTAGTAATTTTTAGTAGTTGCATGGCATAATTGAAATGATAAGTTTCATCACACAATATTTCGTACAGTTCGTCCATTAGCATGAGACGCCGAACATGAACGCCCTTCTTGAAGAAGTTGAGAGTGGTAGAAAAATTAAAATGATGGTGAATGTAGTGAAAAAAGTGGAAGCAGTGGTCAATGGTGTTATGAGTACCGTAACAGGACTTTGGATTGTAGTGGGAGCACTATTTGGGGTAGGACAGGTGATCACAAGTGAAGGTACTACAACTACTGTGAACTGTGTACGGAAGAAGGGTGGAGGCACGAAATATACTGTAGTATATGCTGCAGTGTAGAGACGATAGGATCGTGTCCTGTAAAGCAGAATGTGCTGTTTTCTGTTAATGAAAAACAACTTTCAAACTATTCTCACTAAGAATACAACGAAATTGCACACAAGATTTACTATCCAACACATTAATTGCATACAACAGAGATCGTTCAGTTTCGCGAGATTTTTTCAAATTTTCTGTTCATTATCAATGCAAATTTTCAAAATTTCCGAATTTTTCTTTCGAGATTTCTTCAAATTTGCTAGATCAAAGGGCTTAAACAATGAATCATCAAAAAGTCTGACAGATTGTAGTATTACGTGAGAAATTTCAAAAAAAAAAGTTACACCTGGTCGTAAAGCTGTGAAGAGTACTTCAATTCAGAGACACTTCAATTCAAGGAGGTTCAAAGACATCTCGTATGTTTGTCACTAACAAGGCAAGGCACTATTATCGGTCTCGCCATCACTAGTGCCTTCAACTGTGCAAGGCAGTTCCGCCGCGGGGGTAGACAATTGGTGATAGCATTTCTAAAAGGAAAACTAATTCGGAAATGAGTAGCGGTAATTATAGTGGGTACAAAGCATACAGTCATTTAAAATCTAATTAGTAGCTATTCTTACAGGCTTTGGAGCCAAATCGCCATCCTTCTCGATGTATTGTCTAATGTCAGCCCTTTAAAACCATATGAGCGTGTAGGGCTTCGGACGAGGAATGCAACAATGTGTTCATAAGTTGCTTAGGACACCTGGTTGATCTGAAAATGGCCTGTGAAATTTTGCACTGCCGCATGCGTAGGCTAACCGCCAGGGGGAGTAGAGGGGGTGAGCTCATCCTCCAGAGCGACTAGGTGGCCTAGTGGATAGTATTATGGGCTCATAATCTGGTGGTCGGGGATCGGTCCCTCTACAAGACTTTTCTTTTACCTTCATGCGCTAGATTCCAAATTACGCTCCTTCTGCAAATTTGTCGCAGTTTCGGGATAGAATCGCGTTTGGAACGAGTATGGCCAACAGAACACTCACAGAGGGCAATGTATTCTAGTGCCTCTGTATGTGACCCATACCTATCGTAAGCAACCCAAATCGATCCGAAATTCGAAAACAAATGTCAGATTCGTGATCAGCGCCTCGAATAACCCCCGTAGCCAAAGTTTGGGCTAAATCGGTGATTTCGACCCAACTACACAACTTTGTTACCACGGACCCTAGCAAGCGCACATCAGGCACAATGGGGAAAGCCGATGTTAGATTTGTGAATTATGGATTTGTCAGCTGCCCAGGTAATCTTCTTTGATGAATAAGAAAAAAACTCATCCAGAATGGAGTCTCTGTTCTTTATAGTCCAAAAAGTGGAGCAATAGAATAAAGAATATTCTCAGCAAGTGGACCTTCATACAAGTACTCACTTGATACTAGTAAGGCTGGTTGGGTCGAAATCACCGATTTAGCCCAAACTTTGGCTACGGGGGTTATTCGAGGCGCTGATCACGAATCTGACATTTGTTTTCGAATTTCGGATCGATTTGGGTTGCTTACGATAGGTATGGGTCACATACAGAGGCACTAGAATACATTGCCCTCTGTGAGTGTTCTGTTGGCCATACTTGTTCCAAACGCGATTCTATCCCGAAACTGCGACAAATTTGCAGAAGGAGCGTAATTTGGAATCCAGCGCATGAAGGCAAAAGAAGAGTCTTGCAGAGGGACCGATCCTTAATCGTTAGGTTGTGAGTCCACAGCGCTATCCACTAGGCCACCTCGTCGCTCTGGTGGAGAAGCTCACCCTCGCTATTCCCGCTGGCGGTTAGCCTACGCATGCAGCAGTGCAAAATTTCACAGGCCATTTTCAGATCAACCAGGTGTCCTAAGCAACTTATGAACACATTGTTGCATTCCTCGTCCGAAGCCCTACACGCTCATATGGGTCTCGTTCCGAATCGTCACCTAGACCTAACAACCTTCCCTCGTAAGAGATGTGTTTTCCTCACGGCCTGTAGGATGTTCCGCCTGCGCAATGTCACACTCTGCTTCCCCGCCCCATTTACAGCAACTGTAGGGTTTTTAGATGTGTTTCCTATGGCCCGCAGTTCGCTCTTGTCGCCTAAGAAAAATATCCGTACATAATTCATTATTACTACGAGACTGACCATAGCGCTACATAAGTGTGACGTGGGCGCCAGATGAGCGACCCACCTGTTTTTCGACCCCATAAGCAGCTTGATTAAAACCTGGCCAGGTTACATCACTTCGCGACCGTGATTGTATTACTTATATAGTGCGCGCACCGAAACTTACAAAACGCGATTTCCCCATTGTGGAGCACATACCCCTTCCTCACCCATGCTCGTCAGTCTGCACTATACTTCGCATCGTCGCATCGCGTCTTACAGCCTTTCAGCCGACTATACCACCCGGTGTAGATCGCCCTCAACTGCATATTCTTAAAAATCCAACCAACACCAACGCCAGGAACCTATTCGCTATCCATCGAAGACGTCACACGTGAACTTTTTTCATTGAAACTTTGATCTTCTTTCAGGGTTTCTTGTAATTTTTCTCCTTTTGTGCAGGATTTTCAGAGGCCTACACTTATTTTTCTTTGTTCGCTGAAGGGGAAATCAATACCCCGGATCCACCAGGCAACGAGAGTTTATTACTCGTTGTCTGAGAAAACCCCGAGAGCCCGACCCGACCCATTTTCAGATCTTACTTTCCTTATTTTTTCTTCACTTCTCTTTTCCTCTCGCACTATCTCGATTTAAGAAGATGTGGTTGCCAACTACATCTTCTTAAATCACCTCGCGCTCTAACATTCAAAAAAAACCGTCTACCTCAGCGGCCCAGTCCGCAGCAGTGGTAGACCTCCACCCCGTCGTAGACGCACCTGCACATTCTGAACAGCACTCTTTCCAGTCCTTTAGACATTGACATAAGGGACGAAGTTGACGACCTGGCTTGGGACGACTTGGACATTATCTTCTCTATACCAGACGTACCCGCCTTACTACCCAATTCGCAAACTATGGACCAGCAGGAAGCACCAGTTACCCGACCTATTAACCCTGCGGAGCTACAAATTTCCTGTCGACTGTTAGATAACCGCGTGGAGAAATTCACAGCTGTAGGAGACCGCACGTTCGAGGAATTTCTGTCTGATTATGCCTATCTCATAGACAACTTCAATATTAGCCACCAGCACGCCATAGTTCTTCTTCCGCTATTCTTGGACGGCTTAGCCAAACAAGTATACCGCTCCAATCCCCCCTCACACACAAACGACTGGGTCCTATGTCTCGCACTCTCTCCTCTAACCGAGTAGTAAGCGCGAAGAGCTCTTGCTAATGCGTCAAGGTAAGGACACCATACAAGAATTTGCCGCTAAGGTAAGAGCCAAGGCTAAAGCAGCATTTCAAGGGGATATAGAATCAGCATTCTCCAATCAACTAACAATAGACTGTTTCATCAAAGGATTGCGACCTGAAATCCGCCGCGCAGTCCGCAGACTGCCGGAATCTCTGGACTTCGAAGTAATCTTATCGTATGCCGAGAGGGAACACCGTCTTCTACAACAAGAGCGACTCGAAGACAACAACATTTTTGAAAGCCTTAGCTCACTAGCAATCACCGATCTAGACTAGATAGACTCCAAGCACAAGTAAATAACCTTAACGGTTCTCGTAACAATTTTCAGAATACTCATGGCAGACAGTACAGTTGACCCCACATGGGCAGCTCGACTATTCCTAGACCGAACGGATGTCTCCGCAATAACCCATAATAATACGCTCTTAGTCACTAAATGCGAATCCGCTAACATCACTACTAGTTATCATGACCGTTTATCGTACCAGAATCAGACGACCTCATCAACGACTTGCCTACAATTATGTGCCCCTACTCTTCTCCAAAACAATCTAAATTTCACAACGTCTCTTTCCTCAAGACTTACTAATACTAAGACTAAACCATTTCTATTCAATGCTCCAGACCTTTTTACTCAACAAACAAACAAGTACGCACAGTCTTCTCGCTTCCAATTGCACACTCTATGCCAGCAAAATCTTCACCTCTTAACCAGACTTTATAAACGCAGCACCATAGATAACGCAGTTAGAACACAAATTGATAACATCAAAACATCCATCACGGATACTGTTCACGCAGCCTATGAGGCCACCACTTAAAAAGCTATCAGACGGGGTAAACCGCACTACGTGGTCGTTCAAATCTCTTTCTCTCTGAATCATTATACCACCTCTCGCCTTAGCACTGTTCATTCTCATAGGTTACTGTTCTATTAAGCTCTATTGCCTCTGACGAACTAGTACTGCGGCAACAGATACACTAATCCAGCTAGTACAGAGTTTTGCTTCAACCACGTCGCGCCATCGACAAAATTAACTCTCTTCAGTATCCGTACGACCCATACCAGGTTCGAGAACCTTTTTTTCATTCCACAGGACTACGCCTTGCACCATCACACTAAAACACCACCTTCTCTTCCATATATAAAAGTGCACATCGGTAATAATCAAATCACCGCATTACTCGACAGCGCCGCTTCAATATCATACATGAGAGCGACATTGGCTAACACGTTTCAACACGTGTTGCTCACATTCTCTCGCTCTTTGACCCAAGCACAGCCGCTAATGGTAGCGCAATATCACTTCTCGGATCTATCACTTTACCTATCCAAATCAGTCAATACCAGCTAACACACAAAGCACACGTCTCCTCGGATAATGAGTGTCCAGCCCCTACTTCTTGGCACAGACTTCATTCGAAGCCTTAATCTTCAAGGTCTCACCATATCGTTCGACATGCATATGAACATCGTCACCGTAGGATCGGACTTCCAGTCTACCATCAACATCAACTACGTCGTCTCAACACCTCCAGCTTTTCACGCAGCACACATCGCTCACCCTACACTTCTAGCCAAGCGCACCGAGCACTACGGCGGAGTCACTATCGACAAATTTGTTCCATTCCATAACACACCGACTAGTAGTAAATACCCGCAATGTTAAACACGTAAAGACCCCGCCGCCTATCGTATCCGCGAACCTTTATGCAATTTTCAATACCTACAGGACTCTGGGATAGGGTCCACTCAGACGTGATTGGACCCCTGCCCCAAACCTACGAGATCCCGGGATAGGATCCACTCAGACGTGATTGGACCCCTGCTCCGAAACCTTAATGGGAATAAATTCATAATGGTTTTCGGCGATGTATTTTTCAAGTATATTGTTGCAGAACCGATCCCCAATCAAAATGCACTTACCACCACAAACACATTCTTAAACCGTTGCGTTTAACGCTTCGATTCTCCTACACTACTGGTCACTGACCAAGGTACGAATTACATTAGCGAAATCTTTCGTACTACGCTTCATCACCTGGACATCGCTCACCAAACCAGCACTCCGTACCATCACGAACGCAACGGACAAGTAGAACGCGCCAACCACACCATACAGCAATTAATATCACTAACAGTGGCGCACCGTAATGACGAATGAGACAATGTGATGTGTCTCGCTATTCACGCCTACAACAGCTCGGAGAATTCAACGACAAAACTCTCTCCGTACGCAAAACTGCACGGCTTCGAACCTCCTAGCATCTTTCGGCACTCCCTACAACACTCGTTCGACAGTATGTTGACGAAACTGATTACGATAATCAGTTAACTACTATCCTCCAATCAATTTGGGAGGTTACGCTCAAGCTTCGCACCTGCACAAATCACCCAAAAACATCAATATAATCTTCGCACAAATGCACAGCTCTCCAATTTCAATACCGGACAGAAAGTTCTTATTCGTAAGCAAGTTGGCCATAAAATCCAACCACGTTTCGAAGGTCTCTTTTTCATAATCGCAGTCGACCGCTCGAACGTCATGATTCGAGACGATAGACGCGAATATTTACATGAATCGCCTCAAATTATACAATAATAATCTTCCTTCAGGATCATGAGATTTACCATACGATTCAGCTTCACCTCTACAATTCCAGTACCATCACGAGCTCCTCATAGCTCGCCTCCAATCTTCGCTAGTTCTCTCAACTACTCCAGTTCCACCCGGCAGCTCGTTGGGTTGCCCCGAACCCAATGCATCTAACTTTGGCGCTGATGGAGGTCCTCCAGTCAATTTCAACGCCGTCATTGCCGATGCCTTTGTTTTTCTGTTTTTTTTTAAGTTTTAGTACATATAACGAGATATTTTATCAAGTTTTTTTTTTCAATAATACTTACTCCACGATGGCCTTCGACAACAATCCTTCACAAGTAGAAACAACCACACGGACGAACAGTCAAACTAGCTTGACCTTGCACCTCACATCGATTCGCCCTACCACCTTACCCTACAACTTTGCTTTTGCCATGATGTCGTAAGACGCCAATCTGACTGGAAAGGCACGTGAAGACGCATGAGTTTGACATGAAAAGGACGATACTATTCCCATCTCTTAGGTCCTTAGGCACGATTTCACTAACACACATTTTTCTCCAACTAAGCGTTTGCCATGTTTCTTTGTCAAGCCCTACATCAACTTCAAGGTGTTCTATCATCATAAAGAGCTAGTCCAGATGTCGCACAAACTCCAATGGTCACATTACGGCAAGTGTTCTAGCACCAGATCCAGATCTCACGGTCCCAACAAACCTCTAGTCCCTATGATGTACATATCCCCTGACTAGTTGCCGACTGCTTTCTCGATCAACGGTCCTATTCCTTGTGCCTGCAATGCCGACTAATTAGGGGCGAGTGTCTATCATCTGTACCGCTCCCGTTCGCACATACACCAAGTGATATAGCCTTACAAATCACATCGCAACGCTTTTACATACCTTCTTTCAGTACATGGTGGAATCAAACCTACGATCCAAGGTTTTACAACATTACGTCAATTTCATGCTCTACCCACGAAGCTTCACGTGTCATTTCCACGATTCACTTGCACATACGGTTAAAATCACACTTTCTATACCGACCCAAATCGCCAGCAACCAATCACTCTTGATTCACCGGACAATATGAAACAGCTCTTCCAGAACCTATCTCCATAATAATAATTACTATATATAATTAAACTAAAATTTACCCAGCTACCTCTAAATGACACCAAAATCATCATTACAGCCTCTTCATCAATATTCAGCCACCAACGCAATGCACGAATCAGATCCAACACCAAAACACCGACACCCTCACGGACGTCTCCACCACTACTCAGTACACCACATGTGCTCTCCATCATACTCCGCTTACATGTTAGGTTCCGAGGACGGAACTTGTTAGCGGCCGGGGATGTCATATATGGAATTCTTGGCATATATGTATTTCAATACCGTAATCCAACCAGATATCATATAACTGGGAGTAGATGAATCCGCACTACGGATCTGATCCTCGCCTCCGATAATCCGTGGTCAAGGTGACCTAACGCCTCGATCCTGACAATCTCACCAGTCGGATCTTCTCCTCCTCTATTTTGTCCGCATAAAAGGGGAGGCCATCGGTAGTCGGTTGGCTGGGTCTTGGCAACGAGACCTTTTATCTCACTTCTCCTTTACTTATGTAATTCTTATATTCCTCTGGGTTTGGGTCTCTCGGGAGGGTTTTTGGATTGATATTATGTTTGTATCTTTTCCTGGCCTCTTATTCTCTTTCCTCGCACTTATACAATTGTTGTACGCTCGTATATCGACATATAAATCTTATTGATCCCTCCGTGTAATTCCGTCATACACTTGTCGAGTTCCGAAAACGGCTAATATGTCGGCCCCTCCGCTCCGCTACACTACTTAGGACTTTACCCTTAAAGTGCGGAGAACCGACATATTACAATGCGACGAACTCCTGCGTTCCCTCACCCAGCTTTCTAGAATCAGCGTGTGCCCTATTCCTTGCACTTGTTTCGCTAGCTACCTAGCCATAGTAACGGCGTTAATATCTTAGCTCTCACAAAGTAGATCAGTGAGCGTAAGCCCAAAGATTACCAACGAGATCCACACCGTTTTGTAGACCATCGAATGGGGATCACAACAATGTGGTTTATTTTTGCTGCGCGCCAACGATTGATCTCAAGCCAAAAATCTGAAGTCCATTAATTGTTGCGAAGAGGCGTCTAAATCGTAAATCTTGCCAATGGTGTGTGAGTGACGAGGCGACTACTAGAGAGTAGTCGCAGTCTGCGAGTCAGAGTCTCGGTTCCTTTGTCGTGGAATTCATTGCCTCCAGTATTAACTCCTCAAGTGGGCAACTAAAGTCCCAGTCTCTTGCACATCACGGATTAACTGAAGGGGACGATGGCCCCACTCCGTCCTCTCATCACCTGCAGAACCGCCGCGACCGCTGTTGCGAACGGGGTTGTCGTCAATAGGGTCGTGCACAGTCGACGACCAATACAACACGACAATGATAAGAGATAGCGGCCGGTGTCGTATTGGTCGTGTCAACCTTTTTTTAATCATCTTGAAGTACTTGCTTTTGTGTGCGTGCGTCAGAGTTTCGACGTAGTTTTTGCTACTTTCTTGCTGTTTAAAGCTTCCTAATAGTTTTTTGTCCCAGGAAAACTGTCGCTCAAAACAGCTGACGGCCCGCCTATCGGTTGCAGCGTACGCAATTTGCGGCCCCCGCAGCACACTTTACGCTCATTCGCGCGCGGCGAACAGTGCGGCGATTTGTCGTGCCGTATTAGTCGTCGACTGTGCACGACCCTAATGCGACGACCTCCTACGTCCGCCTCACTCCGCCCTATTGTGGGCCCAGCGATGCTTCATCCATTGCACCTTCTGCGCTACAAACCTTGTACTAATAAAGGTGTTAGTATCCAAGTTCTACTCTCCGCTCACATCTCGTCTCAGTATTAACACCACTGAACCACCAATCTCCTTAAAGAGTCACCAACTCCCCAGTCTCTTCCAAATCAGGGATCAACTGAAGGGGACGATGCTCCCAGTTGCCAACTTCAGCGCCCGCCATCGTCTCAGCCCCCGACAGAACTAGCCGCGGCCGCTGTTTGCAAAGTGCGACGTGACGGCTTCGACCGAGCCGTTTGGGGGCGGGACCCACGTCGCGTGGGAAAATAGCCCACTCGATGGCGCGCGCCGCCTTCCCACTCGTAACAAGGGCGTGTCTGTGGGCGGAGTCTTGTCTGGCTCCACCCCTTCTCATCGATCGATGCAGCGATGTTGCTGGGAAATCTCAGGATTGCTCGCTATCGCTTGGCTTCCTTCTTCCTGCTTACCGGTGGGTTTTGGACATTCAGCCGGTGGTGAAGTTGCAAGATTCTCTGCGATCACAGTCGTTTTCAGTGGAAGACTGAGGGTTGTCGATGCCTCGAAGGAAATCCGAACCGGCTCGGGGGATCACCGTCGAGGAAGCTGCTACAAGAGTGGGCGTTTCTCTAATCATTTACCGTTTGGTCGCTATTAGGTTGGTGCAAAAGTCCTCGGACATTTGTGATACAAAACGGTTTATTTTATAATATCTGGATAATAGCAAGGAGTGGTTTGAAGTAGGCACCGTTAATATCAACGGTCTTCTCCTCTCTATAACATTTTTTTTGACTGGAGCCAAAATTGGCAGGGAAATTCTTTTCAAACTCAAGAAGTCGCAAATGTTCGAGAATTTTTGCACCAACCTAGTAGAATGATTGTCTTTCTGCATTCTCATTGAGCTGGCTGGACTAGGTAGTTCTAACCCATCCACAATGTTGGCATTTCAAGTGGTAACAGACCGAAATTTTATAATCGTGTTCAGAACGTCAAATAAGTATATGGAGAAACCTTGTAGAAGAGTTTGCAGGAAATTGAGTGGAAAAATTTTCAAAAATTCCCAGGAAATCAAATGCGGTGCAGAGATAAGGACACTAACCTGAGGAGCCGGAAATTTATTTATTTTATTTATTTGTAAGGTCCACCTGAACGAGTAAAACAACGGAACAGAACCAAAACACACACACAAAACAAAACCGAACCGAACTGGACAAAACTATGAAACGCATATAATAGACGAGTATTGCTCGACGACCAGTAACTATGAGGTTTTTTTGTTTTTTTTTTTTTTGTTTTTGAAATTGAGTGTCAAGAGCGGTCGGGCATGGTAATTAGAGAAAGGTGGAGTAAACATCAGCCTCTTGACAATCTATAATAATATCCCAATGGGAGGGTTAAGTTTACTGCAAAAAATCCAGAGGTACAGGTAACATTTTCTGGGCCATGGGTAAATTGTCGCGCTACTTGTTTTGTAGTTCTTATCCCTGATGTTGTTAGATTTAATGAGAACATAAAGAAACACAACTATGCATACTCTTCATAGGCCCTGGTCTATGGCTATGGAGATGTTTCTTATTATCTTGGAATTTTGTTGCTTACCTTGAAATTTCTGTATACTAATAAATAAAACTTCAATCTTTTTCCATTATTGCGTGCTTTCAAGTTTATTTTTTCTTTTCTAAATTGCCTGCCAGTGTTCGTTCCGAGGTATGTCTGCTGAGTTTCTTTGAATGCCCCCTCCCTTTTTTTCTTTTTTCTTCTTTTTCGTCAACTCATAGCTCTTGTTCTAACTTGTCACGTTTATAATACGCCGCTCACTCATATTTAAAGTTTTGTTTGTTTCATGCTCATGGCGCGTTCTTGTACGCATTTAATAAATAAAAAATAAATACATGTAGCCAAAGTCCAGAAGAGGGAGAAATTAGGATGTCTTGAAACACATTTCTCTCAAATTCTCGCTGTAACCACAGCAAATGCAAACATTCGTCGGAAAAGTGATTCCAGATTTTATAGGCAAACACCACGCGCATTTTAAGGCAAAATATTTTGCGCACCGATTTTCGACCTCGGGTTTACGATCGTTGGTTACGGCTCGAACCGTTACTCGTTCAAACTGTGCGAAAAGTTCCTTTCTATGGACATTTTCCCCAAAGTTCAGTTTTCTATAGGTTTCTTCACGGTATGCGAGGGGCCAGTCGCGGATAAGACATTAATTTTTGAAGTTGTTACCGAAACAGACCTATGTCTCTAATTGGGGACGTCGTGTTAAAAATCCTAAATTAGCTGAGATCTCGTTTAGGGGTAAGGGAAGAGGTTTATTTTGCGTAGTGTACGTAGTTCTAAAGTTCCTTTTTGAGTCTTTTCAGGCGTTTTGCTTCAGCACTCAATTTGTTGTAGAAATTGGCAAATGAAAATGGAAGTCAGAATTGCGGACAGCACTATGAATAACACGAATTTAAATACCTCATCTCTTTGTTAAACATATTACTTCTCTTTGTTTCATTTGTTTTACTTTGGTTCTATATTGTTGTCCTAAGATAGTCCTTTTTCTAGTTTCATATTAGCTCTTGTTTTATTGTGACGTGTGAATGCAGAAATACAATACAATACGTATAATCAAGGTTTGAGTAAAGTCGGAGTTGCTACCATAGAGGGAACTAACCTGAATTTCCCAAGCAGCTGTCGTTAAATTTAGGCATGTTGAATATGAGCCCAAACTATTCTCACTAGCGACATTGTCTCGTTTTTCTTCTAGGAGCGCCCCGAATGGAACGATACCCTTCGAGGAATTCTCTGTGCACTCGTCAAGAATCGGCGACCACTATGGGATGTTCGTTTTTGGACCACCAAAGACCGAGCGATCCAGCTTTTTCGTGAAATCGCCGCCATTCTGTCAAATCAGGACAGCCGTATGAATGGTAACCGTTCCCACAGATACCCGTCTCAATTATTTTTTATGTACTTTCTATTCTTTCTGTACTTTTCTAGAGTGGTATGTGCTGGAGAAATGGTGTTGGATGATGGAGATGTACAGCCGTGCTGTCGAGCGAATCACGTTCAAGTGGCGGTTCAGAGGTGCGATGGAGTTCCACGTTGAGTCTGCTTTGAATGGTGCACAATACCTCGAGTGGGTGTTTTATGAGTTTCTTTTTGCTTTTTTTCTTTATATTCTTAAGTCGTGTACCTTTTTCTCACTGCTCTGGTGCACTTCTGCAATTCTAGATCGTTCTCACAGGAAATTTTACAAGAACTCACCGCTCGTTATGCTGAGACCCCAGAGGAGGCCATTGAAGCTAAGGTGTGTGTCTAATTACTAAAGCATTTTCGTTGTTTATGACCTATGGTTCTTGTTTGTCTTTTATAGCTTTTCGTTATGGATTCTATAAGGTGGAGTTACGGAATTCATTTCGAGATTGCAAACAAACTCTTCTTGAATCAGGCGTGTTCCTTAGTCCACACCAAAATTCCGATTCCCTGTACCCTTTATATTCACATATTCATTTGTCCGTAGTGTAATACGATATCAGCCATCTTATTAATAGAGCCCGAATTAGGTATACCGGGAATAAACTTTGGAGTAGACGTCTAAGCCGTGATTCATCATCGCATAAGGTCTATTCAGGGTTTGTTAGAGGTTCAGCACAGCTCATTATCCCGGCGAGGGCTCGGAGACTTTGAAATAGTAATGGCAAATCAACCGTTAGTAAATGCCGACTGAACACTAGAGCCCGTTGACGAATCGCGATTAGTTTGCGCCCCATCTTGGGTACATTTTGGGGTTTATCATGAATTTCATTTGTGAATCCAGGCACTGTGTAATCCAAGATCATATCCTATCCTTATTTGGACCTTTTATGGGGAACTGCTTTTCTATGATCGTTTTCTAGAGCTTGCCGCTCTTCCTTAACCCATGCTATTCCCTAGGGCCTGTAATTTGCTTATCTCTGTTAGAAATACCTTCACCGTTTCACTTCTTAAGGCGACGGATTAAGGTGCAGATTATTGTAGTAGGGTTATTTGTAAGGAAATCTGCGGGTACGAAGTTCACTGGTGCTCTTTATTCGTGCGTGTATTCTGGATAAACCCCAAGTCGTGTTGACGAATCACAATTGGTTTGCGCGCATTTCGGGGTATGTTTCGGGGTTCAATTTATAAATCATCCATGAGTCCTTGAGCAGGGGTAACATGACTCACTCCAGACGAACCCAGAGATATAGTCGTTGTAGAATTTGAATTCTAACCTAATGGCAAAACTGTCTTTGGTTTCGTTAGATAGAAGCATTGCTTTAGCCATGTGTTTTTGTAACGACAATTAGGTTAATGCTGATCTTCATTTTTTCAACGAAGTTCATTGTCGACATTCCAGACTCCGACAACCTCTACACTTATCAGAGGGAGGGGAACGTTCCGCGCGGAAATGACAATCGTCAACAAGCCTGGAGCATTCGTCGGTGAAAACTTCGTTCTCATAAATCTCATGTTATTAATTTGGCTGCTTTACAACTTCAGAATTCAGACGCTCCTCGTGAATCCCCGTCTGGAAAACGAGTGCGAAGGAAGAGGCCTCTTACGTCCGCTCGCGCCGATGAGAATAAATTGGAGTCTCCTGAAAGTGACAGCCAACCCTTACAAGGCAATGGTAATGGTGAATTATAAATTTTTTAATGCATCGTCCACTAGAATTCTATAGTTCAGGTGCTCTTTTCGAAACACCGGTCAGCGTAAAGCAAGAGGTGCCAGAGGATCTTTCCTGTCCAGCATCTAGCGGTGGTTAGTATTTTTGGTACTATTGTACTTTTGGGGCCACCCCTTTTTCACTGAAAATATACCTATGGGGGTAATCGGTCATGAGAAGGACGATCCTGATACTCGTTAAGTGCGGAAATGCCTTATAAGTCCGTTATATTAGGTTTTAGAGGCGAGGAAGCCTACGAGATAGAACGCCGCGGCGGGAGACGCGGACAGTGCACTCTCTTCCACTTCACATTTCGAAGTGCTTCCAGTGCTGAGTCCGCGTTCAGCTCGTTCCGACTGACCGCAGAGTTTCCAGTGGCACCACGTGGAGGCTCGGACAACACCACCAAGGGTTATATCGGCGCGGTTGCCGTAGAATTCGTCCCCGTCCCCCACGATTCCCAGACAGTATCATAGTAGTACTGTCTGGGTGTTGGCCGAGCCTTGGTGGTGTTGTCCGAGCATCCAATGGAAACTCTCGGACCAGTCGGAGCGAGCTAAACGCGGACTCAGCATTGGAAGCACTTCGAAATGTGCAGGGAAGAGAGTGCACTGTCTGCGTCTCCCGCCGCCGCGTGCTATCTCGCAGGTTTCCTCGCCGCTAAAACCTAATATAACGGACTTATAAGGCATTTCCGCACTTAACGAGTATCAGAATCGTTCTTCTCATGGCCGATTACCCCCAATAGGCCTATTTCAAACGAAAAAAACTGGGCCCTAAAAGTACAATAGTATCGTATTTTTTATGATTTTTCTTACTTACGTCTTCGTTTCCTTCTCTCCTTTTTGGTTCTATTTGTTAGTGTATGTCTGCTCTTTGATTTTGGCAGTAAGCCTAAAATGGAGGCAGTGCATTGAGTAGAAGTTTTGTTTGATATCATAATGGATCAGGTCGCGTAGAGTTGATCCATCGAATCCCTTTTTATTCCCTGAAGATCATGTAAGCCATGCTATAGGTATTCATTTTCTCCAAATACGCATTCAGTATGCATCTATACGCCTCTGTGATCCTGAATGGGAGACAACTGCGTACCGGATTCTTAGGGATCTGATGAACGTCGAACACTTTACCTATTAACTTACTAAGATGGTGGATAAAATGAGATGTGGTAATCGAAGAGAATTTCATATCCCATTAACCCTGGCGCTACAGCGTTATTCGAAACCAAATTAAGTGGCGACGCTGCTGCCATTTATTTCCTACGTACGCTTTCTTTCATGAAGAAAAACTCATGCGGATGCTGGTTCCTATGGATTTTGCTTCAGATTCGAAGTGGTCAAGCGAGCTAACTTGCGCGCTGATTCGAAATGTCAAAGAGGTACCAGCCTTATGGCATCAAGGACACCAACAGTTCAACGACGCCTCAACGAGGATTCAACATCTCTCCAAAATCGCCAAGCAGTTACACAATGTTCCTGGTGGAGGCGACCTTAACGGTTTGTTTGCAGCATGTTCTCATTATGTTTTTGTATCTTTTTATAACGTTTTCATTCAGAAAGTGCAATTTGGGAGAAGTGGGTGAGACTCAGCGATCGGTTCGACGAGGAACATGAGAAGGCGAAGAAGTCGGGCGGCAGTGACTGGGAGTTCTTTCAAAATATGTCCTTTCTCAGTCCGGATGTGATGAGTGCGTGCAGACTGACCACTGCTCGACCTGCAGGTAAGAGAATTGTGAAGGAATAGGCCGTTTGAGGTTCCTGACTTCCTTGTTTTAAGAAGAGCCTCCGGCTACTGTCACGAATCTGAGCAGTGCAGATATTGAGACTCAAATGAAGAAAATCTTCGGCTATCTGTAAGTGCAGG
Source organism: Nippostrongylus brasiliensis (assembly GCA_030553155.1). Classification (NCBI taxonomy): domain Eukaryota; kingdom Metazoa; phylum Nematoda; class Chromadorea; order Rhabditida; family Heligmosomidae; genus Nippostrongylus; species Nippostrongylus brasiliensis. The sequence continues at coordinate 5,573,005 of CP130735.1, forward strand.
CTTTCTAATTAACGTGAGATCTCGAGTAATGATACGCTTGAAGGCCAGGAACAGTTGTATATCAGCAAACTGAGGAAAGTCGAGCAAAGCGACCTAAACTGATCGACGATTCCGTTTCCGGTGCGACGACGAAGAAGAGTGTTAAGCAGGTATTTCAAACCTTTCAACTTTTCTAGAGGTCGAGACGGTGACTTTTTTTACTAATTGAAAACCGATGACACCAGTTTGAGTTTTTCGACTGTAAGTTTTATCTCTGACATGAAATCCACCAGACGTTTTTCTCAAGGTCGTGTCCACATGGGTTCCACCTCGAGAGGAAGCAGTAGGAGCGACGCATCAGTCGTTGTCGTCTTCTGAAGCCGCAGAATCTGTACTTCAATCTTTATCGCCCACACCTCCTACGGCTACCGCGCAGGTCACGGTTGGTGCTGGTCTTATTTACGCATTTATCTCAGCTTTTGTGGTCTTTCACCTATTTGAAAGTTAAGATTTTTACTATTTGCTTATAATAGGAAACTGCTTCTCCCTTAGTGACTGTGTCAGGTCAAAATGAGTTGATCTGTAAATTCAATGAATTGGTCATATATGAGGGAGAACGGTTCTTCCATTCTCAATATCAGTTATGGCGGCAGTGGCGGAAGTGGTAGGGTGGGAGGATTTTATGAACTTTTTCCACTGTTTCTCTGCTTACATTGCAGTCTGTTTTCTCATTGAACTCATTATTATGACATTCCATGCACTGCTTTCAATGAATCTCAGCTTTGTAAATCTGTAATGTTGTTCCCTATTGAGCCGAGGACCGATATTGTCAAATCACTCTATTCGGCTAACTTCTCGGCGATGTCGCCTTCGTCAGAGCCTGTAAGGTTGAATCTGAACCTTCCAGGTTCTGACGAAGGCGACATCGCCTTGTTTTTATGGTTCTTTGGTTTTATATTTTCACATTCTTGGTTGCGTACTAAACTGAGCTCTAAGGTTCTATTAATATATGCTGGAAGCAATCAGTCTTTTCCTTTGTTTTCGTTTTTGAGTTGACGTCTATTGTTAAAGATCAGCTTTTGAGGTTACAACATCTTAGCTGTCCATCTCAACCTTTTGGGTTTTGTAGGGTATTGAAATAGTGTACTCATATGTTTATTTCAGAAAATCCACGAAAACCTTTTTTCAGGCGAAGGAGGAGATCGCTACTATTCTTCAGAATACACCGCCACCGCGTTTGAACCTGATGAGTGTGCCAAGGTTCATCGACGAGCAATCGTTCCGACCACATATGGACAAATGGACTCTAATGGGTTGGTTTTAGTTTTCAGTTTCTGACCACAGATAATGCACTGCTTTCCGTATCATTTCATTATGATGCTTTGTTGTTCTATGAAAACTTGCTGACTGCTTTTGCAATGGAAGGGTGTTTAATCAGAGCCTGTTTGTTCCACTTTAGTAATCGCATTACTTTCTGGAAGCTCTGACCGCCTTAATTTTACTCTCTGGTCTCACTCCATTCTCCACCGATCGTTTCTTGTTTCTTTTTCTTGTTTTTTCCACCAAGATAGATCTTTCCTTTTTATTTTTGGCTTTTCTACCGGTGCGCTCGGTCTGGGTGCGGTCATTTCTTCCAGTTCTTCACCTAACTGATCAGTCTGCTTTCTATCGCATCGATTCATTATTTTCTGTTTCCAATTTCTCGATCTATTTGCCCATAGACAGCGCCCAACTGCTGTTTTAATAACCTGACAAGCTGATGTTTCGATCGTACTTTGAACCGTTTTGACCCTATCATGATAATGGACAATTTCTCCTTTCTTATGAAGTATCATAAGGCCTTAATAACCTTCTAACGCTCGGAAAGTGGCACAGGTGGAAGCTTTCCTTCAGTTGTTTATTAGGACCCTTTTTTTACACCTTCTAAAAGAGTCCTGTTTTGCCTGACTCGTTGCATTCGACTGAATCTCCATTCCTCATTATCTCCATGCCTGACAAAACAGCAACTGTTCCAATTCACGTGAAATTCTAGTTTTATTACCGCTCTTTTTGCGGGTTACTATTACGTGCGCTAGAATGTGATGTTGTAATGGTGGTGCTAAGTTCATGAATCTAGCACCACCATCACAACATCATGTTCTACTTCGCTCTTATTACAATCATTTTCCATTCTGTATGCTTGCTTATCTGTTTTTTTATTTTCTGGCAATCCACAACATCATTTCGAGTTTACTAGTGAATTGTCACATTTTTTGTTCAAGCAAAGCCGCTTCAGCAGGTATTATAAGCCAAATAATTATGATCTGTTTTTGCGTCCAGATTTCAAAAAGAAAACTAAGGGTTGCGGTGTTTGTCACAGCATATTGTTTTATCTTCTTCAAGGTCGGATGATCGAGGAGACCGCTCGTGAAATGGAGGCCAAGAACACGGAGTTGGCGTTTCGACTTCAGAAGGAGATCAACGATGTGATTTTTAAATACCAACTCGAGAGCATCAGGAAAAAGTAGAACATATTATGTGTCCGTGCAAATTTTCTTTTTAAGACGGGTTGGTATGTTGCCTTTTACGAATTGATCTCGAGTTCAGTGGCAGCTCTGGTGAATTTATGTTATGATAGATTCTCTTCTTTATAAGTAAGAATTGATTGCCTCTTCACGTGCTCCGCAGCGCCTTAATGAACTGAAGTTTGTATAATTATTTTGTAAAGTTCGTTGCTGTAATATAATTCTATGGATATCTAATAGAAGTGCAATAATAATGATTTTCTTGCCATGTTTTTTTTTTACTGCATTCATCACCACATTGCCATGTCGTCTGTGTAGGGTAGTGTAGGAAGTTTTCCAAGGTTGAAGTTCAGGACTTTTACACTCCAATGCCGAAAGGTGGAAAATTGGGGTCCAAAAAATCCATTTCTATGCGTTCTCATCATAGAACAACAGAAAAATTCTTTCCAGTTTCCTGACAGTTTTGCTCATATGGTTGTAAGAGGACATGGCTGCCGTCTACCCTGGCCGAAACGAAGTCTTACGTTTACCCAGAACGTTCTATAAACATGGACAACGACATGAAGAAGGAACTCATCAGAAGAAGGAGAGCGGCGTGGTCAGCCTACGGGTCTCTCAGGGAGGCCACCGACCAACTCCATGGGCCATATGCTCGTCTCTTTTAAGCGGGCGATGGGCAGTCGTCGCCCGAGGTCGGAGCCCGAAGGGAACGGACGAGTAAGGAATCCGCCCGTACCGCGTTGGAGCTAAAGTGCTAAAGTGCTGATCCACCGCAGTACAGGCCGATTCCTTACTCGTCCGTTCCCTCCGAGCTCCGACCTCGGGTGACGGGCGCCCATCGCCACTCGGGAGAGACGAGCATGCAGCCTCAGTAGGATGACCTCCGCGCTCATTTATTCGACTCGGCGGTTCTTCTTGCTGAGACATGGCCTAATACGTCAGCCACGGCGGAGACTTTACAAGTCACCCACACAGAGCATTGGAAAGGTGTCTTCTTAAGTTCACCCGGCTGTCCCAACACCGAGCCGGACTTCGCAGCTCCGATCTAAGCTCGAGGCTTCGAGATACTGTGGATTACACGTCGAAAGCCAAGCATCAATGGGTCGGCCACATAATGAGAAAAGACGACGACTGTTGGACCGGAAAGGCGGGTGGCCCGGTGTGATCGTCGAACTCGTTAAGAATATGCTATATTCAGAAATTCTCGCCTTCGTTACAGTCGTTTTTTTTTCAAACCCCTAGGTGACTTTTGCGAGACGAAGATGAGAATAGTCGTGTTATTATTTATTACACGGGACGATGCCGTGTGTATAAATCAAGAAATATTGAACAAACAACAATCAAAACATCAGTAAAACTGAAGCAATTGGGAACACTGCTAGTAACACTATCGATATTTAAGAACTGATAGTAATCAAACCAACTAAACAGCATAAAACTTGACAAAATTTTACGTAATCAAGTACCGGTCTAACGCGCTTTTGAGTCCTTCACGGTCAGTGAATGATTATCTAAGTTTGTTGGAAGGTGAGGTAATTAGAGGAAACCAGAGGTAAAGGATCGCCATTGAGTATTGGGTGGTTATGCTGATCAAGAGAAGTGTGAGACAAAGAATAATCCTGTATTAATCGGCAGTTATGTTCGCTGTGTATGGGGTATTATGATTCATCGCTCTTTTGTTTTTGAATGCTGCCCACCGAAAAACAAATGAGAAGATTCAGAGAAGATATATTGGTGTCCCTTGATCAAGGAGAGGAAGGGAGATCTCCCCAATTGCCATCCAGAAGTTACTCAACTAAACATGTGATTCTTCTCAACTTGACCAGGGCCCAGATTCATCATTAGTAAACCCCCGATAAACCCCGAGATATAGCCCGATCGGCGCCCACCTTTGTCTATTTATTCTAAACTTCCTATGTCAACCGCAATTTCTCATCGACTGTGCCGTCCGGTTGTGGCTGCTCCGCGGTTTTGGAGACCGCTTATCGGTTCATGAATCTGAGCCCAGCTCTACAACCCTTTAGCGACTACACTCATATTGACAACATCGAATTTGGGTGAGGAAACAGTAATTTTAGGGTCAAAATTCCCCCGCGTTTACCTTATTTTCGCAAGTACAGCACGTTTGAGCCTATGCATGTGTGAAGTCTTCTCGCCGCTGCCATCCACTCTCTGACCCAATCCGACCTCTCCTTCCCTCTCATTGTCCTTTGGCGTTTAGTCAGAAAGTTCGCCGAATCGAGTCACAATCGGATTAGGTGGGTGGGTCTGGGCCACGGGACAGAATGTCACATAATCGTTGTCCGTTCCGTATTAATCGTGCTTCGTCAACTCTGGTCTGATGATTAATTTACAAACTCTTCAACAGCATAACTGTTTGATTGATTTATTTATTTATTTGTTTATTTATTTATTCATGCACCCGAATGTGTGCTAAAACTCATTGTCAGTAAACAGTAAGATGAATACCTAAAACTTGCATTAGGGTGACCCACCCCATGCATTTCAAATTCTGACTTCCCTTATTCATAATTTAAGAAAAATGAATAAGTTACCAATATGCCTGTAATGGCTGAGCACAATTCCTTACAGGCGAATGGGTGAAAATTGTGATTAGTCTTGACAACCTTGCTTGTCATTAATTTGCTTTTCTAGAGTGTCTTTTTCTGAGGATAAAGGATGTCCGAATCTGGAATGCCCACGAACCTTTCCGTCACTCGAATGGAAAGAAACTAGTTTGTTACATTTCTCGACTACGTGCTGATACTATAGATTACTAGACTCACCCGAGCCTTGTCAGGAAACCCAATCCTAGGACTGCTTTGTGGTCGTCATTCAACTGAATAAATAAATATAAAAAGGTAAAGGTAAAGGTGTTGGCGTTGATCAGTCCCCCAAGGATTTGTAATCAAATCAGAATCGTAGAAGCATGGTATCCGGCCTGCACAACGACTTAGGGGGGCTAGCCGCTGTGAAACGTCAGTGTCCTTACCTTCCCAGACAAGTCTGATACCAATTTACCCGACTCCGTAGGGATGGAAGGCTTGGTTAGCCCGGACAAGGATTGACCGCTTGACAGAGCAGGTGTCAGTAGCGCCTTTAACCAATGAACCACTAGGTTGTGCGACGATTTATGAAAATGTAATCAGAAAATAAATTCATCACCTTGTAGTAAAACGAGAAACCGAACATCTAGAAAGCACAATACAATTCTGATACCAATTTGAATGCCGTTTCTAGATGGCAGCCTTCTCGACAAGCCTATATGATTTCGATGTTTATTGTGACACGAGTTTGTGTCAGTTCTGGAGGAAGCCGTTCTGGGATCTGCACATGCTCTCGTGTTTGTGAATGTACTCTAATTTATTTTTAGAAACAGCTTGTCCGCTACCACAGCGTCTTTCTAGTGAATCCTTAAGGTTCCTACCTAGAAAGGTGCGTATCCTCAAAAACTACGGTATCTTGATAGTATTACAAGATTTCTCAGTGGTAGTATTACTAGAAGTTCCTACCCTAGTTGAATAAATATTATAAATGGATAGTTAGAAGCGACAGTGGTAATGATTTGCATACCTTTAAGGTGTATGAGAACACCTATCTCGTTAGGCATGATGCCAATAGGTTCATATTGAAGGCCCCTTCACACTTCACTGCTGCAGCAGCGCAGCAACGCAGTATATCATTCCAAAATCGGATCTGATCTCGATAATTATTTTTTGCTGAACATTCGTTTTGAGACGTTATCCAGGGCGCTGATCACGAATCTGACATCCGTTTTTAAGATTGTGGGCGAAAATCATCCATTGTCAACATAGTTCTAAATATCTGGTTTACTGTCTCAGTAGAATCTGAAGGAGCGCTAAAGTCCAATGCACTCGTACAAGAATGTTGAAAGTCGGCATTCTTTCAAATACCGCAATTTCAGTGAGATTTGCGAGTTGTGCGCGATAATCAACTCAATGCCGTTCGTTGCTCTGTCACATCAAATACGCTATAAAGATGAACAAAACCGCTTCCGGTTGTCATTTAGGCGTTGGCGGCTCGCGTATTGTACAGTACTGCTCCGACCACCTGCGTCACCAACCGATCTTCATAGTCTGGGTTCTAATATTCACCTTCACCATGATTTTCAAGACAAACGTGACCAGTATTTCCAGTAGTCAAATATGTAGACAATGTGTGGAAAGAAGGGAGAAGAGACAGTGTTGTTCACCAGTGGTTGTGCCCGGCTTGAAAAGTGGTATACCTTCCTAGGCAGCTTTTCTCTCTCATTTCACCTACCCCCCCCATCCACCCAACCCATAACTTTAGGGTGGTATATGCATCACAGTACTACAACTTTCGCCTTATCCTTACTCAACAACTGAACACATGTTTGATTTCAGCAGGGCCATCCTCATTTACCCATACCTACTACGAACTACCTTAATTGGCAGCAAATCGGGTCGTTCTTTGCCAGATTTGTAATTACAAAACTAATCATTCTTTATTAATTGAATTGTGTTAATCTGGAATCTGCTGAGTGGCTGTTTTCGGGAGAAAGTGTTTTGAATTTCTGAAAAAAACTCTAGCTTTATTTCATCAAAGTTCATTTCCTCTCAGCAAAGGTTGGAGACAACCTTCTATCTGGGTGAAGAATAAGTATTCCTCACTATCCACAGGGGGTAGATGTCTTGCAGAAGATTGATTATAAAGTCTGTAATGTACGTGTTTCCAGTTATCGGTCAAGGTGTGCATCACATGGTTACCTGCATGCGGTGGGCCATGTGTTACCTTTGTGAATCACCTCCCGCGCTGTGTGAAAAGTGCCAATTATTCATTCCAGCCAAGGATCAGTCCATTGTAAATATTGGTTTCGTCTCAAAAATTCTTTCCAATGATTGTAAAAGTTCGAGTAAACCTCGGACACCTTCGCATAATCCGGCACGACGTAGTGTTGTGAATAGAGAACCGGCTTTCGAAGGGGAAAGTCAACAACAAGTTCGTTTTCAGCCGCCAACTAGCGTAACTCTATGGTGGTTGCCAGAGCCGTTAGCAAACTCGTTTCATCGTCATTCACGAGGCTTTTTGAATAGGTACAAGCCATGCCTGTCTGATGGCTTTAGGAGCGTTTCACGCACAAATTTCCCTACAGTCGTTATCTTGAATTTCAAGTTTTTGATGCGCTGAAGCGACTCGTTTCGCCTTTTCCACCCCGCATCCGACGATATCGCACGTCTCATTTCTATTGTTGCGTCATCGTCGTCGTCGTTCATCACTTATCGTTCTTTCACTTTCTCCTTCGTTCCTTCTCCTTCGAGCCTTCGACACAGTCTTTCCATGTTTTACTCTTATCTTTTGCTACGTTGCACAGAGTTATTTCAGTGTTTCGATTATTCCACTCAGTCAGTAGCATGAAATCGTTCTCATTTACAGACATTTTCCAGTGTCACAAAACTTGGAAAAACGGAATGGAAAGGACTCATGATCGCTGTGGACATCCGCAGTCAGACATAAATCTTTGATCCTACAGAATCTGATTGCAACTCTTTACTCTTGGATTAAGGAATTCCTTAAGTTTCCGCTCTATTTGGACCATGTACGTTGTATATGCTATAAGTGGTTTACAGCAATGCAAGATCCAAACGACATGGTATCTTGGCATGATGAGGTTGTTCGATGATAGTTTCCAATGGCATATTGATTGACTGCTTTACTCTACTGTCTGTACTTCGGTGATTTCTTGAAAATGGAGCAGAGATCGACCTATCGCGACGTGCTTCTTCATTAATTCCGTTCTGGTCTGTCTGCATCTCCTTTACCCTTTCACAAAGCGGCCTAGTTGTTTCCCCAACATACTCTTGTTCGCATGACAGGCACTTGATGAGATAAACGGTACCGGCAACCATGCAATCTCCCGGTTTCCCGAAGGGGCAGATGGGACAACCCGGTGTGGTGCACATGCGGTCATACAAGCGATTACGGACAAGCTGGCTTTTGAGGTTTCTAGGTGGTATTTCTACCACCCTTACTAACACGTGCAGATCAGCCTTTATGAGACATGTTCGTATTGCACAACTTATACCGTCAGAGATGAATCGCACAGGAAATGCAATTTTCGTTCTGTCTTCTCCAGGTCTGTCTGTACCAGCCGATCTTCTTCTGCTTCCATTTGACCGCTCCTGACAGGGATAACCGTTACGTTTAGCGATGTCGCGGGCCATGCACTAAGAGAGGCGCTTTTGGGTGGCATCGAATGAGACCATAGATGGGGTACGAAACATGTTACGTTAATTACAGCAGACTTCTTCATTGAAGATATGCCGGGAATGAAGCGTAACCTGCTTGAAAAATACCCGAGATCTGGAACTATTCGGATGTTAATGGACAACGCAACTCAACTCTCAGCCCGATCGTTGGGGAAAAGTTGCGACTACAGCTGGAGACTATATCTATTGATCAGCTCTGATAGTTATCTTGTTAAAGTTACATTAGGTGAATATCGTATGATAGACCACTTATTTTTGGAACATCTTTATAGAATCTTTGATTTTCGAGAAAGCTGCCATTGTTCTTCGGCAAAACGGAAGGGAGGAGGGAATATAAATTCATGAAAATTAATCAATTTATGGGAAACTTCTAGTTACTCTAAAATTCTCAAAAATCGGTCAGATATGGGAGCCGCCATCATTGCTACGAGAACTGGCTCCTTACGTTTCAGAAATGCAACGTGAGAAGGTGAGCGGTCGGGTCGCCTACGGTCTCATTTCGTCGACGTAGAGCGCAGAAGTCATTTGCCGAATTCCTCGAATTTTAGTTGCCGCTTGAGCTAGTAGGATCGCACCGCTTCTGTTCGCTAGTGCCGGCCACAATTTTTGCAATTTCGGGTATATTTCGTCTTCTTCACAACAGTATGACTCTGCTGTAACTGAACAACTAGGTGGTATGAAGCTATGATGGATGACTCCTTTACTACACCAACACACAGTAATCATAACCTTTTTATGATGAAGTTTTGGTTTAGGAAAAGGTTTTGATGGAACACCCTTATCAACCCAAGCAAATCCCCGTTTACTGTTATCATTAGGAACCCATTCTTCATCTACAGCTATAAATCGGCTGACAAATAGTTCATTTTTATAATGATTTGGGGGATTCAAACAGATGACAAAACGCGTAAGACGCTGCTCATCGGTCAATTCCTAAGGAATCCATTTTGACACCATCTTCACCCTACCGATTTGTTCCAAATGTCTTGCAACTGTAGAGTCATGTACACCCAGGCCTTCTGCTAGCTAACGAGTATTGGTCTCTGGATTTGCTGCAACGGCTGTCCTCAAATCCTATTCATCAAGGAACCACTTGCGACCACGACTAGCTTTTCCTTCGAGATCAAAATCGCCAGAAGCAAATTTTCTAAACCAGAGCTGCACTGTCCGTTCGCAAGGGCAATCCGTCCCAAAATCTCTTCTAGGGTCACATGCTACGTCTGCCGCGGGATGTCCCAATTTATATTCATAGAGCATGAGCACTCGAAAGTCGCGTCGGTTCATGTTCGAATGAAGCCCTGGAAAAAATCGGCTGCACAAACTAGAGAGACGATAATGTTCGCACTTGATATAGCGGATACTCTTCTACCTGATAGTATGGTTGGCTTTCCTTGAGACGGGATAATGCGGCGTAAAAGGGTTTTTATTTGAACACACTCAAAAAACGAAATCAATTTTGCGACAGTCTAATAGTAGGCGGATAACTATTCATTTGGGGCTAAATTAGTGCTCAAAAATGTCTTGAAACTTCTGACCCTTGACCCCCTTTTTCAAGGCCTAACTGAATTCTTGACGACCTTGTAAAAGCTCCAAGAAATCGCAGGGCCATTAAAAAATCTCTCAGTGGGTTTCTTCTCGGTTTCTATTTGAGTTTGAGAAGCAAAGATTAGGCCACGAATAAGGGGTGGTCAGCAGGAAACCGTCATATTAAGCAACAGAACTGCTACATAAATTCGCTTTTACTATAGTGCGTAGTCTCGGGTTGCAGTGAGAGAGTCTAATCCAGGATATACTTCTACTCTCAGCTGATAAACTGCTCTATAATGGTTAGGTTTTTTAGGAATTCAGTTTGCAGATAACGTTAATAGTTACTTGTGGGATTGTATTTTAATCTTTCAAGAACGTCTTATCAGCTTCCCCATGTCATCTATTAAAGGCAACTTTTTTTCCTCAGTCCCCATTCTTTGCATTCCAGGCCTTTCCCTCTTCTATTAGCCGTCCTAACCATTCCTTTCGGGACTTGCGTATTTTCGCAGGCGTAATGCATCCTTTTTTGATTTTTATTTTATTAGAATTAGAATTATTATTATTAATTTTATTAGAATTATTTTTAGAATTACTTATTCAGTTTTAGTGAGAAATTTCTGCTATCCTTATTCGCTCTTACTCATCTGTCTCGTCGCAGTATCAGAGTCTTTTCAAGTAATCTCATAGTCTCTTTCAACAGCTCTATATATTCAGGTGTAACGAGAAAGGAGTTGGTGACAGAGAGCAAGAGTGTAATAGATTTCTACCCTATTTCCTATCAAGTTAGGCCCTTCTCAAGGACCATTACCAGACCGACTTGATGACCAAGGTAGGAATTTTCAAAGAAAAAAATCTGCTGCAGCAAATATTTCTTTGTTTTTTCTTCATTTTTAGGAAGCAAAAGCGAACTCGCCTTCGCAGCAACGAGGATTTTCATGGTGGGTGGCGGCGGTGTTCATCATCGGTGAGACAGCTGGAAGCGGTTTGGTGGCGATGCCGAACGCGATCAAGAACACAGGTGAAGCCATGACAAGGCGATTGATTTGCTTTCTAAATTAAGATTAATTATAATATATCTGATAGTTGGTTCAAATAAAACATAAAGTAAAAATAAGAAAATAAAAAAGGGTAAGGTGATCGGGAGGTCAGGAACCTAGGTTCATGATCTCGACGATTAGGATTCAATCCTGTGTCAGGTGGAAACTTTTTACTAGCTTAGAGATAGCTGGAAAGGGTGTCGTCACTAGCGTCATACCCAGGTGATGGAGGAAAACTGTCACGATCACAAGATTGATTTTTTATTCTTGCACTTTTTTTATTGCAGACCCGTATGTCTCCACACGTGTAGAAAAACCCAGGCACAAAACAAAAATTCTAAACAAATAGACACTCTACTTCTTAAGGACTGAAGACAAAAAACCAAACAAGGAAGAGCTGAATGGGATTATAAAACACCAAAAGAAACGAAATAAACAAAATAACATGTGGGGAGATAGATGAGGAGAAACTTTGCGCATTTTCTGATATCTCAATTGTTCTGCTGGTCAGTTCCTTACACTTATGGTTGTTTGGCATTGTTTGCTCGGTTTTGTCTCGTTCTGACACCCATAAATAAATAAATAAATAAATAAATAAGTAAATAGATCGGCGATCGCATGCAAGAAAGTGGCACCCGAAAGCGGATGATACCCTTCTTTGAGGATGATACCCTTCTGAAATGTGGATCACCACAAAAACCACAAAAAATTAATTTAGAACTCACACCAGACCAGTTCCAGAATGTGAAATGGAAAAGAAACTTTCTAACCTCCAGAGGATCCCTTTTTTCATCCCTTTCTCTGATCCCTTTTTTCAGTTTTTAAAAGTGTTGTACGTACTTCCTCTTGTAACCGATTTTGCTGTAGTATACCCTACCGTATTTTTCATTTCTAGAGTGTTTTGTTGTTTCTTATTTTTTGCTCTGCTTTTTTTCTAAGCTAATTTTTCTTAGTGTTGTTTCAAGCATCATCGAGGATTCAAATTCGCTTTTTGCAGGCCTTATTGGCGGTCCGATTTTGCTCATCGTGTTGGCTGTGGTGACGGCTCGAACAGCGAAGCAGCTGGGAGATAACTGGTTGATAATGCAAAGACGGTGGCCACAGTATCTGGAGACCTGTCGTAGTCCGTACGCTGAAATGGCGTCGCGCTCCATAGGAGGTAGAGCGAGGTGAGCACATCGCCATGTAGTCAATGTAGACAGTTTTATCTATTTATTAACATAGCTCGAAAGTTAGGACGCGCTTGGTACACGGGTAAGAGGCGCTCGTGCCACACGCACGGTTGAGCGATCGATCCTCACCTGGGCTTATTAAGCTTCCCATCCCTCAGGGGTAGGATAGATTGGTACCAGGCTTCTCTAAGACGGTAAACAGTGGAACGATCGAAACAGGAAGAAAATGGAAGTAGAAAATTCATGAGATTAACCTGTTCCGCCTCTTAACCCCAGACAGGCATAAGGAGAGAAAGGACACTCCTCGAGGCTCATCAGTAGGGAAGGAGTGTGTAGTAGCACCGGTATAGGGGCTATGTATGGGTAAAGCCACTGATTCGGTTCATGAGCTGGTCCCCTCAAGCCATTGTAAAGAACAAGTGCCCACTCACCATTTGTTTATTTATTTTATTTATTCAATACGCTGCATAAGGCAGTCGTGGGAAATGAAACCCAAAGCGGGAACCGAAAAAAAAACAGACAACAAACAAAGAACATCATAGAACCGTTGTAAAAGCAAAACTCAAAAAGGCAACAGTCGTTTCCCTACAAGGTCGAAAATAATAACGGAACAGGGAGCACGTCCATTACTCTCCCATTCTGAATGATACACCTAAGGCCCTAACGATAAGGGCACGTTAAGACGCCGCGGGGCGAAAACGCAAAATTGAAGCGCAATCAATAATTAACGTCATTGATCGAATTTGCTCCTCTGCATTAGTGACGCAGTCCGGTGGCCCCGCGTCTAAGCAAAAAAAATAGACATATAATCATATAGGGAAGAAATTAAACGGAAAAATGAATTTCGTCAAAATGTCCTTTAATAAGGAATAGCAGCCTTCTAAAAAACCCGAATGAGCAGTAAGCTTGCCTACATGAGGCGCCACCGAACTGCGCCACTAATGCAAAGGAGCAAATTCGATCGAAGACACTAATTATTGATTGCGCTTCAATTTTGCATTTTCGCCGCGCCGCGTCTAAACGAGCCCTAAGGGAATATTAATGCCAACCTCTTTAACTTTACCTTTATTCATTTATTTATGTATTTTTTTACGATGTTTAAGACAATCGTGAGTTAAAAGAATGAGTATCAAATAGAACGTCGAAAAGTTGAGAGTACAATACGTCAGATACATTAAGTTAACAGTAAGGTACCTCATGCGCTAATATGTCTCTTCTACGATCTGAACTGATCTCAATTTTTTTTGACGTGCCAACATACAATAGCCCTATTCGTTTCAGCTACTTCGCCTACGCTGTGATTCAAGTCACTTTATTCGGTGGTGCGTCGGTGTTCTCACTTCTGGCCGCTCGAAACATTTCTGATCTTCTCCGGCTCTTCGGCTATCCTGTGCACTTTTGCATTTGCCTATTCGCTGTTTCTCTATTTCTATGGCCTTTTATGATGCTTCGAAGTCCAATGCATTTCTGGTAAAGTCCTCTTAGAAAACTTCCATAGGACGATCTCGTGGAACGACACTTTTCATAAGCATCTAAAAGTATAACGGCTCCTCCTATCGGCGTTGTTACATTTAGCAGAAGTCATTAGTTAAAACGAAAGGTAGTTCGAATTGCTTAGAGTATTTTGCCTCAAAATTCTCTAATAAAAAGAGCACGAGGATGAGGATGGGGTGCTCGAGTTCTCCGTGGGAACGGTGTTGGTCGAATTCGAGGACTATGGCTTAGTTAAAAAACTAAAACTGTACTTTTCGAGCGCTCTCCCCGTCGTCGAACACTACGCTTTTTTTGAAATTTTGAAGATTATTATGAAGAAGATTATTATGAAGAATGAATATTAAGAAATTCCGCCCATATGCCTACATTTTGAGGTAGGAATCAGGATGGTGAAAAGAGAATGAGGAAAAGATGCCAAAAAAAGCCTGCTGTTCTCGATTTGCCAGTTAGCTGCCTACTTTGTCTGTTACCATGCAGCAGTGCGCCCCTTTTTATAAAATTTCATTTCTCGTATATATTTGGAGATGCTAGGTTATTCGCAAAACACTGACATCGGACGGGAATTGAACCCGCGTCTTTCTGTTTCCGGCAGACTGCACTAACCACTGTGCTACCGATGTACTACGTTGCGAAGCTCCTAGCATCTCTTTCTTGAGCCCGATCGGGCTATTCCTATCTGCACTCACCCGTAATCACGGGAATGAGCCGGTAAGGCAGTTACCACTTAAGCTGATAGCATTTTTGATATAACGCGAAAATATTCTGTTAATGGCCGCTTTTTGTTTAGCGGTTTATAGACGAGAACTAGTTGAACGAATTAAAGCTGAAAAAGATGAAGATGAAGATGAAACTATTCTGTTAAGGCAATTAACAGAATAGTTTCATCTGTCGTGTTGTTGAAAGGACCAGACCGGTCAGTGCTGGAAAATCGTAAAACTGAGGAAGTAATAAATCGACTCCCGTTGGCATCTACAAACTACGAGATCGTTTTGTGAAATGTCGTTGCTATTCAAGGAATGTTAAAGGAATGTTCTGTCTAGGCAGGTGTCAATCGGAGCCGCGCTCTCCACCACGTTGGCTGTGATTCTAATTCTCATTGGAACCTCATTGGACATTCCCACTTGCTTCCCGGTTGGTTCCTCCATCATACTAATTCTGCCGTTTTTTGTGGAATTCCCCTTCAAGATGCAGGCTTGCAAGCCTAGTCTTCACAAAAAATTGGGCCTCTCCCAAGTTTATTTTGGCTAGAAATATCATTGTCACCAAATAACTGTAAGCGTAAAGTGTGTTGGACGTGGATCTGTAGGTATTTTTTGTTTTTCACGTACGTTAATAAGTAATGATAATAAGCTTTTAGGCTGTGTCATATGCAGATGTCTCAGCTCGCCAGTTCACGTTAGGTTTTGGGACCATTGTGTTCGCCTACGGTGGTCATCCAGTATTTCCCACCATCCAGCACGATATGGTTGAGCCAAGAAAGTTTACAAAAGCTGTGGTGCTCAGCTACATAGGTACGTTTCGTTTGTCTTATCAATCCCGGATGATATCCGGATATACGCGAAAGTCCTATTTGACCACCCAGAGCATTATAAGAAAGAATGACCAGTGAACTATAACGTATTGGCCACTTCAAATCCGCTTGAACTACAGTACCGGACATGTCTTTTTATCACTTCTCGGAAAAGCCGTTTGAGAGCGTTCCAAAGCGTCTTTTTAGAATAACTCCCTCAAATGTCATTTATTCGTGAAATGAGACACATTGAGAAGTGCAGCTGCCCGTGCTCTATCGTTTGGTACATAAATTATCCACACCTGATTTTTTTTTTTGAAATACTACCCCGTCAAATCTCGCCCGGGCCCAGATTCATCGTTGGTAAACCCCCGATAAATCCCGAGATATACCCCGAACGGCGCGCACCTTTGTCTACTTATCCTAAACTTCCTATGTTAAACGCAATCTCTCATCGACTCTGCCGTCTGGTTTTGACTGCGCCGCGGTTTCAGAGACCGCTCGTCCGTTCATGAATCTGGGCCCTGGTCGGGTCCCAATTTACCCGACCCCGGGTTTATGGAAGAATTGAGGTTTCTTATAGCTTTTAGGGTTCTACCGGTCATTCAATACCAGTCAATAGAGCTCGATCTGCAGATCTCAAATATATGTATATTTTTACAAATAATTGAGTTTCATCAAATTTATTGAAAAAACTTTGTAACGCTCTACAGCGTATTTTCTCGAGGCGTTTGAAGACATGTCCGATAATGTACTGTAAAGTGGACTAATATGGTGGCAAAAGACAGGAAAAGAATTTAAAAAATGTGAAATTTGCGACAAGTAGCAACGTTTTAAGTTTTAATGATGTTAGCATCCTTCTAATACCGGCGATTTGGACGAGATTCGAACCCGTGTAACAGATCTGAACTGTTTCTTTGTGGTTCCCTCGCTCTTGAGACTGAAGGCTTTTGCCCACTTCCGTCAAAAATGGTGTTAAAAGTGCAATAATGTTCGCCTTGTGTATTTAGAAGCTGATTACTGAAAAAAGCTACCAATCAAAATTGCAGTTCTGTTCCTTCTATATGGTCCCATCTCAATTGCCGGTTATGCCGTCTACGGTACCTCGATCTCTGATTCGATCGTTTCCTCGATTCAGGTGAGTGCTTGGACTTCGTTGGAAGTTCAGCTATACAGCACCAGCTTTAGGAAAAGGAAAAGAACATATCGGAACATGCCTTGGATAATATTATGTATGGTAGGTGTTCGCTACTAATTGTTCCATTTCAGACGCCCTTCTTACGTGTGATGATAAGCATTTTAATAACACTGCATGTGCTGTTTTCAATTCTCATAATCATCAATCCGCTCCACCAAGGTGTAGAGGAGCACGTCGGAGTGAAGCACGGTGAGCCTATGCACTCCCTCTTCTTGATATTGTTTCACAAAGTTGCCATATTATTGAATTTACCATTTAGATATTTATTTTTGTACGCTGTTTCTATTATAATATTACTAATACTATTACTACTATTATTAGTATTACCATTATTATTACTATTATATTCTTATATGTACTATTGTTATGTTACCAGGCCTGCAGGCCGCCAAATGAACTAATGAATAGTAGGAAACATATGTAAAACATTTATAATAACAAATGAAACGAGCATTCAGCAAAACGCGGCGAGGAACTAATGAAATACGTCACTGCGAGTACGGTAACGGGCAATCACGGCGGGACCCCAGAGTTGACCAACAGACATTGTGGTTACGCTTATTTATTAGTGGGATTAAAAAGGTAAAGGTAAAGGTGCCGGCGTTGATACCTAAGTCCCCTGAGGCCGCCGCGTTCGTGTTCCATTCAAATCGTAGAGGCATAGTGAATGCGTATTTGGCCTATACAATAACCTGCGGGGCCAGCCGCTATACTAGGTCAGTGTCTTTACCTTCCCAGACAAGTCTGGTACCAATTTATCCGACCCCGGAGGGATGGAAGGCTTGGTTAGCCCGGGCCGAGATTGATCGCTCGACCGTGCGGGTGTCAGCAGCGCCTCTTACCACTGTACCACGTGGGCCCTGCCCTTATTAGTGGGATTACTATTTCTTATTAATACCCAAGTACGTCTCTGTGAGCATAATATCCGAAAATGGCTAGGCAACTGGACAAAACTGCAATAAACTGCTGATCACCAAGAACACAAGAAAACAGAAAAGGAAAAGGAAAGCAATGAAAATTATGCAATAAAGGGTTATTCACGAACTCATATAACCGGCTAGGAACGTCCTTCACAACGACAGCTTGAAATTGACATTATCTCCTACACTTCTCTTCTATTACTCAACTCATAGCTCTTCATCTCGATGACTTTCTTATCTCTTCAATTCCTATTTATGCATTTATTACGCTATTTATGCCTTTCACAGAGAATAGTGTAGTGAAGATGATAAGAAAACCGTATAAGAAACGGGGTATCATGCGATAGATGAGCCGTAGCCAGAGTCCATAGATAAAAAGTTAGGAGTTCTCAAATTTAATAACTCTTTTGAAAGCTGTAAGCGCCTGAAAAATGAAACAATTGCAAGGAATTTTTTTCGATTTTTTTTCAAGAAAGAAAATCTGCTTTATCCTACAACAATGCAAAGCTTAGCTCAGAAGTTTCTTCTTCCCCATCAATATTGGTCCAAAAAATGTACTTCTGTCCTACAACACAATAAGCGAGATCGCGATGTTTGTAATGGGTGGCTCATATGGGTCCCGCCGCGATTGCCCGTTACCGTACACGAAGAGCACCCACAGGGGAGCTAATGGAATTCTTCATTTCTTTTTAACCAAAATTTCCAGAATTTCCATTTCATTCGAGTCGGCCGATAGGCCGCTGGAGTGCTGGCGTTTTATTTATCGAATACGAGTTATAGAAGAAGAACATTTGTAAACAATAACCATATGTAGATATATCAAAAAAGTAAAAGATAATTTTCAAAAATCAGTAGACGACTTCTGATTCAAAAATCTTCTTCAGAGTTCGGCCCGGGCCGCTTCATTGTTCGCACTCTCGTTCTATTCTCCACCACTCTGGTCGCATCGTTGCTTCCGAATTTCGGCGTTTTTCTGGACTTGGTGATTCTACTATTTTTTCAAATTCTGGTATCACACAACTGATAAGGAATCCATGAGTGTTTTAGGTTGGAAGCTCCTCGATGACACTGCTCACCCTAGTGTTCCCGGGACTTTTTGCGCTCTATCTCGAAACTGGTGACAAGCTCAACGACAAGACGAATAGGTCCACCTCCGCTGAAGACAACAACTCCATTCCTACACTTAGACAGTACGTTTTACCCTTTTTCTATGAAAACGCGCGTGGCGCAATGACAAGAATAGCTGCTGTCACCCGCACGGTCTAACGATCGATCTTCGCCCGTGCTAACCAGGCCTTCCATCCCTCCGGGGTCGGTTAAAGTGAGGTTTGGGACAGTGAAGATCCTGTATGGGGTATTCACCGTGCCTCTACGATTCTAAATGGTTCAAAAATGCATGGCGTGTCCTCAATGCCAACGACTTTACCCTTACCCTTACTTTGTCCATTATTTTATTTCATATTTTATTTTATAAAACGCCTTTTCAGAATTTTCGACAACACCAGCAAGATACGGTTACTCGTCGAAGCGATTGTTATAGGTGGGTAGCTACTCATAATTTGAATCCTTACTGATATTTTGTTGGGATTGACCAAATCCGTAGTTCTACAAAAATTGAACAATTCTTTAGGTTACCACTTTTATAAACTTTACCCTGCCAAATCCAGAATTTTCTGTGGAACAGTTGTTGTGTTTTTGAAATAGAACTTCACTCTGCAAGTTCTCTCGCCTTTGTCCCTCGGTATCAATGAAATCAATTGACAGTCTGAATTTCTTCTGCCTTATGAGGTTTTTAGTTGGAAATTCTTGATTTAATGGCCTAACGTTTCGACCTTACCGTCGTCTTCGGAGGTCTGAGCACAAATAGAAACTAATGACTTAACAAACTACCTATCGGAAGTCATTCAATCATAGCATTTTTGACAAGAAAAATCTTTCTAAGAAACTGTAGAAAACGAGAAGTAGTTCCGAACCACTTCTCACGCCTCTGACGATGACGAATAGGCCGAAAAGTTAGACCATCAATAAAATTGATCCACTCACGAACCAGGGGTGGGCGGAGAATTTTTGTCGTAAAATTTTTTACGCGATTTTTTCGCGACAAAATTTGACGTAAAAATCGTAAAATTAGTAAAATATTTTCGTTTTGTGAAAATCAACAGTATTGTGTGCCAAAACACAAATGAACGTTACTGAAAGTCGAAACATTTATTTCAGATTAGCGTCGAAGCGAATAATTCATTTATTTACAGTAAATGCGTCGTTAGAAATTATGTAAAATGGAAACATGTTTTGCAAAAACCCTATTGATCAAAACCAATCAGAGGAATGTTGATCTCGAGAAATAGAAGTGCAGAAAAATGTGCAGGTGTTAGCGCTTTCCGATAATCGCTCAAAATGTGCCCGGCTGACGAAAAAATCCTTTCTATCTCGACGGACTCTGGAAAAGCACAGAAATGCTTCGTAATTATTTTCGTCAAGTTAGTGTATACAGATGGTGCAAGGGGAGAAGTCTAGAATGCCGGGGGGTTAGCTGACGTTTCTCCAGGTCCCGAAAAAAATTCTCCAATTTCCACCATAGGTTCAAGTATTTTGCAAACTGCCTCAACAATTTCCCACTCGCTGACACTCAACGAAAGCCAAGCCGGGTACTTGGGGTAGATCAAAAAACTTTGACGCTGTGCAGATCTGTAAGCAAAAACGGACGTTATAAATACATGAAGAGTTATCAAAATCAGTTTAAAAACAACTATACACAATATACTCCATAGTGTTGTGTTAGAGTTCCGTGTTGGCGCTTCTTCGGCTTGAAATTGAAGTCGTAAAAAATTTCGTGAAATTCTCAAAATTTGTCGTGATATTGTAAAATCATTTTTCACGAAAAATGTCGTAAAAATCGTTAAATCGTAAGTCGTAAAATGCACACCCCTGTTACGAACCTCGTTCGGCACAGTAACATATGAAATCTACAACTTAAAATTTAAAAAATCAAAGACATGATTTTCAGGTGGCGGAGTGATCTTCGGGATCATCTCTACGGTGAACGCCTTGCAAGAGGCGATGCGCTCTCCTTTGGCCAGTCCGTGTTTCGTCCAGCTTTTCACGAACCGCACAGGCACCGTATCGTCACTGTCAAAGTTCTATTGTTGTGGAGAATATCGCAATATTACCTCTAACGATTGGATTCGTTGTGGAGCTTAATTCATGGGATGCAATAAATTATTACCATTATAAAGTTCTCTAATATATTAGTATGTACTGTACCGGACACACCACGGTGATAAAACGGCGGTAGCGGCGCCTCGGAGCGCCGAAACCCGCCGTTTTTTGAATAACTTCTTTAAAATTGATTTATTTGCAAAAATAAGTATATACTCGAGCTCAGCAGCTTGGGCTCTATCCCTCCAAACACACTTCTCCCAAATTCGTGAAACTTGTTTTCCGTCGATTTTTTGACCCCTCGATTTTCAGATCCCGTTGCCGCTTCGGTCCCTCGTGACTCACCACCGAATAGGCTTCGCCCCCTCGTCGCCGCCTATAAATATGCGGCGCGTCCTTTCCTAGCGTCCCAAGCTAGGATTGAGGGCCCCACGGGGTTGCTCGAAGGAGCTACCACGCGTGGCCCCCCGTTGGGCATGGGGCGCAAATGAACTGATGTTGATTCCGCCCGGGTCACCACGCGTGGACACCAAAACGGCGCATTTCGGCGCTCCGGAGCGCCGCTACCGTCGTTTTACCGCTGCGGCGCGTCCACTACTGTATGTTTATTACATGAGTCCTAGGACAACCAGGTAAGAGTAAGCAGAAAGCTCTTAGATTGCAAAATGAAAGAAAACAGACCTCGCACGACAGGTCAACTAAAACAACCTGAGAATGAAACGCATGAGAAACATTCATTTATTTATTGATGATTATCCAATTAACGAAATCCAAACAGAAGAAGAACACTAATAAAACATGGACATGAGTAATGATAATAAAAGCATAAGATTCGGAAGTAAAAACACTAAAAAATACACATTGGAACCTTAGTATAAATGGTACAAGATGAAGTCTGTTAGGGTTTTTCTTCCGCCCAGCGAGGTTAATAAATGAATTTTCAATTCAACGTCCTGACGTTTCGATCTTAATATGGCCTTCAAAGGTCCGAGTTTAATGACTCAGAAATAGGAATACTAAAAAATATACATTTAAATTTAGTATAAATGGTACAAGATGTACCAGACCTTTCCTCAATAACCGCATCCACCCTAACATTTCTTTGAAAAGTCAAGAAAGAAACCAAACGAATCTTATTTCAGGAAACACGCCCATAATACATGCACATTATTGTGCGCATCCCTATTTCCTATTAATTATTAATCTTGTTAATCATATTCCTACGCATTTTCCCATACGAAATTGGCGTAAGAATCGGGCTTAATGGGTTCTGGATGTGCTACCCCACTATTCTTTCTCTTCCTCTTTCTCGAAACAAAAGATACAAAATATGCCCAAAGTAATAAAAAGCGAAAAATATTGATCTTCGAAAATATTCAACTATCGCTCTCATGTTGCTCCTCTAATTTATGAGGACCCAAGGTTTTTATCTGTCATGGTAAAGTATGAGAATACTACCCCACTCACGGGAATATCTTAAATTAGGCCATTTTGTTCTTCGAAGTTTCCGCTAGGCGTTGAGAACCTATTGTGTAATATTTACTTTTCTTATCTTCCTTTCTTATCCTCGTGATTCACCACACCGGGAGCGCGCCGCGCATTCTCTCGGTGGGGTTCTTCGTCCTTTTGTTTGCCACCTGTCTATCGATTATCTGACTTCTCCTATCTGTTTTTGTTTCATTCACACCTCCACGTTGCAGTTTTCTTCGCCAAATATTATTAATTAGTAACATTAGTAATTTAGTAGAATACTAGCATTATAATAACATTAATATTAATATTATTATTATTTTATTTATTTTTTAGAAGCTTCGGAGGGGGGAGCTTTGGATTCTACTAGAAGGATGTTCGATAGAAGTGCAAATTAAAAAGCATCTCACCTAATAATTAGTAATATATTTATGTGCTGCTTCTAGTAACATATTCGTTCTCTGATGTTTTCCGGTGTGACTATTCACTGCAGCTAATCTTGCCCGTGATGATCTCCCACGGCTGTGAAGTTCGAATTGCTTTTTGTTGGGCTTACAAACAGGTCTACGGTAAAAACTCGGGGGCACAGCTTCATGTCCCTCTGCATTTTTAGTCCGCTTAGAATGTTTTACTTCAATGTGGAGAAGCCTCTTCCAAAGGACTAGCTATCTGGCATCAAGTCTCGTTGTCGCCTACCGTGGAGCAATTGTTTGCAGTGGTTGAACCTAACACCGTGTACTTCTATCGTGTAATACCTTATCTGGTCTTGCCAATTATATGCTTATATTATTTTCTTGCTTCGCCAAGCCAAAATTTTACTTGCCCCTATAGCATCTCAGGAGTCTTTATCAGCTCCTACTATTTCTTCTGCTTAGTTGGGATTTGGCCGTTTGTAGTGTTTCACCGATAAAACGCGTCAGACGATTTTGATGTGGCTGGAATTGCTCCCTTTAATAATTCCTTTTTTGACTTTATTGGTGTTCATTGTTTTTAGGCGCGTCTCGCGACGTATTCAAATAAATAAACATAATAAAAACAAACATAATAAAATATCGAACATAATAAAACATAATATAATAAAATATCGTCTTCTTTGACATTGTTGTTCTACCTACTAGTTTCTTCAAATAACCAAGGGAAATTGTCTTCAAATGTGTATTTTCAAATTGTCCACAATTTAGAACAGGTTTGGGCGAAAAAAAGGAAATGATGTCCAACATTCGCATTGCCTTTTTGATTTGCTACATTTAGAAAGTCATCCAGATGACGGCTGCTTCTATTTTGATAAGAATGGGCCCGCCATAAAACACACCTTGCGCCGCTGATTACTCCAACAGCATGACACCTTGGCTGGACCGAGTGCGGTAACCGAGGGCCTTGAGCCACTTAATGTGTCAGTTCTCTTCCGGAGTGCTTAGTTTGGACTCTACTGATCAACGAAATTTCCTCCTTTCCCTACCACAGAAAATCGCAGTGAAAATTCACCGCCAACTCCACTAAAACCCAGCCAAAGCGCGGCTTTGCCTCGGCTGGATAGCATGTCATCATTCTGGGAACAGAGGGTATAATTCTCTCTTTACGGTATCCTAGGTGCCTTTTTTTTTGTTTCCATACGTTGCTAGGTGACAGACCACCCTGTTCCTGTCACTTGGCAACAATGCCCTCGCTCAACTGTTTGCTCACCAAAAGTTGGCGTGAGTTTCACGTGTGTGTGCTGATATTGCACAACATGCGCGTAATCTTACGTGATAACCAGTTGGGCCGTTGTCTCCGCGCCTTTGTGCGAGATTTCCATTTTATTGTGGTTCATTGTTCAGATGGGATTTCTCCGCTTGATGATCTCCGCACTTCCTGATTGATTTATTGATTTCTTGTGGTCGATTTGTCGTCAGTTGGGTTTGTTTTTGGCTTTACTTCTCAGGCGGGATTTTAGCCCAACGGCGTATTTGTGGAGAACGGCAAAGACTCAGCATTGATCATCTATATATCAGTACTAATGTTTTCAATGCTTATCTAGGGTTTGACAAGACTTCTGAAATTAGGCAGCTAGCTCTTGTAAGTTTCTTAACTGCCGAATGACCATGTTTCATCTATTCATTCCTTGGAATCGATTACCACAGTTTTCATGCTTTTGTTTTTCAATGCTTTTCATTTTTTTTCATTTCGTTGTTTTCTTGGATGTCGACGGATAGTTTTCTACTCCACTGATTTCTTATCACGTTAGTTTTCAAACTTTGCTAATTCTTTTGGCACTATTCAACTTAACGGACACCAGTACCGATTCTTCTTCAGTCGTCGAAATTGGCTGAAACTTTGCACAGGGGAGTAATTGAGGACGCTGATCACGATCTGCTGTCCATTTTTCACGTGGGTGGTCTCGGACTACCGGCAGTTTCGTAATCAGCGTCCTCAATTAACCCCCTGTGCAAAGTTTCAGCGAATTTCGACGACTCAAGAAAAATCAAGTTCTGGTGTCCGTTAAGTTGAATAGTGTCATTCTTTTTCCCTTTCTCTTCTTCTCCTCCCAAACCCTGAACTGCAGTAATTTTGAGCCGAAGCATTCTAGGGGCTTACTTTTGTAGTGAAATCTGAACTTCTTTTCTCCATGCTTCGATCAACGACCAGTCCATCTCGTGTCTCATACATGTATTTGTCAACTTGTCGTAGTTTTGGTTTATTTTCAAATTTTGGTATTTTTTGGTCAATTTCGCGTATTTTTCGTGACCGTGTTTTTCCTATTGTAAGCTGTGCAGTGTAGCAGCTTTAATCGTACCCACTTTAGGGAGCTGTTGAACCACCGACAATTAGGGCATGGGAGAGGGAGGTGGCGGTCGTCGCCACCATTTGACTCTCGAGTCTGGAGAGCATACACTCCATTTATATGCTTATAAATCAAGTTCTTTAAGAACGGTAAGTGAACGAGCTCGCTTTGTTAACACGTTGACGACAGTGTGGCGTTATGCCACGCCACTCTCAAGCGGCTGCGTGGGACCGAGTGGCGCAAGGCTGCGCCACAGTCTTGTATTGTATTTTTCTCGATACATTTCAGAATTTCGAAGGTTATTTCTGTGCCACTTTTTTAGTAGACCTTTGCACATTGTCATGGGAAGCGTGGTCCATGAGAATGTTTATTAGCTTCTGATTTACTGGAATTTTTGATTGTGCACTAGTTTTCTTTACAAGTAGAAAACAAATAATAGTTATTGCAAGGAACAAATAAATGCAAACAAATACTAGTTACTGAAACAAACACATAAATACAAACAAATACTGATTATTAGAATAAACAAATAATGAACAATAAACGAATAACAATTTCCTTTTAACCTGGATAGGGAAAAAGGACATTCTAAAAGCTTCCAGCTGTTACTTTTCCATTTTCACTGCAAAAAAAAGGAATAGTCACAATCCCCGATATTACAGGACTGTATATGTAGTCTTAGAGATTTACTATTCACTTCCATTTTGAAAAAAAATTCGCCGTATGCCGGCATCATGCCATAGCCTCGGCGCGCTAGAAAATCGGTTGGTCCCACGCACCAGACGCGCGAAACAGGCGCTGTCATCAACGTGTTAATGGACTGAACTAGAATAATTTTATGTGATTTTCAGTGCTTATTCTATATTCTATCTTTTGCCACTTTCGGAATTTTTCGCCTCATTCTTCACTGGAAACAAAAATGGCATATCAGATTTCGTGCTACACGTTGTTCTTTTGCCTTTGCTGATTTTGTATATATCGTGTAAGTTTTTTTTTCCTTTTTTATCGTGAGTTGTTCAATGTCTTGAAGTAGTGAAATGTTGTGTCGTTTCAGAGACGATCATAATGTTGAAGAGTTTCATCCAATTAAAACTACTCGTAGATTATTCCGTGGACCTCCGCTGGTACGTTGTTTCAGTATTTTTTTGGGAATAATAATTTTCCATCAACGCAGAATATTGCTTTTGAAGGAAACTAGGGCATTCTAATTTCAGATCGTACCTCGTGAAGATGGCTCAATGAAGGAAGTTGACGAAGTGCGATGGTTTGTTTATCGCAAGCTGCACTACATCTGGGTGGAGAAGGAGAAGAAGGCTATCGATTTGGATGACGAAAGGGATGGGCATTGGGTGACACCTGGCGATATCATAAGTCAGGTTCGTTGCAAATTTTCTTCGATTTGCAAGCTAGATGATTTCTTTACCCAGTTAACCGACTCCATTACGACTCATCCTTCATGAGGATCGGTTCTTCTCGTGTGTGAAGAAGACATCAGTAAAAGTAAAGGTAAAGGTAAAGGTGCCGGCGTTGATCAGTCCTCTGAGGACGCGTCGCCGCAATCGTGTTCCATTCAAGTCGTAGAGGCAAGGTGAATGCGTATTTGGTCTATACAATGACCTGCGGGGGCCAGTCGCTATACCTGGTTAGTGTATTCACCTTCCCAGACAAGTCTGGTACCAATTCACCCGACCCCGGAGGGGGGCCTGCGTGGTGTAGTGGTAAGAGACACTACTGATACTCGCACGGTCGAGCGATGGATCCCGGCCTGGGCTTTCCAAGCTTTCATCCCTCCGGGATTGGGTAAATTGGTACCAGACTTCTCTGGGCAGGTAAAGACACTGACCTGGTATAGCGACTGGCCCCCGCAGGTCATTGTGTAGGCCAAATACGCATTCACTATGTCTCCACGACTTGAATGGAACACGATTGCGGCGGCGCGTCCTCAGCGGACTGGTCAACGCCAGCACCTTTACCTTACCTTTAAGGAGACATCAGTAGGTTCAACAAATAAAGGGGAAATGTTTTGCTAGAAAGACATTCGCAATTTGTCGCAAACCCTAGGGTTAGATACTGACTATCATATCTTGTGTTATAGTCAGACTCGAATGGGATAAAGTTATCGATTTTGTTAAGGTATCAACTGTTTCCATTGGGATTTTTATGCGAATTGTAACAGGTCTTTCTGTGAATAATTTTAGCTTCTTGCCAACTATTTGATTTTATTCCAATTAATTCGTGAAGAAAATTGATAATCATCCATTTTTTATGATTTGTGATCTGTCCTTTCCAACAGCGCTATTTTCTCTTACGGCTGCGAAAGTAACTGAAATCGAAAAACCAGCAATAACTCCAAATGTCAATAAAATTGCCCGGTTCTAATAGGAGGTATTGTGCAGCGATCAAACTGGTGCTTCTGTGATTTTTCTCTAGTATTCATGTATACTGTATTCTCTAGTTTAATAGGAGTATAAATAGTCGTTGTTTTGTTGATAATTGAATTGTTACGACTTTGTTACGAAGCGATGGAATATATGGCTAACCGTACGGTTCAATGTTAGATTGGGATTCCTGAAAAAATGACGTTTTCATATGAAGAGATGTCCAATAAGAGAATCTGAATTGTGCTCAGTGAATTAATAATTTAGGGTGTAACGTTCGTTTTTCTATAGCTCATTTTTAGTGCTCGTCCCAAATGTTTCATGATGCCATACGAAAAGGAACTGGATATGACGATTATGAGGTTAGTGGGCCAGATTTGTTAATCTTTGCGTAATTTGCACCACTGTTAATATTGTTTTCTCAATAAGTATCACCAATTTAGGTTTCTCAGCGTCTCGCTACTTACGGGTTAAATTCAATAGAAATAAAGCTTCGCTCTATTGCGATGCTTCTGTTCATGGAAGTCATCTCTCCGTTTTATATCTTTCAAATATTTAGGTTGGTTTTTCGTCACTTACATTTCTTAGAACACAATGAGGGATAACCCTTTTTACCTTTTCCCCGTAAAGTGCCTCGTAGAGAGCGAAGAGTACCTCACTACAACCTCTTGTTGAAGGATGTCTTGATTTCATTATTTTACCGCGATTTTTTGCAGCGTTACTGTTTGGTATAACGATGAATATTGCTATTATGCATCTGTTATTGTTATTATGTCAGTTTGCTCTATTGTCATGGACGTTCTTCAGACTAGAGGACAAGAGAAGCGGTAAGGAAGTCTTAAAATATATTCCACTATTTCACCACAAATGTGGTAATATACGCCTTTTATTGTTAGCTATGAGCTCCTCTTTTTTGTCACTCTAAGGTTTTTTGTTAAGCCTGAGAGCGATGGTTCACTCCAGCAGCGAAGTGGAAGTGATCAGAAACGGAGGATTCGTTACTCGAATTGACAGCGAACAGGTGATTGCTAACGAGCTCCTTAGGGGGTCATTAAGGACTATTTCGATAATGCTTTTTGTTTCAGTTGGTTCCTGGTGATATTCTCCTTATTCCTCCTCATGGTTGCCTGCTTCAATGCGATGCGGTTCTCATGAACGGCACCGTTATCGTCAATGAAAGTATGCTGACAGGAGAGTCAGTGCCTGTGACGAAGGTGGGTGTGACATTGCGTTTCCAGAGAATAATGTTTCCCTGTGATTCGTAATGTGATGGCGTAGCCTTTTCATGAATTAATTTGTCATTTTATTTGGTTGTTTTTCATTTTGTGTAGCTTTTTCGACATCATTAACATATGACATCTAGGAAACTATTCGCTGAAACAGTGTTTCATTTGATTAAATGTCGTCTCTCTCAACAAGTTAACCACCACTTAACAGTATACGTGAATGGGTTTCCTGGTACCGATTTACCCGATTTTGTGTTAACATGTCATTGTGCCTGCTTTTTGTGCTTCTTCTCTTACTGATGTGATCGCCAATTTGCTAGTTTTTACATATTACCTATTCTGAATCGTTCCTTTTTGTCCCTATGTAGTTATTGGCTAAATAAATAGAAGACTCGTAGGGACGCGAGTATTGCTTGGTCTGGGTGGGGTGCGATTGCTTGACCGTGCGGATGTCAGCCGCGCTTCCTACCACTGCATCACGTGCTTCGAATGAAGGCAGAGATTGTACTGACAAGTCGTACATTAAACACCATGAAATAAATGTTCGGTTTTGAAAGAGAAAGTGGAAAAGCTTGATTATACCCACCCTACCTACAGGTCATTCGCTGTTTTAATACATTAGTTATTTTAGTGCGTTAGTTTATATATTTTCAATTATCTTGGCAGTCGAAAGAGAACTGTTGTTCTTATTCGGATATATTCCGTCTAGTCTATTGCCGCAGATTATTTCAATCATCATAACGGTAGATTTTCAACCTAATTACCCAAAATTTCAGGTCGCTTTCACGGATGACGCTCGTGACGAGGGACACTTCTCTATCGAAAAACACTCAAAGCATGTGCTATTCTGTGGTACTCAAGTCCTTCAAACGCGATACTATCGTGGGCAAAAAGTCAAGGTATGGTTTACCATGGGTATAAGTATGCTTCCAAACATGTGCTCTTCAACACTTTAGCGCAATCATTAGACAACGATTGATTGGTTTCCACTTCTTCAATGCTTTTAGGCTGTTGTGCTAAGGACTGGATTCTCGACTATGAAGGGTCAGCTGGTTAGATCAATAATGTATCCAAAACCTGTTGATTTTCGCTTCACCAAGGATTTGTTCAAGGTAAACAAGACTTTTATCTTGGTTTGTTGTTTTCTCATCTAAAGTATTTAAGTTCGTCGGTTTTCTTGGTTGCATTTCTGGCTGTGGCTTCATATACACGATTATTATCATGTTCCTGAGAGGCAGTGGTCTACGGCGGATCATCATTCGTGCCTTAGACATCATCACCATCACTGTTCCTCCTGCTCTGCCAGGTGAACTTTCAGTGTTTTGTTCTGCGATCCACAATTCAATAATCTTTTTTTGCAGCCGCTATGTCCGTGGGAATTATCAATGCGCAGTTAAGGTTGAAGAAGAAGGAAATCTACTGTATTTCGCCATCAACTATAAACACTTGTGGAGCTATTAATGTGGTAAGCTTTTCGCAAATGTCCAAACTCAGTAGAGTTTTCAATTTAAGAGGGTGCGATTGAAAGTGTGACCCGCTTTCCGTTTTTTTTTACTAATATTGACCTGTCCCCTTAATTTACTTAATGCGCCAACAACTACTAGTTTACTTTATGACCCAACAACCACTGCTTTCAACCCATTGCTCTTGTCAATTAGAACCACACAGTTTTAATAAGGCAGTCGTTTTGGTTTGACAAAAGAAAGCGTGAATTCGAAATAAATTTCAACCAGCTATTCAGCGGCTTGCCGGCCGACAAACGGCTGCTAAATACACACTAAAAACAAAAATACATGGACAGAAATAAAGATTTGAATTAAAAGAAAAGAGATTTGAAACAAAACGATGAACAAATAGTATGTAGCAAAAGAGGCGAGCTGAACTGATAAAGTGCGTCCCTGGGAGTACGGTAACGGGCAATCGCGGCGGGACCCATATGAGCCATCCATGACAAATATCGCTTGGGTTTCGCTTATTATATAGTGAGATATTGACTTTTTAACTTTGAATCTCTTAACGTGACAATGAACCGCACTGACATTTTGACCCCCTCGTCGTTCATAGAGGCGTAAACACAGTTTGTGAGGGATTCGAAAAGGAGAGAACTTGGGAGTACTTGCATTGATGTATGTGGAAGTATATTTATTGGAAGGTCAGTGCACTCTGCCAGTAACAGAGAGACGCGGGTTCAATTCCCGTCCGACGTCAGTGTTTTGCGAATAACCTAGCATTTCCAAATATATAAGTCATTCAACTAGTTCTCGTCTATAATCCGCAAAACAAAGAAAGCGGTAATTAACAGACTAGTTTCGTATTTGGAAGTAGTTTGAAATCATCCGAGCTACAAACATTTTCTTACCTAGTCTTGTATAACTGAGTCCAAGCGTTTTGTTCCGACTCTAATCTCATATTTTGCTGGTCCTTGGAGGAGATTGAAATTTAGGTATCGCGTTTTCTTGGGTTTTTCCTATATTATATGAATTGTTCATTACTAGGTCTGCTTCGACAAGACTGGCACCTTGACCGAAGATGGGCTGGATTTTCACGTGCTTCGTGGTGTTGTGCCTACGGACGATGGCCGCGAACCAGTTTTCACCACTGAAAGGAATAAAATGTGTCGTGGCGACTTACCACTCGGAGGAGAATTGGTGAACGCGATAGCTACATGTCATTCGCTCACGCGGTATGTCAACATGATAAAGATAGCCCTAGAGGCGTTTATGACCTCATTTTTCTCGTCTAGAATCAATGGAGTGTTGCATGGAGATCCACTGGATCTTATTCTGTTTCAACAAACTGGTTGGATTCTCGAGGAAGCCGGTGCGGATGAGTCTGACCATGACGAAACTGAGCTGTATGATATGGTTCAGGTACTGCTTTGTAGGAATTTAAGTTTGAATTAAGTAATAACTACACCTTTATTCATTTAGTTATTTCCTTCGTGATGCATAGGCGCACATAATCGTAAAATGGTAAACGGTGGTTCCTTTCGTTTAAACTGGGACCACGGAAAACATACAGATAAAACGTGTGTGAAGGATTGATATTGTAGTTTAACGGTAACTTTGAAATGAAGAAATTCAACCAATTCAACCAAGATTTGACTTTTTTATTTTTTGCGCTTATTTTTGAATCGCTTCAGCCGACGGTTATCAAACCGCCGCCCACGGACAGCAAGGACGGTTGTGAGGAGTATTCGGTGATTCGTCAGTTTACTTTTAGGTTCGTTTTCTTTCTATTTCTTTCGCAGCAGGTTTTTCTGTTTTTTTTTGTAGAATTACATTTTTTGTTTTTATACCCAGTTTTTTATTATACCTCATAACTACACTATGAGATGGGATGGGTTCTCTTCCATTTTCCATATCATTTGAGAATTTCTCATTTGAATTTGTCTGAATTTCTCCATTTTGCTTCTCTTGCAGCTCACTACTTCAGCGAATGTCAGTGATAGTTTTCAATCCGTCAAACGACTCGCACGCCATGACGCTCTATTGCAAAGGAGCTCCAGAAATGGTTCACTCATTATGCGACCCGGCAACCATCCCCGAAGACTATTTTGTGAGCTGATATTTTTGGTTAAATGTTCTGGCCACGCGTGGGGAATGGTTACCGTCATCGATACGCTTGAAAGGACGATCTTGCCGGGCTAACCGAACTATCCACCCCTGCAGGGTCCGGTAAATTGGTACTAAACTCGTCGGAAATGTTAAAGTATTGAGTTCTAGTGTGGCCGACGCACCCAGGTCATTGTACAGGACAAATACGCATTTTCGTCGATTCCATTGAGACTTCATATTCAGAGCGTTGTGAATGAATACGCTCAACATGGATTCCGTCTGATAGCAGTGGCAAGACGATCCCTGAACCTTAATTTCAACAAGGCTGTGAAGGTTCCGAGAGATTCGGTTAGTTACATAGTCTTGATAATGGAACAGAAAAGCTTCCTGTTTCAAAAGTTTTGACCGGGGAAACATTCTGCTGTTTTCTTCAATGTTTGATTTTCTCCTAAAATATGTGAACTTTTCGATTTTTTTTTCAGGTGGAGTGTAAACTGGAACTACTCGGAGTGGTGGCTATGGAGAATAGAATAAAACCTGTTACTCTAGGCGTCATCAATCAGCTGAATCGGTAACGCACCTCATTATTATTCGTTCCATTTTATTTTAGTAACCATCTGATTTTTCCTCGACTTTTTTAAATTTGAGTTTTTTTGCGAAAAAGAGGACAAAATTGTTCTATTAATTGGCATAAATTAGCACGCATAGTGAATAAATAAATAGATGTTGTAGGTATAAATGATCTGCCCTTCTGGGTCACGCCTTGTAGTTGTAGTTTTACGACCTATCAATGGCATTTTATGTTGTAAAATTTTACTGAGGGCGCTACTGATACCTGCACGATGGGGCGATCCATCTTCACGAGGGCTAGCCAATCCCCCATCTCTCCGGGTCCAGTAAATTGGTATCAGAGCTGTCTGGGAGAGTAGAGACAGTAACTGGTAGAGTGGCTTGCTCTCGAGAGTCATTGTATAGGCCAAAGGGCCCTTACAGACCAGACGACAAAAAATTGAGCGACGAATTCGCAGCGGTGACCGCGCGTTGCAACGCAGCTATCGATTAGAGCGATGCGGCCGCCGCAAATGTCGCGTTGGACGAGAATGCTCGTCGTCGTGTGTTTCGCTCAATTTCATTTATAACGGCTAATTCGTCGCTCAAATTGCACGTCGTCGGGTCTGTAAGGGCCCAAATGCGCATTCACGATGCCTCTATGATTCTGAATTGAACGCGAATGTCTAGGGAATGTTCTTCTTTCAGTGCTCATATCAGAACTGTGATGGTAACAGGAGATAATTTGTTGACGGCGATGAGTGTAGCCAGAGAATGCGGAATAATCAGGCCGAACAAGCGAGCTTTTCTCATTGAGCATCGTCCCGGAGAAGTCGACTCAAAAGGAAGAACAAAGTTGTTGATTAAGCAGGTACGATTGTTATTCGCCCCTTCAATCTTTGGATATGTTTAGTTTACCCATTTCTAGTCTGTGTCTTCATCGGGTGATATCATTGACGAGGACGCGCCTTTTTCAAAGTCGGAGCTGGACGTTGAGCTTGGAAAGCTGATCCAGAGCAGCTATCACTTGGCTATTTCAGGTTGTTTTTTTTTGCGCTAGAATTCGCTATCTAGACAGCAAAAGTGCGGCATATATTGGTCTGTGTTCAACTTTTAAATTTTCCGCCTCATGCAGGTCCTACGTTCGCCGTGATCACACACGAATACCCTGAAGTTGTTTCATCACTGGTGTGTGTTTGTGATGTGTTTGCTCGCATGGCTCCTGACCAAAAACAACATCTTGTCAACGGTCTACAGGAAGTTGGCTATACTGTGGCAATGTGCGGCGATGGCGCTAACGACTGTGCGGCTTTGAAGGCGAGTTATTTGTTATTTTCTTCTTGAGCCTGATTATTTATGTGATCTAAGCCCGTGAAATTTCCAGGCGGCTCATGCTGGTATTTCGCTGTCTGATGCGGAAGCGTCTATAGCGGCACCGTTCACTTCAAAGGTTTGTCTCCTGTCAATCATTGTCAATCGTTTAGTTATTGCGGTATTTTAATTCTTAGTCCTTCATTTCTCCTAACCGCAAATTTTCACATTTTTGTCTTTTTTTGCTGTTCAAATTCCAGATAGTTGATGTGCCATCTATTACGGTGACCCAAAAGTTCGTGTGCATTTCAGATTCTGACTTTCTTTATTCATAATCCCGTGAAACAAATAAATGACCAATAAGGTTATAATGGTTAAGCACAATTTATTGCCAGTGATTCCATAAAGAAGTGTGCTCAACCATTATAACATATATCAAAAAATGCTATCAGCTCAACTGGTAACTGTCGATATCGACTTACCGGCTCATTCCCGTGATTACGGGTGGGTGCTGATAGCTACAGCCCGACCGGGCTTGAGAAAGATGCTAGGAGATTCGCAATGTACATCGGTAGCACAGTGGTTAGTACAGTCTGCCACAAACAGAAAGACGCGGGTTCAATTCCCGTCTGTTGTCAGTGTTTTGCGAATAACCTAGCATCTCCAAATATATAGGTAATTCATTATAACATTATTGGTCATTTATTTATTTTCTTGAGTAGTGAATAAAGGACGTCAGAATCTGAAATCCATGCAAACTTTTGGATGACCCTTATAAAACGATAAGATGATGATTATGTGATTGTGATTAGGTTGCTGACATCCGTTGTGTGCCCACGATCATAAGCGAAGGCCGAGCAGCCCTGGTGACATCGTTTGGAATTTTCAAGTACATGGCTGGATATTCGTTGACGCAATTCGTTACCGTCATGTTACTGTACTATATCTCAAACATTCTCACGGATGGACAGGTTGGTGTGTTCACACACTTGTTTGTTTGTTTTATTATTTATTTTTTCATTTATTTATAAGGCACACATAGATGCGTGCGTAAAAATAGAACAATTTAAACTAAAACATAACATGAATCAAAAGAAAACAAAACAGAAATCGGATCCCATGAGTAAGCGATAATGCAACCAGAGGAATAAGGAAGGCGTAGTATTGTTGTGCTTGTTTTATTTTCTCATTTATTTGTTTTTTTTTAGTTCATGTACATCGACATGTTTCTGATCACGTTGCTGGCTGTACTGTTCGGAAACACTTCTGCTTATGAGAAGCTTTGCCCAACTCCTCCACCAACCCGACTATTGTCAGTGGCAAGCATTTGCAGTGTGCTTGGCCAGCTAGCTATAATGGGCGGAACTCAGGTACTTCCAACGTTTTCGCTGATTTTCAGTCGTCATCATATGACTTTGGAACAGTGACAGTAACCCTAATCTAGCGTTAAATATTCTTCTTCATTAAGCTAATCGTCTTCCTCCTGACCACCAAACAGCCTTGGTTTGTTCCGTACAATTCTCCACGAGGATCCGACATTGAAGACAAGAGGAGCATGCAGGTATAGGTTATTTCGATATTATGGTATTTGATGTTTTTTCGATGTATCTCATGTTTCAACACTTTCATTTTACCTGAAATTTTTCTCAGTTTGCTGCGTAAATATTCCGTCGCTTACAGGGTACCGCTGTGTTTTATGTTTCGGTGTTTCAATATATCACTCTTGTTGTTGTCTACTCGAAAGGGCCTCCATATCGCAATACGTTGTTCAGCAATCGTCCATTTTGTGCCTCGATTCTTTTTGCTACTTTGGTTAGTTTCTCTTTTTTCGGCTTTTGTTAGCATTTGTAAGTGTACCTCGAATTATTGTAGCGATCACAAACTTCAAAAGGTCTTTACCCAAGCCTCCGCAAGTTTACTTTCTTTTTTCTTTTGTGAATCGATGTCATCACTTTTCAGCTCTCACTGCTCATTATTCTATGGTCTCCCCAATGGTTGCTCGACTCCATGGGTAATATGGATCTGCCATCGGCGGAGTTTCGCTGTCTTCTTGTGCTCTACGCGAGCATCAATGCTATTGTCTCGTTCCTGTTTGAGAAGGTTTTCGTGGAGCGTTTTCTACTCGATTACATGGAGAAGTTAGTTTTTATTTGTTATTTCAATGATGCGGTATATTTCCGAGATCCCCCTTCTTTATACATTAGCCGAGACTGTAGTTCATTCTTGTGACAAGGCTATTACTCCATATGTGTTTCGATTTTCACCATACTGGCTTTTAAGAGTGGCATTTGCTCGGTTTTTAAATGCTTACCAGAATCTGCGCTTTCCTATGATTTTCACTCGTTCAGATTGGCAAAACATCGTCGAGTACAATGCCCGGATGATCAGAGCTCAGGTGGTCCACTATACGAACGTATTCTATCTCGTATAGGAGCCGAACCTTCGTGGCTTCTTCCACGGCTGAGTTGCTCTACTTGAAACTGTGTTCTGGCCATGTGAGCTTTGTTAGCTTTTGTCGGTGGACAGATAAAACAGCGTCTGTCAAGTACAGGACATGATCAGAATCGAAGCGCGTCGCCTTTTTTCTTGGAAAGTGGTGTCAGCTTCGACTTGTCACGTAATGATGTTCCGTGAGAAAGTGTTGATGGTTTGTGCGTTCTCTAGCAGCCGAATTATTAACTTAAAAAACTGTTTTTAAATTTAGAATTGTTTTTTGAAGGAGCATCGTAATCAACAATAGACGTTCTATAGCGTAGTTGTTGGAGGATAATGTGCGGATAATTCGGCTGTTGAAGTATTTATGTAAAGTACTAGGTATTTTGTCATATTGTTTTGTATGTTGCATGATAACGTCGTTTCTTCATTTCTTTGGTTTCGTTCTTCTACTATTCTTCAAACCTCTCAGGTCTTGTTGTTGTTATAGGGATTTCTCGTCCATTGTTGTTCTTCTGCTATTTTTCGAAACATGACATTAATCTGGGCTGTAACAGATTCATTGGCTTTAGCAGCAGCTTCTTCATGACATCACGACGTGCCTTTTCTTTCACGTTCTCAGTTCCTTTCTTAAATAACTAGCTCTCTCTGTTTCCTATGATTTACTAGATATATTGTGCGCTGTGATTTATTAGCTGTCTGTTTGTTGCTACATTGCGTTACTCGGTCGATTGTTATCTTCTCGTAGAACTAAGTGAGGAGAATTTCTCCACCTGGTAGATGATGATTTGTAGTCGATTTCCCTGGTGACATAAGCTGCATTTCAGTGTGCATAATGAAATGCAGTTGTTCATTGTGGTTTTGCAACTGTGTACTCCTCAGCCTTTCCTCGATATGATAAGCTGACAGGATGAGATGTGATCTCTCGTTTCACAGCAAAGATCTAGGCGGAGAAGTGGCAGTTGTAGCTAGAGTTGCAGTGACGATCATATTGTTCACTATAGATTGCTATATAAAGATCTTCGAAAGGGTGCTTTTTGGGCTTCCTTTACAAAGAACACCCGACTTCGCACCTGTCTTTTCGATTCCACTGTTCTTCCTGCGTTGACGTACGCGTCAGAATCCTGGGCGTTATGGAAGCAGGATGAACATGCGATTTGCGTCGCACAACGAAGTATAGAGAGAAGGATGCTCGGAGTGATTCGCTTCATTCAGGCGAGAGACGGCATACGGAGCTCCGAGCCACGTCGGCTGTAGAAGATCAGAGACAGTCGTGTGGGCCAGATTGTCGAAGATCAGGTGGGGTTTACGCGTAATGCGATTTCGTGACGAGAGTCGTCAGTGACTGTATTCTACGGGACGTCAGAAGAACACCAGGTCCTCACATTTGCGTCGATCGGACTTCTTCGTCAAATCCCTGAGCGACCGACTCTAAGCTCTTCGTGTTTCTTGAGCAAGCAGGAGTCAGTGGTCAACCTCGACACGCGACAGGGACAAATGAAAAGGTTACTGGTGCCTGCTCGAGAAAATCGACGGTCAACTGGACGACAGGTGACACAGACGATTAAATGAATGATTGACATGCAAACTACAGTATTAGATGGCGACGTCTATACGGATCTCCAATGTATCAAAATATGCGGAATAGTTGAGGCGATCTCCTTAACGCGAGAAATTAATGTGTGCCAGGTCGTGAAGGGAAGCTAGCCCGCTTTCCAGCAGAGACCTGTGATGTGAAGTTAATTTAGCTAGTCTGATTTTTTGATTGAATACGATTTATTACATGAACATAGTCATGCGTAGAAATAGAACAATCCGAAGGAACCTATAACACAATAATAAGAACGTCTAGCAATCCGAACGAGAACTAGAACAACAAAACAAAAGGAGAAGAAACATACCTAGAAGACAAACATAAAAACGCTTAAGAAGGAAGTGATTAAGGCATGTGGAAACTATGGGCTCAACTGGCGTTGGAGGAACTTTTCAAAGGCTGACAAGAACAAGAATTCCCTCTTGTCCGATGCTTGTTGTATAATGGTGCTGCTCTACATGCGAAGGAGCAACGCCTGCAATTGAGCTTGGCTCTATCAAGGGCTTGTCTATTATATAATAACACCAGCCATTCAGCGGCCTGCCGGCCAACAAACGGCTGCTAAATACAATAAAACAAAAAAGATTTAAAATAAAACGATGAACAAATAGCATGTAGCAAAAGACGGCTATCAATAGAGATAGAGTATGCAGCAAAAGACGGCGAGCTGAACTGATGAAATGCGTCCCTGGGAGTACGGTAACGGGCAATCGCGGCGGGACCCATATGAGCCACCCATGACAAACATCGCTAGGGTTTCGCTTATCATTTAGTAGGATAGGATAGGCGGCTCAGGTAGTGTTGAGGCTTGCAGCTCGTAAAAAATCAAATAAATCCAGTTTGCATCAGTAAGCGATCTATGCGGAACGTTTTCTTTCGAATAATTAACTATTCGATGGTTCAAGGCCAAAAATCGACTCTTTTGTGCAGCCTCCGAGGAACTGCATTCGATACATTCATCCCATCCAACTTCCTGACATTGTTCCCAGAAGTTGTTGAATTCGGTCATGAACTAGATTTATTAGTTGGATGGAGAGACGTCAGGAAGTCAAAAGTACACGAAAACCACAGTATTTCAGTGCATAAAAATTTCCGAAATCGCCGA
This sequence comes from Nippostrongylus brasiliensis, assembly GCA_030553155.1. Classification (NCBI taxonomy): domain Eukaryota; kingdom Metazoa; phylum Nematoda; class Chromadorea; order Rhabditida; family Heligmosomidae; genus Nippostrongylus; species Nippostrongylus brasiliensis. The sequence continues at coordinate 5,612,137 of CP130735.1, forward strand.
ACGTTCGGCCATAAATAAACGGCAATAAACTGGCTGCAGCAAGAACGACGTGAGACGACGTCCCCGATGGGTGCTTATTCAGCGCGCAAAACGCTTCCCCAGACAGTGATAATGAGTGGAAAAGAAGACGATGAGCGTGTCGAAGCCATAAAGTCAAATGTGTGTGAAGAATGTGAGTGCGACTGTTTTCCTCCAGGGGTTGGAGGCCACGCCCAGAGAGCCTGGGAACAGTTCGTGGGACGAGAGGTTCGCCATTAATCTAACGATGTTTTGGTGAGGTTTTGCCTCGAAAAACCGACCACTTCCATCGCCAAAACTACGATTCCAAACACATCACGTGTCAAGTGCGACTATTGTCAATTTTTCACAGTTTTCTGCCATTAGTTTATGTGTTTATCGATTCCTAGTCGCTACACTGTACTCTTTCACCTCTGGTGCATTCTGGTTTCTAGTTCTTAGTGATATTTGGTTAGACTGCCCGGAAAATGAAAAATATATACTATGCAAGAGAGACGCAGTTTTTTCATGCTGTCTGCGACACCTTGGTCTTGCTTCGGGCCATAAAGCCGGGAAGCAAAGTGCACTCGATTCTCAAAAAGAACATAAACCATATGCCGGGCAAAAGGTGGCTCACTGGCAGTGCAGTGAAATTTCCCGCCATGATGTAAACATTCAGATTTTTTGAGGGCGGGACGATGACCTGAGGGAGATAGCAGAATCTTTAGGCGTATTTTGATTTGGTTTAATATAAATTACTTCAAATACTTCATATGGATGTCAAAGGATAGTACAACACAGTCATTTAGAAGTGTTTGGAGTTGGAGTGCCTTGAGTTCTTTAAGATTTATTTACTTATTTATAAGACGCGAGATCATACAATGCAGTTGATTACATCTAACAATGCAGAATTAATAGCAACGGTGCGAATAAATGAAAACCCGAAAGAAAAATGGTCAACAACAAAGAAGCTTATAGAATAATCTGATATTTTAGCTATTTTTTGAATATTCTGGAGTTTTCAGAAGGGTGGTGAATCTTGCTTTTTAATTTTACCTTGATCTCAATGGGTCCTAAAGAGCCCCAAAAAAATTTTGAGATTTTCAGAATAATGGATAGATAATTCCGCCCTCTACTAAAGGGAAAAATTCTTCAAATGTCTTTAATATCATTCAAAAAGTTTTTAAACCGGCGGCTAAATGTACGTTGATATCTGAATGATGCTTCCTTCTTACGTTGTTTATTCGCATCTTCATTGTTACCTTTTTGGCCTTTTTAGCCTTTTTCATCAAATCGTGGAACACTACTGTTTCATCTTTTAAGTAGTTTTGATTCTAGTTAACAGAATATTAGAACTGTAATCTTGTTGTCTTGGTTGTTCTTGCTATCTTGGCATCACATTTTAATTTTTTGCTCAGGTTGTTTTCCATTTTCACGTGGCCTGATCACGTTTTAAATAGATAAATAAAATAAATAAATAACGGAAAGAAGCCTTTTCAACGAATGATAGCTTTCTTGCGAAACTTCTGTCCTTTTTTACACAGTTTTATATCAAGACGAAAAGTCAGTCCCGATCAATCACTTAAGGAAGGGTAGCTGCAACGCAGGACGCTGTTAGCCGAAGCCCCAAAAAATATCTACAGATTTCGAAGATCCTAAGCCACAGAAATGTCTACAGATTTCAGGGGGCCCAAATTCACGAACGGACCAGCGGTCTCCGAAACCGCGGAGCAGCCAGAACCAGACGGCAGAGTCGATGAGAAATTGCGTTTAACATAGGAAGTTTAGGATACGTAGAGAAAGGTGCGCGCCGTTCACAGGCTATATGTATCTCGGGGTTTATCGGGGTTTACCAATGATGAATGTGGGCCCAGGTAATAGTTTCGCAGGACATAACAGCATACTCTTCGTAGTTTACCCTTTTTGCTCATCATTCTAAAAAGTAAAGAGAAAACCTTCCTCGAGGGTATGGTTTTCCCTTACATTTTCTCTTTGGTGCTGATCTCCTAACACGACCGCTGGGTTTTCCGGATTTCATTCCAGACAGCCTTATACCCACTGGTGCGAATTGATCCCGTCCGAACGAGCAGCAAAAAGCGGCGAACCTAGGCAGTTTTATAACGGCGACAACATTATTTTGATTGATTTTGTTCGGAGAAACGACAAAAACGGCTGGAAGAGTCATTTATTAACACACGTGTCGAGCTGTGTGTAAGAAAGTGAAGAATTATTAATCGCTCTCAGTCTCCAAAGTACACGCTCCCATATTGCCTCCCAACAGTACTAAACAGAATTTTGTGGCGCCAAGTCAATACTTTCCCGGTACTTTTGTGCATTAACCCTTTTCTATTCTGTAATCATCACATCCATGGGTTTTGTTTGAAATTTAAATTGAATTCCTGCTCGCTTTGCCCGTTTTCACTGATCTCTGAGGGCTTTGCTCTCCTATCTAATTTATCAGTTTTTTAAAAATTATCTCACATTTACGTATCTTACGCTGACTTCCTTACTCTTTCAAACAGTCGACGGCTTCCATTTGACTATTGTTGAATTGTCTGATTGTGAAGCCTAGTTGCCGTCTTCAAATTCTTAGACAAGGGTACGCGTGGAGCAGTGGTAACAAGCGCTGCTGACACCCGCCCAGTCGAGAGATCGATCTCTGTCTGGCTAACCAAGCCTTCCATCCCTCCAGGGTTGGGTAAATCGGTGCCGGACTTGCCTGGGATGGTACAGTCTATATTTCTAAAAGTAGTGGTTCTTGAAAGTTTTCGGGGACCTCGAAAGAGTTTGATATCTACTTCCAAAATATGATAGCTGTCAAAAGTTGTCAATATTTATCGTACCCTATAGCCATACGGCTAACTATAGGGCCTCAGTTTTCATGTCTAAAATTCTACTTGGTCCGCGCTTCGAAACGTTTTCCTCTTAGCCTCATCCTTAGGACTGTATTGGGACATGACTATTCGTTGGTCCTGGTCTAAGGCTACCTGGAGATGTTTCTGCTTACCTTGGAATTTTGTTGCTTGCCTAGAGAATTCAGCTTATCAATGAAAACATCAATTTTTCCCAATTATTGCATGCTTTCAAGTTTCTTTATTCTTTTCTAAATTGCCTGCCAGTGCTTTTCCCGAGGTATGTCTGTAGAGTTTCTCAGAATGGCCCACGTCGCCTTTTTTCCTTCTTTTCCTTCTTTTTTGAGTCATAGCTCTTGTTCTCTGACCGATCACATTTACTATATGTCGCTCACTCATGTTTAATGCTTTGCTTGTTTCACGCTCATGGCGCGTCACGTCCTTGGGCGTGAAAAATTAATAAATAAATAAGCAAATAAATAAATATTTCAAAACGTTTTTTTAGGTACCAGTGCACTTTTTTGTTTTAGTTTTCGGATTTGAAAGGTGTTCATGTCAGTGGTTTATATTAAGTGTAACAGGAGGGCTCATAAATGGAGAAATCGAATGCTGCCGCTATTCTCCAAGTTTTTACAGTTTCTTGGGGTAGATTTTTCAAGTTGGTCAAAAATGCTAGGGATGGTTTGGCGCTTGGCCGGACAGACCAAAGGTAAATAGTTTCAAACCACTTTTTAAGCCTCTGACGACGACGAACAGGTCGAAACGTTAGGCCAAATAAATCTGATCCACTAAACTAACCTCGTTCGGCATAGCAGCATAAGAGAATAGCTGCCACTATTATTCGACGAATTTCATCGAACCGGAGCGAAAATGGCAGCTCACCGTGGTTTTTGGGGTGGTGTGAGTTACGTCTCGAGAGATCGACCGAGTTTAACGAGAACCACATGTGGCTTCTTTATAGGCATCGTTTCAACACAGATGCCACATACACATGTATTCTTCGATTTCAATTGTTCAGTGGATTTTCCTCTCTTCCTCTGCTCTCGTCATCTTATCACTACCCTGAACTCTTGTGATCACTGTCGATAGGAAAAATAACATTTAAATGGTGGAGAACTAGCTCATGTTTGCAAGACGCTATTTTTCATACTTTTCCTCCAAATAATCTTTGAAAAAAGTTGATTTTTGAGAAATCCTTAAGAACCGTTAAATTCCACTGCATAGTTTGATCGCACATTTTGATATTCCGAAGATCGTCATTTATCAACGAGAACCACAAAGCTTCATTATTCCCTGCCGTTAAGCGGCTGCAATTATTGTCTAATGGCTATCGACTTTGAATTTGACATCTTGTCATGAAATAAAATTATTTTTCTTTCTCTTTTTTTTTCAGCTGACCTCCTATGACTTATCTTTTCTCTTATGTCAAATGGTATACTGGCGGGTCCTAAGTGACTGCGGGAATCTCGTCTGCCTAGTGTGCGTAATTAGTTCTACCTTGTTCTTTAGTTTATAATGTCCAACAGTGTTTCGCTATTGGCTCTGTTACTGGTTTACGTTCTGTGTTGGATTTTGAAATAAACAAATAGACAACTTAATTGCCTTCCAAGTTACCTCAAGATCGGCAGCTCCAGCCAGATTTTACAAAGGCGATGCAAAATCCTATTGAATTGTCCTTATACGTTTTATTGCAAAAAATAGTGGGGGTTTCTGTTGCGTTTTATTTTCGAGTACTTCTCTTACAGAGGAAAAACCGTGAAGTATGATGTCAAAAACAGTGAAACATTTAAAATTTTCTATTGAACTTGGTAGGTACGTCTCAATGCCGTAACGCATTGTGATAGTTGTCGACGGTCTCTAGCCGTTTTCATTAGGCTTACCTTCGTTTTTGCCTTTCACCTGTTCTCTTTATTCATCTTTTTTTTCATTGGTATATTTGGATCTCTCCATCTATGCGGGGGTGTTGCAGTTCTAACTATGGAGATCACTGAGCGTGCCTCAAAGACTCACAACGAGACCTATATGGTTTTGTAGAGCATGGAATGTGGATCACAGTGATGTGGTTTATTTTTGCTGCGCATCATTGGCTGGTCCAAGAAAGACAAAAAAAAAGATCGTCGCTACGCTGTTGTGAAGGGTCTTTCAGGTCAGATGTGCACTTGAGAGTGTCTCGGTGGCCTGTGTATTATTTAGGGTCCGCAGTATGGTCGTGGTAAGACCGGCACGGTCGAGGGATCGGTCCCGCGTTGGCTAAGAAGGTCTTTTATCTTTCACATCATTCTCGTATTAGGTAACCAGACTAAGCGACTTTATTTGTAATTTCCATAGCAAAGGTTGATTTTCACTCAATAGTCGATGCGATGAGGCGTTTTGAGAAACAACTTCGCATTCATATAATCAATACCTCACCTCTCCGTTTCTTTATTGGAATATGATTCAGAACTACATAGCTCAATCTAATATAAGTGAAAGCCAACAATAACTCTAAAGAAATGTGTGGTTGTGGTAAGAGGTGCTTCCGGCACCGGCACGATCGAGGGACCGATCCCACCTTGGCTAACCAGGCTTTTTATCCTTTATATCATTCTCGGATCAGGTAACCAGGCTAGCCTGAACAGGTGGAGACAGTTTAGTTATGTTGTTATACACGCATTGGCAAAGTTGCCGCAACCTATAGGTAAAAGGTAAAGGACTCTTACCACTACCTCCCTTGCCCCCTTTGTAAAGGTGGTAAGGCTAAGTAAAGATAAGGAGATAGGGATCTTTAGTGATAAAGAGAGAGATAGTTAATCAAAGAACTCAAACTGATCTCGTAGATACTGAGCTGGTACGTCGCCAAGTAGTTGCCATGTCCGACTCTACATCTGGGCATGATGGAGAGCGCCTGTAGGTTTCAGGTTGAAGCTCAGGACCGAGAATGGCCCAGATATTTATTGATTCAATTACCCAAGTTTGAGACTGAAGAAGGCCATACACGCCGAACCGTTAGTCTGTTCAATAAATATCTGTGCCAATCCCGGTCCTGAGCTTCAACTCGAAACCTACAACCGCTCTCCATGCCGAGATTCATGGAGAGTCGGACCTATCAAACTGATCCTGGTAAAGCCAAGCTCAACTGTAGACGTTGCTCCTTCTCATGTAGAGCAGCACCTTTATACCATAAGCTTCGGACCAAAGGGAAGATTCCTGTTCGTCTACCAGCATTCAAAAAGCTTCACTTAATTCCATAGTTTCCCGATGCCTTAGGTACTTCCGCCTTGGAGCTGTATTTGTTCGTCTCTGTGTACTTTTCCTCCCATACTTTTTTCTTTGTTCTAGTTCTCGTTCTGGTTGTTTGTACCTCCTATAGTAATATTATGATATTTATTTATTTATTTATTTAATACGTCCAACGACGCGTCTAAAAAGGAATTCAACAGTAGAAGGTAAAGGAGCAAAAGAGATGCAAACTCAAACTCTGAACACAAGCTAAAGGACCACAAAGCTAAAGAACCACATAGCATGCGAGTCTCAATGCAATATTAATAATAAGTTTCTTCGGAACGCTGTTTTATACTTTTTTCTACGCACGACTGTGTTCTTGTAATGAATCAAATCATTATCATCATCATTTATTACGTATATATATAAGACATAGTCAGAAAAAGGATAAAAACACGACGTCTGTTTGGCAACTACAATACACAAAAAATTGAAATCAATTATCCAAGAGCTTAATTCCAGCAAAACGTTTGAACGAGCCAAAAAAGCGCAGGGACGAGCGGAATGTTATGCTTGAGGTTCAGATACATCGACCCTGCTCTACATGTAAAATAATTCAACCTAAGATTGCTTCTAGGTCTTCCATATGAGATTTTCCCCGAACCGCCACGAGCTTTAGAATGCAAAAGTGTAAACAATCTAGAAGTGTCCATGCATCCCGCCAGCATTTGAAAACCATGCAGTACCGAACGTGTCTTTTGATCAAGAGCCGAAAAAACCGGAGAACCGCTCCAATGCGGCTTTTTGAATATCTTTCTTCCCGTCCGATGTCAGTGTTTTGCGAATAACCTAGCATCTCCAATTATATAAGTCAATCTTTCTTATAATTCAACTATTTGTGAAACAAAAGCCTAGATTTGAGCTCAGCAGCTCGAGCTCTATCCATACATATACACTTTTTCCAAATTCGTGAAACTTGTTTTCAGTCTATTTTTTTGACCCTTCGATTTTCGGATCCCGTTGCCGCTTCGGTCCCTGGCTTGATTACTCACCACCGATTAAGCTACGCCCTCTCCTCCCCGCATATAAATATGCGACGCTCGTTGCACCCAGTAGGCTCCGCCCCCTCCTCGCCGCCTATAAATATGCGGAGCTCATTGCACCGAGCCAGGAGTGGGGGTTCCCACGGGGTGGCTCGAAGAGGCTACCACGCGGGGCCTCCCGTTGACCTCGTCGTTGATGGACCCCTATTGGGCCCCCGTCAACCATGGGGCAATCGATGGATACGAGGGATACGCAAAAAATCGATATATGTAAGAACTCTCAGGTGTGGGTAATTTATACACCAAACGATAGGGCATGAGCTGCTGAGCTCAAATCTAGGTCTAATTTCACAAATAGTTGTATTATAAGAAAGTTATTCGAAAAAGCCGCTTTGGAGCGGTTTTTGCCGGCTTTTTCGGCTTTTGGTCAAAAGACACGTCCGGTGCTATACAAACATCACGAAGTTACGTCGAGAGTAAGGTGTGCTCAATTTCAAGTAGAAGTTCCTCAAATCCAATCCAGGAACCCTAGAACACAGAAAGCACCCCGTTCTCACCAAGAGCTTTCTCGTATAATTATTTTGAACTTTTCTCTCAATGCGATATCTCTCTTTCTGGAAGCAGAAAACACCGATCAATCTGATATTGTGCTGATTTTGTTAAGAAAAGGGCTCGAAAAGATAAATAAAACTTTCCAGTTCAAATTTCAGCCACTCAACGTGGCCGCCTTCCGTCCATATTATGTCGAGGGGCACGACTATGACGAAGTTTTCATATGTTTCCGTTGCGGAACGATTTTCATCGTTTCGTTCGGCCGTTCGGCGCTCACCAACCACCACCACCACCACCACCACCACAGCCCCCCCCCCCCTCCGATGGTTGCGGTGGTGGCGAACGACGGGGAGGAGCGCGCGGAGGACGACGACGACGCACCTTCAGCGAGTGTTTGAAGGGCGAGCTTGATGGCCCATAAATGTAAATGCGAGCCATTGTCGATGTGGCCCTAACCCGATCGATCTTCATCTGATTTCATACCACCACCACCACCACCTCCATCCACCTACACTGTCACCTTCACCATCACACGCACCTTCTCTCGACAACTCGTTGAACATCAACTGTCTTGCAGGCGGAACAAATAAGCACATTACGCTGCTCTTTTTCTGTGATGGTCTTTTTCATTTTTTCCTCTCCATAATGACCGCCGCGTTGCTATACCTTTCATCGATGTGGAATTGATTATTGTGGAGCTTATCATTTATCATCAAAGTTCTACTCGAATTTCTTCAAGTTCTCTCACCTTTCAACCTCAGGATAGTTGGCGATTATTTCAGCGTGTTATCCTTTTGCCCTACAAAATTGTTGAGTAGAAGTTTTAATTTATAGTTGATCGTTTCGATGTTCAGAGGCCTGCACATATTGTGGATTCATCAGCGGATGATATTTCCATAAAAATTCTGCAAATTATGAATAAAAAATTGCATGGAAGCTTGTAGATATGAGGTCTGGAGGGCTCTTGGAAAATCAAGCCAAGCTAAAAATGATGTTGAGCTAGCAGTGCAAGAACTGGCTAGTGGTGAACTGTATAAAAATTCGTCACCAAGTCGCAGGTAAATACGTTTCCACTATAGTCTAGCTTTTTGAAAAAAAAATAAAATAAAAAAATAGCACATAAAATCAGCACAATATTATTGTTTAGTATTATTCATGTGTTTCATTTGGTGCACCTAACAGTGGAAATAAAATAAATAAATAAATAAATAAATAAACTTCAACAGATCGAAGCCCAAATTCGTGCAGAGCGTGTTCCACCTAGTCTTTCCGTCACTTGTATTTGTTGCAGACTTTTGGGTTCATTTTTCTCTTCATTTTTCAAAAAGTGCACCTGCGCAGATCGTAAAGAGAAGACTAGGCGGGGTACCGCTCAACTGTTAACCTTTTGGAAGGATTTATTCCGTGAAGTCGACCTCATATTCCTTCAAATTGTGGTGTTCCTTTTCCAGAAAAATTAAAAGGAAAGAGAAAAAGAAAAATAGAAAGATAAAAAACTCGATTCTGTTGCGTAGCTCTGATGTGATATATTGCTTCAATTCTTGGCACAAGTTTGCAGCTTCTGTTTCGGAAGGGAAGGGAACAGGAGCGCACATCGAGCCGGGGACAAGTGAGCCCTAAAGTGGGCGGCGCTTGGCGCAACATAGTGAAAAGAGCAGCGGGACAGGAAATGAATATAAAGCTACTTCATGCTATAAGCTCTAGAGGAAACTGGGTTTGTGATGATCATCCTTTCTCCCCCGTGTCCTTGGTAACAGCTTTTTCAAAAATTGTACTGTATTTGTTCCTGGCTCATTAAATACCAAATTATTCGAAAAATACCTGTGCTACCGAACAACTTCATCATCGGTTTCCTTTGTTCCTTCCTTATTTTTGTCACATTTTCAGGTATGGAGCTGTTCCAGCTCGTCCTCAGCGTCATATTATTCACATACGTTCGACCGGATCAACTCGTTCCCTACAACTGGTTGTAAGCACATTCATCGGAATTTTTCAACATTAATGATATATTTAAAGAATAAAAAATTGTTCTGATATTCAGATCACTAGCTCTGCTGAGCTCGTCCGAGTATAATCCTCGTCCGTTGAGTCAGGGAGATCGAGCACATTACGAGGTGCTGTGCAGTCGTCTGCTCGGCTTGAACCCTGTCCAACGGTCGCTCTGTGCACAGGTGGGCATTGTTTTGTCCAGCATATAATTCGTTATTTTGGTACATTTTATTTTCCAATATAATTTAATTTTCATTTATTGAAAGGCTTTCAAACATTATATTAGGTTTAGTCGTAAGTAACCGAACATTTAGAGCACCGGGTATATCCATCGAACGATTTTCTAGCTAACCTTTCTGTTGATCCGCTAGTTTAGCGGTTTATAGACTGCCAAGTTCTGTTCCTTAGATATTCGTGAATAATGATCCACAGATCACCGAGGTAGGTTGACCATGAGCCATAAATTCATGACTTGGTATCGGCACACATATTGCAGAGAATAGATATTGATTGATCAGTGCGATTATTCGCATTCATAAAACGCGCGCGCGAAGAAAGCTCAGTTATTTGGGGGATATCGCGAATCTTTCTCCAAAAGTTTGGCGCGTTCACGAATGCGAATAGTCGCGCCGACCGGGATTTATTCTCGGGTGTATTGTGCCGATACCCGTCATGAATTTAGGCCCAGGGGTGTCTGATAATTCACGTGTGGCTTGGTACGGTTATGCCTCTAGGTCGTTTCCCAGTACGTCCAGATCCAACTCCGTCGGGTGTTCTGACTTGCTCTTGATCTCGATGGTTTAGTCGCCAGTAGTGAATTTCAAGAACCAAGAGTAGACGGTGCTCTGATCGTGAGCACGTTCCTTTGAAACCTCTTTTGAGCATTCAAAGGATTTGACAGCATTTTGGCCAAATATAAAGACAAAAGGTTTGACGTTCAACATGCCAGTCAGACGGAATGAATTCCGGAGTCGTTGTAACAGCTAGCATCATTGCCAAAGTGAATGCGGCGGACCTTTTTGTAGTGCTTTTTCCCTCTATCGATTGATAACTTACGCGTTTTGACCGTTGCCCTCATTTACGGGAAATTTGGCCTTGAATCCGAACACAAACAAATGTTCGATTACTTGTATATACTGAAAGGTGTCTACTACCCAGCGGTAGATTAGCGGTAGATTACAGTAAAACTTCCCCTAATGGCGGAAAGTAAGCTGAATGCCAACGTTATTTGACTTATGGGGTGGGGGGAGGGAGGACAGGGAAGCAGCAATCCGTTAACCGAAGTCAAACTGACTTTAATTGATCCATTCTCACCATAAAGGACGACGGAACCTCCAGAGGTAGCAGCCGCAACTAGTGGCAAAAGCCGGTAGGGTCACGAGCAATGAGGCTGGGCTGTTCATCGATTTTCAATTGCGGATAGCATTTTTGATGTAACACGAAACGATTTTCTAACCTTGCCGACCGACCTTAGTCCACGAACCACAGATGACCGATGAGCAGAAAGTGTGTCTGATCATTCACGTGTGGCTTGATATGGTTCTATCTCCACCTCTCTTCTCAGGTGTTCAAATATTCAGGTCGGCACGACGGAAACAACGAAATTCCGTGTTTTTAGCCAAGTTCTTGTAATATTCCGGATCCTTTGGTCCTAGAGGAAGACCTCCGCAGAGTCGTCTGGCTTCTGGCAACCGACTTTATCTATATTTTCTACAACAAAGGATGATTTTTCGAGAGCAACATATTTAACGATAATCATTGCGGTGAGACATTGCGAGAACTCATATAATCAATACCCCACTTTTCCATTTCTTTATTGGAATTTGATTCGGAACTACATAGCTCAACCTTATACAAGTGAAAGTGGACAATAACTCTGAAGAAATACGGACTACCTAAAAATCTAATTGTTGAATAGAAATCACAGCTACCTGTGGAGAGAATCTTTTCAACGCTTGAAAGTGGCAGCACGTGGGGTTTGCTTCGTGATTCCTTTAATTAGGACGCTGACGCTTTTGTCGTCACAGAAATAGCATTCTTTGAAATTCCCCAAGTATTTCTTCTTGAAAGCTCGGCATAGTCTTATACACAACTACCATTTGGTACCAGACCATGTTCATTCGAACTTTACCGGCGTATGACTGGCTGTCACGCAGCTCTGAGTCATTCCGGCGATGACTTCGCGCCCAATGCTACCTGCCCTATTGACATTTTAAGAGATTTATCATTCTTAAATGCTTTCCAAGAATTTCACCCATTTATTTATTTATTTATTTATTATATCTATATCCTTTTATATAGAATGCATGGTTTAGCGCGTCTGTGTTCTTTACTTCGCCCTTTCTTTGTTGTTTTCCGGCGATCCCTAAGGCGTTCGTTTTCCGGATCTAATTCAATCTCAGCGCTTTCTCCAGTTTTTAAAAAAGTAACACATAATAAATGTTCGTAAATGGTACCCAACATTTAAAAAGTGTTCTGTTTCTTGAGTTTTCAAATGAATCTTTGGCGCGTTTTCAAGATTCGGTCCAAATTCCGAAAAATCGAGAGCAACTGATGCTTGGAGGCGGTCCCCAGCAACATGTCATCTGTGTTGACTGACGTCGAATGGGGTAATCAAAAGCAAAGCCATAAATCAGTTCTGAGTGCAGAATAGTGAAGGACGTGTGCAAATTGGTCCTCTGGATTCGTTCGATAGCTACCGGTTGGTGCTCATGCATACCCTTTTTTGAAATGATTCATGAGGAAGGATCACCTAGAGCGGACGGAATTTTTCTTTTATAAACCTAATTTTATGCTTACTTGTACACTTTCTTTTTTGATGATGCCACGCTTTTTGTTAATATTCCAGCTCAAACGGAACTCAATCAACAAACACTAAAAGTTATAACTAATGTTTGAAAAAATTTTGAAATGTGAGAGAAATAAGAAAATATTGAAAAATGAATGACGAATGATATAAGAATGTCAATTAATGAAGAGAATAAAAGAAGATCACACTAAAAAATTACTATCGGTTATCAAAACCTTCCGAAATTAAATTCTGTCTGTTCAGTGCACACATTGCTCGAAATCTTAAGATGTTCACATTCAGAATCCATTTTCGATCCCGTTCGTGGCACGCGGCATACGAGAGGCCATCTACGAGTGTCAGGCTCAGTTCAAATTTGAGAGGTATTATAGGCCACTATACGGAGAGGTAATTAATTGAGTGACATTGTTCGTTTTGGTTGCAGCAAAGAGTTTTAGATGGAACTGTTCCGATCGGCACGAGATCACTCCAACGCCGCACGGTAACTTCCAGGATATTTTCGGGAAGACTCTCAGATCAAGTACGTGACTTTCGCAAATAATACTACCGTTCTCTCTATTTCAATGGGCTATACTTTGCCTCAGGAAACTTGCGAAGGTCAAATAAACGGCGCTTAACGAAGTTAGGTTAGTTTCAGGAGGCATTCACGCTCTATGTGGCGATAAAGGCAGAGTAGTAACGGGAAGGTTACCCCCCTCCCCTTGCAGCAATGCTGCTGGTTAGTTCGATAGTTTTCGCGTTGGAACAAACAAAGATGTTTGCATGTAGCCAGGGGGCTGAATGGAGTGCTGTACGCAAAGGATCACAGACATGACCAGAAATTCTACGTCAACTTTCTGCGGTAGGAAAGAAGCCGGTCATTTCACAACGGTACAACTGCAAAGGCCTGAAAGCTACCCCAGCGCTGCCATTACTGCCCAGCTATCCGTTTGGATATATGTTATCCTTAACTACAAGTACGGTGTAAACGCCCACTAAGGTGATAATAGTTTTTTTCTCGCCAACTCCTATAAACCTATTGACTTCGCTGTTACGATAGGGAATGATTGGGGGCAGTCAGCATCGCAACCCTGAGGCCTATGGTATACTGCACCATCCTTTTTGCTCTTGCGGTAAACTATCCGAGTCCCCGCACAGAGCAGCATACAAAAAACCCAGCTGCAGTGCTGTATAGAGGGGAGCCATGCATTTTTAGCTCCGCTGCCGGAGTGTACCATAGGCCTAACACTAGGGTCCGGATTCACGACGGGTATCGGCGCTATGTACGCCGAAATGTACCCCGAACGGCGCGCAAACCGATACTCGTAAACGTGCGCCGCGGTTTATACGGAGCTTAGGAGGAGTCTGTGGCACCTCGCGATGAAGCAGGGTTTCGGAGACCTCGACGCGAGACCTTTGTCTACTTATCCTAAACTTCCCATGTTAAACCCAACTAGAGCCAGACGGCGAAGTCGATGAGATGCTCGCAATGAGTGCGATTGCGGTAGCTGCGCCATAAGTCGTCGAGGTCTCCGAAACCCAGTGCTTCACAAATGCAAAATGGCCGCAGATTCGCGGTATCGAGCGGCTGTGGCGCCGACGAGGTATCGGAGACCGCTCATTGCGTTCGTGAATCCGGGCCCAGAATTTAATGGGTCCTGGGTTTTTGAGAGGTGCTATGACACCAAAAGCCGTGGTTCTCGAATGTTCTCTAGAGCCCTTCTTTTTTCATTACCTCGAAAAAGCACAACACGAACTACACAATAACGAATGATGCACTCGCACAAATAAAAGAGAACAGACGATCCCTCAGTATCAGGGATCTCTGTTTATAGCGCATCTCCCGCCAAGAGATCGCTATCCATAGATCAGGGGCCGTATGCTCGTCTCACCCGAGATTGCTGGGGGATGGGGCAAGGGGAGGAGCCAGCTAGTATAATTGGAGTCGGCCCGTGTTTCCTGTGCTCTTATTGGCTGATCCCTCCCCTTGCCCCATCCCCCAGCAATCTCGGGTGAGACGAGCATACGGCCCCAGGCTCAAACGCGAGAATAGAAATAATATATAGTTAAGGGCTGCTAGAGTTAAAAACTAATATTATAAGGCACGATGATAAGATCAATAGGATTGTTGGATATCCCAGACTCCCTTATATCTGCTGGTTTTTAACGGTATTTTTTTCAGCAACAAAGGAGACTGCCTTCCTGGCAGCAATCGCGAGTGCCGGAATAGTTCACGCCATCACGAAAGGCTGCAATACGGGCAATCTCACCGACTGCGGATGTGACAGTAAACCGGCGCTGCAGAAATACGTCGAAGGGGTAAGATATTTGTGGAATCAATCGGACTTCCTTCTGATGTCCAAAAATTTTGTGCAGGATCCACCCAGTCCGATGGGAAGACATGAGCAGTTCTCGTGGGGTGGATGTTCGGACAATGTGCCGTATGGACAAAAGTTTGCAAGACAGTAGGTTGTGTTAGGATTTGATTTTTGGTATCACATGCATTCATGTACATGTTTGGACTGATCATTGAAAGCCTATTTCTCGGTGCGTGGAAGGAGGAAAATTCCCCTAACTCTTAGGATTCATCTAAACGATAGTATCCAGATGGTGACCTACGCATTCTTCAAAAGTCTGCAAGGAGTTTCCGTAGAATTTTCAGTTTACCAGTCGGCAACTGTCTTTTCACTACAGACAAAGTGTCCATTTACCTCTACCGTAACCGACTAGGTGCCACCTTCAAACACTGGACGTGGACGTATACATCCAAAACTTCCGTTGGAAGAAATCGTTACTGCAATCCATTTTGAGTTGTGTTCTTCCTATCCCAAGTTTTGTGGTGCGATTTGATTACGTTCATTTCAAGTGACGGTCTGCTAAGTGGAATAATTAATGTATTTGACGTTTTCATACGTCAATCTACTAGCCTTGTTAATGCTCGGTAAGCAGTGCTCGTAGTTGATCAATTTCCCGAGAAATAGTTGCGGCTTTTGCCCCATTTAAAATAAGAAAACCATACAATCTATGTTTATACATTATCGCTTACCCATGCGAAGCACCGTCTACCACTATACCACACTGTTCTTCCTAACTTTTATAGTAGTAGCTTGGCGCCCTCGAACTGACCGGTCCTCTTATTATCATTTCTTCACATCTGTTCTCACTACCAGTCAAGTACCTCCTGCAGACCCTACCTAATGACATCGCGTTCTCGTACAGGCTCTACTCCACTTTCAAACCTTCCCAAGTTTGAAAGATCCATTTTAGATTCCTAGATGAATACGAAAAGCAACAGTTCGAAAAGGATCGCAACGTCAGCCATCTTGTCATGAAGCACAATTTTCTAGTGGGACGAGAGGTAAGGTTTTAAAAACTCAGATAATACAACGAATTTTTCGATAAATGCAATTTTTCCCTCCGAAATTGGGAGTGGAGAATGCGGGAAATATGGAAAACCCCTTTCGAATAAGAAGAACAAAATATCTGGCTCTTAAGCTTGGAAAGCGTTACTGAAGTCTCTTTCCGTTTGCTTTCTTTTCAAGTAAAAAGCTGGCAATTCCCTTAGAGCCGCAAGTCCCTGTACAGTGTGACAATTAAGTTCTTGCCGCGATATAATTGGTTATAACTGCACTATAAAACCTTCGTGAATAATAGTACTTTATGAGCTTATAAACCAACATATGTACAAACAAGGAGTCACGATTTCATTAGAAAATGTCCTCCTCTGACATCCTTGCAGGCCTTCAAACGTTTGACGAAATTATTGTCGATGGTCGCTAGGGTGTCCACGCTAATTTCTTCCCAGTCCTTGAGCAGGCTCTGTTTTAGATCCTCCACAGACGTGTATCGGGTGCGGCAAGCTTTGTTCTCCAAAATGGACCATACAGCAAAATCCATAGGATTAAGGTCTGGTGAATTCGAGGTCCAAACATTTTTGGCCCAATATCCCGGAAGGAGCTGGTTGCAAAGCGCCATGGTTGATTTTGCTGCATGCGCAGGTGCCCAATCTTGCTGTAAGTGCCTAACGTTGTCACCAAACTGTTCTTGAGCCCATTGTAGGAGGACTTGAGAACGTGTTCTTGATAGTATTGTGCGTCGACCTTTGTCGCTTTCTCCACAAAAACGAGGAGTCTTTCCCGTAGTACAAATACCTGCCCAAACCATGATGGAGGCTGGATGATGGGTTCGCTAGACTGCCTTTGATATCTCTGACCCCGGTTTGAGCAGAACTCTATCATTATGTCGGTTGTGGCATCTTTCCACCGTAAAAACCTTTTCATCTGTGAACAGTACTTGCTTGTGGTGACCGTTGGCGACCAATCGAAGCAGCCTCAACGTCTTTTACTTTCCTTCATCTCATTCGTTAACAGATGGCGTTTTTTCCATTCTATAAGGACGAAGCTGTAGCTTATTTTTAACAATGTTCTGAACGGTCGTGTGTGAAATTTCCAGGCTTTCACCCATTTGTCTCATTGACCGTCGTGGATCCCGTCGAATTCTGCTCCTTATAATTTCTCAGGCACTTGTAACTGCCTGAGAAGTTGGTCTTCCACTTCTCGGACGATCCTCGAGTATACCTAGCTCCGTGTATATCTGGACGGCTGCTCGAACTGTTCTTTCAGGCATTTGAAGCTGCTGAGACATTACCTTATTTGATACACGGCACCTGTGTAATTCGATTACAGCGATCCTTTTGCTTCTGTCCTGCATAGCTTCGGAAGTAGTGGACGGGTCGTCAAGAAAGTTGGCATGTAAATAGACAACGATTGATGACACAAACACACATCATCATTAGGCCAGAAATTTACCTACACTGAACATGATCATACACGGAAGTTGCGGCAAGAACTTATTTGCAACCCTGTAGAGTGTTTTGGCTCAATGTTCCAATCGGGTAAGGGCTTCTCAACGCAAGCTCACGAACTAATAGAAGTTTGAAAAATGATAAGAAAAATAGAGGTTCGTATTTATAAGTTGCTTTTTAATGCTGGAAATAGCTCACTATTTCAGGCGATATCCCAAAACATCCGACGACAATGTCGATGTCACGGTGTGTCAGGATCTTGCGAGTTCAAGACCTGTTGGCTGCAAATGCCGAAATTCAGTGAGGTGGCCGAGATGCTGAAAAAACGATACGATCACTTCGCCGTTCAGGTTGAGATGGATGTAATCACGCACCATCACTCATTCGCATATTCTTCACTATTCTTCTCATAGAAGATGTGTAGGACATATTTTTGTAGACAAAACAAGCACAGCGCTATTCACCCACGTCCAACTGAACCGATCGATTGGTCTCATGAATAGTTCAGGTAACGAAGCGAGCACGAAAACGACTACGCCGTAAAGAGCGAAGTGAACGACAAAATCCAATTCGAGGCAACGAAATGGTCTACGTGATACGGTCGCCCAGCTATTGTGAGCGAAACGATGCCGCTGGTATGCGCTCTTATTTGTTGGGAATCAATTACAAATATATTATGGTCAGTTCGACTTCACTGCGAAAAAAGGCTTGGTCCGTAATTAACCAATACGGAAGTATTGTTTTGGTTTAGTGACTTCGAAAATGAGACCAAAGGTTAGGACGAGGAAGGGCGTAGATTGCGACATGAGCAGATTTGTGGTAAACATTGGGACTAAATGAGGGACCCTTTGAGCTTATTGATTTCTTTCGGAAATCGTTATTCAGTCCTCAGACCGTATTATCGAAGGAAC
Organism: Nippostrongylus brasiliensis; assembly: GCA_030553155.1. Taxonomy (NCBI): domain Eukaryota; kingdom Metazoa; phylum Nematoda; class Chromadorea; order Rhabditida; family Heligmosomidae; genus Nippostrongylus; species Nippostrongylus brasiliensis. Next base: position 5,630,274 of record CP130735.1, read on the forward strand.
ATGAGATTTAGCAAATGTAGGATTGGCGGTCTCTTCATGTTCAGTGTGGCAGTTGTTCGTATTCCGCATCCCTTTGGGGCTGCTGGAAAACGGTTCTTTCGCGTTAGGCCCTTGTTATACGTTCGCTCACCCCCCCCCCCAGCGTAACTCGTCCATTCAGTATCAGACACCGTGGGGCCAGACACGTTTGCACGAGTTATCATGGTGACGCTGGCGTGGTGAACTCGTACAAACGTGTCTGGCCCCACGGTCTGATACTGAATGGACGAGTTACGCTGGGGGGTGAGCGAACGTATAACAAGGGATCAGCAATGACGCTTGCCTCGATGCCATTAGGTCCGTGCCTCGCGGATCACACACTTCACGTCACTTTTCTGTAGCAGCAGTAAGGAATAACCTCACTCAGTACTACGGCAACACAGCGGTCTCGCTCCAACACCTACGCCGTGGACGCGGAAGTAGCGCTCCCGCTACTGCGCTGTTATCACACTTACGTACCTTTCTAACCCTTCACACTATTGCGGCAGTAAACCCATGTAGAGCAGTTAAAGGCTTACTCAGACTTTGCGGTCGCAGCAAAGTGAAATGTAACAGCAAAAGGAGGATGAGCGCATCTCTGCAATGGCTGCGCGCTTTTGCGGCCATCCACTGGACTGTCGTTGGTTAAAAAAACAGCGCGTTTTAGCAGCAGACGGTTTTTTTTTCAACTAATTTTTCTCCAAACTTCGCCCAGGAGAGTTTTATGGGGTGCTGATCACGAATCTGACGTCCGTTTTCCGAATTTCGGCCGCAGACACCTCGTAGCGCTTGAAGGGCTGCAGAGTGGTCTGGGAAGGATAGCGGATTTGGCTAAAATTTCGTCTGGGGTGGTTATTTTGCATACTGATAACGATTCTAACATTTGCTTTTCGAATTTCGGCCGAGGATCACCCATGCCGTCTAAAAAGGGTGATCGGGCCAAAATTACCAATTTGGCTAAAAACAGCTAAAATTACCAATTTATCCAAAAACAAACACCATAATCACAATCAGCATGTAAAATAACCTACCTGGACGAATTGAGCCCATTATGAAATTTTGACCCGGCCACGCTAGTGGACGATATGGGTGGCTCTTGACCGAAATTCGAAAAACAAACGTCAGAATTGTTATCCGTATGCAAAACAACCAGCCTAGACGGAGATTTGGCCAACTCGGTTATCCTATACAGACCACCCTGCTAGCCCTGCAAGCGATGCGGGGAGTCTCCGGCCGCAGTAGAATCTGAAAGGGCCCTTAACATTTCTACTTTTCTGTCGCAGTACTGCGTCCATACTTCTACAGTTCTCGGCTTGCTCTAACCATAACTGCTCTTCTGCCACAGTGTAAATGATCTGTAACCTGAGTTGGAACGTTTGATACCGAGGAGCTGAATCTATTTCGGTGTGACAGCATTATAAATCTAACGTTGACGTTCAGGTATTCTTGGCACAAGTGGACGAGAATGCAAGCATTCGTCGTACAACTCGGACAGTTGCGATCTGTTGTGCTGCGGTCGCGGCTACAACACTCGACTGGAACGCAGGATGACACAATGCCACTGTAAATTCGTTTGGTGTTGTCAGGTGAACTGTAAGGAATGCATTGAAGACGTTCAAGTGCACACCTGCAAGTGATACATTGTGTGGCTCTTTACTCCGCCAATAATGCCCAAAGCTCTCCATGAGAGAGTGCAGTGATGATTCTCGGTGATAGCCCAATCATTTACCGTTCAAAAACAGTTTGTTTCTCTACCAATCTCCGCATGTTTTTTGTGTTGCTACCATCACTACTGCAAGTTATTTAGGCTTTACTCTCACGATCCAGGCAGCACAGGTCAGCTAGTCCTCACTTTCTCTATGTTTTCGTAACGCGGTGAGCTAGCTATTCATCGTTTGTACAACTGTGTTCATGTTCAGCTTTCTGAGATCCCAGCTTTTGCACAATTGCCGACGCCTTTAACATTAACGTTTGTGAATAATTGTTCGCCATTACACGCCATTTTTTTGTTTCAATTGATAGTAATCTCACATTGTTACAACAATAAACTATTGAAGTGTCTTATTGAATGTCTAGCTCCTGACAACCTATATGTACGCGTGCCACGGATTCACGGAGAGATAAAACTAGTCGATAGCTGGCCTTCTGATGGGGAAGGACCACCCGTTTCTAAATATCTTCTTTGAATTTGGTTTATTTGCATCGATATATATATATATATATATATATATATATATATATATATATATATATATATATATATATATATATATATATATATATATATATATATATATATATATATAGGTATATATCGCGAAACGCTGGCATCGGACGAGAATTTTCCCGAAATCGTGAAACTTGTTTTCAGTCGACTTGTAATACTGTGCTAGATCATTGCAAATCTCCTAATATTCGTATTTCATAGTTTTAGTCTCTCGCATGTGCGATCACCCATGCTCACGAGAAAATAAAGGTGTTCGCATCTCGGCCTTTTGGCTAAGATCAAAGTTTAGTTTAGTTTAGTTTTCAGTCAATTTTTTTTGATACAAACCGCCAAACAGAAAGCGGCAAGCAGCAGAATAGTTGTGTGTTATTTAGGAAGAACTCCCACTAGAACATCATATTAGGATCACCCCTGCTACTGCTTCAGCTCATTTTCAGCAAGAGCTTCATGCAGAGTCAGTAACTGCAGTAGCAGTCATGCTTAGAATAGCACCAGTAGGAAATTAACGTTTGCTCTTCAAAATGCCATATACCTATACTTTGCTTACTTGAGGGCCACCACGCATGGACACCAAAACGGCGCATTTCGGCGCTCCGGAGCGCCGCTACCGCCGTTTTATCGTTGCGGCGCGACCGGCACCGTATATAGGAAGGACCCCCTCTGGAACATCATATTAGGATCACCCCTGAACATGACCCGAGCAAGGTACTCCTTCAGCTCATTCCCGACAAGAGGTTCATGCGGAGTCAGCAACTGCAGTAGCAGTCATGCTTAGGATAGACCACCAATGCTTCATTCCATTGTAGCAATCTCTCTTTGCCGGTGACCATGAATAGGCCACTGTTTAATGGTTACAAGTTCCTTGACACGAAATGAACTTTCTTTATCTGAGGAAGTCGTTTCTACCAGCGAATGACACGTTCATGTCAGATCGGTTCGCCACATTTCACTATAACAACTTGACTTGATTAAATAGCACTGTAATGAGCTGGCCTTTGTGAACCTCTCTTTCCTGAAATTTGTACTTTAACTTCGATACGTACGGTATCAGCTTCTTGTCAAAAAGCCACTCACAAAGCGGAAGTCAGACTAATAAGGGGAATGCGAGGGAGAACCAATGGATGACCCAAAAGTTCGTGTGTACTTCAGATTCTGACTTCCTTAATTTTCCTTTATTTATACTCGAGAAAAACAGTTGAATAATCAATTACGGTATCACGATTACGCAGAATTCATTTCCTGCGATCCGCTAAAGAATCGTGCTTAACCATGCTATCCTTATTGGCCATTAATTTATTTTTTAAGGGTTGTGAATGAAGGAAGTGAGAATCTGAAATGCACACGAACTTTTGGGTCACCCTAATATAAAAGGATATCTGAGGGAATAAGGTAAATGTAAAGGTATAGGTAAAGGGGTCGGCGTTGCTCAGTATCCTAAGGTAACGCCGCCGCTTCTGTGTTCCAATCAGAATCGAAGAGGCAGGTGAATGCGGATGGCCTATACAATGACTCGTGGGGGCCTCGCTATACAAAATTAATATCTCCACTCTCTCAGGCCGGTCCGGTACCAATTTACCCAACTCTGGAGGAATGGAAAACTTGGTAGTCCGGGATGGATCGATCGCTGGACCGTGAGGGTGTCAGTAGCGCATCTTACCAGTGAATCAAACACACACCCGGTGAAAGAGAATGACAGCAATTATGGTTACAGGAGAGGACCTGATGTGTCCATTTCACTGCAACCATTTATTCCACAATTTTCTCGCTCGAACGGTTGAAAATTTCCCTAACAATTTGCTTTACATAAACATTCAAAAATCGCTTCCACGGGATCTTTTATAACTTTTTATTGTCAATCACACATAGCTAAGATGAATTGTGAGTGAGATGAGATGCTTTTTCTTTCAAAATTCGCAGGCGAGAGTTTTGATTGAGTGTCCCTCAGAGTCGGTTAGAGAAAGTACTGCATTCTCCTTCGTCTTCTCTAGAAACACTTTCCTACCATCTGGACAATTCAGTGCATATGCCACATCCTGCAAATCCAAATTAAGGAGTCTATGAGACCTGTCAAAAATTAGTCGTTTCCCTTCGGTGAAGTAAAAGGTAAAGGTTAAGGTAAAGGTGACGGTGTTGATCAGTCCTGAGGACGCGCCGCAGCCATCGTGTTCATTCATTTATTTATTCAAGTTATTATTACTATTATTTATCATTATTATTATTTTTTATTCATTTATTATTATTATTATTATTACTCGTTATCATTTATTTATTATTATCATTTTTATTACCGTTTTAACTTATTTATTAATATTTTTAATTCATTATTATTATCTTTTCATTCATTTTTATTACTACATTTTTAATTTTTATTAATATTTTTCGCCATTTTTATTTTTCATTATTTCATTATTATTATCATCATTATTATTATCGTTTTTATTCATTTATTATTATTATCAATAATCATTTTTTTATTATTATTATTATCAATATTATTCATTCATTCAAGTCGTAGAGGCATAGCGAATGCGTATTTGGCCTATACAATGACCTGTGGGGGCCAGCCGCTATACCAGGTCAGTCCTTTTAGCTTCCCAGACAAGTCTGGTACCAATTTACCCGCGGCGCGTTCATGAATACCCCAGAGGGATCGATACCCGTCATGAATTCAGGTCTTTACCTTCCCAGACAAGTCTGGTACCAATTTACCCGACCCCAGAGGGATCGAAGGCTCGGTTAGCCCGAGCCGGGATCGATCGCTAGATCGTGCGCGTGTCAGCAGCGCTTCTTACCACTGTGCCATGCGGGCCCTTCAGTGAAGTATAACGCACAATTTTTCAATAAAACCAGAATAAATTTCCCGTTAGTATATTTGTGCTTCAAATGAAAGGTTGGGCTCAATCTCTGAAATTCACGCATGGCGGAATACTCATGGTATGAGCGTTGTAGTTTGAGATACTGTATGACGGGTGTCCCACCTCGCTGACCCTTTAAGGCGAAGTTATGCACTAACCCGGAAAAATTGAATTTATTTATAAAGGTGAAGGTAAAACTAAAGATGTCGGCGTTCATCAGACCCCTAAAGACACGCCACGCATTCGTGTTCCCTTCAGAATCGTAGAGGCATGTTTGGCCTATACAGTGACTTGCGGGTGCCAGCCACTATGCCAAGCCAGTGTCTTTACGTTGGCAGATAAGTCTGGTACCAATTTACCCACTCCTAGAGGGATGGAAAGCTCGGTTAGCCCGAACGGGGATTGATCGCTCGATCGTGCGGGTATTAGTAGCGCCTCCTATCACTGCACCACGCGGATCCTGTGAATTTATTTGTACAATTACAAAGGCTAACATTTGATTTTTATATTTACAAATTTTTAGATGGAAAATAATTCTTGCGGGTTTAGCTATACATTCAATCTAAAAGTAACATACTCCATTCTTTTTCTTCTGGATCACCAATTTCCCACCGCTGCGCAGATGATGAACCATTTTCACATCTCCAGGATTTAGTGTGAAACTCGGACTCACTTCAGCTCCAAGTCTAAGATCGGATTCTTATAAATAACAGTACAGATGTTGTGCAAAAGATGCGCTCACATTGAACCTGAGCTTGTAGTGCTCATGTCGGTCGTTCCGCTAGACGTTTGGCTCTGGAATTGTTCAAGTAATACCTACCAATAGAGGAAAAGAGCAGATATGTGACACTCAACAGAATAATCAAAGGATTGTTCATACTGAAGGGCAACTTACGAATTGCTGGTGTTTTTGTTGATTCTGAAACCAGGGTAATTTATCCGTCTCAACAAAAGCTCTACCCATTGTCACTATCTGCTGCATCTGGTTGAAAAACCCTTCGAGCTGATAGGAAATTTACGTTTGCTCTTCAAAATGTCATATACCTACATTTTGCTTACTTGAGGGACCGCGTAGGACAGTGGTAAGAGGCGGTGCTATCCCCCGCACGGTCGAGCGACTAATCCCGGCCCGAGCTAACCAAGCCTTCCATCCCTCTGGGGTCGGGTAAATTGGTACCAGACCTGTCTGGGAAGGTAAAGGCACTGACCTGGTATAGCGACTGGCCCCACAGGTCATTATATAGGCCAAATACGCATTCACTATGCCTCTACGACTTGAATGGAACACGAATGCAGCGGCGTGTCCTCAGGGGACTGATCAACGCCGACACCTTTACCTTTACCTTTTACCTTTGCTTACTTACCTTGATACTGTAATCTCAATCGTCTGGTGAGGGCAGGTGTGTTTTAACCCACTTAAAAAATGACTTTTTTCTTACAAACAAAAAGCGGATACTTATTTCTATTAGGAAATATGTAGCGAAATATCTAGCTCTAGTGGTGTTGCTCCTGTTCTGGCACTTACCTAGATAATTTAGGAGAAGTGAGGTATCAGCTTTCAGGCAAACGAACAGCAAATGAGATTCAAAACATTTGCATGGTAACTTTTTACCACAAAGAACCATTTGTCCATTAGTCCATTTGTCTACCGTAACCCGTCGTCAGCTCAGTGATTTTTTTTTCGTGGATAACAAATTCATACCCCTTACGTTTTTTACCTTTTTTATACGGTCTCCTCCGAGAATATAAAATAGCCATGATATCGTGCCGATTCTAGCCCTTATACGAACCCGCAGACGTAATTTGCTAGGCCATCTGACCGAATTTGCGCCGAGTTCGCGCCAAGGGCCACACTGGCGCAAAGTCGGGGCGAGGCGCCTGTCGCGTGCTCTGTAACGACGGACTACGGTAGATAAATGGACGCCCTCCAATAGATTCGTGCTTGTACTTTGCGGATCCGTAGTCAAAGCTGGCTTCGGACCACCACTATAAAATAAATAAATAAATATCTTTAACTGACCCCGTTCTCTAACAAACTGTTGACAATATGTCTGTACGAGTAGTTCTTTGGATACTGGGCTGGTGTCGCGTCGTTGCAGCTCATACCTCTGCAATAATGAATGTGATCAACTTGGCCGAGATCAGGGCTGTGAATTAACATCTTCTGCAGTACTCACCAATCATGAGGTAATGAACAACTTGGTATGGATGTTACCTCACATGAAAATGCAATCCACGGATTTTTATCAATTCACAGCTCAGCTGACAATGCCCAGCAGCAATATCATATCAACTGAAAATTACTTAAGTATAGATCGTTCCGTGCTTGAAATCACGAGAAGCTTCCTGCATTTTCTTGAACTAGCGCTAAAGTACAGCACCCCCGACGGATTGCCATTCGCCGAAATAGTGCGCCGCGAGCAGAGATGCAGATTCTGACTCTGCGATTCTGACTCTCTGGCCGCCATGCACTCTATGCTAGACGCAGACAATTTCGTTTCTCTCTGTCTCCCTGCCCATTTGGCGTCGAAATAGTGTGCATTATGAGGAGTGACCGCGTGGCTTCGCCACGCGTTCAGGCTAGGGGAGGAGCTCCGGGGTGGTGGCAATCCGTCAGGGGTGCTGTACAAACGTTTTACTTTTTCTTGAGCCCTCCCTGTCTCACTCCCATGTCTTATTATTATTTATTTATTTATTTATTGTATGCGAACAAGGACGCGCCATAAGCATGAAACAAACAAAGCACTAACATGAGTGAACGGCGTATAATAAGTGCGACAAGTCAGAGAACAAGACCTATGAGTTAATGAAAAATAAGGAAAAAAGGCGAAGTGGGCCATTAGAGAAACTCAGCAGACATATCTCGGAATAAGCACTGGCAAGCGGTTCAGAAAAGAAAATAGAAACTTGAAAGCACGCAATAATGGAAAAAGGTTATCTTGCAAAAATCTTGCTTATCTAGCAAAAAAATCTGATTTCCTTGCACACACCTCTCCTAGCCGCGCTACCATATAGTAGTCATTTCTGGACTGAAATTCCAATCAATTTTCACTCGAAAAGATCTGTATAGCCTACTCTGGAAATAGATTCTTCGGAAGATGTCACTGACGAGATTTCTCTTATGCATCCGCTTTAGTTTTCGTACTTATCACCTGAGTTTTTGCTTTTATTGGTTTTCTTTAGATCGTGCTATTTAGTTTTTTTCATATTTGAATGTCCTGCTAACCACTTCCACTGCTAGCCATATTCAATAAATAAACAAATAAATAAATTTCCTAACAGATCAGTTGAAGCAAATTCGTAAAAAAATGACTTTGTCGACCGCCTGCTTCCGAGGAAAATGTGCGAACTGTTCCAATAGAACAGGTGAGGAAAGAGGGTAAAGAGAAGAAAATGAAAAGGAAGAACGACATGAAACAAAAGTGACCAAGAACCAATTAATGGCAACACAATCATAGGGAAGAACACTGAACGAAGCTTAACGAAGTGGTAAGTAGAGAGGATTGGGAATACACCGGTAAGTGTTGAATCAATAGCAGAAATGGAAATACTCACGGAAAGGAACAATCTCATCTACGAAAGAAATGAAAAGAATGATCCTGAGAACACAAATTTTTCCAATTTTTAGCATCGATTTGCATGCACTGTTCGCTAATGTCAATGGTCTCCTCAGGGCAGATGTGTTTTCTTTAGGAACCCACTTGAAGACTGACTTTTAAAAAAACTTTTAAAAAATTTTTGAAAAATTTATGGCGCTACTTATTTTTAGGAAATACGAAATAACTAGCTCTAGTGGTTTTACTCCTTTTCAGGCACTTACCTATACAATTTAAGAAAAGTGGGATATCAGCGTTCAGAAAACGAACCGCAAATGGGATTCAAATATTTGCATGGTAACTTTTTACTACAGAGAATGCTAACATACACAAATTGGGACCAAAACTTTGAGGGTCCGGAGCCAAGGCTGGTTTGGGCACCACCACTACACCAACAGAATATCGCTGGTGGCTTGTCAAGGTAACGCGTTCTAACGTGTTTAAACTTGTTAACTTGCTCATTTGGCGTTGCTCCAACTACAACTGGTATACCATTTAGTGAGCCAGATGCTCCAGGCAGGTCCAGTAGCTTTCGATTTATTGATTTATTTTCTTATTTATCGATTTATTTGATCGTTCGACTTTATTCGTTGTTTCGCCAAGCTCGTCGACACCAATAATGCAACATGGGCCATATCACCGATTTCACTTGAACCTCACTGGGAACACGTCTTTACAAAGCGACACCTCCACCCATTTCGTCCAGCGATCGATCCCGCTTAGGTAAACTAAACCTTCCATCCCTCCGGGGTCGGGTAAATTAGTAGCAGAGTTGTCTGAGAGGCAAAAACACTGACTTGGTATAGCAGCTGGCACGGCAAGTCATTGTATTAGCCAAATACGCATTTATCATGCCTATACGATGTTGAATAGAAGACAAGTGTGTGGCGTATCCTTAGACTTTGATCAACGTCGATAGCTGCTCAATTTTATAAATGGGCGCTGTGTCTAAAGAGGTGTGGTAAAGCCACTTAGGAATCTTTCATCTTGTGAAGAGCAATCTGAGGATTGATCACGAATTTTACTTCTTTTTGGATTTCCAGGTGATTTTCGTTGCCTACACGGCAAACCGGTTAACTATACCCATATTATTACCCTTTGATCCTTCAAAACTCCAAGATCGGTTGTTCGGACTTCTAATTAATATACTAATTCGGCGCATTGGGCAACATTTGAAACAGCCGGAGTCGGAGGGGAGGGTATATTTGAAGAGGTTCGTGAGCTTTCCTGATGTTCTGTATCAGCGATTCGAAGCGAACCGACGGTATTTTCTTTTCAGTTTTTCCCAATATTTTCTTTATCAATCGTTCTTTTTTTTTCAGAAATCTGATTTCGAAGTTAACAATTTCGTAGCTTTGCCACCGAAACTTCTATCGCTGATGAATGTTCCTCATCGTTTCGGAGGCTATTCCTACTTCAGTATACCCAGATGGGTAAAAATAAGTGAAGGTGGCGGGTCAGAGATCGATTTCGTTGAAACTCCGAGTCTATTTGGATTGTCACCCACGAATCCGGCAGCTGTCTAGGATTTCGATCCCTTAGGGGTTACTGCGGTAGATCTAAACAATATCTATGCTCTACATCTCGCCCTAAAGCCAACCCTAATCTAAGTAGACAGAATTTCAACACTCCAATGATGCTTGAACGCAAATCAGCTGGTGGAGTCGGAACTTTTCACTAGTATTCTTGTTAGTGATGCCTTTACATATGTGAAAACGAACAGAAGAGGGTTGCAACGGATCCGCACAAACCTACAGCAGCGGTCAAAAAGTTATGTCACTTTTCATTTTTAAACATAAATAGCTCAAATCGAGAAGAATCTCATACCGTTCGATAGTGCTGACGATTCTATCTTAAAATATGTCGAAACGCACCGTTGCTGCAAATTCAGTTTACGCAAGTTCAACTTCAAAAGGAATTTTCTCACGAACTAAGAGAATAGCTCGGAAACAAAAATGAGAGTTTCAAAGAGAAAATCATTCTCTATAACATACTTGAATTTAGTGCAATTTTGTTACAAAGTTAGAAAGATATAGAATTTTGTTTGAAACATGGTGCTAAAATTTGACCTGTTTTTGACCACGAAAATGTTTGCTCCGAAAAATTTATAATTTAGCGACGATCTGAATCAAGTGCTCGTATCGCATTATAATAACTAGACCATGCTCTATCAGAATATCATCTCACAATCAGATTAATCCTTCGCTCAGCGATTTTTGAGATATTTTCATTTAAAATAGCATATGAAAATCACTACAAAATGTTTTTGAAAAACACATAATTTGCAACAACGGTATGTTAAGACATAATTTAAGACAGAATCGTCAGCACTATCGAATGGCGTCAGATTCATTTCGCTTTGAGCTATTAGTGTACAGAAATGAAAGGTGATGACCGCTACTGTAGATAACCGGGCACTATTCCACTTGGACACCAGCACTCGATTTTTTTCAGTCGTCGAAATTCGCTGAAACTTTGCACAAGGGGTAACTGAGGGCGCCGATCACGAATTTGCTGTCCGTTTTCTATGTGGGTGGTCTCGGACCACCCAGATCGCTACCTGGGTGGTCCAGTCAGGATCACCAATTCCGCTAATCTTTGCCTTTGGGCGTATTTGGGGTCCAGAACACGAATCTGCTATCCTTTTTTCACGTGGCTGGTCTCGGACCACCCAAATCGTTACTTGGGTGGTCCAGTCAGGATCACCGATTTTGCTGAAACTTTGTCTGAGGGGGTTCTCTGGTGTGCTAAAGAAGATGGTGAAGTCCATTTTCGAAATGGCGGTCGAATACGGAGGTTATAGGTGGATACCCACCGAGCCTACCTGGTGAGGCTCGCCTATAACTACCTTATTCGCCCGCCATTTGGAAAACGGACTTCACCATCTTTTTAGGACACCAGAGAACCCCCTCAGACAAAGTTTCAGCGAAATCGGTGATCCTGACTGGATCACCCAAGTAGCGATTTGGGTGGTCCGAGGCCACCCACGTAAAAAACGGACAGCAGATTCGTGATCAGCGCCCCAAATTACCCTTCATAGAGGGAAGTTGCAGCGAATTTCTGGAGAAAAAATTTCTGGCTGAAAAATATCGAGTGCTCGTGCCCAACAAGAACCGTTAAAAACAACGACATCCGCGCCTCGACGAAGCGCTCAGACAAACACTACCGTCTCTCTTGGATACGGTAGTTCCGACGACGTTGGGTGACCTTTCAACGGGCCGCCAGCGGTAGTCGACTTGGATTTCGCAATGAGTCGTCTCGCCACATTCTTCGTGACCCATGATGATCACTGAGACTGAGAATCGCCCAATGGGCCAGTTGCAATATGAAGAGGCGCTACTGACACCCTCGCGATCACGCGATCGATCCCCAGTATAACCAAGCATTCCATCCGTACGGAATCGGGTAAGTTGGTTTTAGACTTGTCCGGGAAGCTACAGACACTGACTTGAACAGCTCGCCCCAGTGAGTTAGTGTATAGGGCGAATATTAGGTCATTTCATAAGTCCTTGCCGTTTTTTTCAACGTCCTTTTGCAAGTTTAATAGGAAGGCTCTGGCAAAGAGCTGTATACTGATATAGAGAATTGTTCGCAGTTTTAGAAAATACGTATTTCGTTTTGATAGATACTTGAAATGTGGCTAATTTTTTACCACTGAAATGGAAAATGAAATTTCACAAAAATAGCCCTTGCGGCATGGAATTTGCTCCAAAAAACTTTTTGTAACTATTTGCACACCGTCTGAAGGAGAAAACCTGTTCTACAAAGCGTTGTATTGCGTTTTCTTATTGCTTTTCGTTCTTTCTTAATGAACTTACAGAAGGACGTTGAAAAAAACGGCAAGGACTTATGGAATGACCTAATACGCACTAATCAACTCCCACCACTTTACCTTTTTTTCTACATTCACCCTTGAGCGTGTGCAGGTGGTAAATATTAACACGTGAGTGAGAACCGAGCACTTACAGAAGCTACTAAAGAATAAGAAAGAACATCGGAACAGTAGAAGTTAGTAAGTGAGCTCATTAGACGATTTATGTTTTTACACGTTATTAAATAAAACAAAATAAAATAAGAACCTGCAACACGATGATGAATCTGCATATATCCAACTGCTGAAGGTACGAAAAGCCAGAAGGCAGATAAATCAAGATCACGTTCACTCCAGCGAAAACAACCCGCCAAAAGTCAAAAAAGGACGGAGGGGGCATTGTCACAGCTGCATGTGCCCACTCCCCTCCCGCCCCTTGTTCGTAGTTCAACAATTAGATCAAATTCGAATCTGATGAGTATCTTGCCCCAAATAAATGTTACAAGCAAGATTCTATAGTGGTGCGGCCATTTTTCTCGAACTCGGTCAGAATGCCTCGCAAATAAACTGCCGGTTTGTATAAGGGCTGAAATCTACACGATTTTATGGCTATTTTATAGTTCTTGGAGGAAAACGTACATAAAATGTAAAAAATGTCAAGGGTGTAAATTTTTTATTCACGGAAAAATAACTGAGCTGACTACGGGTTACGGTAGAAAAATGGCAGCACCACTATAGAATCATTTCTTAATAGAGGCTTCGTCATCGTGGAAAAGAGGAATATCGAATTTGACTGATAATATTGTTGATCAGCTGCTAAATTACTTTGCCAACGGAAATTGAGTGGAGATCGAGCAGCGTTAACAAAAAAAACGTGAGAGAGATTTTTCCATCCGAATGTTCCTCTTGCTTGAGGAAAAGGACATCTTACAATGGCTCTAGTTGAAAGTTCCAACCGTACCAATGCAGCTTGGTGAAAAAAAATAGTTTTCACTGAAAATTCGCACAAGCCTTTTTTCTTCTTTTTCGTAAACTCATAGCTCTTGTTCTCTGACTTGTCACATTTATTGCACGCCGCTCACTCATGTTTAATGTTTTGTTTGTTTCATGCTCGTGGTGCGTTCGTGTACGCGTATAATAAACAAACAAATAAATAAATAAATAAGGACGTAACTCGTAATGATGACCACGATTCTGACATCTTTTGAAAATTCTCCTAGATTTCGGTCATATATATCCTATCTATTGAAGATTGAGCCGATTTCAACAGGTACACTTAGGTGTAGGTAGGTAAGATTGATTAGGTCAATTTGCATTGAATGGCCCCTTAGAATACGTATGTTGCAGTAGGGTTTTGCAAAATTTGGGCATCGTAACCTGTCAAAATAACAAGAATCATTAGCAAACGATACCAGTTGCACCCCAATAACCAATTATTTTTGATACAAGTCGGACCCAACCCCTACGAAACCTTTAAAAAGTACCCGATAAAGTTCCTCCTGGCAGTTATATATTTATTTAAGACGTGATCAGGTTACGTAAAATGGAAAGCAACCTGAGTAAACTTATAATATGATGCCAAGACAGCAAGATTACAGTTTCAATAATCTGATAACGAGAATCAAAATTGCTTGAAAGATGGAACAATCCCTCTGACAACCTAAGAACTGCAGAATAATGGAAGAACTTAGTCACATCAATTTCAAAATTGAAAGATGAGAGAACTTGAAGACGCTTAGCTCAATATTTAGATAACTTAGCGTGCGAGTTTATCAGTACGCTTTTACAATATTCATGTATAAAAAGAGAAAAATATCAAAAATATTACAAATTCAAAGACGGCAAATTTAGAAGGAGAGAATGCGACTGGAGCTATCTCTTGAAGGGCTTGTGCACCAGATTTTAGGGTACCACAACAGATTTGAAACCTCCGGAAGCGAGCTAATCATGGTAAATCTGCTCCGATCAAGCAGAGATCAAAAGAAGATCAGATCAGCCCGCTTTTGATCTTTGAAGACGATCGATCGCCATCCTGCCACGGTCATCTTCGCCCCGCCCACCGGCGGCTATGATTGGTCGATGCGGTGGCGTGAGTTGGGGGCGATCGACGCGACCCCCCACACAACGACACCCGTACCACCGTCGAGCGATGTGCCTAGGGGTGGCGTCCGATCGGTCGTCGTCGTTACCCCCATCTATCCTCTTACCCATAACTGGCAGGGTAACCTCTTACCTTTTCAGGTCGACGCTGTACCTCGTTCGGCCGAACTGAGGTAGCTTGGCGAGATCTCTTGAACTCGTCGACGTGATGGACATGACGAGCCACCTACCTGCCTCCTATCCGCCAGCGTTCAGCCCGAACGGTGGTTTCGGCTGTCGCTCTGAATTCATGAGCCCTATCTACTGTCAGCAGGATACGTCTCACCTATCTGACTCGGGAATCTACGTTTCTGGCTCGAAGATCGACACCTCGTTAGCATCCGGTAAGCTACCGTATCATTTTTTATTGTTGCATCTTTAACTGTCGGAATTGTTGGGCGAAATGCCCCTCTTTACCTCCTTACTATCGAAAATATCGCTGCCTCACTATTGATTGATGATCAAATGAAAAATAGCCGTTAAGGAAAAGTTTGTCATGAAATTTGGATGATTTTAAGGTGTTCTTTAGTTTGATCGTTGTCGAAGTAGGCCTCTGCCCAATTTTATTCCAAGAGCGACCAGTAGAGCTCTGATTGATGAGCAAATAAAACATAGCCGTTAAGGAACAGTTTGTCATGAAATTAGCCGTAAAAGAACAGTTTGTCATGAAATTCGGATGATTTTTGGGCGCTCTTTAGTTTGATCGTTGTCGTAGAAGGTCTCTGCCCAATTTTATTCCAAGAACGTCTAGTAGAGCTCTTGATGAGCAATTAAAACATAGCCGTCAAGGAACAGTTTGGCATGAAATTCGTATGATTTTAAGGCGTTCTCTAGTTTGATCGTTGTCGTAGTAGGCCTCTGCCCAATTTTATTTCAAGAACTTCTAGTGATGAGCAAATAAAATATAGCCGATGTGGAACGGTTTGTCATGAAATTCGGATGATTTCAAGGCGTTGTTTAGTTTGATCGTTGTCGTAGCAGGCCTTTGTTCAATTTTATTTCAAGAACGTCTAGTAGTGCTCTGAGACTTTCCGAAGTGCTGTGGAGCTGAGGGGATATTTCTATGAGTTCTGGAACACGGTAATTACGAAGTATATCGTTGTGTAAAATGTATATCTTAACGACTTGCCGACACCGTTTTGTCACTTTTGTTGCACTTTTTAGATCTTATTTAGATCGCGGTAAGGAAGTAGCAAGTTACTAACAAGTGCTCCTGTGTAGTTCTTGCCTTTTTGCCCGTTTTTCTATCTCTTTGTCGTGGCAGGGTGCTACAAGTGCTGCTTAAATTTCTTATTGAATTACTTCTGAGATTTATTAGTTCATAGTGTCACCTCAAGTTTTTTAAAGTGCATTCCTCCAAAGGCTAACACAGTTATCACCTGTCTGTTATGGTTTGCTGGTCGCCCTTGCTAGGTAGTCCAATCCCTATTGGCCTGAAAATTGGAGAATTATTACCTTTCGAGTTAAGATGTTAGCTGAGATTGTCTTGTGATGAAACTAGCATTCAACCAACCATGGCTCTGGGCTCCGGATCCGCGTCGTCTGAAATAAACTGCAGTATTTTCTCAAAACTGTTCAGCCGTTTGGTGAAAAGCGGCAACACGGCTTGACGAAGTTCTAGTATGAATGCGTCTTCCGTGTGTAGAAAGCAATAATAAGTTTAGATGATCGATTTTTGAGGTGATGCGTTTTTTTTTCAAAATAAAAAAATAGAAAAGGTTTCAAAGCAACTCCAGCTTCCATCAAATACGAACGTCGTTCTTTATTTAAATAGCCGTGTAATTTTGTGCGTAAAAATTGAACAGGTTAATCAATTATCTGAGCTATATTTGCAAAAATTAATATCATTCGCAAGAATATCAGCCGCAAGCTTTGGTGATCTGTTAAACAGTTGGGCTTATTTAACCATTGAACTCCAAATCAATCATCTCAAAGTTACTACATAGTCTTGGGTCGTTGTGTTAAACAAACGAGGATGATTCCTCTATATGGTGTAAAATGATTCCGTGGTACGAACCATTCCGCTTGGGAACTTAGCACAGAACTTGTAAAACGTTCTGCAATTACACTATATGTATCGTTATAAACTATTTAATTGCCATTTGCTACGGCATAGAAGAATTGGCCCTTATTATGTGACTCGGGTGGGGCTCTGGTGAAACGTCGTTTTTCTATTGCTGAATACTCGCGCTCGTGTTGTTGATGTGAACCATCAAGTCTTTCGGGGGATGAGAGCACGCCGTCATTATGCTGCGGTCGTCTCTTGGTGACTGGTTATCACAAATGGATAAGATTTTTTGGAAACAATTTTGCAGAGATTTCACCGTTTTTTAAGGGGATACTCAGGAAGTTTTACCAGAACGTGTGGTCGACTGAAGCGAGACTAATGTTTAAGCTCTTTTTCATATCTGAGAGGAAATCTGGATCGGATATTTTGTACGGGGTAAGGTAGGCACAGGGTCAAGCTGGAGGTTCGAGAATCGAAGCTGGGGGGTCGTATTTGGCTTGCGTCGAGTGGGGGGTCGTATCGGAAGGGACGTTTCTTAGAAGCGTAGGAAATCAGTACTCTAGTTGTGCGCAGCATTATTTTATCGCAATTTTATTATTCATTTCTATTCGAATATTTATTTATTTTTGTTTATTTTCTGACTAGTGCAGTCATATAAAAAATTTGCTCACAAGTGTTAATCAATATTAGCACGTTTATGGAAAAAGAAAACTGTAATTTCCTCATCCATTTCATTTTTTGAAATGTAAGAAGAAGATGTGGACAAAAGGGGAGAGAAACCAACCGTGTGCATCCGTATGGTTTTATAACAACCAAAAAGATAACGCTTACATATTACAACACACAAGGGAATTCAAACGACATATAAGTGCCTTGATTGTTTTTTAATAATTTCACTACCGAACTCTTGCCTTTCCGGCCTCTGAAAGGAGCAAACAAACATTTTCAGGAGGGAAATAGACGAAGAAAGATCCGCGAAACGACGTAAGCGTCTTCTACTACAAATGGAAGGATAGAAATGGAGATTAAGGCGGCAACCGATCTTGAATTAGCACTCAATAAAAATTTGACTGCTATATTTCATACATATGAAACAATACTACACAGAATATCAGCATATTTTACAATTAAAACGCGACAGATTTCGCCGCGTTGTTTTTCGGTAGCAGTAGCAGTGGAAAAATTAAATATTTTCAGGAACTATTGTACGTATCGCGGTGAAACTTCTCATACTACAAATTTGAGTTCCCTCTTAACATTGGTGTGAAAATCAGACTTGAAAATCACGTTCTTCTTGGTGAACAAGGTAGGTTCGATTTAGCTTCGATTTTCGTCTGAAATCGAAGCAAAATGGAACCTACCCTTTTCACCAAGAAGAACGTAATTTTCGAGTCTGATTTTTTCACCAATGTTGAGGAAAAACTCAAATTTATAGTGAGTAGAGTTTCATCGCGATACGTCCAGTCGTTCCTGAGAAATATTTAATTTTTCCACTGCCACTGCTACCGAAGAGCAACGCGGCGAAATCGGTCGCCGCGCGACGTGCTGTAGTGAACCAGCAGTGATGTCAGTAAAACAGTTATAGCTCTGTCAGTTCTGGGAGTTTTGTCAAACTTCAAAGGGTGTTTGAAACTAGAGGATTCGTGCTAACTTCCATCAGTTAACCGTTTCTGGAAATTATGTTCTTCTTGGTGAACAAGGTAGGTTCGATTTAGCTTCGATTTTCGTCTGAAATCAAAGCAAAATCGAACCTACCCTTTTCACCAAGAAGAACATAATTTTCGAGTCTGATTTTTTCATCAATGTTGAGGAAAAACTCAAATTTATAGTGTGTAGAGTTTCATCGCGATACGTCCAATCGTTCCTGAAAAATATTTAATTTTTGCACCGCCACTGCTACCGAAGAGCAACGCGGCGAAATCGGTCGCCGCGCGACGTGCTGTAGTGAACCAGCAGTGATGTCAGTAAAACAGTTATAGCTCTGTCAGTTCTGGGAGTTTTGTCAAACTTCAAACGGTGTTTGAAACTAGAGGATTTGTACTACCTTCCATCAGTTAACCGTTTCTGGAAATCATGTTCTTCTTGGTGAACAGGGTAGGTTCGATTTTGCTTCGATTTCAGGCGAAAATCGAAGCTAAATCGAACCTACCCTGTTCACCAAGAAGAACATAATTTTCGAGTCTGATTTTTTTGCGAATGTTAAGAAAAAACTCGAATTTATAGTGTGTGAAATTTCACTTCGATACGTCCAGTCGTTCCTGAGAAATATTTAATTTTTCCACTGCCACTGCTACCGAAGAGCAACGCGGCGAAATCGGTCGCGTTTTAATTGTAAAATATGCTGATATTTTGTGTAGAATTGTTTGATATGTATGGAATATGCCAGTCAAATTTTTATTTTTGTTTTTTTTATCGAGTGCTGATTCAAAATCGGTCGCTTTCTTGATCTCCATTTCTATCGTTCCATTTGCACTAGAAGATGCTTCCATCGTTTCACCGATCTTTCTACGTCCGTTTCTCTCCTGAAAATTTTTGTTTGCTTCTTTCAGAGTTTATAAAAGTGAATGTTCATTACAAAATATTTGCTCTAAGATCAAGCCTGTGTAACAAGGGGGTCGTGTTGGGACCGCCACTAATAGAGGGGGGTCGTAAATTTTTTGCAGAAATCGAACCTCACGCTTGAGCCTGGGTAGGCAGCAACAGTGGGGTAGCCTTTTTCGAACTTATGGCAGGGCATCGAAAACGCGAACATGGTCGGCTGTTGAAGGAACCACTAAAGTGAGATATATGATTTTTAAAACGGTGGGTAGTGTACTTATAAAATATTTCTTCGGACGTTTTCATACGCTCTAGAAAAGTAGAACTATCTTAGAAACAATCCTTTAGAGTCCCTCGATAGCAGGGTGTTTGCCCTGTGATCATAAAAGCGAAGAAAATTGTGGAGAAGTGGTTAGTTGTGAACATTGCTGAAATCGGATGAAAAACTGCGATTCACAACCTCGTACATTTGGTTCTCCATTTTTGACAATTTAGCGCTTTATTTATTTATTCGTTTAACTACGTCCAAGGACTAAAAGAAGAAAAAGTCTAAAAATATTCAAGTGGCAATTGAGATAGACAGCCCCTCCAGGCAGTTATACGCAAGGACCAACGAAGCTTAATATCCTGGAAATGTAGTCCTATGTGCAAGGCTTTCAAGTTGAGACAATAATGTTTATCATTCTTTATTTAGTGCGTATGTCCTATTTTCGTTTTATTATTCAGATGATGTCCCTCTCACACCACCGGGCTTTCCACCATCGCCGTACAAGAATGAATACCATGATGAACGCAGACCACTAGGCTGCTTGGCTGGAAATGCTCAATATGCTGGCGTTCCGCAGTACTCCACAATGCGTTATCCGCAGAATTACAGAGCTCAGGTGAGGGACCTGTGGTTCACAAGTCCTAATTTTATCTACAGTTTTATCTGTAAAATGAATTTTTCACCTGATGGTATTTGTTTCAGTCTCCATCTGCACCGTATTTATTGTCACCGCTCACTCAGCTGAGACTGGATGACGGTGCTGAGAACGAAAATTCTTACGTAGACAGCCGCAACCGCTCGCTTCTACCCAGCTGGGTTATGGACGGACAAGGACGTATAATTGCACCGCTGAGGAAACTATTGGAGGATGATCTGTTGGAGACGTTTGCTAAAGACAAAAACGGTTGCACGTAAGAGTGGAGACTTTTCCCGACATAATTCCAGAATCGAAACATTCATTGTTTAGTTTTCTCCAAGCGAACTATCCTGATGAAGGCACCTATGAGAGAGAAATCCTGATGAAGCAGTTCTATGAAAAGGAGAATTTGTTCACGGTTGGTTTCGTTCATGCAATTCATGCTTTTGATAGTATAAAGTGGGATGAAATAGGTGTGAAAAGTTGAACTATTTCAGAGTCTTTGCACTGACGTTTTTGGCAACTTCTTCATACAGTGCGTTGTCCAAAATGCTACTGTTAAAGAGCAGCATTGGATAACATCTCAACTTCACAACAAGCTCTACCCAATGTGTTTGAACCGCTACTCATGCCGGGTTGTGCAGAAGATTTTCGAGGTATGCTTTGCTTCTTTCTCAGCAGTGATACTTTCCAGTGCCTTTTACTCTTTATGATATGCTGCTTGAAATTTACGTTTTATTCTGTATTTATGCTCCAATCGGGTGTGAAGCTGTTATCTAAGGAATTGCCAGTGCGCTTAAAACGAAACTAAAATGCTACAACAGCAAGTCTGGGATCAAGCAAAGTATTTAACACAAGCAATACGCAGTTCCGTTTCTGTATTTCATGCTTCAATTGAGGAAGCCAAGCGCTGTCCTTGTGTGTAGAACACCGATTTAAGACGTTTACAACTGAACCTTAATTACATTTTATTAACACAACGAACTGATAAGTGATGCCAATAATACTCATTCTGTTATTTTTATTCAATATCGGACAGCCTACACATAATTCTGATCATTATTTGATCGATGCTATAGAAGGATACTCAAATTGCAAGGATTTTAATAATAGTTTAGTAATTTTTCAAATTATGTTAAAGATTTAGATATTTTCCTCACGCTTTAGATTATATGTTCCTCATATGTTCTCAAAAAAAGCACTCAGGTGTGCGACTTGACACAATCTGAGCAATTCTTAAAATAGGCTCAATTGTATTGCCGACTGAGTGTTCTGTAAGATTTTCTCTACCACTTTTTTATGTCCATTTAATGACTAAAGCCAGCACACGACTATTTCTTGCTAAATGTCATCAGCTGCGAGCTAATTACCGTAGCTGGTGGACTCGTGAGAAGTCGTAAAACATAGCTGCTCCGAGCTTTGGGTCGTTCGAGCTACCATAAAAATCGTAAAGAGCGTCACGTACCCGTGAGGTATCTACACTAATCTCGGCACCACCGGCGGTAACGCCATTGCTCCGAGTAGTTATAACAAGCATGTCTTTTTGAAGGTACTGTAGTGATGGTAAGGACCACATTCGTTTAGCTAACAGTTGGTTGGTAAAAGGTTTCAGTCACTGTTTCCTAAGCTCAATAGACGTGCATTTTTCATGGCTCTCGTTGAATCCGATCATTAGTAGGTTTTCTTGGGCGGAAATTCTTCTGAATAACTATGAATGTCGATAAAATTCATGGAATTATATTTAGCTATGTTTGGATACTCATCACACCATAATTGCGCTTGAAGTCGTTTACTAACTTCATTTTTACATCGTTTTACCTCAACCATATGGTTCAAGGTAGTTTACTTTTTCGTCCTGTTATTGGTTAAACGCATTATAAATTAAATAAATTAATTATATTGTGCTGTAAAATAATCAAAATAAATAAATAATTGACGGATGTGTGAGAACTAACGGTCGAGCGATATTTCATTTATCGAATGTGTTTCAGTGTCTTCCTGAGGAAATGAAAAGCGTTTTGGTGCTGGAACTTCATTCAAAAGATCTCGTGAAGCTGTGCACCGATCAGAATGCGAATCACGTTGTTCAGAAGGTAAATGGTCCTTTCCCTTTATTCCCCCTTATTTTTGAAATGATATTGTGTCATGTCTGGTTTCTCACGGTGTTTGAACCACAGTCTCATGGAATTGGAATTGCTTTTTCACGAATTTTCTAGTGATCAAAGCTTCTGGCTTTATTATCTTTGAGCTTATCAACATCCTTTTAATTGTGTTTCTAGATCATGACTTCGTTCCCTCTGGCTCACTGGAAGTTCATTGTTGATCAACTTATATTCAACGAAGAGAAATTATTTTCTGTGGCAGAAAACAAGTACGGTTGTCGAGTTGTACAGCTGGCTATAGAGTTGCTGTCAGATACAAACAAGGTGCGTTATTTAAGAACTCAGCGGATGGCAATTTAACACTTATATAGTCTTTTGTAGTTCCAGAACTAACACGTTTCCGTTAAGAAGATGACAGATTTTTATTAGCTTTGCTTAGTTCCAAGTATGTGTTCTAGATAGAATCGGCTCTACCATGATGGTGCAGGAATGTTATTGGTACTTTGTTAATGCAAAAATACCTAGGTCATCGATAAAAATTCCCAACTAACAACCTCGGCAAAGCCATTGACTTTATCTTTTAACTAATTTTAGAAAACCAATAAACGTCGTGCGCCCATGCTTGAAGACCTCATGAAGATTCTGGTGGCGAACTGTGAACGCCTGGCTTCCAATGAGTTTGCGAATTACGTTATCCAACATGTAATAAAGGCGGGCCCACTGTCGGACTACAGAGACCATCTTATAGAAGAATGCCTTCTGTAAGTTCTTCTTTTTGTTCTACTGGTTCTGAAGCCAACCGTCTCACTTTTCAGTAGAAATCTGCTGTCGTTGTCACAGGAGAAGTATGCTTCCCATGTGGTTGAGAAAGCTCTGGAGTTCGCACCGCCTAGTCTATTGGCGGAGATGATGGACGAGATTTTCGATGGTTATGTGCCTCACCCGTGAGAATCACCTTTTTCTATTTGTTGTGGCGTTGCCGACTCAACCTTTAATATGTGTCGCGAGTATCAGCGAGATTTAATGTTGAAAAATTTCAATGTTTGTTTTACCAGAAGGGTAACCCACTGGTTATGTTTGACCCAATATTTTTTTTAGTGAGACCAAGAAAGACGCCTTGGACATAATGCTTTTTCACCAGTATGGGAACTACGTTGTTCAGCGTATGCTAGATATCTGCTGCGAGGCTGCACGTGCGCAGAGGTAAAATTGCTTTAATCTCTATCATGAGTAACGATCTGCAGAGTTTTTCTTCAATATTCCAGGAACGGAATAAATTTGCCCGATATGAGACTACGTTTGGAGTGGCTGAAACGTCTGGAAGCACGAATCGCTCAGAATCGCAATCGTTTATCCAGGTATTCAACTTCTTAATTCTCGAATTTCTTATTCTTGTACACATTTATTCGTTAAATCCGGAAGAGTTTAGTAAATTGAGCAGAATTTTTTCATGGAGACCACACCTATTAAGTGTTATTTGGGCGCTGCATTTGTAGCCTATTTTCAAATTTGCGTCCGAGAACCACCCATATCCTAGATTAGGTCGAATAGTGTAAAAGGTGAGGTAAAGGTGCCGGCGTTGATCAGTCCCCTGAGGACGCGCCGCCGCATTCGTGTTCCATTCGAGTCTTAGAGGCTTGGTGAATGCACATTTGGCCTTTACAATGACCTGCGGGGCCAGCCGCTATACCAGGTCAGTGTCTTTACCTTCCCAGACAAGTCTGGTAC
Source organism: Nippostrongylus brasiliensis (assembly GCA_030553155.1). Classification (NCBI taxonomy): domain Eukaryota; kingdom Metazoa; phylum Nematoda; class Chromadorea; order Rhabditida; family Heligmosomidae; genus Nippostrongylus; species Nippostrongylus brasiliensis. The sequence continues at coordinate 5,654,201 of CP130735.1, forward strand.
CAATTTACCCGACCCCAGAGGGATGGAAGGCTTGGTTAGCCCGGGCCGGGATCGATAGCTCGACTGTGCGGGTGTCAGCAGCGCCTCTTACCCAGTACTAGGTCGACTAGGGTGGTCTTGTAGAACCCCTTTGCTGGAAAGTGGAGGTTTGAACCAAATCTTAAATGTTGGCGTGATCATCCTAATTGATATTATCGGTGGTCTTCGTGATCAATGCCTCAAATGGCCATTTATCGAAGTTCAGACAAAAAAATTTCAACGCAAATCGAAACTTTTATTTAGTATAAAAAACCTAATAGTTCATTCTTAGGAAAGTATGAAGCAGTTGCCCTTACTCATGAGAGTAAATTGGGTTGGTATGTAAGTTGGTGTTAAGTCTTGCCGACTTATACACTCGCAAAGTTGCAAGTTCGTTGCATTGAGTTCAGCTTTACACAAATTTCTCCTTTTTCGCCCGCCTCACTCTTCTACTGGCTATTGGATTTCTTTCATCAGCATTCCATTAGTTTTTAACGTATTTGGGTTCACAGCAGTGCTTGAAATCGAGCGGGGAACTTTAAAGGCAAGGTTACGGTAAGAGTTGTGATTTTCCGATCAATTTTAGTCGATTCCATATAGTTTTAAGTACTTCCTCCTAATTAGTGTCGTTACTTAAGTATTGCGTTGATCGCTGGGTTAATATCCGTTGTCCATTATAGGTATTCGTCCGGAAAGAAGATATTGGGCACACTTCAGCAGTTGAATGCCTTCGCCGCTCCGGTGACACCTACCCGCAATCGTCGCTCGTCCACTCAGTCAACGTGTGTGCCGTCCAAGTATCGTTGAGTTTGTGTCATCATCGCTATATTCCCTGTTAAACTGAAATTCCGCTCCATTTTTTTCAAAAATTTCTGTGAATTACTATGTTTGCATGTTTATATAAGTTCTTTTTATGTTCTTGAATAAGCGCCTCTGTGGCGACTATTCCTTTCATAATAAGTATTCAGATTTTTTCGCTTTCTGTTGCATGATTTCATTTGCCAGATTTTTCCAAGTGTCAGTCGTTCGAATATTGATTGCTGCTGTATATCTCGTATTGACGTACTGTGAATGCTATTAACATAGAGGTTTCTGTCATCTACGTGTTCAATACGAATCGCATAGGCGCATATAGATTTTATAGACCACTATACCATTTACGTTATGCGTGCTAAGGAGTGTCTTGTTGTGTGTGTGTGTGTGTTGGCACTGTCATCGTGTGTTCAATTATCGTTCATTCCGAGTTCGCAAGCAAGATATGTAAGATGTTCTATTTTTAAAGAGTTCGCTGTATATGAGCTACATTTATTAATAAAGTGTTTAATGAGATGATTCCGGGTGTGTTGGAAAGCGAGACGTAGCGCCTGTTGTTCGACTTTGCACCAGCTGTCTTCGTATTGATTATTGCGCAACTGATCCTTTTCCTATCATTGTTCGAGGTTCAAGCCGTTCTATTATTGTTTATCTTGATCATTTATTGTGGAAACAGAGCATTTTTCCATAATTTTCTTTGCCAAATATTCAACTAGTCTAGCTTTGTCGACTTGCCCAGCTTATCATGCAGTGGTTAGAGCTGCGTTTCTCACTTTGCTGTGTAGCTTCTAGCCACATCCTATAGATCTACCAGGGTTGTTGAAGATGACCCGAGATTTGTTGACTTTTCTCTCCGTCTTCTAAAGATCTATCAGAGTTGTCGAAATGAGCTGAGATTTTGTGATCATCTATATATTCTTTTACTCTGGAATATGTAGTTAGATGTGGTACTCATCGAAAAATCCGACATTCCGTCCAACTTGGACCATTTCAACTGCTGCTTTATCTCGACTTTGTACTGCTTGTGTCTCGAAATTGTACGGGTGGAGTGGGATGTTCAACAGCCGGCTTTGGATCCATGTTGTAATGTGCCTAAGCCTGCTGAGGTACGACGATCATTCCCAATTCTGATCATTTCTATTTTTTTCTTTCTGTTTCTTTCTTGGGAACAGTTATCACCTTAGATGTGGGAACAGTTATCACCGGAGATGCGGCAATCTTAGTTTTCTATGATCTTACATATTCACTTTTCGTCTTTCTTCATTCTCTTCAGTCTAGTTCTCTTGAGCTTATGTCGACCTTTCAGCCCAATGTTTGGAGGCTTCTGTTTTTTTTCCATCTTCTATAGATGTATAAGAGTTGTCGAAATGAGCTGAGATTTTGTAATCGTCAGGATATTCTTTTACTCTGGAATAGGTAGTTAGAAATAGTAGGAAGTGGTAGTATTCTAGATGTGGTAATCATCGAAAATTTCAAACATTCTATCCGACTTGGACCATTTCAAATGCTGCTTTATCTCGACTATGTACTGCTTGTGTCTCGAAATTGTACGGGTAAAGTGGAATGTTCAACAGCCGGCTTTGGATCTATGTTGTAATGTGCCTAAGCGTGCTAGGGTACGGCGATCATTTCCAATTCTGATCATTTTCATTTCTCTTTTTATTTCTTTCTTAGTGGGAACAGTTATCACCGGAGATGCGACTTTCTTAGTTTTCTATGATCTTACATATTCACTCTTCGTCTTTCGAAGAACGCAGCCTAAATGGTTGATCGAAATGGTCGGAACTGTTGGCATTCCTTGATTTACTTTGCCTTAATAGGACCGTGCTTGAGCTGATTCTTGTAAAAAATGAAAAGTAGAAAAAACTGGTTGCAAAAAAAAAACACGAAAATAGCATCAAAGTTCAGCGAGCGTGATGGAATTTCGAAAACTGTGGGTTTTCTAATTTTTACTATCGAGGGATAGCCATTTCCTCCTTCTTACCATTTCTTGAAGGTTTACTACAAAAGAATTGGGTCAATTGTTCACCTGGAATTCACCTTTCATCGTAAATATTTATTTATAAGGTGAAATGAAGCAAACTCGAAGGAAAGCATGAGAAAAAACAATTAATCAATTTATCTATTTATCTAATTATTTATTTATTAATAACTCGCTGTTACGTGCCTCAAAGTAAGTCAGACGTCTTGTTCCACTTTATAGAATTTGCTGTTGTTTTACATTGGTCTGTGTTATTGAACTTTCGAATCAGTTCGCCATTTGTTGTACTGAAGTTGATAAAACAATATGCAGTTTGTAGATACTACTGAGAATTCTGTTAAATATTACAACAAAGGAAGATTGATAGGTCCCCTCCAATTTCTTTTAAAATGCTGTCCCCCAACATCGTCGGACATTGTCGTGAACGTGTTATTTCTCTTGAGTCTAGTCCTCTTGAGCTTATGCCAATCTTTCAGCCCAATATTTGGAGGCTTCTATTCTTTGTCTCCTATATATGTGCGGCGTGATTCTCCTTTCTAAGGTTGTTTCACGTAAATTTGCACGTCAGAGTTCCTTTTGATGATTTCCATACGATTCACACCTGTAATAGGTAAATGTAAAGGTAAAGGTGCCGGCGTTGATCAGTCCCCTGAGGACGTGCCGCCGCATTCGTGTTCCATTCAGAATCGTAGAGGCATAGTGAATGCCTTTCTGGCCTATAAAATGACCTGCCGGGAACATTCACTGTACCAGGTCGGTGTCTTTACCTTCCCAGACAAGTTTGGTACCAATTTATCCGACCCCGAACGGATGGAAGGCTTGGTTAGCCGGGGCCGGGATCGATCGCTTGACCGTGCGGGTGACAGCAGCGGATTCACACCTGTACATTTCAATGTTCTGCAGTTTTCTCTTATGAAAGTACATGGCTCTTCGTATAAGAAGGATACGGAGATCGGTGGTAATCCTTTGCATTGACTGTTAAATACTTTTCGTTGTCGCTCAGGTGTTCTTCCAGAAATTCTTCTAGGATGTCGTTCCCACAAAGTTGGTAAGTGATCGTCTTCATATACACGGTTTTTGTCTTTCTTCGTGCACTTTGGGTCGGAGGATAGAATGCTAATATCTCCCTTTTGTTTTGGAGAAAGCCTCTTCGTCTACAAATCCTAATAATAACGGAACATTTCACATTTTTGCGAACAAATTGTAAAATGTGAGACTGAAAGCTTGGCGAGGACGCACTGGAGGTAGTGCACGAGTGAAAAACACTTCTCTCAAAGAAGTACCCGCTGAAGTACCTTAAGTTGCGTCCAATATTTTCCTCACAGGCCATGGGATCAATATTTCGGGAGGTGGAGCGATTTCGCTAGCGAACGTGTGAAATTGCATTCTAGTTGTACGTATTAATATCAAATTGGTCTACGTTTGTCGTTTTCAAATCTGCTTCTTCATAACGCACTGCTCTTTTTCTTTAAGGGCTATGCTATAGAGAGGTACAAGATTCCGAAGTGTCGTGCTCTGCGCTCTCTAGATCTCAAATTTCAGCTCCAAAAATACCTTCCAAATTTGTTCTTCCAAACATCTGTCTGCTCTATCCGATCAGCGGAGCTATCAGATCGTTCAATAATAGGTTTGTGAACGTGGAAGAATAACCCTCACAAGTGCTTCCTTCGAATAACTGAAATACAAACTTCACACGCATCAGAATTTTCGCCTATATCAATTAACACGTTGACGACCGCGTGGTATGATGCCATACCACGCCTGTGCGGCCGTGTGGGACCGTGTGGTATGATGCCATACCGCAGCTTTAAATTTCTATTTTCTCAATGGTGTCGAAGGGTTCGGGCAATCTTTCCTATGCGATATAGTGTTCACCTTTAGGCGTTGCTTTGGAAGGAGTGGTCCATGAAAACAGTTATCACTTGCTGATTCATACGTCAAAATATACAAGTAATCAAGTTGATCAAAATATGCGCAGGTCTTCTTCGATAAGGGCCCGCGTGGTACAGTGGTAAGAGGCGCTGACGACACCCGTACGGTCGAGTGATCGATCACGGCTCGGGCCAAGCCTTCCACCCCTCCGGGGTCGGGTAAATTGGTACCAGACTTGTCTGGGAATGTAAAGACACTGACCTGGCATAGCGGCTGGCCCCCGCAGGTCATTGCATAGGCCAAATACGCATTCACCAAGCCTCTACGATTCTGAATGGAACACGAATGTGGCGGCGCGTCCTCAGGGGACTGATCAACGCCGGCACTTTTACCTTTACCTTTACCTTTACCTTTACCTTCTTCGATACTCTAAACAAATATTGATCGCTGAAAACGTTTTTTAGTGTTTTCAAATATGACATTAGACACAAATAAACCGCAGATATCAACAATACTACTACAAAATATGGGTTACTGGAAACATTTTCTGTGTTTAGGACGGAAACAATCGAAACCGTTCGAAAAAGATGACCTTCTAGCAAAATATGGAAGAATTTCGAGAAAATTCTGTCATTCGAAAAGGATGTTATTACATAAGGATATCGCTAAGACTGAAGATCCCGAATCCTATTTTTTTGTACTTTTTCTTTTTAGTTTAACAACGCCCTGAGCGCGGCGAAAAATCGATTGGTCCCACGCGCCAGACACGCAAAAATGGCGCCGTCGTCAACGTGTTAAAATTCTATTGATGAAGCGCGTTAAATAACATAAGTACACCAGCTGAGGTTGAAAAAGTACATGGACTGATAAATAGCGACATCCGGATGTTTCCTCTTGTGAGTTCTTCGCGGGTGATTTTTCACTGTGCGCCAAGATAAGGCGAACAACAACATACCATTTGTCTTGAAGGCATCCTTTCCCAATTCTGCACTACATCAGTCGGCTGGCTGAGCATTTGTACACAGTTCTTACCTTACCGCCCATAAATATGAAACCCTTCTCAAGTTGGATCAAAGCACTCAGTACAGTACCAGACGTGTCTTTTGCTCAGTTCCCGGAAAAACCGCTTAGGAGCGTTCCAGAGCGCGTTTTTCAATAACTTTGTTGAAACTCAATTATTTTTAAAATATACATATATTTGAGCTCAGCAGCTCGAGCCCTATCGTTTGGTGTATGAATTATCCACAACTGAGAACTTTTTCAAAGTATCGATTTTTTGCCGTCACTTCAAATCTCGCCTGGTCGGCCCGTCGTATCCATCGGTTGTCCCGTCGTTGATGGGAGGCCCCAACGAGGACCCCGTCAACGAACATGCCCATCGGGGGCCCCGCGTGGAACCTTCTTCGAGCCACCCAGTGGGGACCCCTTTTCTTAGCTTGGGGCGCTAGGAAAAGACGCGTCGCCGATTTATAGGCGACGAGGAGGGGGCGGAGCTTTTACGAAAATCGAGGGGTCAAAAAAATCGACTGAAAATAAGCTCCACAATTCGGGAAAAGTGTATATGGGGAGATAGAGCTCAAGCTGCTGAGCTTGAATATATTTATATTTCTGCAAATAATTGAGTTTCAACAAAGTTATTGAAAAAAGCCGCTTTAGAACGCTCCTAAGCGGCTTTTTCCGAGAAGTGATCAGAAGATAGGTCCGGTACTGAATATCACTCCAGAAGATGTGTCTGTGTGTGAAACTGCATATGGAAACCATTGTGATCTTCAGCTCCTAAATTCGCAACAAAGGCGTCGGTCAACTAATTTTCAAGGGAAACTGTAAAAACTATTATTTGTATTGAAACTTCCCGCTTTTCATTTGGAGGATTCTCTATTCTCTTTTCCACCCAATTATTTGTCTTTGCATTTTTCTTTGCAATACATTTCTATCAATGGCTCAACTAAACCATTCCCAAGCGGCCGCTAATGAGAGGGTTCGACTTCGATGAGGCGAACATGGTATGATGGCGTTTTTTTCACGAATTCTTTTTCCTTGACCATGAGTAGGGAAAGGATGAAGTTTTTATGATGAGAGAGATGTGCAAGGGTGAAGGCTGTTAGTCATTTCGAATTTTTTTGTATATTTTTGAGATTCTTGCAGACTGAAGGTTCAATTGAATTCAATTTAATTTATTGCTACACCGTACAAGATGTACTCACAATCAAAAAAGAATTGTAGAACAAGTAGAATTGTGGTGTCAATGCAAATCAAACATTAACAACATTCAAAGGCGGACATATTAGACATATTTGAAAGCCTCCAAGAATATGCATGAAAATTCGACAAAGGTAAAAAGGCAAAGCGCAAAGCCATTGTGAATGCATATTTGGCCTATACAATGTCGATGCCAGCTACTATCCCAAGTCAGTGTCTTTACCTTCCCAGACATGTCTGCTTACCCGGGGTGGCTTGGTGAGCCCACGCTGGGATCGATCGCTCGACTGTGCGAATGTCGGTAGCGCCTCTTACCACTGTACCAGCGCGGCCATGAAAACGTGGCCCAGTTAGAAATAAGTGCTGATCGTACACTCGGAAATGCGCCCTATATCTCTCTTGCACTCACAATAACAGGGCCATCGGAATGCCTACTTGGAATACCGAAAATCAGAGTGCAGAGACTGACTTAGATATTTGGAGATGCTAGTGCCGTATGCCGGAAACAGAAAGACGCGGGTTCAATTCCCGTCCGATGTCAGTGTTTTGCGAATAACCTAGCATCTCCGAATATCTAAGTCAATCAACTAATTCTCGTCTATAAACTGCTAAACAAAAAGCGGCAGATACAAATGGCAGAGTGCAGAGAATTCTTAAATTTCGTGTCTTACCTGGGTTCCGGTTCGAGTTCTTCGATCGCCAGAGAGTGGCGTTTGTATGCTTCATATGGCCCACATCGGATTACGTCAAGTGTGAGCCAGCACACCAAGAATATCAAATGTCTTTCAATTGGGCGGAAATTGAGGATTTCTCTCTGTCTTTCTTTCTGGCCGCCCTCATCAAGAATGAAGCCCGGAAGACGAGGAGGGTGGCCCGAGTTGCAACAATGCGCTTCGATTCAAACTTCGAGTGCTT